>CP059639.1:1220000-2440000 GCA_016906575.1 Ceratobasidium sp. AG-Ba
AATGAGCGTGAGTATGGTCAAAGCGGGACTTGTACTGTGTGACAAACCTTTACACACGGGCCAGCGCAGCCAATATTGTCTTTCAGATGACATTCGTGTCCGCAAGAGTGGGCTTTTATATCACACCTGTTTGAGACAATCAGTTTCTTGATCTACTGCAGTTGGTAGTAATACTAACATATGCCGAGCGCTATGACCAGCTCTGAGAACAGCAAAAACGAAGCACAATCAGTGCACACTATTAGGATTCATAAGACACTTACAACAACCCGCAAGCAACTGCTGACTCATGATCTTCGGTGATCTCGCAGAGATGCATAAATTTGTGTGTAGTCGTGCAGTCGTGTTCTCCTGAGTGTCGATAAGGGCGTATGCATAGCAGGTGACACAATGCACAAGTAGACAGGCACAAGCGGACACAGCCACGCATGGCAAGTGCCAGGTCGTCAAATTTGCTTCGAACTTTTCGGATCTCCTGGTTATTTGTCGGAAAGCGTTTGATGTTTATTTGAATCCAATGAGAAACATGGCCTAGGCGTGGTCCAACTCATGAAAAATTGCTTGCTGAAGCAAATCCAGATAAACAGCGTCATTCATCTCATGTCTGAGCCCGATTGAGTGATAGTGGCGCGATATCAAGTGTTGCAATGCTTGTTCAACGAGCATCTCGTTTTCGACCCCGTCGTCACCGAGGCCATCAGGAACATAAAACTCTACATCCAATTCTACCGAAGGTAGGTCGTCATCAGTGTCGAGATCCTGTATTAGATCACATGAACAACCACAGCTCAGAGAAGGCTTGCGAACAGGAAACCGAACCTTGAGTGGGGCTAACGAATCGGATCCCTGTTCCAAGCGACCATGACTAAGTGCGCTGTTCAGACGTTGAACCAGTTGAAGTGACCTATGTGCAGCGAGATTCTCTGTGCGGACGGTTGTCAGCTTGCACGTATGAAATACATTATGGTTGACTGACGGTCCAAGGCTCCCCAATCGCTAGCCTAGGTATAGGGCAGATTAATTGTCTCTCAATATCCTATTCCCCACTAAAGGCTCACTTTGATCTTTGCCATTAGCGTTTTGAGGTTATGTAGGAAAACACCGCCAGCTGGATGAGTGATCGGTTGCTTATCCAGATATCGCCGCAGGTGATGGAACTGGGTATAGAAACTGGGTGAATTGATTACAGGCCATGGTATGATTTGAATCCGTCCGCGGTGAAGCCTTGTGATAAAATTTTGCTGCTGTTCCTTTTGAACAATACGTTGAAACTTCCCAGAGAACCTAAAAAGATCGTAAGCCTATGCATATATATAGAAGTGTAAGCTGAGTCATACTCTTTGACAATATCCTTGGAGTCTGTGTCCGTGACGTCTTTGATGATTATTGCAAGAGTAGACTTTTATTGTTCGGCAGGTCTTAACCTAAGTATCAAAATCTGAAGTGCGCAAAATACTCACATTGAATAGGCCTGGGTTGGCTTGTGGATCGAGTACCATGGCGGACGATTGAAAGCTCTAGACGTTTCTCAGTAAGACCAAAAAGAATGGATGCTTTCCAGTTACCGTAAAAAGTCCAGCAATGTCTTTCGACAGCGCGAAGTTATTTCTGAAAAGTACCTGGCAGCATCCCAAGAGATAAATATTACCAGCGTAACAAAGGAAACGACAACAGTCATCTTACAAGGTTTGATATCGCCGTATTAAATAAAATCAACAGCGCATCCTCCTGTGCACTTCGCTCAACCGAATGAACGCCTTAGTCTTTGTTAGAATGGCTAAAGAGGTTGGCGAGAACTTGCCGTTTACCTTCAAAGTCTAGAGATACCAGCACGAAATCATCCGTTGGGGTACATGAGAGCCATACTCCTTCGGTTGTACGCATAGCTGATCCGGCAAATGAAGTATCAGCAAAATGGTTTAAGCAATAGCTTTTCCCTGTAGTGAGTAGCCATCGTTCAACATATTATCGGTTTTTCTGAGAATTGTCACCAACCAACACTTTGTTCTCCTGTGTGAGTAGTAGGAATTAGCAGCAGCTAGAAAGTGGAACATTCGAACTCACCCATAGAACTGACTACGCGAACAGGCTAGAAAACGCATACATCTACTTATCCATGATACACATAAAAATTCCGGTTGCCTACCTTGGTTGCCATGTACGATTGAAACAATGATTCATACCATCCAAGACTTAACTTCTCGATAATAGTCGGAACGTCTGCTCCAAGTAGCGAACGCTCATGCGCCGGATCCCAGACTCCATCCTTTAATGGGATGAACCGGTTCTCACGAGTTATTGCCAGGCTAAAATTGTAAAACACCAGCCTCATCAATAAAACAGCTTCGCGAAGTTGAGATTCACCCACTGTAATGGTATGAGGCATAGAAGCTCAACCGTAAAGCCCCCAAGCAGATATTTTGAAAACATAGTGTCCTTCAAAACAGCACTCGGTGGATTTGACGAGGCGACTACTGAGATCGCAGCAAAGGTCCCATCGATAGGTTTCCGGGTTGTGCGTTCGAATTTGGCTATCATACGTGTAAAGTAGGTGTCCAGGGGTTCAAGCCTTGCCGGTGATGAGAATATAAGCCTCCGATGTTCCTTTCCATATAGCGAAAGTGTTGATCGCGTAACGGCGGGAAGGACTGGATATCGAGTCCACACTTCCATATGGCAGTCGACCAGACAATTATTGGTGGTTTCAGCTGTAGCATTCGTCGAATCGGTCTCGTTTGAACGGAAAGAGAATTCCGTGGTCTTCTGTTTGACTTGCAATGATGTCGACGACACTGTACGATCCTCATTAGATAGAGAAAGTACGTGGATTCGGTCGCGGCTTTCAAATGAGGTGACGATCCGCTCCGAGTCGGAAGAAGTCAAAACACCGGCGTGAATACCATCTTGACTTGAGCCAAATGATTCATAATGGAACGCTAGCAGCTCGTGTGCCACGCCCTGAGGCCCATCCCTCACAACTGAGGCAAGCAAGCAAGAACCATTGGGGCAGAAAATATATCAATCACTTGGCCTTTAATTGTAACCGAAGCAGGGCTGCGACCGAGAAGGATATCAATCACTCATATTAGCACTGAGTTTAATATAACCTCACCGAAATTGGCGTGTTACCATCGAGAGGATGCGAGCGTGGCCAGAAGCTTCAACCAAGCAGAGCTCCTCAGATCCTGACACAAAGCACATTTTCTCGATCAAAGCCTGGCCTTCGTACCATGGCTTGAGAGAGAATGGGGGGCCACGGCTGGCAATTGTACAAAATTTTTCGTCGAAGCCATAAATCAAGATTCTTGGATCATCCACCTGAAGATTATGGATTCGATGGTAAAAGATAGCCGGATGATCGAAAATAATATACCTCTTGACCGTGCAGTGCAGCAAGTAAGCGAGTACTCTGATCAAAAGCAAATACACATTTCCCTCCCAGACGATCGTAGTTCATATGCCGCTTTGTTGCCCCTTTTCTTATCATGCTAGCGAGCCGAATGTTGTCTTCTAGATAGATACCATAGCGGGTGGACTCGGCTACAATCACAAGACACTTGTTTTGAACCAACCGGGCGAATCTAATGGGCACTGTTAGTCTATGATATGGCTTTGGTTATCGACCTTGCTCTAATTACGCTATGTATGCCCCTCTGGTAAAGTAAACTCGAAATAATGTTTTTGATCCGATCTGTGGGCTTGTGTACGTGGAACTCGTTTGATCGACAGTGATGGACGTCGTGTTCGGTTAGCTCAAATGGGTAGACGAAAATTCGAGTTCGGGGTTCATGGCGCGTAATCCTTTTCCCTCGGATATAAAATAGACCTAGATATTATGTCAGTCCATCTTACATCACAGGAAGTCGTATGTCGGTAATATTGACATTATAGATGAATTACCACGAAGTAATGTCCTTGGAATAATGTTTATAATTCGGGGCGAATATTGCAGGTATTACGATATATCTCACGAATACATTCAGAAAATAGTTCGGTCCGCCAGTGTATATATATTATTGTTATGCAAGCATATCTATTTACTTATGCACGCGTATACCCACGGCCAAGATCTACTAATGCAAACATTGCTCTGATTATGAAGACATGCTAGACGCCTCCACCTTGATTAGTGCATGATACGCCCCCTTGTTTCAAGGCGAGCTAGTCTCATTAGGCTCACATGATTTGACGAGGCGAGACCACAGAGCAATATGCAAAGCCTACGATCCTAGCATAGTATAACCAAGCAAACAAGGCCATGAAGTGCGTAAGAACTTGTAAAGGTTGATCAGCAGTAAACTATCCCGTAGAGATAGACAAACGTCAGGAGGATATTGTTCGTCAAACTCGGAGATAGAATGACACAAGCAGAGTAAAGCATAGAAAGTTTATGATGACCGGGGTTGAGAGGTGCAGATTAGCAGTAGATGATAGCATGTCATTCTGAGTAGAATAGATGGAAAGAACTCCCAGTGCGCTGAGTTCATAGTTTAAACCAATACATGGTCGCTCAACCGAGAGACAACCCAGCCCGCCAGATGGTATTCATTCAGTCCGAGCATGTGTAAAGCAGCTTCAACACTTTCTGGTTAAGAGAGCGAAATAACAGACCTACCATCCACAACGTCCAAAATCTAATCTCGAAAGAATCGTATGAGCAGGAAATTAATGGGCGAATGCACATCACGCACTCAAGGAAGATACTTGACGAACAGAGGATGCGCTTAGCCGCCAAGGGGTCTCAGCTATACAATATTCAATCGAACCAAACCAAATCAAAGCTTGTCCGGATATGTTTGTGCAATAGAACCTACGAGGAAGTATGAACCGGACCTTAAGGTAAGAAATGGCCACACCTAAATTACCCTTGCTTTCGCGAACTATCGACCCGTCGCCTTGCACCACCATTGTACTGTCCAAGAACCAGCCAGCCTTAATAACCGTAAGCTGTTTAGAGTTACGGTAGCTCACAAACCTGCTGTTGCTCACGAGCGCGTAGAGTGCTTGTTCTAATCGAGGTTGATCGTGAGGTTGCGATTCTGCTTAAATCAATCACTCGTCAGCTTTCAGAGCGCCCCTAATCCACGGCCCGCTTTGGCAACAGCCTGCCACTCACTAGCTCTTGAGTAGTGTGCTATCCGCTAGTAAGTTCGGGTGGGGGCTGTATGCCGCAAGCTGCGGAAGCATACAGCCCAGTCTCGGACGCAGGGAGTTGTGCCACAGGGGCGCGCCACTTCCCAGTTTTAAGACGGCCACGTGCCGTCTTATTTTTTCTCCTCGACCGCGATTCGCCGCTTTCAGATGCACGACCTTCCGTCTTTTCGTCCCGCCCACCATCTCTTCTCGATCGACTACCGTCGCCCGCTGCCCGCTCGACCCGCGAGTTTGCTCTCGTCTCGGTGCCCCAGTTTTCCCCTCACCCTATCCGGTTGGATAACGATGGTCTTTCCTCTTGAACATTCATATCGCGCTGTTCATCTTGTATGTATCCACCACTAATATACAATTGCATCGTTGATTCCGGCCCGGCACATTCTTCCCTCACTTGTTGTGAGCCCCAGAGGCATATCGAACGACCGAAGGCTAAGACTAAGATGTTAGGAATTGGCAAAAGCCCGGCAATTCGCACTTCCCAATTCGGTTACAGTCACAGATAACAATTTCGGCATAGCGCATTTAACCTGTATTAGCTGGGCGTGTGCTGTGTTCCACTCAATTTTGTGGGCCTGGCTGGTCTCTCTGGTCGTACCTGCATAAGCGTACGAGCATGATATCTTGATGTGCTGCACGGTTTAAACAATGAATGTATTCCGTAGTAGTGGTAGTGTGAACTCTTCGTTTGGTTGTTTCTCTATGTGCTGCTGCCCAATTCCAATGTTATCGTCCGTTACATAGTACTACTGTGTATACCGAGACGGCCTCGGCGTTACGAAAAGTAGACGGCACATCTGTGTATGTCCGAATGATCAATAACTCTGTCTCTTATACAAGGAGAACGAGTGGCACAACTCTCATCACTCAATTATTTTGGAACCCATCAGAAATCGTATTTAGATTGGTAAGCTCATATTGGGGAGCACTCAGATACGCCTGAAGGAGATGGGCGCGAGTGGAGTTTGCATATCCCAAGGGTTTGATGCTGTTTGACGTATGATAAACTATTCGGTTCCACTCGGGAGCCCGGTGAATCACATATCAAAACTCGACGAATGCATATAGACATCAGTATATACCACACATTGTTCAACCTCTCAATACCACTGTAGTCATTTTAAGATATTCGGTCAGGAGAACAAGAATACCAGACCTACGAAGGAGCTCTCACCGTTTGGGCTCCGTGTTGTTTGAGAATATTTACAGAGTGGGTGACCCATCTGTTTTATGTGACACGTACCGCTCTCATTGAGATGGAAACGCAGCACCTGTTTTCATTGTTTAGTCATTGTAAGATCTTACGTAGGAGCCAGTAGCCCTAGACGGTATGTACTGACCAAGGGAGCCTGGTACTTTTGTAAGCGCTCGCCTTGCAGGTCTATAACCACCTAGGGTAAAGGAATAAACTGCCTATTGAAAGACAGACGTGAACAAGACATTGAAGGGCCGAGTTGCAACTCTGAAACGTGGCGAAGCTTCGCAGCCGCGGATGATTTGCCCAAATTCGGTTTAGACTGCGGAGGTGGAGATGAAGAAGGTACTATCTGCGGGCGGCGCAACTCGTGGAAAGGATTTTCCTCTTCAGCAGCGTCTACCAGAGCTATTTGGGGAGTCCCAGTAGATTGAGTCGCTTTGGTGTCGTGGATTTCTCCAGGTGTGCTCGATCGATCGAGCAAGAGAGCGTTGGAGCGACCCTCAAGGTGTTTCTATTCCCCGCTGCCTTGCTCTCTGCCTAACCCGTCTATACACCAAACTCGCCATATCAGCTATGCCCCAAGGTTGGAGCTGCTCGGAAAGGCCACCCCGGTAGTGGTATTGGATTATACATACATGAACGAGAACAAGCAGGTTGCGACACAGGCACGCGCTTTGATTGCCTCTGGTTTGGAGATCGAACGGATACGGTGCCGCCTTTGGATTGACCGGCTGAGACGCGGTTATTCAGAGATCAGCTACACACGCTGCAACATCTTCCCATGGCGTCTATGAACTTGTTGGGACAGCGAGGCCTTTGGTAGGTTCTGGCACTGCATCCTTGGTCATCCCGGCGTACTGGTCAAAACTGCCCGTGTCTGTCTATGCCTTGCCATGTTATGAACAGGTTTGTAAGCCGCCTGACATACCTTTTTTTCCGCTCACCATTTTCCACATGTTGGGATGCGAATTCAGAAAGATAACGCGCGCTGCAAAATTGGCCCGCGCTCACGAGTGCACCTTGTTCTCGTGGGTGATACCTACACTATCAAGATAGTTCGTGAGTGCTTGAAATAACACCCTCGTGATCAATCTTGATAATAGGTGTCTCAGCGCGCTCCCAACTGATCATGACCCACGGCGGATCTTGTAGTGCGGGTTTGCTGGAGTGTTTTCATGCTCGCAGTTAGTCTGTGGATGATATGGTGAACGTTTGGTGGGCTACTGGTCATGAGCAAGCTCGCATCGCGCTTAGCGCACCTGTCGTTTAGCTGCTGTTCCCACAGGATCCAATACGCATATATACAATCTGACAGCCTATCATTTTGGCCCTCCCCTGAGCAATGTATGCACCGTGGTCTTGCGGATCGTGTCTATATGCAGGCAGTGTTACGTGATGTACTCGCATGTGGGCTTTGATATTTGTGCGTATTCAACGTTTGTCATATGGTACGGGGGGGTTGCTGTTCCCAGGATCTTTTGATAATACACTTGAGCGGTTACTACAAATGCTGGAAGCTAGGCCGTCGGCGATTTTGTGAGCAAAGAGCTGCATTTTGACACCGATACCATTCAGTAGGCAATTGGCAGGAGCAGAACAATGATCAAGAACCGAACATGTTGTTTTACCTGTCGGAATCAGTCGGTTTAGTTGTGCAGCGCCAAACGTTAGGAAGCGAGTATCGTTTGCCATGCCGCCTGCCAAAGTAGGAAATTGGTAATCACTGTTTAGGTACTTGTAAAGATAGAATGATACCCAAAATGGCCAAATTTTCCTCCAAGTGTTTGTATTCATCGCGCAATAGCCTTTCTATCGGCTGAAAGATTTGGTGCGTAGTAATATGATTGGGGCGACAGCATCAAGGTACCCTTTGAGAACGCGGTTACATAGATAATCGAGCACGGGGGGGGGCAGCAGACTTGGGAGGGGGATAGCAGACTTGGGGGGGGGGGGGGGGGACAGCAGACGAGACATAGGAAAAACTACAAGCGTAACCACATTTGCAACAAAGCAAAGCGGCAATGTCCAAATTTGTCCAAGAAAACAGCCGGACGCTACCAAGCTGGCAAACAGTTCAGTCGCTCTAACTAGCCTAGTTTATTAGTCATGGGATCATTAGCATTTAGGGAAACATACCGACAAATCTGTTGCGGTTTAGTTTGGGAACATCCCTCTACGCCTCACCTCGTCCTCGAGCTGGTTGAGGAGTGCGTGATAATCAATCTCAGGCGGGCCGACAAGGTGAAGCTGGCGGAGTGCTTCTTCGGCGTCTGCAAGGAACCTTGCCGTGACAGGAGCTTGAAGCAATTGAAGGATCCAGCTTGTACGAAATTCGACGAGCCGAAGTTGCATCTCCATAAGTTCCTTGATTGCCATTATGTAGTAGAGCAATGTTTGCCCTCTAGGAGGCTCTTCCTTCGACGACACAACGCCCATTGCTGACTCAGCAGCGGTACGGTTGTCGCGGGGCATGTCCCAGGTGCTCGCCATTGTGTTGATGCCAGGTTGAGTGTGAGGCTGGGGTGTGGGGTGCCCCCCTGATGAAGCCCATGATGGATGAGTGTGGGTGCCAGGCACGGCCAGAACTGGAGCCGGGTGACCGTGGCCAAGAGAGGGCTGGCGGAGGGGCGCGGAGTGGGGTGCATAGGATGGGGCACAGACATATAGTAGGTAGCATAGGGTGACCGTGAGTAGCCATTGAATCGAATCGAGGTGGCCAAGCGTCCTTGCTTCCAGGAACGGGAGCTTTGAAGTCCTTGAGGCTGACGGTGCTGTTATTTATAATGGCTCATGCGAGGATCGATAGGGACGTACTGCTCATGCGCTGTCACAAACCATCCATTGTCCAGATCCGAACACCATGCGATCACAGCGGCCACTTTGGTGTTCCCATAACTTTATTTGTGGCTGGAATTGACTGAACGTGTGCAAGTGCGCGTGTTGCAATTGCCTGACCCGAGTCGTCGGCCCCAGGTACTGCCGACCACCCAAGACTGCGTATGTTGAAGTAGTCCATAAGAAGGTCCAGTGTCCGTGATTCGTGAGCGAAAGTGCGGAGCGGCGGCCTTTGAAGAAATTATGATTGGAAAGCTACAAGCAAATTTAGATCTAACGAACTCAAAACTATCCATCGACTCACTGTCTTCCACTCTTCGTCGAGCCGGTCCTCATCGCGAGGGGTCATACCAGCCGCCATCGACCTTGCCACACGCTCGGAGTCGAAGTCGTGTGAAACCAAAAACGGATTAGGTTGTTATCTTCTGAATTCATATATGGCATGCGAGTTGGCTCAGGGTGATGGGCTTGGGTATCATCCGGTCCCTCAAAGTTTGTGGCCTGGGCGCCGGGATGGGATGACGTTTGTATATTGTGATGGCGGTGGGCGGGTTTGGGAACGTCCGAGTGTAAACATGGAGGCCGGATCGGTTGGTGTGCCATTCGTGGCTACACCGCCAGATTGATCCATATTTCGCAACAGCAAGTGCGGCAGATTGGCGAGGAAGGGTTGTGCGCTGCCGTTTCGAGAGCGCTGCGCCAGTGGAGAGATAATTGAATTGAGATCAAAAGGCGAGGACGGGGTGCTCGACGGTCGATCCTGCGGGGTCGCCTCGGCTTGGACCGAGCCAAACAGGGTTTGACTTGATTGCAAAAAGACATCAGGCGACGGAGGAGCACTTGGCGTGGGGCTTGACCACCGCCCTCCCGGGTTAGCGGGAGTCTGGGAATCATAGCCAGCGTGCATTAGTTGATAGAGTGCGGCATCAAAGCTCTGAGAGTAGGCACGGGCCATACTGCCAGGTTGCGGGGTTGACGGCCCTAGGGTATCGAACAGTGCAAGTGGCGTGCTTGAACGGGAAGCGTTCGAGGTATTGTCCATTTTGATATCCTAGAATAGAAGATGAGATTACGGGCGAATCCACATATTAACTTAAGACACATACCAGGATTGTTCTGCTTTCCCTTGGGTTCAATGCTCCTGAAGAATCCAGGCGGTTAGTACCCAAATAGCGCCAACAAAGATTGTGTCCTCACGTCGTTTTTCGGCCGGCCGGGTACTGGGTGGTTCATCGGACGACCCACGATGGCGTACAGTTGCTGTTCTTCCCTCAAATGGATAGTCGGAGGCTTGCAACGAGTTTCTTCCAGAGTAATCGATGTGCATCTACCAGATGGGAGGGTCAGTAGTGCAAATGCGAGTTCACTGATTCGTATATACATTATCGGTGAGTATACGTTGACTCATGTTGATAACGGTGTTCGGGAGCCACTGATGAAAATTCTTGAGGTATCTGGTAATGTTAGACCCGGATATACACCAGGAATGTAAGAGGCGGCTTACTTTTCTTCGGGAGCAGTAAGAAATTGAAGGAAACGGAGGAGCTGCGAGCCAGAATACGGCGGGATAGGAGAGGTGGCACGGTGCAAACAGATGTTGGAACGTGAGACACGTGTAGAATCTTTATCAGAAGTCAGGATAGGAATCGGTATCGGGCTGCTGCCTGTGGATTTAGGCGACTGGTACTGTCTCATTTTATACACAAGCAGCGAATAGATGGCCTTGGGGGTTGAGCGGAACGCTGGAAGGGCAAACAATAGATTCGGATCACGTGAACAGAAACACAACCCCACGGCACCTTCCTGCCATCGAACCCCCTACACTCCCATTGCAACGCGGCAGTTCCAAGGTTGGCAAATTCTCAGATCTGGGTTTTTCAAATGCACAAATCTGTACTTTCTTACGCCCAACCGGCAGCTTCTATTTTGGGGTGACAACTGAGATCGATGCATGCAATGTGGTCAACACAATGTTTTGACAGGCAGTCCATACAAGTGGATACTCATCGTGATGAAATAGAGCCTTGCATGTCTTATTGGTCTATAGTAGGAGGGTAAGGGACAACACGAACAACACGGAAGGTAATTGAGGACTCGAGTGACACTGCAACGTAACACGAGGACGAGGGCATCAAATTTCGAAGCGATGTGTATAGGGCGGTCTGCTCATGTAAAGCGTATGGACTGGTTCCATGGATTTTTTGAGCATTGGAGATAGCGCAGACCAGTTAAACGTATATGTATGCGCAAGAATCCCACTAATATAACAAGATACATCGTCGGCTATTGATCGAGCCGTTTGTTTGTCTGATTAGCGACAGACACGTAAGACCCCCCAAGTCAGAGCTCTTTTGAATAACCAAGAAATATTTCTCCGGGTGGGTTAGGCCCAACTAACGGCTATCATGAGCAGCATTCGTAAGGGACTTGTCCCGGTTTGGTCAAGCGATGTCTGGGCGCTTGCACTGATTACACCTGGGTAGATGCGTACTGGCTACATCTAAGTGCTCGACGATGAAAAACAAAAAAAAAATCGATTGAAACGGCCACAAATATTCACCAGAACGAGTACAGCTCAGAGAGGAAACCAATAAGCGGAGCGATTTGTTAAGTGGGTGGGTTTGAATGGATTACAATTCAGTGTGTGTAGCCAGGTCAAGGTGTATAGAAACGACAAAGCGACGGGAGTTTTGAGTGTGCAGGGAGCGCTCGGGTGGCTGGTAGAACAACGAAGGCTATTTGCAAGATGGGTTAGCTGTCGTGTTGGCAAACCAAAAGAGGGGCTAAACATGTGAGAATACGCACAGAATAACTGTATGCATATCTTAGAACCCAGTTCGAAACTCTCCCGGAAGCCTTCTCATCGTCTGACGATACATAGATAACGATATGTAGGAGCAGATATATCGAAGAACACACTCACTGAGCAATGTTTTTCAGTATGAGATACATAGCAGACGAGACGACCAAAACTTACCATGAGAACACATTAAGCACTAGTAGTGTTGTTACGCCTTGAGGAACATATCGGGTAAGCTGGTTAGCAGACCTGAAAACCTCGACTAGCATTGGCATAGCTTGGTTTGGGTCTGGGACTTGGATGCGAACTGACATCGATGACGGAAAGGAGGGCATAGTAAGGATCCTCAAGACGAATAGATTGAAATGGGAGATGAGGGTAGAGTGGTATTCTCTTGAACGGGGGAGGAGTCGTGTTGGGTTAAGGTGGTCAGGAGTGAGGGGAAAGAAAGAGGGGAGGTGGGAGTCGACAAAACCAGGGCAAGTCTGAGAATGACTCGTGCTACCAACAAAACCGAGACAACAGATCCCAGAAAACGTTTATTTGGTTCGGTTGAGTAGCTCAGGGATCTGTAGGTGTAGGTGCAGCAGTTGCGGCAGTTGCGGCAGTTGCGGCAGTTGCGGCAGTTGCGGCAGTGGTGGCGTCAATGGCAATTCCAAGCTTAGTTTTGGTCAGATCTAGGGACATAGCCAGGAATGGGAGAGCCCCTTTGTACATTTAATGCGTGTGTGGAGCCATCGATGGGAACGTGTCCTTCCTTTTCTGCTCAGTCGCGAATGTCCAAACGCCGCGTAGCTCCAGGTGGCTACGAGGAATCGAGCGATGAGTCAGAGCCTGAGGTAGTGCCCCCTTCGAACCCCCCTGCAAAAAATCGAAATCTGCCCCTTATGCTCCGCCCCGCCTCACCACCGTGCCCAAGGCGGGGCCCAGCACCTTCCAACTTCCACGTGCTACGCCGTTGCCCGCAAATCGCTCTGCCTCACTCCGCCCCACGGACCCAGTCCGCCTACCTTCTGTAGGCCCCAAAGTCCCTCCTATGGTCACCAAACCGGTGCTGCTCGAGGATGACTTGGACTTTCCAAATGGGGAGCATACATGTAAGTGACTATATGCGCGCATTTTACATTCACGCTAACAGTTTACACAAACATAGCCAAAGGATTTAGCCCGGACGTCACCACCCCGCCTGAACAAAGTACTTTCTTTGGTGCCGCCTTCCCGGATGGAGCTTCAGCTTCCGGTTCAAACACTGAGAACGGTAGGTATTTCGTGATGTGTAAACCTATCTTGTTGCTGAATAGACCTTCATAATCAAAAGTCACCGCCAATCCGGTTCACGCTCGCACCAAGATCTCCAACGAGCGCCAGTTCAATGAGCTGAGGGAGGATTTGAATGCCTATATGGCTTCCAACGATGCTCAGCATAAGAAAACGCAAGATATGATCAGCAGCCTTTTCGAATGGATAGACCAGCGCATCGCCTCCCAGAACGCCGATACCCCTCAAGTTCAAGCTCAAGCTCACGCTCAGGCACTGGAAACCAGCGATAGCAAACCTGATAAACTGGTCCTCTCCAACCCACCTGTGACACCGGAGATTTTTGCAATAGTAGCTAAGGTACATGCTGAGGCTCGCTCTCGTGTAGGGAAGAAGAAGAATACACCGGAGGATAATAGCGTGAAGGTATGTTCGACGAACGACCACAAGAATTTGCTGATAGCGCGCTTTAGGAACATACACGCTCCAGGTTCTATCGCATGATAGGAATAACTGCCGCGAGGTTCATCCCACCGCACTTTGAGAATGAGTACGGCGAGCCGGACACTCTTCCAGCTGCGTTTAGAGATCATCGGACAGGCTATTGCACACCAAAGATACATTGGAAGGCTATACTTCCAAAGCAGATCGCATGGGTCCCAACGTTTCTACTGTGGTTTAAGTGTACCATTCCTAACGATGGCAGTAAACTCTCAGAGGTTCTCAGGAGCCTATCGGACGAGCAAATCATTATCTTACTCTATGACGGGCCACTCAAGACTTGTCAAACTACGTTCCGTGACATGAAGAAGACTGACGAGGAGATCAAGGCGATGCAGGT
The DNA here is from genome assembly GCA_016906575.1 of Ceratobasidium sp. AG-Ba. Lineage (NCBI taxonomy): Eukaryota > Fungi > Basidiomycota > Agaricomycetes > Cantharellales > Ceratobasidiaceae > Ceratobasidium > Ceratobasidium sp. AG-Ba. The sequence goes on from CP059639.1 coordinate 1,234,083, forward strand.
ACAAGCTCTTAAGTACCGCCACCGCGAGAGGGTGAGTACTTGGATTGTATGCACGATACGATTCTAGCTCACATCATGAACCATGTTTGCAGAAGGCGTCCGGACGAGCCCAATGCATCCTAACATTTATTGTTCTGCAAGGCGCTGATTGGGAATTCCTATCTCATCCAGGCTGGATGTCCGAGGAAGAGAGTGACGGTGAAGGTGGCATGTTAATATTACGACCAGACTATCGGGCGCAATGGGTAAGTTTGAACTCGCCCCATATCTGAGGATGATCTCATACAGCACTTTCCTTATAGGTGAACAACTTTTTTGAGGCGATTCGCATTGCTCAAATCAAGAACGCTAGATCTCAGCCTGGACTTTCCTCTCGCCCTCCTCGCCGCAGGATTGAGACAGTGAAACGTCCTATTCCCCAGCTCGAGCGAGGAACCGGTAGTAGTAGGGTAGCCGTCCGCATTGCCCTATGTGGTATCAGCCGATCGTGGCGTGCTGGCCATCCTGACGAGCTACAAAAATCCCAGCACCTCATCAACTTCAAGGCGACTACAAAACCCAACCTTGATTCATTTCTCGCCCAGCATCCTATGGCCGACAATAGCGATAATAGCGACAATGAAGGTGAGGACACCACGAACACCGGAGGATGGGATTGTACCCAGCCTACCGATGCTGTTATGGATCTTGTCGACGAGCCACAGAGTACGTTCAATCATGCTCGGATAATCACGTAAAGCGATGCTGAAAGAACTGATGGCAAAGAAGTAGGGGAGACAAGCTTGGATACAGGTAACACCGGAAATCCAGCGGAGAATGGGCTTATGGAAGAGAAAGAGCCGGGGTTTGATCTGGGAGATCGATATCAAGGTGATAGTACGTACTTGTTCGCTGCTTGTCTCTAGAAGTTTTCTGACGGCAGATTACATAGTAATTGATCCTGAACTGGAGCGGGATGCACAGACTATAAATGCAGATTCGCAGAGTAATGTCGGCCCAGCCCGCCCAGGTGAGCATGTCTCACGCGCACGGGATTACTCCAACTCATCCGACGCTCTAGCTGTAAGCTCAAGTACTTCAAATACCCAGTTGTTGCTCGAGGATACCGGGGCACCTCCTTGCATCCGCCCCACGGGCTTACCTCAGATGCCGCCGCCACCACCACTCTCCAAGAATCTTATCCAAACTTCCAATCCTGAGCGTGCCACGCCTAATCCTGAGCCCCCCAAACCCAAGCGCCGTGGGCGGCCTCCTGGTTCAAAGAACAAGCCCAAGGTCATGCCCGATTGTCAACCCCCGTTTTAAACCTTGCTTATCTGGTTATCCTTGTTCACGCCTCGCATCCCTCTGCTGAGCGTTCACACGTCATTGCAATATTTCCCCTTTTTAATTTCCTGCGCTCCCTTCCTGCCGGGCTGTCTAATCGTGCTATTACAACCCTCTCTTTCGAGTTATGTAAATAGCAAACTGGCTTGTTATCGACATCTCTGCCTTCGCCCCTGTATGCGCGTTGCTTCTAGTAATTTTTTTATATACAACTGGTTATTGGTATCTAGTACCCGAGATCCTCAAACCTTGAATCCATTTTGGGTGCTCGCGTGTGGGATTGTGAGACATCGCCCGCGAAGCTTGCTCAAGTGTTACGACCAGCCACACGGTCGTAACACCGAACCGCCCCGGCGCTTAGCCACCACCACTCGCACTCTCGCTCCCCCACTCGTACTCGCTCTCCCCTTCGCCCTCTCTTGTGCCTACCAGCCCGAGCTCGCTCCCGGACATCGTACGAGGTCTCGCGCACACGCCATATCGCCCCTGGCGGATGTATGCGCTACTCTGCCATCCTCGTGACCCGTCCCATTCCGCTCTCGCCGACCATTGGCCCTTTGGCCCGTCGGTTATCTTTCTATCTCTTTTTCGTTTTTTATGTCCTTATTGCGCTGTTCCTGTATCGTTCTCACTCTGCTCACCCTCTCCGGATCCCTGCCCTGCACGTGACCGCATACACTCTAACGCGCTCCTTTGGTCCACAACATCGTCACGCAGCCACTCTGTATTTGTTTTTATCCCTCCACCCATCCCCAAACTGGCGCTTTCGTGCCTTCTGCTGTTTTGATTAGGTTTCCAGTCCGTCCCTGCGAGTTATTGCTCACGTTTTAGGTGTGCGCCGTCTTTGGTAGCACTAGCGTCTCCCAATCCGCCGAGACCTATGATTGACATCGGATGTCTTTGTACATTTAATTTGTATTCTTATGATATATTCACATGCGTGTGATACCATCACGATCAGCTCTGGGCGTCAGCGTGCTAGTTGTCCTGCTCGTGGCCCTCGTCTATGTTATCTCGCTCCGGTTGAACGCTATCAAGCGCTACAGTGACCCAATATCTTCCGTACGACATTGAAATATCAAAAAGCGCGAGGGCGCCTGAAAATCGATGAACTGGAATTATGATGGGTTCATCGAATTGACCATAAGCCCAGCTTGTCACACCCAAGTGGCCGGACCTAGATTGTCCATGAGCTGTGGCCACTTTGAACTGATGTGAACGTACCATGCGTCCCAAGGGAAAACAGGATCTACAAATGGAGCTTGAAACTTGCAAACTAACGCACATACGCAACGTAAGTGAGCCTGGCCAGGAAACTCAATATTCAATATCCTCTCAATCAGTACGGGGTGTCGACTGTCGATGAAGCCATAGCAATAGCCTTTCCCGCTTGTATGCTGGTGAGCACCATATCGAACACCATTATACTCCACATAGCTATGGTTCCGAACTGTCCTTTCTGGATCAAGGTAGTGAGTCTGAATCATGCCTTCGCCACCCCATATACCAGCATCTGGCCACCTTTCAATGCAGAACTGCAAAACCAAGCGATATAGGTTCAACTTCTCTAGGTCCACGAAGCGTGACTGTTTGGACAAGCGAATAGAGTCTGAGAATCTGTGTTAGTTTTCTTGATATGTGTCACTACGCTACTATGCTTCACCTTGGAGACCGTGGAGTCTTGTGTATGCAGTTTCACACTGTGCAATGAATGCCATTAGCGTTCCACGCTGTAATGCGTGCTCAGGCCCGCCTCTAAGCGCAGCCGTAAGGTCTTCAATCACACTATCATCGGCCGCCGTTCTTTCTGGTAGTGCTTGCATGTTCTTGATCTACGAAATGAAAAGATCACGTTATTGCCTTCACTCTCAAAGTGATAACATAACCGGCTACTTACAAGATTCTGGATGGCAGTATAGCTCCACCATCCCCGCATAAGCGTACCCTCTAACATACCTTGTCCTCTCCCATTGTGATTGATATGTGACACTATTCCGTTTGCGCGTTCCATCGCCCACACGTGAGTGTTATATAGCGACCCAGTTTTCAGCATCCACTCTTCAAGATGCATGAGGTAGTGGAAATTTGGAGATAACTGAACGTTTTTTTCCACATAATCTATGCAAAGTGACTCGAGTAGACGTTGACCAAATTCAATCTCAGTAGGCGTAACTGAACGCTTGTCCAAGAGACCAACAGCAACACAAAAACGCAAAACCTGTCGGTAGTGGAAGCGCAAGCTACGAGAGGGATAGCATTCAGCTATAGGGGGACATTCATTCAGGCGTCCGATAGACTCGTAGTACTTGCGCCGTTGCTGATGCAGTAGTTTTGCGCGATGAGCTTGGTGTTTGGCCCCTGGGGACTTTATATTTCCCCGAGGTACAAGCCCTGGACCAATTTCGTCACCATCGCGAAAGGCAAGGAAGAGCGGAACGAATATGATTCGTGCTGTTAGCTTCCATTGGTCCGCTTTTGTTGTTGTTCGAGTTTGGCCGAGCTGTAGACGGGGGAATTAGAGTTTGTAATTGTCTCATTTGAGCGATGCACACCTTTGGTGGTAGTCGCTGGAAGTTTCGTGGCATCCACATTTTGTCTAAGCATTCGTTGAAGACACGCTGAGGGTCCTGTCCTCCTAGGTCCCGCTTATTGAACATGCCCGGTCCGACTAACACTTGTTTGACTATCCAATTCATTGCGCCCAAATAGAGCAGGTGCATCGCATCTGGTGGCGACGATGTCGATGTGTTCCATCCTGGAATCCTGTGAAGGGCCGTGAAGCAATTGCCAGTCGCACTGAAAAATTCGTTTCTCTCCTCCAGCGTTCGCAAAGACTTCCAGTGGTGCACATTGTTACGTTCTTGTTGAGGGTCACGAAACAAGAAATCTAGATACACGTAAGTCAACCAGTTCCTCAAGATAGTTGGGTACGATATACCTTGACGAGTAAAACCAGCCGCTACGCTAAGAGCGGATAATTTACCATGGCAGTAAAGACAGAAGTTCAGCTCAGACTTGATTCCTGCGCCGCCTCCCATCTTTATACGTGCGATAAGGTCGGCTATATGCTGTGTCAAATCGGCATGTACCAACTCGTCTTGGTATATAGGAGGGTTTCCTTTTCGTACACTCATCACAACACCTGCACGTCCTATTAGATGAGCAGAACTATGAGCCTTTCCAGACACGAACCTTGTTTAAGCTGTAGCAACTCATCCACCAACGGAGTAAGCATTTGATCGAGCGCATAAGCGCTAGGTTCGTTTGGTCCTGTCATTACAATACAAAGCGCAATGTTTTCACGCAGAAAACGCATATGCCTTGGTAAGTTGTTGATGGCCAGGTAACACGCTCCAACAGAGTAGTTCCCTTCTTTAGTCGCCTGAAACCTGAAAACTAATGATTTAATTCAATTTTAGCCCTGATAACAGCGAGCTTACCAATCAGTGTTCAGTGATAGAGATAGGCCATATGGTAGGCTCACAAACCGTACGGGAGGGTTTAAAGGGCTCTTGTCTACAATATCCCCAGTGTCTGGTTCCAGATATCGCTCCAATCCTGCCTCAATTGAACGCCACCCCCATCCTTCGTGAATATCAGCAATTGGACGGTTGACGTCAAGGCGCTGAATCCATTCCTCGCAAGGTTCCGGGAGTGTGAGTTGCTCCCTATCGGCTTCATCACTGCGCCAGACCTGGAGAAGTTCCGAAATTCCAGGGAGACTTAGCATATGGCGAATCCAAGCAATAGGAGACGCAAAAGGGTAAGTCATGCATGAAGCTTTTCGTTGGCTGCCAGATGCAAGTTGACGCATCGTGAACAGTATTCCAGGGCAACCCTCGCTCGCACATGCGACGTCTTCTGTGCCTGCAATGTATTCAGGAGAGTATGCTCGCTTACAGACCGGGCAGAGCGTGAAAACCTTTATGAGACTATCTAAATTGATACCAAGTCGTCTCTCCGCTGTTCGGATAGTTTGCGCCATTTTTGCGACATCTTCAAAGTGTACATCGGGGTGTGTTGAAATTGTTCGGCGAGCGGCCTTGAGCTGGTGCTGGAGTGCCTTGTGGCTAGCCCCATATAGAACCTTTTGAACAAACGCGTCTATATATGCGTTACGAATTAGGCTATGCTCTCGAAACGCTGCGCAGAGCCCCTCATCTCCCTCTTCTGGTTCGCCTTCTGCCTCTTCGATAGGATCATCTTCCATCGGAAGTTCAAATCTCTGTTCCAGGCCGGCTTCATTATCTTGGGGATCATGCTCGAGTAAGCCAAAGTCTTCGTCATACAATGCGTTAACCATATCGATTTCGGCTTCGTGATGTTCTTCTGGTTCCAAATCGGCAACCTCTCCTCTTCGGTACCAACCACGCTCATGATCATCCAATAACTGATCAAATTGATATTCTCTATCGTCTTCATCAGGTATATCTAGCGGTAAGTCCTCTTGATCGTGTCTGGTCGGTGAGTAAGCCCTTGGCGACTCTGGGGGACTGTAAACCGATGGGGTAGGTACACGCATATGATCGACTTCCTGCGAGTGAACCAAATCAGGTAGTGGTTCAGGACTTGGCGAGCCACGAGGGAATCCAATATCAAAGCCTCCTTCCATTTCTATCTGCCGCGGCTCGGGGCTTACGGATCTTCGCGGGTAGCGGGATCGATGATCGTCAATCGTTCCAGGCTTTTGCTTCACCATTCCCTTACAATTTGCGCAATGGCAATAAGCAGGTAGCTGGTTTCTGTGGTGAGACTTCCCTGAAGTATCAGCATCCGCGTCTACTTGCACTTCAAAAACGTACTCGGCGCTGTTTCTTAGCAGCATGTCCATCATTATAATCCATTGGTTCCCTTTCGCCAGGGGAAGTGATATGCAGCTGCAAGACGCTTAAGCTCTAGTTTATGACCAAAAAAGTCAGTGGAATGTGGACTCTAGTATCGTTGCAACCTTGCATTTAAGTATTGGATTGACAAAGGTATACAAAGCAAGGTGGGCGGTGTGGCATAGAACAAGGGAAGCAAAACAGACAATGGTGCAAATCATATGAGCGAGAATGATTTTATGTAAATCAAGAATTTGCTAACGATATCTTTGTTAGAGGTTGCACTTTGTCAAGACACCTGCGGCCCAGCGGGTATCGCACACTCCATGCCAATCACGTGATTGCAACCCATGGCTTCAGAATATACGTCACATGACCATCTAGGAGCCAACATACACTTCTGTCCTCTCCGGCCCTCTCCTTCTGATGACAAGACCCATTTCGAGCTCCCGGTTCCCTTGTCCGCTCTTGCGTGGTTTCGCGTGATTTCCTGCGGTTTTTAACGTGGTCCTCCGACTCTAGCTATTTTCAACGTGGCCACCCACGTCTCGCCCCACAACAAATCTGGACTCCACGCCTACACTCCGTGATGCGCCGCGTCCTCGCCTCTGGCCACTTCGTTTTGCGCCATTCGACACTCAAGAAAGGCGTTCCCCACTGGCGCTCCTCGAGCAATCAGATGCTCCCGCGTTTTGCGTATCTATTCAGTCCGCGTACGCCGCACCTTGCCCGCTCTAGCAGGCGGTCTGGCATTTGTCTCCTTCGATTGATATATATATATATATATCCATCATCCAATAGCGTTTCGATCCTTTCTTTTGCTCGTTCCGCACTCGCTCAGCCCTACGCTCGTACGAGTCGATCCTTTCCAGCACAGCGCATCGAACCGTACCAATACGACAAACTGGACGTGACCAGGAGGACGACTGAATCGCGCCAAAGCAATGCCCGCAACCTAGATTGCCTACGATCGCCTGACCCAAATGGCTGGAGCGGGTTAGGTCGCCATAAACTACAATGTTGTGCGTTCAATGCTATGGGCGGGGACTATATGACCTGACATTTCCATTTTGTTTGCTCGGTCAGACCTATAGCCTCTTTTTGTATAATCCAATGTTACGCAATGGAATTGTGTTCACCTACTAGGAAACTACAGGGTGCGTTTGTATCCGAGAGCTAAGTAGCCCACGCGGTTTGAAAGTGGGTCGATTGTCCTATACTTACCTGCTCTTGATCTCCTGATTCGAGTAGCACGCTGGCCTATAGAAAACTCCGCCTATACTCGTAACCAACATCCTCGAGTTCTGTTGATGGGCTATGTGCCGGAAGTCTCGGTTCTCCTGGTAGCGACCCTACGTTCGCGTCGTACCTCACACTGCGGAACGACACCCAGTTCGAAATTGGCGCCTTTCTTGACCTACGCCTTTACGTTTGTGCGAGTTCAACATTTCACGACTTGATTACTTTTACAGACACGACCGTACTGGTGTTTGCACTGCTCGAGCCGTCACCTTTCGGCCTAACCTAGACGCTCAGTATCTTTCAAATACCCACGACAAAGTTCTCCTAACAGAACCCGGTGGGGGTCCGTTGCTCAACATTCCACTATCATTGCGCCAGCCGTTTCTTATTGACCGAACGTGTCTTTTCATTCAACCTTCGCTGATGGTTGGTGTGTTAAACGGTGACACGCATATGAGACTTACACTAAATACAGGAACGTTCGGGAGGGCGAATTACATAGCATAGGGGGATAGCCGGGGCCGATCAAACCCAGGTAGGTGGTCAAATCAGCAGCGCAAAGACCGGCAATCAAAGGGGGAAGGGAATAATGATATGATATCTGTAAAAGGATGTCAAGTGTAGTAAACGGGATGGGAGAGACAAAGGGCAAAGAAAAGGCAAAGAAAGAGGGCGAGTAACGCACGGGAGGTTGCACGTAGCGGTGTCCTATGTGTAGATAGCATCACGTCCAAGGATTGTCTTCACATGGTCAAGTATTCAACCTACGACGTACAGGTCCGCATAATTATCTTGATTGCTATACCTAACTTGGGATGACGTTGTATCATAGTCTCGTTTCAAGTCTTAATAGAGTTTATGTACATAAGTATCAGTCTCAAGTACACATATATATGACTATATCTATATAATAATTGGAGTTGGTATTTGTTGCAACATATAAGTCGCAGTATATTCATTCGCGTATCTCCGACATGGGCAGAGCTGCCTAATATGGAATTATACCGTAATAATACGCGAACACTCGCACTTTTCTGCGACCACGACTTCCTGTGCATTCAAAATCAAAAAAGGCCTAGAAATACCGTTTCCTCTAGACGAGTGTCGTTCGACATGTTCAATGCATGTAGCCAATCTGAAGTCGATCGTATCAGGGTTCAATCAAAAATCGACCGGCTAAGTACCCACGGTACGACGCTCGGCATAAGCCTTTTTAATTCTTCGCATAAGGCTGAAACTGCAGCAGTAGATTTTTCACGTTGCCGTTCTATTTTCGACCGGTCCAGGATATGCAGCTGGCGTCTCGTTTCTCTGTCTATCACTTTATCCAGCACCTCCTTCAGGACTTGCCGCCCTAAGTGAGCCTGGTATTTCTGCACAGAATTGACAATAGGATTTGAGAGCTCGACCATAGTAGGGAACTTTTCACAGAGTGCCCGCATACTGGCAACGAATTCGATATCTGTTGTCTTCTCGCACTCTTCGGCATTTTTTGATAAGTTGAGGAGGTCCGAGATGCCCGTGAGATCAAGAATCCTCTTCCAAACGCCGGGAGATCGTCGCTTCGCCATACGCCTCCCATTACCAGATGCATCGTCGTTTTCGAGATCTAACAAATGTTGGATAAATTTCTGTTGTTGAGATTTGGATGGCTGCGACTCTGATGTGACAAAATCGCGGGCTAAGCACCAAGCCCTCTTCAGATCTTGGAAGCCGGGATCGTTAATGGCTTTGAAATCCCAGGTTTCTTGGATTTCTTGGGAAAGACCATGTAGAGTGATGTATTGCTCACGAAGGAGACCTACGAATTAGTAATTAGCCTGATAGGTTAAGTTTTAAGCAGTTGGGGTTCACTAACTATCATCGTCAGGATGTATCTCCTCGGAAGGCTCCGTGTCATCAATAGACCTAGTCCAATAAGCAGTTGTTTCCGTTTGGCGTTAGTGAGGAACGTCACTTACGGGTACAACCTTTGATATATTCTCTGCACAGTCCGCGTTATATATGAGCGTAACCGAGGCTTATCTTGCTGGATCTGTTCCTTTATTTTTTGAGTTTCCTCGCTCTGCTCTCGAGTCAATATTTCGTCTTCGGCTTTCATCCGATCCTTGTATCGACCGAACGGCTCTGGATACGCTTTCCTTAAGCCATTGTCACCTAAAATATGCACTTGATTCAGGTCCTTGAGATCCATCTGGAAGGCGACAGCCTTCGATCTGTAATTCGAGCATGAAATACGGGCGAAAAAATCAGCCCTACCGGAGATAGAACTTACTCGATGGTTGCTACAAGGCCCATTTTTGTGATCTCCTCGGTGAATACATCGTTCGTGATATGGGCAGGCTCGTGGTACACAATCATGAGGCCAGCCTCTTCTTCGCCAGCAACTAGTTCAACTCGTTTGGCGTGATGTAATCGAGGGATGCCATGTGCCTTTAAATCCATCTGAGAGCGATATAAGCAAAAACACAAGGTGCTATACGGGAAGATCTTTACTGTAAAACCGGGATTTGCAATCACACCTTCCTCCGACTCATCCTGGACTGCAACTTCAAAAGAGAACATCCGGGAATCGTCATAGGTTTCGACAGGCGCAGTGGGTGCATCAACGTTCTGAGCGCCAGCTTTCCATACTATTGCAGCCGCTTGTTCGACGGACACAAGGGCGATTGTTTGGTCTGTCAGCTTCGAAAGATAGCTGTAGGGGATGAATTAAAAGGTGCTCTATAGCGATAGAATCAAACAATACTAACCGCATAAAAGTTACTCGGTTGCGTCGAACAGATGTGATAGCCTTGTCATCCCATGTAGTATCTTCTGGCCAATACACAATGTATGCGCGGAGCGTGCGATCATCCTGAAAGTTTTCGTTCTTCAATGGCAGAACTAGATATAGTCCCGAGCGAAGGCCATCTGTCTGAGATGAGGTTGAAGTCAACAGCGTTTCGCTAGGAACATGTTATTAAATAAAGAATCGCCGGCCACCATCTCGTACATACCCTTCATCTGTTAAACATTTGAGATCGCGTAAGAACTTTATAATCTCAGATTTGGATCCATAGACTCCAATTGGCTCAATAGCGAACTATACACAGTGTAATGAGTGGTTAGTTTTGATGAACCACGCTTACTACATTCATTTCCGTTCTAACCTCATCCAGGAGCTTGAAGTTAATTTTCCATGGAAGTTCATAGGAGCCGGGACAAATCCGTTGGAGGAATCGGTACAGAGAATCTTGATCGATAATCATTTTTTCGACTTGGAGCGGTTTTGTCAGTTGCCAGATCCGTCCTATGGATACCACTCACCCAGTCCACCAGAGCCATTCTCTTGGTAAAGGTCCAAGAGACGAAAAATATTGGGCAGTCTTGCAAGTGGATCTCGCTCATTCGGGTCTTCTTCTTCATCAGCCGATGCTAATCTGTCATTCTGATACTGTACGCTAGCTTCGTCAGCTTCGTCTGTTACACGACAGTTAGGTTAGAATCCGCCTCTTGATATACATGGAACACCTTACTGGTCGTAGAGTCTGTCACAACTGGTGAAATTGGCAATGGCACATCCTCGGGGTTCAAAAGCTCCTCTTGTGCTCTTTACGCTCGAGTTAGCAAATGGATGGAAGACCTGCGGGGCAACGTACGGTAGTTCAATTGAGGAGCCAGCGTCTATAATATGTACAAGCAGTGGGGGTGGACTCGCCCGTTCGGATTCTGGGAGATTCATGGCTGAGTTCCGAAGAGAAATACTGAACAGGATGGATAGGATCGCTGTAGCCGACCATGCTTAACAGTGAGTAAACCGGCACATCGCGGCGATTGCGTCCAAATTAGGAATGGAAAGGGCAACGAACCGGTTTTGATGGCGAATGGAGCTTGAAGTACTTTTTCGAATTGCTGAATAGCGTTGGCGAGCGCTTTCGAACGTAACCAGGATCCAGGGGTGGCCGCGCTTGGTGAAAACACTCAGCCAATCCCCGAATGTCTAGCTAGCACGTGATAAGGCCCCACCGTCTAACGATGCTTTTGAGCACTCGCTAGATCCGAAGTAGCACGGCCTACCGGTGCTACCGTCATCTATTCAGCGCTCAGAATCATCGTTAGACAGTTCAAGCTAGTGTTTGCTAGCTAGATATTTGGGGATTGGCCGAGTATGGGCAGATCTGTGGCAATTTCAAATATGATTGGCATTCGTGGCTGCTTACCCCTAATGAGAAATTCAAGGCCAACGTGCTGATGGAAATCGAACAAGCCTGCAGCATACAAAATTCCAAAGACTCTAGATACGTTTGAATAATCACAGCCTAATGTAGCTCCTGTTTCGTTGCTCTATCTACAATTCCGTCTTATTTGTTTGCGCAATTCTAGTAAAAGCTTGCTTCTTAGCTAGAGCGGCCAGGCTCGTAAGTAAATAAGAATAGATTCGATATAAGGGATTTAAATATGGAGTACTGCATGGAGCGAAGCTTTTTAAGAATGAGTAGAGATCGAAATCTATACAGAGGAGGCTAAGAAAGGGGAACAAGAGGCTTCACAGGTACAGCAGCTTAGCCATGTTGTAGACAGGAGTACGGGGTGCCCATAGTATATAGCCAGCAGTACTCGTCGACTCTAATCTCCGCTGAGGTTCCGAAATCTAGCTGGCGCATAGTGGTGCCTCGGGGTTTAACTATGCTCTAGGGGCTCCATTAGATACCGATAGCATTGGTATAGTGTGCTAGTACTTTGGGTCTGGTGAGAGCTCCAGAGCATCACCCGACATGGACAGACCTTTTTTAGGCCTTTGGAAGAGAAATAAGAACCGCTCCGAAATTTAAACTTTGAGGCACCTGTGGGCGGGGCCGGGGAAGCGGACCATGGTTATTTTCTCATCTTCGTCGCTTCGATGTCTACCAAACCCGTGCATGTGTATTAATGTAATCGTTCAAGCTCTAGTGAAACATAGCTTTTTTCTTCATGGGGATTGGATTAGATATACCCGGTCGACCACTTAGAGTGTTCAAAGCTGGGATCAAAAGTAACGAAACTTACAATAAGCCATTGCAGCAGGCATTACATGTTTTAAATGAGATGCAAGTTGTTATGGCATTGCTTGAGCGCATGGTGGCATGATGAAGCGCTAGTATACCATGTAGATCGCATGAAGCTATAGCGTGGCCATGAATACTCATCGTGGCCCTCCCCATATAGATGTTATAGTACGGTAATATCATTTTATTTGAGGCCGGTTGCATTACATACATGGTATACAACAAGTTTTATGTGTCGTCACTACCCATGTAACTCATCTGTATTCAATATCTAAGCTACACGTTTCGGTAAATATATTTCTACCCAATATCTTGCACTGGTCTGGAAGTTGCTAGTAGGAACAAATTTTTCATACTACAAGTATAGCATTCAGGAGCTATATGCGCTTACTTGGAGTTCATTTCAGTGTAAGGGCCGGTTTAAACTCGGGGTATACGTGGTCGCGGCGCAGCCGTGTATCCTTCAATATTTTTCCTGAATTTCTTCCTGTTACATTTCTTTTCATGTGACCGGCGTATCCTCAGCTGCTGCATCCCACCACACGCACGCTGAGGTAGGTCTTTTCAGTTCTCCCTTTTTTCCCTTGGTCTCATCCATAGTTGGATTTCTTTTACTCATTAGAGTTATTGTATAGCTGCCGCGTCTCACCACACGCGCATTGAAGTGGTTTCATTTAAATTTAGTTAGCTATAACAGTCAGAATACACATCAGTTTTAATTTGTATTGCGCTAGTCTGATTACTGTGAATAGTTGGTCTCCTATCCCGTGTGTAACTTGATGCTTATATTCCGCTGTCGAGTTCGCTCGATCGCTCGCCTCGCATCGTCTCGTCTCTTCTCGCCCCGCCCCGTTACGCCTGCCGTTGGACACGCGTAACCTAGCGTCTTCTTTTCGCCTACTCTATACACCCGGTCAGCTAGTACGTCCAACGCGGATCTTTTATCGGCCGTAAGATGTGCTTACAGGCGTTATATCGGCACATTCTCTGCTTCCCGGTCATTCCTAAACACTGCCCGTAACGCAAAGATCTATCCTAAACCTATTATCATCCATTCTAAGCGAGCCTATCAGTCATTATTACTATATGTAGTGTTTTTGTCAGGGTATATGCCGCAGGACGGCGGCTCGTGTTGTAACTCTGGGGCTCTGTACGCGCCATGTCACTCTGTGTATTATGTGGGACAGCTTGTCCATTCGCAAATATGCATTTATGCATCTATGTACATCATATGAGCCGTATGCCGAAACAAGACTGGGGGATTCCCCCGACGCTGCGGCAGCGGCGACGGTGGAAACGGAAATCGGGGCGCCGAGACGCGAAGAAAGGTTCGTGGGTCAGTAGGCCTGGTCCGGCTCAAAGGCGTGACAAGGGGGGGGACTAAAAGACCGAGCCGCAGGCGAGGTGTTAGGCGAATCGACGATGTAGAGTATAAGACGATTCGAACACAGGGATTCGCACGTGCTCGAGACTTGCGGCTCGAAAGGTGTCTTGGCGCTTAACACAACGCCCCACACAAGCTTGTGCGCTCGCCGCAAGCTCCGGCGCCCAAGCCCACTTCGTACTTAACAGATGGACCGAGGGGTATACAACAGAACACTTTCATTTCATTTCACGAGTTGGCGCGTATATATCAAGACACTAAACTATCGAATCACACCAGTAATTGACGCTTCCGAGATTTTCAACAGGCAGCATGGCTGTAGGCAACCGTTGTCGTATCTCAATATTATACGGATAAGTAATACATACCGTGAGCCTGACTGCCCAATTAGAGATGCACGCGGTTTCTGTAGCGAGTTGGCGATACCTAGGAACGTATCTGCAAGTTGAATCTGACGTATATAGTCAGAGTATGTCAATGCTGAATAATGGGACACACACAGAATCTACCGCGTTGTGGTAGGCGCAAGGATTTCCGCGCGCTGCAGTAAGTGCATCTCGAGGGGCGGAGGCGTAGACTGTGTGGGCTATGTTTACCATCTGGCGTAAAGATGCCGAGTAAATATCAGGGCCGAAAGAGACAGCATAAAGCGCTAGCGGTTTCCTGTAAACGAAGATTGTGAGTGTAAAGTTAATGTCAATATCCAAAGACGTGCCCTAACTGGATACACATCCTACAGAGGTCGTGTACCGTATTATCCTGGAGATTGCATTGCCCATCCGACAAAAATACAAGCACAGGTGCTCTATGTAATTGAACAAGTCTTAGTTTAAAAGCGCCTTGCTGAAGTATTATTTCACCTATCGCTGCTCCAATTTGTCCTGATAAGAGCTTGCGCATGGGCAAGTGCAGCATTGAAATTTGTCCCTCCGCCAGGACGGGCGACCAGTTGATCGATGAGTTGTTCAGTAGTGCTCGCGAAATCGTTGGAAATTCGAGTCTTAAGCAAATGCTGGGAAAACAAGGGCCTCGATAAAATGCTCAATTACTCACAAACGGGGAGTTGTTAAAGGTTATAACCGAGTACGCGTCTTGACGTGCTTGTGTATGAACCGACGGTTCGCGAGAGTGCCAGAACCCGTAAAGTGCAGAAAGCACTGCTCCGTATCGATTGTTGCCAATTGTCCTTAGTCTAGCGCTGATAGGAGTATTCGGGAGCGGTTGCCTATCCTGAGAGCTCATGGAACCCGAGCTAGATACTCGACGGTTAGCAGATGCTTCCTGTTCACCATGGGATTTTTAACAGACCTGTCAATGACGAACACACTGAACGCAGTTAGTACCTCTCAAATGTGTCTAGAGCATATTATCAACTGACATTTGATAGGATTGATGCAGCCGTGAAGGGTCTTGACAATCGAAAGAATGACCATCTAGCGAAACATACCCGTTCCCTCGTGTGCCCTGACGTGCTTGTGGTGCGTGGAAGATGGGTAAGTTGCAGTATGACGGCCTCGCTGGAGCAGTCCCATTAGCTTCATGTTCGGCTCCTACAAGTAAATCCTTTAGCGTTGTGACCGCCACCTCTGCCACGATTCAAACCTGAACAGAGAACATCGCTGTAATTTTAGACTTATTATGAGAGTCTGTATTTGTGAGTTGAGCAACTGTTTTCTCTCACCATTTCGCGAATTCAACTTGTTGGTCCCGTGAATAGGGGTCTGAAGCAGCCGTAATTGGTCTGAAGATCACACGCAATATCAACTAGTTAGGTACAAACCTTTAAATCCTAATATGAGAGTTGTATTGTCATCGTCGCTATTCGTATTTGCTCCCGAGCTTACCACTGCGCGCCCATTTAAGTCGATGAGTGATCCAATCTTTCGGTTGATCCGGGTCCGGGTGCATTCGCTCACGAATATGTTGCTGTTCGGGACCACTGCAGTTGGTGGCGTCACGGCAGTAGTCTATATGCGCGTGGCGGCCTTGATCAGCGCAAAGCAGATGACAAAGCAATGGAGCCCCTTCATCTCCGGCGCCAAATCTACGACCTCCCAGCTCGTATACTGCGTTTGGGTCCGTGCCCTCAAGCACCCATTGGGTAGTGGTCATAGACCCATGGCTGGTCTCGTGTAACTGCTGGGTATGTCCTAAAAACATGTTATTAGCCGAGGCTCATTAACCGTCAAAGCTTTCCTAGTACAACCTAGTGGCAATGTGCAAAAATATTGGCAGTCGGGACATCGAGTGTTGCAAAAATGAAAAACATCGGTTTCCACACTGTGAGTATGGGGGCCCTCGTGTTGAAGCTCGCCCGGTGGGATTGAAATCACACAAGAAAGTCGCTGCTGAACTTGCGAGTAACGTGTGTATTGAAAGGCTTGGTGTCGTCCGGAAAATTGTTCTTCAATGGTAGAGGGCTGCGTATCAATCTGGAACCACTAATGCGTCAACAAGAGTTCAGTGTTAATACAGAAACGAAGTCCTTTACCCGACAAATGCCGTTGGCTTCACATAAGTTCGTGCAGTCGTGCTTTTGGCCACAAAGATGGATAGCACCTTTGTCCATGCCATGGAAATGATCGGGCTCGCAACATAATCGACGGCATAACTGGCATTCAAACGGACAGGCCTTGGCGTTGTCACAGGAGTGGCGTGTATGGGGTTCATCCCTTTCATTGCATCGTTAGCCTTTTGATGTGTGCTACCACTCATACTCACCAAACTACATGGCAGCGGCCAGGGCAATGATATCCACCATCGGCATTCACGAGACTACATGGCTAATTATCAAACGTTAAAAACGAGCTGGACTCTGGTGGAATATATCCACACACCTCCCCACAAAGGTGTGAACGAGCGGAGCATAAATGATCGCCTCCGTGATCGAGCGGCTTCAATAGGGAATCAAGATTCAGTAGTAAGCCAGGTAATAACTTCCAGCGGCGAGAAAGTGAATAAATGCACCTGCACACAGGACTCCGCACATCCAGCTTTCCCCTTTAAGTCACAATCATGGCCGCACGAATGTGCCCTTATATCACACCTAAGAAATCAATACTAGGTAAATTCAGCTAAAATATCAGGGGCGCTCTTGCTCACATGTGTCGAGCGGTGTGACCGGCACTACCCGATTTGAAGATGAGATTATAAATAAATAAATGGTGGATAGATTTCTCCTTACAGAAGCCCACACATGACCGGAGAATCATGCCCTTCTTGTATTTCGCACAGCCGTTCGCATCCATGAGAGGTTGTGCAGTTGTGCGGGCCGGAATGACGAGAAGGTTTGATACATTGGAAATGGCACTCCGCGCACGTAGATAAGCAGAGCTTGACTGCGCCTCGCATTACAAGTGCGGCGTTCTCGAATTTAGCGTAAACACCACGTATATCTTGATTGCCAGCAGGAAAACGCTCCACATTCTTGTTAATCCAGTTGCGAACATGCCCAAGCCGCTGGTCCAAGTCCTCGAAGAGTCGTTCTTGGATCTGTCGAACATACTCACTGTCTCCTAGATTGTGCCTTGATTCAAGTGTCTGCCCGTGGCGATCGATTTGAGTCTCCAAACACTCTCCAATGACGGCTTCATCTTCTGTGGCACCGTTTTCGGAGACGCTTGGGACGAACAAAACGATATCTGATTCGATCGACGGCAACTCCTCATCGGTATCTATGTTCTGTGGGATTAACACATATCATATGCAAAATCTGAGTGACCTCCGTTGCACAATAACAAGATATCTGACCTTAAGTGCCCCCCACGAATCAATTCCCTGCTCAGATCGCCCACGGGAAAGCGCAGCGTGGAGCCGTTCTGTCAGCTGAATTGCACGATGTGCGGCAAGGTTTTCTGTGAAAGCAGCAATCCAGTTCGAAGATTCTTAGCCATATCCGTTCCAACTCACGGTCCAATGAGCCCCAGTCACTAGCCTAATTCAATAGCGATGAATAGGGAAAGACGATTTACCGATTTGGACGACTCGCTTACTTTGATCTTGGCCATCAGAGTTTTCAGATTGTGTAAAAACACACCACCGGCGGGATGTGTAATGGGCTGTTTATCCATGTAACGACGGAGATGTTGGAAGAGGCTATAAAAGCTCGGGGAGTTAATAACAGGCCATGGTATAATTTGGATTCGACCACGATGAAGGCGCGTAATGAAGTTCTGTTGTTGCTCCCGTTGCACAATTCGTTGGAACTTGAGGGAAAACCTAAGGATGTACTATGAAACCAACCTAGATGAAATCCGTTCAAAAAGGTCTCACTCCTTGACTATGTCTTTTGAGTCCGAATCCGTGACATCTTTGATTATAATGGCAAGTGTTGACTATATTATGCTTCTATCAGGTTTTGAGCCGAAGACAGACACAAAGGAAACTGACGTTGAACAATCCAGGATTAGCTTGAGGATCGAGAACCATAGCTGACGATTGGAAACTCTGTGAGGTTTGAAGCTTGAATGAACTGGTTTGAATGTTGTTGGAAACGCATACCGTAAATAGCCCAGCAATATCGCGTGACAATGCAAAATTATTCCGAAACAGCACCTAAGGAACCTGTGAGTAAGCATCCTTCATGCATGCATGGATATCGGCTGATCTACCAGGTTCGAGATTGCAGTATTAAACAAAACCAGGAGTGCGTCTTCTTGTGCACTTCTCTCGATTGAATGCACGCCTGCGCACTTGGATCAGCCGATTGTTGGTATACCTTCAATCTTCAGCCAGTAAGCATACCTTCAAAGTCTAGTGAAACGAGTAAATAATCGTTGGTAGGAGTGCACGACAGCCAGACGCCCTCCGTTGTACGCATGGCGGACCCAGCAAACGATGTATCGGCAAAGTGGTTCAGGCAGTAGCTTTTGCCTAAAATTCCACCATATATATGATCAATCAACTGATAGATACTATTTATCTCGAAAACAGCACCCACCAACGCTTTGTTCACCTGAGCAACAGTGGAAAGGCGTCAAATTGAGACTCAAATACAAGGGAGGCTCAGTTCGGACTGACCCATTGAGCTAACCACGCGCACAGGCTAGAATTAGGGGAATGTTAGCTGAGATCCGTTTCTGTTACTCTCAGTGTGTACCTTGGTTGCCATGTAGGACTGGAACAATGACTCATACCAACCGATGCTCAAATTTTCTATTATCGTCGGAACGTCCGCTCCCAATAATGAACGCTCGTGCATTGGATCCCAAACACCATCCTTCAAAGGAATAAACCGATTGTCGCGTGTGATCGCCAAGCTGAGAGTCGTCCCATTAGTAGGTTGACAAATTACAATAACAGTAAACGGGCTTACTGAAGAGGTATCAGACACAACAGCTCCACGACAAATCCGCTTAACTGGTATTTGGAACAGATGATCTCCTTGGTCAAGGCAGATGGAGAATTAGACGTAGCCTTGATCGAAATCATGGAAAGGGATCCGTCCAGAGGCTTGCGAGTCGTGACTTCAAACTTTGCTATCATGCGAGAAAAATAGTCACCGATAGATTCGAGGTTGGTTGGGGCAGCAAAGATCAGCTGGCGCAACTCGCGGCCTTGAGACGATAGTGTAGATCGAATAACTGCTGGAAGAACCGGGAATCGCGTCCAAACCTCCATGTGGCAGTCCAGCAAGCAATTATTCAATGTCTCCATTGCAGCACTTGTTGACTCGGCTTGATTGGATCGAAATGAGAATTCGGTGACCTTCTGCTTGACCTGTAAAGCATTCGACCTCAAGGTTTTTTCTTCACGGTTCAAAGATAGAACGTGAACTCGGTTACGACCTTCAAACGAAGTCACAACACGTCGCCCGCTAGAGAAAGGTAATATAGTTGACTGAATCCCATCCTCGTTCGAACCAAATGAAGCGATGTGAAATGCTAGGAGCTGATGCCGAGACGCCTGAGACTCGTCCGCAACAGATACAAATAAGCAGGAACCATCAGGTGCAGAAAATGTATCCACGATTCGTCCAGTAATCCTCAAAGAAGCTGGTCTATGTTAAAGGTGCTGAAAATGTATACCCACGCTGTGGACGAATTAAAGCTTACCGAAAATGGCGTGTAACTAACGATAGAATCCGTGCATGACCTGAATTCTCAATCAAACAAATCTCCTCCGTTCCCGATATAAAACATATCCTCTCAATCCGAGATTCGTCCTCATACCACTCCTTAAGAGACAAAGCCGAGCCTCGACCAGATAGAGTGGAAAATGACTCGTCAAAACTGAAGACCTGAAGTTTCGGCTCCTGCGAAAGTTGAAATTCAAACTATGGCCAAGCCGATGACAAACAAATATTCCAAACCTCAACCCCGTGAAGCACAGCAAACAAACGAGTGTTGTGGTCAAACCCAAATACTGGCTTCCCGCCCAGCCTGTTCGCCTCAAAGTTTCGCTTTGAATTCTTCATGAGGATGGCATTGTCGAGGCGAATGGTGTCCTCCATGTATATGCGATACTTTTCAGAGTCTGCGACAACAACAAGGCACTTGTCTTGGACCAGCTGGACGAATCTTTAGAACAGTTTAAGATACAGCGCTCTAGCAAGATCTTTATTCGAAAACTTACTCAGCTGTGTGACCATCGGGCAGCGCAAATTCAAACCGTTGCTTCGACCCAACTGTGGGAGTTGGTATATGCGATTCGTTGGATCTGCATTGGTGAATATCGTGCTCCGTCAACTCCAAAGGGTGAATGAAGAATCTTGTTCGAGCCTCTTGGTATTCCAATGTATATCCGCGCACATGATACTGTTGAACTAACCATTCAAGCAGATGGTGAGCAAGCAAACCAAGAGAAGCGTATTAAACTCACGACCCCAAGTCTTGGCCACTTCGATGGAGTCGATACGTGTGGCGCATCTATCAAACGACGATGTTCTTAACTATTAGCTCTCCACGAAGTTGAACGAACCTACGGTGGTTCCTGGGGCATGGCTGCGACAACCTCTTCGCGTAGCGCCAGCAGAGCCGCATCCGATTGCACTCGAGCACGCTCACGGCGTAATTGATCACACATCTTCAAACGATGCTCCTCTCCTGCCTTGGAAAGCTTTGAAACATAATCCTTCAATAAATTTGAACCAGTTTCAGATAGATAGACTTGAAGCGAATCCACGATACGGTCGGTAAGTTCGGAGACAACAGGAAAAGCTTCCAATAAAGGTTGTAAAGCGGCAACGAAATCCGGGTCAGACAGCTTTTGGGCGGCTTCATGAGGTTTCGGTTGGTGTTGAAACCAGCTTCCGATGGTGTCGGAAACGATCTGGAAGAATCCTAGTCTGCCTTTGGATTTGTCCTTGACTTTGAGCCTCTCATCATCGACAGTCGCCAAGATCTTCTTTACAAAACCCGCTTGACTGACGTCAGATGCGGTGTCTCCTTGGCTTTGCAGGAAGTCGCGGGTTATGCACCAAGCTTGTTTCAGATTCTGAAAGTTTGGATCGTCGATATGAGTCACAACGCGTCTCGCCTTGACTTCGCTTGGGAGGTGCTTCAAGCCAGGAAAATTATCATGAAGTAAATGAGCTATAAGGCGGTCATTCAAATTAGATACCAATGGGTACATATAAGTAAGCTAGTAGTTTCTCACCGTCTTCGGTTGAAGATACTCCTTTCTCAACATAGACAAGCCTTGAAAAGTAATCAAACGAATATTGAGCCATAGCATGGCTTACTTCAGCATGTCGGGCATGCTTACGGGTATACGTCACGGTATGCGTTTTTGATGATTTGAGTTATGAAAGCTTTGAGCCGCGGTCGATCATCCTTCACTTCTTTCTTGGCGTTTTGAACGTCATTGCTATAATCCTGGGATCGCTCTCTATCCTCGTTTTTTATCCGCTGACTGTATGCACCAAACTGTTTGGGATATAGTTCACGAAGCCCAAGTTCGCCCAATACAAGCACTTGTTCAGGAGGGATTTTGCCCAGGATGATAGGATATCGAGTTGATCTAGAAAGCGAGGCAACAGATTAGCAGAGTTGCATCTACGAACAGGTCTCATGATATCGTACTTGATCATGTTACGAAGGGACATCGGCACCATAAGACTAGTTATTTTTTTCTTCGTAGGATGGGCAGGTTCATAGCAGGATACCATCACCCCCGCCTTTTCCTCGCCGGCAACCAAATCGATCTGTAGAGCGTCATCAAGGTGGGAAATATCGCGAGATCTAAGTTTGAGCTGTCCCAGAATAATTAGATGACCGCCAGTCGGAATAAAGCAATGCGTACATGAAAACCCGGCTTTGCAATGACGTCTTCTTCCGA
This sequence comes from Ceratobasidium sp. AG-Ba, assembly GCA_016906575.1. Classification (NCBI taxonomy): domain Eukaryota; kingdom Fungi; phylum Basidiomycota; class Agaricomycetes; order Cantharellales; family Ceratobasidiaceae; genus Ceratobasidium; species Ceratobasidium sp. AG-Ba. The sequence continues at coordinate 1,256,162 of CP059639.1, forward strand.
CTCATCAAACATGGCTACTTCGAAAAAGTTCAAGCGTGCTTCGTCGTTTGTCTCTGCAGCAGCAGCAGGGGCATCGGAGTTTCGAGCACCGGCCTGCCACACTATTGCTTTTGCTTGTTCCTCAGAGACCAGTGCGATGGTTTGGTCGGTGAGTTTAGAGAGATATCTAAAGCCGAAGCGTCAGAAGAAAATACTAGAGCAAAGCGACTCTCTTAACCTCATAAATGTAACCCTGTTTCTGCGGACAGATGAGATGGCCTTGTCTTCCCAGGTTGTGTCTTCCGGCCAATATACAATATAGGTACTGAGTGTCCGGTCTATTTGCGCTCCAACCTGGGCAGGCAATACCATGTATAAGCCTGAGCGAAGACCTGTAGAGGACGTCGCAGTGGCAGCCAATAACGCCTCGCTGATTGTTATTTCGTACTTCAATAAAGATCTGCTCCATGTACCTTGCGCATACCTTTCATCGCTCAAATAATTGACACCGCGAAGGAACTTGAGGATCTCAGATTTGCTTCCGTAGAGTCCGACCGGCTTGATGACCAACTACAAATGATCGGTCGTTGACAATCTACCCCACGACAAGATACAAATGCAAACCTGGTCCAAATTCTTGAAATTGATTTTCCAAGGAAGCTCGTACGACCCAGGAGAGACTTGATTCAGGAGCTGATACAATGAGCGTTGGTCGATGATCATCTTCTCAACTTTGCACATGCCATCGTCAGCTACTTCTAGTTTGTTTTCCTACCAACTTCAACTGACCTAGTCCGCCGGATCCTATCTCTTGATATAGATCTAAAAGACGGAATATGTTTGGTAGCTTTGAAAGGATATCATCTTTCGAAGGAGCGTTGGGACCATGGTCATCCCTAAACGACGAAGGAGCGTCATGCATCTCCTCATCGCTATCATCGTCCACGTCGAGGTGAATCGAATACTTGTTATGCCCACTTGTGGGTGCAGGATCGTTTTGATTATTCAGATTTTCGTCAGCTGTAAACAGATCGGATGATTGAGCTACTCAGACGTCGACGCGCAACGACTACATACGCAAGGAAGTCACGACGAGTAAAGGTGGTTGGGTAGGCGAACCTGGTGGTATATTTGAGGTGCTTGGTTGATTCCTATAGAAGTATTTAGTGACAAGAAAAACCTCTAGCCCCGAGAAGATCGCATACGATTGAGTGACAGGGGGATCGCCCCGCAACTGGGATTCGTCGAATACATTTGGAGGAGCGAACGAACGCTCTGGATCTTTGGCTCTCATCGTCTACGCTGAATGCCGGACGTGGATGCTTAAAGGGTGGGGTACGAGGGGATCCAAGTGGCTTGAGATATAAGCCACAGTAGCGGCGAAGGCCCAGGTGCAGGTAATGAGACAAGCTTTACCCGAAGAGGGAAGGAAAGGAGACCGAGGCTTCATGAGTCCGGGAAAGGAACCTTCTTTCTCGTGGGGTCTGCCGTTTTGAGAAAAATGGGGTGCTGGCAATGTGATAGAGTGATATCACAGCGTGGCTATATGAAAATCCGCCACATGATTTCAGGAAATGGTCCAATCATAGATCGGCCGCCCGGAAGGGGTAGGCTCTTGGGGAGACAAAGTGGTTATCACGCTACCAAGGATATGTCGTTGACCAAACGGGATTCTGGAGAAGCGTCGCGGGACAAAAGGAATGGGGGATGGGGTTGTATCTGAGTTTGATTCGGGTTTCGGAGATGATTGGCGGCGGGGGTTAAAAAAACATCGAATGAAGTCATACCCGAATGGATCTGGCGCACGCATGGATAACGAAGGGGTACCTTAGTTTAGACTATCACCCGACGCCCTTTGCAAGTTGGCCACTATCGGTGTGTAGATTGGTAAGAAGCAGCCGTGTGTGCGAGGAATGTCAAGTGACGCGATCGGGTGTACATGGCTAATAGCATCCAATGTGGCTCTCTGGGGCGGCGAGAACGCCTCCTAGGATATGCAATATAAGTAGGTAAGTGATGATATCCCTGAGCCTGCAAGTGAACCGATGCCTCCCCAACCACGGATATTGCATAACAGTGCTCTTAGATAAATGACAGGCAAACCTTCAGGCGGTAGCAACCTTATGTTCATACTATCAGTATCCGATGTAATATTCTTTCGCCAGCGTGAGTTACACGCTGGACAGTTGTACTATTAGAATAGCCCAGATAGTGCACTCTACCATATATCTATACAATAAACGACCGATAGCTATGGGTTGCCGCTAGCGGCGCTCTTTATCATGGAGAGCGTGGCCACAGCAAATGCCCTCTATTTTCTCCAACTGCTAGTCTGGCCTAAAATCATATGATGATAGCATCATATATGCGTGTGTTTAATTTCGAATTTCAAGCGGTGAAGGCACTAGCATATCTGACATATCTAACCGAGAAACTTGCCCGGGCTACGAATACGGGAAACCCTTGAAATATTTTAGTATGGGTGTAACTTGGTTCTTTTCTACTTGCCGAAGGACAGTTTGGGCTTAAACCTAAACTTAGATGGGGTTCAAAGCGGCTGAACCCAAGAGTTTCTCCTCTTGGCTGGGCTTGCTCCACGGGTAGGTTCAAATCTAGTCGGTTGAAAAAGAGTTTGGAACATTCAGACATTGGAACCAGTTTGGAACCGTAAAAGTGTTGGCCAGTTCGAAATTGTGCAGCCACGTGGTAGCCACCATATTCTAGAACAAGCCTTATCGGGGATTCATCCATCAAGTGATGTGCAAGTGCTACTCACAAACCAGCCGTTTGGAAAGTTATTAGTTGCAGAGAAGAACCGGCATCCTGTTTCCAGTTCAAGACTTGGTCTCGTTTTCAGAGTCTAGCAAAGTAAGCCCAAATAGGATGGAGCACTGTTCGGAGAAAGAAAGCATAGCGACCACCAAGCTCTGCTTATTGCTCAAGTTTGTTACCGCATAAACAGATGCGAATGTCGCTGCGTGTAAATGTACATTACCACATTATCGTTTGCCTACTGCGTCATTTTGCGCACATCCGACGCATCCTAGGGCCTTAAGCGCAACACTTCGGGCGGAATTGTGGTGTCCTCACTCGGGCTATCTAGAGCGATCGTTGTTGCCGACAACGAGGTTTTTTTATATATAGCTATTTGCTACATGTCAGCTTATATTATGAATAAGCAAATGGGCTACGGTATGCCTGTGGTCTCAACCGGGAAGAAACCAATTTACAATCAACCGCATAAGAGAACAAAAGTTGAAAGATTGTAATGTCAGAAATAGGGAACGTTTGAATACTGCGCAATGAATATGATGCAATAGAAGCGTGTACTGCGAGGAACAGATATAGCTTACCTAGCTAAACCAGCAGGAGAGACAAAGGCATGTGTGTTCCAAGGCACTACCAGCTTCCTATACGCGAGGGCAGTCGGCTCTCGTGCCAACGGGAGACCTTCCTAGTATCATGATATTTGTTACCCGCAGAAGCGAACCTGGAAGCGTAGCGCCTACCAACACAAGCCGAACTTAAACACCTCCGTTCCGAGTCACGACTCCCAGGGCTTGCTGTCGCCGAGATGGAACCACCGCGAGCGATGATTGGCCAGGAAGGTGACCCTGAATTCAGAAGCCAAGCACGTCCAAAGCTTTGCTCACGAGGAGACAGACGATCAGCGGCGACAACCGAAACCAACGACGACCACAACGATGTCTGTCCGAGTGCGCACGCTCGAGATCCGATGGCACCACAGTGCAGAAAAGAACTACAGCGAGCCCATCTATGCATGCGACTTTCAGCCGCTGCCTGTCAACCAGCTCAAGAAGCTCGTCGCGCCCAGGATACAGCAGGGCAAAGACAAGGACGCGAACGCAGGACCGGGGTATGGACAGTCGTATAGGCTTGTCACCGGCGGAGGAGATAATAACATACGGGTGAGTCCCTGGCCTTGTTCAGGATAGGCCAGCGAGGTTGACGAGGCGGATTGTCTGCCAGGTGTGGATGGTCTACCCAAGCGTCACGCCGCCCGGGGCAACAACGCCGCCTCAACCGTCTCGCGTCGAGTACCTTGCCACGCTCACCAAACACACGGCTGCGGTCAACGTTGTGCGATTCAGCCCTAATGGTACGCCGCCCTTCATCAATCATAGTTCTATATTAATCAACTTTATCCCAGGCGAACTAATCGCATCTGCTGGCGACGATGGCATGCTTGCCATCTGGTCCCCCACCGACCGGCCGGTCCACAACTTTGGCGACAGCGCCGAAGAGCAACAATACGAGAAAGAACACTGGCGAGCGCGCGTGGTCGTTCGGTAAGCGCCTCCACTTGCCCCAACCTCTACTTTTCTGATATGCTAGCATGATAGGGCGACGACTCGAGAAGTATACGACCTCGCATGGAGTCCCAACGGCGAATACATCGTCACCGGGTCGACCGACAACACTGCACGGGTCCACAACTCGACAGACGGCACCGTCGTCCGGGAAATCACCGAACACGCACACTACGTCCAAGGCGTGGCTTGGGACCCGCTCAACGAGTTTCTGGCGACCCAGAGCTCGGATCGGTCCGTCCACGTGCACGCGATCTCGACCAAACGTGGCGTGTTCGAGACGCACGCGGTGGGCAAAAACGCGCGGATGAAAGTTCGCCAGACGCGTACGCCGAGTCGGAACCAACCGCCAAGACTGGTCAGACGGCAGTCGAATGCGAGCGATAGCGAGTCGATCATCACTTCGGCGAGCGAACGGCCGAGCGAGGTTGATCGTGAACCGCCGGCGTCGCTCGTGATTTCTACGCCAAGTAATAGTGGACATCAACGTCGTGCATCATCGACTGCGCCTACGACCTCGACCCAACTCACTGCGCCTTTGACACCCGCCACGTCTATTGCCAGCACACCCGTACATACTTCGGCTCCCATGTTCCCGCCTTCGTCTTCACGTCGGTCCTCCTTCAGCTCTGCGGCCCCAAGCCCTCCTCACTCGAGCATGAGCCGATACGGTCGCTCGCCATCACCTATGCCTCCGCTCCCAGCCATCCGCACCCCACTTCCAACGAGCACAAACACTGCAGCCTGGGCAACTAAACTTTATGGCGACGAAAACTTTACCAACTTTTTCCGCCGGCTGACGTTCAGCCCCGATGGCGCACTCATGCTCACCCCCGCGGGCCAATTCGAAGACCACACGCTCATGACTGTGCCGTCAGCCGATCGGGCAGGTACTCCCGCGCCGAGTTCTCGCGCGTCGAGTCGTGCTCCAGACGATCCGCCTGTCCGACCCAAGCGCGAACGGCCGTTGACGGGAGCAGAAGCCACTGTCCAGTCGAGCGTGTACATTTACAATCGGGCCGGTCTCTCGAGCGGTCAACATCCGATCGCGCATTTGCCTGGATACAAGCGCGCGAGCGTGGCCGTCAAGTTTTGTCCGTTGCTGTTTGAGCTCAGGCCGAATGTAGTCGGAGCGAGCGGTGGGAGTGGGGAGATGAAGCGCGTTGCGTTGGAAGTTGGAAAAGAACAAGTCGTGCACGTTGATCTCGGGGCGGGTATCACGCCCAATACGACTCCGGCTCCTCAGCCGCCCTCGCCAGCGCCATCCAATGTGTCGATGAGCGGGCCGATCCCGACTCCGAGCACACCCGTGACGCAACCTGAGCAACCGCCAGCTTCGAAACCGACTGGTTCGGTGTTTGCTCTGCCATACCGAATGCTGTTCGCTGTGGCCACTCAAGACACGGTTATGATCTACGACACACAACAAGCTGGACCGATATGCATGTTTTCAAACTTGCACTATAGCAGCTTTACAGACATGGCATGGTACGTTTTCCCCTATCTCCCCTTTTTTTCTCGTGACTAATATGTGATGACAGGGCACCAGACGGTCAATCTCTCATGCTCGCGTCGTCAGACGGGTACTGCTCGCTCGTGGTCTTTGACGATGTCCTGCCGCTATATCATACCCAGCAGCACAACCTCCAATTGCACTCGATCGCAGCGTCCCATTCGCACAAGCACTCGCATTCCATGTCGAACCAAACGCCTGTCCGACCGAGCGCTTCGCCAGCAATCAGTACAGCTCCTCTGCCCATGCCCAGGTCCTCGAGTGCAGGAGTCTTGAAGCGAAGCGCAGACGCCGTTCCGACCACGTCTACGCCAGCTTCGACAGCCCCAGAACCAACGCCTCCCGCCGAACCCACAGCAACGGCAACGACGGCGCCCGCCGAACCGGCCAAAAAGAAACGGCGCATCGCACCCACGACCATCTCTTCCCTCGACAAGTCCTAGTCTTATGCTAGATGCCTTTTTTTACCCACTTCTGCTCTGTATACTTTTTTTTGCTATCTTGTAATCACTACATCCCCTTTTGCTTGTCTCGTGGTATAAACGTAATCAAACTGTTCGCGTCCACAAAATATCACGTGCACAAATTTATCAAATTATCATCATGAATGTCTTGTCACCAGAGGTCATTATACTTTGTTAAAAAGAAACACGGCTCGACCGTCCCTTATCCTATCCACACACGCGCGCGAGAGAAAGGAAATAGAAGAAGAAAAAAATAAAAGATGTAGGAACAGAAAGAAGTTAAATGGCGTCCAAAATACAGCACTGCAACATTGATGGACCAGTCAGATTGGCTATTACACATTAAGTGGAACAAGAAAGGTCGTGAGAGTGGGCATAAAGATTGAAATAGGCGAGGCAGAGAAGATAAGGTGGTCGAGCTACCGTCGGGTCTGGGTATACACAGCCGCCGAAATCACAAGAGAAAGAGAAACATGAAAATCCAACTCTATAGTGCAGCGATGAGGCGCGAAACACCCCAAATAAGTGCACCGCTGATCACAGGCAGCGTGAGGTTATCGTCCATCCCGCCGATATCTATATCCAAATCCAGTCAGCTCGGGGCGCCCCCAGTGATGAGTCAAACCAACTTACCAAGCGCCTCGGTGATCCCTGCGACGACGCCGGAAGCGAGACTGAGCGCACCGAGACCGAGCCAGCCGCCTTGGGCCCAGGACCAAACTGGCTGTTCGTCCACGATAAACTCGGGCTTGACGGCCCATCCCCAAAACGCAAACGCGATGGCAGAACCAGTGACGATTGCGCCAAGCGTTCCAGCGAGCGATTTGCGCGGCGCGATAGGGATGAACAGCAGGCTGCGCGGAAGTTTGGGCGTGTATCGACCCCAGGCGCGACCGACAGTGGATGCCGCGGTGTCACACCAAGACAAACTGGGACCGAACAAGGGTCGTTAATTGGCTGATGGCGTAGGTGATGACGGCACATACATGAGAATTGACACCACTGCTACGTCGCGCGGATAAAATTTGAGCACGAAAATCACGCCGACGAGGTACCAAATGACACCGTTCAACTTGGTCTATCACATGCGTGAGCCCGGAGGGTGCAAGGGTGGCACGCGATCGACTGACCTTTTCACTTTCTCTCATAAACGAGCCTAGAAGCTTTTCGTATAGCTGGGCAAACGCCCGCCAGTTGAGTCGGAGCGCATCGGCGGCCGAGACAAAGGCGAGACCGACGGCGAGAGCGTTGACGATGGGGGCAATCTCGGGTCGAGAAAAGTACAAGGGCAAAACGAGGAAGCCTGGTGTCGAACATGAGCCTGGGATCGATGGAATCGGAGTATGAACATACCAATGGACGAATGCAGCGCTTTGCGCGGGATCTCCCAGTCGATCTTTGCTTTTGGGAACTCGGGCGGGTGGATCAGCTCGGGTGTTGAGAGGTCGTCCTCTTGGATATAGTTGTCTATGAGGCCGTTGCCGACTTGTACGCCAATGTCGACCGTATCACTGTCTTGGCGCCGTAGTCGCAGCCCGACCGAGGGGGACCGTTTGGGGACAAAGACGGCTCCAGAGGTGCCGGGGACGTACGTCGGCTGCATCGGGCTCGGGCGTGGAGAGACTCGGGAACGGCTGGGGCGTTTGTGGGAACGGAGGGACGGGGCAGTGGAGGAGACTGGGTAAATCGGCGTGTCGAGCGTCATGAAAGTCGTCGTCAACAACAGCAAGAGGCGATGGGTGGAGTCGAGCACAACTCTGCTCCCATTTCACTGCCGCCGTGTGACAACGTTGTGAACCCTGACACTGCCGCAGCGCTTATCGTGACAAATAAATAGTGACACAGAACCCAGTAGCATACACAACTCTAATCCTGCCGCTCTCCGCTCGTGCTCGTCCGACCTTTGAGATCCTCCATCGGGACAGGCTCGTATCCGCTTCGGGACGACGAAGCCTGGTTCGACGATGGCAGACTCTCCTTTTTCAGCCCCTCCACGTGTTTGACCCATGTGTAATAAATCGAGCCGGCCAGGATCAGCGTAATCGACGTGCCGCGTCCACTAGAATCGAAAACAGTCGAGTTAGGATCGCGCCCAGATGATGTGATTAATACGTACAGCGAAATGATATCGCCAAATATCCATACGCTAAAGAACGTTTGAATCACGCCCCGCACGGCCGACGACACCATATGCGTAATCGGCGAGGTGACTTTGATACTAAACAGCGTGGCGACGCAAATGAGGAATCCAAATACACCCTACCATGTCAAAAAATTTTAACACTCAGATCAGTTTGAGAGGGAGAAAAACGTACCGTGACAGCTGTACCCCACAAAAACGCGCCCAACACGCTCTCGCCGGCACCCACGACCGACTGGTCCGGCCCGAAGAACAGGCGCATGACACCCGGTACTTCACCCGCGAGGACTATGATTGGAAGAATGGCAATCGCGCTCAGGAGGTTGGTGTACCATGCGAGATCGATGGCCGAGCCGTCTACGACGTCCAACGCGCGTTTGATGACTACCGCTTGTAGAGCTGTCGACAAGGACGAGAGTATCCCAAAGAATACGCCGAGCGGGGATACACCCGGTCCTTCTTTCGCTTTGGCAGACGACGCGAGTCCACTCGCGGTTATATGATCCAAAAAGACCCCAGTAAAGAACCCGCCTGTCACGATCCCGCACGCGAGCAAGATTCGATGAGACGGTCGCGCAGCACGAAGGAATAAAATGGAAATGATGACGGTGAATGGGAGTACGAGTCCTCGTGCGACCTGGTAAAATGATGCATCGACATATTTGAGGCAAAAGTTGTTGAAACTAGGCCAGTCAGTCTCGTATGATGGGCTGATCGTGGATATGACTCTTACTTGAGACCCAAAACGTTGACGGTAATCAGCGGAGCGAGTCCCTTTAACAGCGCCATGTCCACCATGCGCGGTAGTCGGAGTAGACCAAAGATATGCGCCCCGACAAAGAGCAGAACTGCCACTACGATTTGACAGAATAAGAAAAACACGGGTATGTCGGTTTTGTTGAGCACCCATTTATTACTTTCAAGTCGATTAGATTGGAGAATGGTTCTCGAATCATGGATGGAACTCACGCGAGAATCATCTGTACGAGACGCAATTGTTAGACGTTGCATCAAATTAGACTATAGGGATATTGGACTTACAGCAATAGCAGCTACGATGTAAAAGGACACCGACGCGGCCTGGCAAGAGTTCAAAAACATAAATGCCCGGCTCCAAAATTCAAAATATGAAAGTCGACTCACCACCATCACCCGCGAAGGCTTTTGTTCGGTACTAGTCCCTCCTCCGGACATGATTATATCTAATTTCTATGTTTTGCGCACCTGAAAATACAGAAGTGGTCGTTTGAGACGAGCCCGAAAGCGCGCATAGCCATGGATACGTACCGGGTGTGGCAATGCCTGAAGCGCCCGTAGTTTACGCCGGTAAGAGATGTCTATGCGCCGAGAAGAAAACGCGAAAAAGTATAACTAATACTGAAGGAGCGACGGAAAAGGTGTGCTGGCAGTGGGTGGTAGGTAAGGTACGAGACTTGGCGATCAAGAAGGAGTATTTTCGGTGATTTGAAATGCGCAGCCGCTGGACCAGGACTCGCCCATGACCGCCAACATGGAGACCCTCGTTATATTGACACCAGAGAAGAACCTATTGCGTGACTGGATTTCTGCGTCTTCGTCACGACGAGGGAATTGCCTTGCCGTTAGCCACGCTGGTGAATATTTTTTGCTGCAGACTTGACCCGCGTCGACTTCCAACGTCGACCACACTCAACATCGACCACGGCGGAATTCCAGAAGAACACCAGCAGATAGATTCCGTGCTATGACCGTGATATGCTCGATCCGGCACGACTCATACTTGCCTTTTTCGACTTGCTCATAATTGCTACATTTCAAAAAAGCGATCGACGAGCATGTGATATCCATTCACCCCCACACTCTGACCCTACATCGACGATTAGTTCTTTCCACGGCTCAATCGAGTATTCAGTCGCATCCAATCGACATTTATTATACATCCGCAAGTGCCCAGACCTCATTTACTCTCTGGTCTATCCCATGTACACTGGATTTATTGCGCGATTACTTGTCGGAATAGACCAGGGATAATGTTGGGATATAAGGAACGTGGAGGGGAGAGATTCATCCCTCGCTCGCTCTCACCAGCATCCCGCTCGACTACACTCGATCCAGCTTAACACCATGCCTCGCTTCCCCGGTCCCTCTGGCGCCTTCGAAGGCCAAGTTGACTTCAGCTTGGACATTCTCGGGTTCGACGAGACGCCCGGCTGCCTCCTTGCCTCGCTCATCATGAATGTCATGGTCCTCATGGCAAGTCTCATCGTACACCCTGCTCCCTCGGACATTAGCTGATGACCCGAACAGACCACTACCCCTCGCTTCAAGCTCCAGCCCATCGCCACATGGCTCATCTTCTCCCTCGGCGCGGAGATTGAGGGCCTTTGCGCCATCTATGGCATCAAGGATGTCGAATTCCAGTTCGACAGCGCTCTGGTAAGTGGCGGTTTTGCCTGGCGATCTGTACTAGCCCCTAAACAATACCCCCTGCTCTACCTCAGGACGCTCCGGCCCAACTCATCAACGACTTCTTCAATCTTGGAATCTCCGGCTCTATGCTAAACAAGAACCCAATGTACTGGAAGGTCGGTTACCAGCGCTCTATACACTTGAACCAAATCCTAACAAACCCCCTCCAGCACTCCAACTATACCCTGGACGAAATCAAGTTGCTCCTCAAATTCTTCGAGCTTGTCCGCGCTCTCATGGATCGCTACCACTCTGAAGGACTAGCCGAGGTGCTTTACGATTACGAATCCGAGGCGCCTCTACTACCTGACTACCTTCGCCGCACTGGAGTTGGTGCCCGATTCCCTACCCCACAACCAGTTTTCACCCCCCGTCGTATCACGCGCGAATTCACCAAGCCCAGCGTCCGCTTCAATCCCTTCGGATCTCGCTCTCGACGCGCCAAGCGTACCAGTCACCCCAGAAAACTTGATCTGGACGCCGAAGCCAGTCCTGCGCTGCTCTCTGATGCCCCACTGCGGATGAAAGGCCCCGGTGTCTTTGGTTTCGGTCGCTTCTGAGCCCATACGCTCGCCCCCTATGCCCCTCTTTTCTCTCCCCCTATGCCTATCCTTTACCATTTCTGTCTCTTTGATATCCTCCTATTGGTCATTTTACCCTTCGGTTCCATGCACTCTTAATAAGTGTATAGAGCCTCATTAGAATGGAATACCTTTTAGAATCGTCATGAGTGAAAGGATCTGAGCTCTAGATTCATAAGTGATTGCGAATGAATGAATGGACCGTGAAACTATCCATAGTACCACTCGAACGCAGGCCTGGCTCTGGTATATCGGATTACCTACCCATTTCATTGCTGGTGTCAAATTAAGATTTTGACGATACACACGAATTCAATCCCGAACACCTTTTGAGTTATTTCGCGGCAGCTATCGCTATGATTCAAACAGAAATAGGTAACATAGAAGACGTCCTAATAAGTCAAGTATCAGAATGTGCCAAAATAGACTTTCCAGAAGCCAAAAGCCAAGAAATGGTCCTGTATAGCTATTACGTCAGCGCGACGCGCTCGGGGCTTGACTTGGTCGGCCACATTGCCCGAGTTCCACCACCATCGTCTGACCCGAGCTGCCTGTCCCCGATATCTCTCCCACTCTACACAACACTACAGCGCCCAGCGTCGAGGTTTCCCAAGTTAATTTTAAGATGGAAGGACGAGTTGCGCATCTCCAACCTAAGCCCGAAGTGGTGGCTAGCCTCGTCGAGTCATCCCGAGTTATAACGGATACTCAGACGCCAGTAGCTTGTGAGCATATTTACGCTGTCCCAATCAAGTAGTGAAGAAATTCAGATAGGATCTTCCTCCGATGAAAATAGGCGAAGAAACCTCAATGAGTGAAATGGTCGACCCAGACGATATCTACTTGTATCTAGCAACTCTTTTCTTTCTGGAAACATCTTACGATACGACTGGCAATAACAAAGATACGCTCGGGAATAACGGGAACCACTCTGGAGTTACTAGCGGCTCCCTTCCTTTGGGACCTGCGGTCATACACAAACTTCCTTATGAACTGCTCTTCTATGTCTTCAAAATTGCCGCCCAATCATCATTCACAGACGCCTACCTTAATGATGAAGAGGATGAACCGGAGAAATCCCTTGAATACCTGCCATTTCCTTGCGTGCTATCTAGTGTCTGCCGGTCTTGGTACAGCATCGCTCGCGCGTCTCCGATTCTTTGGTCTTACATACAGCTTGTTGCGTCGGGGGAATACCGAGATCGGTTCTACAATTGTGCCACACACATGGTCAAGCATACTTCCAACGTTCCGCTTTCAATCCAAATACACCAACCAGTGTCAACGGGACGTAGAATTGTACACCGCTTGACGAATTGGTTAGCGCGTGTTGCCAACCGCGTTCAGACCATTAGGTTCTCCGATGCAAAGCCGGCGTGTGATTTGGTCCAACCAGTCCTCTACGCGTGTATCGTGTACAGCGACCCTAGTGTGGTTCCAAGGCTGAGTGTTTGGCACCCAGAAACCGGTCGTGCCAAGTTCATTCATCCGAGCCTGTCATTCAACTCTCAGCCGTGGCGTATCGTCGTGTCTTCCTCTCGAACTGAATTATTCTTCGAGTCATCCACCACGTTAACGATGGATAATATATTCGTTCAATGGGACGGCCAAGTGTTCCCAAGAGTCACCCACTTGGAAATGAGAGATGGATCGATCTCAGAAAAACAATTGATGATACTTCTATCCAACACACCTAACCTTAGCCACCTATCTTTCAGTTTCAATGTCAAACGGGCCTATCGAAAAACCGCGCAGACTCCTGTATCTCTTCCAAAACTGGAAGTTCTGAATCTTGTCGGAGTGAAACCTTCCCAGGTCTGGTCTATTCTGCGGCTGCTCGAACCAGGCACTACCCCACTGGCGTTGGCTCTGGAAATAGGCGGATCAACGGATAATTTGGCTGAGATGCCAGAGGTCAACTCCTTCTTGTATCGTTCAACCATCTCGTCGTGCCGCTTGAGAGTGGTAGGTGAGCTCAACCAGCTTTGGTTTCCCAAGTTTTTGCAGCACCTTTCCGGAATCCATACACTGTGTCTTGAGAACCATTCGTATATCGGCGCCTACCCACTGCTTACTCCGGACGTATGTTTGCGCCTTCGAGTGCTTTGCATGAAGGGGTGCAATGTAGATCTAAGCCAGCTAAGGAAACTTCTAGAGACTCATTCTATTCAAGTCTTGAGGCTGTTGGATTGCAGAATGTTCGCAGTGAAGCTGGAGACTCACACCCTGGACTATTATGTGTCACAATTGGTCCCGGATGCTAAATGCTACACTGGAATTCGTACGCCGGATATTCACTTAGGTTGGTGGGATCATGTTTCTTCCTAAAATACACAGTTGGCTGTATCATTTGTTCTGCGGCTCCTTCCGATAATTTGTAGATAGATCATTACTGGGATTTGGGAAAGAACTCAAGTAATTTAACGTAATCCAGCGAGCACATACCAAGCGATCGCATCTAGTGACAGCGGCGTGTACCGTAATGGCAAGGCCAGCGAAGAACCACAGTGTGCCAAAACTCTGGGTGACGACGGGACAATCTCGAGAATAGGGGAAGGGCGGGCTGTCCACTCATAAAGATCCGTTCTCGTCCCGCTCCTGGAAATAAAATCTTGGCTTTAGCGGAATTATAAAGTTTATTTATTCCATAATGCCGTATACAAGTCTAACACAGCTTGGTGAGCTTGTTTCGGCCTCCTATCAATAGCACCTGTGCCCGAACCGCCCGTGCATTGTGATGCTCTTGGCATAGTACAGTACTTGTGAATCATATATGATAGAGGCAAAAAAGCACATCAAGGCGAGCCACATCATCGCCTCACCGGAACGACTTTATGTGGTGCCTGGTGTAATGAAAAAAGCGGCCCCAGAAAAGCGCAAACCATGATTGCCGCCGTCGACCACCTAAAGTCTACTTGGCTCACGAGTTGTCGACCCAAGGCCAGCTCACTCAATCTGTCCCAATTACGTAGTGTCTATATATCTGTGCCCCTTTTCGAGCACAGCCTGGTTATTAAATAACTATAGAGTGGCTGCATCCGCTTGGCATACTAGGCACCGGGGACTTCATCAGCTTCTTCATGTGGTCGAGGCCTATCGGACATGCGGACTTCGGTCATTCGCCGTAGCCCAAGACACTATAACGAATACGATCATTGGGCACGCGGATGAACGGAGGGAGCCGAGAAAAAGTACAGCATGATAAGATCGCCTTTGCTTTCGCGTGGTTCTATTCGGGTTAAGCGGGAGGGCCATATGCGCGAGTGCTCACAACTCCTAGCACTTGGCGAGCCAGCCGCCAAGCGCACGTTAACTCTGGGGCTGTATAGCCTTGGCTGAGCGTATCTTAACTTTTTTCAATACAATACCGCCAATACAGCTCAGTCGATCGGCAAATTTTTGCTCATAGATGTCTATGGCTTTAGACTCCGAACACTCTCTAACCGCTACAGGCTCGCCATTGTCAGGAGCTCCAACCCAATCACACCGCTCCGACTTGCATCTTGCACCTCCTCGCTGTCATCCTCCTTGTCCACATCGATGGTCTCGCCCTCGCTTGCGTCCCTATCAATAAGCGCATCAAGATCCACCATGTCTTCTCCCTGCGTGGGAAGGCCAATCCCGTTTGCCAGCGTACGCGATGCTGGGGGCGCGTGCCGCCTTCGTGAGCGTCTCTCCCTGGCGCGAACAGAGTTAGGACCTAGACTCCCAGGTCTAGACGAGTTTGCAGCGCCAGAGTTAGGTCGGGACTCAGGTAAAGCAAACCGAAGGCCAGGAATTGGAGTCCGACAGACAGGACAAAGAGGCTGCGTATTAGCCGCTCTAGCGGTGGTTGCACCGTGAAGACAAGCGCCGCATAGTATATGTCCGCAGCTAGTTGAATGAACAGGCAAAGGATACGATCAGCATCAAGAGTTGAAAAGTGAGGACCCCGTATCATAGCGCAGTATTAAGTGGAGTGGATCAACGGTCATTCGTAGCCAAGAGCATGGAGCCAGAGCCAAACAGAGAGGTATCCAGAAAGGTACGCAAATAATACGTCATCCAGTATATTGACCAGATCACCGAAACACGGGTTCAGTCCACAATTGTGACGCGCAGGTGGTTTGACAGTTGGGTAAGAGGAAACCGAGGGTTCGAGGGACCAACGAATTGTGGGAGTCCCGCCAGTTTCCGTTTAGTTCACGGGGGTTAATTACGAAGAACAAGTTCGTGGCGATAAATTAATCATTGAAAGGAAGAACAATCCATGCCGGGTCGCGAGTTCGTAGGCAAGGAAACACAAGGGTCAAACATGAAAGTAGAATCCGTTAGTCCAGTGTGGACGCGGGGTTCGCGATGAAATAAACGTACGGTGTAATAACTGCACTCTTTGGTGGGAGAAGCAAATTGGGCACATGTACTCTGAGAGTAAAGGAAGACCTTGGTCTTCACTTTCCGAGTCAGGCGTCCTTGGCTTGCGCTTCTTTTGCACCTTTGGTGGTAAAGATGTCGTATTGGGATAAAGTAGAGTCGAAGGACTATCAGGGCCCGGCGCGGCAGTCGAGGGATCCTTCCAAGGCAATATGCTGGTCGAGTCAACCAGCGATGAGGATACAGAGCCTATCTGATCTGCGTCCGTGGGCGTTGCTTGAGCATCCTGGACAGCAGATTGCGAAACATCTTGGTATGCGTTCCCTTGAGATGATTCCGCAGCGGGTAAGCTCGGCTCAAGAGAGCGCGGCCGATCATTTGTGGATTCTTGGCTATTTCGAGAAACTTCGATATCATGTGCATTTAAACAAAGGTTGTTGCCCATACCTAACGATCTCCGGTGGCGGAGAGAGACTGGAGCTTGGCTCGCGCTTAACGGGGGCATTCGCCGCATGGTGCAGATGATTGCGCCCAGCTGGAACTCCCGAGCGTTGTCGTGATCCGGATGCGGACGCAGTCGCTGCCGCCCGAGACCGAGTGACTCGTGGCACTGGGGCGTGGGGACGGGGGGCGGGAGTGGGCGTCGAGTGGCGGGTGCTGGGAGTGGACGAGGCAATACGGGGTGCGGGGGTGCGTGACGTGGACGGCGCAGGAAGAGGGGCGGCTGCCATTTGCTCAATGTCGACCACGGGGTCCGCCATGGTTGGCAGAGGAGAAGCAGGTTTGATTTGCAATTGCCAACCAAGGGTCCAAGACAGGCTAAGAAGCACACCTTTGATGGATCATCAGGGGAGAGCACTGGATGTCACGTTACACCAAGGACCGCCACTACTTATATAGCACGCGCGGGGCCGCCCTTGCCCAAGTATTTCACTCCTTTTCCTCTTCGACAGCAGCGTGTATATATACTTGTATAACAGTCGTACCCCCCCTCCATATCCTGGCCATTTGCTCTAATATTGCGATGCCTAAAGCTCGTAGCGCATCCCTCGACTCTCACTCGCGACCTTCGCATGGTCAATATCCTTCAATAATCTTCCGCCCGCACTCAAAGTCCTCCACGTCATTGAGGCGCAATCAAGTATGTAGTATATTGCCTTCTGGATAACGATTTACGAATGTCATGGTGCAGGCGTGCAAGCAATGTCGTAAACGCAAGTCGGTACGTTTTATTTCATTGATATATTTGCCTAGCGCTCATCCTCTGTTAGAAATGGTATGTTGTATTAGATACTCTTTAAGCAAAATCTGAAGCCCCTAGCAGCGATGCTGGACACCCCTGCCAAGCGTGTCTCCGTGCACACGCCGTCGTAGTGGCTAACCTCGTCAAACGCGGCCTACCATACGACTCGATTCAGCCGGAATGCTCCTACGATGGGGATTGCAGCAGCCGGCGATCCTCCCCCGCACAACTCACGCCCAGCCCAGTCCAGTCCCATAGCGAGCCACCAACACCTCAGTCCAGTGTACTCACGCAGTCAGAAGCCACTCCCCCATCAACATACGGAGATAGTCCAGTGTTCTCGCCACTTCCTTGGCCAGACTGGCCCATTGTCTCTCCGCCTCTAGATAGCTCTCAGTAAGTATATGCCTTTCACCAAGCTCCAAAGCCACCTTTCTAAACCGACCGTGTAGATGCCTCGCTCCGTCAATCCATGGTTTGACGTATACGCCGGACGAAAGCCCCGTCTTGTACGACCCTTATCCCTACCTGCCCCCTTTTTTCCTGCAAACACCTTCACCTTACCAACTTTTCGCCGCCGAAGCTACTCAGCCAATCAATGCTTCAACTGAGTGGCTCTACTGCAACACTCAGTCGGCTCCATTGGGTCAATATCATGATACCGAAGCCCTCCAGCTCATCTAGAACACACGACTGTGATGAGATTCCTTTCATGTAATACACGTTATTTGTATTTTTTCTTGCTCTCATTTGATGTATTGCGGACTTAGACATTCATAGACTTTTGATTCGATTTCGCTTCCTGCTTCTTTTCTCCTTTGCATGACTCTCCTTATTTTCTTGTCTCATGTTTTCTATTCCTATCTGCTCTCTATTCCTATCTACTTACGCGCGAACAATGGCTGTAGCCTGTCGCTCGAACTTTGTTATGCATGCAGCTGTTGTCTGTGAACTATGCCTTTCCACAGTCCTTCTTCCTTTCTCTTTGCCTCGGCTGTGTAACGCGTGTATCGTACAGTTATCAGCACCCCCATGAATCAAGTACACTTATTCGTTGTGCACATTTTGAGCGGATAAGGGAGGGGCAAGAGTCTACATAGCCTCCAACGTGGGCAGCCCCCTGATACCATGCAAATGAATCGTTGGGTATATGCGTGAAGCACAGCAGTGGAGATGCATCTGACTTACGGGTTTACTAGTTTAAGCAATTCTCCATTGCTGTCTCGGGAGCTAGCCGTATATGCGCAAATGATGAAATGGTTGGCGAGCAAATCTTTTGCTGACTCGAGCCGAGATTGGAGCGGCGCCGCTGGGATACCACGACAAACCAGCTCCTTTGAAGCTACGCATGCTGTCATATTGCTCCGCAGTAGCGCACATATCAATTTTAGTGCTCCTGCTATCGTATAGCATCAGGGACTTAGGCTCTCCAAGCGCGACAGCAGCCAACCAGCCAGCTGAGAAAAGAACTATCACGGATGAGCGAGCTCTCCTGCTCGCAGAAAGAGACTTCCAGACTCAAGTTCTGTGCGCCTGACCTGTTCTTCATTTTGAGCTGCCTAGATAGACAACTGGTATGCCGCACCTCTCTCCAAACCCTTTGTTTGCCCGTCCAATACGTTTAGGGCAATACTCGAGCGGTAGCGCCCAAGCTGATCGCCCCTCTAAACTGCCACCCCGACGGCTCAAAATGCGTCATATATGGTAGTAGACTGTTTAAGGAGAGCTTCTCTATCGGGAAATACGGTCGTGTTCTTCAATCCGAAATCATACAGCTCAAACACAACTTAGGCGAGGTTCAAAACGGTTGTCCACAGGTAGCTCGCATGGTGAATACCACGTTTGTAGCGAATCCCACTCAACGCTCAGTTTTTTTTTTTGCGGAAGGCGCCACCGTGGGGGTTGTTTCAGATCGCTGAAGTCACCTTGCGGGTGATACATTTTGTACGCCGGGGAGCGGCCGGCCTACCCCAAGCATACTGAGCCCCAGGGGACCGGGTCCCCTAGCTATCACAGCACAGCAGACTGCGAGTTCCCTGACAGCGCGGAAATACCATTAAGTCTGTTCAAATCCAGCTTTCTGGCCCTATGCATCCCCGCCGTGTCTGAAATGCGCATAGTGAGAGATTGAGTACAGCTATATGCTCACGCCAGCTATTCTACACGTGCACTCAACTCCTACCCACTACCCTACGAAACCTCTCTATTGTATAAATGTTTGATACGACAAGGCAGACATATGACCAACTTAATCAGATACTCATAGCTCATGTTTCTTTTAAAGTGAACACGACATATACGTCCCTGTCGGGCACTCATGGTTTCTCCGAAGAGCAGGCACTATGCATACGACGTGCTCTCAGATTAGAAAATGCATCGATCATAAGACTGGGAGTAGAGCTCCAAAATCACTCTTTGAGCTGTTGGTTAAGCGGCCAGTGCACAGAGTGTCGGTCAGTTATTCTCAGAAAGCCATGCCTTCTTTCAATTTGCGTTGACGATGTTTGCATACATTTCCTCCGCCCGCACCATTTTACACTTCCCTTATTCTTTGTATACTATGCCGCCCAAGGTGCGCCTATCTGCTTACTTTCTTCATAAATTTCGCTATAGGCACTATTTTTTGGGTCTACCCGTGTAGGTCGATTCTGCGACCCTGTACCAATATATGATAATAGTATACAATAAGATAATCAAATGTTCGGCACTGCGTGCTCGAGAGTTTGCCGTGACAAAGTGTCCATAGAGTTACGCCAGATCAATCATGCGATTGAACCGAGGGTGACAAGTCAACTATACCGACACGTGATCAGCTGATGTATACCGCAATCCGCATTTGACCAGTGATGAGAACACGGGGTCTAACCGCTAGGGACCAGGCCCAACACACGGTCAGCTGGTAGCTTTATATATCTTGATAAAGACAACTAGGTGGTGCCCAGCAGGATTTATTCATGTTGAACCGCGCCGATCGTAATTAGGTATCCATCACATCCGAACCTTCTGCCATTTCCCTCAATCGTACAAAATACCATGCGTCGTCTATTCCAAACTCCAGAGCTGGTTGCAATGATTTGTGCTGATCTTCCGCCTCGAGTTGCACTAGTCTCGTCCCAGTTCTTTCACGGCATGCTTCCGTATATGTGGAAGAGTGCTTCCCTATACCTGATTATACAACGATCGCTTATTCCAACGACCATCATATCTGACGACGACAGAATCGAATTGGCGAGTAGCGCTTCATTGCACACCCAACATCGAGGTCAAATGTTGAACGTAGCATTTCCCGGAAAATATTACTAAAGAAACTATGCTACGCTTCCGCATCTATGCACCGTTCGTCAAGAATTTTACCCTCGACGTGATTCCTAGATGGCAGTTTTTCAACTGGGGAGCTTTGTTCTCTTACTCTCAATCCACAGTCCTATTTCCAAAATTGAATCGATTCATTGCGAATACTTCGACGTAGATTTTCTCCGCACATTTCTCACTTACTCAACTCGCAAGTTCTCGATCCGCCAGCTACAAGATCATGCATTCGTCTCTCGATCAATTCTAAAGACATTCGTACGCACATGTCCCAACATTGAAGACGTAGTACTTTACCCGGATATAAGCGGCCTCGACGTCAGTTACTTCAATGATTTGGTTGAGCTTCGCTGTGTCCGTCGATTCACGACGAAAGACAGCGCCTTGTGGTTGCTTGCCCCGCTGTTTGGTGCACTGCCGAAACTCAACGTGCTGGCTGTTGAGACTTCTCAGTACAAAGACTTTGGTAGTGTTTGGGATGAGCCGCTGCTTGAGCCTCTACGCGTGGACGCTTTTCCTGTGCTGAAGTCTTTAGCGCTGGAATTCAACAATGCCGACGAGGCCAGCTTGTTCTGGGATCGCTTGTCGTTCAGATGCCTTGCGGGGCTCTCGCTTTTTATCAAATCAGGGTCTCTCACGTCAGACGGTGACCTCGACTTTATCATTAGACCGTGCCAAGTAAACCCTCATCTCGAAACGTTGGGACTTTATCTGGCTGGATATGACTACGATGGTCGAATCAACTACTATTTACCCATTCCAAGTGAAATTGCTAAAGAACTATTCTGTCTAAGTTTAAATAACACGTTCGCTCTGAAAGGTGCCCAATTGTCCCTCAGTGGCGCTTGGTCTGGACTCGCTTCAGCCTGGCCAAGACTAAAACGGATCATTTGCCCCAATCAACTAGCCACTTTAGATGACCCCATTTTGCTCACCTCGAGCCTCACCAACCTAGAACATTTGGAATGCGACCTATCGTGCGAAGACGCAGCTTCCATGCTCCAGCACAGGTGGCAGCCTGTTGGTAGACCTGCGGTTTATCCTACGTTGAGAATGCTAGTCTGTAAGCGCCTTGATCTTCAAAAGTGTGTGCTCAGCGATGAGCATAGCCTGAATAGCCTAGCAAGGTGCTTTTGTTATTTTGTTCGTTGCAAAGAGCTGTTTCTGACATCTCTGATGCATTTATAGATATTTCGGGTACCATTGGCCGAGTATGCGGATTACAGGCACCAAATTGGGACACGATGATGAAGATAGTGACATTGGATGTGCTATCATGTTCCAAAGGCTCATTGAGGCTCATGTTTGGATTTTCCATGGTCGTTTTCCGTAATAGCCTTGTTGTTTTCGCGCAATCTATCCAAGTACGCTTGAATTGGCCAACCTTCCACAACTACCTAACTAGCTTAAAATGCTCCCGGAGTATATAGGCCTCGCACTTTAAATCACTATCGATAATCTCAAGACTGTACGAGGTTCTGATTTGCACAAAAATATGAACATTAAAACAGCTACACAAGACTCGTCATGAAGGTAGAAATGAAATATATATATATCAAAGAGTATATAAAGCGTTAGAGAAAGGAGATTGTGAGTGAGTGAAGAAATGGCGTCCAGAGGGACCGGAGGGTATCTATTTATGCCTACAAATGGCTCCGAGTCATACGTGATTGGCACTCACTTGACTCGATTACTGACTCATTCTTCTAGCACTTTCGAGCATACATGGGCGGTTTCTACAATGAAAGGCCAGCCCTGAAACAGGAGTCTTATATTGGTATAAAGCATCTATCACATGCAAGATTAGGCCCTTTATGCTGCTATGTCTTCCAATCGCGCCCCGCACTTGGTGCATATCTCGATGCTTGGAAATAAAAGAGAGTAAATCGACCTTATCTACTGACCCCATCACTCAAACGGCTATCCGAAAATGTAGCTTATATTTCAGTTACACCGGTGGACTTGGAGCCTATTTCAAACTGGGTAGATCTTTTAAAACCAAAATCATATATTTTGTTGCTGTTCGAGGCGACGCCTTGCGTTTTGGCACTACATGCTAGGCAAAATAGAGAATACATGGTAAAAGGTTAAGTAACAGGTGAGAAGAGGAGAAAAAAGGCTTATCTTTATTGAGATATCAAACGTGGCTGTGCGCATGTAGTCATGTGATCGATTCCCGAAGTATTTACACGATGCAGTAGAAATTTTATACGAGAAAGAGTTTTCAACTTACCACCATGAAGCCTGCCGGCTACCTCTCGTTCAAAAATCTTGGTTTCTTTATCTATTGTACGAGAGGTACCGTTTGGGATAATTACCATTGGGACACTACGCCTGGGTCGTAGATCTACCACTGAACTACCTTCAACATTTTACATAGCCTTTGTTAGCTCTATTTCTCCATGAATCGCTCTTTCTCCCCGTGTTAAGCTTCAATACACGCTAATGATATTGTCATACTGGATGAACGGATGTGGCGGGGTGGCGGATTGACAATGCCTCGGCACGTGACGAGCAGGCTGGTAATTCTCAATCCGATCAAACCCAAAAGTGGTGACCACGATTCCCAAGCCATACTCATGCATTTTAGCCCACATAGCTAGAGCATCATCTTTGACGCATAATATTCACCAAGTTTAGTAATATCAGCATTATTTCACTATATGCATCGACTGTTCCAGACCACTGAACTAGTTGCCATGATTTGCGCGAACCTTCATCCCAAGGCCGCACTAGTGTCGTTGAGGTTCTTCCATGCCATGCTCCCCTATCTTTGGGAAAACACCTCTTTGACTTGCCTGATAGAACGAGGGATCATCCCAAAGATCCTCTTGGAAAGACGTGACACGAGAGAGGTGAGCAAACACAACGTGGGCTGGCCTGTTGCTCGACTAATGAGCGGATCGATCATTGTATAGTATATAAAGGAAGACACCGTACGAGAAAACATGTCACGGTTCTACATCTATGCTCCATTCGTCAAAATCTTTAGGCTAGATATACTTCCCGAGTACGAGAATTTCGATTGGAGTGCATTGTTGGAATGCTCTCGAGTAGCGGACCTTTTTCCAAGACTTCAAAAATTTGAATGCTCGAGTTTTGACGAAGAGGTTTTCCGCACGTTTCTCTCTCGTTCCATTCGAAGACTGTCGATCAGTCGTGAAAAAATCAAGGCTCCTGCTTGCAATGATATGCTTGGGATACTTGCTGACAAATGTCCCAAGGTCGATCAGCTAGTCTTTTACCCATCTAGACGCTTTCTAGCTTTCCGTGATCCGGCGGATATGTTTACAAATCTGACCAAACTTTTGTGCGTTCGCCAGTTCAAGACGAGCGATACAATCCTGTGCTACATTGCCCCACTTATCGGGAAACTACCGAGTCTTTATTCTTTGATTATCAGGCATGAAAGATACAAACATGCCACTGGGGCTATCCAAGCAGCCCCACTATATCAGTCGTTAGCCAGTGACACCTTCGCATCGATAAAACATCTCTCCATTCAGTTTGGCAGAGCAGCTGACGCCGGGTCTTTCGACTGGGATCACTTGGAGTTTAGATGCCTTACCCGGCTTTCAGTGTCTGTTGTATGGGGCTATTACGGGGAAAAAGACTACTTTCGGTTTATCCCTAAACTATGCCGGTCTCGCCCTCGACTTAAAACAATAAAACTCAGTTTCCCAGAATGCGCTCGAGCCCCGGGTCACCACACCTCCATCCCAACCGAGATCTCGGAGCAGTTGTTGAACAACATCGATTTAGGTCACGCATTCGATTTGTTGCGCGCGGCATTGTCGGTTGAAAACGCCTGGACGAGGATAGCCGCAGCATGGTCGGGCATGAAGCGAGTTTCTTGTCTTTATCAAAAGGCGACTCTCGAGGAATTGGTTCTACTTTTTTCGGAACTGCCGAATCTAGAACATCTAGAGTGTGATCTGGACTTTAAATCTGCGGTTGATAGTATCGAGCATACCTGGCAACCGAATGAGAACACTCCGTTTTATCCCTCTTTAAGACGGCTGGTCTGTAAACACCTTGATCTCGAAGAATATGCGCTCAATAGTCAAGATTTTTTGAATAATGTGGCGAGGTGGGTTTGATAGTTTGCACGTGGTGGCTCGTGAGTTTTGATTGTTCTCTAGTTATTTTGGGTATCATTGGCCAAAGATAGAGATTGCGAGTGCCCACACTTGTTTTGTTGGTGCCCGCAACCAGGAGGACAAAGGGGTCTTGCTGATTGCCAGGTTTCAAACGCTTATCGCTCGTCGTGTTGAAATGTTTCATGGCCGTTTTCCTTACTAGCTTTCGGTCTCTTCCCCTTGGTTTGATAATGCCAGTTGTATGTATTCTAGTGCCACAATCATAGTACTGGAATTGCTAGCGCGGTTTTGGCGGTGTGGGCAGGAGAAAGGACGCCACGGAAGCCAGCCTGCGATGTCCCCGATGTGGCAGCGTGGCGAGCGTATGTACAGTTCGCAAGCGTGGTTAACCTGAGCCGCTTGACAAACGTCCTGCTGTCCATTGGTTGCATAAAAGTCTGGATAGATACAAAAACATAAACGTTATCGATAGTGGGAATCCATGGAGCTTAATTCAAACTAGAAGTAGGTTTTTTAAAAAATGAAGGCCATACATTTCATTGACGTTTGAGGAACTTGTATTTTGATATTACATGCTAGGCAAAGATGAGAACATATGGTACGGGGTACAGAACTAGATAAGAAGAGCAGATAAAACTTCTATTTTACGCCCGTAATCCATTGTATTAAAGCCACCGTGCGAAATAATTACTACCAGAAGCGAGACCATGGCCGAAGAGTAGACCTATCAGTGCCCCTGAGCTGCTTTCAGCACTTTACGTCCCCTCTGTTGGCTCTCTTTCTCCTCCAAACACACTTTTGCCCCCATGCTTTCGTGTGCGATATACGCCAATCGTATCGTCACGCTGGATGAACGCATATGGCGGGGCGAGGTGGCAAATCAATAAAGCCTCCACGTGACGGGCAGGCTCGTGATCCTCAATCCCACCAACCCAAATTCCCCATCCATACTCATGCATTGTAGCCCGCACAACTAGAGCTTCATATTCAACGTATAATTTGTACAGTACTAAGAAGTACCAAGATTATATCACGATATGCATCGACTGTTCCAGACTACGGAGATAGTCGCGATTATTTGTGCGGATCTCCATCGGCTCGATCGCAAAACCAAAGCGGCGCTGGTGTCGTTGCAATTCTTCTATGGCATGCTCCCACATCTTTGGGAAGATACCTCTTTGGTTCGGCTAATAGAACGAGGATTGATCCCAATGAACCTCTTGGAAAAGTGTGACACAGGAGAGGCGAGTAAACAGAAATTATACTACCCTGTCACTCGGCTAATGGACGGATCGATCGTCGCATAGAATCTAACAGCAGACTTTGTACGAGAGAGCTTGTCACGCTTCTACGTCTACGCTCCGTTCGTCAAGAGTTTTACGCTTTATATGCCTCCCGAGTTCGAACGCTATGATTGGAGCGCCTTGTTGGAATGCTCTCGAGTAGCGGACCTTTTCCCAAACCTCCAAGAGTTCCATTGCAAACATTTTCATAGTGAGGTTTTCCGCGCGTTTATCTCTCGGTCGACTCGAAGTCTGTCGACCCATCGTGAAGGATTTGAAGCTCCGGCTTGTAACGATATCCTAGAGACACTTGCAAGCAAATGTCCCAACATTGACGAGCTAGCCTTGTATGCGCGTATAGACCCTCCAGGTATTACTTCCGATGGTCGGGCGTATATGTTTTCAAATTTGTCCAAGCTTTTGTGCGTCCGTGAGTTCAAGACGAACCACACACTCTTGTGGCACATTGCTCCGCTTGTTGGGAGACTACCGAACCTCGATTCGTTGACAATCATGTATGATGAGGTCAAAGACCATACCGTTTGGGATATCCCGCTACATGGGTCGTTGGCCAGCGATGCCTTTGTATCGACAGAGCATCTCTATATCATTTTTGACAGGAAAAACGATGCCCAATCATTCTGGGATCGCTTGGTGTTCAAATCTCTTGCCCGGCTTTCAGTGGCTATTTTGTCGAGCTTTTACGGGCCAGAAGACCACATTGGGTTTATCTCTAAAATATACCGAGCTTATCCTCGTCTCAAAAAACTGCGACTCCGTTTTATAGGATACCTTGAACCCTACGGTCGCCTGATGCACATCCCAACTAAGGCGTCACGGCAGTTGTTCAAGATACGCTTGGATGATGCATTTGATTTGGTGCGCATGACATTATCGGTCAGAAATGTTTGGGCAAGAATGGCCGCGGCATGGCCGGGTCTGAAGCGGGTTGCTTGTTTTCATCAAAAGGCGACTCTCGAGGAACTGATTCTGCTTTCTTCGAAACTGCCGAATCTAGAATATCTAGAGTGTGATCTGGACTTTAAAGCCGCGGTCGATACTATAGGGCGTGCCTGGGAACCGGAGGAGAACGCTCGGTTTTATCCAAGTTTAAGGCAGATGTACTTTAAGCAACTTGATCTCGAAAAATATGAATCTGATGGCCAGGATCGTTTGGATAATGTGGCGGGGTAGGTTTGGTAGTTTGTCCCTCATGGCTCGTGAGTTTTGATTGTTCTCTAGTTATTTCGGATATTATTGACCGAGGGCAGAGGTCGTGAATGGTGCCTTCTACTACAGGAAGGACATAGACGTCTTGTTGATGACTAGGTTTCAAACACTCATCGCCAGCCGTGTTGAAATGTTTCATGGCCGTTTTCCTTACTAGCTTTCAGTCTCTTCTCATCGGTCTGATCATGCTTATTGTAGGTATTCTAGTGCCAGAATCATACTATAGCACTGGAATCGCTAGAGGGGTTTTGGCGCTGTGGCAGGGCATTAAAGGAAGCTAGTCTGCGATGTCCCCGATGTGGCAACGTGGGGAGCACAAGTACGGATCGCAAACGTAGTTGACCTCGGTCGCTTGACAAACGTACGGCTGTCCATTGGTTACACAAAAACGTTGACACAAGCAAAAACATAAACGCTATCGATCGCGGGAAGCCTCCCACATTCCCGTGCTAGATCTGAGAAAAACCAGGGGTGGTGCCTGTCGGCGTATTATCATCAGGTCGGACCCGACTGAATTTTAGCTCGCGGGGACATTAGTTACGGAATCCGCACTAGCCGCAGTTGCCGCCGCCTCCCACGGCTTTTTTCTGATCGGCACCTTGGAGGGGCTAGGCTCGTCGGTCTTGGAAATGCCACGCAGGCAGTCAGATTTGGTTTTGATAGGGGTCAAGGAGATCTCTACTACCTGGACACCGTCTGGGATAACATGGTTGTGCGGGATGAGGTGAGTTTGTCCAGACTCGATGAGACGCGTGAGTTCTGCGAGACTGAGCTGGCGGTCTTCGTCTGGCGTTTTTGGGACGCTGGGGGGTGGGGTGGGGTTCAGTTGAGCAGGATGTGTGGATGTGTATTGGTGGACTATTTCGGCTGTAAGGTTTGTATTTCGTTGCCTGGGGCGTATTGTCAGGGGGGGCTGTCACCTTTGACGTGATAAATGAGGGACGCACCGATTGAAAAAGAATAGCTTGGGGCCTAGCAACGACTGCTCGAGTTCGGGCGAAATCGGCCCGCCGCGCTGAAAGGTTTCGACGACGGCCTGGCCGAGCAAGAGCTGGAGGCCTTCCTAGGATTTGAAATGTGAGGGGAGTGGTTCGAGTGTGGGGCTGGGGGGCGTACTAGAAATGTCATGTCTTCGTGGAACGGATATGCGATGAATTCTTTTACTGTGTTTTCCATGGCCACAAAGGAAACGAGAAGGCCAGAGTCGAGCACAGACTGGGATCGAGACGGGCAGGTGTGTGGGGAGCCGGCGGCAGCGTGGGCGATTAGTGATCGGCCGAGGGTCCCTGATAGGACCGCCACATCCCAATCGCTCCATCCCACCGACGGATTTTGGTGGGCGTTCCGGCTTGTGCTCGACCACCATCCTCTTTGTTAACGTGGCGTGACTTGGTCCGTCCACCTATATATCTTGCGATCTGTCCCGTCATCACTCGGTCTCCATCACAGCCGCCCCGAGGTGTTTAGGTCGGTATCTCTGCTCTCGTATTGGCGCTGGCCGCTGAGTACTCATCTTTTCAGTGCTGCGCTACATACACTGCCATGCCAAAGGACACCTCCTCCACCCTCCCCCATGCGCATACGTCGCACAACCAGCCCCCTATCATACCACTCAAGCGCAACCAGGTGCGTCGTACCATTTTCCCATTCTGTCCCTGACTGATGTGCTGGTATAGGCATGCCGCCAATGCCGCAAACGCAAAATGAAGTGGTAAGTCTCGGCCTCGCCTCGCTTCTCACCACGATTATCCAACCGCCGGAACCAGCGACGCCCAGCGTCCGTGCCGCGGCTGCGTGCGCTCCCACGGCACCATCGTCGCCAACCTCGTCAAGGCCGGCCAGCCATTCCCGGCCGTGCCCGAGTGCACGTACGACGGAGACTTTGACGAAGACGGCGAGAGCCATGTGCCTCCCCAAGTTCCGCATATCGGCGCTCCGGGTCATGCGATCGTCCAAGCTGAACATGGTGAGACTCGTCCTTGTTTTTTTTCTTGGCGAGTCCTGATCTCCGATAGATCATCCCGAGCGGGCGCACCCCGGGTCCCCGCACGAGGATCCGTCGACGCAGCAGCTGCGTAAAGCCGTCGCGGCTACCAAGCTTTCTTCAACCCCACCCCAGCTGCCCCTATCTGGCTCGACCGGATACTCCCATGGGTCTGGCCAACGAAGCAATAGCGCCGGGGCGTCCCTCTCCCCCGTCTCGACGTTTTCGAATGGCATGCCTGGGATAGAAACTTCTCCGGACATGGGCCCGAACACTGCGCCCTTGTTTGATACCATGCCTTCGGGGTATTCGACCGACCTCCCACCCCCCGAGGTATTACTCCACTTGTGCGAACCCCCGTTTCTTCAATGATCACCGAGCGCCTTCTCACATAGATCCCATATACAGAGTTCAAACCTTCTTTCAGTGTCAAATTTTCGGTATCACACTCCTTCATCGGTCTTCTTTTATCTCCCGGCTGCAGCTTCCGCCTACTCATCCCCAATACCCATCCAATGCGCTGCTGCATGCGATTTGCGCCGATGCGTCTTTGTATGGGGCTAGCGGATCTGCGCTCGGAAGTGGATTTGGGGCGATGCACGCTGGGCTGTGTATGGCCAAGGCATTGGAGGACGCGAGTATGGGCAGGAGGCTGTTAGAAACCGTACAGGGTATGTGTGTGGCAAACATGCTTATCACAATAACTGATATGAGTAGCGTTTATTATCATGTCGTGGTGGCAACACGCAAATGCCAGGTGGTCGGAGCTCTGGATTAGCACCGGGTTGACTATTCGTGAGTGGATCGCTGGAACAGGGTCGGACATGGCTTGACCTATTTTGGGGCGCGGGGCAGGATATTGCATTCCGCTGGGTCTGAGCAAGTCAATTACGTTTGACGATATGTTTAGCGGCGCCGTGGGCGGCGTATCTGGACATTCCACAAACTGGAAAGTGGATGTAATCATGCAGCCTACGACAGATGCGACAGAAGTCGAACTGAGGAGACGTGCCTTTTGGCATGCCTACAGTAAGCCTTCTCAATCCCCGTTCTTTGGGTCGAGATTTACACGGGCCTGGACACAGTGCTCGATCGCGTTCAAGGGGCAGCGACAGCCTGGCCCATGGCAATTGATGATTTGGACATTGGACAGGAGCTGCCGTTTACGCAAGCCTCGTTTGACGCTGGGGTGAGTGACGGATTCATCCAATGTGGGAAAATTGTTTATCGATGAGGGCCGTCGCAGGTTCTGCCCCCTGATGTCCAGCTACAGAAACTATCGAGTCCAGGGCTGCTCACCAGCCATTTGAATAACGCGACCGACTCGTTTGTGTTGTATTTGAAGTCTGGGATGCTGTGCGTTCTCGACCTTGTGCCCTGGACGATTTACCGTACTAATCGGGTTAAATAGAATGTCTCGCGTGTCGAATTTCAATGTCCGATTACGGACACGACACGGTCATTTGGCGGATCTGCCTCAGACTCCGGCGTTCAAGACGCTCGAGAGCCAGATTGCGTCGTTTAGGCTGAGCTTTCCCAAAAAGTTTAGGGATCCGTTTGCGCATGGTGTGGACCCGGTTCTGTTGATGGCCCACATTATGCCTCTCATGTACGTCGCCCATTGTGTTTTATTTCATGGATTTTGAGCGAGGGTTACTGATACAAAGTTGACAGGGCGACGATCATATTACAAGAACCGCATTGTTCGGCTTCCTTGGATTGTGTGCCTGCGACCAAGTGTCTGGAAGCTGCGAGGCTGGTGCTGGATTCGGTGTATCGCCTGAGCAGTACGAGTTTTGATTTTTCGCAGTTGACGAATGTTTTCACGGTGAGCGCCCTCTTCGTGCGTTTGTGATGGCGTGAAACTGATGGTTTGGATAGTTCTTTTGGACTGTTGGATCCAAGGTGTTGATGAGGAGATATGTCAAGGTGTTGGAGACGGAGGAGCAGGCCGAAGCGGTGAGTTTCACGAGCCATGGCATGAAACCCGAGTGTGCTGATAAGAGCGCAGACTTTGATACGAAACGAAATCGAAGTGTTCCGACTGGCGATGATTCGGCAACGACTGCCCCACTCGATTCGCAACGCCCGAATCACGCTCGATCTGTGTGAAGAGGTGGAAAACCGACGACTCCGAAACGGACACGGTTCGCGTTTACTCGGTTCGGGCGGGATGTTATCGTCGCAGCCCAGCAGCCAAGAGGAAGCCGAGAACACGGAGATCAACTTTGATTCGCTTGGCTTTACGAGCGGTATGCCTTGGCCGAGTTCGGGACCTAGCGATCTGTTTGGAGGGATGACGATGGGTGTGGGTGTGGGAGGTGGAATGGATTCGATGTTGGGTGTGCAGAGTGATGGGTGGGTGTTTTACTCTTAGATCTGTCTTGGGGACGTTTTGTGTTGACGGGGAATTTATTTGCTTTTTTTGCTCGGACAGAATTGGAACTTGGTGATCTTGTTTTTCGAGCGAGTTCTGGTGAAAAGCATCTGGTTCATGCACCCTTCTCCGTTTTTTGTTTCTTGTATTCGGGTAATCGCGTTGTCGTTTTCGTTGATCTGTGTTTGTATTATTTTGTCACTCCTCTTATGTATTTGATCTTGGATGTATGGGCTATCTAGAAACGTCGCCTCTCACACGGATACACGATAATAGGTTGTTTGGCTCTATAGACGTTTAATGAGCGTATTAGTCAGCTACGCGCATCGGAGGGCGTGACTTAATAGCGACGCGTCTGTATCCAACCTTGGTACCTGACCACCACCAGACTCGGATACGTGGTTTATTTTTGATATCTACTCTGATACAGGATGGAACGAATGTAAGTCGGATCGCTCCAACTTGCAATGACGTATTGACCGTTGGGGCAATAATGATGTAGGCGTCAAAAGTTGGCGGCGGCGACTCAGGCCGTCGTGTCGCGTGATACAGCGCCCATTAATCTTATTAGTTCTGACGAGGAAGGTGCGAAGTATAGTGACGAGGATGGGTGAGTTTGTCTACTGTTTGTTTTATGGTTGATCACTGGATGAATGGATCTTTCGTAGGCCTTCAATCCCGGTTCCTCAGCGCGTGTCGATTCTCAATACGTTTAAACCTGGGAAACTTTCTGGAGAAGGTGGAATCTCGATGCCCGAGCCACATCCTTACAAGCCCCCGAGTGGACCGGGTGCGCCATTCAAGCCACCAACAAGGATCGATTTGTCGACGCCCTCGGGTGGCGTATCCCAAGATGCCAATGGCGAAAAGTTTAATATTAACGATATTGGCGGGGACGACTACAAAACGACTCCCGACGACGCTCAACGTGCGTTCAAAGAACTCGTCGAAGGCGCCATTGGAACGGCCGATCTAGGCGGCGTCGATATGAAAGACGCAACCGTTGACGGATTCCGCGAAGGAATCCAGCTCATGCCTCATCAGATCCAAGGTCGCGCTTGGATGCGCGAACGAGAGACTGGGAACAGGTTTGGTGGTATTTTGGCTGATGATGTGAGTCCATTGCCAGTCATCCCTGTGAATGGCGGAATTGATCCGTGTTTTAGATGGGTCTTGGAAAGACGATTCAGACCCTGACGCGGGTTGTGGAAGGAAAGCCGACTGAAGACGATATTGATGCTGGGTATACGGGCGGAACGTTGATTATTTGTCCGGTGGGGTTGATTGCGCAGTGGGAGTCTGAGATCAAGAAGATGTGTGTGCGTGTCAAGACGATTTCGCATCATGGACCGTCGCGTGCCAAGGGTGTGTCTCTTAGTCTTATGATGGAACGCAGGATAGCTTATGTTATTGGGTTGCTAGATGTTCGAACTCTTGAAAAGGCGGATGTGGTTATTACGTCTTACCAGGTTGTGTCGTCGGAACATGCTGCGCATTTAGGCGGTCATGCATCTTCGGCCGCCGAACCTAAGAAGAAAACAGCAGCTGCCAAGAAGAGGGTGTGTTGAGCTCCTTTCCCAGTTGAATGTATGCTGATGTTTGAAACAGGTTATATCGGACGAGTCGGAAGATTCGGACTCGGATGTGGGGGTTCAGCACCGGCCAAGAAGGGTGGTGCAAAGAAAGCCAAGCCGGCTGCCTTGTTTGGTGTCAAGTGGTGGAGAATTGTGCTGGGTACGTAGTGAGATTGAGTGCCATGAGCTTGGATCTAATTCGAAACAGACGAGGCACAAAACATCAAGAATCGGACGACCAAGGCGGCTCTTGCTTGTTGCGCGCTGAAGGGCCGAAACAAGTGGTGCCTCACTGGTACTCCCATCCAAAATAGCGTCGAAGAGCTGTACTCCTTATTCAAGTTCTTGGGAGTTCGCCCACTGAACGATTGGGATCAGTTCCGCACTACGATCGCTCAGCCGGTCAAACAGGGACGTAGTACAAGGGCTATGAAGCGTTTGCATGTGAGTCCCAGCCTTCCTGATGTGGGGACTAGCTCTAATGCTTTTGACACCAGATCGTGTTAAAGGCGGTTATGCTCCGGCGCACCAAGGATATGACTATCGATGGTGCTCCGCTTTTGAACCTTCCAGGACGAACAGTCAATGTTGTCAACTGTGAATTTGACGACGACGAACGGGCGTTTTACCAGGCCCTCGAGCAAAAAACCAGCTTGACTCTTAACAAGTTTATCAAAGCTGGCACTGTGATGAGTAATTATACAAGCGTTTTGTTGCTTCTCTTGCGATTGCGTCAAGGTGAGTGTGTGTCGTTGTTTGTATGCGCTCAAATTCTGACGTGTTCATAGCCTGCGACCACCCATCGCTGGTCAGCAAGGACTTCCAAAAGGATGTAGATGCTGTTGAGAGCAGGCCGGCCAAGAAAGACGACGAAGAAGACGATGAACTCGCCGATTTGTTCCAAAAGATGGGAGTTGAAAAGCGTAATGTTGCCTGTGCTATTTGTCAAGTCCAGTAGGAAACGTTTCCTTATATTCATTGCTACGGGACTAATGATTCCCCCAATAGGTTACCTTCCGATACACCCGAAGGAGAGAAGTATTGCGAGGACTGTGCGGTAAACATAGCTGCACAGGCGAGGCGCAAATCTTTGGCTGCGAAATCCGGCCTTCCACCGTCTAGTGCAAAGATTCGAAAGATGATCGAATTGCTAGAGGAAATTGATGAAAGGTCGGGGGGAGAGGAAAAGACAATTGTGTTTTCCCAGGTGCGCCGAGTGTATCTTTGGATCCTGTCCTACTGGTTGACGAAGTCTCGTAGTTCACTACAATGCTCGACCTGCTTGAGCCGTTTTTACTGGACGCAGGAATCAAATACTCCCGGTGTAAGCTTTCGAATTACATTGACCAACCGCCAAGTTATTCATTTCGTACTAGTGGACGGCTCCATGGCACCAAAAGATCGCGAGGTTGCACTCGACAAAATCCGTAACTCTGCTAAAACCAAGGCAATCCTTATTTCTTTCAAAGCGGGAAGCACAGGTACGTATCTGTTACATTTGGTTAAGCTTGGTTTAGCTGATCGCGGAGCCATGCAGGTCTAAATCTAACTGCATGTAACAACGTTATTTTGCTTGACTTGTGGTGGAACCCGGCGTTGGAGGACCAAGCATTTGATCGTGCTCACCGGTGAGTTTCTGTCATGCTGGGCGCATAGTGGCTTATAGGCTTTGCGTTACACCTAGACTTGGGCAGACTAAGGATGTGAACATCTACAAACTCACAATTGCTGAAACAGTCGAAGATCGAATTCTGAAGGTATGTCATATCTGGTTTGCATCCTGAATTCCTTGTTAACAAATCGTTCGTACAGCTCCAAGATACAAAGCGTGACCTGGCAAAAGCGGCGTTGAGCGGAGACAAACTCAGCAACAATCGCCTGCGCCTCGATGACATTATGAATCTGTTCAATAAACATTCTCACGAAGATTCCGATGAAGATTCCGATGAAGACTAGTGTTGGTGCTCCGTTATGCGATTGCTAGAAATGACTGGCACAATCTCTCACAGACTTTCGATTTCTATCTGTTTTATCTTGGTTTCATTGAGTAATTTAATCGTGATATCACAGCTACACTACATACTATGTTCGACATCCATTCACACATACACCGACATTCTGCCCAAGGTTGATAGTAGTACTCTATCATGAGTACCTTGTATAGAATCTCTAGTTCACCTCTTCAGCCATGATAGTTTATGGCACTCGAGGAGTTCGTCGTTTGGGCGTTTGAATGAAAATCAGATGTATGCACCAACGCAGCGCCCAACGAATAAAATGGGCCAGTCTGACATAAGTTGGTTGGTTAATCCCCTGAGGTTGATCACCATATACCTGACTCAAGCCACGCTAGTATTCTAGCCAACGCGTACCCACTATATTACTATCGGTTTTCTCGGCCCACGATCACGCGGCGCGGAAGCTCGGCTCGCATCGCCCCTGAAGCTGACACAACCCCCTGCTGGTTTTGCTGATGGGAAATCTGACTTATTTGGCTCGTCTTGCCTGAGAATAGATAAATCCAGACGATAGATTAAGCCAAGAACCATGTCCATGTGGGCTCACTTCATGATTATTGGATAACGCGTGGGCGTCATGCTCCATTTGCTGCTCGAGCACCCCTTGCCAAGGTCCCACCTGTGACGTCCACGTGCCAACGCCGCTCTTGTTGCCTACACTATTAGAAGTATACGATCCCAGCAGAAGTTCAACTATCATATCTAGCTGGAAGTGTCAACAGCATCAGACTTTCATATCGCTCCGACTTACAATGTTGTCTGTTCTTTTGTCTGGTGCCTCTGTTCTAACACTCGCATCACATGCTCTGGCTTCTCCTCCGGTCGTCAAAGGGTATTCTGGTTTATCTTACGTCGGTCTGCGAAATGATACTGCCAACCAAGACTATTTCTTGGGTATACCCTTTGCTGAGCCTCCTGTTGGGTCACTTCGGTTCAAACCTCCGGTGCCATGGTCTCCAGGCAAGACGACCGTCGTGAACGCCACACGCAATGGACCTAGTTGTGTTCAGATGACAATGTATACGGAAAATAGCGTTTCCGAGGACTGCCTCACGTTGAACATATGTATGTTGCCTCCCAGGTTTGGTCATAGGGTGTCTAAGGTTTGTCATAGGGAAACCGACAAATGTAAAAGAGAAGCTCCCAGTTATGGTCTATATATGTGGGTCAAAATGGATCATGATCTTATTGACTATTGACCGCCTTTCCGGTGGATAGATGGGGGTGCATTCTATATTGGAGAAATCTTACAATACCCTGGCAACTCACTTCTTGAGCGGGCAGCCCAAATCGTGAGTCGGATCACGACATTACTTCTTGACCACGATTGATACGGTCTAAAAGAACAAACCAATCATTTATGTGGCTATGAACTACCGGGTAGGACTTTACGGATGTGGGTTAGAATTACCAACTCAGGAGCTTCCATTAACAATTTTTTGTGAAGTTCCACCTGGGAAAGCTCCAGTCGATGCTGGTGCGGCGAACCTTGGACTCAAAGACCAGAGGCTTGCTCTTGAATGGGTTCAGAAGAATATTGAGTACTTTGGTGGCGACCCCGGCAAGGTGCGCACATTTGTATGTTTAATTAGTATTGATATCTACACGACGAAACAGGTGACCATTTTTGGGGCCTCTGCAGGTGCGATGAGCGCAGGATATCAGTCACTTTACCACGGGGGCAAGATCGAGGGAGCGTTCCGCGGAATGATTCTGCAGTCTGGATCTCCGTCTAGGTGAGTTCAAACATCATTCTGAGCGCCGCCATGCTGGAGAGTGGAGCATAGCCTTTATGTCCACAAGCCAAACGATCCTGTCCGAGAAGCGGCGTTCAAGTTCATCGCAAACGCAACAGGCTGCTTAAATACACCAAGCCCATTTGAATGCATCCGTGGTGCTCCATCCAACATTCTGGCCCAAGCGAATGATGATGTTCTCAAGGTATGGTTATACTCTAGATGGATCGCAGAGTAAAAGGACCTAGTCTGCTAGGTCGACTCGTACTATCATGGCATAGGCCAGGCTCCGACGATTTTCGTTCCAACTCATAATCCAGGCGACGATTTTTTCACCGATATTCCTTCCAGACTTATGCACTCTGGTAAATTTGCCAAGGTTCCATTTATCAACGGAGGTAATTAGCATTGTTTGTATTTCACAGGATGATTAGTATTAAACTTTTCGTATATAGACCAACTCGACGAAGGGACAGTCTTTCTCAACGGAACTTCGATGAACACCGAACAAGATATCATAAACTGGTTGACTGTTCGTCTTCCTGGTCTGTACTTTGGGATGTCCAACGTGACTGCGATTCAAGAGCTGCTGAAGCTTTACCCAACCGATCCCGCCGTCGGTTCGCCTTATGGCACGGGCAATGATACTTTTGGGCAGGGTGCACAGTATAAGCGGGCTTCGAGCGTGCTAGGGGACCTGATTTTTCAGGTAATATCTATGCTCCTTTCCTCCCATTTTTGCTGATCTTTTCATTTAGGCTTCTCGCCGGGACCATCATACCACAGCCACCAAGTTTGGAGTTAAAACATGGTACGCATACATGCCACATAATCCTGTCGCTTGAGCCATGATGTTTTCAATCAGGTCTTATGTGATGAAAGAGCGACCGCTAAGCTTTGTGCCTTTTCTTGGCGTGCAACATGGAGGGATTAATCCATTTGTCGCGCAATCCGTCAGCATCATAGATCCAGACATCACGAAACTGGGTCATAGCTGATTCAAAGGTATAGAGCCCTATATTTGGCATCTGGCACCATATGGCGCGTCGGGCCGATACGGGGATACCGGTCACTGATCAGTGATTGGAGGATTCCGCCGGTCTGCCGGTTTCAGCTGGTCTGCCGCCCAACCTATAATTCTCCATCTGACCGATGATTATCGTGTATCGTAGAAATGACGTACAAATACTATACATCTGACCACAGTCAGACGGTTTTTGCTAGTCTGGCGACTTTCCTCAATCATTGGGCCGACATAGGGGAGCCGATACAACCGTTGGCATATATATCTGAATCCCGACCGGCCATTCTTGATCAGATCTTGCAGCCACGACTGATGCTCCGGATGCCAAATAAAGAAAACAAACAGTAATTCTCATTGATCTTGAACACTGTATACTACATTGGGAGAGGGAATAAAGGATACATGAAAACTATACTAGAAAAAACGCTTCGACCTCATTGAAGCAGAAATTCCATGGTGCTGACCAC
This sequence comes from Ceratobasidium sp. AG-Ba, assembly GCA_016906575.1. Lineage (NCBI taxonomy): Eukaryota > Fungi > Basidiomycota > Agaricomycetes > Cantharellales > Ceratobasidiaceae > Ceratobasidium > Ceratobasidium sp. AG-Ba. The sequence goes on from CP059639.1 coordinate 1,294,316, forward strand.
GGTGCTGGGCGCCGGCTGGCGCTGGCATGAACTATTAATCGGTATCGATCTCTGACTAGGCTTGAGGGACGCATAACATCGAGCGCCGCCACAATACAATTGTGAACAAGCACAAGGGGATGCGCGCACCTAGGCACGTGACCGGCGTGCTGAACCAGCGATTTTCTCGCTCAATATGCGTAGTGCATCTTCGCCGGGTCCGCTACACTGCTTCATTCGACTTTAGAACTAATTAAATTTTAGATCGTGATCAAACATACCGTGTACTTGATTTGACGGCTGGCTCAGTTACCAGAAGGGGCGGTATCTGACTCCATATTATAAGGCATGTCTGTGAACAGGAGCGATTCGTCAGCAAACGGCAGTTTTAGATACTTAGAACTTTTTTGAGGGGAATCTCGACACGATTACAGATCAAACGAGAGATAATGGGCAAATGCGATGTGATACGCTTGCTTCGATTAGCTGTCCTCTCGCTCAGCAGCTCTTACCATATTTACGTTCAAACTGACATTAGACCAAACCAGTTATGTTAGCTGTGCTATGTTGAGATCGATGTTCTTATCTCCGACTCACAGAAGAAACGCATTCTCAAGGTGAGCTTAATATATGCGCGTATATCAACAAGTTTTTGGCGAAAGAAAATCAAGTTTGAAAGTTAGGATAGAATAAAAGAAGGAGGAAGAGTGCGCCTTTGGGCCTCAGAGAGAGGGGCACTCACTTAAGTAGGTCATCTTTTGCCAATACTTCCTCCGGTCAACATCGCACATCATTTTCTGAGTGCACCACATGGAACAACGGCGTAGTAGTGCGTACCATATGGCATACATGACAGCTGGTTTGTGGGGATAGCGCCAGCTGCTAGGTATATTGCCAATCGTTCGGTTGCCTGCCCTTCCGTAGGTCGCTCGAGTTGCCTGTTTTTCCGGGGAGAATCCAATGTTCCCGCTGACCTCAGTAATTGTACATAAATGCATATCTCACAAAGGCCTTTTGCAAAGGCGAACCGGGTACAATGACGCTAGATTATTGCCCACAATTTACTACCTCACCAAGGTGACTCGGTGCTTAGCAGACTTATAGCACGCGTATTTGCGAGGCGACGGGAGACAATTTTTATCATTTGTGTATAACATGATTCGCACAACACAGTACAGCTCTGTTTGAAGTGTTAGTGCGAGACCACCAAGGCCAAAACGCGGAATGACGATTGCGTAGTTGCCGGCAGATACAAAAGCGTCAGACAGTCTCAAATCGACACGAAATCGTCAGACATTCGGCAGAGAATCAGGAAAAGGATATAGGCCGACCCGACGGGTGGGCTCATACCGGTGATCCATCAGGATAGGCAAATACTCTATCCACTATTCAACAGGGTGACATGCGTTATAGGGTGCTTAACAGCCCGACGTCCGCCGGATCAATAAATGCAATGCCGCTAAAAATCCACATGCTGTCGCCAACTACATATATTTGTAGCACTCAGGAAGTCACATATATCGTCACATCACTTCTCAAGGGCCCTGATACTTTTTATTTTGCATATAGGATGCCAGCAGCCAGGACCCGGTTTCGTGATGCGATGCATCAGAGGATGTTGTGGAACTGGCCCGAACTATCGGAGACTATTGGTGAGTTGCAGCATTTCGATTCCTCCGAACTAGTCAGCTTGATTATTACGCCTGTCAGGATCAATTTTGCTTACAACTTGGATCCAAATTCGATGGGAGGTGTAAAGCGTAAGAGCGACTGTATATTTGGCCGCAATCTGAGCTGACCATCTCTGGACAACTTCCAGGGCCAAACTGGCCGAAGTACGGTGCGAACCGAAAGACACTTCAACTCGTTGCCTCAAATATTACCTCAGTCGAGGATACACCACGTCGACGTGCTACCGATTTCATCATTCAAAATTCAAATTTGTATAACTAACTAAAGCTATGGGGTATTGCTCCTGACGTCAATTCATCACCTAACCTAATCTGCAGCCCGTACTGCAACAACTCGAAAAGAAGAGGGGATTGGAACAGTAAGCTTCATAGACGACGTGCGATTCGCACCTTGCCAGCGTATCAACGCTCAATGAGTGCTGTAGCAGATCTCATAACGCCCCAAACACCGAGACGTCGGCGCGACTGGTGCCAAGTGCTAAAAATATCCCACGGGATGCTGCGCTTCATATCCACTTAAGCACTCTGGCGTCCTTGCGAAGTCAATCGCGGTGTTTATGGGTAGCCAAAACCAAGTTACCACTCTTGCCAATCTCTTAAATGGCGGGTTGAAACTGTCGAATAACACGGAGGCTTCGATTGGCACTTTATGACGGTTGTGGTTGCACAAAAGTCATGAGGATACTGTTTTGGATTCATTTTTAAGTGTGACACTCTCTAGAGCTAACTTGGTTCGCGTAGTTATCCCTAAAGCGTGTAAACCCCTTGTTAAACGTGCACTTTTCTGAAACCGACTCTGCGATACAGACGGCGCCACACGTGCGATATGCGTACCATATAGTAGGCTATAGGGATTAGTGTATTTGATCGTTGCTGGGGTCGTATAAGTGACACGATGGGACGAAGCCTGCGGAGGAAGCATCGTGAATACTCAGCCGAAAGAAGAGCGGGTCGGACAGCTCACGTGACCCCTTGGCCTCGTACAGAGGCCCACGACGAGGTGCGCGTGTGTGTGCGCCCTCGTGTTCTTTTTAGCCCACCGCCCGCCCTCATTCAAAATAAGACTATATGCATTGATGCCTTGAATTACTTGATATGAAACCGAGCTCAGTGCCGCCCAGAATGCGTTTGTGGGGGCGATCCCCGCGGTCGCACTCTGGGCGGCCCGGCCACTCGTCGGTCCGCCTGCAGCGGACCGACTCCCCCACCAGCACCGCGAAAGCTGGGCTCGGTGCATATAGTTCGCATATATCGGCACGTCCGACCAAGAGCGACCAAGGCTGAGTACAGATACATATGCCCCACATCACGAAACCGGGTCCTGGCTGCTGGCATCCTATATGCAAAATAAAAAGTATCAGGGCCCTTGAGAAGTGATGTGACGATATATGTGACTTCCTGAGTGCTACAAATATATGTAGTTGGCGACAGCATGTGGATTTTTAGCGGCATTGCATTTATTGATCCGGCGGACGTCGGGCTGTTAAGCACCCTATAACGCATGTCACCCTGTTGAATAGTGGATAGAGTATTTGCCTATCCTGATGGATCACCGGTATGAGCCCACCCGTCGGGTCGGCCTATATCCTTTTCCTGATTCTCTGCCGAATGTCTGACGATTTCGTGTCGATTTGAGACTGTCTGACGCTTTTGTATCTGCCGGCAACTACGCAATCGTCATTCCGCGTTTTGGCCTTGGTGGTCTCGCACTAACACTTCAAACAGAGCTGTACTGTGTTGTGCGAATCATGTTATACACAAATGATAAAAATTGTCTCCCGTCGCCTCGCAAATACGCGTGCTATAAGTCTGCTAAGCACCGAGTCACCTTGGTGAGGTAGTAAATTGTGGGCAATAATCTAGCGTCATTGTACCCGGTTCGCCTTTGCAAAAGGCCTTTGTGAGATATGCATTTATGTACAATTACTGAGGTCAGCGGGAACATTGGATTCTCCCCGGAAAAACAGGCAACTCGAGCGACCTACGGAAGGGCAGGCAACCGAACGATTGGCAATATACCTAGCAGCTGGCGCTATCCCCACAAACCAGCTGTCATGTATGCCATATGGTACGCACTACTACGCCGTTGTTCCATGTGGTGCACTCAGAAAATGATGTGCGATGTTGACCGGAGGAAGTATTGGCAAAAGATGACCTACTTAAGTGAGTGCCCCTCTCTCTGAGGCCCAAAGGCGCACTCTTCCTCCTTCTTTTATTCTATCCTAACTTTCAAACTTGATTTTCTTTCGCCAAAAACTTGTTGATATACGCGCATATATTAAGCTCACCTTGAGAATGCGTTTCTTCTGTGAGTCGGAGATAAGAACATCGATCTCAACATAGCACAGCTAACATAACTGGTTTGGTCTAATGTCAGTTTGAACGTAAATATGGTAAGAGCTGCTGAGCGAGAGGACAGCTAATCGAAGCAAGCGTATCACATCGCATTTGCCCATTATCTCTCGTTTGATCTGTAATCGTGTCGAGATTCCCCTCAAAAAAGTTCTAAGTATCTAAAACTGCCGTTTGCTGACGAATCGCTCCTGTTCACAGACATGCCTTATAATATGGAGTCAGATACCGCCCCTTCTGGTAACTGAGCCAGCCGTCAAATCAAGTACACGGTATGTTTGATCACGATCTAAAATTTAATTAGTTCTAAAGTCGAATGAAGCAGTGTAGCGGACCCGGCGAAGATGCACTACGCATATTGAGCGAGAAAATCGCTGGTTCAGCACGCCGGTCACGTGCCTAGGTGCGCGCATCCCCTTGTGCTTGTTCACAATTGTATTGTGGCGGCGCTCGATGTTATGCGTCCCTCAAGCCTAGTCAGAGATCGATACCGATTAATAGTTCATGCCAGCGCCAGCCGGCGCCCAGCACCGTGGTCAGCACCATGGAATTTCTGCTTCAATGAGGTCGAAGCGTTTTTTCTAGTATAGTTTTCATGTATCCTTTATTCCCTCTCCCAATGTAGTATACAGTGTTCAAGATCAATGAGAATTACTGTTTGTTTTCTTTATTTGGCATCCGGAGCATCAGTCGTGGCTGCAAGATCTGATCAAGAATGGCCGGTCGGGATTCAGATATATATGCCAACGGTTGTATCGGCTCCCCTATGTCGGCCCAATGATTGAGGAAAGTCGCCAGACTAGCAAAAACCGTCTGACTGTGGTCAGATGTATAGTATTTGTACGTCATTTCTACGATACACGATAATCATCGGTCAGATGGAGAATTATAGGTTGGGCGGCAGACCAGCTGAAACCGGCAGACCGGCGGAATCCTCCAATCACTGATCAGTGACCGGTATCCCCGTATCGGCCCGACGCGCCATATGGTGCCAGATGCCAAATATAGGGCTCTATACCTTTGAATCAGCTATGACCCAGTTTCGTGATGGCCAGAGCTGTGTTAGACTTGAGGCGATAGGCGATAAGCACCGAGGGACTGGGCGATGTCGAGAGGGATCGAGACGGTGCGGGGAGTCGGATGGACGGCGTACAAGGCTTGAGGAGAGCAGGCGAGAGAATTGGATGAGTAGGTGGCGTTGAATACGATGATCTACAAAGCGTCGCATAAGGCGAGTATATATAACAGACCGTAGGACAAATAATGTATCAAATGTCGGGCCATGAATGTACAAGCGAAGCGAGCGTGGGCGAGCGGAGTGAGGACAGAACAAGTATGACAGCAAAATCATAATAAATAGATAGATCACAGAAAAGAGAAAGAAATATAGGAAATGGGCCGAAGGGCCAATGGTCGACGAGAGCGAGCTGGAGCGAGCCGCGAAGTCGGCGGAGTTGCGCATACATCCGCCAGGGGCGAGTGCGGAAGGTGCGCAGGACCTCGTACGATACTCGCGACTGATGTCGGACCGGTAGATAGGCGGGAGGGCAGAGTGGATACGGGAGTACGAGGTGGAGGTGGCTAAGCGCCCGGCGGTTCGTTGCTACAGCCGTGTGGCTGGTCGTAACAAGCTGGGTAGAACCATGGTCCGGAGCGCCAAGGGATGACTGACATAAGCTGATCGGCAACCTACTCCCCCAGGTTGAGTCAGTTGACCATCATGCGACCGCTTTCACCTGAGTCAGCTTGTTGATCGACGCACAGCTTTAGGCCTCCTGTATGGAGCTCTGCTACATTGCTGCCGATTCTTCTGGGTTCACGACCGGGTGACGCGCAAGCTCGGCTGAAAACGACCCCGAGGCCGAAACATCGTTCTGCCTCAACGCCGGTTCCGTTGGTGTGAAGTCCCATTGCTTTGCCTCCATTACTCGGCTAGTTTTGTCCTAGAATAGACAGTTGGAACGAAGGGTTTAGCCAAGAACCATGCTCTTACGAAATTACTATCCTATTATTGGATTATGCCTGTGCGCCATTCGCTGCCCGTTGCCCGAACGCCGTTTGTTAGGACCCCACTTACGACGTGTGCTTGCCGATAGAATGTCAATTCCCAGATTATCCAACACGCACATTACCGACAGAATTTCAATTGTGGGTATATAAACTAGAGATGAAAGGCGTTGGAACACTATCGTTTTGATCTACAATGTTGTCTACTCTCTTAGCTAGCGTTTCTTTTCTGATATTTGCACCAAGTACTCTCGCCTCTCCACCGGTAGTCAAAGGATATTCCGGTCTATCTTACGTTGGTTCACGAAACGATACTGCTCATCAAGATTACTTCTTGGGCATACCTTTCGCTAAGCCCCCTGTCGGGTCGCTTCGGTTCAAACCACCGGTACCATGGTCTCCAGGCAATCTAACCGTTGTAAACGCCACTCGTAATGGTCCCAGTTGTGTGCAGTCCACAATGTGGACGAGTAACACCCTCTCTGAAGACTGTCTCACCTTGAATATATGTATGTTTTCTCCCTTAAGTCTGGACACATATAATCTAATATAGGCTATAGGGAAACCTACCAACGTTACCGGGAAGCTCCCTGTCATGGTCTATATTTGTAGGTCAGAAACTCCTGTACTTCGGCTCGCTATTGAGCGCCTTTCCTGTGGATAGTTGGAGGCGCATTTTATTTAGGAGAAATCCTACAGTACCCCGGCACCTACCTTCTTGAGAGGGCAGCTCAAACAGTGAGTCGAATCACAGGCATGGCTTCCGAGTTTTGATAATCATACCCAAAAAGAACAAGCCAATCATTTATATAGCGATGAACTACCGACTTGGTTTATATGGATGTGAGTTGGCCTCACGGGCCTATGGCTTCATATTGACCATGTCGTACGCAAGTCCCACCCGGGAAGGCTGCCGTGGACGCAGGTGGAGCCAACCTGGGACTCAAAGACCAGCGCCTTGCTTTGGAGTGGATTCAGAAGAACATAAAGTATTTTGGCGGCGACCCAACTAAAGTAAGTACATCCATACCTTCATTTGAAGATTAGACTGAAACGTCGAAACAGGTGACAATTTTTGGGACTTCCGCAGGCGCAATTAGCGCGGGATATCAGTCGCTTTACCACGGGGGCAAGATCGAGGGAGCGTTTCGTGGAATGATTTTGGAGTCAGGATCTCCGTCCACGTAGGCTCCCCCACCCATCCAACTCTAGACGTACGAATACTGAAACAATGGCTCCAGGCTTCATGTACATAAACCAAATGATCCCGTTCGGGAGGCGGCATTCAAGTTCATTGCAAACGCAACAGGCTGCTTGGACGCGCCAAGCCCATTCGAATGCATTCGCAGTGCTCCGTCCAACGTCCTCGCCCAAGCAAATGATGACGTGATCAAGGTATGGGCTTGTTCAAAATGGCTCGTACAGCTAGAAAGCCTACGTCTACCAGGTCGATCCTTATTACCATGGCGCGGGCCAAGCCCCGACGATTTTCGTTCCAACTTATGACCCAGGCGATGATTTTTTCACCGATGTCCCTTCCAAGCTTTTACACTCCGGAAGATTTGCCAAGGTTCCGTTTATCAACGGAGGTATTTGTTATCGCCTGCCCCTCACTTGGTGGTAAGTACTGAATGCTGCATATATAGATCAGCTTGATGAAGGGACGGTCTTCATCAATGGAACTTCAATGAACACTGAACAAGACATCATAAACTGGTTGACTGTTCGCCTTCCTGGACTGTACTTTGGGCTGTCTAACGTGACTGCTGTTCGAGAGCTGCTGAAGCTTTACCCAACCGATCCTGCTGCCGGCTCGCCTTATGGCACGGGTAACAACACTTTCGGCCAAGGCGCACAGTATAAGCGGGCTTCGAGCGTGATGGGGGACCTGACTTTCGAGGTAACATATAAGCTCTTTTCCTCCTATCCTTGCTGATCTTGTCTTCAGGCTTCTCGTAGGGACCACCATGCTACGGCCACCAAGTTCGGAGTTAAGACATGGTACGCATATATTTGCCGTAATCCTCCGACGCGGTCTAAAAGCTTTTCTAACAAGGTCTTATGTGATGAAAGAGCCACCACCAAACTTTGTGCCTCTCCTTGGTGTTCAGCACGGAGGAGACATTCCTTTTGTCTTGCAATCCCTTGGTGTCATAAACCCAAACGCGCCAGAAGCTGCTTTGGAACTTATGCGAACTATCGGAGACTATTGGTGAGTTCCGTTATTTGGGTCATCCCGAATCAAGAATCTCAAAGACCACATCTGCTAGGATCAATTTTGCTTACAACCTGGACCCGAATTCGATGGGGAGCACGAAGCGTGAGAGCTACGATATGCTGTACGCAAATTTGAGCTCACTATCTTTGGGTAACTTGCAGGACCAAATTGGCCACAGTACGGTGTAAGCCGAAAGACGCTTCAGTTAGTTGCCTCAAACATCACCTCAGTTGAGGATACACCACGTCAACGAGCTACAGACTTCATCATTCGAAATCCAGACTTGTATAATTAATCTAAGTCATAGGATAATGTCTTCTAATTGAAAATACGCCACTTGCTTTGGGTTTCACCCTACCCTGTGATGTCTGTGTGAGCCCGAATGGTGCCCGTTGGGACAGCGCGGTTTAGAAACGGTCCCGCCTTTTTGACACATTCAATTTCAATCAATAATTTCAGACGCTTCGAGGGACATCTAACGTACCAAAGCAGGGTTGGCAGCGTGCTTAGTGAAATACTACAAACGCCTCATGGGATGCTGGGTTTCACGTTCTGTTCTTCTCCTGGAGTCCTCTGCGGCACGCATCAACAACTCGAAACAAACTAGCTAATCCAAGCGTCGAAGCAAATTCTAGGATAATTGGATGCAGTTAGGACTCCGATATGGCGACGGCTAAGCGAAAGTAATCTAATTATGGTTTCAACTTCAATCGATCCTTGAACGCTACCACCAAAACCCACTTAGTTCACCCGTTTATCCTCAGGGCGCTAAAACCCTGTTTTCCGAGCTGCGTTTCTCTGGTGCACATCTGTACTGACACTGGTAGCGCTACACGTGTGGTTTGAGTTATTGCGCATGGTTTATGTCAAGTGTTGCCGAATCGCATGGGCGCGCGCCAATCAAAAAATTCAATGACCTGGCACTTGCTCGTAGGTTTCCGTATCCGTCAACCGTCGTAACGTCGAAAGCACGCACCGAGCCTGAAGGATCTTAACAACTCTATGAACCAAAAAAGTGCTAGTCTAGGTTCATGGCATCTAGTATGTGACCTCCGCGTGGTGTCTTTTGTCCTATAGTCCCACGACCGTTTCATCAATTAAAGCTATAACATCTCATGCTCTTCATGTGCCCCAACCGGCGTGTATTTTACATTTCGCGCTAGGATTACCACGACCAAAGATAGAGCTCCGCCAATGCCTCGTGAATGAACTTGTACGATCCTGCTTTTGTTGGCCAACGTCTGTGCATTCGTGGATCACCTCGAGTCTACTTGCTGGCATCAAGTAACGCGCTAGTACAAAACATTCTATGCATCTCCTCTGAGCCCCACCCTCTTTTTATCCCACGCGCTATGTTCGTAGCGATCATCCTATTATTGACTGCACTTTCGTTAGCCCAAAATAACGAGCTCTTCATCAACACTCTCAACCCGAACTCGTATCTAGTATCCGAATGTAGTCGGATAGAGCTAGGGATTGGAGGAGGTGTTCCGCCATATACGTTCGGAACGCGGTCCCACCATGCTAACACTTATTTATCAACCGTGGCGTCAGAGGTACCAGGAGTGATTGTTTGGACCGTGGCTGCACAAAAGAATACCGTTCTATACTTTTTTGTCGAGGATAAACGAGGTGTACGTGTTCGGACTCGCGACTACCTAGTGCACTCTAGTGCGGACTTTAGCTGTGGTTCATCTGCAACACTTCTTCAGTTTTCTGGACGGCAAGTCCCGCTCCAACAGAACGACTACGAAGAACCGGATATCACCTCAGGTATATAGACTTCTGCTTTCGGCATTTACGAGAATCTCATAGGGACTCCCAGTAGACGCTATAAAACATCTAACCATCACGCAGTCAAGGGCAAAAAAGCCGTTAAACAAATGGCTTGAATCGCGCTCCAACAAGGCCGGACGAGCCACACAAGCTAGGCTTGATGACTGCACTATCAACGGGCCCGCTCGCTGTGAATTTACTCCAAACCCCGTAAGATTTTGAGCAATATCATGACTATATGCTGAATTTGAAATTCGCAGGGCGGTAGCACAGGCGTATATCCACAAGATGCGCCATTAGGTTCTTTTATTGAAAATTGTGGAGCTGGTGGTGGACCAATCATACAGACGGTCAGGCGATCGACCACCATTAGCGACAACTGGAGCCAAAGAATTGGCGGTCGATTCGCAACGCCATTTAGAATAACCGAGGTAAACATTGAAACAACTGTGGGACATTCTAAGGATATGGTCATCGAAGAAACCCTACAAATTACTGTTCCTCAAGGGAAGATGGTAAGATAGCATCTTGTGAACGGGTGATCGCATATAGCGTCGAACAATCAAACATCCTTTATCTAGGCTCAACTAGTTGGGAGGGCTAACTTCAGGGCTATCGCGGGAACTATGAAGCTCGATTATGGAGACGGAAAAGTGTAAGCGAGGGTGATCGGTCAAGTCCATAGCTAAGCTTTGTTCAACCCCCGCAATTCTTCCTATTCGTATATAGAACAGTTCTGAAGGACGCGGTTTATTTTCAAAACACGGGAAACTCCGCAGTTACTAGACAAATTACACTCAACTGTGGTCAGGAGCCCCCCGTATGGAACGCAACCGTCGTAGCAAAAATAAACAAGGCGTCTCCACCCAACATATTCTCCCTGAAACAGCCTGCGGTGGTGGTGGTTCTTTTGTCTTTGTTCCTATGCTAGCTAGTAGCAGACGCAGTAAATGTAAGGCGGACAGTAATAGTATCTGTGTTTGCCCCATGTCTATCACAACTTGCTCCAGGAAGGGAAAAATAAATTGATCTGAGTGCCTACATCACGTGCCTCCATTAAGTAAGCACGTTGTTACACCGATATAAATGTATACATGGTTGTCAAGATTAGTCCCGGTATGGAAGAAAGTATTGTGTTTGACTAGTAAGCAATACGGCTCCATCGATTCAAATACCCATCCCGTGGTGAACCGCCCTTATAACACTTCACGTCTTTTACGAATAGGGATAACTGTTCCATCAACTCTTCTGCTGTCATTTCTATCTTATTCCCCAGGCTGAAGATTTGGCAGTTCCGGAGGCGTAGTATCTCAACTGTGTGCGAACCAAGTAGCTTTTGAAGCTCCATTAGATCCAGTCTACAACAAATCAGGCAGAGGTCACGAAGCTGCGAGCATATATCAAGACCAGAGATCATATACAAGCCTAAGAACGAAAAGTTGGAAAGACAAAGTGAGTGAAGATTTGGAAGATAGGATAGCGCGCTAGGGAACCATTCTTCTTTCAGCTCGTACTGGCCACGTATGTAACAGCCGATGACGTTCGAACGAGAAAAGAATTCTTGAGCTTCTGAAGTTTCCGTCACACGTGCACATCGTCTAAAATCACTAGCCTCCAAAGCTAATGTTAATTTGATAGGACCTGGAGCTAGTAATCGCAAGATGGACCACGTGGAGGAAGCCTTCATCGCCAACAGGTTTAAGGTCTGGAGATTCTGGAGATGCGCAGGCTGCAGAGAGGTTCCACGAGGTTTCTTGTGCTTGATGCGGAGGCCAAAAGAGAAGTGGACCAGTTTAGGGAGATTGGACAGTACTTCGAGCAGTTGTGATTCTCGAACGGAGCCAGTTCTTAACTCGAGGTAGGTAACACCACGATACGTTTGGTTGTTCCATCTTGCGAAAAGGCCGTTGAGTTTTAACACTGAAATGGAACTGAAGAAGGCCTCCATCTGCGATGGAGATGCATTGATTCTCCAATGCTGTGGTTTAGAGGAGGGTGGAGGCTCGATGAACCTTTCCCGATTGACCTCTGGATAGCGTATATTGAGCTCTCCCAGTGTACCTGGGGTGCCATATTCAAGCCACGCGCGAAGAACCGACTGAACAAGCCCACAAGCGGGATATCCACCTGTGATATCTAAACTGTAAACACGAGCTATTATTGGTGCCAGCCACCTTGTTAGACGTCGTACGATGTGACGTCCCATATCAGTTGGCTGGTGTATACGGATAGAAATCGGAGCATTAGAGGCAAGCCGAAGACAGGTCGAGGCAAAGCCATAGAATCGGTTGCTACAAGCTCCTGAAACGACAACTTGAATGTATGACCACATTGCTGGGGTAGAATTGACGGTATGATGCCAGTAAACACAAACTTTAGATAAGTTTAGCGGGTACTGTGGGAGCTTGATTGTGTTGAGCAGGTCACCGTCTTCGTGCCACATGATGAAAAAACTACGAAACTCCCAAACGACAACCTCTTGCAGTATCCGAGCCAGTAATTCGCCAGGCAAATTATTGATAAACGGCTTCTTGGGGGGTAGGACGATGGCATTATCAAAAAGTATCCCAGCAAGCTGCATCTCCGAGCCAACTGTATCCAGGTGCTCAAGTTCCGTCCTGATAACTTCTAATACGAGAGGTTGTTGAAAAGCAGGGACGACATCCGCAAGAACAGTTTCAAGCAAATAGCGTATACTCATACAGTCCTCGATTAGATCAGAATAGGCGGTACGAGCCTCTCTCCATTGGCGCTCTTGCAGGAGGTTTGCAAGTCGTTGTCGATTGCTTGTCATTGGATCTTGGATGTCTACGATGGCGCTCAAAACTTCGACCACGGCAGACATAATGCCCTCTTGGCGTAGCGTCATATATTTCTGCGTCGCAGCAGTTATATGGTCACGTAAGGGAATTGCTTGCATCGTCTAGTGAAGATGAAGGCGAGTTATGGCGCAGGTTTTTTTTCAGAAGCCACGTGGTAATAGTCAGGTATGAGTTGTCCTTTGCGCCGGGTAGTGATTGGAATAACGTAAAAGTGATGTACTTTAGTGACATTTATGCATATTTTCTAGCAAGTGGGAACGACGAATATATGCGTAGCAGGGAGGCAGACGCCCCATGGAGCAATTTGTAATTGCACACTCTGCAATGGTATGAACCACGATGATTCGGATCGGTTATCACCACAGAGGCCATCAGTCGCTCAACTCGATCTAATCCCATTGGTTAATTGAGAGAATTTCCTTGTAGAGAGTGCCAGCCTTACCGTTGCTGCGACTTTGCTCCTGGCACTTTTAGCAGCCGCTCGTGGTGCTCGCGTCGTGACGGATTTGCTCGCCCCAACAGTTAGTTTGGTTTGCCGAGTTTTAGCTGGAGCCTTTTTGGTCGCTTGGCTGAACGGGAAATGTTTAATTCGTGGCCAGAAGAAATCTAACTGAAACATACCTCAGAACGCCAGCTCGGCCTTTCGGCTTTGGCGGTGGAGGAGCTTCCTCTTCCTCTTCCTCCTCTTCAGAAGGTAAGTCGATGACTTCTGCGTCATCCTCGTCGCTGTCTGGTACAAACTACTCGAGTGTTAGTTGGTTACTGCACCCATTAGGAAAGTGTTTGAGGCACTTACCAGAGTTTTCGATTTTCCTTTGGCTGGAGCTTTAGCCCTGCCTTTTGCAGCGGGCTTGGCGGCAGCTTTGGCAGCTGATTTTGAAGCTGGAGTTTTCTTGGCTCGGGATGTGGAAGCCTTTTTGGGTGCCGGTACGTCGTCCTCTGAATCATCATCATCCTTTACTACACCTCCACCGCCTCCACCCATGCCGTCCATGTCATCGTCATCAACTTCCATAGAGTCGACCGAGCGAGTCTCAGCAGCGTCTTCGTCATCTGCCCGACCTTTTCCTTTTGATTTTGGAGCCTAAACAATCTATCAGTACTAATTTCAGACCCGGAAAGTGGAGCTTACTCGGCCAAGTTGAGTCTCCTGATACTCTTTCTCGTGCTCTTCTTTGATTTTGAAAAGCTGAGAGTGTCGCGTTAGTGCCAAGCTAGACGGGATACGTAAAAGCAACGGACAGCGTCATCGAGATCGGCCTCTGGTATTTCGCCACGGTTATTTAGCTTCTTCTCGTAAGCCTTCAAGGAATTGGCGACGAATCTGGTGCTGCGGGTCAATAAAAAACGATGAGCGACGCAAGCCCTACTCACTCGGAAATACTTCTATTCTCATCCTTCTCAACAAATGTCTGAATAGCATCCGACATTCCGAGTTCGCCGAGCAGCTGGAGTTCCTGCACGGCCAGATACTCCCTAACCAGGTTTTGCACCCGTACTTTTTGTAATTTCTCTGCGGCGGAAATGTTCGGGTCATCGATGGATAGTTCAGGTTCATCTGCTACGACTTTGGTCGCTAAAATAATAGATTAAGTGTCAATACTTTTTCCACAAGACACATGTTTAGATTGTTTACCTCGATTAGCCATTGATTTTGCTCGGTGGAATACCAAAACATCTCGAGGGTTGGCTACACGTCCAATAAACTCTTGGCTAAATCGAACTGGGTTGGACATGACTGAAACGCCTGTAGTCTCAACCTAAAATAATAATCAACACACATTCTTTTAAGAGAATAGGGGATGAGCATACCTTCAGCCGCACAAGAGGTAACATCATTTGGCCAGCTTGCTCTGGGCTAATTCCTGCATCGGCATTCCGTTCCTCCCACTCTTCCTGAGCTCGATCGATCAGGGCGTTAACCTGTTGAACACAATGGCATCATTCCCGACAGATCCCACAAACAAAAGCTTAAACCCACCCTTCCTCGAAGAAACTTCATAACCTCAATCTGGTTAGTGATATCGAGGCCCTCGGTCTCGGCGGCCTCGCTCAAGTTGACGTCGTCAATGACAAAAGGTCGAACAGTTCGTAGAGGGATGGGTGTCATCTGAAAGGTTCTGTGCTGAATCTCGAGCAATGCAACATGCCTGGTAGAGCAAGGTAAATTAATGTGACACGATCATGCAAACCGAACGGAGCGGACTGACTTGGGTATGGCTTCTCCGTCAGCCAACGAAGTTGCGACGGAGGAACCCGGTTGCGTGATGAGATATTCTTTGCCAGCAACAGGCTCGGGCTCGATGCGGCAATCATGTTCATGACCCCAGACAACAAGGTTGATACTATCGTCAAACATTCCTTCAGGCACAGCTTCCAGAGGACCTCGCTTGACCCTAAACTCTCGTCAACAACGCCACAACGGTGAGGATGCCCGAGGAACATACCGATTTTGGTGAACCAACAGAATATTAAACCAGTCGTCTTTATCCTTCGGCATAAACATTTTGACACGGTTGCTCCTCAACTCAAAGTGCATGCGCTGATCTTTGATATTTCCGACTCCGTAAAGCGCAAGTTGCGTCGCACCCTTTCTTAATAGCACGGGTTTGATTTGAATGCCAGCGTTGGGGTCATCCGAGGCCGAGAGGTCAGACTTGCCGATGTAGTTGATTACACCAGCTACAGAGAGCAGGTCGAGGGCACAGAGTGCACCTTCTGGGCCAGCACCTTGTGGGTCATCATGGTTTCCGTGGATTGAGAATACGGGAGTTCCGACATTGAAATTTGGATCTTCGTAGTTAATTGCAGGAAATCTTCAGTTCGCGAAAGAGCTTATCAGGGTATTTTGTACAGAATGAATGATAGGGTGACTTACGAGAAGCCATCCGCCTTGCCCTCGTCTGGGTCACTGAGTAATTCAATTTGAACGGGCTTGTCGCTCAGTGTGTATTCGCGCAGAAGCGCTATGGTCCGGTAGAGACAGTCGCGTGAAGGTCGGTTCTCATGAAACAGGTCTCCTGCGAGTAGTATGAAATCTACCTTCGAGGAGACCTTTAGACTAAGACTGAGGCCAATGCAACATGCACTCACATCATGCTTCCTCGCGAGCTCCAAGATTTCTTTGAAAGTATTGATGGCGTCTTGGCCTCGGATAGGATCGCGTTCGTTGTATCCGATATGATTGTCCGTAGCCAGCATAATCTTTATAGTATCTTCGGGGACTATCCGGCTGTTAATTCATAACTGGAATGGGTCTAACGAGATTGTTGTGGCTCACGTTCATCGCTGATGGGCGGAAGATTCGCTCGATTGTCTCTTGATATAATCGCTGCGTCAAATTCGGCAAGATGTTTTATGCGTTATCCCTACTTACACTCCTGCTTCAGACATGGCTGACAAAGTGGTGGCGAGTGGAGAGACGCGTTTGTCACGTGGTCGTGGTCCTTGCTTACTTCACGTGATTTTATAACCCTTGCCAGCTCCATTACTAACCACTTTCATCCGCCCACTTTACGACCACTATCATGTCCGACGTTATTCTTGTCACTGGAGGCTCGGGCCTTGTCGGTGCTGCCATCAAGTATGTGATTGAAACCGAGCCCGAAGGCAGTCGATTTGGAAAGCGACCGGGCGAAAAATGGATATTCGCGAGCTCATCCGAGGGCGATTTGAGGTACGTTGAGTGCCTAGCGTGTATACATGCGCTAATATTCACGTGTGTTCAGAGACCCCGCAGCGACTGAAGCCCTCTTTGCGAAATACAAGCCCACGCATGTCATCCATCTTGCCGCGCTCGTGGGCGGTCTCTTCAAGAATATGAAGTACAAACTCACCTTTTTACGCGACAATGTCCGAATCAACGACAACGTCCTCGAAACTTCTCACCAAACGCACGTAAAGAAACTTATTTCTTGCCTCTCGACATGCGTCTTCCCCGACAAGGTCGAATACCCACTGGACGAGAATAAGATCCACCTGGGTCCCCCGCATGAGAGCAACTTTGGATATGCACACGCGAAACGCATGGTCGACGTGCAGAACCAGTGAGTTTAGCTTGTTCTAGCACGTCGTTGTTGTGTTCATATTGGATCGATAAGCGCGTACAACGAGGAGTTTGGTGATAACTTCACATCTGCGATCCCGACAAACGTGTTTGGACCTCATGATAACTTGTGCGTACACGTGCCATCGATCCTGTCTCACTGTTGACATTTGATAAAGCGATCTGGAGGATTCGCACGTCATTCCTGGACTCATCCATAAATGCTACCTTGCCAAAAGTACGTTTCGCGTCCCGACATTCGTGCGCGTTGTATTGATGACCCCCCTTTGTAGAGAACGGCACACCATTTGTGGTCTCCGGTACTGGCAAGCCTCTTCGTCAATTCATCTACTCTCGAGATCTGGCCAAACTCTTCATTTGGATGTTGAGAGATTACGAGAGTGTCGAGCCTTTGATTCTCAGTGGTACGATCCCATCCAGTCTTTACTTCTAAAAACCTTGAACTAACGGATCACCTCAAATAGTGGGAGAAGACGAGGAAGTTAGCATCAAATTTGTCGCCGACGCGATCGTCAAGGCGGTCGGGTTCGATGGTGAATACAAGGTCAGATACGAATCTTATCACGCCGAATATTAAATACTGACGCCACGGTGTCTAGTTTGATACTTCTCGCGCCGATGGTCAATTCCGTAAACCCGCTTCGAACAAGAAGCTCCTTGAGAACATCGGGGGATTCCAGTTTACGCCCTTTGAGGAGGGTGAGTCCGATTTTACATATTGCCTATCTATCATCGTTGCTCATCGTTTGTTATGCCAGCCCTCGACGTAACTGTCAAGTGGTTCGTGGAAAATTACAACTCTGGGGCGCGTATTGGCAAGGTCAACGAGGCATAAGCATGATACCGCCGTTGCACACTTGTAGATTTTTGATTCAATATTAAATGAGCTTCGCTCGACCTATGAACTCCACCCGTGAAGTGCAGAAGTATGTGAGATAGAGCCAGATTGTTTTACTCAACCAGGCGGAAAGGTTTGGCGAGAATTAGGTTTCCCTCTCACCAGGGATATATAAGTTTCGAAGACTAGTCGGCTTATACTTTCCGTATTCCGTTGGTTGTGCTTTGGTGTATTCATCCCGCGATGTCTTTCGTGCCGAACCCAACCAACATCTTATGAGGGTGGTAAACATAGTCTTGAAATGATTAAATACAAGAGTGCCACAACTATTGTCAAGAGTGGTAGCGCTATATAACTGAAGACATATATGCACAGCTGGGTGGTAGTTTGGACCAAAAAACAACAGAAGAAACCAACACAATCAAAACAATAGTCGATACTAAAAGTCACACCTGACCCTAACTATTTCAGCTATTTGCACCATCAGCAGCATATAGCCACTGTGCGCCTTGAGCATCGGCCGAGATATTGGGGGTAGGTTGAGTCGAACCTGAAGTATGAGCCTGAAGGGGGGACTGAGAGGGTACGGATGGTTGCTGTGGCGTAGTCGATGAAGGCGGTTGAGCTCTGGCTCGATTCAACTTGGCTTGACGTTCTTGAATGTCCTCCATCGCTTGTTCTTCGACCTCTCGGCACAGCTCAGGAATTACGCGAGAATAACGTGCGCCGTGAGGGAACCGTTCGCCGATTCGAGCCATGCCTTGTCTGAAAGTTTCAATCTCGCTGCGGATGATCGTCTAGCACGCAAGATAGTTAAATCTAGCCTGGTTTCTGTGATGTGATTTGATAAGCTTACTGCTTGATCGAAATCTCCCATGAACAACGCAGATCCGTACAGACGAATCATCCACCGAGATGCTGTAGTCCAGTAGCTCTGCAGATATGCTCGTCAAACCTGATTGGTGGTCTAGAGTAATAATGGAAACTTACGACAATACCGTGAGGTAGATGAGAAAAGTCATAGGTGGTACTCAGCAATCGGTAGAGCGCATCCAAAATGGCGCGGGCCGAATTGGTACATTTGAGCACAGAAGGGTCGTTGCGTGAATCAGGATCGCAGTGTGGATCATGAAGGAGGATCGTTGCTCTATAAAAACGACAGTTAGTCTTGATCACAAGAATTTAATTAACCAATGCTTACACGTGTGGTATCAATAAAGCAACCAACAAGATGCCATCAAATACGCCAGCCCCGGGACCAACGCCTCCCGCTCCCATACCGAATCCGCTCACGGTGTTCATTCCGGGCAAACCGGTCCATCTCAATACTCTTCCATGTGCATCAAAGACGGCGCCAGGAGGCGGGGCGTCGAACGCATCTCGGAAGGCACGAGGTATGCTGAGCCGGAACGAGGCGATCTGCGAGTCGAGAGTTTTGAATGCAGGCACAGTTCGCAAATCCATTGAAGTGGCCGCATCGCCGATCCGTGTACGTAGACGAATATTAAAGGTAGTGATACGTGAAAGACTATGCAAAGAAAAGGTTACGAGCGCATACAACCGGTCAAGAGAACAAACATACAGAGCATTGGCTTTGACGAGAAGCACGAACGAGTCCGTAAGCGGAAGATCATGGTGGGTCAGCAAGTCGGGTGTCATGAGCTTCTGCCGCTTGTACCCGTTAGGTTCCTCCTATGAATCCACGGTCAGAGTTCATCTCGCGCACTGCCCAAACTATAATTACCCACCCCGTTCTCAAAGAACGCCAAGGTCATGGGCAGATCCTGGCCAACATCCAAATCATCGATCGCCATCGGCCAGGCAGTTCCTGACCCATGTCCCCGATCAAGCACTGTCAAACGGGGCGCTCGGTTAGTCAGGGATGCCCGAGAAGACGTCTTTCACCCAGCCACCACCACTCGTATAAAGAATGTTCACTCACAGTATGCGTGCCAAAACGTTCTTCTCCGCGTCTCGGCCTCTACGATATCGCTTGTTGGCCTCAAGATGGACTCGCTCTTCCAGTTGCCTGCTCGACCACGCCCTCGTCTCGGTGGCTGCGGTCGAGGCTGATCTTCTCGGTTATACGGAACTGGCCCTGACGTATGCATTTGAGACTTGGGTGTATTCGCGTTCGAGTCGAGGTCTTTTATCCAGTCAGGTATAGCTGACAAGCCAGCACCAGCACTCGAGGTTTCTCCACCCCTGTTTCCCACACCAGCATTGTACGATATTCCTGTCGCTCCAAAATTGAGAGTTCCATCTGGATTAAAGCTTAGTTCGTCGAGGTTGAGGCTTGCTGCCGCGTCTGCGGCGAAACTCGGAACCGATCCACTTGCACCGGAACCTGGCATAGCTGGTGCATTCTCCTGGGCGAGCGCATTAAGACTTGCAGTTCCAGGAGAGCTTAGACCGGGTGAGACCTCGGAGATACTGGGTGAGTCCATGCCAGCCATACCAGGCACACCCGGCCCGCCCGTAATGTGGTCGTCGAACGAGGCACAAGCAGTGAGTCCAATGGGAATACAAAATCCTTTCCAATCATAACAATACATAATTCAGCCTCGTACATAAATAAATAGCAATGGGGCCTAGACTCACGCATGATCATCCCTGTGATCGACCACGCTTCACTCCACCTCGCATTCGCACTCATCCACCAACTCAACACGATCAACGCCTGCACACTCTCCAACAACCGCCGCCCCATCCTCGTATCATCCAACACCTTGGCAAAACACAGGGCTGCATGCTTTTCTCCAAACGGTAGATCATCCGCCGCGCCCCCAGAAAACCCAGCGTACGTGCCCGAACCCGACGCGGCTTCGAGACGGCTCTTCAGTCTCTTGAGTTTCTCGATCTCTTCGCGGGGCCGGAATACGCTCCCGACGATCGGCCCCGAGTCGAAGTCGAGGGGCGCGCCGGGTTGGGGGGCGTATAGTGAACCCAGGGCGGCGATGGCATGGAGGAGGGCTGGGGATGGAAAGGCGGCGTGTGTGGGTGGAAAGGTGAGCCGGGTGAGAAAGGTTGGCCGGTGGAGGAGGTGGGGTGCCAGAGCATGTGCGGCGAAGAATGTTCGTACGCTAGCCTCGTGTCCGGATCAGTGATGGCTTAGGGTCAGGATGGGGTAACTTACAGGTGAGTCATGGTATATGGCTCGGGTAATTCTTCTGGCCAGCTGTACGGGAGGAGAGTAGTGATTTCGGGAACAGGTCCGACGTTTCCGATACCAAACGAGTTGCCGATCCCGGGTAAATAAGGATCTGCTCCTGGCATGTTCATCATGGTCGCCATGGTCGTATTACTCCTCTGGAGAATATCGGCGTTTTCGCCAAGCATCGAGGCCATGGTTGGATCCATCCCGATAGCGGATTCGAAAAGAGAGGGCAGCTGAGATTGACGAAGCTCGGGGGCATTTGGTTGAGGAGGGGGCGTGAAGAGTGTTGCGTTTGGGGTGGGAAGTCCTCCATGGCTCGGGGAAGCATAGGGCTGGCCTCCAATCTGGGGTTGATTTTGGTTGGGGATAGCTTGGTTGCTGGGAGACTCGTCCTCGGGATCACCGTCATAAACACAGTCGGGTTGAATGGAGTCCAGAGGAAGGCCTTGTTTGACCAGGTTGCCGACGGCAGCAGCATGTGTCCGGAGGCATGCCTTGCACGGACGACCCGCATCACTGGAAACAAGTGAGAAAAGGACGTGTTGACCGAACGAAGGGGACCTGCCATTTCTGAAAAACACGGTGTAAGTCCCGGCTCCCGAACAAGCAAGTATCATCTTACCATCTTGCGCTTACGACATTGCCTACATGCCTGTGCGCCGATGAGAGCGAGTTTTGGACAAGGGGACGACGGGGCATACCTGATTGCGCTTGAGCGTGTTGGCTGGTTTTGTGTGTTGGCGGGGAGCCGAGCCCGAGGGTTGGTTGGCGGAAGGTGTCTGATCTGATCCAGCAGACGTGATTTTGGGCATCGCGAGAAGAACTGGAGGGGGAATTCTGGGTGCCTTGGAGTGGCTCTGCGGCGGTCCCGGGCGACTTATAACCCATCCATCCAGAGTAGCGTGACGTAACCCGACCGCGACTGATCCGCACGTGGCAGTGCCCATCAAAAATCAAGCTGCTCCAGCCATCAGGCTTTTACCATGACTCCTGCTGCGTCCAACGGTTGAATACATACCAACTTTGGCATTTCTCTTTAGCATTTATTTTGTACCGGCGCTCAATCTAGTGTAGCTTACGCAGTTCTCGGCAGTTTCATGACGCATACACCTCCGTATACGCCACCCGACGCAGCCCCTGGCGTGGACCCGGCTGCGTCCGGCCGCCGGTCGGTCTGATCTGTCTTGAGAGCGCGCTGCGGCATATGAACAGCCAACATCTACATCACACACGAGCCTTGCTGCTGCTTGTTCTGCGCGTCTAATTCCGGCATTTTCTGGCTCCCCAATACTGCGCCGTAGCTCTCCCAATTCAGCGAATCTCTGAGGCGGTACACGCAAGTCCTACACGTCTCATCGGCTAATCAGCCGGGTCTGGGATCTCACAATGCGCTCTAGAGGGTAGGACTTGCCTGAATAGACAAATATCGCACGCTCACCGCGCTCGTGAATCGTATCACCTGCCGGGCGGCCCGCGCTGGGCACTGCTCGATCCCTATCCTCCGACTTCAGGCGCCCATCTACAATGCAAACACCCTCAATCCTAATCACGAAGCACCAAATGGCTCATCGTGGGTCATAACAACGACGAGGCGCGGTCGCTCCTGTCAGGACACACGCGTTCTGCCAACTTGGAGTGCGGCTTTATCCCCGCCTACCTCCAGCCTAACGCTGTTTGCTTTGCAGATCCTCGTTCGATGATTTGTTTTTGTAAATGGATCCCCCTCTGGGGCTTCTTTGATGCACTGCAATGCAACGTCGTACGAACCAACGGCTCCTAATCTCAACTACGGCCCTCGCTCTCATTTTTTGCACATATGACTTGCCTCGAACCTTGATTATTTCTATATCACGACCTGAAACATGATGGCAAATAACGCCCACCGCTATCTGACAAACGGCAACACTTTATTCTTACTAACGACAAGTAACCAAGCTCCAATCGAGAGAAATTGACTCGACTAGGCACGGAGAAGGCGCGTGGCCCTCGGCTCTAGGATTCGCGAAGCACTGACGTGGCTCTTCTCCCATTTACTCTCTTGGGATAGCGTGGTTTGGTTCGATTTGGCACTCTCTGGGTTCCACATGCTAGCATCTGACTCCAACCCTGGGTCTATTATCTCTCACTTTCGGCTTCATTGAAATCCCTCTGTTCTGTGTATGCGAGCGATTTTGCAGCTATCTACCGTCAACCCCGACAGGTTGAACCGGCCCAAGTTGTTCAAATTTGACACCACGGGGAGAAGGTGACCAACCCCTCCCTTCCCATCACACTGGATTCTTCGTGAGGCATTTTCCGCTGTTCCGTTTGCTTTCCCTAAAGTCTACATTCACGTTGACACCTACCAGCCACATTCTTCAGCCTCGTTACGTGTGCATACACCCTGTTATTCGGTCCAGGTGCCAGATCGCTTCACCCCTCACTCGGCGCAAAGGTCCTCGCAGACGACGCGCCCCTTGCCTCGAGCCACGACAGAATTTGCATGGCGAGTATTTCTAGTGCGTACTGAATCTTTGTTAACCCCAACTGCTAAGTGATTACTTGTCTTTGATACCTCATGAGCGACCGAAGCTAGCGAAATCTTCGTGTCGAACGACGATTTAGGGCTCGACACTTGGCCCGTCTCAAGGTGGGCCTGGGTGTTAGATATGATTTTCAGCGAAGTCACACCTATTCTCACACGGACTCTGTGTGCTACCAGAAGCTGGCAATGACTCGTTTATGTCCCAAATCGTTCTTTTCGCTGGTTGTCAGTCGAATAGCTAATGGGCGTAGCGGGGTACAATCGCTATCGATGCCTTTACATCCACCTACTTTTACCGTTATTATAAGCGGAGCACTAAAATCCAGCCATATACCTACGACTAATATACAGTTAAAACACTCGAGCGGGCATCTCAAAATTTCGAGGTTGCAACCCCCTTCTGAAACTGGACTATCCATTCATTAAACCAGTGCAGCTCCATCATTTTTCACCGCCATCCCTCCCTAATACTGCAACATACCGCAGTGATACGACGATCTATCAGCCCCCTTTTCAGTGTCCACCCCCTCCAAAAGCCGGACCGTGCCCGCAGTGAACCCATGCTTGGCGCTTCGACCAAAGCAAGCGCGCAGCCACTGATTGCCATCAAATCTGGGATCAAGCCAAACATGCCCATCACGCTAATGCTGTGCACCCGGGGGACGATTAGAGTCGTTCAGATAGATGCTGCCAAGGCCGGCTGAAATTGCCATGTGTATGCGGAGGCGGGTGGATTTTCCGATATTTTACACTGTGTTCCGCCGCTGTATGGCTTGTGATTTTTGTGTGACTTTCGATAGTGAAATAAGAAGCAGCAATGGGCGCGAATGGGGAGCGCGGAGAGAGCCGTTACGTGGTATAGTAGTGATAGTGCACTGTAGCCGTATGTGTGGCTCAGAGGAAGATATTTCCCCCCTTGATGCCTTGGTCAGAAGGCAGAACTATCTGGTTCTAAGGTCCTAGAATATACCACAAGGGCGCGGTGCGAGTGTCATAGAGTTTTGGATCGGTGTAAATTGAGGTGTGAGGTCGAGAGCACGACCGCACGACTGAGAAGGAAGAGACGATGACGGTCGGGGGAAGAACCCCCCCGAACCAGATGCATACATGCGTGACTATATACACATCCGAGACACACGTGATAGCCCCTATCAGGCGGCTCCGCCGCCCAACATAAATAGTATGGTCCAGAGCGGGCATTGCGCACGCTGACCAAAAAAGGCTACACTTTTCATTCAAATAAACCGAAACATAAAATTCATTTGCCCGCATAACAGTTTTCCCAATCGAGTCCGTGTGCTAGTTTCCGAAAATCAACTTCAAAGGAGCCCAGGTTATTCAGTATGGCTATAGTAAGTGGACCCATAAGTGCGCTACGTAGGTCGGGAGGCACCCACAACATTAAGCAATGACCTTGAGAGGTAGTGATCCATCCACTATCAATATCTATGTGCCAGTCATCCGTATGGGATAGATTGCGGCCCTGAACGTCCCAAACGCGAACTGTTTGATCCAGAGAGCCGGAAGCAAGCCGTGCACCATCTAAAGAGAACGCTAGTGATCTTATAGGTCTTGTGTGCCCGCGAAGTGCAAGTCTAGTTTTGCATGGATCAGAAACGGAAGAAACCTGAATGCTAAAGCTTGTGCGTTCGCAAGGTAGGCTAATGTCCCTGCCAATAGTGTCGCTACTTCTGATGGTGCTTGATAGGATGCGAGCTCTATTTGAGCTAGCTCCCCAAAGATCTGCGGGGATGAAACCATTATCGGACACCTTTGCTATCTGGGAAAAATTTGGTGAAATCGCATAGTGAGGAAGCTTCCCATGGCTCTCGAGCTGAGAAATCTGAGACCTCCAATCACAGGTGGAGAATAGGTAAGTCTGGTCGCCCGGTTTACTTTGTGTCATTGGGCCTTCCATCTTCTCCCAAACATTTGCGAAGGAGTTGGTGTTTGAACCAAGTAGAAAAAGCTCCTTGGGCACATGTTGTATGATCTCCCACGTCGTAGTATCCCAGGTGCAAGTGCTCGTCGATATGTTTTCTGGTGCTTTCATCTTGGCATAGCTGTTCGGAATAATTAAAGGATCGCAAAAAGCTCTTAAGGCTTTTGGGAATTGCAGAACTGAGCCCAATATAATGCGTGTACCATCGGATGACCACACTATGCAGTGTAAGCTAGCGTTATCGCCTTGTAGTGGACCAGCAACCAATGCTCCGGAGACCATGTCCCAGATGCAAACGGCATTGTGAGCGGCACAAGAGGCGAGTCTGCTTCCACAAGGTGAAAACGCCATGGAGACGATTGCTGTAGCCGGATGTGCGAGGGGACCAAGGACCTCGGTACTAGACCCAGTATCCCAAATGCGGATAATACCAGTACTGGAGCCGGTAGCTATTCGGGTACCGTCTGGGGAGAAAAGCACTACTACTACCGATCCGCCCACCCCTTCGGGCTGCTCCTTGGGCATTGATCTAGCTTTTATATCCCAGACGCAAATAGATCCATCATCGGAGGCGGAGATGATATGCATATCATCCGGCAAGAATGAAATCGACTTGGTCACCCCACTATCCCAAAGGAAAGGGCCAGCTAATATTGCGCCGGTGGTCGCGCACCAAACATATATATCCCTACCAGAGTTACAGGCTACAATACGAGCACTATCTTGAGAGAACTTTGCACAAGTCAGACTAGGCAGAGAGTCAGCATTAACAGGCGACAAATGGGCGATAGTAACCCCTGTTCGAAGGGTTTGGATTTGATAAAAGGTTTTGAATTTGTAAGAACAGGTTAGAATGCGGGATTCATCGGGTGCCAGGGTAAGACATGTGGCTCCAGCACATAGCGAAATTAAAGTAGAAGTGCCCCAATTGTATGCGTCCCAAATGCGTATAGCACAGCAGTTGAAATCAGAAAATACGCAGCTCCCATCCTTAGAGAATATTGAAAACGTTATTCTACCGCCGTTTTCTAGTGGTCTGGTTAAAAGATCTCCGGTCCAAGAGTTGAAGACATAGATTGTGCCTTGAGAGAAACCCACGAGGAGATGAGTGCCATCAGGCGAGAACATCAACGAGACGAGACGACTGGTATTCTGTTCAAGCTTTGAATTCATAATAACTGCGCCGCGTTCGACATCGTAAACCACTATGCCGTCCTTGTGAACCGCCGCCACGCGTTTGCCGTCATATGAGAATCCTGTTGCCTCCATAAAAACAGGCAATCTTGTAATTGAAATATGCACTGAACAACGAGCCAGACGATGTGAGTCACGCTGGCGAAGAGAGGATGGCGAGGGGTAGTATTGGTAAGATGCGGGTGTCATGAGACCTAGAGCATCCGGGCTGTCAAGGATATCCGATCTCGAACCCAGTGTGCGGACTATTCTCCCCGTTAAAGCATCCTGAACACTAAGTGGACCAGATCGAGTAAGAGCGACCATGTAGAGGCCGTCAGCCGATATCTCAATTTCGCCTGTTCCTCCTGCAACGTTCCAAACGGTAGTTAATGCAGGATTTCTCCTTTTGACTTTATCTTCATTCACTTGTACCACCTTCTGTGACTTCAGGCCATAATGGATAGACACTGACTGAGATTTCGGCCAAAATGGAAGCATGGAGACATAAATATGAGGCGTGCTGTTGCTCACAGGGTTCGCAGCGTAATACGTTACGAAGGCCTGTGCATCTTGAACCAAATGACTTAGCTCGTCTTCACCATTGCAGCACTGCTTCACTTCTTCGTAAACTAGCGATCCGAAATCGTCGAGTTGTGCTCACTATAAGCCATATATTCACTCTTCTCAACGCTTTCACTCCACTCCGGATGCAGCCTTTCAAATTCAGTACTTCCATCCAGGACAGCAGGTTTTCCTTCAAAAATTTGCCAAGCAATAGATAAGAACTATGACTAAACTCTGTTTTTTCGAGGTGGGTGCTCCAATATTGAGAGGAGTAAAACAATTGGCACGAGATAGCTTCTTCTGCGCGACTTTTCAAATCTGGTACATCTTTGTCCTGTAGGTACGACGACTCGAGCCCGCATATATTAAATCGTAGTTCGCGGCTCAACACACCGAAGCAACATTGCGATAGGATCCCATTGTGCTTCGCTTCGTTACACCAATAAATACCGGATCGTTTTTGGTTTAGGATATAGTCGGCAAAGGATGCATGCAATGTCGAAACTATTTCCGTGCCTTCCGATGTATGGATGACAGACCACAATGAGCTTAATGCAATTCGTACCCTGCTAACTCTTTCCATACCGAGTAGTTTCGCTAGCGTCTTGATGTCCAGTGGTTCTGCTGCGCATACAACTGTGTGTAGCACAAAGCGGATATCATCTGCTTCATCTATCTCGAGTTCAGGGTGTTCCAAAGCCGCGGAAAGTATCGTGCTATACAACCCATCGATATCTCGATGTCGTTTGCTCAACGAATCAGTCTCGGCGCTCAAAATGGCCGCGAGTCGTTTCAGGGGATCTCCTAGCCGACCAGGTGGCAGTATATATCGTGCAGCAGTAGCTGCGTAGATGAATAACTTCCCTGCCTGCTCTGCTAGTCGTTTCACCTGGTCTTCAGACGGTCCAATAAACCGCAACTCTTCGGTCAAGAAAGTTTTGATGTCGGCCTGCACGAGTGACTGCTTGATATCGTGAAGATGTAGAACCGCGCGCGTACCCAAATCCTTGGTGAGCATATGCTCGCGCACGCTGGGCTCTGGGCGGCTACTGACGAAGAATCGTATAGGCAGATCGGCGGCGAAGCGGAATAAGAGATCAAGTATCACCCAGGCATCACTTTCTCCTACTAGTTCGTCCAATGCGTCAAATACCACTACAGAATTGGTCGGCAGGGTGTCTTTAATAGCCAGGATGGGTTCTTTGATGAGTTTATCGAATTGTGTCTCTATGTCTTGAGCGCTAATATCCCGATGGTTTCCAAGTATCTCGCACAGAGTAGAGCGAAACGGAAAGGAAAATCCAGATATTTGATACACAATGGTTGGGATAACTCGGCTGGCGTCGCGACATTCCGAGATTTGACGAGAGCAAAAGAAGCTAGCACAGAGTTGACAGGTGTTGCTCAGCATCTCGCAGACACTGTACGCGATTGTTGTCTTGCCTGTACCAGCCATACCGTTCAGCCAGTAGATCTTTGGTCCGTCTTGCAAATTTGACCATTTTTGTATGTCTGCCAGGATAGACGCACGAGTGGTCGGGGTACATCCACGACGACGGACAACTGATGCGGCGCTAGAGTTGTATCGCGCTTGTAACACGGGGAATAACCGATCAAGCCGTGCGTTCTGCAAAAGGGTTATTTGATCTTATCAAGCTTACTTTTCATATCACCCACCGCAGTTTGCTCGTTAATGACCGCCCATATACTCAAAGATGCATGTGTCTTCAGCAAACAAACATCAGAATCCGGCTCTGGGGCTCTGAGAATAGGAGGCTCACGTGCAGCCGCCGGAAATACGATTCGATGCGGCGGTAACACTCAATGATATCGCTTATATCTTCCGTCGCCTCAGCGCATCTATTGAGTCTTCGCCGTTGTTGTTTCCTATTTATATGATCGATCTGATCCTGCATCGCACTGAGGAAGCAGCGCTATTATGAGCCAGTATTTAAGAGAAAATCGGAATAGCACTTGCTTGAATGTATTTTGAATAGAGCTTGACATCATAATAGAATTTGAATCTTTTAGATACTTTTCCAGAGTATTTATTTCGGTTTCGAGGCTTGATGCGAGGGCGATATACTCTTCGTGATTGCGGTCCGCATCCTACACATCAAGGAGCGGTCAGGGCTACCTAGAGGTGAATTTTCTTGTAGATGCATACCGGAATAAGATCTAACGTATCTACTAGAGCAGCTCCCACATCCGCCAGTGGGGGACATATCTTCGAGCATTGTTTCACGCCTCGCAAAGCCGCTTTAAGTGCTTTCCAGGGCTTGTTCTTGTTATCATCCCCAGGAGCTTTCTCCTCTACGGCCGCTTCGATCGCCGATCTCCGCTTGTCTGAGTCAAACATCTCTGTAGATATTAGATCCGGTGGGTGTAATCTCGCATGTACTGGTGACTCTACGGTGGCCGGCGCCAGATCCTTGGACGGAAGATTTAGCGACGTCTTGATTCGGATGTTCGTTGGAGATCCTAATTTATTGATTGATTGGCGAAAATTCTTGGATGCGTTTGGGTAGGAGATGGTTCACTTAGGTTGTTACTCGTCCAAGTAGTTTGGCACGTGCAACTTCAACGCAAGCAGTCACAAACAGAGTAAATGAAAGTTAATATCAGAAATACAATGGCTACTAGCCACCTGGAGACATTTAATCGGCTCTGTTTGATGAGTTATATCATATATCGTGACATTTTGGCATATAAGGACCGTGCGGATACAGTCATCTTGCATAGTGAGGGGTACGTCCCGTCTCCACTTTCCCCAATGTCAAATACAAAGTGAATCGATAGACAAAACGTACACAAAAGAGAATACATCGCTCATGATCGGCCAGCACCCGGAACATTGCGGCGGCGCTCTCCGCGTGGTGGGGGCGCAACATATCCGGTGATGGGCGCAGAAACAGTGACCGGGATAGAGTCAAAGTTGAGAGAGGTGAGGAGAGCCTAATTAAAACACCCGTAAGTCAACACTTTGCATTATTCAACGCAAAAACGCGTACCTTGGTCTCAGGGTCGACCTCAATACCATTGCTCGGGTCAAGCGCCGAGACTTCGGGAACGTAGTTGTCCTTGCGCTCGCGCTCCTCTTCTTGGAGCTTGAAGGAGATACCACGCACAGGGCCACGCTGGATGCGCTTCATCAAGTGTGTGGTGAAGCCAGAGATTTTGTTGCGGAGGCGCTTCGAGGGGACGACAGCCTGTGATCGAGATATGTATCATCCGAATATAATCCCCGTATTTCTAACACATACCACCTCATCGACGATACGCTTGTTGGTGTGGAAGTCGAGAGTGAGGCGGGGGTAGCTGTAAACGGATAATTAGCTGTGGTTTACACACTCTACATACGAATCGACATACTACTTCTCAATGAGGACACGAGAAGCCCTCTTGACGGTCTTGGTGCGAACGCGGCCCTACAGCGACGACAAGCCGCGTCAATACACTTCCTTCGTATAAGTTCTGCAATAATCACCATTTTGTGCTAAGTGTGTCGAGAGGTCTTGACGTTGCGCGGTAAGTGATGATCCCTAATCGGCACCGGATGTAATTTGGATCCTGTTCCGATTGGTCCTGGCAAGCCACTCACTGCCGGATCAGGACGCCGGACTTGGATTTGTTGATCTGCCGAACCCTCTCTGTCGACGACACCCAAAATCTCCGCAAGGTGAACACTACGCGACAGCTCGTTTGAATCGTGCTTTCCGTAGCACGACACTCATTCTGAGCCTGTAAGCTTACTCTCGCTTTCCTCTCCAGACCTCCATCTCCTTGCCCACCGACTTGAGTTAAAATGGTCCGCGTCTCTGTCCTCGTGAGTACAACTTGTTCATATTTATTTTACGTCGGTTTGGCTAAGATCTCTCTAGAACGATTGCCTCAACAATATTGTCAATGCGGAGCGCCGCGGCAAGCGTCAAGTACTCATCCGCCCGAGCTCAAAGGTCGTTGTGAAGTTCTTGAGTGTCATGCAGCGCCATGGTGCGTATCTATGCACATGCGGTTCTTCGGACCATCTACTTGTTCCCAACTTCGGGTAATAACTACTCGGGGAGGGCACGTACCTCTACTTTCCCCTTGTTTTAACATCCCGAGACAACAATCATGTCAACTGGGTATTTATTTCTTGGCGACTGCTAGTGTCTTCGAGTTTGTCATACCCATAACATTCCTTTATTTCCTTTCGTACTACCTCTCTTTCATCTCGGCTTAAGACTAACATGCTGAATTGATAGGGTACATTGGCGAATTCGAGCAAATCGATGATCACCGCTCTGGAAAGATTGTCGTCCAGCTCAACGGACGCCTGAACAAGACCGGAGTCATCTCTCCCCGATTCAACGTCCAGGTTACCCAGATTGAGTCTTGGGTCAACTTGTTGCTCCCGGCTCGTGGGTTTGGTATCATCATCCTGGTATGTTCCACCCCGCATACACATCATCGTGCCCTTTAATGAACCGATTGTTCACAGACCACCTCTGCGGGTATCCTCGACCACGACGAGGCTCGCCGAAAGCACGTCGGAGGAAAGCTTCTTGGATATGTGTACTAAACGTACTCTGTTTATGCTATTCCTTTCTATGGCCTTTTGTTGTATGGTTGTATCATTTCGACAGAGTTAAAATGAGCCAGCACGTTGAAATCTGACGCAATAAGAATGCATATATCGACTACGCTGAGATATTCCTTGAAACATTTCCCTAATCCGCCCTTGTAAAGACAATCCACCACACATCCATCGTTCTAACTTTACTTTTATCCCCCAAATTTGATATCGACTTGACCACCGACTCCTTCATGGCACCCACCAGAGCCCGCTCCCTCTCACCAGAAATCAATTCAGCAATATCCTTCTCGGAGATACTCATCGCAGCTGAAACCTCCCATCGCCCGTCCTCGAGTCCAGCATCAGGAATAAGCACACCTTCACGATGCACCGTCCAACCAGCTTGATTTGCGAGCTTAGCGATCTCCTTGGGACCAATAACCGTACGAACGTTCGAGTCGGACGTCTCGCCGTCTTTATGAACCTCCAACGCGGCCTCCATCAAAACCGCCAACACGTGCGGATAGGCTTCAGGAACAGACGCTGTAAGAGCATACTCTGCGATACAAAGCTTTTTAATACTCAGCGCCTTGTCATGCAGCGCTCGTAGAATGTCAAAGAGCGTCGACGGAGAGGCCATGTAGTATATGCAATGCGCAAGCACCGCAGTGTCAAACTTGCTCGCGTTTTCAGAGTTAGATATGAACGCGGTTGGATCGGACTGGACGAATGTCATGCGGTTCCCGATTTTGGATTGTCGGAGGTGCACTTGTGCTTGGCCGAGTGTGGATGGGCTGCCTAGATTTTATTTTGTATTAAGAGTGCCCGATTCCCCACAATACTCGAGAGGGCCTTACCATAGTCCAAGGACGCAGGATCGACGCCCGTAACATGGCCGCTCTCGCCAACAGCGGCCGCAAGCACGGCGGTACAGTCACCCTGTCCGCATCCAAGCTCTAACACACAACTCCCTTCGGTGATGTCCCAAGATTGTGCGAGTCGAACGCGGTGAGTGGTTTGATTGGTAGGCGCAGTCTTGAACCAGGGTTCCCAGAGGTTTAGCTTGGCGATTTCTTCAACGTCAAGATGAAGCATGACTGCAGAGGTTGGCGGTTGACACAGCTGTAGACAGAGGTCTATATATGCGTGCTGGCGAGTGAACATTTAGCGAAGACTCATTTCGGACCCGGGTGAACTTCTTGCGGAATCGCATGACCGTGAAGCACATGCACTCTTACCAACAAGTTGATATGACTCGAACCAATCATTTTTAAAGTGCACGACATGCAGATCCATCTAAACAAACAATCACGTAAGCTTCCCACGACTTATTGGGCCATGTGAACTGGCCGAGAGACGGCTAGGACAGTTACGGTGAAACGGAAAGTCAGAGTGTGAAGCCATGCAGAATTAATAAGGTGTCATGTCTTTAGATTTCTTACTTTCGGACTGGGGCGTCGTAGGGGAGCCCTGGGTTGCCCGGGTCATGTGATGACGCGAGGCCCATTCCATGTCTTTAGCTGACTAAATGCGGTCATTTGATTTATCCCTTCAGTGCTTGACACTCGAATAGCCGGGAAACGGAGCAAAAAGACAGCAAAATAGCGACATCACACCTTCTCAATGTTGGTTTGCTACGTTTTCCAGCTCTCTGTTTTCCCAAAAGCACTCTGGCTGTCTCTCGGCCAGTTAACATGGCCCAATAAGTCGTGGGAAGCTTACGTGATTGTTTGTTTAGATGGATCTGCATGTCGCGCACCTTACAATCAACTCGATTAAATAAGTGTAACTATTTGTACAAACAAGCACCTAAAGACACAGTGTTTTCGTGAATGGGGGATGCGGCGAACAGAGGAATCAACAAAGCTATGCACCGAGAATTGTAACAACCGAAGAATAAAGGAAACCCATATTGTGCGAAGGAGGATATCATAGAAAGCATAGTCATAAACAAAGGAGGTCATGAGAGTCCGTGAAACCAAGGCCATAAGTAGTCGTTGCAGTTCTTGTCCGAATTGATAAAAGTGTAGTATTTGTGAAAGGTTGCTCAAGCTCGAACTTGAAGATAGGATTGGGGGTTGTAAGCCGGGGCATCCACACTCGTCTTGCGCGCGAGACAAACACGAATCTCGCGTACGGTGACCACGTCAGAGTCGGACTCGTACCGCCAATTCGGGAGAGGACCCATGGACCCGACTCCACGAGGCTGAGCGTCAGGCGGCGGGGAGGATGCCTTGGGGCTTCGAAGCTCGTTTGACCACAGACCTTCGTTAGAGTCCGAAACTCCGGTGCTCCAATCATTAAACGTCTGCAACGGATCGCGCAAGCCAAGACGGTCGAATCGGGAAGACTCGTATTGCCAGAGCAGGTCTTCAAACTCTTGACGATCCGCCACACCTCGACCACGCGCGCAGAGCTCGACGAAATCAAAGAGCTGTTCCTTGGCGGCGAGAATAACGTTGGTAGAGTGAGTCGCGTGGGCATAGACCGCAGCCGGGGACATGGGGAGTATCTTGTTCGGCAGCACGATCAAGCCTGTTGGGGAAGTAGACTTGCGAGACTCGGCAAATTCCTTGCCCAGCAGCTGAAGCATTTTGCGGTTGCGAGTCGACGCAATGCTACCGCTGCGCGAACGGCCCCGAACAGACGTAGTGTCCTCGACCAAGCCCAGGTCACGATCAATCTCCACCCGAGCGGCAGTCTCCTCACTCATGCCATCGCGTCGAGCCAGCCGGCTAACAGTGTTGGCATCGGGTGAAACCGCAAGGCGGAAATGCGCCTTTTGCGAAGACGTCGAAAAGTGTTGCTTGAGCAGATCAGGAATAACCGGGTAAGCCGAAAGTCGGTTGTAAGTGAGCATGTTCTCGAAAGCCTTTTCAAGCTGGTTGCACTGCACTCCAGCAGCCGGGTTGAAAGCAGCGTTTTCGGGGTTCCCAGGCGACGCAACCGACGCAG
Source organism: Ceratobasidium sp. AG-Ba (assembly GCA_016906575.1). NCBI lineage: Eukaryota > Fungi > Basidiomycota > Agaricomycetes > Cantharellales > Ceratobasidiaceae > Ceratobasidium > Ceratobasidium sp. AG-Ba. The sequence goes on from CP059639.1 coordinate 1,328,941, forward strand.
ACGGTACGACATGGTTCTCATCAATGACCTCGAGCTCGCCATCGACTTTGAGAACGCGAAAGATTTCAGAAAAGAGGGCGCGCAGGCGCCAGTTGTCGGACTCGGGATCAGTCGGAAGAGCAAGAGTCATGTTGGCTAGGCGAATAAGGTCGAACGAATTATCATCAAAAGGTAAAGGGGCATTAAGACTATATACCAATGTCAACAGACGTACAAATTTGCTAAACAAACGCACTCACCAGTCACCGTTGATCCACTCAATCCGGTCAATAATATCAGACGCATTTTTAACTCCTTGGAGCCTCTCATGGAGATTCATCTGAACAGGCATCAAATCAAACCCAACAAACCGAGTATACTAGACGCCCAACGAAAAAAAAGCGTAAATCAGCCGCGCGCTCCAAAGGCACAAACTCTAAAACGCACCTTCCACTCTTTCGCAGCACTCAAAATCCACAGTCCCTCTCCGCATCCGAGGTCCAAAACTTTGCCACCCCTCAACTCTTTGCCCTTGAGCACTTCCTTCCTTCCGCTACCGACACCATAAAACTGCGAAAACGAGACGGTCGAACCGCGCAAGAGACCACCGGCGTTGGCAGGATTTCGCTCGTCTCCAAACAAGAGCGCGTGGTTCCACCGATCGGCGCTCATCATCGCGGGCGAATATGCAAGCGGGTACGGAACGACCGAAGCCGGGAACGGGTGGTGGGGTACGTTATTCCTCTCGCGCAACGTCGGTTGGCGGAGCGTCTCAAACGACTTGATCGTGCGCGGACGAGGATACTGGAAATTGTGCGAACGCGAACGGACGTGCGAAGGTACGGGCGGACCGGTAATGTTCTTGGGTTCTTCCACCGGGACGATAATGGATGACGCGCGCGACGCGGACAAAGGACGCGGCGGCGAGGTTGGGCTGCCCTCGGGATGCAAGTCGTCGCCGCACGAGGACATGCTGCCCGCGGTTCCTCCGATACGAAGGTTCTTTTCGAACGACGAAAATGAAGAGGCATACGAACTCGAGTCTGTAGAAGACTGGTACCCATGTCCAAGCTGGAAATCAGACGAGCCTTGCTTTGTGCCCCGCAGAGACTTGAATCCAGGTTTGGTAAACACGACCGACTTGCCGGTAACAGACTGCTTGACCGCGGCATAGGACGTCGTACAAGCCCGGGTATACGACGGTCGGCTCGAAGTGGCATCGACACCTTCAATAGAAGAACTATCCAGACTGCTACGCCCACGCACGCTCTCGTCCGAACTCGAGTCTTGTCCAGAGCCCGAACGACCAGGGAGCCAACGAAACTTTTCCTTGAGGCCACCCAACCGACTCTGGTTGCGCTGGCCGATCAGCGGGCGAACAGTCGACACCGAACTCACAGAGCCGCGAGGATCCAAGTTTGAACCGCCAGGAACTTCACTGGCATCCACAACCTCAGCCTCGGTCTCTTGTTCTGCCTCGGATTCAGGCTCGGGCCGAGAAGGCAAAGGCTTCTCAGGTTCGTCATCAAAACTAACAATTTCGGATTGGTCATCGAGAGCAGCATCGAGCTGAGCAGGATCGTAATAAGAATAGGTCGAATATACGGATGGGATGTGGGAAAAGTTGTTGGTTGGAGAGGTAGGGCTGCGAACGTTCATAGTCGTGAAACGGTTCCTTCGGCTCCGGCGCGAGGCATGTGATCGGGCAAGACCTGACCATATGCGCCCGTCAGACGTCAACGTTAAATTCGAGTTGAAATGCTACTCACTTGCACCCTTGACGAGCCTCGGAGAATGCGGGATGGAAGGTTTCCGGCGAAGTGTGTTGCGGCGGGTGGGAGAAACTGGCGCAATGTCCTCCTCGAACGAAAAGTCCTCCCACTCTTCGTCTGTTGGCGAAGTCGGAAAGTCTTCGAGAGGGATGCTCGGTCGTCGCTTGGAAGAAAAGGGGAGGACAACGCTGGGGGATGTTGTGGACAAGTGTCGGTTCAAGGTCGTTGTGGTTGAAAGTCGTGCGAGCCTGAGCTGGGGTGGAGAGGGAGGGAGAGTAGGCAGCGGAGCCACAGCATCCTCGGGAAAAGCCTGCTCAAATACCTCGGACAAAGCCTCCTCGGGCCTTGGTGGACGCGCTGGCGAGGACCCAGTCCGTGGTACGAGGGGCGCGCATGCAGCGAGGCAGCCACTTGGACCAGCGACCGCGCTCGGACCATCACGTCTTCTAGCTGGGGAGGAGTTTGCTGAGGAGCCCGATTGGAAGCTTCGTAGCGAGACGGGCGAGCCTCGGCCAGAGCACGACTGGGAGAGGGAGGATGGCATGGGTTCAGATATGCTGGGCCGACCCATTGTCTCGTTATAGTATATGAGCGCGCTTAGGCCAGAAGATCACTCGCTGTACGGCAAGTGTTGACACTCGGGCGGGTTACCTAGACTACGAGGTGGCCACCAGCGTGTAGAACGAAAGGAGGAGGACGGCCGTACTGAAGAGGCAGGCGGGAAGAATGACGGAGGGAAGTGGGAGTCTAGTCGGGAGAGGTGGGTTGATAAAGGTATTGGCGTGCGCGTGTAATGACGTTCCTGTGGGGGAGACGAGGGAACAGAAACCTGAGGACAAAATCGGATAATGGACGGAAGGCTGGCTGGACATACCGTGTTCCCTTGTACTGTCCAGCGCCGTGTGGAGACTTGTTTGGAACAATAGCCGGCGTGTACAAACAACGGCGGGCGGAGCGAGCTCAGGTCAGGACTAGGGGCTATAAAGTCGGGTCAGTTGGAATGCCTGTCACTCTTTGAATGCACCCAGACGGTATTATATATCAGCCAACATTCAATGATGCTGTGGACCACACAGCTCGAGGAAGCCGCGAACGGTGGCTGATGCATAGAGACGAGATCGTCGAAGCCTGATCGATAAGACTCGACTTACCCCTAACTAAACTCTATTGTACCACGCAACAGGCCAGAATCTTAACAGCTCACAATCGAGCAGATCCAACGCAAGTCAGAGTCGAGTGAGCGAAACCTGAGACCGAGGGTTATTAAACTGAGACAGCTGGCAAGGCCAAGCGACATGTGCTGAACGACAGGACAAGCCTCGCAGACAGAACCCTGAACGCATATTGAGACCACGTTCTTCCCAAGATCTAGTACTGCCTGAAGCAGCCTCGCGGACAATGGAAGATGCCATTTGCGCTTGTCCGTGTGATGGTCGGAATGTCGTTCTTTTGTCGCTTGTACGATTCTCGGATGACTCAGCACGGAATCAGTCACGTGCAAATGACAAAAACTACCCATTTTAGCAATCCAGCGCATACATCTGCAGTTCTGAGGACCGCCCGCTGCACGACCCTTTGAAGAATACCCGCCTAGATCATTATATTCATCATACATCCTCTTCGGGCACTGCCCAGCTGTGAAACCCAGGCTTCCGACGTCACACGGACCGAAGTCAGTCTCTGACATGCAGTGTCCGGCTCTCATCCTTCATTCTCGACTCTCCCTGCTTCTACGATCGATTACCACCATCCCACGCGACACCCTCTCAACCCAATCAACGTCAGTGTAAACTGGGTGCTGCCTTTTGTCCGGGGGCGGCCGGAAGGCGCCTCAAGGCTATGCCAAGCGCAAGCCGCTTCACACCACGCACGAGCCGAGCTCGCTTTTTCAAGAATCGTATATCGTTTCAGAGGAAATAAGTAAAAAGGAACGTAAAAAGTGTCGCAATATACAGCTTGCTCTAGGCTGGTGCCGGACCACAAAGATGCAAAAGTAACAGTACAAAGACGAATGATGAGTGGGGAGCGCATATACGGAGGGGCATAGAGTGAAGAGCAGCAGGAGCAATGAAAAAGTCCAAGTAGGGGGCCTAGGCAGTCGAATGGCATTACGCGAGTTCACACCTGCACCCCAAAAATCAGTTGCCGGCCTCGAAAATTATCAATCCTAAAATAGACTCACCAAATCTCTAACTTTGGCTCCTTGCCCTTGCCCGCAGCAATCTTGAGTCCCTCGATTGCGAGCTCGAAATCGCTCTCGTCCATAAGAGTAATCCGTGCTCCGTCTTCATCTGCAAACTTGAGAACCAAGTCGCCGTACTCTTTTCCGAACTTGGAGCACACTTGGTCCATAAACTCGTCGCACGAAATATCGGGCATAATCGCCATCCCGCGCAGAGTATCATTGAAATGAAGCTGTAAAGAATCTAAATAAGTGTCTGAACAAAACAAGCAGTAGGAAAACAAGACGTACCCGCACGCGAATCTTGGTCAACTCAAACGGAACCTCCTCGGGCTCTCCGCTCACATACCCCTCCTCTTCCTCATACGATCGTACACTCCTCGACTTGATCGTCCCCTTGCGCGAAGGCGCACGTCGCACCGTATACTGACTTGGCGACCGACCCAAGCTTCCCTGACTCCTCGATGGCGCACGTGAAACATCCGACCTAGACGGAGCTCGCCCAACCGGCGCATTCCAATCATCCGTCCGGACTGTAGGAGCACGCTGGAGCCCACCGGGCGCCGGGGACGAATACGACTCATAAATGCTGTCCACCGCCCCGGCGACCGGAGGAGACGTCGCTTTCAGCGCCGGGCGACGCACGCTCAGGCCCCGCGCAGGGCCAGGTCCGGCTCCCATCGGTTCCGGCGACCGAACCATCACCGGCTCAGGGGACCGCGCCATGGCAGCACGCGAGTCAATGGGTCGAATCGGTTCCTTTGGTGGCGGCGCGGGACCCACGGGCCGGATGGTCGTTGCAGCCCTCGCCAGCGGACGGGTGCCTTCGAGCGAGGGCCGGTTCGACAACACGTCTACCGACGGCCGGCGCATAATGTCCGCAGAGGGGCGGCCATTCTCCGTCGACGGACGACCAGATACGTTATCCATCGACGGCCGACCCGGCACGGGATTGTCCACCAGAGTCCGGCGTGGGGCGTCGACGACCGAGGGGCGGGTCGTAACAGCAACAGTCGTGGCAGCCCTGGCAAGACCGGCAGGATTCTTGGGTGCGCTCGTTCCTCCAATATCGCTGCTACTCCTTCCGAGATTCGCCCCCTCCTTTCTCCGATCCTCGGGCTTGAATGCCAGCTCGCTGGGGTCAACACCATCAAACGCTCGATACCCACTGCCGTCTTTGGAAATCAATTTGGCCTTGCCGAGATAATCCTTCGTCTGGAGGTTCTTGATCTTGTTGGGGTTGGGGCGGAAGAGGATGCCGACAGGGATGGAAAATACGGTGTAGCCGTCCCCGTCGTCACGGAGTGCTTCGTCGACCACGTCATGTTCAGGAGTCACCTTTTCTTTTTGAGCCGCCTGAAGATCAGCAAGGCCTTCGGATACGCGGCCAAGGTTGAGAAGACAGAGTCCTCTGGTATGCCGGATGACGACGATCAGAATTGTACAGACGCATCTGTAAATAGAAGCCGTACCTATTGAACAAGATCTCGGCAAGGTACAATCTGAAATTGAGCCCCAGCTGCTCGTAATTTCTGTCCACGAGAATGAGCATGCGGGACCGAGCGACAACGGACTGGGAAACTTACATGGCCTGATTCCCGCGTAACCACATGAACGCGCTATCAAACTGTTCAAACGCCTCATCGAACCGGTTCAGCAAGAAGAGGCTGACTCCGGCCTGGAAATACGCAATAGCGAGGTAGTTGTCCAACTCGGTGGCGTACAAAAAGTTTTCGACTGCGCGCTCGTGCTCGCCGAGAGTGGCAAGGATAAGCCCGATGTTGGTCAGGATGCGAGAGGTGTCTGCGATCGGCTGTGGATGTCCGTTGGTTCCTGGTTACGGGACGAAAAAAATGAGAGCACCAACCTCGAACAGCTGGAGAGCTTGAGGAAAGTCTTGTGCGTCGTATGCACTCAGTGCATTGGCCCATGCCTCGAGCTCGGCCTGGTCGGTCGCACCATCAGTGCTCGGCATCAGCCCCTGCAGCTAATGACATACCTTGAGAGAGAGCGACATTGCGAATAGAAAAGGATAGTGAAAAATACAGGTAGATAGTCCTTGAACGAGAGAGAGCAGGAGGTCCGGCCTGCAGAAGAGAGGGAGAAGAGAACGAAGATAAAGGTGGTGGAAGAAGAAAAGAGCTGGGTGGTCATTGATTAGCTTCGGTGCCCTCGGTTGCAAATTGGGCCATACCTAGGAGAAGGAGCGCATCAAGCACGGGGGGGACCAAAAGCTCTCGGGGCTTATATCCATCCGGTCATCCGAACCCTGCAGATCCACTCCCCGTCCCCATCCCAACACCATGGAAACCAACGCATCATGCGCTTATCTCCGTCTGTAATGCAATATTCCCCCCATCGTCACCCACCACGCCAGTATCCCCTTCCACGTTGAGCAGCAACCCGCCGTGCTTCGGTCGCATCGGGATATAATTTCCTAATCTAGTCTTATTTGTCGATCTTTTTCGTTCATGATTCTCCCACGTGCGGGTTGAAATCCTGTCTGACAGGTTGGACAGGTTCGAGACAAAGATAGGCATTCTGAACATGCCTCGTGCATCTGATACATAAAAATATAACCATAATTAGGACGATCCTGATAGCCGACCCACAGACAAAAAAAGCACATGCGAAAGCTACTCTCCCTCATCCATTACATACTCGAGACTCGCCTCTTCCAACGGTAAAAGGTCCCTGAGTGCGAGAATTGTGTCTCGTTGAAGGCCCTCGAGGTACTTGAGCAAGTCTGCGTCATCCAACGCAGAATGGTCTAGTGCCTGACGAAGCTGCACGCGGAGCTAATTCGAACCCGCCAAGCTAATTCAATTTGCTTCGCAACCGCAAGAAAAAAGAAGTGAGAAACTTACACGACCCAGGATCCTTCGTCTCGCAGCGATCGCGTTGCTCTCACTCGCCGCCTGCCGGGCCTCGTCTTGTGCTTTGAGCTTCGTCGAGATGCCTCGAGCCACTGCCAAGACGTCTGGTGGGAGGTCGGCAAGCCGAGCAAGTTCAAGCCCTGCACAAGGGTAAGTGGCCAGGTGGCGTAGGTAAGGGTCGAGCTTGCCATAGTGATCTATTGTGTTGGCCTTGCCATCTACGATTCTGTGAAGTGCAGGCTTGAGTACTCGAACCGCAATGAGAATAAGCCACTTACAAATGTCGGAACCTGAGGCCAAAGCTACCTGGATCCGCGCGTGTACTCTTCTACATGACCTTTGTCAATCTGTGTCGCCACTAATGTCCAAATCTAGTCACCTCGACAGCTAGATGCAAACTGTTCAAATCGCCTTGTATCAGCGCATACACCCACCCTGCAGCCCACAGCTACTCACTTTACGACAGTTGGATATTTGGACAGTGTCTGGGTTAGCTGATGAAAATGTCTACAAGCAGCTTGTGAATAGGCACCCATTCATTCGCCACGGCAACGTACGTCGTAAAGAACGTGAACGCCTAGAAACAATAAAATTCGGTCCAACCATAAAAAGTAAGCGAATGGACAGCGCACATTGATCCTGATGATCTCTTCTGCAATCGCATGCGCGAGCCCAACGCCCTCGATTGGAGAAGTCCCTCGACCAAGTTCATCGATCAGGATGAGCGAGTTGTTTGTCGCCACACCTGTAGCACAAGGTCAGATGAGGGTGTTCATCAAGGGGAGGAGTCAAAAAACGCGCTGAGTATCATACTGCTTGTCACCATTTCCTTTGCGAATGTGCTCAAGCTTCGCTCGGGATCGTCGTCATTCGAGAGTCGAGTTAGCAGGGCATCGTGAATCCTATGTGATCAAGGGGATGAGTACGTTTTGAAAGTTGAGTAGGGGTCTTGCGTTACCTGAAGCTTGCATAATCTGCGGGAACACTACATGGCTTGAAACTCAGACCGGAATAGGATATCCGAATGGGCCTCCAAGACTCACAAGCATCCACACATAGCGAGTACTACTAGGACTCCGATCTGCCTCAAATACGTGCTTTTGCCTGCATGGCGTCGTCACTGAATTAGCATTTAGTTCTTTCTGTATGATTAACTCGCCTACCTGACATATTCGGTCCCTCCACTATTTGGAAAGAAGATGCATCGCATGCATATGTGTCGTTTGGTACGAAATTTCCTGCGGCTTGAACTGTCTCCAGGACAGGATGACGCCCAGCTTTGATAGCAAGTGTCCCCGTAAATTCAGGGCGAGTATAGCGATGCACTAGCATTTGAACATCAGAGCAGCACATTTGATGATTGGGACAAGATTACGCACGGATGGAAGTATGGGCAAACGCCCAGAGCATATCCATGACTGCAATCTATCTCGCATAACAGACGTGGAGCAGACAAGTAAAAAAGAAAACTCACTGCTTCTGAAGCTTTGTATAGCACGCCCACGTCTTCAACAATCTTCTCGACCAGTGCTTTCACGATCCTTCAAGAATTAAATCAGCCCTATCGCCTACTCAACTCATGGATAAGCCTACTGATCACTTAGTATCAACGCCTCGTCTAAGGAATCACGGAGTCGGGCATTCCGTTTTTTCTGTGACGAACAATCACTTTTTGATTATCCTCAAACTAACCCAAAATCATATACTCACTAGCTCCAAATGCGAAAACGTCCACCTCTGATTCTTCTTGGCCGAAACATTGATGAACGGCGCGGGCAACTTGCCACCTTCCGGCGTATCGCCCTTCCTAAGCACAAACACAAACCCATTGTCCTGGTAGTGCAAGGACAGTGGCAAATCGTGTTCCTTTGAAAGTTCATTTTGAAGATCGATTATGTCGGATATATTTTCTCGATAAGTCTCGCGCGCAACATCTAGGAACCGGTTGAAATTGGCTTGGACGGCGTAGACCTTTTTCGTCACAGCGCTGAAGCCACCGCCACCGAATCCTCCGCCACCCTATTCAGGTTGGGTTAATATGGCACCCTCCGGTCTGCTGCCGCAACAATAAACTCACCGCGGCGGAGATTGCATCATCGTTCAATCCCTGACTGACGATCTCGTCTATCAATTTCACTCGCTCATCGTCTAGCATGTCTGAAATCATCATCAATAACGAACTCCGGCAACCTTGCAGAGATTTGACGATCTTTGGTAATCCGCGAATGACGTTGCGTAGGTTGACGAGTTGCTCGACGCGCACCGAGGCACCTTTGGCATTCCCTGTCGAACCGCCTACTGGGCGAGATTCTGAAGTGGTAAGCTGAGCTATGAGTTTATCGAGATCGATCTTTTTAATGGGTTTGAGGGCGTCTCGAATAGCGGTATACTTCTCTTCGTCATTGACCAGCTCTGTTTCCTTGTGAAGATCGCGAACGAGAACACAATAGGCTATAACACTAACCTTGAACTACGTCAAGACGATGACAGATTGCCTCTTGACCTAAGGAAGACAAAAGTATAGGACTGATCGCTACCGCTACAAGAAAGGCTTACTTGTGATCGGGGCAAGTATGTTGACTCGCAGGAGGCGACATCCCATCGGGGTAAACGTATGATTCAACAATCTGATGCCATGGCTCAACTACTAGAAAAGCTAAGACCAATTATTGAACCCACCCAAACAAAGAATGTTTACTCCTCCTTTCGGCGTTGTTCTGAGCTAGCTCAAGGTTTCGCGCGGTTTCACAGTCGATCATCATCGTTCCTAGAGGCCACTAAGTGTCCCACTTCAGCTCGGATGTCTTGAGCACGATTAATTACCCTCTACGGATCGAAAGCTGATACGAAGCGAGTGAGGAGCGAATATAGTATCCATTTTCGCTTCGGCATACTTGAATAGTGCTCCAGCAGCGGAAAGCGCGTAGTATCTGTTCAAATTTATCACACCTATGAGAGCGTCGATTAACCAAGGATTTACTTATTCGAAACAGACACGAGCGTCCCGGCCTTCTCCCCATCGTCGATGATCAACTGATTAATGGCTTCAATACCTGCAGAAGGGCTATGAACACGAACCGAGAACCACTCTTGGATACTGCTTACCGTTTTGGTCATTCCAGTGCTTTCGTGCCACTGGAACGAATTCGGTTGTGTTTTCACCCCCAAACTCCTCCTGCATGCTATCAACCAGTAAAGATGACTTAAGTTTCGTAGAAGCTTCCATAGGCAGGAACGTGTCCGGAACTAGGATCAACGATGGATGGTGTACTGCAACACGGATCAACGGAATGTCCCAGTTTGTAAGTAAAATGCGCACGATGCAAGTGATGTAAAGTCTTCACATATGTCTGGCAATCGGGTATCTTTGTGATGATGGGATCTTAGCAGGAGAACGCGCATACATTGCCAATAAAGCATAGTAAACCGACCTGAAATAAGACGCATCGCCCGGTTGATATGTCGAGCGCCGCCATGCCGATCTCCCGAGCCACGCCTAGGATGAGCGCGTATGACTCAACCTAATCTGCTAGAATGAGTTTGCGCTCATACCTCTGCCTTCTAGTACTGCAACTACATAACTAGAATTATCTCCAGTTGTCGAAGCAGCAGTCGTCGGACGAGAGCTATTGGCCCGAGAACGCGAAGCACTGCTGCCCGGGCGACGAGAGCCACTTCGGCGAGGAGTTGTTGCCGAGGAGTTAAACCCTGACATCGTGTCAGTTGTGGTTCAGTTTGGAGAAAAGAGTGGCGGGCGTGTTCGTGGCGTGATGTGTAATGGTAGCGTGGCGCTAGCGCCGAGCGTCTATATTTGACACGATAACCAGGAGACAGCCTGGGAACACGGCGCATTTATACTGCCCACCCACCACCGCATCTGTATCTCAGCTCCCAACTAGAACATTTGAGCTCTTATTCAATTAGGAGATTCTGAACTGCTCTGCTACTGCGTTGTGACTTATTCGTATCATATCGTATCCTACTCGTCCTTATGGCACCCATAGACGTTCTGGTATACAAGGGACCTGGGGTATCCGAAACATCTTTATACCACACACTAAAAACTTTAAGGGACATTCTAACGCCTAACTACACTGTCAAGGAAGTAGAGGCTAAGCTGCTAGAGACAGAACCCTGGCCAGAGAGCTGTGCTTTACTCGTAATCCCAGGCGGCCGAGATCTACCCTACGTTCAGCATCTAGCCAAATCCATCGACAAGATAAAGTATTTCGTAAGCGACGGTGGCGCATATCTTGGAATTTGTGCTGGTGCATACTTTGGTTCGTCACGAGTCGAGTGGGAAGTGGGTACCCCACTTGAAGTGGTAGGTGATCGTGCGCTCAAGTTCTTCCCCGGAACTTGTCGAGGCTGCGCATACCCCGGATTCGAATACGAGAGTGAAAAGGGCGCACAGCTACTCGATATCACTGCGACTATCCACGGAGACGATACCGAACAGCCGTTCGAGGGCATCTACTACAACGGTGGAGGCGTATTCGAAGGCGCTGATACTCTGCAAATGCGCACTCTCGGCGTCAAAGTCACCGCGCGGTACCCGAACGGGAAACCAGCTGGTGTTACCTGTGTAGTGGGACGAGGAACGGCTGCTCTGTGGGGACTACACCCAGAATATTCGACTCATCGAGATCCGTACCGGACTATCCTCGAACAAAAGGCACACGGAGATATAAGCGATATCCCGGTGCGAGAACAAAAGCGACTCGAACTCATGCGTGGCGTCTTGGGCGGTCTGGGCCTCTCTATCCCCGGAGGCGCAGCAAGCACAAAGCTTCCGACAGCCCCGTTACCCCAGCTACTATGTGTGTCCCCAAATCAACCTGGCCTCGTTACGGCCGTCTGGGACGGACTCAAACCCCACCTCAAGCCATCTCGAGACTTGGAAGGGGTCTATTCACTCGACGATTCTCAGGACACGTTCAGGTTCTTCGCAGGCTCTAGCGAGAGGCTTGCTGCAGCACGAAAAGAAGCAGAAGCAGAAACGAGCGCTGATCCTTCACCAGTCGCTCCACGAGATGTTATCGTGTTTGATAAGTCCCTCCCCTCGGACACGGATGCACCACTATTCAGCATATCATCTTACTTCGAATCACTCCGCACTGCGCGGGGCAACAGCCCTTTCATCCCGAATGCGAAATGGGGCGTCGGAGAGGCTTTGATGTATGGAGAGGCTGTAACGAGTACTCAAACTCTTTTTGACAGGCTAGTCCGATCGTACCAAAACGCTTGCGTGTTGACCTCAAACTTATCTTCCAGGAATGCGACCCTTCTTTCTTCTTTGCCCCACCCAGTGCTTTCGTTGGCCACCATTCAGCTTGCGGGTCGAGGTCGTGGAAGTAACGCTTGGCTTTCGCCACTAGGCTGTTTGCAGTTCTCAATCCTGCTCGGCGTTCCCAAGGAAGTGCCGCTCTATCGAACAGTCTTTATCCAGTATATTTTCGGCCTAGCCGTCACAGAGGCCTGTCGTAAAGTTTTACCGAGTACGGAAGCTGGTCGGGTTCGGCTGAAGTGGCCAAACGACATTTATATTCTCCGAGAGGATGGGACAAAGAGCAAGATTGGTGGTATACTCGTTACGACCAATTACATGGATAACATGATGCACGTTGTGATAGGTGCGTACCATACTTCTGAATACTTTACTTGCTCATTACCTCACTTGTATGCGTTATGAAGGTTGTGGTCTGAACGTACTCAACAACCAACCGACTGTCATGTCCCTGGCTCAACTGTTCCCCGATGGTCTACCCGAGTCCCTGACCATGGAGAACGTTGCTGCAAACCTCATGGCCACCTTCGAGACCATGTGGTGCCAGTTCGTCGAAGCCGAAGGATCTTTCGAGCCGTTCCTCAACTTGTACCTAGAGCGGTGGTTACATTCGTACGCATCCTAATTCAGGGTTGCTTATCACCTTTGCTCACAACGGTTTGCAGGGATGAGCCTGTCACTCTCGAAACTACCACTCCATCAACTCGCGTTCGTATCTGTGGAATCAGCACAGACAACGGCTTCCTTCAAACACTCCCAGAGCCAGGCCAATCGTTAAGTAGTGGAGAATTCATCTACTTGCAACCGGACGGAAACAGCTTTGACATGATGAAAGGGCTCATCAAGACCAAGAAGTAGATACATTGACCAGACGTATATACAAATATTAGAATTTACTATACATCAGCATGTAAACTTACAATCTATCGGGCCGAGAAATTCCGTTACTGAACAGGCTTACCGTTTGGCAAAGCGGGCCGCGATCCAGAGCTGGCCAAGGCGCCTCTCATCCCGGCTACATCCACCAATCCAAATCGCATCATCGTCTCTGCCTTCCATGCACCTAGACCTCGACCATCGGGTTCCCTCAGGTGGAAGTAGAGTCGGTAGGTGATGAATGCCATGAACCCGCTAACGGTCAAGAACAGGGAAAAGCCAAACGTCATCGACATCACGCCGAGTAATAATGTACCTAATAACAGGGCACATGTCAAGCATCCGAATAACGGCACGTATGCAACAATGACGTACCAGCTCCCACGATGATAGTGCCAGCGAATATAATGGCGAATATGAGGGCGGTCGAGAGGAACGTTGTCAAAATGAAGGCTGAAAATCCACTATGAAGCCCGTGTATAGTATTTAGACAACAGCTGGCAACGATCTCTCAGAAGACTCACAGAAAGATGAGGATTGGGAATAACGCGAGTGCCAGAAACACAACCCCAAGTGCCTTTGAAAAGATTCAAAGTTATTCGAGCATTCGAGCCACAGCTTTGGAATAACTCACGGTCGTAAACGGATATGCACTGCCAACTGTCACGAGCTTCTTGCGGGCTGGAATCCCATACTGCTTCTCATACCTTCGAGTCAAATATCATGGTAAGATTACTCCTCGAGAACTAAGGCGTGGGATGCTGACCTTTCTCCTGTCTGGTATGCCTCGGACATGAACTCGTTCCACACGTTGTTGGCCTTCCTCCTTGGTGTCAGCTCCTCTCGGGGAGGGGAAGGCTCGACTCCTGAACCAGCATCCATTTTATTGTAATATTATTTCTACGAATAGTGCGTCTACGCGGTTGAGGACGCGGGGTTGAGTTGAGAAGATGTGGGGAGGATGGCGTTCGCTATGAGCACATAACCGCAATCATTGATCAAAGGCTGTTGGGCCAAACAATGTCACGTGCACCGGCGACCGCATCCTTCCATCCCAGCATGCACTCACACCCCTGAAAATTCCCTCCTTTTCAGACGTACCCATTACTTGTCGTATCTGAGGACTACCACCTTGGCTTGCCAACCATGCCAAAATATGTTGGGTAGACTCGGCGAGTCTGAGCACTGAGGTAGGCACGATGTCGCGAGAGTCTGCGCTTGTTATCCTAGCCAAAAAATTAATACATATCCATATGTAGTGGTCGCTTGAGAGTGATTTCATTGTGCAATCACCCACTACTCGCATCCACTACCTGGACGGAATCCTGATCATCATGGAGAAGCCTGACCAAACTCGACACTTCTCGATTCTAGATCCCCTATCCTCTGAACGCACTTAGGCTATTCGCTTCACAGTCTGTAAGACCAGCTGAACATGGAACAGTCTACGGTCGTCTATGAAGATAAGTCTGCCGCAGATGCTGGTCACTGGGTAGTACACTAGCTATGATCAGTTCCATCTTGATTCGCATATAAGACTCGTCGGCATCTCAGCGGCCGAATAATCCTGTCAGGTGTACATTATAGGTGCCGGGGAAAGTTGTTCTCCCTGTCACGAACATGCAATCTCCTGTCAAGCTCGGTGCTTCTGCTCGCTTTCAAGTAGATTTCGCCATGTAAGGTCGGCCAATTTTCTGTTTGTGTTGAACCAAGCCTCAGTATAAATTAAAGCGACCAAGTTTCCAACAGTCCGCCTTCAGAGTATCGGATCCGATCTACTTGTGCAGTCAACCGACCATTGGCCTCATTTGTTTAGGAGCCATGTCTCGTAACATCATATTGTTCTCCATCTTGGCACTCACTTCTAATGCTGCAAACATCCAGAAGGCAGGTCTGGCACAACCGTACGTTTTCTCAATGTGATTCCTCATTTCCTTCAACTTATTTCTAATGTTTCTCAGCGCCGACTCAGCACTCCGAGCACAAGACGCTATAAGCGTGTTCTCGTCTGCGTATGCGGATTACAAGAAATACGCTTGGGGACATGACTCGCTTGCGCCTCTGACCAAGGGTTTTACTGATGGTATGGGTAATGAAATTGGATGTTCGGAGCGTATTGCTGAATCATGCACTTAGATCGTAACGGATGGGGTGCAACAATAGTCGATGCATTATCCACAGCAAAAATCATGGGTCTAGACGTAAGGAATCCCTTGGCGATCTGATACCATATTTCTAACACGCTATCGCATTAGGATATATACAACGAGGGTGTAGAATTCGCTACACAAATCGACTTCAGCCATAGTAAAACATCGGATAAAGTCTCCTTATTCGAGAGTACGATTCGATATTTAGGAGGCTTGATCTCAGCTTATGAACTCGGGGGCAAGACAAACTATGCGCTAATCGCCAAAGCACAAGAGCTAGGTACCAAGTTGGCGTACGCATGGGTCGGGTCAAACGATTTCCCATTCAATAGCCTTGATTTTGATACGGATAAGCCTGTCGTTGAACAGTCGGGGATTGGTGGGTAACGTCCATCCTGAAATTTGTGTGCGATGGCGGCTAATGTCTTCACAGCTGTGGCTGGAACACTCGTGCTCGAGTGGAGTAAACTTAGCGACTATACTAAGAACGAGACTTTCCGTCTTCTCGCCGAAAAATCGATGTATAGAATTGGGAGCAACGTAAGTTAAACGGCGCACTAGTTTTCATACTCTGGTTGACCTTTATAGTCCGCCCCACTTCCCGGACTTCCAGCACAAGGAATCGATCCTTCAACCAATGGCACAGTCGGTGATTATATTGTGAGCACCGTGTTTTAACCGCTTCCAGGTGCTAATTATAATTTATACTCATTTCAGACTTGGGGAGGCGGATCAGACTCCTACTTTGAGTATTTGATCAAGTACGGCCGTTTAACCAACAACTTGAACCCTGCATGGACAAGTCGCTGGCTAACAGCGGTGGATTCTTCCATTCGATATCTCGCTCAAACGGCCACTGGCACCGATGTTCCAGACTTGCTATACTTGGGAGATTACACCCGGAAGAAGGTTCAGCATATTGGTAGCCATTTGGAATGCTTTCATGGTAAGCAACCCTTCTGCGCAGCTCAGTATATACTAATTGAGGTCGTAGGGGGGAACTGGATTATGGGCGGGCGTTTGACCGGAAATGATACCATATTCAACTATGGTCTCCGCCTCGTTGACGCGTGCTGGAACACCTATGAGAGAACAGCGTGAGCTACTCTCGAGCAAAATTCTAAGTTATTTCAGCTGAACACTATTTTCCAGCACAAAAATTGGGCCGGAGGTTTTTGCTTGGGTCGGCCCTGATGGGGTAGGTCGTCCACTATAGACGGAAGGATTGCGACCTCAAACACACTCATTTTTAGGGTTATACCGGTGCAACTCCAAGTGCCCAGGATATAGCGTTCTACAAAGAAAATGGATTCTACGTTTACAATGGTTATTCTTACTATGACCTTCGTCCAGAGGTGCTTGAGGTAGGCTACTGGTGCAGTGGTGCTTTTTCAGCATAACAATAAACTCCATATATAGAGTAACTTTTACGCTTGGAGGGCTACCGGAGATATCAAGGTTAGCGCGTAGTGTTCGAGTTGAAAACAAGATATATGCTAAGACAGATGTAACAGTACTATAACCGAGCAGTCTCTGGACTTGAAAGTATCAAGAAGTATTGCCGACCAGGGGTGGGAGCCGCTGGTATCTTCGATGTACGCTCAACGAACTCAACATACATCAACCAAACGGAATCGTTCTTTTTCGCGGAAGTGATGAAATACATCTATCTGACCTTCGCAAATCCCAGTGTGATTGACCTAGACAAATACGTAGTATGTTGTCATATCTCCGAGTTTCAGATGTCCTGCTGATCCAGGCTGTCCAGATTAATACAGAAGCCCACCCCCTTGAGGCTCCGCCAGCCATATCCTCGTATCAGACGTCAATACAGTCACCAACAGACTCGAGCAGTCCTTCAGAAACGTGGACCGGGGCCATCCCCGAGATTAGTCCTGTCAGAGGGGTTCGCAAGAAACTCTCTGATGTGATCAAGCCGATCTTGGGTTTAGCATAATTAATATATGATGTTCCCATGTAGTTGACAGCCTGTTTCAATCGAGAGCTACCCGCAATTTTTTGTAGTGCTTTCAAGAAAGCTATTAGATATTTAGACAGAATCTCTACCGAAAGACCTGTGGGGGATGCGCTATGGAACCAGGTAGGATTGGGAGTGGGGAGCATTCGTGCCGAGCAAGCGAGCGAAGCGGAAGTCGTCACAACGAAGCTCAATAGATCAAGCGAATGTATATATTAGATTAGGTATGTAAATGCGACAGAATAAAAGGAGGGGGAACGGTGGTGGGAGAGTCCCGAAAACGCATGTCCTGGTGGATGCAATAACCAGTCGCTCACTGACTAGGGAATGTGGCTACGATGAAGGTAAATGTGCGAATACATGCCCAGGCGTTATTCAGTTCTTACCAACGCCGCTACATCAAGTCAAAAAAAATCCGTGAGGACTGACCTGGACCCCAGGGGTTTCAAGCAAACCAAAACGCCTTTCTTCTAGCAGCCTACACTCGTGTATAGGCCCTCGGCTTAATTTTAGGTGGTAGAGAATGCAGCTATAGCTTGGATCTTGAAACCAACTGCCGTTTGTCCCGTAACAAGGTGTCCAAATAATCGGTGAAGGCGATGTTCGTGCCGCAAGCACCATCAGCCATGATATTTCGTTGTATTTTGGCGATAATAGTGCATAAATTATCAGCCTTCAACAAGCATCTACAGCATCCGTGAGAGTTACTTTGAGTTGTAGGCGCTCATCGCAACTTATGCGCTAGCAACCCACCGTTCAACCATCGCTTCTTTAAGCCCTGTAGGGCATATAGTACGAGGATAAATCAATTCATAGTTAAAATACAATCAACCGACTAGGTCAAGTAGTACCCTATCTCGTCGATCGAAGGGATGGATGTGGTTGCGGTTTGTTATCCAGACGGAACGTAGAGCATGATTGTCAATCTATTTGCACGCAGCTTCGACATCGTCGATCCATTTTTGAATGGCCACTTGATCAAAGCCATTAGCATTTTATTTGCTTAAGTACGATAAAAAAAAATACTTACATTCCATTGTTCCGAGCTTGGCCAACGACTTGTCAAACATCTTGCGTTGCCGTTTGGTACCTCTACGCCCAGCAGCTCTTCCCCCATTGTGTCTGCGCTTTGGACCCGTACTCGATTTGTCTGATGAATCGGGAAGAGTGGTGATAGGCAACCGGGAGCAAGAGGAAGCGGCCGTACTTGATTCAGGCGGAGGCGGAAGGGGTGAATAGGGCTTAGCAGTTAACCAACGGTTGTATACCCCATTGCAGATACCAGCGCGAGAGTTAAGCTCTCCTCCAAATGGGTACTTCTGACGTATGTTCCTCAGCCCAGTGTTGCAGACAGCGAAGCAGGGATGAACATGCGAACGGATGAGCGGAAATCCCGACTTTTTAGCTGCAGGATTGTGGCTAGCTGGCTCGTTCCATGATACGAGTTCGTAGGTATAGACCTTCCGTGACCCGAACTGCGTGGTAGTGTGCCCAATTGTGAGGTTGGCTGAGAGAATCAACTACATAAGATACCTTTTTATATACCTCCCGTACCGTCGACACACCATCCGTCCCCGTTTGCATATTCACAGCGCTGAGGGTTTCCCTAATTGGCGCCAAGGTCCAATCACCTCGCATGAATGCAATCAACAGTTCTTCTTCCACTGCATCAAAGAATTGCCGTTGTTGCCTTCTTTGAGCAAGATGCAAAACAGGATATCGGATACTTACTGAATAGCATGTTTCGAACGTCGTTCACGTTGAGAGCTCCGGGCTTGAGACCCCACGCGAACTCGAGCTGCTTGATCTACGCTATGGCCATCAGCTCCAGTTTGTTTAGAAAGCACACACGCACTTACACATTTAGGATCAGTGTTTTTAGGGAGAAGGTGACAGACACGTATTCGGTTGGACGTGCGACCAACGGCGCATAGGCCACCATTAGGGGAGGACCGCCGGAGTTGTTCTTGTATTGCATCGGAAATTCCCAAGGAATGGTTGCTGCAGGTTGTTATGGCGTTCTGTTCATCCTGGTCTTGCTGACTTGTGGGTAATTTCGAAGGTTCAGAAGAGTCAGGAGGCGTCATTGCGTGATCGATGGTGGTGGCAGGAGGGATTAACTAAGATGGAGGATCCGGGTTGCGAGGCCGGTACAAAAACGGGCCGGGTGAGACCTAGCTAACACCCGACGAGGGATTTTTGAGTATGGGCTAACATGGGTATCATCTATAAATTAGACCCTGTATCTAGCCAGTTCTTTAAAACTCCATCTGCATGCATTCAACAATCTCGACAGCATTCCCAATCCGCTCATTAAGCACCAGCTTTCGCGCCATCCACCACCCTAGTTCAACTATATGCTCAAAGCTCTAGATTTTGCGCTCACACGGCGCGTGCTGATCCTTCATCATGTTTAATTATTCGTTATTCCTGAAATAGCTATTATTCTTGGAACTATGGATGATACTCTTTGGCGTGTTCTTTGTTTCGCCAAGTGATTTGGTATTACAGCAACTGCAATCTATGCGCTCGAACTCGTGACCCCGTACATAGGCCTTCCCAGCAATACAGGATTTCCAGCATTGCTCGTATTTCTCAAAATCAGTGCATTTACTTTGATCAATTGCGTCAGACGGTTTCAACTACTTTCGATTGTAGTATTTCAAAGTCGACACTCGGCCGCACCCTTTCTAAACACAGATAGTTATACAAGTGTGTTACTAAGGCTGCTTTGGAACGAAACAGCCTATCCCGGACTAAGTTTGTCAACCGTGCTGGCTTGGTTGTTGGGAACACGAGTATCAAACCAGGGTGGGCAACCAGCATGTGCCGAGTGTTGCAGCCGCGTACGTTGGCGTTCTGCCTCGTTTGTGTCGAATGGGCCTTCTTGTTTTTTTTTTGTCTCGCGCCATAGTTCGATCGTGTTATTCGATTTGTTCGATTTCCCACGCATACATAAATACAGACAAGCCGACGAAATGCATCATAGTGTTCATTTGCAAACATTATGAAACGCACCGGAAAGAGGCATGGTCACGTGAATGAGTCAACAATTTCCCGAGACACCATGTCTGCTCTCACTCCGGCCGAGCTCGAAATCTACCAAGTGTGCTCTGAAGCACAAGATGGGGTAAGATCATAGGCAAATATGTAATGGCACCTCTAAATTTCCAAGTAGATTCGCCAAAAGGAGCTGGAGAAGAAGATTACAATTAAGGGGCCAGAGATGGCTGCTGCTGTAAACGGGTTGCTCAAAAAGGTGAGCACAATTCTTGAGCATATTAAAATAACGCACTAATTGGTCGAATTAGTCTCTTCTCAAAGTCCTGAAGGATAGCAAGGGCGTGCTATCGTACAAGGCGGTAGACAAGGCCGGTGCCAAAGTGTGAGGTCTATTTCTGTACCTGAATGGCGAAAGCTCATGTATCGTTCAGCCTAGGTCTTATGGACGCCGAGGAAAGCATAGTATACAAGAAGATTCAAGAGGCCAAGAATGAGGGTGTGTCGCTTCATTAATCTCGCGTCGCACTACCTTATGATTATCACAGGCATATGGACGAAACACCTGAAGAGCACCGAGTTGCACCAGTCTGTCATTACTCGTGTATTGAAATCTCTAGAAAAGAAAGGCCTCATCAAGTCTATTAAATCTGTCAAGGTGCGCCACATTCACCCCTGTCCGTATGTTTATCCAAACAATTTTATGCCAGCACCCAACCCGTAAAATCTACATCCTCGCCAACCTCCAGCCTTCAGTCGAAGTCTCTGGTGGACCATGGTACAACAACAGCGAGTTTGAAACCGAGTTTGTCCAGACACTATGCAATGTCTGTCTTAATTACATTCAAAAACTGGTGCGTCCGTTCTCATGCTCAAACATACGCATACTCTTTCGCTTTAACAATATAACCATAGTCTTTCCCCGCTGCTCAATCGGGCTCCAAACTCTCCCCCCGAGCCCTTTTCCCTGTCTCGAAGTCCCAGAGCTACCCAACGGCCGCACAAGTTCTCAACTTTCTCAAACAAACCAATATCACGGACGCTGCGCTCGAACTCAGCCATGTCGAATCCCTTCTCCAAGTCCTCATCTACGACGGTGCTGTCGAGGCTCTCCCGGGCTCTGGTCTACCCCGGATCGAGAATGAAGGAAACCAGGACGAGGACACAAAGAAGAAGCGCAAAAAGAAGGAAAAGTCGAGCAGGAAAGGAAAGAAGCGCGCACGGGATGACTCGGACGACGAACGAAACTCGAGCGACGAGTCAGACTCGGATGTAACTGCCGGACGTGACCGCAAGCGTAGAAAACGCTCCAACTCGGACTCGGAAGACTCGGACGGGTCCAAGTCACGGTCGGACTCGGGGTCAGAGTCAGACGACTCGGACGACGACCGGAAACGCAGCAAAAAGTCGAAATCTAAATCCAAATCGCGCTCGAAATCCAAGTCCAAGTCGTCCAAATCCAAGTCGAAATCGAAATCCCGCCGGGACTCGGACTCGGACTCGGACTCGTCCGAATCTGAGTCTGAAGAAGATTCGGACGACGACCGGCGCAAATCATCAAAATCGAAAAAGTCCAGTAAAACCAAGCGGGAACCCTCGCCGGTGGAATTGACCAACTTGACGGATATTACTGCTGTAACGTCGTCCAAGGTGTACCGTGCGATCCGCCCGGAACGTGTCGCACTTGGATGGTCCCAGAGCCCATGCGAGGCTTGCCCCCAGTTTGAGTTTTGCGCGGATGACGGACCGGTTAATCCACGGGACTGCCAGTATTACTCGACGTGGTTGACTGCGGGCGTTGCCGACGCAGAGTAGGGATCGAGAGGGGTATCGTTCGCTTTTACCTTGTGGATTTAGGCCTACTTGTGGATGATCATGTATTACTACGTATTCGGTCAGAATACATCCGTTCGTTTAAAGTGATCTCTGTGGGGCATCTATATGCCTTTTGTAATATGCTGAAATAACGATAAATGACAGTGTGTTTGATGCATAAAGGAGGATACATGCACTAAGCGAGCGTAGGTAAAGGTTTTGGGGAGAGGAGACAGTGATAACGAAGATGGTACATGCTGGGAAAAGATACACAAAGCTGTGGAGACACATGAACAATAAAATAAGTGATACCAAAAACAGAGAGAATGTGGAACCTCATGTCCGAATCGTACAGTACAGCAAGGAAAGCACCCAGACGAAAGAGGAACTGATACGCACGCAGACCCCAGACGGCGGAAAAAGAAAAGAAAAGCAAAAGATAGGGGGTCAATAAGCGATACGCACCCTGCGCCCGCCCCAAGTGCCCCACTCGCCCAACGCACGCTCGACAATAAAGTGCGCCACGTCTAGCTTGCTGATCGTCCATCCGCCGGACCACTCGTCCTGGATCCGATACGGCACAGACGATTCGGCCTTGTCGCCTCGACAACGCCGGCGCATCAACGACGCCGGCCGGACGACGAGCGTATGCCTCGGATCGAGCCAGCCGCCCGACCCGAGTTGGTTCGTCGTCGATGACGATTCGGGGAAAAGCGAGGTGAACCCTGCCGGTTTTTTGAAATGGCCCGAGTCGGACGAGTGGATCGAGTGGGCGTCGGTGAGAATGGGTGTGCCCGGTTCGGTGCCGGGGCTTCCTCTGTCGGTCGGGCTCGCGATCACGGTAGTCGAGCTTGCGCCGGACGCGGATGATTTTTTGCCAGTCGCCCACGCGACGAGATGTTCCTCCGCACCTGTCCGGAGTCGCTTCAGTGGCGAGCGCGAAGGCGAGACGAGAATCAGTCTAGGCGAGCGGGATGAATAAGATGGGGAGCGCGGCATCTGCATGTGAAGCGACATGGTTCGTGTACGCGCATAATTGGTGTTTAGGTAGGACGGTGATTTCGTGTATGCCGAATTCCTAGACCCCTCGCGCCTAAACGGGGGCTGCAGGTAGGGATAGCAAGGGAAACATTTCAGCACCGACAGGAGTTCATCTGCTTCGTTCTTGGTCGACACTGCATTCATTTGTCGTTTAGTCAAATTTTAGTCATACGCAGCTGGAAGAACAAGTGCTCACTGTCGCTGACAATAACGGCCTCGATACCGCTGCACTCGCTATCAATACCCATCTCTGCGACGTGCCACGCACGCTGGACGTCCTCGAGATTCCGGGCATCGCCGTTGACGATAAGCGCGGACTTGGTTGTTCGGAAACGCGATAGGCGCGGGTCGGACGCCCAGATCTGTGACTCGGCCGGCGAGACGAGAAAGGTGCACACGTCGTCCGGGTCCTCTTGCTCGAGGATACGGAGGGCGGCAAGGTATGCGATTCCGCCATGCGCGCTGAGTACAAAGTAACGCATGGTTGTGGGGGGAGCGAATTGGATGTGGACGAGTCGAGTAGAAGAACAAAGTGAATTGATGGATGACGGCGAGTGATGCGTCACCGAGGTGGAGTAACTTTGTCCGACAAAGAGAGTGGTATATATTGTGTCGGGGATGTTGCCAAGAGGGTGAGAATAGAGCGTTCGAATAGGATCTGCGGGCGAGTCGCGGGTTTGGTGACGTCTAAACTCTACATGAGGCGACAGGCCGGGGTGGAAGCAGATCAGGCGCACGAGGCTGGTTTATATAAAGTGTGCAAAAAAGCCGCAAGCTGAGTTGAACTTCGGCAGCCGGAGCGTCCTAGCGCGAGATCAACAAGCCCCATCCGAGGCCTAGACGCGCCCGCAGTCCGTAAGATGCCGGTCGGGCTGATTACTCACCTGGGCGCATACAGTCAGGGGCAAGTGACGTAGAAAACCTGTAATAAATCCATTGCGGCACTGCAATAACGACGCCTTGGCATCTATCGTGCCACGTCGCGTGCCCGGGTTCGGCCATGCCCAGTCCATGCTCCAGACCGACACAGCCACCCGACCACACACGGCCAAGCGATGCCCGAATCCAGGCTAATCAGAACCAGATGGGGCAACCCTAGCAACCTGGTGAAACAAGCACAGGTCGTCGCTGGGACGACGAGATTATCGAAAAGCTGATGGGAAATGCAATCTTTCACGGGCCAGTGTTGGCCATCTCATCTGCGAGTGCTCGACGTTATCGGATAATCCGAAATCGATTTCTTCGAGGGCGTTCGATCACACCGATTTCATCGCCGATTGCGAAGCCCAGCAAGAGAAATACTATATACATCCAAGATGATCAGACCGAAACAACAGCGATGGTACACAAGAAAGCAAAGCAAATAGCGAGTTGGGGCATACCGATTACACATCATAATGAAACTAGGCGCATGTGAGAAAAACAATCAAGTTGAAACCTGCAGCGGCAGTTAGCGTCGGCGCATCCGCCACTTTCAGGGCACGCACGAAGAAGAATGATGACCGGAGCAGTGGCCCGCTTAGTGTGCGCCATGGGCGACCAACCGGCGCTTTTTGATGGCCGCCTCTCCGTCCTGGGGCCCGGCGCCGTCGATCGCGCGCTTGTTACAATTCCGTACAGCCAGGCCACCGTCGGGCCGCATCTCATACGACAAACCGGGCAGCTGATAGGCCGGATATGACTTGGGAGGGAGCGCAATGGGCGTATACGGTCTCTCGATGCCCCTGTCAAAGTTCTCGACGCTGTGGGGGTGCTGGGGGTGGAAAAACATGGGATCGTTGAGGTTGATAGTGTTCGGCGCGCCACCGCCTGTGAGTTCGGGTCCGGTCAGCATCCTGCGTGTGCGTCTCATGGCCGGACGCACCGTTCATCCCCCGATCGACGCATCCCTCGGTCGCATTCCCGCTCCCAGACCGGATCTCTCGACAGGCGATCAGGCGATCCCAGTTGTTGGAGTATGCGTACACCGGCACCGTGTTCACGGCCGGCAAGTGCTGGAGCGAGCCTTGGACAACCATCGTAGGGTGAGCGACTAGCGGACACACGAGAGCGCCGCAGCAAACCTTGTTTATATCCCAAGGAGAGCATGGGGCGGCGATAGCACTAGACTCGAGTTCGTCGGTTTCGGCGCGTGGCCAGGGTTGATCAGCCTCTGCAGATGACACAAAGGATTAATTCAAACTAGTCTCGCAGCTCGGAACACACCGCACTTACGTCTCCCGTCGACGAAGGGATCCAAGTCCCCACTCCAGCACCAACGCCGTTAATGAGGCCTGTCGAACCCACCCCATTTTCCAATACAGAAGACACACTCACGTGATATACCCCCTCCCCTGCTTCCGTCGCTCCCGCTTGCGCCTGGGAAACGGCACTCGGACGAGTTAGACCACAGGCGCAGGTACTTTTTTGTGACTAGTCTCATATTTCTTGTCCCGATCTCTGGGTCCTTGAGATGAGCCCGCGCCGCGGAAAGCGCCTCGAGGCAAAGCCTGAAAAACGGACTTGGCTCGAGCGCGGGGGTGAGTAATCTGTCTATACCGGGCTATCTCTTCCGTCTATCACTTCTAAAATGTTGCCCTGACCCTCGGACATTGGTGACGACGTTTGTGCCGTCGACGCAAAGGTACTTGTCGCACGCGAACGAGACAAGTCGGGGGTGCAAGAGGCTATCGGTGAGGTTCTCCGCACCTGGGGGGTCACCAGACGGTTGGCGTACGTAATGTGATAGTACAAAACGACTCGGATGATAGCCCGAAGCCCACGATTCACGGGCCCGTTGGACTCGTTCGTCTCGAGCGCAAGCTCTATCACCTCACACCCCAGTTCGTCTACTCCTCGCTTCAGACGTCGATCTGAAAGTTTTTTTTTCGTGTCCCGTACGCTGTTGTTGTGTTTCTTTCTCGCTGGTCGTGTGATTTCCGCCGACGCCCACCCAGGGGGAGTTCTGCTCTTCGATTGCAATATACCTAAAATATTCAAGTGCCTTGCTTACGTTCAACTCGTGCTAGCCCTGATCGACATGGCAATCCCCTGGGTTTCGGATCATGCTGCGTCAGTGGCGCTTGCATCGTGGCCGAGCGGCCCGGGATGGCTATTGTCGCATTTCGGCGATCTTTATCACCACGCTGAACGGGAAGACTAATTTTATCGCGCGCCTGTCGCTCATGACTGTGGCTTGCTTGATTGGCGTGGAATTGATGCTTCGATGGATCAATGGCGTCAAGTCTATAGTCGAATTGCCGCATATACACGCCATGTTGGGCATCCGAGTTGGGATCGTTGTATCAATTCTGCGACAGGTTA
Organism: Ceratobasidium sp. AG-Ba; assembly: GCA_016906575.1. NCBI lineage: Eukaryota > Fungi > Basidiomycota > Agaricomycetes > Cantharellales > Ceratobasidiaceae > Ceratobasidium > Ceratobasidium sp. AG-Ba. The sequence goes on from CP059639.1 coordinate 1,355,200, forward strand.
AGAGGATAAGTATCTCTCGCTTTATGCAAGCCTTCATTGGAACTTCCACCTGTTATTTGCCACTTCTCTAAGCTCAGAAAGACATATAACATGAAAAATGATTCAGGCAATAACTGAAATACAATCAAACGCTTGGAGCAAGTGTCGTGTCTCACCACCGATCACGGCTTATTATCCAAACACAACGTAGAACACGGCTATTAATCTACCTAGACGCCGCTTTGACGTCGTCAATCCACTTTTGAATGTTCACTTGATAACAGTTATTAGGATTTAGTTTGCTCAAGTACCATAGCAATGCTTACATCCGGTTGTTCCGAGCTTGGCCAACGACTTGTCAAACATCGTGCGTTGCCGTTTGGTACCTCTACACCCACTAGCTCTCCCACCATTGTATTTGCGCTTCGGGCCCGTGCTCGATTTGTCTGACGACTCAGGGGGAGTACTGATAGAAAACCAAGAACAAGAGGAAGCGGTCGTACTTGACTGAGGCGGAGGCGGAAGGGGTGAATAGGGCTTAGCGGCTAACCAACAATTATATACCCCATTGCAGATACCAGCGCGCGAGTTGAGCTCTCCTCCAAATGGGTACTTCTGACGTATGTTCCTCAGTCCAGTGTTGCAGACGGCGAAGCAGGGGTGAACATGCGAACGGATAAGCGGAAATCCCGAGTTTTTAGTTGTAGGACTCTGGCTAGCTGGCTCGTTCCAGGATACGAGTTCGTAGGTATAGACCTTCTGTGGCCCGAACTGGGTGGTAGTGTGCTCGTTTATGAGCTTGGTTGAGATGAATCAACTAAATAATGTACCTTTTTATATACCTCCCGCACCGTCGACATATCATCTGCCCCCGTTTGCATAACTACAGCAGTGAGGGTTTCATTAGTTGGCGCCAAGGTCCAATCACCTCGCATGAACGCAATCAGCAGCTCTTCTTCCACTGCATCAAAGAATTGCCGTCGTTGTTCTATGTGAGCAAGATGCAAGGCAGCATATCGGATACTTACTGAATAGCATGTTTCGAACGTCGTTCACGTTGAGAGTTCCCGGTTCGAGGCCCCACGCGAACTCGAGCTGCTTGATCTACGCTATGGTATTCAGCCACAGCTTGTTTATCAAGCACATATGTACTAACACATTGGGGATCGGTGTCCTTAGGGAGAAGGTGATAGACACGTATTCGGTTGGATGTGAGACCAACAGTGCATAAACCACCGTTAGGGGACAGCCGCCGAAGTTGTTCTTGTATTGTGTCGCAAAACTCGGAGGACATGGCATCGTAGTCTGCTACGGTGTTCTTCTCATCCTTTTTTTCTTGAATTGCGGAAAATTTGGAGGGCTCAGAAGATTCAGGGAATGGCATCGTGTGAATTGTGGTGGTAGAGGCACAAAGGCCCGAATTCGACCACAATAGTCACGTGTTTATATATGCGTGCGCCACCACACCTAGGGTGTCTTCCCGTAAGCGATTTAGGTTCGCGTGACCCATTCCTAAATCCTAGATTAGCTCGGATGTAAATTATGTACCCATAAATGTATGTGTCATCCATCGGATGCAGTTTAGGCAGGTTGTTGCGGGTTCCTAGATGGCCGATTGGAAGGCCGATCTAGAATCACCCCCCACCCCCCATTCTAAACGATTTAGGTCTCGGACTAAACTTCCGCATCGCGCAACTACAGCATATATGCGCCGTTTATTTTGTATATACACTATGTAGTTATGAATACATGTTGTGCGATGCTGCACGGAGGCCTGGTCTAGTAGCATTCTGTCTGCACGTGTGCAGTAAGACGCTGTGCAGGCCCAGCGTATATAAAAGCTGACCCACCATCCACAAGTGGCCTGCCCTCTCCCACCACTTGTAGCACCCTTCGCACTCACTGCTTATCATCGTCTATGGCGCCAGTTCAGTCCAAGCCTGTAGTACCGGGCTCGAAGTCAAAGCCAAAGCCAAAGCCAAAGCCAAAGCCGACGACCAGGTCTACTGCATCGAAGGTCCAAAAGGCCAAGGCCTCGAGCTCCAAGGTGCCAGCTCCTGCCGAGGATTCAGAGGAGGAAAGCGTGCCTCAAGGCGACGACGAAGGTGAGTTACTTGAAGAGAATGTAAAGATTGCAGCTAAGGGAGGGGAAGGGGAAGGGGATGAAGAAGACGGGGAAGGGAAGGGAGGACGCCAGGCGGGCGCGTTCGGCTACGACCCTGATATGTGTGACTACCTGTGCGATCTTGTCGAGAATAGGCTACCGCAGGGTCCAGCTGGATGGGAACTCTTGGCGGCAGCGTATAATGAAAAATTTCCTGAACGGCAACGCGATGGACCGAAGCTGAAGAAAAAGTTTTTCCATGTGAGTAAATTTGTTCAACTACATATTTCAGCCAATCGCTTACCGCTGACAGATGGGAAACATCAATCCTATTCCCACTGGAAATCGACCAATAGATATTATTCATCGTCGCGCTATTCATCTCAAAAGCATGCTCAGCACTTCAGTCAATTCAATCAGCGTTAACGACAAGGCAGTGCCGCATGTGTATGATACAGATGAGGAAGGTCAAGACGAAGATGAGGAGGCGAATGTAAGTTCACCTCTTCGGTGGTCGGCAAGTGATGAAGATAAGTTCGAATTGCAGAACGATGACTCGGGCTTGAGCGTTCAGGTCATGGATCCACCGCCAAAGAAGGAGGTACCATTGAAGACCCCCGGGACCAAATCGAAGAATCCTCCCAGCTTGAAGCCAAAGGGCAAATCCAGGCAAATCGAACCGTTCCCAATCTCGGCACTAGGGAAGCTTGACGTCAAGTCAAAATCAAGCAAGGTGCCATTAGCCGGCGATGACGACAGCAGTTCCGAGCCAGAGATCTTGAACGATCCTGTGGCGACTACCCCGGGTATCAAGAGGAAGGCTGAAGATCAAGGCACGATAGTCGTCCGCAAAAAGCCAGCGTCCTCGACTGCGAATACCCCTGCTAAAGGTGCTGCTTTACGCCGGCAGCAGGCGGCTAACGGAGTGGTTGATCGTGTCATGGAACATACCGACCCCGCACGCTTCGAGGAGATGAGCAGAGCTCGCCAGCAGTCGGCTACAGATGCCGCGTTGTTGCTTACTCGGGAGGGACATATTTCGGATCTCCAGCGCGACATCGGAGCGCTCCGTGACTCCAAGGATGCCCAAATCGCCAGTCTTCAGCGTGACATTGGAAACCTCCGTGACGCTAAGGATGCAACCATTACTGGTCTTCAGAGCGAGATGGGAAAGATTCGCGACCATCACGAGCAAGAAGTTCGCCAGATGCGCAACCAACATGAAAAGGACATGCGTGAGGCACGCGACCAATACGAACGCGAAATTCGCAATGAGCGCGACTCTCGCTACAAGGCAGAGAACGAACTTACCCAAGCTCGAAGTCTCAATATGATCTATAGCGTCATCAACGGCCAGTCTGCTCCTGGATCTGGAGGTCTTCTTGCGACACTGGGTGGACCTTCTGGTGCTGGATTTGGTGCTATGCCTGTTGTCAATCCTGCTATCCCTGTCGACCCCTCCTCTTCTCACCCACACCACCAAGTCCCTGTTCAACAAGGCCACTCCAACGACGCTTCTGTCGATGCAGATGGCGCATACATCCCAGTTAATCCTGGAGTCGGGCCTCAGTCTTCGAACGCCAAAAGCGCCTAGGCTGGCATCTACCTTCACTTGTGTTTGAGCAGGCGATTTATGGACGTTTATTATGGACTCTATTTTCTTCCTACCCACCTGTTCGTCTGTTCGTCTGTTTGTCTGTTCGTCTGTCTTTCTGCCTGTTTGCCTGTTTGTATGTCTGGTTGATTGTCTGTCACTCGTTTGTTTGTGGAAATTTCTCTTTGCCTCTTGAATTTCTTGGTCTGTCTGTTTATCCGTCTACCCAATGGTTTGGTTCAGTCACTCACTTTTCTCACTGTCTGTTTGCCTGTCCTTCGACACTCCTTTGCTCCGTGTAAATTACTACCCTTTCCCTGACTTTATGTCGCATGGGTTCGATAGCCAAATACAAAGGACTATCTCTATATTGTTTTAAGATGATAATACATATATCAAAGATCGCCCAGCTCAAGATAGTGCTCTCTCAGTCGATCGCTTCGACGAATATCAGAAAATATCATCGAACCCATCACATCAAAGAAATCTCTCTCCCTTCCATTCGTGAAAACCGGCATGTAGACCGTTCGGATCTGGTTGATCTCAACCGTCCGAGTACGCACATTATGCATACGCAGACATGTCTCAATTACCAACTGTCTCCACTTTGTGTCGTTTGCGTCCAGGGGCATCTTGAGCCGGCCGAACGCACCCTGAATAGCCCTCATCCCCCACTCAACCGCTTGTCGCGCCGACGTGATGGAGTTCGAATACCTGATCGCCCGGAGTCTCTGACCAGGAGTTAAGTGCCGCAGGTTGGTTCTGGCTTTAAGTGGTGTGTGAATTTTATTTTGCAGACCGATTTGAAGTTTTGGGAACGCCGTGTCAGCGATTAAAAAATATCCCCTTGGGGTCTCGTTCAGTAAGCAACCATAGACGTCCTGCGCTACTCTTGCATCGTGCCAACTCCCAGGCGCGTTTATAGTAGCATATATGATACATCCTAAGTTCATGTTAGTGATATATAGCGCCAGTTCGAATAGAAATTTACCATCTGGAGCGAATACCAAAATATTATTGATTTTATGCGAGTGAAGCCATCCGTTGTAATTCGCGCTTTCCACTTGTGGGTCACTACTATTTGCAACGGGGAGCTTCAGTCCGTCTACAAATCCAAAGGCGCCGTTGATGGTCGAGTGACGTGCGTTGATCACATTTGAGTATTCGGACATCTCATCGCGAGAAGGCCATTTGATTACACCCTCGGGAATCTTCTTCAGAAACTCCAGCAAAATCGGCAAACCAAAATGGACATAGCGCGACAGTACTGTTGGAACAATGGCGAAGATTTGTTGAAGAGCCGTGAACCGCGAGGTGCTGCAGAGATAGTGTAGCATCAAACCAAGTGCACCTGCAGCGTCAAGAGAGCGCCGGCCCATGCGTGTAGCTCCATGTTGGTTCACATCGTCCCGTTTGATTGTACGAGTGTTCCAGGCATCCTCGAAACCGGCACGTAATATATATGCGAATGTGTTGCAATTGATACTCATAGTTGTGATAAACGCCCGATCTTCGTTGCTGCGATAGAGCGCTTGCCATGGCGAGTCCACTCGAGGCATTGGCATAAGGTCTCGCCGACGAAGATAACCAGCGATTCGAGGCCTTAAGCCACGGAATATTTGCTTCTTGTAGATAGACATGACTAGCAAGAGCGCAAAAGATGAGTTATGAATGAACAGATACTCAAGCTCAGTGATATCTTCGATGCCTCGAAGTAGTAGCAGTATTATAATTCGCCGATTTCGCATGGCGGAGGAGATGTGCTGCGGCAGAGAGGCTACGACGTGCCTCCCTGCGCGGTTGTACTTGTAGGCTCGAGCTAAGTGGTCTACTTAATACAACGGCAATGCATATTTGCGGTAGGCCATATATTTCAAATTCCATTTCGCAGTTCCCTATTATCTAGGAATGTGACTGAAACATCTGCATCACGAGCCTTACGGGAGAGCGAATCTAGGCTCTCGTGTCTAGAATGCAATTTGCAATTCGGACCGAATCCGTCCCGAGCCGAGCGGCTCATTTAGGCACGTGGGATCGTGCCTAAATCCTTACGGGAAGACACCCCTAAAAGCACGAGTTTGGGGTCTGACTGTGTAGGTTGAACAAACAATGGACATATGGTATGACAAATAAGAGTATAAGTGATTTTCACTTTGAGATAAAACGTTTCCCTGAGTTTAGTGCCTGTCAAAAGAGAATGAGAGTCATCTACAAGTCAAGCTTGACATAACCCAAGAGCTCGTATTCTTGCCAGTGAGAACCTCAATCAATACCAGCAAAACGAAAACAAAAAACAGAAGAAAAAACAGAAAAATAACATATTTCTACGTCAGAGACGGAAAGGAACGGTGCGTTTCCCTGGAGTGACTCCAATCAATCCAATCAATGATGGCATTGGCCGCAGTAGGGCGCCGAGTACCTCACCCACTGACCCTCTAATCCTCTATGCAAACATATAGCCGATCTAACTGGAGCTGTGAAAATGCGTACAGCGGCTGGAAATGAGACCAGCCGCCATCCCCTTCAGCGACTCTACCTAAAGTTTAGCCAAGGAAGAGACGAGAAGTTTGGGATCAGGTTCTTTTTCTGGGACTTATCAAAAGAGAAAGCGGTTGTATGACTACGGAAATACGTTCATCGGTAGACCGCAATGTATATCGGCGCAAATCATCCAATGCACATAAATTGAGCTTAGAAGCATGAAACACTCAGGCGGGTTGACGCACTTCAACATCAAGAAGAGATAGTTTATTAATGTCACCACACGATGGTAAGCATGCTCATAGCTAGGGAGACGAAACGATGGCTAGAGATATTGCATTGCTTATTTACCGTGTCATCAGAATTATATTGGCAGACACAAACAAAAAAGATTCAGGAGACAGGCACCCGAGTACAATTTCGGACTGTGTTAGATACTCAAACGACCCGATGGTTAAACACCTACCATGAGCCTATCAATATCGGCGCGCCTACGGCTCATGACTGCGACTTGCTTGATTGGCGTGGAATTGGTGCTTTGTTGGACCAAAAACGTCAAATTAATAGTCGAATTGCCGCATATAAACGCTATTTCGGGCGTCCAAGTTAGGATCATTGTATCAATTCTGTGATAGGTTAGGGAGATAAGTATCCGTAGTGTGTGGCGACAATCTGCCAGACCATCATCGGAGGGTTATATTCGAAGCCAAACTTGTGTTTTGAAACTACCGACCACTCTACAATGTTTTGTCCAAATAATCTACCATGATGCTCGTAGGCCCGGCCTAGTTGGAACAGAACGCTAGTCGAACCAGCTCAAACATCACCATCATGTCATAAACCATAAAAATCACAAATGAGCGTAGCGATCGAGAGCAGAGCAGGAGTAAACCATTCTTTCTCGGAATGACGGAAAACTAGATAAAGATGCAAGGAACTATAAAACACTCTCTGAACGGCAAGGGAGAACGACCTTATGCTTGCGGGTAAGGTATCATAGCCTCCAATCGGATCACGCATACCTGCCAGCAATATGTTTATTGCTTAATGTACTTGTTTGTTTAAGGCGAACATCTTGCGGGGAGCAGCTGCTTAGATATGTAGTTACCTACGATTTATGCATGCAGAATAGTGGTTCGTCTGTAACGATCATGACTCATATCGTAGAATTGAAACCGTGGTAAACGCTTAACCCTAGATAATATGCTATAAATAACTATACCATGACCCCCCCCCCGCCCGCGAAGGGTAGTAACAACTTCTTCGGCACTGTCCCTTCTCTGGTCGTGTAACTAAGGTATTGTCGATTCGCAAGCCGAACCGCGCGGTCGTAGGTTTGGATCAGTTCAGCTCCAAAGCACGTCTTTTATTCGCAACATTCACGCTCACAAGTTCACTTGTACTAGTATTGATTGTTGGTGTATATATTTACTGTAAAGCATTCTTTTCGGTGGGCCGTACGAATTCGCTATTTACAAGTGTTTGGCGCATTTATATTTCTTCCTCGCTTCTCGTCGGTCGTAACCGTTTGTACATCTTGTTTATTTTACGCCCCATAGAGCCTATAAGCATGTAATCGTGCACTCATGCTCTCCGCTTGAACAATCCACGTATGCGTTTGTTTCTACAAGTGGTTGTCTCTCGTTTGCCGTTTGCTAGTTTGCTTGAACTCTATCAGATTGTCGGATTTTCAATACCCGCCACTTCGTTACGCGCGAGAATGGTTGGATTTACTTTATCCAAATACACTAGGCGACCAAACATTTGTCCGCTAAGTTTTGGACTAAACCCGCGCATAACATAAGCTATCTTGGATGTCAAGCATAAGATGGTGACACGATGGGACGAAGCCTGCGGAGGAAGCATCGTGAATACTCAGCCGAAAGAAGAGCGGGTCGGACAGCTCACGTGATCCCTTGGCCTCGTACAGAGGCCCACGACGAGGTGCGCGTGTGTGTGCGCCCTCGTGTTCTTTTTTATTCTATATAATATATTTCATTCAATATCTTATGGTCGCAGGCGCGACATTCGATTGTTAAGATAGCGCAGGCGCGCCTTTTATTCTCTATGATAGCGCAGGCGCGCCTTTTATTCTCTATGATAGCGCAGTCGCGCCTTTATTTACTATGCTAGCGCAGTCGCGCAATTTACTCTGATAGCGCAGTCGCGCAGTGTATTCTCATGGCGCAGTCGCGCAGTTTATTCTCATAGCGCAGTCGCGCTTACTTTCACACTCACGTTTAGGGTTGCAGTCACGCCCACTCATATCAGGTTTGACTTGAGTGTTCGCTGCCGGGGGGCGTCATCATGCCCAACTTCACGCGAATCCAAGTGACACGTCATCGCCACGTAACTGGATGTTGCTAGAAGTTTCGGGGAGCGACACTCAAGTCCAAACTAAGACAAAATAAATTACTAAACGGTACAGATTACCTACAATAAGGCTGCACTATACTATATTTGGTATGCTCTACGGGGCGCCGTCGGTCTGCCCCTCCCGTCCTGCGGCTGGCGCCAGATGCCTTGCGTCTGGCGCCGTCTTGGGGGCGGCCTCGCTGCGTTCGGCGCCTTGGCCGTGTGTTCCCGCCCTTCCTGCGCCCGCGCGGATGTGTTTTGGTTGGGGGCGATCCCCGCGGTCGCACTCTGGGCGGCCCGGCCACTCGTCGGTCCGCCTGCAGCGGACCGACTCCCCCACCAGCACCGCGAAAGCTGGGCTCGGTGCATATATAGTTCGCATATATCGGCACGTCCGACCAAGAGCGACCAAGGCTGAGTGTGACACGATGGGACGAAGCCTGCGGAGGAAGCATCGTGAATACTCAGCCGAAAGAAGAGCGGGTCGGACAGCTCACGTGATCCCTTGGCCTCGTACAGAGGCCCACGACGAGGTGCGCGTGTGTGTGCGCCCTCGTGTTCTTTTTAGCCCACCGCCCGCCCTCATTCAAAATAAGACTATATGCATTGATGCCTTGAATTACTTGATATGAAACCGAGCTCAGTGCCGCCCAGAATGCGTTTGTGGGGGCGATCCCCGCGGTCGCACTCTGGGCGGCCCGGCCACTCGTCGGTCCGCCTGCAGCGGACCGACTCCCCCACCAGCACCGCGAAAGCTGGGCTCGGTGCATATATAGTTCGCATATATCGGCACGTCCGACCAAGAGCGACCAAGGCTGAGTACTTCGAATCAACCAACTCATCGGTTTCCCAATGACACCGATGTCGTCGGAATAAGCCTCAATCTAAAAAACTCGGGCAATCAATCAAAAAAGCTTATCATACAAGTTGCATGGCTTAGTTCCCAGCAGGTTCTTGTCGCCCTGATGCTTCTGTGTAGCGCACTGCTTGTTTCACTTGCTGTGGGGTCGATCCGTATCCTTTCTCCCCTCAATACGTGAAAGCTGTAGGTGCGCTGCATCGAGAGCATCAATATATGACTTGTTAGCTACGATTCAGTGCTCATCATACACCTTGCGCGCTGATTATATGATTGATTCTCGAGGTGGATCCTTCTCGCATCTCAGCGCCCTGGTTTCCCTAACCTGTGTCCCCCACGCCTACTGAATCCCGAGTAGTACGTCGATTAATACGTCACATTTGTAACTCTCAGCCCTGTCTGCTGTTATCTTTCCTACGACAGTATTAGCGATATCGATATTAATCGGTTTTGTGTGAAGATGTTAAGTAGTGGCTTTTTCTGGGTCGGAAAATCTAAATAGTGCATACACCCAGTTCCTTGGATCCGGTCAATCCTGGCGGCAATTAATTGCTTTGAGTAGTATAGTGCTTATTTCCAGCTCCGAAATCCAAACTCTGGTAAACAGTGCTTTATTGATACGCAGAGGTCTCGAATGCAATAAAGGATGTTACGGCGGGCGCAGGGCTTATGAATCGCTTAGGCTATTTAAGGAGGATAACTAGCCGATCTGCAAGAACATCATATGGGATTCTACCCCTCCTCCCCGAACTGCCAGCATCCCCCTGATTTATATACTCCTATAACATGAAATGCGGAGATTTCGTTGCTTGGGTTTCTACAGAGGACCTCCCCCAAGCTGAGCATAATCTCTTCAGTCAGGATACACAAGCCGGAGGAATTCAGCGTCGGACAAGAAGGTATGCGGTCTTCTTGTATGACAAAGAAAGCTAACAAGGCGCGGGCCCAAGCGGATTCATCCTTGCCGAGGCGGGGAAAGAATTCAAGATACACTGGAAGTGCACGAGTGATGATACAAAGTTTGACCTTCATGTCCGCGTGTGGTTCCACGACTTAAAAGTTGCATCTGGGATTTTTACGCCCGACACTTTCAAAACTACTCAAACTGTTGAGGGTGACTTTGAGTTTGGTACACCCGAGATTACGGGTGTGAAATCTTGTGATGTTTAAAGTGGATCATGAAACGCTGACTGCATCATCATGATAGATCGCGATGATGAAGCCGACCCTCACGATCCTCATGTTGCAACAATTCGGCTCGAATTTCAGTGGGTTAAACGATGCGCAAAATACATGACACCAAAAAAACGCTGCGTCGAATGCACTAAATCGCGCGATGCCTCTCGTGGCCAACGTGCAAGGCCATCACGATACGAGCCATACTGGGCACAATGTTCTGTGACTGGGGGTGTAGCACGTGGGGCTCGATCAGGGGTTGTGCATGAGGCCGCCAAGAAGGCCCACTGGCCGACGGCCTTGGTAATGAACTACGTTGACATAGAGGACGATCTAGACCAAGACGAAGGGGAGTGGCATGGGACATTTCGAAAGCGTACAACTCTGAAATTTATCCACGCACCAAAGGGTAGTTGTGGCGCATATAACCAGGCTTAAACTCTATACTAAAGCACCGCATTAGAGTTTTTGCATGAGCAAGGGTGGATTGAAGAAGTTCTCCCAAGTGCAATTGACACGCCGCCTTCCCCGTCCCCGGACTCGCCGAGCACCAGCAATCAAGATGAGAAGCCAGATGTATCGTTGCTCTCGCCTAGGTAGGTGCTTACATGTTTCATAGCTGACCCACTTGGCTGACCAAATTCAATATTTGACAGCAATGAGGACCGAAACGCTTTTGAGAATCCCTCGAGCCTTATTGAGTATGAGACGATTGAGGATGGCAGCGACGACGACGGGTTAAGTCTAGCATCTCCAGCGCAGTTAAAGTAGGTAACCTGTTGCTCAATATTTCAATCTGACAATCCTTTGTGTGCAGGTCGCTCATAAAAAGGGAAGAGTGGGACTTAACTGTGGAAGAGCCCCTCCGGGCGGACTTTCGCCATCAATGTTTACAAAGAATCCTTACCCAGCAAGACCAGATGCTTAGGCAGGCCAACACGTTTCTTCAGCAGCACGAAGACACCGGTAAAGTACTATTCAGCCAACATAAAATGTTTCACCGACACCATGATGCGATACTCCGGATGCTCGGGACTCCGGGGGGAAGCTAATAACTGACAATTTTACTAGTAGTAGCGGGGTGCTCAATTTTACTCGAGGGAAAAAGTCACCGAAATGTAATTAAGAGAAATACGACTGAAGTGTCTTCTCTGTGTCTTTGGGTCCAAAGTAATTCCTATTACGATGTTTATTTCTCAGCTTGCCATAGAAACGGCGGGTCACCAAAGCCCCCCGGTCCCTCAAGGCAAGTAGGGGCTTCCTGTGGAGCCGACGGGTGCTGCTTCCGTGCCAGATTTAGATAGAAGTACCGCGTTAGGAAGGCTCTGGACGTGGTACAGGGGACTCTCCCCAATCATGAGATTTGCTCGTTCATATTGTCTCTCCACCTCTCTCCGCAATCTTGACATTTCCTTTGGTTCTCTCAACATTTGGCTCACTTTGCCTATAATCTAATAGTTCCTTAGTCTGTACATACGTCTAAGGTTTAAACGCGTTGAGTCACCAATCCTCATACTTCGTGAATCAGGCGGGGGTAATAAGGCCAGGGAAATTATTTCTTATAACGCATGTATTATAACGGGCTTGGCAGACAAAGTAGGGGGGATAGCACCGCCAGGTTTATCAACTAGGGGATTGTCTCATATCAAGTGTACAGATATAAGTGGAATCATGGCAGAATCTACGACGCCGTCGCTTGAACCTAAACGCAGGCGCTGGGTGTTCACACCGCGCCGTGGGATAGTACCATAGCTAACCGTCGCACAACCCACGGAGAACAATTAGGTTGCCTGAAATGAAAATAGATCACGCCAACTGGCTGGAACTCCGCCGGGCTGCTGGTTCGTGTCTATAGAGTCACTTATTTCACATTCCGGTGGCATTGCATGGGGCGGTTCATGGTAGAGCATGATCCGTATATTTAATGCATCAAACAACGACTTAGTCGATAACAACTCGTGGTACAAACTGACCTCGGGAATCACTCGCATCTTGTATCCACAAGGAATACCATTTAGCACATTGTTAAAGTATAACTTGAATGGCCAGGTCAGACACTGTGTATTTACGCTTTGTCGCTTTCTTCCCCACATTTTATATCATGCAGAGAGCATGGGCATGGGAAGTGATGGGTGGAAGTTGCTTCATAGGATTACGAAGTAGCTTAACCTCTCCCCTAGCGGTTCGTTGTGAGATGTGTTTGGGTGCTCCTCGGAAATGAATGTATCGATAATCGTACACGAGTTGCATATCAAGCTGGATGATCAATATCAGTCAGCCACTTGGCTCATAAATATACCAGGGGCTCATACCACTTCGTATATATTGGCGTTATTTGTATCCTAGATAGCGTCCTTAACCGCTTTCATTGTACTATCGGCTAGTCCAAAGCAAAAGTTGCCTTTGCCCCAGAGCTTGTGCTTGCCAGCTTCTACTGTAACGGCGGGCGAGAGCATGAGAGATGAAATTTGGCACATAACTAGATATGTAAACCTACATATGATCGAGTTGCGAGCTCCGTTTATAAGAGAAGATCCTTCTTCTATACCCAAGGCGCTTCCAAGTCTTCCTATCTGCGTTGAGTCAGTACTGGCAGCGTCGGTTCTAACACCGGATGTATACTCACGGACCCCCCTCGATTGCAAAGTCAATAGTATGACGAAGTTCAGTCGGCTCATCCTCCAGAGTCAAAAACAAACATTTCTGTTCGTCGAAGTCTCGTGAATGTTGCGTTTGGTCGGATCGGAGATTATACGAGACTGAGAAGCCATGGAGCCCGCCCTCGAACGGGCAGTCGAACGGAAAGTCGAGCGGGCAACCGAAAGGATAGTCGAACGAATAGGTTCCAAATAAGCCATATCGCGAGGTATAGCCGGCTCGGGTTGCTTCTTAGTAGCCACCTCCTGGTTTTCTGAGGGGCTCGCTTGTTTCCTTTTGCAGGAATTTGTTTTTCTTGAGAGTGTGGTGGCATGTAAAGTGCGAGGTCGAGAGCACGACCGCGCGACTGAGATGAAAGAGACGACGACGGTCGGGGGGAGGAACCCCCCCGAACCGGATGCATACATGTGTGACTATATACACATCCGAGACACACGTGATAGCCCCTACTGTAGCGGCCAGTGAATAACGTCGGTCCCGGTCCCAGCCAAGGTTGACGCGACGTTCGGAATTTCCAATGTCCCATGTCCCAGTGTGCGGCGACGCAGCGGGACATCGAGTTCTATATATAGAAATGTAAAAACACATATTATTATATTCGTATTTCGGTTTATATTCGAGTGTGAAGCTACATGGGCGTCTATGAGCTCACCTACCCGGTACCCGAGTATATATTTGTATCAAAACCACCATAAAATCCCATTCATGACTACTAATATCTTCGGTTGTCCCACGTCCCTCGGTCAGCCGACGCAGCGGGACACACCTACCAAGCAGGTACAAATAGTGTGAAGCGCCCGTCGCTTTTACATAAGCGACGTTATTCACTGGCCGCTACAGTATCAGGCGGCTCCGCCACCCAACATTAAGAATGATGCTAATGAGCGTGGTGAATTATCATTAGAGAAAATACTGAGTGAATTGATTTGGTCGTAGTAGAGGAGTTTGGGTCCATGGTGTATGAATAGAGGCGTAAAGGCCCGGATTCGACCACGATAGTCACGTGTTCATGTATGCGTGCGCCACAACACCCAAAGGCACGAGTTTGGGGTCTTACTATGCAGGAAGAGACAATGGACATCTGGTGTGATGAATGAGAATATGGTTTATTTTCGTTTTGAGATAAAATGTTTTGCCCAGTTTAGTGCCCAAAAGAGAATGAGAGTCATTCACAAGTCAAGCTTGACATAATTCAAGAGCCCATATTCTTGCCAGTCCAGTAAGAACCTCAATCAATAATAGCAAAAACGAAAAGAAAACAAGTGTTTACGTTAGAAGCGGAAAGGGGCGGTACGTTTTACCTGAGGTGACTCCAATCAATCCATCCAATGATTGCGTTGGCCGCAATAGGGCGCCGAGTACCTTACCCACTGGCCTGCGAAAATGCGTATAGCGTCCGACAATCAGACTGGCGCCATCCCGTCGGGCCACTCTACCTATGGTTTGGTCAAGGAAGAGACGAGAGGTTCGGGGCCATATTCTTCCGGGATCTATCAAAAGAGAAGGTGGTCGTATGACTACGGAAAAACCTTCGTTGGTAGACCACTCTGCACAGCATATCGGCACAAATGATCCAATGCACATAAACCGGACTTAGAAGGATTAAATACTCGGGCAAGTTGGCGGACTTCAGCAGCAAGAAGAGATCCGTAAAGCCTTGGCTAAACAAGATGAGATAATGTATGAATATCACCGCATGATGGTAAGCATGCTCATAGTTAGGGAGATGAAACGATGGCTAGAGATATCGTATGGTTTATTTTACGTGTCATCAAAATTATATTGGCCGATTCAAATCAAAAGAAAAGATTTAAGAGATAGGCACCTGAGTACAATTTCAGACTGTGTTAGATACTCGAACAACCCGCTGGTTAGATACCTACCATGAGCCTATCAATATCGGCTACGTATCCATCTCCTGACTTGGCAATGATGACCGTATTAGATGTACCGCTATTGAGACTAACGTGGACGACACTTGATCCTGGAGTTTGTCCATCAGCAGTTGGCAGGAATGCAACAGTCTGCGACACGCCGTTGACAGTTATGGTTCCGTAACGTTGAGCCGTGTCGCCATTCTTGATATCATCAGTCTCGGTCGCTTTGTTACTCGGAATGGTAGAACTTACTTCGTGCTTGATACGAAGAGTTGTGCGGGTGCTGGCATTGCTCCCGACGTTGTTGAATGTCAAGACCCCATTACCGCTGCCTCCAAGGTATCCAACCGCGGAGCCACCAGAGCAGCCTATAGATGTGGGTCAGCATAGATGCGTCGTGCACGTTAGCGAAGCTTACCCGAGCAAGAGGCAACTACCGCAGCGCCGCTCCTGGAGGCATTTTCAGCCTCATACCAGTTCTCGCTTGGACCGGCAGTCATAGAGCCGCTATTGGCATCCATCACCCAGTTAACGTAGTTATTGGGCAAGCTGAGAGTTGTGCCTGAAACACTAAGAGGTAGCCAGATATAGCTACTACGCATGAGATTGTTACTGAACCAGCGGTCTGAAACAGAATGATCAGTCGTGGTATTTACGAGCAGGATGACTTAAGAGACACGTACCACCCATGTACATAAAGTTGTTGCCCACTTGGAGGACGAAGGTTGTCTGGCTATCGTATGTGCGTGTACCAGCCGGAGCGAATGTCTGAGAACAAGTCATCAAAAACTGCATGTCTCGGGCGATTAAATGCCACGAACCTTCCAAGAGGACCAAGGACCCGACAAAGATGTACTAGTGGAATACATGTTGTCATTAGTATCCCAGCCTAAATACGTATCGTCAAAGTTCTGAACAGAACAAACACCGTTCAGACATACCTGTGAGCTGAGAAGCCAGCATGAAATAGACACCATTGGACTTGAATACGGCAGGTGCCTCGTATTTTTGAGACCAAGTGTAGACGTTTGACACTACTGAGAGATAATCGGACGATAATTTGTTGATTCGGAGTCCATTCGCCCGCTAAGGAATGTGTCAGAATTTTGGTATTCTCAATAATCATCTACTCGCGTCTTCGGTTAGGAGATACGCCTGCCCATCCGTATCCTTGTACAAGCCCATATCACGGCTTTGGAAGCCAAGGGGTTGGAAACTGCCTCGGTAACTGTACGAGCCGCATACAGAGGATGAGGTCGCGACACCAACTTTGGCTTCCCCATAGTTTGAGCTATCGATATGCATGTACATGACATACTGCTTCGTAGAGTCGTTATAGATAACCTGGTTGTTGTTGTGAGCAATTGTTCTGATAGCATCAGAGCTATAGCAAAGCCAACCTTAGGGCGCTCTACAACACGATTCGGCCCCAAATCGCCACTGCCCTGTAGGCCCAAAAGCGCTCCGACATACTTCCATTCCACTAGATTCGTCGACGAATAGCAGTTGACACTTTGGTATGAGCCGCCCTAGGTATTTTGTTAGCTCGCAGTTACATTTTGATCGGTATTCTGACATACGTTGAGTTTGTTCTCTCCGATCCAATAGTAAGTGCTCCCCACTTTAATGATGCCTCCTCCATGCGCTTGGACATGCTGGTTGGTGCCAGACTATAGCCATCTGTCAGCAGCATAGAATAAACCCAGGAAACAGATTACCTACAGCAGTCCACGTCGCGCCTGGGACAATCTGCAAGGTTGCAGATACCAGTTGAAGCGAAGCCAGGAGCAATCCGGATGAGAGCCAAAGCATGATGAGCTAGAAAACGATCCAGAGCCAGCAAGCCGAGAGCCAGCGGAACTTTATAGAACTCAAAGACCCACATGACGGCTCGACTTCCCCTGCATAATGCGGGGGTATACACCTAGGGGGTTAACAATGTTCCTCGAACACCGCCGTTGTGAATACGTTCCAAGAGTAGCATGAGGACCGGGGTGGTCATGTCTCGACTAGAAGAGTATGAACTGGTTTAGAAACGGTCGGCAGAACACCGCGAAGGCAAGACACCTCGTGACGATCCACCCGATAGAACACCTACTGGGCCCAAGTCGGGGAAGATATATGGACAAACTTAGCTCCGAGAAGACGAGATTTGACGGCACGCTTTTGAAGACTCGGCTGTTTTACGGATAGGTGAGGGAAACCGCTGACTAGACAGCGCGACTTGCCGAATCCTCGGCGATAAGTCAGCCGACCAGAGTTCTTGCCGCCGTAAGACTGATGCAGAGCAAGTTTGAAACCAATGTTATTCGGACTTGTTGATGCAGTTCGAGGATGTAGAGATTCAATAGCACATACATACATAATACAATACCGCTATTTTCCGGGCTTCCCCGCGCCCTTCTTGCCACCAAAAGTCCGTTTGCCCTCGAAACCAGGTCGTGCTTTGCCAGCTTTCGGTTTGATGCCTTTACGCGCATCATTTCTCCTTTCATTGCGCTGTGCAATATTATCGGTCCTCTTCTTTTGCTTGGCGGCCATGCTGGCGGCCAGCGTTTCCTTTCGTTTGTTCCTATTCAAGCATCAATAACCACTATCACGTATATCTGGGACAGACCCACCATTCGACTTTACTTTTAAGTTTCTCCTTCTCCTTTCGTTTTGCGGCCTTCTTAAGACGAGCAGCGTCGTCATGTACCTTTCCACCCTCGGCTCGAATCTCCGCCTTGTCCCATCGGGAACGCTCCTCGACTGCTTCCCTCTTTTCTGTGGGCATTGAAGCGAGTTTTTCGTTACGGGAAGCAAGTTGATTAAGCGCAGAACGAGGATCGGCAACAGTAGTATATTTCTTGGCTTTGGATGACCCTCCAGCAGCTGGAACGGACGAGAAGGCAACATTGGTAGTATTGTTACCGGATCCGTTAGGCATTGGGTCTGGCACAATCAGTTGGGTCTGCATTTAGTGTCAGAACAGCCGTGTTAGGATAGCCAACTTGGTACGAACCTTGACACTATGTCCTTTATCCCTGTCCTGCACCCCGCCCTTCTTGCTCTTGTCCTTGTTCTCTTTCTTCTTCCGTTCGCGAGTTGCCTGACGCCTATTTTCTCGAAGTAGGCTGCGTTTCCTCCGTTGCTCCTCTAGTAATTCATCACGGCTCCCGGGTTCTCCAGTAGGGGCACTTCGATCCCGTTTGAGGTTGTCGATTCGAGCATGAAGTTTGGAGCGCAGGGTAGAGATACTTTCTTGTGCCTGCATGGGTTTAGGTGGTGAAGATTCGTCTTCATCAGAGCCAGAGCCGTCAGAGAGGTCGGTCATATCCACATCTGGATCGTCCGAGTCGTCGGATTCTGGACCGGCCTTTTGTTTCCCCTTCTGCTTCGAGGATGCGGAAGTCAAACCAACTGCCTCCTTCTGGATTTCGAGTACAGTTTTGTTGTTGGCCGGGTCCAGCTTTGAAATACTTGGATGAGCAGGCCAGCGCGAGCAAACCAAGGAGACGTACTTTGTCACGCCTAGCTTTCCTAGTCGCCTCTTTTATAGCCTGTTTGGGTGCGACCTGTTTTTTCTTATTCTTTTGGTATTTGGAGCCGACCTAGAAGACATGAGGTTATAAGCTGGTTCAGATCAATAGCAAGACACAGACATCGTCGTCGTTCCTTTCTTGAACAAGATAATATTTAGCAGGTATAAGTTGAAGGAGGTTCTCGAAGACCTGATTATGCCTTTCGAGGCTAGCAAGAAGTTCGCTGCTTGGAGTGATAGGCATCGGGTGATGGTTGATGTCTTGAGAACTTTTTTGTGGCAGGAATTCGTATTTGCCTCGATTTGGTGAGACAAATCACGTGCGATTGCCTCACACTAAGCGTATTGATCGTTCGCCGCGGCTCTGAACCGTTCAAAACACGGGCGAGCTTGGCACGCGGACAGTACGTCGCTGGATTTGAAAATGCGTGGATAATACCTCCACCTCGTCATATGAAGCCAGGTATGGAAACAATCCTTGCCGGAGTTCATTTCGCGTTGGATCACTGACGTCCGCATTAGGTGTTCAAATCTCATACTTAGGACTTGCAGAGCTCCTGACCCCATGCAAAATAATACTATCCTAGTTGAGTTGAAATCAAGCCGTTGTCCCTACGTTAAGTCTTGCTTTCTGGACCATTCGTTCCTTGGGTATCTTCAATCAACAACCACATGTATCGCGGCACGGTTCGAATCATGAACCTATTTTGTTCTGGTTTATGACTTGAACTTTGAACTAGCTGCGCATATACCACTCGATCTTTACCCCTTGTATGGATTTGTTTGTATCGAGGTGGTTCCACCTAATATTCTCACGCTACTTGACCAACCTCCCCATCTACTACCACATACAATTTCCCCGTGCAAGATATAGAATCGGCTAGAAATTATTCTAGGCATATTTAAACATCTGAAATCCTGATTCTACATAATCTATTGTAACCCTATCCATCAGACATGGCTGCGAAACCAACCACTCCAGCGCAATTGCAGGCCGTGATAGATTCATATGATACTTTCATGTTCGACTGTGACGGAGTCCTATGGCATGGAGATCACCTCATACCTGGCACAATCGAGGTGTTGGCCTATCTCAGGAGTCAAAGTCCGTATACTTTCTATCTCTAGGCATCTGGTGTGCTTATTACTCAAGAATGATAGAAAAGAATATTATCTTCGTTACTAACAATGCAACCAAGTCGCGACGAAGTTACAAAGGAAAGTTCGATAAGCTCGGTGTACAGGCAGAGGTGGTGAGTACTTCTTCGGTACCCATGGGTCTGGTTATTGACACTTTCAAGGACGAGATATTTGGCTCTGCCTATGCTGCAGCTGTTTACCTATCTTCAGTAGTCAAACTTCCAAAGGATAAAAAGGTGTATGTCATTGGTATGAAAGGGTTGGAGGAAGAATTGGCAGAGGAAGGCATTTCGTATCTGGGTGGAACTGTAGGTGTCAACAGATGTAAAGAGGCCGCTACTGACATGCCATTTATGCAGGACCCAGCTGACAACACACTTGAATCCTTTAACCTTCCGTTCGAGCCGGACCCAGCCGTCGCAGCCGTTGTATGTGGGCTTGATACTTCTATCAACTACACCAAGCTATCTAAAGCGTTTCAATACCTCACGCGGAACGAAGGATGCTTATTTATCGCTACCAACGAGGATAGTACCTATCCGACCAATGGTGGTCTTTTGCCTGGAGCAGGAGCCGTTAGCGCACCCCTTCGCTATTCTCTCAAGCGAGATCCAGTATCTACTGGCAAGCCTAACGCAACCATGCTAGATTGTGTCAAGGCCAAGTATGTAGCTCGACGGTGTTTCACATGCCTAAGCTGATATCCCTTGCAGACATAACTATGATCCTAAACGAACCATCATGATCGGTGACCGACTAGATACAGATATACAGTTTGGCAAGAACGGTGGCCTGGACACGCTTTTGGTACTTTCAGGCAAGTCGGCATTTTTGAGATTAGGTACAGATCATAATATGGTTTACACATCTGTAGGAGTAACACACCAGTCGGATATATCCGGGCCCAACGCGTCACCAGTTGTTCCAGATTATGTCGTCGGCTCACTTGGAGATTTCGCAGTATTGGCAAAGCAGAACTAGATATACTAATACGACTCCATGTATGCTCTTTAAAACATAGAAAATCCCAGTTATATTAATCACGAAACGTCTATCAAAGGCCAAAAGTCCATTGGAGAGCGAGCAAAACGGAGTCCTATGGAAGCAAAGAGCGACATGATGGAGACCGTTACACATATATGCAAATGCGTGAGAGGAAAACAAGTGATTGTTCGGGCAACGAGACGGTATAGTCGAATGTAAGATGATAGAAGAGAAAACGATCGGAGTCCGCAGTCGACAATAGCGGGATGCACAAAAGGAAACAAAGAAATGAGCGATTCAAACATTTTGTCAAAGTTCCTTGAATGGATGTCGGCAACCAAAGGCGCTCTACAGTCGAGGCGGCGACCCTCCAGACTGCTCTCGCGCAGTCTTCGCGGCAACCTCTCGTTCAATCACCGAGTTGATGAAGTCCTTCCTCGCTGCCAAATTGACGCCGAAGACGTTCTCGAGATGGGTTCGGACGGTACGCTTCGTGACCTGGCTCATATCTGCATCCCGCAACATGTCCTGTACACCACGCTCCAGCTCTTGATCACTTGGTCCATCACCAGAGAACATGTGGCTAGGCATATCAAGATAGTTGGTTACTGGCCGCGACATAGTTGATTGAGCGTATTGCCGACCGCCAACAGGAGTACCTCGTCCACCAGACCCTGTCGTCCCATACGCCGGCGCGGGCATATACATACCGCCCTGCGAAGGTACTGGCGAATACGCACGAGACATAGGGGCTTCGTAGAACGTCTCGCGGCCGTACGCAGACTGTGACTGTGCATCCCAAGGAATATCCTTCTTGGGCGGCGGCACCCAGGATCCAATTGAATGGTTCGATTCTTTGTCCCAAAGTTCATTTTCCTACCGAAATAGTTAGAACGGCGGTCAGCAGTAAGTATCGGGAGACATACATAATCCGACCACGTCTTCAGCGGAATCGCCCGTGGATCAAATTTACCTTCATCCTATAATAAAGAATTTAGTCTAAGGTTCCGTGATGAGTGGCAAGGCACATACGTGAACAATCATCTTCTTGTTTCCTTCACCGACAACCAGACGAGTAGAACCCCACGAAAAGTCGTCCATCTTCCAGAACGAGTAAAGCGGGAGCAAGAACGAGAAAGCGGGGATAGCAAGAATGTAAAAGATCATCCAGCCAACCATGTCCCACTTGCGACGGAAGATGAAAATCAGCGCCTGTAGACCGTAAATTGCGGCAAGCATGATGAGCGAGAGAGTTGGAATAGCTTTCCCTTCGCCGACTGTGAGATATACCAGGTATACGATCTATACACGAGTTAGCCACTAACTTGGCGTAATGACAACACATGATACTTACGTAGGCCACGGTCACGGGTTGGGTGATTGTCGAGAACAAATCGATGAACACGATGAAACGCATGGAGAAGCAGCAGAATCCGCAAAGGCGATCCAAGAACACTAGCTCAGCCAAGTTGTGAATGGTCGAGTTGATCCAGCGACGACGTTGGGAAAGCAAAACGGACCACTCGTCTGGAGCGACGGTGTAGGCATGAGCATCTCGCACAAACTGGGTTTTGTAATTCGAGAAATGCTTGAGCAAAAGCGTTGTAAGGTATCGATCTTCACCAAGATGGAGCAGGTTCTTCATGTGCAAAGTGTCCACGCGATTTTCAGAATAGTCGTCGATGATCGGCTGAGCGATAAAGAGAGGCTTGTGAGTGTCCGGCGAACGCAGCCGGTACCTGGATAATTGCTATCGTTAGTTCGAGTAATAACGAAGGCAGCGTAGACGACGTACATAGTGAAACAACCGGGCAAACAAGTGACTGAACCGAACAAACTCTCGAATGCCTTGGCCAAGTGATGGGAAATAAAGTACTCGTAAACTTGCATCATCGTAATAATGGACTGCTTTGCGTTGGCGATCGACGTCTCTCCACAAACGCCCAGAAGCTTCTTGTCATGAATCATACTGTATGGCGGTCAGTCAAGTTTCTTCAAGCTTTCCAGGGGATACTCACGCTGAAACCAGGCGGTTGAGTGACATAGGTTCAACAGTTGTGTCGGCATCCACCATGAGCAAGTATTCGTAGAAAGTTGGATTGACACCAATAACGTTCTTGATCTGATGGTACATCTCGAGCTCTAGCGGGTTCATTGGCGAGTTGAAGTGAACCTTTAAGATAGGTAAGTAATGGTACGAATGACTTTCCACTCTACTCACCTTGTTCAAGAAGTGCATCAAAACCATTTGCGAATCGCGTTTACCACGGTTTCCTGGACGAGCGCGTTCCGTTGGCTTTCCAACCTTGGCTAGGACAATATACGGCACAACGTGTCCCTCGCATTCGTACAACCCAGACCAGACCTTGCCCATGTTGTGTTGCTTCGCGCCATCTCCAAGACTGAGGAACGAGAGCGGCTCAGGATCCATGTTCGGGTCAGCACCAAGGATATCGAGCGCGATACGAGGTGTAGGGCGGTCGTTTCCGCTACCAACGATCATACCGTCGCATACGACAAACAACAACTTGCGCTTGTCGTCGTACCGAAGCTTGGCCAGCGAATCGATCGTGCGACGAAGGGACTCCTCTCCTTCAGTGTAACACGGCACTTGACAGATGACGAACCGGTCGTGATCTTCGGGCGCGCGGGGGGCACCAAAGTGGAGCGCGGCGATGAACTTGAACCCGATGATGGACACCATGAAAATCGAGAGGGCAAGCAAGATGTTGGTCGCGAACAAACACTGAGGCGAGTTACGATGGTCGACCTTGCCAATGAGGAACAAGTTGCGAAGACAGGTTCGTTGACGCGAGAGCACATCGTTCGAAAGGCCAAGGTTGCCAATGATCTTCGAGACGTCTTGGCCAGAGTACTGACTGAACATGTTGATGATCTCCTGAGACATGAAGTTTACGTCTACGCCTTGGGGTGCTTGCTCGCCGTCGGGAGCGCGCCGCCCAGGAGTAAAGCCGGTCATTTCGTATACCATGCCGTCGATAATGACAACCGCCCGTTTGTTTCGTGCCATGTTCTTGATCTCGTTTGGCTGGTAGCCCATGAAACCCTTTCGCCACTGATATCGCATTTGGACCATGGTCTCGTAATACCAGTCGCCACGAGGATCATTGGTAAACGCACGGAAGTCGTGGTACTTGGCGTCGACAATCGCAGTCTGGTTCGACGAATCCAGAGTAACCCAGGGGCTGACTGATCCAGTAACACCGTTGCACAAGGCGCTGACCTGCAAAGTATACATAAATACAAGAATCTACCGTAGTAAAAACCCAGAACTTACCTGGACAGGGAACAGCTTGCTTGCGTCGGTACCAGCGTAGGCCAAAATCTGTTTGGGTGGCACAATTGAGAATTTTACAGCATGGGTTATCGTCAGTTGGGTCAAATCAAAGACCTCGCCGCGTACGGCAACGTAGGCGTTGTTTGGATCGTTGGTCACCGAATGGCTCGCCAACTCGCTCGAACTAAACACATGTTCCGTCGGGCAGATAAGCACACCAAGCACGGCAATGACGAAGACAGCACAAGCACAGATGAACCAGATGATGAGGTTGATCGCGAACTTTTCGCGCCACGCTTGACGGACGTCGATACGTTTGATTCGCCCAACATAGTTCAGCATAAAATTGGGTACCCAGAACGTGAGGATCCAGCATAACGCGACCCATCGCCGACGAGCCGCAGTCGTCTTGACTTCCTCGGCCGTCTCGCCTTCCATCACTTCGCCAGGCAGAGCTTCCTTGTCCGCAACGGGCTTGCGATCGGCAGCGGTAAACAGTTGTCGACTCGGCGCGTAAGATTCACTTCCAATTGACATCGACATCGCGTCGTCGCCTGTTTCGCCTCGATCGTTGGTTTGGAACGACTTGTCGTCATCGTACATGTACGCTTGGCCAGCACCCATCAACGGGGCGCCTTGAGCATTGCTGACAAGTGGTAGGGCTTGACTTGACTGGCCGAAAGTATCACCACCATAGTAGGGCGAGTTGGGTTCCATACCAGGCGAAGGATACGGTGCGTAAGGATCCGCAGCACGAGGTTCAAATCCAGCTTCAGCCTCCATTTCGCGCAACCGATTTCGTTTTTGTTCCTCCATGTCTCCAGCACGCAGAGGATTCTCGAGCTTGTGGAACGCAGCATGGCTCAAGAAGACCTATAAGAGTTTATAAGCACCAAATTCCAGCAGCATCCAAGGAACTAACCTTTTCCTTTCCGACAACAATCCCGCTCTCTCCAACGTCCAGCATAAGCCTAACCCTCGAAATCCTCTCGGCATCTCCCATTCCGCCCTCTCCCTCTCCAAGATCGGCCTTGCCGACAGTGTCCTTGTACCGCTCCAAGAATTCAGCTGGCGTCATGCTCGCTTCCCAAACGACTCCACTCCGCCTTGCAACCTCGGGTAAGCCCATGCTTCGGACTTGAGCCTTGACACCCCGACCTTCGAGCTGGTTCGGGAGCTGGCCGTCGTTCGGGTTGATGCAAAACACCATCCACTGCTGGGTCTCATCGAGTGTTTCGAAGAGCGTGTTCAACGCGCTCTGGAACTCGCCCGCCACACACTTGATTCCAGACGGAGCCGTGTCCTCGACAGCGGCGTCTTCAGGAATATCTCCGTCTTCACCCAACGTCGGCATCCGAGCCCGTCGAGAGATTGTTCCGCCTTTGCGTCGAGTCGAAGGAGCGCGCATCGGCTTTTGGGGTTGTTGAGCGGCTACAATAGTATCCTCATTTCGGGGGTGCGCCTGCGTCGCGATCGCACGTCCATTGAACAAGCCCTTGACGAACGGATTCCGACTTCCGTCAGTCGATGACTCTTGCCCACTCAAAACTTCACTCGTGCTCCCGCGCAAGAGGCTCACGAAATCAGGGTTGAGTGCGTCAGAGTTGCGCTCGAGGAACCCGTCGCTCGAGTACGTTACGGGCCCGTTGAAGTGATTGACGGTAAATGTGGGCAGGCCGCTTCGATCAGCCGCGCCAACCTTGAAACTCGAGTGGTTGCCCCAGCGCTTGCCAAACGCCTCAACCATGGTCTGGTTATTCTTGCGTGGCATCCGTCGGGCTTGGTCGTCCATGATGTGAATCAATCCTCCAGGCTTGGTGGCCATGACCCGGACGCACTCGCTATTATCGAAAAAGGGAATGGTTGGCGCCCATCGGGCTGCAATGCCCTCGCTCGCGTACTCTTCGGCGTGAAGCTCGAACATGGTATGCTGAATCCATCGGTGCAAACGCTCGTTGGCAAAGTTGATACAGAACTGATCGAGCGAGTTGGATCGCGAGGCCGAGGGTGGCAAGTTTTGAGTTCCGGGGAGATCAAAGAGTGCGATAAACGTGCTAAAGTCCTCTTTGCACAAGCGTTGGTTAATCGTTTCGTTGATCCAGGCAAAGAGAAGCGAGTACAGGGTCTTGGCAAGATCGTCTCGGTTATCGGCCGCACCATCCTCGTCGAGGAAAACAGTGCACAGCTCCTTTTTCACGAGCTTGGTTCGGTATGAGAGAACTCCTTCGAGCGCACTTGGCTGGAGGCCCAAAAACTCGGCCGTAAGCTCGAGAACGTCGGTGTTACGTACGACGGCTGCGTCCTCATTTCGTGCTCGATCACGCATAAACTCGAGGTTTCCGAGGTGGAGAATCGCGGCGACGAGCTGACAGGACTGGGCGATGTGTCGCTTGGACATGCCGACGTGTTTCATCGCCATCTTGAACTGCTCGAACCGGGCCCAGTCCTCGTTGGATCCGGCGCTCATCCCAGGGCGGGGCTGCATGCCGGCAAGTGGGCGCTGTCCGGCGCCGAGGTACCGGAAAGTGGTCTTGTCGGTGAGCGCGAGATGTTGACGTTCTTCGGGACCAGCTCCGGCGGTGAGATAGTAGAAAATATGGAAGTTGCGTTCGCCGTTGGGTGCGCCGGCGACACGGTTCCGCTCGAGATAATAGTCAAGAGTCTTGACACCACATACTCGGCCGCGGTCGTTGAACTGGAGCTCGGTGTATTTGCCGAATCGAGACGCGTTTGGGTTGAATAGCGTGCGCGCGTTGCCAAACGACTCGAGCACAAACTCGGCGGCGGGGATTTGTTGAGAAAGCTTCGATCCCTTTTTCCCGGGGTTGGACACACTAAGTTCGAGGATCGACTTGATGGCAAGCCGTCGGTTTTCCGATTTGCCGCTCGCTGTCTCGCCACTTTTTGCGAAAATCAGTTAGCAAAAGAAAAGAACAAGTTGGATCGACGTACAAAAAGACAATACTTTGATCTTGGGTGGTGCGCCTCATGTGATAATAAGCGTTGTTCGCAAGCTGGAAGATGTGGGGCTCGCGCGGGACGTCGACGTCCGTGTTGCGGTACTCGGAGGCGTATTGCATGAGGACCGAGTCGGCGACAGAATTGACATATTTGTGTGGATTAAGTGCAACGAGAGCATGAGAGCCGACGGCGGTGTATATGGTATCGGAGAGAAAACGCTCGCGGAGGCAAGAGACGATGATATCGTCGGAGATGGAGGGGAAGAGTGCTGCGAGGTCGTCGACACTCTCCAGCTTCTGCTGGTGCGTCATCCCGCCGCTCATGACGGTCTAGAGAGTGGTAGTAGTCGAGAGGTAAGGTACGAAAAACGTCGTCGCCGCTGCCGTGGTCGTGCTCTGGCACGCTCCTAGCGACAGAAAACCAGAAGGCCATCCCCATTTCCTCTGGACCCCTATAACCCTGGAAGTGCACCGCCACCGGGCATCGCTCTGGCATGTTCCAGGCATCCCCAGAACTTGCCCGAAAAGGCATTTGCATACAAACACCCCTTGCTTCTTGGGCGATGGTGTGCAGGCTGGCCGACTTGCATGTACGATGCCTCGCCTACTTTTCCCACCGCCTCACTCCCAGTTTCCATTCAGTGTGGCAGAGCCCCAGCCCCCAGTCCAGCCATCTGTCCCTCGATGCTGATCCTCCGGCGTCCTTTGAATCAGCACCCCGCACCCCAAAAGATGTCCGTTGACAAACACACATGTAAGCATTTCAGCCGACGTCGCTTGCAACCTTTTTTTCGCTCGCGGACTGTTGCCAAGTTGCTTTGCATGTACGGACAAATCCCCAAATAGACTGCATGAGTAATTTCAGCCACCGGCTCGGCCGGCTTCTAAACGAAGGCTGGGCAAGTATCTATATAAATACGTTCCGTGTCCAGCCACTTTTCCCATCCTCCCTGCCTTCACACATACACCATGTCTGTCGGGTCGAGTGCTCCGAGCTCTTATAGTATCGGCCGTCAACACCATAGCAGCGTAAGCACTGCCGACCCTCTAACATGACGTCATGGCCTGCCTTCCACTTTCTTCCTCCCTACATCGAAACCAGCACCCAGTCCCTTGCACCCCTTTATTTCCCACCCAGCTATATTATATCACCTTTTCTCTGCTCATTAGAACTTTGAGTACAATGACCAATTCGTCTACAGACAAATCACCGAAAAATACGAATATAAGTAAACCGAACCAATCCCTTCAACTCTAATCAATCATAACCACACCCAACCCGCTCGCTCCTCCTCTATTCCGACCGCGTAAACCCTCCCGCTTAGACAGACTAGCCTCCTAATCCCTCTATCGGCCCCAACCATCCTTTCAACTTTTTCGAACCCGTCAGGAGCCCTTACGTTTGCCAACCCAACGATATCCACCGCGCCCCCAAATGTTTCCGCGTAACAGCACACAAAAAGTGTAGGATCTTCGTCGTCATCCTCGTCTTCCATCTCGACGACTACGATTGGGATATGTAATTCTTTTTGAAGCGTTTGAATGAACCGCTTGAGTGGAGGAAGGGGGTACTTGTAGTACTCCATGATATTGGTAGCGAGTTTGAAGCCTATAAAAGCAATTGGAGCGGTAGGTATCTCCTTCATACTTGGGGTAGAGAGGAGGTAAGTTGAAGAAACTCAAATCTTCGGGCCTTATACTCACGAACCTCAGGGGGAGCCGTTCCGGGAACAACATTCCGTAGCTTGTGCCTAGTAACGGCTTCTTATATCCAACACCAAGCACTCACTTCAGATTAGTGCGGAGTCGTTGTAGTGTGTCATTCGTGACGACACTCGTTTTAGGGCCAAGCTAACCAATAAATGATAATCCGGAAGCAGGCGCGCATATAGCTTCATCCACGTGATGGTGGGTAACATGAATCAAACGACCATACTTCGCGAAATCCAAGGCCCCGGTCGAAGAATTTGACTCCGACTCTGGTCCGTTCTGTTACTGCTGTTATATAGACTCAGCCACTGTATCGGTACTGTTCTTATGCTACGCTCACGTCGTGCCCGTTCGCTTTGTCGTAACGGGTGCTTATTGTCCTTTATACGGTGAAACCTGTCTTATTGAACACTAGGCGTTATTACTGAGTAGAACTATGGTGCGACTTCGAGAGATTCCCGTTTTTGAGAAGTTCCAAACCCTGTGGCCTAGTGGGAACCCTAGTGCTTAGATTCTGCAAGCGCATACACCTACCAATTTTGCCCGTCAACACCTGAAAGAGTGCTAAATGCATGAATGAAAGTCCGTTTAGTTGTACGGGAAACGAGTCCCTCTACCTCTTGAATGGGAGGTTATGACCCACTTCCAAACATCCAAATCAGGACTATTCAAGCTAAAGGGCTATATCACTTTCCCTCTCGGCCCCATACAAATGTGAGTCCAATCGAACTAACGTGCAATGGTGCAGTTAACCGGACGAGCGAGGTGGAGTCCGGAACAAAATGACTATGAGACCACAACGTTGAGGCGCGAGCGGCCAAAAGTGGACACGAATTGTTTCGAAAAGGTATGAGAGCGGATATTAGAAAACCCACACGCGAGCAGACGGAGTTTAATAGCCGTGGAAGAACAGGAAAGACCTGTTGGCCATTGATCCGTCAAAACGGGAGACCAAAATGCGTCCCCTGAGGCTAAGACCAAGCCGCATGTTATAGCCTGCGGAGGCGCACAGTCTCAATTACTCTGAGTATTTCCTACCATAAAACATCTACGGTATCGATTCTGATACACATTGTGCCACAATAGGCGCTGTTATCAGATTACAACAAAAGGCTAAAGCCGCACCAATAGCGACAATACCTGCGGTAGCCAATTCAAAGCGTGGAAATCGTTGACATCATTCAGGTTAGATGAAACGGGTTCAAGACTGTACACTAAGACTTTCCGCCAAAAGCAACAGATCACTCCTTAGTCACAGGATGGGATAGATGATAGATTGTGGAATACCTACAGAAAGTCCCAAGCAATATAGTTCGCCTCTAGGTCTCTGAAACACGTGACTAAGGTCGAGCCACAGACCGTCCCCCATCATCGTGCATTGCATAATGCCACCTCCACTCGAATCTGCTCGGTCGTCAAAAAACCGATATTCCAGCGATGTTATATCCACGGTAGCAAAAGACGGCATCCACCCATCAGCTATGCTTGATAGGATAGAAGGAGAGCTCCGGAAGGCGTCCCCTACCGGAGGTCTATGTGCTATTACTCGTACGGACGAACAAGTTCGCGTCTGTCAACTTCTGTCCAAGGATACTAGCCCTGAAAAAGTAAGCACATCATTGCTACTCTTCATGAACTGCAGATGGATCACCTCCATCAGATTAAAATACTTGAGTTCGCGTGGGGCCTCGAATCAGGAACTCTCAATATGAACAACACGCGGAACATGATTATATGTGAGTACAGTTGAGGCGCAGGAATTTCGTTCAATATTTTATTTCTTGAATCAGTGCAAGACGAGCTCTCGAATGGTTTTCTGGAAGGCGATTGGGCCTTGGTACCAACAATGAAGACTCTCGAAAAGGTAATTAAGGAGGAATTGTCGGCCGTGCGGCGTATATATGCAAAGGTATATTGTGCTACGTTGAGCTGCAACACAACATACAAATAATTAAGATCGTTTGCAGTTCGATTCGCGCAAGCTATATACTTACGAATTTGCGTCCTGGAAAGAGACACCCAACTGGGGCTCTAAGAAACGAAATCCTGAGTCCCGGAAGCAGACACCCCCGCTTATTCGATCTCATGCTCACCCATGCTTTGTTATCTGCAACGCCGCACTAAAGACCATGAACCGCAAGTATTCGCTCGAAGGTGAACTTAGCACGCGCGCAGAGCTTTGTCGTGGGCTATATCGAAGCTGGTTAGGTGCTAAACCCCGCTCGCCTCCCTCTCCTGAGCCAAGTGCTTCCACCTCCTCTCATTTCACATTATCGCCTGTCCCGAATATGGGATTAAAGCGTAAACGTGATGATGGTGGCCTGGTTGTCCTCCGAGGTAGCCCTGGTGCTAAGCGGCCACGCAAAATGCAGGCTCAGTCGTTGGGAAAGCTTGGAACAACCCGATGTGAGTATGAAATCTACCCCACCTAATGCAAGGAAAAGTTGATACGTGATATCAAGGGAACATTCAAAAGTGGATTCAGGATGTAGAAGCTTCGTCAGACCGATTTCATGGCCGTATGGTGTTACGCTCCATGTCACGTTTGAATAACGAGCGGTAACATGGTTGGTCTGTTTCGCAGACGGGACTGCCTACTTCATTTGGGTTTCTAGCATCTGTTTATTGTGAATTCAATGTTTATGGCGTTCCGCGCAAACGTGATGATCAGGGTTTGGTTGTCCCCTGAGATGATCTTGGCGCTAAGCGGTCAGACACAATGTAGGCTCGGTCGTTGACCCAACTAGGAATAACTTGAGCCGAAGCTGTATAAATAGCACGTGCCTGAGGAATCGATCCTTACCCTCTCGATTCTACGTCCACTATCCATATCGCTTCCCTGGCATGTGAGTACAACGCCGGTCCAATCCGGGAGCATAACTAACTTTTTTTATGACGCGTTCAAGGGCATTTCTTGGCGGATATCGCATCAGTTCCAAGGCGCTACGTAAAATAGCCGTCGAAGAAAAAATATACGATGATAACCCCGAGGATTATGAAATTAACGCCATGATTTGGCTTAAAAAACAGGCACCTGAGCTCCGCTTATTGTTCTACGCCTACATCCCAGAAAACAATAATACTGGCTATCGCATTTTGATAACCCAGACAAAACACGACAGGAACGAGATAAAGGAGTATGGACGCGATCGTTTGATAAAGGAACAAGTAAGCAATCTTGGGGTACCCCTCCGGGAGTTTGTGGTCCACGTCAATCCCAAGTTCGCGCGGTGAGGATCGGGATTCATTTCCCTCGTTGTCATTAACCAGGTAGCTTGCTTCAGAGGGCGCTAAGAGTTATTTGTCATCAGTCTCGTGCATTCCCCAAACGTTGTAATGATATGTCTTGTTGTGTTTGAAGAGTGGCCCGTTATTACTTGTGATGATTCTGTTATAGCATATTTAAATACCAACAAATGTCCCGAAGTGTGGCAGAACTTCGAGCCAAACGAGTGCTCTTGCCTGGTGCTGAAGTTCAAAAAATTAAATGTTTCGTTTTAAACGCGTTAAGATTGTTCATTTAGGAGCACATTTTAAGCTCAAATTTTAACACAATCGCTTTTGCGACGATTCGTCCGGAGTGGTAATGCGCGAATGTCGAAATTCGAGATTTTACCCAGAACCATTCGGGATAGTATTTGCACTACGGAATGAAATCCAGATAAGCCACAAAGGCATTACCCCCAAATGCTCAAGCATTCTGCACGTATACTATCGCGATTATTGTTTATGCAGTTCGGCAAGCCACATCCGACAACAGGAACGTATGCGCACGTTGTTTGCCACATGGCTGTATTCTTATACATCGGAGCTATATGGTGCAGCTCGTGGAGACATATAGCCCAGTCTCATACCTACTGGGCTGTTCCAGAGGGCGTACCAAGGCGCCTTTTGATGGTATACGTACCGTCCACTACTTCCCTCCTGAACCACAACTCGTCGAGTCTTCATGCCCGCTCCGCTGTCTTTCCTTGCACGCCTGCCGGCCCCTCTCATGTCAACTGACGTCACCCGTTGACCACCTAACGCGCGAGTCCGCTTGAGTCTCGGGGCCTGGGTTTCCTCCTTTCCCTTCGCTATTAGCCCCTCAGTCCCATCCGGTGGCACACGCATACATGTGCACGTGACCGCTGGGTGAAGCTTAGGTCTTCATCAGCAAATTTCGATTTGCTCCTGATCGGGCCATTTGATACCCATGCTTAGGCATCATCAGGAGCACCGACTGGTGCTCACGAGCCTCGTGATCTCAATCCTCGCGATTGCACCAGAGTAGTGTGCCAAATATAGCCAACCGCACAACACGGCCAAATATGCGCCAATTAATGACACACAAAATGATGAGTTAAATGCGGTATTTATCAGAGAATGTATGTACAAAACAATAGTTTTGGGAAGGGTGTAGTACAGTAGTTTCGAGAATAAAAGGAAACAAAGATATCATACCTGAAACAATCAACGCTTCTAGTGACAAGTCGTAGTAAAAGTCAGTAACTGATTAAATAAAAAATACAAGATGGAACTCACCATCTGACCCCAGGGCCGAATGCTGGCCATGTTATGGTCTACGTGTTATCCACTTCAGGCGGTATTTCGCGTCCTCACAATCTGGGTGGCATTATACAAGCGTGGCGGAATCCAAGAGCCACGAGCGTCAATCTGTGAGTGTGGCGGGACGACCAAACCGAGGCTAACCCTAGTTACTTGCCAGGCAATCAGTGGTGTGTACAGGAGACGGGATGGGTAAAAACGCGACTTACATCGTCGGGCTCTGCCAGAACTCGATGGCAGGAGCGGGGGGGGGGGAGACTCAACACTCACCAGGAACACCAGCTGCCGAGTCAGAGGCCTGTCGTGGTTCGGACCTGCCCAGGCACAAACTGACGACAAGATTCAAGGCACTTGAAGCGCCAGACGGTTAGCTTAGTCACGTTCTGAATAGCAGAATACTGACATATACGTGATAAAAATTAGATCGTTCGATGCGCATTCATCATGCGAATCGAATGGTGTCGCTTTGACTTTGTGGAAACTCCTATAAAGGAAGAAATCCCAAGCACAAGGGATTCGATCTCGGGCGTCGATCGGCGCCTCACGGGTGCCTTAAAGCTTGACGTCTCCTATTGTTCGGGTCCTTCGAAATGGAGGGAGGACGGTAGAAGGTCGCCCAAAGTCCCCCTCATCCATACCCCGCCCAGCCTGAGTCGCCAGGACCAGGTCAGATTGCCTGCTCTCGTCGAATCGAACGGTGAGTAACTAGGTTGGATCTTGATCAACACCGACAGTACTGATTAGCCTACCTCTGACAGGGGTGCTTGTATTTATGCTGGACACTGCGGCTCGATTATGTGAGCACCTCTTCGCTCGCACAAACTCGTACTGACCATTCGTTTTCGCACAAGCTTGCCGCGCCTAATCGGCTGGGCTCCGCACTTTACGGCGGCTCAATTGAAGCTGCCGCTAGCGCAGGTAAGTTCTAAACGATTGGCTCGCTCCCGCCTAATTGACTGACTTACGCTCTGTCATCGCGCTATGTTGTAGATGTGTTCGACTCGCGGCACTTGCGTGCGAGCATCACTGTCGTGGTTGCGGCTGTATAGCTAACGTTGCACTTATCTGCCGACATACTGGCCACTCGCACTGTCGTTTTGGCCTATTAATTCATGTAGTCTCGTCTTGTACATACTAAAGCGATAATATATGCATATGATATTTACATACATTGACTGCCTCATTCGGCTGAGGATTTTGAGTGCTCGTGAGCCAGGCACCTGATCCATCGTGATCTTGAGCTGATGCTCGTGAGCGATCGTTAGGTAGGGGGGGTAGCTCGTTAGGTTCTCGTGTTTTGATCGATCAGGAGCGATTTTGAGCCCTGGCGGATTTGCCTGTGTTTGTGCTCCTATTAGCTTCCCGAGCGCAAAGTGTTGGGGAGGGTGAGCCGCCCGATAGGGGCTATCACGTGTGTCTCGGATGTATATATAGTCAGATATGTATGCATCCGGTTCGGGGGGTTCCTCCCCCGACCGTCGTCGTCTCTTTCATCTCGGTCGCGCGACCGACCTCGCACTTCACAAAGCATCCAGCCCAAAATACTCGTTATTCTGTCATATATAAATTCCTATCGTCAACGCTCCTTCACATCCATTCTACCTATGGTCGTCGGTTCTCAGCGAAAGCAGTCTCCTAAAACACGAAAGATCGAGGCCATCCCCAAAGCTAACCAAGCCGCGGTCAAGTAGGGGGCGATATGAGCTACGCTCCCGCCAGGTCAGTTCCGTTTTACGAAGAAGATATTCT
The DNA here is from genome assembly GCA_016906575.1 of Ceratobasidium sp. AG-Ba. NCBI lineage: Eukaryota > Fungi > Basidiomycota > Agaricomycetes > Cantharellales > Ceratobasidiaceae > Ceratobasidium > Ceratobasidium sp. AG-Ba. The sequence goes on from CP059639.1 coordinate 1,390,195, forward strand.
AGAACTCGGATCTTCTACTGTAGCCTCCCTTAAGTCAAAGTCCGTGAAGTCTGTGACTTCTGGGTTTTAGGTCTCCGAGTTTACAAGCTTCACACCCGGTCCAAAACGGAAACCGCTGTGTTTTGACCCTTGACGTAGGTGCGGCTCAAACATGTCACGTAATTCCGCATGAGAGTGGGCCCGAGGAGGTAAGCATCTGGCCGTTGGGGCTTTCGAACGCCACTAACCAAGTGGAGATGAAAGAGCTTGAGCGGGCCTTGGGGATGGAGGTGGGGGAGTTTAACATCAGCAACCCCGACAATTTAATGAAATGTAGGTCATTTGGCTTATAATACGTACGTACATCATTGCTTGTGGTTCCGTTGTGACAGTAAGAGCTGATTGCCATTTCCTCTGGAACGAACACAAGTTTGGCCTTATTCCAACCGAAGCGACAATGAAAGCGGTTAGGAGCGTGGCATATAATAAGCGAACCAGTGACATTTATCGAGAGGTACGAACGTCCGATGCGCTATGACTATGATAGCTGATTGCACTTTGAATCCCTTGGCTCGAAAAGGACCGGTATTCGTACCGATATGTCGAATTCGAAGGGGCAACGGACTATGTGACGGGACGATATGGACCGGGCCCGAGGCCCAAGTTGCTTCGGAAACCCATGGAGGATCTTCCCGTCATATACTCCCACGTCCATCCCGTTTGTATGATCTGCAACGTGGGGGAAAAGGCTTTAAAGAACGGGTGCAAATTAACCAACCCCGCGTCCCAGAACATACTGGTGGAGTGTCTCGATTTCTACAAGGCATGGATGCCCTCAGCTGCAAAGCGCAAGAAACCTAGGTCGCGCAAGGACTAGGCAGGTGGCTGTGGCTGAAACCAGGAGCTGTTACGAACCATCATGAATACTGCCATTACCTGATGTATATTATTTTTACGTTTTATGCCGCTGATGTTTTGCCCGCTGAACTTGAGTTTAATCTGTATTGTATACTAGTGGCTTCAGGCGTTACTCGAGTGTTGCAAGGACTCCTGAGTGTTGGTAGGTGGTTCGCAACCCTGGATATTTACTGCGGCCATAACCGTAATATGAGTTTCCAAGACTACAGAGGCTATACGTATCGCTGTATGCATCACGTTAAGTTTGATACTCAGAATCTGAAAGTTGGAATCTGCAGTAGCACGAGGTGGCAAAACGGGCTTGGCGAATTCGGGTTGGGTGTGATTGCATGATCGTCGATGACCTTCATTAGTACCTTTTGGCAGTAATTTCCCAAAACAAGCGCCCCTCGACAATACTATTTGGGTACCCCACTTTTATGGCTTTATCCCTCTGAAGGTCCATGCCCAAAATTAAGTTGGAACAAATCTTAAGACTCGTATCGGTCAGAGTGACGCTTGCCAAGCTTATACGACGAAACTTGCAGCGACTACGATGGATGCTCCGGGGCGATCCTATAATCACGTACGTTGTCTTGTCTAACAAGACCACGACTGGCGCCCAGTCTGTCTCTTTTTTGGCTGTAAGATCCATTTCTGCAGTCTCCGCTCCAAGAAAAGGTCGAGTACATCTATTATAGGAGGCCATCACTCCCATGCGCAACAAAGAGAAAATAGCCTTTGTCCCAAGGAGATCACTGTATGTAAAATTATACTGCAGCATGCCATGAATCGACTAACCTTAATGTTGTTTGTCAACCTCGCTGAGCCAGTTTGGTCGTCCAGATCTGGGGTGTTTGCAAACTCAATCTCGCAACAATTTTCACGCATGCTTTACGTATCGTTCCTGTGAGCTTGAATCTTGCTCTGGGTCGGGACACGGGCCAAAGTGATAGCTGGGCAAGAGTACAGTCCCTACGTCATTTCTTGGCTCGAGTGGGAAGTCAACTTGCATCGACATTTGTTGTTCCGACAAATCTCCTCAACAAAATGTCGCCCTTGCATACACGCCTCTCATCAAGCCGAGGCTGCCGGCCACGCAGCAATGTTTAACCCCTTAACATGTCTCATGACCTTTAGTGCACCCTCGTTTACGATTTGACCGACTACATCATTTGCTTGGCAACAACCGAGTGGAGGATGCGCACAGGCACGCATGACACAGTTGGAGATAAGACAGAAACGTGTCATATCACAATATCGCACCATCAGCCGGCTGGCAATCAGTACTGCGGATGACAAACAAATGCCGGCATATATTTACGTGTGCTTGGGTTGCTTTTCCCACTGGCTGGTACACATCATACTTTATCAATTGACATGAGAAAAAGGGAAGTCATAAATACGCCCACTCTTTTGTCAGTAAGCTAGTAATACTACACAAAAAAGGAGGAACAAAAAAGCGGGATATACTGTATACATTTTCGTCTCACGTCAATCTAAAGTTCGTTTTATATCATACCCGCTTCCAAGCGTACCGAAACCGCATAAAACATGAACAAAAAGAGAAATTAGGAAAGGTGAAATACTTTAGCGAATGAAACTATGATCCGTCTCCTCGCAGGCTGCTGTTTGAGCTCGAGCCTCGTCGTCCGTTTTGGCCAAATGCGGGTGGAGTAGACCCAGACGAGGACACGTATCCGGGTGGAGTTGTTCGTGAGGGAGCAGAGATGGGCGTGGCAAAGTGGGGAGAGCCAGTCCCAGATCCAGATCCAGACGACGTGTGACCAAACTGCATCTGAGAATCGAGCTGAGGATCGAATCGTGGAGCGGCCCCCGGTGCATCGAACCGACTCCCACTGGGCTCGAACCGGGCGTCAAAGGAGCCTGGGTTGAATCGTGGAGAGGATGTGGACGGGCCAGCACCAAATGACGCAGGCGACGAACTTGCGGAGAAGCGTGGTGAAGGAGCTCGGACTGATTCGAGCGGGTTCTGCAGACTGGATGCAGAGTCGATGCGTTCGGATGACAGGGTGCTCATCGGCTGGGACTGGGAGAGGTAGCTCGTATGCGGGTGATGATGCACGTTGGCGGGAGGTGGCATGTGCGAGCTCCCAGCTTGGCCTTGTGCTTGGGCCATCTGGCTCTGTTGGTATGCGCTCCATGCCGCGGCGCCAAGCTCGCCCGAAACGGCACCTCCCGCGATGCCGAGTGTGAGCAATGGGTAGAGCGATGTGGCTAGAAGTGAGCTCGAAGGCAGATTCTGATAGCAGGAAGGAGTGGAAGTAGAGGACGGATGAACACGCAACGGGAAGTGAGAAGGCAAAATTAAAAAGCCAAGCAGGGCCAAACAAGTATGATATGCATGCGGTCAATGTCAGTCAATGCCATGCGTATGGATACGGGCCACGTCGGGGAAGCAATTAGAAAAACGGAGCAAACTTATCAGTAACCGATCAGCCCGGGCTGGGAGGAGGTGGGTAATCGACGTACAGCAAATGTAGACACTGGCACTGGACTGGCCGCCCGGGGTTGGTGCTGGGTCTGGCTCTGACTCTGGAGCTGCTGGGACTGGAGCGAGCTGGAGCTGGAGCCGCCTAGACTAAAGAGCGAGTTGTAGGCGGCCTGTTGGGCAAGAGTCGAGCTGGGGAGCATGGAGAGGCTGGTGTGGCTCGATCCGGCGAGGCTGGGCGAAGCGATGGTAGCCATACTCGAGACGGTTGAGGCGGGCGAGGCACGCCCGGGATGGTCCTGCACAAGAAACTAGGATCAAGAGCGCTTGGGGCGAGGATGGGGGGCTGGGGGGCGATGAGCGCGGCCGAAGATGCCGCGCGGGAACAGGGGGCGGACGGGAAAGAGGCACTCGCCAAGTATATAGACGCGCGTTCGCGCTCGTTGCTCATCCGGCGCTTCTTGTCGGGCGGCGGGGTGGCGGTGGCCGAGGCAGGTGGGGGCGGGGTCACGTGGGCACCGTTGACATGGGCGCTCATGAGAGCGTCGAGCTGGAGACGCATCTCGTCGGCCTCGCGGCGGAGGCGGTCGTTGGCGGCCTGGAGCTCGTGGATGACATAGGGGTGCGGCTGGTGGTGGGGCACGTGCGTGGTCGAGGGCGGGGGCGGTGCGGCGGGGTCGAGGCCGTGGGCGTCGACGATGGCCTGGAGGCGCTTGACATTTGCCTCGAGCTGGAGCGTGTGAGGCGAAAATCGCGCAGGTTACGGTATACCACGTACGTTCTCGATGTATGCCTTGCGTTTGGCGCGGTGGCGGGCCTGGGCGCGGGCGTTGCGGGAGCGCGAGTGGAGGCCGGTGCCGTGCGGCTCGTCCTCGTCGTGCGAGGCGGGGGAGTGGGATGTGCGAGCGGCGGGGGGCATAGTGCGAGGGGATACGGCCCATCCGCCGGCATACGAGCTTTTCTTAAGCAAACGGCACCGGCCATTACGGCATGGTGTTTGGCTGCTTGGTTCCGGGTCCGGATCAGCGCTGGATCGCCCGCCACCACAGCGAAAACCGCGCACTGACCGCTCCCCAGCATAAATACGCCTCCGTACGTGCGCAACTCGCTATCTCCCCTCGCCACCGTCTCCGACTTGTCTGCTCTCGCTCGCTGTCGTCGCTGCACTTGCCACTTGCTCAGCCCGCTGCCGTAACGCACCCTCGGTTCGGCTTGGCACACATCGAATCTCGCTTTTTTAGCTGCCCTCCCAAGCCGTCTGTTGGCCGAGAACGCATATACCTACTGATAGTGCCTGATCCCCAGCCACCACCTGCGTCTTTCAACACCGGAATCCTCTCGGTACCCAGCTGCTCGACCTGCCCACCAGACGACTCTTTCCACTCGGCCACCCACCCAAGAACCCTAGACTCGGACACGTCCCCAGACTTATCGTCCCTCACGTCAATCCGCAGCACCACCCTTACACCACACCCATCATTCCGGCCTGGCCCGCCGACCGCGCCCACACCTCGCTGCGTCATATCTTCCTATCTCCTACACTCTGCCCTCAATCTCCGTGTCTCATTTCACATTTGTCCGGTTGTGCACCTAACTCTATCTCGCACCACCTGCCGCTGTATCTTAAACACATGCCGTCCGGAAAAATGATATCCATTCACCCAAATCTCTTGTCCTACAAATAACCCCCGGTCATCGAGCGGCCGTGTCGGCGCCCAGCCATCGCAGCATCACCGCTCGAGCGGCCTCGTCCGGCTCGCCTGCCGATCCCATCAATTTCGAACAGACCGGTTCAGAAAGTGGGGTCGTGAGTCAAGCGCGTATCGCAACCCGCCGGTTGGAATGCGCACATGACGTGTGGTACATCGAGAATATAAGCGGTAAAAATAAAAGAAATTTCGCCAAGAGATCCAAACCAGAAGATCAGCACCACGCCCATGATCGACATGGACCCAGATTATTTTAAATGAAATGTCCAGATTCCGACAGCCGCAGCAATTTTTTTAAAGTTCGAGTGACGCACATGTGATTCCAATGGAGGGAGCACGGGTGAGGCCCAAACACCGACGAGATTGTAAGCGCGTGCATCATTGTCCAGACGCCCAGGTAAATATGGTGCCGTGCCAAGAATACAAGTCGCAGTCAGCTTGACATACACCTTTGCGTAAGAGACAACACGCGGCACTGACCTTGGCCTGACGTCGAAGAGTAGGACGCGAGGATTCGCTCCGTTGCTAGCTCGTCCAAGAGTTTGGGGTGCTTGCTTCCGGCGTTGGAAGGCAGATTGCGGAGGCACTGTTCGAACAAGCGGGGTCAGCGCATGATTATTAGAAGCACATGCATCCGAATAGAAATAGCAATATGACCTAAAAATAAGGTCTGCATCTGGTGAACCAGTGCACATCCAACACAATAATAAAGCTTCCAAGAATGCAGTTTTAGCCAACACAGCAAGTCTCCCGTTTCTCCCCGGACGCCACCTCTCACGCCTTTCTTTCTGGATCGGCCCAACGCCTCATTCAATCGGGGACTAGACATTGTCCCCAGCCCCAACGACGAATTGTACAAATCGCAAGCGCTGCTATGCCGATCGATAGTAATACGTGGGAATGAGCGACAGCGAGGCATGCGGGCTCGAGTCCTAGCCGAGCTCCATCCTGACATAACACAACTGGGGAGACCGGCCTCCCAACCATGATGGAATGACGCATCCAAAGCACGCGCAATAGACGAAGCTCGCGAAATGAAGAAGTCGAAGACCACGGGCCGCTCAGCCCCGCGCAAATGACGACTCAATCCGACCGGGTTCGCAGTAGAGACAAAGAAGCAAACTAAAACTCACCAGTTTCACGCCTAACCAAGCTCTTCTCTCCACACCTCCTATCGGCACCCCTGGTTCACTTCCGCACAGCTCGACAGCCCCCAAAAACGTTTTGAGCGCGAGGGGTATATCACCAGCCGTATACGCCGTTTCAGCGCTATACAGGGCCACGTGGGGTGTTTGAGGCGCGAGGAGTTGGGCGTGGGCGAGTGCGGAGAGGGCGCGGTCGTACCTGCGTAAAATAACGAGAGGTTGTTACGAGATAAAGGGACATGGGGATAGAACTTGCATGTTGCATTCGTTGTACATGTCTGCGAGCTCCATCCAGCCTTCCACGTCTGCATAAAACGTGTCGAGGTACTTGGTGAGCTCCTCTGCCGCCTCGGTAATTTTGCCCAAGCTTCGTAGAGTCGCAATCAAGCGTTTTCGCACAGGCTGCGTAATGCCAGATAAATAATTCGCAAGCTGCTATCTTGAGAATACCAACGTACCACGCAACTCTCGTCCTCCTTGGTGAGATAATACACATACATCTTGAGCGCGTCTTGGAGCATATTATCTGCTTCTAGCCGTTGGCCTTTTAGTACGGTTACACGCGGCGAATCTGGGAACTGTGCGTCCAAAAGTACAAGACAATCCTAAATGCGCGTCACAAACCGATCAATACACGCGTCTCGTATAAAATCAAGACTCACATCTGCAATATCCATCCTCCCGGTATCCAAAGCCGCAAATGCAAGCTGCTCTAAAAACGCCCAAGCTAATAGAACCAGAATCGGAACTCAATACCCCGCCATTTCTCCTTGGACAAATACACTCACGATCCTCCCCCTTGGTATATTTTCCGCTCTCCAACAGCGGCTCGCCCCATCTTACAATCTCGGCGCTGGACCGTGTCCCGTGTGAACGGTACGTCGCAAATTGCTGTAATACTTCGGTCATGGTAATAGAGTCGTGGTCTATGAGCTTGAAAGCGTGGCGGGTCACGTGCTATAGCGATAATCCGGTGGCGTCTATTTCTTGGTCTTGTATGCTCAGTCGTCATATTGTTGTTTGCCGAGACAACAAGCCAATATATGCATATAGGTCCGACTATCGAAATGAAAGGCATAAGAATTGAGAAATCAGGCAGGATGAGATTTGTTTCCTTCCTTTCGCCACCACTCACATGAGTGACCATCCAAAGTCCACCTCACACTCGCACGACATGTTGACTACCACTCAGCAGCCCGAGCCTTATTCTCATATCACACGCGGTGCTGTTTACCACTGCGCTCGCACGGCGCTCTCGGCGAAATTTCAGCACCTGGCCCTGCCACATCGATATCAGTGTACCATCAACCCCGCTCGTTGGTTCTATGAACACTACCCATGTCCCTTGCTCCACGACTCGAACGAAGACGCAGAATACTCCTCAGATTCCTCGTCTGACTCTAGTTCCATCGCCATCGCCAAAATGGGACGTTGGCGGAAGGTATGGTGTCATTGTTTCTTATTTCATTTCATTCGCCTAATTGCATGCTCGCTACTAGGATCTTCACGTACCCCCTCGATTAGTCCTAGAGCGTAATATCTCTTCGGGAGCTTCTACTACATCGTCATCTCAACCGTCCCCACTCTCCGATGTTTTCACATATCTCAACTCGTCCAACAATTCAATTTCAGACATCAGTAGCGCGATGGGTGCCTGCTCAATATCCGAGGCTGAGCGAACCGAGTGCGAAACCAAGGTTCAGGAGTCTCAATCCGAGACAGAGGAATACGGAGCGCAGACACGCTCAGCTCCAACTATACGCGATGTACCGACTCTTGCCAAAGTGCAAGCAGGACTCTATACCCTCATACCGCTTACACCAACTAGCCTTCATCATTATATTAGTTCATACCAACCCCGACCTAAGCCGCCTCACTCCAAACATTGAACCGAATCACCTCATGCCGAGCTATCATCGTCGTCTAAACACCAGAGTAGATAGGCACGTATAGAGGAATCGACTCGAAGTCTGGATCTTGAAACGGATAATAGGATAGCACGAGCCTAGACATGCATAGATGTACTCTACCTTATATACCAATAGACAAGCTCAAACTTTCCCTCGAGAGCTCAAATGAACAAATAAACATACGCATTACGACCAAGTACAACAAGCACCGAAAACAAAGCTGCTAACTCTCCCACACAAACTCTTCTGGAGGCTTGTCATTATTGTCCCGCAGCTCCATGAACGTTTTGACGCTCGCAATCCCCCATGCGTTGGATCCGATCTTGGCGCCTCCCAGAACACCATCTGCCATGACTGCCTCGCGTGAAGCAGGAGCGAGTGTCAGTTTTGCTCGGGTAGGTTGTGTATCTGCACGGTCTACAAAACAAAGTCAGCTCGTCTGGATGGGAAATGAAGAGAAAAACACTCACAATGCCAAACGCCTGTATGAGGTTCATACCATCCCAAGGGCGGCTGACCAGTCCAAACCTCATCCGCGACTTCTGACCGCTTCTCCAACCTTGTCGAATCACCATCAAGCATGAGAGGTGGTGCTGGTACGCCCTCTTGTCCTGGCACTACAGCTGGAGCAGTTAAGATAGGAGGAGGAGCAATCGCGGCTCTCCTCATCTTTGCCAATTCTCTATCCGCCTGCAAGACAGCAGCCATACGAATCTCCGGCACTGGTCCAGAATCGTCCCCTGGGCCACCGTAGATGGTAGTGGGACCACCAACGCGATAGACTTTATCTGCTGCGGTCGTTGTTCCCGGTTGGTTTGTCGAGTGTTGGGGTTCGTCGAGTGGCTCTTGGAGTACTTCACCAACGAGTTCGCCTGCCGTTTTGCCCTCGGCGAGTACACGGTCTTCGTAGTAGTCGTCTATCACCCAGCGGCCGTCTAGTCATATCAAAGTTAGACAAGGGGTCAGGAAAGAGACTAGAACGATCGTACTTTTAATCATTTTGGCTCCATGGACTTTGTACGCGCTTCGTGCGGTGACGAGCGTGACACTTCTGCTCTTGAGAGAGTTGGGTAGCCGACCGATCTCAATGAGCTTTTCTTTTTCGCTCTGCCCAAGGGGAAGTTTCACGAGTTGGGGATTACGACTAGTAGATTCGGCGTTTAGTTCACTGTATCAGGGGAGGGGTAGCACAGTACGTACCGGAAGTAGTAAAGCGAGTCACGGAATCCTGACGTTCGGGCGGCGTCGATAGACAGCATGTACTGACGATCTGGGTCGTCACGCATTGGACTCGTAAAGGTAGGCGCTTTGAATTCCCGACCTACAAACGACATTGTTATAATCACAAAGCGAGAGTATATGACGATACACACCTCCGAGCAGATTTCCTCGCGCGTCGATCTTTTCGTCTCCTTTTGGATCATCGTCGGTCGTCAACTCATCGTTCTCAAAAAACAAGGGTTTTCCGTTGACGAATTTATAGGGTTTGGGGCCAGTATAGCCTAATCAAGAGTCAATGATGAAACCAAAACAGACAACAATCGAGCTTACCATCTGGAACGACCATGGGGCTCGCATCTCTAGCGCGTACCGGCTTCCCCGCGCGACCAGAGCCCCTCGGCCGCCCTCTTGGACGACCTCTCCCACGTCCACGGGGTTTGGGTGTCCCAGTGGGCGTGTCCTTGGATCGACCACGACCTCGCCCCCTTCCACGACCACGACCGCGTCCTCGATTGCCGTCAGCGTCTGCTGTACCATCGCCTTCGCCTTCGCCCTCGCCTTCACCCTCGCCTTCGACATCCACCTCTTCCTGCCCGTCGCCCTCTTCTGCTTCGCCTTCGCCCTCTTCTGGCATCTCGCCCTCGTCGTCCTCGACACCTTCCTCATCCTCCTCGCCACCCTCGCCCTCTTCTCCAGGATCCTCGGTGCCTTCCTCGCCTTCGTCTACCTCCATCTGGTCAGCGCCAGAGTATGATGCCTCGGGTTCATCTTCTGGCGTCTGGCGGCGCGCGGACGCGGCATTCGGATTCTGAACGCGCAAAACAAGACGACGCGACATGGTCGAGCGCCGGGCGTCTGTGGTGGGGTGATTTCCCCAAACGGTTGTTTGTACGCTGACTAATGTACTCATAATGACTCGCTGGCGCAAACAATCGCATTTATCTCGATGCGCATCGGTCTGAGTCGACGACTGCTGTTGACTGTGCGACCACCACCCAGACTCGTCACTGCGAGATACATCCCTAGACTCAGACTCTACTCGGCCATGTCTGCTGCAGAGACACCCAACCCCGCGCCTCACCCCGTCCAATCCACCGCCCAGCCAGCCCCACCCGCGCCTGGCCCAAACGTCAAGAAGGAGAAAAAGGCAAAGGCTGTTGACAATGAGCCCAAAGCACCTCTAGAGGTGGGATACCATATTCATTGGCACTGCTCTCACTCACAACACTATGCGCCTCGCAGCTCAACCCGCCGCCCGACTTTTTTGATCACCGTATACAGATCTACGAGAAATTCAAAAAAGAGTACGACGAGTTTGTCGCAGGCGAGTCACCTCTACTCCACAATTAAATTTGCACTAACCCGAGTCGCTACAGCCCAAGCACGCGAGCCCATTACGATCACTCTTCCAGACGGTAGCACACGCGAAGGTAAATCATGGGAGACCACCCCCATGGCTATCGCAGCCCAGCTCTCGAAATCTCTCTCTGAGCGAATCGTCATTGCCAAAGTCGACGGTAACTTGTGGGACCTTGAGCGTCCGCTCGAATCATCGTGTAAACTCGAATTGTTGGATTTCGAGCATCCAGAGGGTAAAAAGGTGTTTTGGCATTCTAGCGCACATGTGTTGGGTGAAGCTGCCGAGAGGCATTATGGATGCCATTTGTGCGTCGGGCCACCTACGGATGATGGATTCTTCTATGAAATGGCTATCCAAGAGCGGTGAGTGGTTTTCATTTGGCGCATATGATAGGCTATAGCGATAGATAGTACCGTCGCTGCTGGCGACTATCCCTCACTCGAAAATGTCGCCAAGAGCGCTATAAAGGACAAGCAACGCTTCGAACGTCTCGTCGTTCCCAAGGAGACTCTCCTGGAGATGTTCAAGGTCAGCACAACTTCCATATATGGCGATTGACTCACCAACTGACTCCCTCACAGTACAACAAGTACAAAGTCCAACTCATCCAGAGCAAAATCCCCGACGGCACAAGCACGACTGTCTACCGTTGTGGTCCCATGATTGATCTCTGTGTTGGGCCGCATATTCCCCACACTGGGCGCATCAAGGCTTTCATGATTACCAAGGTACATCTAATCCAGACTATATGCATGCTTATATCTTACACTGATTGGCGTAGAACTCGTCGTCCTATTTCCTCGGTGATGCAGCCAATGATTCTCTTCAGCGCATTTACGGGATTTCTTTCCCCGATACCAAACAACTTACCGAATACAAGGCATTCCTGGCCGAAGCTGCCAAGCGTGACCACCGCAAAATTGGAAAGGTTTGCACTCATATTCAGCCTCGAGGGAATGTGCCGCTCAATTGTACATCACAGGATCAAGAACTGTTCTTCTTCCATGAACTCAGCCCCGGTTCCTGCTTCTTCCTTCCGCATGGGGCGAGGATATACAATACACTCATTGAGTTAATGAGGGTTAGTTGATCTCTATTTCATAGGACGGCACACCTTCTAACAACAAGGCTGAATAGGAAGAGTATAGGAAACGTGGCTATCAAGAAGGTAACCGACGTTTCTCGCCGACCCAAACGGGGCGCATGCTGATCACACAAACCTAGTTATCTCTCCAAACATGTTCAATGCCAAACTCTGGGAACGTTCCGGTCATTGGGCAAACTACAAGGACGACATGTTCCTTCTTCCGGTCGAGAACGATAACTTTGCGCTCAAGCCTATGAATTGCCCTGGGCATGCGTTGATCTTCGACTCGAGGGATAGGTGCGGCTCTAGTGTATTCGGCTGATCCCGACCATTGAACGCCACTTGCAGGTCATATCGTGAACTCCCGTTGCGCATGGCTGAATTTGGGATCATCCATCGAAACGAGGCGAGCGGCGCCCTCACCGGCTTGACCCGTGTCCGCCGATTCGTTCAGGACGACACCCATGTATTCTGCATGCCTTCCCAGGTCTGTCTCTTCCTATTGTCAGGTTCATCCATGCTAACTTACAACAGATCGAGCAAGAAATCGAAGCTATCTTCAACTTTTTCGAGCGAGTGTATGGCATCTTTGGGTTCACGTTCAAGCTCGAGCTTTCCACTCGTCCGGAGAAGTTCTTGGGGGACATCGAGACCTGGAACGCCGCTGAAAAGGTGGCATCTTTCTCCTGCTTTCGCATAGATCTCTAACCAAACATGTAATAACAGCAACTCCAAACCGTATTAGATCGGTTCCAACCCGGCAAATGGGAACTTAACCCCGGCGACGGAGCATTCTACGGTCCCAAGATCGACATCACAATCCAGGACGCGCTCAAACGGTCATACCAATGCGCCACCATTCAACTCGATTTCCAGCTTCCGGAGCGATTCAATTTGAAGTATCGTGGACCGGAAGGAGGCGATGATCTCTCGAGGCCTGTGATGATCCACCGTGCGATCCTGGGTAGTCTAGAACGGTTCATTGCAATCGTGACAGAGCATTTCGGGGGCAAGTGGCCGTTTTGGTTGAGTCCGCGCCAGGTGATGGTTGTGCCTGTTGCTGCGCCTTTTGTAAGTCTATTCCTGCATCTCGAGTTGCTACAATGGGCTGAATTTGGACCGGTCGATTATAGAACAACTATGCTACGGAGGTTCAACAAAAGCTACACGACGCTGGGATGTTTGTTGATGTTGACTTGACTGGAGATACCCTCTCCAAGAAGATTCGCAACGGAGAAATTGCGCAGTACAACTTTATTGTTGGTCAGTACTATTTATACATCTATACACCTAATTTTAGTTCTTACGCTTTTGGAATAACCCAGTTGTTGGAGAGGCCGAGGCAAATGCCCAGGCTGTCAACGTTCGCAACCGCGACGACGTAGGCAACAAGCAACGCCAAGATGAGATTATCAAGCTAGACGACTTTGTAGGTAAACTTGTGTCGCTCAAGAAGGAGAGACGGCTAGAGAACAAATTGCTGTAAATGATAGTTCGGGGATCTTGTTATTTCGTGAAAATGAATTCGTGCAACTAGATTTCTAGTCGAACGCCTCTAGTTTTAGCAAGTCAAGTTACCGCATGAATTGGCTAGAACTGCAAACCAGTATATACAAGAGGGGATGCGTGCATGATATTTTGTGCGCCTAAGCACGCCACCTAAAATTCTATGTGACCTCTGGACCTCCTTTACACGACTCCAAACTGGCTTCGCTGTAGTCAAGAAGTGAGAGGTGAAAAGACTCGTAAAAACTTTCTAACTTACCAATTGCATGATGGCGGCTCGTTCGTTCGCGGGCAAGCCATTGATTTGGTCAGGCGTAAGAGAAAGAACCTGCTGGATCATAGCCTAGTGACAACACCGTTAGGACTTGAGAACGTCCACGTGCATCTGGATCTTACCTGTTGCTGGGCTGATACCCCAGGAAGCGCGGGCACTGGCGGGGGTGCTACTGGCGCCGGTGCAGGCACAGGAGGAGGCGCCTGATATTGGGCATAGGCGGGGTTCACCGGCGGAGGTGGAGCGTAATAATTGGGAGGATATTGATTCATTGGTGGGGGGACGGGAGGTGCCGAAGGTGGTGGTACCGGAGCTGGAGTTTGAATAGGAGCTTGTGCGGCTGGAGGCTGGGCGCCGCCGCCAGGAAGCATTTTCTAGGGATATTCACGACGAGTAAGAACAAAAAGACAAAAAATAAATGATTGAACACTGACTTGAAGGACCGCCGGATCTACAACATTCGTCATGAGCATAGTCTGGAAACACGCGTACGCCAGTTGAGGATGCGCTACCAGAACCGCTCGAGCCGCTTCCGAGTTAGACGTTACAAAGCTCTATAAACGAAGGGAACAAAATTAATGAGGCCAAGGCATTTTTTCCGTTGTTCTCACCTTTACTTGTTGTAAAAGCTCGATTTGTTTTTCGGGCCCCAAGGCCACGATCGCGTTTGTGATTACATCCAAAGAATTTGAGCCAGGCGGGATTGCTACACCACTCGGTATGGAGGATAAGATTGTCTGGATGTCTGGAGGGCCCCCTCCACTCCCTCCTGGACCACCTCCCGAACGAGGTGGGGGACCTCTATGGGAGTCACGTTCCCCTAGAATCTCTCCTCGAGACGTGAATTTCCCTTCAAGAGCTGGATCTGCATCTGCCAAGTCGATACGTAGAGATCGTCCACCAACATCCGTCCCATGCAAGTTACGAACAGCAGAAGCTGCACTCTCATGGTCTGCGTGGCGTGGCGCGGGAATGTCAGAGCCCGGCCATACTGGAATGCTAGACCAATGCACTAACCAAAGAACTCGCAGAAGCCGTATCCCTTTGCTTTTCCTGTTTCCCTGTCGAATACCAGGCTACGTGTAAAGAAATAAGTTTAGGTGAATGAGACGGGCCGTCAGTGGGCGACTGCAAAACTCACCGGAATCCTGCTACTGGACCAACCGAGCTAAAGACTTGAGTCAGTTGTTCCTGCAAGAGCGATCAAAATCTAGTCTGTGAGTTTAAACGTTGTCTTCGTAGAGACGCCATCAAAAACAATGATATTATCGTACCTCAGTCATGTCATATGGGACATTCCCAACTAGATTAACCTGTGAGTCCAAATGCTATACCACTAGCAAAACGCAAAGATTTCTTACCGAATACGACTCGGCTCATGGTGGGAATGGTATCCGTGTGCTTGTGGTCGTCGAGAAGTCCGTGAGCTTGGCGCCAGTAGACACACCCCGGAATTTACAATAACCGCCGAAACTCAGGTTAACAGCCACTTGATTGTTGTGTGGCAAGAAACACCAAACAAAAATATCAATGTACATAAATGCTGGCAGAACGGTATTCTGTTAAATCATCTCGAGCACTAAAGTATCAATGCTAACGTGGTTCTAGTTTTGCTATCTTTAATTTCACAAGTATTTTCGTTTCAGTCTTCTACAACACGAACTCCCTTGATAAAGAACAAGTCTTCGTTACACTCCCATCTTCTCTTCAAAACTCTGCCAAACTCTGCACCTCTCCACTTCATCCAGATCAAAATCTTCAACATAGCTCCCTCCTTCCTGTCCCCTTGTGTTCGTCCCACCTGATTCAGCTCTGAATACCATCCTTTTCCCAGACGTATATGAGGGCCAAACTGGTTTAGGGGGACTGGCTGTGTCCGTGAACAACGAGAGGGGAGAGTTGGGATCACCTGTTGCTACAAAAGCAACTATGTAGGAGATTGTCTCATCCGAAAGTGCACGTTGGGCGGGGGTGAGGGGGTTGAATGTGTTTGTTCCATTGGGGCTGTTGATTCCTTAGTCGTGTCAGTCCTAGATAATTAGTGCATATACTCACCCAGAACTATTGATCTCAGACTAGTTCAATATTTGGGTGCGATAAACAAGGCTCACCGTGTTCCTTCGAAAAGAATCCAGTTGTCGGCGCTGTGACCTGCCTTCTTTAGGTTCACCGGGTCGGGCTCGTCAAATCGATAGCTATACACTCGATCTCCATATACACTTCCCGCCACATAGCTCTGTACCATAGGGTTGGCTAATTCCCCCTCTGGTGTAGCGATGTAAACTCACCGCACAGCGGAAACATCCCTCTCCTATACCAAACTCTACAATATCTTCGGGAGGTATTCCAGCCTCCAGATACATCTCTTCTAGCTGTTGCGCATCTACGCTCGAAAGTCTTGGCCATGAGCTAGTAACAAAACTTGAAAACCCAGAGCCCGCAGCAACCGCATCATGGGTTGTATGGCTAGGTGTGGTTTTGGTTCCAATGAATAACGAAAGGCGGCATATGCACAGGAAAACGGACTGACCCCACGATGATATCAACGTCTAAATCGGTGGTTTCTCGCAGTAGGGTTGCTGGGTAATCTGGAAACAATGTTCCGTCAAGCAAAGGCCGCCAAGTCCAGTTCTCGTCCTGGGGGTGTCTGGAGATAATCAGCTTCAAAATGTAACGAGGTGGCAATCCCAATGCACCTAGCCATCCCCTCATCAGCCGCTTGCATAAGCTTGACTGCATCCACTTCTCTGAGGCATTCTAGAACATTTTGAGTTGACCAAGTTTTGTAGTAACATCCAACGGATTTAGCCAGGTGAATCCATGCTTGCTATTTATATCAAGTTAGAGCCAGCTTGACAAAATACGATTAGAGAACATCCTATTCACCTCCCGATCTGCTGGCTGGGATAATGGAGGTCTATACCAGCTCTGAAGAATAGCGCGGTGGAAAAGTTTGTCCTCCGGCTCTTGAAACTTGGCTATACAACGTGTGTAAATCGGACATATGCCTGAAATGGATCGATCCGAAAAACGTACCAACAAGGTGGGACCCAACGCTTGCAGCACCGGCACTTTGACCCATGATAGTTACCCTATTTGGGTCTCCTCCGAACGCATGGATATGCTTTTGGACAAACTTGAGAGCCATCCGCTGATCATGGAGACCCGCATTTACGAGGAGTTCTGGGTCTAGGGGAATGTATTGAAATAGGGCGGATAAATAACAGCAGTAGGAATGCGCATACCAGGTCCTGCATGCACACCTTTTCCAGGCGGATCCGGCGATGCAAGGAAGCCCATAGCGGAAAGGCGGTAGTAAATACTGACAGCTACGAAGGGGGTTGGAGAACGCTGGACCCAGTTATCGAATGGCCTAGAGCAGATTAGGTTTATTCAACCGCCCATAAAGACGCTCCTACCAGATTTCCGGGTTACCTGCACTACGGAAGATAGTATCGAGTTAGTTGTTTGGACACGAATCCGTCGAAGTAGACCTACTGAAACCCGCCCCCGTGCATGTAAACGAGGACTGGGTAGGAGGTTGTGTTCGTAAAGGTCCTGGGCGTGTAAATATTGACCATCAAGCAATTTTCAGTCCCAGCGCCGCCTCGATCATCCACTACATCGCCCAATTCATTTCAAGACTGACATGTAACTGAAACCACTCGTTGACTCACATCCCAACCAAGGTGACCATCCCTGTACACAGGGGTCTGGGTAAATCTGCTTGTCCTCGATTTCATGCTCCTTATGGGCTTCATCTAGCGACTGGGGTGCTCGGAATCGCCGCGGAGGGCGAGCGTAGGGTACGCCTAGGAACGATACCACTTCTGGGACGGTATCGTTGATAAGGCCACGGTATGAAGCGTAACCTAGATTAACAACAGGCGCGGTGTTATGCCGAGCAGGATTAATGAGAAACTGTGGAGGGCTTGGGCTAAAGGTAGCAGTGACAAAGCCATGTGCGAGATACGAGAGAGCACCAAGTCCAATAGCTCCGGCGGCGATGATGAGCGAGCTGCGAACTGAAGGATTCGCGGGGCTGCCCTCGACGGGACATGAGCCTTTCGAGAGCGGGTGGTCGCGTGGATGCGAACGGGGCATGATGGGGCAGAGCAAGGGGCTGGGAGGTGGCTGTGGGCGGCGCTTGATTGATCGGCGGGTTGTTTGTTTGTTTGGTTCCTTTCATTCCAGACTGGACCACATCATGCCCCACTCGCGCGACCACCCGTTCTCCAAGGGCTCCGAGTCTGTCGAAGAGAAGCCTCGAGACCCACCACCGTCTCACTCGGCCGCATTTGCTCTCGGAGTTGTTGGCCTCGCAGCGCTTTCCTATCTCACACACGGCTACGTCAACAGCGCTGTTACCTCCCTTCTCGGCCAACCAAGCAACAGCAATAACCTCATCCCGAAACCCGAGACATCACCAAGTTTCAGTCCAGTAGTCGACTTAGGCTATGCGTCATATCGAGGCCTGCTCAACGATACTGTTCCAAACACCATCTCGTGGCTCGGAGTGCCTTATGCTCGTCCTCCTAGACGCTTTCGAGCCCCCCAACCCCTTGATGAGACAGCAAAGGAGCACGAGGTAGAAGACAAGCAGAAATATCCAGAGCCATGCGTCCAGAGCTGGTCACCTGGAATGGGCTGTCAGTTGGCATCGATTTCTGCTCGTGCCTAGCCAACTGACACTGCACTGACTTTAGTTGACGACCGGGGAGGAGCCGGAACAGAAGACTGCCTGGTAGTCAATATATACGCACCCAAGACATACACGAATGCGAGCTCATATCCAGTATTGACCTATATACATGGCGGGGGGTTCTAGTAAGTAGTAGTTGCTCATCGTGTTTGCCATCTACTCATTCGAGCCGCTATAGCAATGGAAATCCACACACATGGTTAGTTGAACATACTATTTTAGTCGTATTTAAATCACTCATACTCCATGCTTAGGCCCTTTGACAACTGGGTTCAGCGCTCCCCAACGCCCTTCGTCGCAGTCAGCATTTACTATCGTCTTTCTGCCCTCGGTTTCCTCGCATCTCCAGACTCGCCGGGCAAAGGAGTACACGCAGGACCAGGTAACGCCTCCAATCCCGTTATGTATACTTGTCAAGTAACATGATTCAGACCCAGAGCTACTTCTCAATGCTGGCATTCACGACCAACGTCTCGCCCTCAAGTGGATCCAGAAACATATCCATGCCTTTGGTGGAGATCCTGGACGAGTTACTATCATGGGCCAGAGTGCTGGTGGAGGGAGTGTTGGTCTTCACCTTGTTGGTAAGCATCGACCAACCAACAGAGCATATTGTCGGTAACTCTGCTCCACTAGCCAAGACGCCAGAGCCTGAGCACCTGTTCAACCGCGCGATATTACAAAGCTGGTACAGAACACCAGTTCCTTATCCTGCGGACCGCAAAGTACGAAACCTTGTATTAAATTGATACTGGCCGTGGCTTACTCCTGCATCCAAATTAGGCTTCTTGGAACCACCTCACTAAACTAGTTGGATGCTCCCACTGGACCTGGAGCACTCAGCGTACACTCGAATGTCTCCGTCAGGTCGATACCGTAAAGTTGATTCAAGCCGCTGACGAGGGAATGGCCAAGTGAGTTGCCCAGTGTCTTGGTTGCCTTGTGACGAACTAAAAATTGGGGGAACAGACACCTGAAGGATGCGTACTGGATGTGGCAGCCCGTGGTGGATGGCACTCTCTTCCCAGATTATCCAGCCAGGCTATTGAATGAGAAGAAAGATGTGGATATCATGGTTGGGTAAATCGTTTCTTCTCTCGTATCTATTTCTCCGCTCATTCCGACTGGCTCCCGCTAGCCACACAACGCACGACACTGTTACCGCCGGCCCAACCTACCAGTCATTCGTACCTACTATTCGAGCTGCCTATCCTAAACTCTCCATGTCTGATGCACACACGCTCGAGAAACTGTATACCCACGCTGGGGTCGCACCGGATAGCGTCTCCGATTTCGGGATAGGAGAAGGGATGTTCAGGTGTGGGGTACGTGTACAACGGGTCAAGGAAACAAGAAGGAAGCTGACAAAACGAATAGATGCATGCTTTGGCCAAGGTGTATGAGGGTAAGATATACAGCTATCGATTTGATGAACCAGACCCGGTCAACCCTGATCGAGCGGACCATTGTGCCGACAACTGGATACTCTTTGAAGGGACACGGTACGTTTCTTTATTGACTCCCGCTAGTCACCGCCAACTGATATATGCGATGCGCAGAGGAGGGTAAGCAACCCGTGTAAGCACTTGCCCTTTGGCTAGACCGCTAACCGAACCCCAGTTCAAATGGAACCAACGTGTTTAATCCGCTCACACCCGCCCAACGTGCGCTCTCTGACGAGACAATCTCCTATATGGTTTCATTTGCTGCAACTGGTGACCCGAATTCGCTTCGCTCCTCCCTGTCTTCAAAACCCGAGTTCGTGTCGCCCATTTGGCCAGTTCATTCTTCGGGCAAACGGCTCGTGTTTCGAGCTGAAAGTGGAGGAACAGGTGTGACGAAGGGAGTCAAGGGAGGGAGTTACCTTGAAGACATAGACGAGGATGAAGTTAAGAGGTGCGAGGTTTGGGAAAAGCTGGCTGGAGGGACGCAGTTTTAAGGGGAAATGGCGCATCATTGTATGCGGCACTGCAAAGAAAATGAATAGACTAAAATGTGGATGGCGCTCGGTTGCAAAAGTAAATGAATTTATTAAGCGAGGACGAACAGGAGACAATCCAGAACGTCTAGTGTTCGCCATGGTGAGCGATGTGACCAGCTTTGCTGTTCAAGTATGCATCCGTCTTGTTCGCCCATACGTAGACGGCGTAAGCTGCCGAAATTTTTATCAGTATGCCATACGATCGGAGAAGGAGAACAGAAGCGTACCAGTTCCGAGAGGAATGGCAAAGTACGGTGCTTGTGCTGCCAGCCGGGTGTAACCATTGAACAGGTATCCGTGGAGTACCCCCGCAAATGCACGTTGCTTCCAAGGCGAGAGACCTGGGTTGGGGTAGATCAACTCGACTATTCGATCCGACGCCAACTGTGTAGCACATACTATATTGGATTGTTCCTTTTTGCTTAGGGCCTCCCATATCACCCCACCATCCCATCTAAACGGCCCCGGTGCATTGATTAATCACCCCCCAGACATGATCACAAACTCCAAGATAAAGATTGGCTCACATATGCTTTGCCTGTTAGTTTGTTTTTCATTAGACACGAGACCTGTGGTTTGTTTCAGTTTATGCTGCTCACCCGTAGGCATTCCACTCCGTGCAACGGCGGTAGGCCTCATAGTCGATCTAGGTAAAGAATGAAGTCGTGTGTGAAGTTGGCCCGGATTGGTCCGAGGGGATTATGTCATGTAGTCACGTGTCATCCTGGTCCCGGCGCTTGCTGCGCTACGTGCTCCCAGATTCCACGTCGACAACGGTCATCGCGTCAAGGACATATCTCGATTAGAGGTCAGTAGTAATAAGCTTCTACAATAAATCCTTACTCAAAGGGCTCTCAAAGAACGTCACGCTCTTCACTCCAACCTTTGAATTACTCCCACACATCCTTGCCAAGTTCGTCACTATTTTCTGGCTTACGGACTAATGCTGAATCTTCTTGGCCGTAGCAAACCATGATATCCGACGTTACCCTTGCTCGGATAGCCAATAGTCTCGGCATCATGTCCGTTATTCTCATTGTCGCCTATCACTTTGTCGCAGTCAACGCGCGCTCGATAACTTCTAAATCGAGTAATTAAATTGATTTTGAGCTATTTATTTGTAGCCTTGTCTTTTTTTTACGTTATGGAGTCCCAAAATCTATACGTTTCAGCGTATCAGGTTCAGAACTTTCCCATGAAACCATCTTCTCGTTATCCAAGGGTCAAAACATCCTCATAGTTATCATACACATTTCAGCCTCATCGCACCATGCCCCTAGTACTGATACCTAAACTCGGGATTCTCCATGTCGGTCATATCTATCACAAGCTCTTAGCGTGTTCTCGCATAGCGACTATGCCGGCTCACCATCAAATGCGTTGTCCAAGTTCACCTCTCCGTCAGCCCTGCCTTTGGCTTTGGCTGCTTCGATCTTGAGCTTGTTGCGCCTCACGAGAATCACTCTCAAAACGAAGAACACGATGATCTGCGCAATGTAGAATGCCAAATGGACCGTGAATCCGACGCGGTACCGAGGCGCGTCTTTGGTCTGGAATACTTGGGGACCAACCATCTAGGCAAACGAATGTGTAAGTCAATAGACATGAGGTACGCAATCAAACCGTTCGTACGTTTCCAGCTGCCCAAGCGATCAGGGACATAGTGAGCACGACCGACTTCTTAGTTTGACCAGCGATGTTACGAGTAATCAGGGAGAGTAGAAGCACAGCTACACCACT
This sequence comes from Ceratobasidium sp. AG-Ba, assembly GCA_016906575.1. Classification (NCBI taxonomy): domain Eukaryota; kingdom Fungi; phylum Basidiomycota; class Agaricomycetes; order Cantharellales; family Ceratobasidiaceae; genus Ceratobasidium; species Ceratobasidium sp. AG-Ba. The sequence continues at coordinate 1,412,158 of CP059639.1, forward strand.
GTGAATACGCTTGTTAGTTCCGGTGGGAAAAAAACCAATAGTCGAACCTACTTGAACCAAAAAGTTCCGTAGAAGGCAATCAGCAATCCAACGCGCGTAGATTTTCCATTGGGGACAGCCATGAGCATGCTGGTCGTAGCAACCATGGGGACACAGATACTGGCGAGCCACCTTATCAGTAGTGGCTATAGTATAGAGCCGGATTTAGTACTTACATCATCATAACAAGCAGTGTCTGCTTGGTCTTGCGCGCAGCCCAGGCGACACTCGTTACAATGAGTATATGCACTGTGCCTTGGACAAGCGAAAGCAAACTAGTTTGAAGTGTATCAAACCCGAATCCGTCCTTGATGATGAGATTTCCGAAAGCCCCAATCCCAGATGTAGGAAGCGTGTTGCTTAAAACAGTTTAGCTCTAGCATACAACCTGAGGCTGAAATCATACTTACAGGATTTGCATGAGCACATAGAACCTGGGGGAATTCACCCTGATGTTCTCGTATTTTGACAGATAACTTACCAGACTTGGATATCTTTGAACGCTTCGAGAGCTTGCTCTCGTTTGAAGGACTTATTTTGAATACCAGTCTGGTTCGCACGAACTCGTTCAACCATAAGGGTCTTGTCTTCTGCTTTGAAGCACTGTTACAACCCATATTGAGCATAGTGCCTGAGCCCGAACGTATTTGTCAAACCTTTGCGCGCATGGGCGAGTCGGGAAGATAAAGCCAGATAAAGACACCCCATAGAACAGTTGCGAGCCCCAACTACAGCATGTAAATATTAGTCATACCCACATCGGAGCCTTAGAAGCTAGGTTGCACGTACCATCATAAACAATACTTGCCACGATTTGATATTGGAGTTCTTGATGTGCGAGACACCGTACGATAACAACCCCCCGACCATTTGTTGGAGCCCGTTCATGGCATACCTATCCACGCAATATTCGGTCAACCGCATCCGTGTAGCCCCTGACTTATGGATGCTTACCAGTACGAGACATATTCGCCCTGCTCTGCACGACGATACCACATAGACGTCATCAATAGGAACGAGGGTTGGACCGCTGCTTCGAAGGTGCCGAGCAAATAGCGAACAACCATAAGCGACGCAAACGACTTGCACACCGCAGTCAACGCTGGAATTAGGCCGATCGAAGTCAGTATATTAACGGCTCGCCGACGACGCAGATCTTTGTTCACCTAACGTGGCGCCCCACAAGACGACCGCTGTTCCCAGGACTGAAAGAAGCGTTTAGTAGAAGTAAGTCTAAAAGGTCTAACCCCACAAGCCGGCATTTCAACGCACATTTTCCGATGGGCTATATGCGCGAGCCTTCATTAGCGACGCGTAGATCATGAACAGGGACGCACGTACAAATTTCTGGCACAGAACGTTGACCGGAAACTCGGCGACAAGCGATCCAGCATAGAATATCTAGCATGGGGTATTCCCCGCGTTAACGCTAATCGCGGCGATTGCCTTCAGAATTGAGGATCAAACCCCGCTTACCGTTGTCAATGCGGCGTACTCCTGACCGTGAAGATTGGCATCCTTTGAAATTAGAGGACCAGGGCGGGGAAGGTAAGGTTACAGCGATGGTCGTATTCGTAGTCCGCTTGCACAGGGTAAGTTTACAGGGTCTTATTTGGACAAACTATGGTGTAAGCAGTGGAGTGGTACAGCAGGCCGCTCTTCTGTCCAAATTTGCACTGTTCGAGACTACCCGTTGTAACATTTCCTAGACTTTTGGGCGTTCTCTTGTTGAGTAGTTTGTGAGGACTCAAATAGTTGGTTATTGTCTCTGAGACAATCGCCGCATTTGTGAGTTAATTTACAACTTACCGTGTGTTCATATCATTGGTGCACCCCAGTACTCCTCGCTTAGGACAGAGTGGATGATGTCTAAAGACATACGGTCATCAAACAAGAGCTTGTTGGTAGGTCGAGCCCAATATGAGTTGAACTTGCATGCCCGCCTTTAACCGTTTCGTTCTGTTGGCAAACCGCTGGTTACGCCAATCCACTACTCAACCCGACATGATATATGTATTGTCATCCTTTGGCAGCATGGCCCTATGTGGAATTAATATGTATAACACATGATATGGGTATATGCCGATGTGATACCAAGCCCCAGTCCAGCCGTTTGTCTGGAGCTTGCCCAAACAGGACCCTGTAAACTTACCCTGTGCAAGCGGACTACGAATACGACCATCGCTGTATTAGACGTTGATGCGGGTTTACCATAAACGTAGTGTGCCCCTTACTTTCTGGATGTTCATGATTGCCGCGAATGACATCGTTCCCTTATCTAGACTCTATGGGAACTTGGCTTGAGCCCGGTTGAGAGGACAATGAAGTGTTTTTCCTACTTGGATGAAGTACGTAACCTAAGAGAAATTAGATTCAATATGACTGGACGAAAGGCATCACCGCCGCTGTCCGATGGGCCGGTCGTAACTCACAAGCATTACTAGCAAGACCCGTTTGTTGATGAGCTTCAGCAATCGACTGTTTGTCTCCTCGTCAATTTCAACCGCATGTTGCGCCGCAAACTGGGCAATCTCCTGATCAATTCCCCGGTGCCGTTGGGCGGGTTCGGTGTCCTCTGAAAACGTCGCACTATTGGTATCCTCCAGGTGCTCGATAGCCACCTTATTATCCTGAAATTTGCTTCGATCCATCCGTTTCGTTGACGACTGCAAGCAGATGAACCTGGATTATGACGAAATTGTTCAAGTGCGGGAGTGGGGGGAAATTATTCAGGATATGGTCGGAAGAGGGGCCACAAGCTTCGCCGAACTCAAGACTCTCCATTAAACACTTACACGGTGCCCCGTCGAGGCATTCCTGCTTCCCCACCTCTGGGAGGCTCGGCCCGCCGGTCCGTCAAGAAGCTCAACTCCGTAGCCGTATTGGGACTTGATCTAGCAGCCAAGGCCATCCGTGCAAATCAGAAGCACTGGTGTAACTCCATGAGGTTACGGGCCGGAAATAATGTCGAATTGACCTACGGCTTACAACGACAGTCGCGCCCGGGAATCCTTGCGGCCTGATATGGATTAATGAACCCAAGTTTGGAGGGGCGTACAAGCGCGAAAGCGCTATGCCTGAATAGCATACATCGTACTTGCTCCGCCTGCACCATGACATTGGTGAGCCTTGAAGAGCGCGCTTCTTAGGAGGTGCTCGGTGCGAATAATAACACCATGCCTGGTTGAAGAGATAGGGTAAGATAGGGCTAAAGCGGAGGACGAAAATCAATATCCTGATTGATCATATTTCTCCAGCATATCGTACATCCGCGTTATCACCAAGCCAGGACATCCAGTTTTTGAGGTATGTCCCTCCTTTCTCGACAGTCGACGAGTCTCCAATGACACACTACTCGAACCCAATGTTAGTGTAACATTCGAAGAGAAGAATAAGAAACGTAACCAAATGTCTTCGAGGTCGTGTCATTGCAACTAAGTAATAGATTTAACCCAGTATTCGAGATCTATAGAAAGCTGCTGCAAATCACCTACCATTCAGCCGCCTCTTCTCCTTCAAAAATCCAACTTCCCTCTATAGCACTGGGGTTACGTAGCTATAATGGCTCAAAATGAGACATACCTTGTCGTTGCTTCGGACCAAACTTAATATAATGGCCTCTTTCTCGCGGCCTTGCATTCCGTCCACCGTTCCGATCTCCAAATCCGGAAATGTTGGACGTAATAGTGAGACTAATAAAGTAACTTGCGCCTGATATCTATCGCGGCATAGTATCCTTTTAGTCTAATATTTAAATGATGTATAATAGGATCAGGGCACTGACGGCGTGATAATTGCTATTTGTGCAGCGTTTAATCCTGCTGTGACCTTGATAAGATAATATTGGTGTGGTGAGTTTACACAACACGGTAAAACCATACCAGCTCGTCAACCCATTTTTTCACCAAAGTCGCCTCGTTTTCGTTAGACCGGCTCGCATCGTCCCCACCTTCGGCATCTGCCTTTTCATAAAACTCGCACCCCGCGGTGTCAAAGAAGACTACAGGTTCTGCAGTTATTTCGGCGAGTTCGGGTTCGGTGGACACACCAGGCAAGTCACGCAACAGATGGGACGCAACGGATTCGTGAGAAACCAGTGCAGAGCTATACAAGGTACGAGAGGGAAAATCCGCAATCTTCTTGTGCATTCTACGATACGTTAAATTCCAGCACCCATTGAGGAACGAGAAACGTTCGTACCTGTATTGAACGGTTAGCATTCTTTTGATAGAAGGTCCATACATATGCTCCAAGCGCTGAAAAAGGGTAACTTCAAGAGATCTAGGCGGGACAAGCCGAACGGGGGCGGGGGATGAGCGGATTGGATCGAAGGTGCCCTGATTTCCAGATCTTCATCATCGCTGCTTGCCGTAGATTTAACGTCGTCCTCTCCAGGTGCTGATTGGCTGTGGCCCAGTGTATCTACTCCCTCTGCATGCGGCTTCGCCGCAGGGGCAGGGACCTTGGTTGCGCCGCGACCTTTCGATTTGGCCATTTTGCTTTGGGTGCGGCCCTTCTCCGGCTGTGTCCGAACCGATCGAGTATTGGCGGAGATTATAGTTGGGGGCAGCTGGAGTGGGTCTCCAGCAAGGATAAGCTTCGCCCCTTTGAGAATGGGGGTCCAACAAACCTGTATTCTGTTATCACTATGTTTACGTGAAGCTGGCGTATGTGTCTTACTGCTTCTAGTGCCTGGCACGCTTCATCTATGCATACAACGTCAAAATGCATATTTCCAAGTTGGCGGCTGCCAGCCGAGTGACATGTAGCCAGCACAATCTGGCCAAGTCGGCTTAGTATGTCAAGCGAAAATTGGGAGTCCTACCTTTGCTTCTCCAAGTACCGATTGCACAACAACCCTCTCGCGTTTGCGATACCTAAATAGTAGATTCAACAATCATAACACAACGAAGCATCATGTCTTACTCTTTTCTAAGCTCCTTAACTTCTTCCCACATTTTCTTTCTCTCGGCTCCCTTGAGTCGACCTTTTCCCTTCCCTGTGAGTGAAGACATCGCCGATTCAAGTTCAGCCTTGACACCCGCAGCTAAGGCAGCTTGGTCCGATCGGGCAGCTTGAGCATCCAGAGTCTCATGATGAAGGTTTCCCATTACGCGAGCAGGGTGCCCGATTCGAGTGAGCGGGATTTGATGAGGAATAAGTCGTTCCAATAAGTTGTCTACATGGTGAACAACGAACACTAAGTTTTAGCTTGGCATACGTTTGATCGAAGGGCTTACCAACAGCAAGGTTGCTTGCTCCGCATACGAGGACACGCTTGTTCTCAAGTACTAGCTGGCGAATAATTTCCACTAGCGTTTGCGTCTTTCCCGTCTAAAGCAATCTAATAATTATATTAGCGTAGACATATGAATTACTTACCCCAGGCGGGCCATGTATCTAATAATGTGATTATACAACATTGCAGTTAAAGGGATCCATTGTGACTTACTAGTGCAATTTCCGGGGACTGGAGAGCAAACCTGACCGCTTCCTGCTGGCTTTCATTCAAGTGTTCATCTTTGAAGGAGAAATCGGGTGGTAGAGGAAGAATCGATTGTAGAGGTTTCAAACCAAGCAAAGTCTGTGAGAGCGGTAACGCACGCGCCACGGTTGCGGAGAGTTCCGAAGAAGATCGAGTCACAAGCGCCTCAACGGAATCGATTGCTCGATCCATCCTTGAGATGTTGAGCAATTAAATCATTGCATGATGCAGTACAAACTCAACATACCTATCGAAAGTTACGCTATTAGCCAATTTAACTCTGTCCATAATGTGTCAATCCGTGTTTTGGACACAAAGCAAGCACCCCTACACTCGACACCGTTCAGGAAGCTCGACATCCTGCAGCTCGGTTTCGGTTGATACAACAATTTGAATATCCGATACCTGAACGGAATGGGTATAGGTACCTGCCAAACTCTATGGAAATACCTTATACACGACACCTTCGACGCCAGCCTGATCCAGAGAGCTGGCTGGCTCCGACCCGGCTCGTTTGGATTTCACTGCACGTTTTCCAGCTGCGCCAGCAATGTTTGCTTCGATCCGAGCAATATCACCGGGCCTAGTGGTTTTATTTAGAATGAGGTGGCCTTGAGAACAGGTACCTTATACCTGAATGTATGTGGTGGAAAGTTAGGGGAGGTGTGATATGCAGAAGGGCGCTCTAATTCGATCAAACTAGCAGAATAAGTGAGCCAAAGGCTATGAACCCAAAGCCGCAAAAAAGGACCTCTTTCCGCCAAGTCCTACATGAACTTTAGATACTCCCAGCCCAAGTAAAGCTAGTCCTTTTTGCTCGAGTAACTTAGGACTACAAGCCGAAAGCAGAAGAGATGACTGCTGTACTTCAGCCGTTCGTTCTTGTTGACAAAGAATACGCATACGACTCAAGTACTGCTGAAGGTCGCTCATTTCAGTCGACATCGTTGTTTGATCGTGCCGATGGCCTCAGCCAGCTTGTTGTCACAACCTGGTTTCAGTCGGGTTGAGGTCAAGAGCCAACCCCACGGAGTCACGTGACACGAAGATCTCAGACAATCAACACACGTCAGATTGCATACATCCATACTACTCATCAACTCCAGTATTGATCACAGTGCATTGTATCATCTCATACCTCCCCCGTAGACACGAGTCTTTTGACGTCTACTGGCTTTCCTCCACTTTGAAGGGCGGCCTGACAGTACCAAGTTAACATATAATCCAGCGAAAATCAAGTAAACATGCAAACCTGTATAATTGCTACGTCTTGAAGTGCTCCCCTGGTTATCTGTCAATGACGGTTTCCTGTGTTTGGATAGTTAGAAATATTTACCTGGGGTTCCCTTTTCCGTCATCCTGCCCGTTGAGTGCTTTCACAAAGCTATCGATTTCCGTGGCCACACCTGAGCCGATGGTATCGTACTCTTCTACATTGCTGCCGTCCTCTCCTTTCTTGATCGTAGTGCGGATATAAGTAACATTTAAACTGCCACTTGGCCCCTTCTTTGCGAAAGGAGCAGCGTTCGCAAGCCGCAGATCCTTCTCATCTGGGGTCTTGGATACGTTTGTGAGCGTTAGGTATCCTTCAGTCCCAATAACAGTTAAAAGGTTGCGGCTAAGTCCGGCTGGGGCGGCAAAGGTCAACTCGAAGACTCCATGTGGGGGATGAGCACCGGCCGAGCGGTCGGCCTGAATCACGACCTGCACCGTATCAACGGGCGCAAGGTATTCTCGCGTGAGCGAAGCAAATCCTGATAACGTGGAAGTTTCGAGTGAGAACGGTAGAATAGTTCGGAGTGCTGCCGCAAAGTGGACCCCAGCATCCAACACAAACCCGCCTTGGTACTACATTGCCAAGCTCAGTTCTTGTCTCACTAGGCAGAATGTTTTTGATGAACTTACCTCGGGGACAGTGCGCCAAGGAGTTTTGTACCATTGACTACTCTTATCTGTGGAATTCAAGATAGAATAGTTGAAAGATCGGACCTCGCCTATTACGCCTGCTTTGATTCTGCGTCCAGCCTCAGCGTAGGCAGGTTCCGCTGAAATTCCGCTTGAATTCAATACCATTATTCAACTGGGGGGAATGATATAATTTACCCTCGAAATTCTCAGCGACCCGCCAGATTAATCCCTTGGGCTTGAATTCAGTCTCCCACTTTTCGATCAACGCCAGCCCGGTTTTGACGTCTTTCGCTACAGGCTATACTCCGCGTTATGAGCACCTTTGGCTAATCGCGTGGATAAAACTTACCTTTTCGCTCAGAACATTCTTCCCAGCTGCCAGCGCTCGGAGAACGATATCGGGCTGCTGGTTGATTGGAAGAACTACTATCACCGCCTGGATATCGGATCGAGCCAGCAAAGCATCTAACCCCTCACTGTCGTCGGAGTAGACTGAAACATCGTGGGACAAGCTTAATTTATCTTTGGCGAGGTCTGATAAAGAAGAAGCGGATGATTTTGAGCGTGAATAAACTGCTTTGAGGATAACCTCATGAGATCCGAGAGCAGTCAGCCCAGGAAGGTGTGCTGTTAGTGTCGGGAGCAGTTAGTCCATTGATCGTGAGGAACAATTCGATTAAGGAACTTGCCGTCCTTTGCGAACAATCCAGCACCGAGAATAGCGAGACCGACGGGCGACATCTTTAGTTTGCGAGGTGGACTACAACAAAGAGGAGTATGCGTTCATCTCGCGCCATAGTGACTACATATATACGCACTGTTGGTCGATGATGAGCACCTGACCGAGTTCCCAATTATCCGAGCCTCCACCTCCACCTCGATCTGAACTGTGTTCAATGACGAATCTGATATTATAGGTCCCGACCTTTATTAATATATGCAGACTATGGGTTATTGTCGGGATAAGATTAGCGTATCGATTTACAGGCTAGAGAGAACGGGAACATCCTTAAAATGACGACAACAGCGCAAGAGAATGAAAACGATAGCAAATGCAATGCAAAAAAGTGTCTAGTTGAGAAAGCCTCGACATTTCGCTGAGCCACAGAGGCAAGGAATCTATCGTGGGCGTGGCTGTATGAGAATGCTGAAACTGCACGAATGAACCTGTACACACCTTTTGGTCCTCGAGAGGGAAATGGTAATCTGATCATGATTTGTTAGATCGCATTGAAGCTGGCAAGCAATGAGCATACCGTATGTGATTTCGTCTCCGACATCGATGTTTGTTTTAGCGTAAATAACGATTTTCTTCTCCCCATTGATAGTAATGATCTTAGCCGTGCAGTTAGGTGCGCAACAATGATTGATGAGCCGCCTATAACCATCATCAATAACTTCGACTCTTTCAAAACAAAATCAGACTCACCCAAGATTCCCTTTTTTCGTAGCATCCACAACCGAATCATCATCAACTCGGAACAGGTAACTGCTCCCGATGCCAGTCTTCTCGTAATACTTCTCTCGTTTGTCCGCAACTTGCTGCCGAATGACCTCGCCCACGTATTCGATTACCATATCCCCCGCAGGAATAGCCTCGGCCGCATACAAACCCCAATCGTGGATCGGACTGCGTGAGAAGGTGAGCTGCTTTTTGCGCGTACGCAACTGGTTGAACTTGAGAACGTCGCTCGTATCTGTCGCTTTGCCCTGCTGCAAACGACGGCTGTTGGCACGGTTCGAGCGAGAAGACGTGGCGCCGCTCGCTGCTGTCGTCGATACATCAACAATCGCTCTGTTGCGTTGAGGGAGGTACAAGGATTTCGCAGCCTCGGGAATCTTGTAATACCCCTCGGTGCGCGCTGAGCCGGTAAGATGCTTTCGCAAACCAGGCGGATAATTGGACGTATCCTCTTCCGCGGGCCTCTCAACCGCTGAACTTGGAAGCTCGATCCCACGGTCCTTGCCTAACAAGAGCTGCATGTAATACAGGTCCTCTTCATCTCCGACCCATTGCTGAGCATATGGGTCCGGAACTTCGAGACCATCAGGCACAGGCAAATCATGTACGGCAGGCGGGGTGGGCGTGACAACCTCTTCTTCCTTGGGAGGTACTGATATAGGCGAGAGTGATCGCGCAGGGGTAACGACCGGCTCGTCCTTGACCTTCACCGCCGGTTCATCCCGCCGCTTGGGACGAGATGGTTTTCGTTTATTGCTCGACGACGGCGGAGGATGAGGAGCCCCATTTGGTTGCCGAGCCTTTGAAGAAGCCGGTTCGTCGACCTCTGACCGCTCGCTCTCGGAGAACTCGACCTTTCGTCGCACGCGTTGCCGCTTGTTGTGCAACGATGGTCGATCGAGAGCAACCTTGCGCCTCTTCAGGGAACGTTCGAACCTGTCCACATTCACGGCCTCGTCCGACTCGGTACTAGGTTCTTCCTGTACAAGGATCGCTGCAGCCGTTTTAGGTTTCGGGGGTGAGACGGGAACGGGAGATGTCGGAGGGGGAGGTATGGGGAGAGTGATGGGGGCAGTCTCGTTCGTGGAATTCTTCTTGTTGAGTATATTCAGTAGATTAATTCGATTCTGCGGGGTGAGCCGATTGAATATATTGATGTCCACTTTCACGTTCTGATGCTGTCGTTTGAACGACAATCCCTTGAGGCCTTTAGGTGTCGAGACGGAAATCTCCGAGGGCGCAGGAGTCGTATTCGTCTCTGGCACTGGTACGTCTTCGGCCTCTTTTTCCTCGGTCGCAGCGTGCGTCGCAAGCGCCTCATCGACCAACTTCCAGGCCTTGGGACGCGCCACGCGCTCTCGGAGATCCCTCGTAAACACCCCCATAAGGTCGCGCATGATAATCTTGCGAGCCTCTTGGATAAACTCGATCTCGGTCCACTCCTTCCCGTTTTGACCCTGACCGCGGGGACGTGACGTAGTGGTCGCAAGTGTCGCAATAGAAGGTGCGGGGTGAACGGCAAGCACAACCGGCCGCCCAGCGATCGTCTTGTCGCCGAGTGCCGAGAGCGCGCGACGTGCGTCAGACGAAACATCGAATGAAATGTACCATCCATGGATGTCCTTCAGCACCTGATGAATTGAAATAAATCAGCCACTGTTTACGCGGCAGACACCCCGAGACGCTCACCCGATCAACTTTGTAAGCCCCAAAAAATCGACGAATTTCCAGTTCTACGGCTTTGGACTCGTCCGGTAAGCTCGATTTTTCGATCTTGATATGATCGTTGCCATTTAGGGCTAGGAGGCGCAAAGTGTCGCGGTGGTTCTCTTCCTCGTCTACGGGTGGAGTTTCTGCTACGGAAGCTTTAGGCTTTTCGATGGTGGTAGGAGGTTTTGGACTAGCATTGGGCAGTGGCGAAGAAGCATGCAAGGGAGAAGGATTAACCGGAAGATGCGAGTTAGGTCGAAGAGAACCGTTTCTGCTTAACGGAGAGGCGGATGAGGAAGCAGTAACGGGAGTTGCCCGCCCCTTGGATGGCGGCGGGCCTGGCGGACGCATCGAAGTAGCAAGGGGTGACTTGTCTGGACGATCCTGCGGAGGGACAGGAGCAGGTCGATAGCCAGTTCCCTTGGAAGGAGGCTGAGGGCGATTTGGGAGACCAGGGAACGCAGGCAGGCTCGCGGGGCTTGGTGGAACAATGGGTGTGGGCTGATTGAGAGGCGATGAGCTGGAGACAGCGGCCTTGCTCGGTAGACTACTCGACCCATGGCGCCGACTTTCCTCCCAAGCCTTGCGCCTAGCCTCCATCTCTTCATTGAACTTGTCCCGGCAGAGCTGACCTTCCCCATCGAGTTCGACAGTCGCAAGCCGTGCCTCGTTTCCGTTCCCAATACGCCGGCCGTTCTCACGCACGACTGCCTGGTTCGCGGCGCGCTGGCCCTGTTCGTCTTCATCCGCGAACTTGATCCAGAATAAACCCAGAGGGGCGCCCGTTGCGCGATCGACCTGGGAAATAAACTCCTCGATGGTCCCGTATGAGCTGAAATGGCGTCGAACCTGCCCTGCCGCCGTCAAAGGGCTCAAGCCCGAGACGCAGATACCCCGGGGCGGCGGAGGCGGGGGAGGGCCGCATGAGTTGTCGTCGTACTAGATCATAGTGCGTTAGCTCGAGGGATATGGAGGCAGGACTCGACCGACCTCGTAATGAAGAAGATAGAACGTAGATCGCGGTTTGGCCTTTCCTCGGCCTTCGCGGTTGCGTTCGCTCAAGTCCCGTCGTGGATCGCGCACACGTATAGGCTCCTCGCCCGGGCCAACTTCGCCGTTGTATCGGTAGAGAAATTCCTTGCCGTTATCACCTGTGCGCCGGCCACCGCTCGTGAAGGGATCATATATGACCTTGTAGTCCCTCAGGCCGGGATCCCGGGGTGGGGGCCAGAGAGAGCGATGGTCATCAGGAGCAGATCCCGCCGAGGCGCTCGGCGTTGGTTTGCTGCCAAAGTGGCGCCGAGGGTCGGCGACTGCGAAGAGCTCAACAAAACGATCTTCGCCCTGTGAACGTGTCCTGCAACTAACCTGTCGTTCCGTTTACAGTCTGTTGGTCTGTAGTATAGCGTCTATCTGGCGGATGAACAGTTTCCCCGGCATAACTCGTCGCAGTTTTCATATTCCAGCTCATACTCAACACACCCCTAGCTCAGTCAAACGACACTGTCTTGTAAGAATATCGGAGAGCACACTCTGAGTTGATTAACGGTGTATCTACAAGTAGACGCGTTAGTTTGCGTCGGATGATCGGCGATGTTTATAAGTGCAGTGATATAAAATGTGACGCAGGAAAACGAGCAGAGTATATGGCATGGCGCAGTGAAAGCAGCAATGGATGGATGTATGAAGCGGAAATCCAGCAATCCCACTAACCTCCAGGTCTTCGGCAGTTAGCATATCAAACACCGAAAAGTTGATACCGCACGTTCGACCAGCTCACGACGAGCAACCAGACAGCAAGAAACCTGTAGTGTCCGATGGAAAGTATGCACGCTAAGACACGAGGAACTACGTGGCGCAATTTGTGCGACTCACCGAAACGTATCGTACGACGGCCCGGACAGCGCGCTCGATCTCCCTCAAACGCAAATAGCTATTCTGCAGCGTCCAAGGCGATCGTGAATATCGTCGGCGATGTCGAACGATATAAATCGGGTGTGACGGACGGAGGTGGCGAGAAGAGGTCAAACCGACGTTGTTGCTGGTTGTTGGTTGTCGGCGTCAGTGATGGACCGTGCGCAGGCCACGAGTGGCGAACCATCGTGCGATTGGATCACATCCGTCATCCGGCCCTCTTACTTGGTCCTCTCACTCACTCTGTTCACTTTCTTTGCTTGCTCGACGGGCGCAGCATACACCTAATCCGCATCTCTGTTTCTGGCAGCGTCGAAAGGGGTACCGACGCAAGAGACCCATGGTGGTCAGGGGTGGTGAGGGATTCGGCGTCGGGAGCTGTCTCGCCGAGATGATCAACTGGCTGTAGCGACCCGGTTCGTGTAGTTTACCAGCCATGCAATTAATCGTTCAATCTACTGCGCACCTGGCGTGCGCTCCCGGCGTCGGTTGAGTCGGACTTTCCAGCGGTCGGGCTCTGGGCAATTCACACGAATCTCATGCGGTTTTCATTCAGTTGAGCAACAGAAGCGTAGATCATTCCTTGGCCGGTTTGTATCCAAAATCCTTGGAAACTCATGCTGGGTACGTCCGATGTATTCAAACCTTCAAGTTTAAACGGATGATTTTGTTGTTCGGCCAAGTTGTGCTAGTTGCCATACTCAGAACATAGATTGCACTGGCTATCTCCGAGAACTTTGACTCCAGCACCGTGCTCCAATACAGACGGCCATACGCCCTTCCGCCATAGCTAGCATCATTTAGGAGACCTTGGGCGTGTGGCACCTTCCTCGTTAATGAACACCGTCGCGGCCCGTCCCGCAATACATCTTTGGCAACAAGATAACCACGACTAGATCCATCCATTACGTCTGTGGCAAACATGTGACGAGGTACCGTGACGCCGCCCTAGGGCTGATGATTTGAGGCTAGAATAGCTGTTCTGTCGACAAATGTATAGGGTGTTGACTCGTCTGGAATGCCACAAACGTCCCCGGGCCGTATCGCACAGAGGTGCCACCTTCGATTTACCCTGGTCGTAGCTTGAATAGGCAAACCGGCGATTTTATTTATTGCCTTAATTCAGTACTGGTTCAGCCTCGTTCGGTCGCGCATAATTTGAACCACATAATTTGACAAACTGGACTCAAACTAGGCAACGTTGGGCGTTTCGTCCGAGCGCCCCCAAACGTGTCTGGCTCCGGCAACTGTGGTTGAAACAGGCAAAATAGTCTCTTGATTTAATTTTCCCGTATACGCGCACTAAACGTTTGCCTTTCAAGGTTGTCTACACTAGAACACCTTGGTATTTGTCCAAGTCGCTCCCGCAACCACGCGCGCCACGTTGTTTGTGACTCATGGAACTTCATCAAGCGTGGCGGAAAGCTTATTTGACTTTATGAAGAAACAATTTGTTCTGTCAAACTCGAGATAGCCGCCCAGCGCTCTCGCCAGCTCGCTGGGGAGAAATCATGGATCATAATTGCCGGATGTTCCCGTCTGATCGTTCCTTGGGGAATAATGCTGGCTTCGCTCTATAGCAATACACGTTTAAGCTAAAATATCGCGCGGATAATTACATCGTCCGATAAGTCTATGGAAGCGACTAGTCTATGTGACAAAATTCCAAGGTCTACGCGCCAGGAAGGGGGGTGAGCGAGCCCCGCACTTTTGATATGGACTCCTGAAATTGATAGCTGTCTAACTCGCAAAGTCAAATCTGGATTTCAGCTGACAAAATCCAATAAGTTAGAAATATGACCACACACCTTTTTCAGCTCGTCCCTATAGCATTGGCGCACCTAGATTCTCAGAACGAGACGATCAGCAAACAACACTCCACACGTCGTTCAGGTACAACCAGCCTGGTTTATGAGCATGTAGTCATTGCCCGAACTCACCCTGGAATGGCGAGCGAGCCCGAGGTGACGACTCTCACCAAAAGAACGGTCGGCCTCCAGGGGCAAGTCCACGATTGACTTTTTGTCACTGACCCAGCATATCGGTCAATCCGCCTGTGCGATATCACCAGATAGACATGGACATCTAGACACGGCAATCACTTGGATCAAAAGGGCCAGGACAACCATGGTCAAAACCATTGTTGCTGGAAGGTTTCTCCCAGGTCTGGAATACCAGGGAGGACGTGCATCGAAGCAAGGAGCAGCGTGGGATGGTGTCTCCGCATGCTACGTGCCATGCATGCGATATCGCAGCGACCCCAGAGGAATGAAGGGAGAAAATTTCTATGATCTAATGATCTTCCGGGGTTGCAGACGCTACGCTGGTAAGTGCTCTCGAAATTACGGATGCGCAAACCTCCAGAAGTAGCCTCACTCCTTGGGTCGATGTGATTCTTCTGTCCACGTGGAACGGGATATTAAGAGCCCAGGAGTACTTCGACTTCCTGCGCATCACGGTTTGTTTGCGCGTGCTATTGCTTGTCGCCAAGTGAGCCCGGGTCCGCCACCGTGAGGGTTATGTCATTTTAGCTTGAGAGGGCGGGCGATGCCGCTGTCCAAATCTGGATTTCAGAGCTGTTTATTTGGGTTTACATTTTGTATCCATGCGAACCCGATATGGCTGTATCAAGGCGCAACAGCCGCCCAAAATGTAACACCTTTGTTTGTCAGCGAAACTGTTAGGCGGGTTATTTCCACCAGGTTTTATCCGAGGGCATTTGTCTCTCGCAAGGGTGAGCGACACAAACATAACAGGCGTAGTAGGCAAGGCGAGCGAGAGAGGGGTTTAAGCCCTGCGACAAGCTTCAGAAGGCTCGCAGGGTTCTCGGAGTTACAGGCTCACCCAGGCTCAGCGCGGTTGTGCGAAATAACGATATTCTACCGAGGAACGTACCAACAGAGCGTCATCTTGGTAGCTCCCATCGTGGCTCCGATCGCCTATATGCGGCCGGGACGTGTGACGGGCTCTGGATTGGGACGGCAATAGAAATAGTCGATTTTGTGACAGATGGGGGCGGCTGGACTAGGAGACGCGGAGATAGCCTGTGACATGTAGCAACACAGCCACTAGATCGCCAGAAAGTAGGTTAGGTTCGATACGATCGTGGTTGTCAACCGCTGCCCTGGAGCGGGTCATTGGTATTGCTCTGGCAGGGCCCTGAGAAGGCAAAACCCGTGTCTCTTCCGAGAGACCTTCGTACAAGCCTCAAGCATTGAGTGGTTCAGGACCAATGACGGCTGACCAGAGCTACTGGTGTCCTGAATAAATGCGGGGACGGTATTCACATCTGACCTTCCACGATGTGCTTGTGCTAGCACGTCTCTGATATAAAGAGTCGCTCCCGCTTCCCGACTCCCCATCAGCTCATTCCGTCGTCTCTCACCCAGCTAGCCTTCGCCGCCTACTCTCTCCGCTATCTATCCGCTACTACCATGCACACTCCTCTGCCCACGCGCCCCAACAGCGCCTTCGTCACGCTCTTGACCAACCCCGAGTATCTGCCTGGTGTCTTGGTGCTGCATGACTCGCTCCAGTCGCGCCCAGTGTCCAGCGCATACCCACTGGTCGTGATGGTCACCTCCTCCGTACCGCCCCAGGCTCGAGAGATCCTCCGCCTTCGCAACATCAAGGTATGCTGACATCGCCCATTATATCTTGACAGAATCTGATTGTGGCATAGACGCGCACTGTTCAGCCTATGGGCCCGGAGCCTGGCAAGTGGTCAGTAGACCCCCATGATTCACGCTTCATTGAGGCTTGGACCAAGCTCCGGTAAGTGCGCGAGCTATCTTGTACACGACTACGATTCTTAACACTTGCACATCCAGTGTTTTCGAACTATCCGAGTACGAAGTGAGTCATAATCCTACTATATGCGCATATCCAAGTCCTAATAATCTTGTCATCAGCGCGTCGTTCTCTTGGATGCCGACATGCTCGTCAGGAAGAACATGGACGAACTCATGCACATTGACCTCCCTGAGGACTGGATTGCTGGCGCCCACGCCTGCGCCTGCAACCCCCGCCGGTTGAAGCACTACCCTGCGGACTGGTTAGTCGTTTATTGAAATTTCTGGTTTCCTTGGATTCTCAACTAAACTCCGAAAATCCCACAGGATACCGGAAAATTGCGCCCATACCCAAATGCGTCACCCAATTTGCCTCTCTTCACCACCCCAGATCACCAAGACCTCTCCTCGGCCGTTCGGTTTGATTAACACAGGCCTGGTTGTCTGCACACCGTCGGCTCGCCTCGCAGCCGAAGTCCAGTGCGTTTCGTTTCATGTGATCGTCCTTGGCAACCAGCTAATCACATTTTAATCGCAATTTCACAGGTCTTTCTTGAAGACGTCTCCCCGCGTTCACGAATATGCTTTTGCCGATCAAGACTTGATTTCCGATTTTTTCACCGGTCGATGGAAGCCCTTGCCGTACATCTACAACGCTCTCAAGACTTCTCGCTTCACGCACCCTTCGATGTGGAGGGACGAGGAGGTCAAGGTGAGATCCTGCTCCAAGATTGAGAAGTAGTCCAGTTGTTGACCTCGCCGGCCCACCGTTATTAGTGTGTTCACTATGTGCTCGATAAGCCCTGGATGGAGCGACCCTCCTGGGACAGCGAAGCAGCTGAGGCCGTTAAGGTCACGCACAGCTGGTGGTGGGAGGCCAAGGAGAAGCTCGAGAGGCGCATCAAGCGCGACGACTGCAAGGTTCTCTGGGAACTTGTTAGCCCATACATGCGCGTATCTTTGGCTTAAAATCAACCGCAACTATACAAAAATTGGCTCCTCTGCTGGATGGAACGGGACAATATCTCTATCTATTATTCGCTTTCGATAATAACCGTATTACTAATTATAGAGTTTCGTCACCAAGTATCTTTTATCTGTCTAATTATCTGTCTGTTGTAGTCCTCTGTATAGCTATATTTAGATAATCCGTACATACTGCTATCAATGTTTGTTTACCTCTCCTCGTGCGCGTGTTTCATTTCGATGAGTTGGATCGTCGATCATCGGACCGGAGCTCACCCGATAGCCGGGTTTGAAACCAAACGAAATCCAATTGCCTCAAACAGCTCCCAAACTTGACAACCACTTACCCCGGCGTGCCACAAGTGTCTCCTCTATTAGTCGCACGTTTAGTCTGTCCGGTATGTCTTACGCGAAACCTATCACTCCGACTCCACCAGGGACTGCTACACCTAGAACTCTGCTCCCATTTTCAAACACACAATCTGTCGAGCCTCCTGTTGTCCATTTTGCCAAGCGAGATTTCATTTATGACTGGGTCTGCTCGACACACGTCATACGGGCCGCTTCGCCTCGCGAAAGTCCCGCTGTCAAAACTAGCGCTGTTTTGACGACCAAGCCGCTTCCGGTTGAGTCAACCAAGGCAGAACGGCAGGCCGCCGTCGACATGAAATATGCACGAATTATGGAACAGAGGACCGCCATAGCAGCAGGGGCCGAGGTCGCACCTGATGAGACCCCAATGTGGATTACAGTGAATCGCTATGCTCCAGCCCTGGTGCCTAGCAATAGCCCAGGAGCCACATTAATCGTGGCACACGCCACAGGATTTCACAAAGAGGTAAGTCTGCTATGTCTATGTATGCAGCTTGGTGTTCATGCGATGGAAGATATGGGATACCACATTTAGATTCATTCTATCCACTTTGCGACGCAACGCTCGCACGTCTGATATAGCAGAGATATGGGCTATAGATGCAGCAAATCACGGCGACAGCGCGTTGTTAAACGAAGGAAAATTAGGAGACGTATGTAAGTCAGCTAAATATCCAACTCCTTGCAATCTCTTGACCCCGCTTGGAAGATGAATGGTCGGACCATACCCGTGACATCGCCAACTTTATTATCAATTACCTTCCAGAAAGTCCAATCGAGTGTAAAGGCAATCTTTTACCTTTGGTCACCAAAAGTGTCTCTCTTCAGAGGATGAGCAACGGATTTAGTTCTCGCACCGTTATTGGATTAGGGCACTCTTTTGGTGGTTGCACTCTGTAAGTTAGCTTCATCAGACATTTCAGCCTGTCTTGACACTTCCTATTTCAAAGCATGCGTGCAGCATTACATTTACCTCACCTCTTCTCCGGAGTCATCCTTATCGATCCTATAATATATCCAACCTATGCTCGTCGTGAAGAAGGAGTCGGTAAGTTGACCAAAGGCGCACTAGGACGCCGGGACCGATGGCCAGATGTGTAAGTTGGGTATAACTGTATGCGATACAAACTTAACCGTTGGCATCCCAATCAGCAACGCAGCTAAAAGCGGGCTTCTAAACTCGCCGTTTTTCCAAGCATGGCATCCAGATGTATTCTCCGACTACATGAAATACGGACTATATGAATCGGAAGGCATGGTTAAGCTCAAGTGTTCAGGATATCAAGTAAGTTGGCTCACCTAATCTTCATGCAAGTGCTCACCCTCGTTTCATACAGGAAGGGGTCACGTTTGCTGAACACGGTCGTCTTCCAAACGAAGTCTGGGAAATGCTACCATCGTTCGATGAGCGTATCCCACTACGATGGTTAATGGATTCGAAAGCCGCCCTGTCGTAAGTCTGATGTGTCTGAATCAGTCTTGTCTCGGCATTGTATATTAAAAATCTCATTCAGGACCGCTGGTGAAGAAATTACTCAACACACTGTGTGGCGACGGCCGAAGAATTCTAGCAACGCTCGAATTCAAGGGGCAGGACACTTGGTGAGCTCGAAAGGCACACATGGAATAGCACCCTTGACTGTTGTGATCATAATTGGATTAGATACCGCAGGAAGCCCCAGAAAGGCTAGGTGTGTACGTTATCCGTCGTTTAAGCTATAGACTAACTAGGTTGCTGCACATGGCCGCAGCTCATGAAATCGTAGATTTCATTCAGCAAATTGTTGACGCTCGGGGCATCAAACCCAGGCTATAGGATAGGGAGATCTGGTGTCTTTTGAGTAGAAGGGTATGATGTCGTCCAAGTCCATTCAATTTGGCATTCCAAGAGAGAATGTATTTACCTTGCTCCGAAGTTCGATCCCCGACCCTGAGTACTTATCTAGCCGAGTTTACGTCGATACAATTATCATTTGTGTTCCATGTAGATCGAGCACACCATACTCAATCCATGACTCAATCTGCTAGGAGTGATGTCGGTTGATTTTCTGAATGAAAGGGTAAAACAAAAGGGGGACGATGATTTCCGAATTCCAGAGAAAATGTGTGCATGCATGGGTACAATTAGAAAACGACAAGTATATGCAAATGCGACCAACAAAACCAGGTATGATGCAGGAAACAAAAGAGCAGCTGTTGTCCCAATTCCCAGAACTAGAACCAAATATCAAAATCAGGAAAGAGACAAACCCGAGGTTATCACGAAGCGCGTGCAGGAGCATCGACCGTCGGAGTCGCAGGGATGAACGTCAATTGGGGATGGTGCGTGTCGTCGCTCGCTTGCGATCCAGGAATCAGAATAGTCTGGCCGCGAGGTCGCTGGTGCACACTATCGGCCTGATTCTCGGTATTCTCGGGCACCCGCACAGTATCTTCGTCGGCTAGTCGGTATGTTTCAAGAGTGGGGGTTGGTGGAGCACTATCCGATTCAGAATTGTCGCCACCATCTTCACGACCCTCAGCCACAGTGTCTCTGTCGCCTTCATGCGCAGTCACGAATGAATTGGTTGAGAACATTGAATCTCGTCGATCATTTATAGGCATTGCCGAACCCGAGGCCGAAGCTGGACGCTCGGGTTGATCGGTGGCAGGCTCCGACGTAGATCGTTCATCGCCAACAACCTCGCTGACCGTTGCAGGCTGCGGTGACGCTGGTCGAGGTTCAGCCAATGCAGGTTCGGTCTCCGGCTCTGAAGTGACGGATATTGCTGGAGCCTGAGAAAGGCTAGAGGAGCTCAACGGGCCCCGTCGCGTATTAGGCGTCACCGTCGCATTCTGGGTTTCTGATGGGGCGTCCGAGGGACCATGTTCATATTGTGGGGGTAACGCCATACTCGAGAGGTTTTCGCGAGAGCGTGCGGCGGCGGCTACAGCCTCTTCACCATATGGCATCCCAAATCTCCCTAAACTCTCCCTGGAACTGAGGAACCTGATCTGTTCCGGAGTCGGCCCTGAGCGAGGGTATGAAAACTCGGTGCGAACGAGCGTAGTAGGAATAGGCGCAGATATGTTGTAACGCTGGGCTAGCGAATCAGACGACCGTGTCGGCGATCGAGAGCGTGTCAACAAGAGAGATGACAACGAAGGCGAGAGGGTATGTCCGTGTCCGCGACTGGATGAGGCTAGCGTCGAAATCGAGGCCGACGGCCGATGACGAGTCTGTGGGCCGTGTGTCGTTGTTGTGCTTGTGGCTGAGGCTGCCGATAAGGATTGTCTCGGTTCAGTCGGTGCCATTTCCACAGAGTCAGACAGCGCCGTAGATGTAGACCCTGGTCTATTGAGCGCGAACAACTGACGAAACACGGACCTCCGTTTCGGACGAAGAGTACCAAGGGCGTCGGCTTCAGCCGTATTGCTAGCGCTCGCACTAGCAGATGATGCAGCCTCGGCATCTTGCGGTTGACTGGACTCTGGCCCTGATGCTTCCTGACTTGACCGGACAGCTTCAGAATATGGAGGGGCGTCATCAAGCGGAACGTTTGTCGTAGTCGTTTCTGGAGCTTCAGGCAGGGGCGCAAGTGAGTCATTTGTTGTATCGGCTGCGGTAGCAAGAGATATAGATGTATCGTTGCCGGGATCGGGAGGTGTATGTTGGTCCTGTGACTGTTCGTCGTGACCACCCTCGCTCCGTCCTCTTGAACTCTCCGCCAGTGATATCCGGCCCATCTCTGGGCTAGCATCGTCAAGAAGTGGGGTCTCGGACGCTGAGCGCGAGTGCTCGCGCCCGGAAATTCGTGAGTTTCGTGGATTGTCATCATCGTCCTCGTCGTCCTCGTCTGACATGCTGTCACGCTCCGCTCGCCTTTACGTGGGTGAGGCTTCGATCGAATGCAAACCAGATTTAGTAAACATACCTAACGAGCACGATTTCCTCGTCGCCTGCCTGTTCATTATACGCGGGAAGACTTTTCGTGGATATTTGACTCGGTCTTCGTCGGCGCCTACGTCTCGGAGGACGCGGAGGCGCGTCTGGTCCCGTGCCCGGAGCAGTGATGGGCGTCCGTGTAGTAGTAGTCTGCGTTCGTGTATTGCTCTGAGTACGTGTCGCTGCGGGCGTAGTGGTGCTCGTGTTGGTCGTCGACGCGTTGCGGATGTCGGTCACGACCTGGCGCAGCCTCTTCCGACGCCTCCACCACGCGGTGAGGAGCAGCATAAGTAAGACAACGGCTGCTAGCACAACAGGTACCTGCCAAAAAAGTTAAATTAGCTTGAATTCACGTAAAAAAGATCATGGAACTCGCAATGATTTTCGGCGAGGTCGAGTTGCCACCGTTTTGGTCGCCGGTGCCGAGCGCGCGTCTGACGCGGTCGTCGATCACGGGGAGCGCGTGCGCAAGAGGCAGGGCGAAGAGGATGGTGCGAGTACTTAAAGCCATGGGTGAGATAACGCGAAGAGTCGCAGAACTTTAACAGCCGGATTCGGAGCGCCTGCGCCGAAGTGCTCCGCCAACGCACTAGACAAGGCGATCTTTGGCCGAGGAGAGGTTGCAGTGGTCGACCGAGTGAACCCGTTGGAGAAGTGCCCGGGAACACAGCACTGGGATGGTTCGGCGACGGACGTCCCGAGCAACGCCATCGCTCCAGCTGGTCGATCAAACGGACCGCCTTTGTCATGGTCGTCACCCATGCCTCGTGCCTCAGGGACTGCCTAGGCATCCCTGTCCCATGAAAGGAGAGCTCGCATACACGCTCACAGCTCTTCACTCACTATCAAATTCACAGAATATATTCGGTTCACACAAAAGACTAGATGCATGCGTCTACGAAACACCACAAAGCTCAAACCTTCTTGCGCACCAACCCCTTTGGAAGCTCTCTAATGTACGGTAAAAAGTCACGCCCCTGCATATATGGCCGTAGTACCTCTGGAATAACTAGGCCCTGCACACGCGCATAAACATACGTCTCGTCACAGCCCAATCAATGTTTACTTACCTCTGGCGTTTGATAATTCTCAACGATACAACACAACGCACGCTCCGTCGCGACCAGCGTCCCGTTCAACATGTGCACCCAGTTCGTGCGTGTATCGCCCTTCTGTTTCTGGCCGCACTGGATACGGAGCCGTCGGCTCTCTGTTGTTTCCGTTCACAATCAGATGACAGTCTCGGCGGAATCATGGGGTAACAGAAAAAACGTACGATAATCCGTGCAATTACTGCACGATACCAGCTCCTTGTATGCGCCCTGGAACGGGAACCACGCCTCCAGATCGTATTTTTGGGCAGCAGCTAAATTGAGCGCCCCGCTCACGATCGCCACTAGCTGGTACGGGATCTTCAACGACTGATAGAATGCCTCGGCATTCTCGACCATGTGGTCAAACATATCCCACGAATGCTCGGGCTGAGTGATACAAAACTGGTATAGAGCGTGAACAAGTTTGGTTGGGATGCGACAGAATTAATTGATACCAAATTCGCGTACCTGCTCGACTTTTTCAAACTGATGGACACGGAAGATCCCCCAGGTGTCTCGACCGGCTGCGCCTGCTTCTTTGCGGAAACAGGTCGAGTATCCTGCATATCTAGAATACGAAACAAGAAAGAGTTCCCATAAACCCCTCCAAGTTCCTCGTCTAGAGCAAAGCGCTCACTTGATAGGTAACTGCTTCTCTGGCTGATCAAACAACTCGTCCGAGTGGAACGCCGAGATTGGTTGCTCGCTAGTTGCAATCAGATATTTGTCTTCCCCGTCGCCTGTGACCTTGTACAACTCCTCATCGAACTGATCCAACTGAGCCGTCTTGGCCATTTGTTCTTTGCGCATGAAGAAGGGAGGTTGGATCTTCTTGTATCCCCGTTTTCGCAAAAAGTCTAGACCATAGTTAATCAGCGCCTGGTTGAGGTCAACGCCGTCCTCTGTAAGGAAATATCCTCGATGTCCAGCTATCTTCGACCCTCGTTCAGTATCAAACGCGCCAATACGAATCATAACTTCGTGGTGGGCTAAGATATCAGCTTTCTTTTCAGGCTGAGCATTCGGGCCGTCAGGATGCCATGTCCTAATCACGGCATTGTCATCCTAGATAGCATAGGTCAAGTCTAGGACAAATGGGATCAAGGCTACGTACCTCGGTTTGACTAACGGGTACATTCTTCCCAACGATATTCCCAATAGTCGTAGCTTTGGCCCTCATCACCCTCTCTTCCTCCGCAACCGACTTCTCCATTTCAGCGACTTGTGCATCGAGCTTGGCTTTCTCGGCTTGCAGCTCGTCCGCATTCTCTTTCGCCTAAGTACTTTTGTAAGTCGCATGAGTCACGCAACAAACACGAAACAGACTTTTCGCTTGGCAGCAATCTCCTTTTGAATAGTATTAATCTGCTTCTTCACTTGATTTCTATCAAACTCGGCTACAAATTCAGCAAATTATACATCATACACTTGTACTCCACTCGCGTCTGGCACGACTCACCCTCTACCCAGTGCTTGTACATCGCAATCACCTCATCCACCGTTTCGACCGGATCCCCACGCTTCCGTTGGCTCTCCTTGATAGCCTCGGGATCTCCCCCCTTTTCCGCTATGAAGCTTGTTACGTCTAATGTCATCGTCGATGATGGTCAGGTTGCAGAAAATGTGTACGAGTCAGCGATTGGTCGCGTGGCAATCAGATGATCTTCAGGGTCTTCGTATCGTTTGGTAAATATGGTTATATGTGTTGTGAGTGGGTAGACAAACCAATGTGTGCGTGTCACTTGAGGTGTACAGCTCGTGGATACAGCTCATTTTATGCGATAGAGAACTTCGAGCGAGTCATGATAATTTCTGTTTGTTGAAGGAGCCTTGGGGTCGAAAGTCACTGCCATCGTCGCCTTTGACTCGTCCTTGACTCGCTGTTTACAAGATCCAGTGTAGGTACAAGCATATATTATACTTATAGGACTATCATACTTGAAACAGCACGCTTACAAAACATGTATGCTGTGTACCCCTGTCCAGGCATATGCGCTCGGACAAGAAAGATAGAAGAGCAGACACAGCGCGCCAGCTTTCAGGACTAATTGTGTTATGTTCGGAAGGGATACTAAGCATACAGTACCATGGGTGAATTTTATCTTTGATGGGATAAGGGTATCAATTGACATTATCTTCGTTAGAAAAGCGCATCTATCATCCATGATTAGCTTCAGCTGCAGTGCCAGGCAGTAGAGAAGAGCCCACCAGTCAAGTCATACAGCAGCAGCCTTATCATGGCATGTGCCACCACTTTCGTTTGCTTTCACTTTTGTTCACCCCAGCTATTCGATCCCAGCTTATCGCCTCATCCAGCACGGGTCTCGTGGACAGGGTTGTTGCGAAGTCGTGTCCGAAACCGAGGCCGTTACAGTCTGAGCCTTTTCCGATTCTCTCGCACTCGGAGATACCATGTTGCGGCCGTCCTCGTCGTCGTTAACCCCGGCCAAGGCGCCATCAGGCTTGGGAGCCGTATGACTAACATCCACGCCAAACGATATCCCTGTCTCACCCATCGTGGTGGTACCGTGGCCCACAGAATTGATCTCCATGGGGCGGGTACCATGGTATGGATCGGAACGTGATGCGATCCCCACAGTGCCCAAGAATGAGCCTTGAGTCGGGGCCGTTTCCTCCATATCCTCGTTCTCCATTTGGGTCTCCCGTCCGCATTTTCTTTGCCACCAGTTTTGATGGTTGAACGTACCCCTCGCTCGGCCTGGTAATTCTGATGCGGCCTGGGCTGCTCTGCCGGCAGAAGCCGTCACGTCTGCACGACTCCGTTCTGCTACCTTGTGACAAGCAGGACAACCATTCTCGCCGCATTTGGCTGCAGGAAACCGGTTTAATGATTAGCCAGATGATTTTGAAAAATATAGCAGGGTACGACTCGCTTGTGTAAAACCAGGGGTTGGCTACGCTCTACATCAACAGGATTTAGACTAAATATTTTGCCCTAGAGATTAGGGTTCAACTCACGACGAAACAGGAGACTAGAATATTCACCGTTAATTTGGATAAAACAAAACCCATTAGCTCAAGCCTACCCACCAAGACAAGCACCTACGATGGCCGAACTCATCGATAAATTGGCACTTCCAAAAGGGGTAACTAAAAAAGGGGTAGAGCTCGCTCAAAGGGCAGTTCGATCTTGCCCAGGTACACATCCACGCGAAGTACTTATAATCCCGGGTCTACGCTAGCCGTTTGGCATGCCGTACACGCGCGTGAGGTGGATGATGTCATTTGCATCAATTGGTGCTTCGCAGAAAATGAGCACTCTCGCGTGTGGAGAAACTATGCTCACCAAATCAAATTCATCAGTGAGTGGGTTTGCAATAATAAACACAGACCACTTACATCAAAGCATCTCAGCTAAACCGTACATAGCAGTGTGAGTACACAAAGGGTGCTTAATAGGAGGGCAAGTAACTCAAGTGCGTCGATTCAGTAGCGAGGATACATAGCATCTCTGTTTGGGGCACTGAAACAAGGCGTCGGATATGAGTAAAATGAGGGCGCTGCATATCGAGTCGGCCTACTTTAACCTCATGAAATGGTATTTGGGTCTGTGTTCGCAGTCATCTGAGCGGTCGATACCGGCTGTGTAGACTGGGCTTGATTCGCAGCAGTGCGCTTTCTGCGGTTCTCAGCATCCTTATTATCCCACTCGTCCTCGTCAAAGTCTTTCGAAAAGCAGGAATGGCAACATCCTCGAGGTCCACCACAACAACCGGCACGTCCATTCCCCCCGCCATAAGTTTCTGAAAAAAAATCAACCGAAAAGAACTGAGGGTGAAAGAAAGCGCCTACTCTGCTCGCACCTGTTTGTGATAGTGTAGTATATAGTAGTTGGTTATTCGTTCTGAATCGATGATATAAATATACTCACCAGTTAGTTATGGCGCTGAAACAGAATATACCTAATTACCCGTCAACTTCTACCAGTTGCGCGACGCACCTCGGACTTACCACAACATGATCCGGCATTCTCTCCCTCTCCAGACATGTTGGAAGTAGAGGAGCAGTCAAGGGCAAAGATAGAGGACGAACGTAGGATGCTGTAGAGTGCCAAGCACAGTATGTATAGTTTGAGTGATCTGAGTTCTTGATGGCGAGGTAAACTTTATCGCGAATGCTGTGTCAAAGCACATGGTTCGTGACTCGTCGGTGCCATGATGGAGGCCGGCTAGCTGCTCTCCCCGGTAGCTCGCCATTTGCCAATTAAACCCGACTTACCCCTCAGTCATGTGAATCTGCGTAGTGGCAGAGCAGACTGAAAAATGCCAGTACAGTGAGGTACTATTCGGCAGCTATGTTCCTCTTTCAAAGGAACTCATTTTTGAAAGCTAGGTTCAGGCTGGTGCTTGATTCAGAGCCGATCGGGAGCTGGATAATGCTTAAGCATTATTAGTTGTGGTAACATAACGATACAGGACAAACAGATACAAGCCGTGAACCTTCTCGCTCCAGTTGATGAATTAAAGTCATGACGTCAGAGGAATATGATCCAAGCAGCTTCGAGCGCACCAAACAGGCTACGTTGTTGCATCGACAGCACCGGGACCAGGAGTGGTCATTTGGGGAGTTGAAGATGGTTGAGTGGATTGTGTTTGGCCAGCAGATGCGCGTTTTCTGCGATTGTCTTCGTCCTTTTTATCCCACTCGTCTTCATCGAATCCCTTCGAGAAACACGAATGACAGCATCCTCGCGGTCCACCGCAGCAACCAGCACGGCCGTCACCTCCCCCGAAAGCCTCTGTTGCTGGGATTGGTGGCCAGTAATGAACAGACTGAAACAACTTACTTGTATTGCACCTATTCCCCGGAGCAATTGTTGAGATATGTTAAACGAAGCCTTGCTCATAACTCACCAGGGAGCGAAAATGCTATAGCACAAGATCGCTGCAAAGGAGATTCAATTTTGGACAATTTGAGGTGCTGGGAGCCTGGACTTGCCGCAACATCCTCCGGCTTCTGCACCAGCTTCGCCAGACATTTGTCGATCTCGGATTTGAACACAAGTGTGGGGGACGGTGGTGGTAGAGTTCGAGCAAGCCAACGTAATTGGACTCCGGTGCCGAGACGGAAACGTCCGTTCCTACCGAGGCTGTGGGCCAAGCCAAGGGGCTGCCAATGGTACAAGTGCCGCGTGTATAAATCGGATGTCAATGGAAGATAATCTTCGATCAAACCGGCCAGCAGCCCGGCGCTTGCTGTTGAGGGACGTGCGGCTGACCTAATCAGAGGCGCAACCTCCTGTTCTCGACCTCATCTTCTGCTCCACTCTAATCCACATTCTTTTAGCACACTTAGACCCACAAATGAAACCGTATGGCTGCTTTCTATAGTCTCGTAGCGCGTTGTACTCATTCGAATTCTTAGAAGCTCCGCAGGCGTTCCGTTATCTACCCCTGCAAAATCGGTCATATGGGGCCTACCAACGCCGCCTCCGTCCCTGTCCGGCCTATCCACGCTGGCCGCCGCCTCCTCTCCACCTAGAAGCACTGGATCCAAGCTCGCAACCTGCGACTCTAACTCACATCTCTCTCTGCCAACCGCAATTCTTTCTTCTTCTACTTCCTCTTCTAGCCTCGTTGGCTCTGCTTTCCCCACTTGGACAACCTCCGACCTCGGCCTGAATGTGCGACCGAGGATACACCTGGGTGCTGCTGTTGCCGTGGCTCGGCGAATGTCTAAGGGGATCGGCGCCTGGCTTGGGTTATATCTCACTTGTAGTTTGGCCTTGACCCTGCACAACAAACACTTACTCAACGGGTTTCCATTCCCCTGGACGCTGACTGCTATTCACGCGTTTTCGGCCGCGTTGGGGAGCTCAATGTGTGCATATCAAGGGGTCTTTGTGAGTCTTGGCGCAAGCCGCATACTACCAGGATGAGGCAGTTACTGAAATGCTGAGCAGAAACCCGCGCCTCTGAATCACCCAACAACTCCTCTGTTGGCGCTATTCAGCTTCCTGTATAGTATCAATATTGCCGCATCCAACGCGTCACTCCGCCTTGTTAGCATCGCTACCCATCAAGTCGTTCGAGCCGCAACCCCACTCTTTGTCATATTTTTTGCTTGGGTCAGAACGCGTCGAGTGAATGTTAGCCCCACGAAGCTAAAAAGTCTAATACCCGTGGTCCTAGGTGTAGGGTTTGCGTGAGTACGGGTCTTGACCTTGTCTCAAATTAAATTCTAATGTGCTAGTCTAGTACGTATGGGGACTACACATTCACACAGGCCGGGTTGGCACTCACGCTCGCCGGTACTGCCCTAGCTGCCCTGAAAACCATGCTTGCATCTTGGGTCGTTCGAACTCCCAAATCGCCCATTCCTTCTCTACTATCTGCCGAGGCTGTGCCCAACGCTGGACCCCTACCTGTTCACTCTATTCCCGAATCTATGCCGCATTATTCTCGCGCTCACATACGCCGTAGTTCTATGAAGCGATTTGAGGACGAAGGTTACTTGTCCGGCGATGAACGGCCTCGGTTCGGCGAATCTCCAGTGGCTAAATCTTCTCCGCACTGGAATTCTCGGTCGGGGCCTGAATCTGTTATCGCTCGCTCTGATGCGCTACACCCATTAGATGTCTTGCTCCGGCTCTCGCCGCTTGCTTGTATACAATGCTTGATCGTTGCCTGGGGCTCTGGCGAGATGGGCGCATGGAAGGAGTTAGAGATGAGCGTGGGTGCGGGGTGGAATCAACTAGGGTTAAAGTTGGCTATGAACGGTGTGCTTGCGTTTGTGCTCAATTATGTGAGCTTTATGGCTAGTCGACGAGCAGGGGCCTTGAGCATGACTGTTGCCGGTGAGCATTAAACGCCAATCATGTGTCGAGCCAATATTGAACGTCCTTCTAGCCAACATCAAACAGGTTTTAACTGTGCTTTTCGCTCTTTTCCTGTTCGATCCCCATATGCCTAGCTTCACGCATATCCTGGGCATTGGCCTCACACTGGCAGGTGGTGTCTGGTACGGGCTCGTGGAAGCGCAAGAGAAACAGGAGAGAGAGGAAAAGATGGGTATATAGTGCTGTTGTCAACTAGAGCTGAGGAAGCGGATGTGTATGCGTTTCTTGTATCGATAGAGGTTCGCTTTGTGATGGACTATAGTTGTATAGCTACCTTGTCGCTCGTTAATGCACTTGTATCACTACTAGCTCGAGTACGGCTCGCGATTCATTGTCCATCAATGCTGAAGAACCCGAATGGTGCGTGGCACCTGGCGCATACAATGCACCCACAATTTACAAGGGACAAAACCAGCCAGCCATGTACTCAGCCGGCCAAGATACCAATTAGCTACTAATGATGAACTCATGTTTAACCTATAAATACTACAAATGTTACAAACACATCCGAACCAATTTTTTTCAGCAATGGCCGGAATGGATAGCGAACACTGTATCTATCGTTTTATGTTTTGATCTTGGTGAGTTGAGCAAGTGTGTGAAAGCGTGTATGTTGTCCGTTGCAAAGAAAAAGAAATCGAAGGAGGCTGGATAGTACGTTTAGCTTTTTGTATAGGTTTAATGTGCTGTGACCCACTCAAAATGGAAACTACAATTCATCACGCAAGGCACGCGCATACACCGCACTCAAGTCGTCCTCCTCCCCTGCTGACATTGTCCTTAGGCTTGCGGGCTTGGGAGGAAGTTTTGGGGATTGAGGACGTAGGAATGAGGCGCTAGGACGAGTGGGGACAGGTGGAGGCGAATGAATAGCTCGCTCTTTGCCCTTTCCTTTGGCCCGCTCTGTTGCCGGAGGGGAAAGTAGCCCGAAGGCTGAGCGTTCGCCAGCACCAAATGTGTCCATACGCAGAGTTGCGGGTTTGGCCTGTACAGGTGTCTGTGGGGCTGCAGGCGGAGGGCGATTCGGATGACTCGGTCGGGGGGATGTAGGCGGGGAGAGAGGCTGAACAGGTACATTATCCGTTCCCGTTGCGTGAGGCGAATGAGTGTTATTAGGTCGTGGGGTATCAAGGAATGGGTCATCGTCGTGATAGCGCGCGTGGTGGTGCTGAGCGCTGCTCGCCTCTAGACTGGCACTTGGGTCAGACCCGTCCCAATTCGGCCTGTCCCAAATCTCAATGCGACCAGATTGACCCTTTTCATGAGCGGAGCCAACACCTATACCCGCAAATCCAGATGACTCCTCCGAGAACAACGAAGCGGCATCTGGTCCAATGGCGTGACGTTCTTCTGGGGATGAGTGCCCGTGTGAGGTTGGAGGTTGGGACTGACGCTCGCTTTCGCGTTGCATCCAACGATCGATTTGCTCGTCCTGCGAGAGTTCCTCATCTTCTTTTACCTGCTCGTTGGATTTAGATACCGTCTTCCCAGCAATGGGACTCCCTTCAGATGTGGGACTGCTACTGCCTCTACCGGTTCCAAATGTCCCCTGGGTTAGCCCCCGGCGTATCACAGGCACTGTGCTACTCCCCGTCCCGGTAAACACGTCCGACGTTGGAGACCCAACGGTGCCAGTGCTCAGTCTTTTCGGACTCCGAACCGGGCCTTGTGGAGTACCCAAACTACTCCGTCGCTCCCTTTCCTGGTCTTTAGAACTCGAACGGAGTGCACGCGAGCCTGCGCTATATGCATCTCCTGCGCGACCGAGCCCAAGTTCAGCGAATCTAAAATCAACGTTGTTTCGAGTAGGAGAACCAGGAGAAACACGGGAAGCGCGAGACTCTTGGCTGTTGCTGCGGACGCCTCGGATAGTGCCCAACCCGGCGCGAGGTTCTTCAATGCTGGATGCAAGGACTGCGGGCGGTGCAATATGCCGAGACAACGGAGAAGACGCGCTCCTGTTTTGATTTGACGAGTCGGATTTAGGAGGAGATGCGTCGGAGGGGAGTTGAGTGGGAGCCGGGACCACAGGAGCACTGCCTGGGGCAGGAATATTTCCGATAATGTCCAACCGAGGCCGCACACGTCGGCCAAGCCTATTCATGAGCCGGTGCGGCCGTGCTGCCTCAGTGTCTGTGTTATGCCCCTGCTTTCCTTCATCCTCTTGCCTAGATTGTTTCGCCACTCTTGCTCCTTCTCCCTCTGACATAGCCTCTTCCAGTCTCGGTGATTCTTCCATTACAGCACCCAGACCGGATTCACTTCTCCCTCCTCGACTAGGACGCACTAGGACCGTATTACTCGTCCCCGTCCGATCAACCACGGGGCGTACAGAGCCGGGCGGCATTGGGAATGGCAACGCCATAGGCTCACTCGCCGATCTGGAATGTGTGCCACTATCGCCACTCGCTCTCCCAAGACTTTTATTCGGCGACCGAAAGCGGCTGTTTGTGTCATCCCAGACCATGGTCACGGTTCCAGGCCCGTCGTCTTCATCCGTCGTGGTGGTGATGATTGGAGTTTGCTCCGCGTTTTTACGACGACGAAGCCAGCTCGGTCCAGTATGCCATTTCGGTCGCGGTGGCGTATGAGAAGCGGGGCTGGGAACAGCAGTAGGAGAGTTCATATCAAGTGTGCTGAGACCTTTGTCCCGATTCCTGAGGGACCACATCGACCTGCTCTTGGAGGTTGTAGCAGTAGCGCTGGGTCGCACCTGTGCTTCTGGAACTGGTTGAGGCTGGGGCTCTGGAGCAGGGAAAGTTGTTTCGGGGATCTGGTAGGTATGGAGAACGGCCTTCGCGTTGGCTATGTTCTTGCCCACTGCGTTTGGATGGTATTCTGCAGGATAAGCCAGAGTAGAGTCCGAATGGGTAGAGTTAGGGGCAGCAGGAGCAACAGGGGGAGGCTCGGATTGTGTTTGTTGTAATTGAGGGGGAGGCTGCAGCGACCTTTCGGCCTCGGTGTTTGGTTCTTGCGTATGGTGCTGTTCAGGAGGCAGGACAGGACGACGACCCCGTTGAGATACTGGCGGAGGTTGCAACGTAGACTCTGGGATCTGGTACGTGTGAAGAACAGCTTTCGCCCGTCCAATATTGGTCCCGCTCGCGTTCGGATGTAGGCTTTGATCGTATGGGAGTGTGTCCTCTCGCTTGGGAGGCACCGGGGGAGGGTGGTCCTCGTATGGGGAATACGATGCTGGGGGGCGGTATCTGTCTGGGTGCGGGAGGGATGGGAGGTTCGAGTATCGCTGTTGTGTCTGAGGAGAACTGGTAGGAGGCGCGTGGCGGGCCCTCTTATCGGTCTTGTTGGTGTGGATTATGTAGAATGCATGGAGCATTCCTGGTACCTGTAAGCGGCACCTTCATGTAGGTTCTATATGCGAAACAGGCCGGAGCACTTACGCCTAAAAGGCAATACAGACCTGCGCAGCAATTTTATCAGTCAATCGAGTGTCCGCAGCAATAGAAGCGATCGTGCGCACAGCAATTGACCCAGAACTGGGCTCCGACGCCTTTCTAAAGAACTCGCTCAAGTGACAAATGCTGTGGAGTTGACGAGTTGGAGCCTACCTTGAAATACACGGCGACAGGCGAAATAAATCTGCAGACCATCAGCTTGGCATCGCACGCGGGAGACAGACCAGGCAAAGACACGCACATGGCAACACCATAGAGCAGAAGATCGATGGCTCCTGCCATGGTGTTCGCGTCTGTCTTGACAGGGCTCTCGGAGCAAGTTGTGCGGCGTCGAGGACGTGTCGATCGACGGTCGGAGAGTTATATATACCGAGCTCTAGGCACATCATTGGTGGGGCTAAGAACAGGTACGTTGACGTCAATCCCATGTGGCCGCTGAGCGCATTATCGTAAATCACTGTTGGTTGACACCTTGACGCCCGGCGCTCCTGCCACTCCCCTGATTCTTGGACAAAGTGGTTCATATATGCATGCTTTTTGTGGTTTTGTCTTTTGTACTGCGCGTCACATGTTCAACCGACATGACACATGGCTCTCGTATTCCAGACTCTCAACCAAACTGCGACGCTCGAGTGACAAATCAATCGAGTGGCAGGCAAACGAAGAGTGGGAGAGCAGAGAATGACAATTAACCGAAATCGTTCGGGATAAGTCTGGGCTTGACTGTAGCCTTCCGTTTTATGAGCATCTTTAAACGTAGATTATTTTAAATTATGTTATAAATGACTCTGGCCGAAAGTAGCCCACACAGTGACTCTAGCCACTGGCGTAAGTCGATGCTCCTCCAGACTGCTCACAAAATATGCAAATAAATGTCGCGTTTGAACCCTGGGTGTAAGACTAAGGGTGTTACCGGAAACAGCCAGACCCCTCGCATGGAACGGTCACAAGATTCAATAGATATAAAGGTTAGCTTAAATGGTGGACTAGCGGGTGACCAGGGGTAGGTCCTCGATATGGTCATTTGCGCTCGGTAGTTTACATAGTCTTAATATTCGTTTTTCATTGCCTCGCTTCATCACATATCTCCAGTGAGCGTAAGAAAGGTGGGTAGGAAACAGCCGAAGGAGTAATCTGATCTCTCACCCTCGTATTCTATAGCTACCGTGCCCTCCGAATACGATGTATGAGGTGTGATTCTGAATATTTCTTGTGCGCTGTTACGAAACAAAGGCTTATGATGGAAAGGTAACATTCAAGCCATTTCAGACTCTACCCGTCCAGCAGGTCCAACTAAGCTGTCTTCCGGAATGAGACAGTTCCGTGCAGAAAATATGGCAGCACTGATGAGCTCGAGCAGTGACTGTCGTGATGAGGCTATGTAAATAGAGGGGCATCTAACGTGATAACCTACTTACAATCACATATGGCGGTACATATCGTCATATCCACGGAAGCGTATACCGTTTAGTCCTTCCCTTTCGCAAACACGGCAAATCTAAATCCGGCTATCTTCCCCAGCCAGGCTTGATAGCTAGAAACAGCATCCTTTTCAATCGCATGCACAACTTTGAACGGGGGTGTCGTGCATGGGTGGCTGGGATTATGGATACGTGGGACTAGATATTTAGGCAACATTTTCCATGGTGATCCATTCGCTTCCATCGGTCATCTGATTCAAGAAAGTGTTGAATCTGCCATTGCGCTGCGTTAGAATTTGAACATAACAAGAAAGTCAAATTAGCTGAACGTACAAGGGTGCTCCATGGTACACCCCCTCTATGTGACCATCTACAACGCCCGCATTTGAAGAGCTTCTGTGCAGGCAACCCGAAGTTAAGAATAGATATATCCGAGCGAGTAGCCAAGAGCTTCCTAGCATTTAACGCATCCAAATGGCAGGAGTAGATTGTAGCCCCTAGTCGACTGGGATCAATTTGATCGGGGGTCCAAGTTATTGCAATGTTATACAGAGTTCGCGGTTCGATGGAGCCGTCAACTTCCATAAATAAATAAATAAATAAAAAGCCGTCTGCACGAGAGAACAGCCATCACGCGCCCCCATAATGCTCGAATCCCTTGAATGAGGCGTCCAGAACCACCTACACACTGACCGATGAGGACGCTTGTGTGTCCGACTCCCGACTGTGAGAACGAGCCACGGGCGGGAGGTTCCAACTGAGCAGACTGTTAGGGAGTACAAGCGGGGACGGTGGGATGAAAACTCTGTTGTGCGAGGTCGTGAGCGCGACCGCGCGACTTCGTTGGCTCAGAACACGACGGTCGGGGGAAGAATCCCCAGAACCGGATGCATATACGTGAGATTAAATACACATCCGAGACACACGTGATGATACCGTATCGGGCGGCTCCGCCGCCCAACAAACTCCATCCGCCGACGAACGTCAACACATGATCTCCGCGCCGCGCTGGCCTTATCCATTGCCCGGTACTGATCGCGGGCCCCGTTACACGACCTCCCAGTTACTGGCGGTCGGAAACAATCTTACATCGTGCCATTCAAGCTCTTACGAGGCCTCGAGAGCACTAAATATTGCAGGTTTTATTTCGGTGTTCACGACCAGCTCAACGCGCTCCTGAGTAGTGAGTATGGGCTCGTTTTCCTGACGTGTAGCGCCTGATATAACAACTAACAAACAGATGTCGTGCACAACAATGCTCGCAAAATATGGCCAAATTCATAGAGTGCCTTGATTTTACTCTCGCTCTAGCCCTTTCGTCCGAGCCAACAACCAACCCAACTTCCTGGCTCACATGACCCAAAGCAAGGATATATGCGGTAATTCAACAGTCAATTTGGGATCTTATACCAGACTCGGCTGACCTTTTATCCTCGATTTAACGATTGATTGGTAGGTAACAGGGTAGGAGTCGGTAGACGTGCGCCAATAGGAGCAACTCACTTGCTCATAGGATGTTCCGCCATGAACAATTCGAGCTCGTGAAGATAAATAATAGGTACCGGCTACCACTTCACTTTAGACGGGTTCTTGTTCATAGAAGTACGTTATGCCCTCTACCTCCCCTGAGCTTATCAACTCAGCCAGCCAGTGAGTCGTGCGCAGACGCGACAGTTTAAACTGTTTATCGCTACGCCTGATCTTGCTGCATCATGACACTGTACGTTGAAGTGTTGGAAAATAAGGGCCGAAAGTTAAGTGACACCTCTATGCGCGGCCTGCTATCATCTATGCGTCCCTCTATGCATCTGGCTTATTCTATCATTTGTGTATTTAGATAGCTAGTTTTGTATTAGACACATCGAACTGACAGACCAGTCTTCCTATACGAATTCCAGCCTGTTCTTTTGCAAGCTATAGTCGTCTAAGCTTGAGTGAACCAGGTGGTCTCTGTTAGGTCGCCGAGTATAATTAGATTTGAATCAATCGAATGGATCACTCGGGCGACGAAGTTGTCTAGAATCGCTACCCAAAAATTCCGTATAAAGCTGAATTAGACTAAAGGATAACAAACGAGAGTCCGTGAGGGTAATAACCCAACAAGCCTGAGTATCAACCAGGTGCCAGATATGTAAGAGAACTGCGCAGTAATAATCGAATACGGGCGAAAAAAGAACTGAAACACGGACTAAACATGACGTGATTGCGATCTTGAAACTGGGCCTTGCGAACTCGTTCGGCGACACCTGGCTTGTACGCCGTCCCGAACCCACTCTGCACTCTGCTCAGCAAGCCGCGCTCGTGATTTGTATATCTATCTCGCATTCATGCCCCAAAAACAGTGCGAGGGTCTCTCAATCCTGTCAAAGGTTAACCTCACCAGTGGATTGTGCCAGCCAAAGCATTACATCACGTTCATTAATTTAATACCCGTATTTCAAACTAGCTCGCGGTCAGTTTTGCTACACGAGGACCTTTAACTATTGTCAAAGTGCGAAGGGCTAAATACCTAGCAGACTCCTAGCTCCAGTCATATCGAGCGTTCATTTAGATTCTAGTTGACAGGTTTAGATAATGGAGTGTAAATCCTCGGGAATGGACCAAGCACGCAAGTATGCGAACAATAACAAGGTCGAGCTCCACAATTGAACTGTGCTAGCAGGTATATACGTGCCAGGCGGAGTAACAGAGTAACCGTTTGCGGCGAGGATCTACTCCGTTCACGAAGGCAGGGGGACGTACGTTCGAGTCGCAGTCGAAGTTCTATTTTGTCAAAGCTTCTGGGCTGCAATACAGACTTTCTTGTGGTCGCCTATCATTTTTTACTGGAGTAATTAAGCTATTACATTGTAAATTAATGCTCACAAACGCATAATAGCGCTTCAGACCATCACTCGTGTGATATGATAGTGATTCTTTAGGATTCCTATGAGATTGTGGATTCTTCAAGAGCGTACGTCTCAAAGAAAGGCAGCAAGGTAAATTATTTTGACTTTTGTCGAACGAGAGAAACAGATGGAAGCTAGCCTCCTAGTGACGGAGCGTATTTGTGCAAGTTGGCGGTAACGGAATAGCTGATAACCCGAGACTCGATTCACGGTACTGTACAAAACCAACCAGGTCCCATGGGTGGTTGAGCCACATCAACCTCACTGCCACTTTGCTTTCCTCTTGACGCACCTCGAGATTTCGACGACAAAATCCCGCGTGGTAATGGGAATAATGGGATTGAACCTTGGAATATTTAGTCGGGGCGGGGCATGTGATATATAAACATTTGACTTGATTCTTCCTCAGGTACTATTGCCGTAGAGCTGTTGAGCTAAGCTAATCGGAGTACCGAAACTGGCTAGGGAAGAGAGGTGCTAGGTGATAATGCGAACCTGTTCGAGACGTCTGTGGACACCAGACCAAGGAAATTGTACGATTAGTTGCAGCTGCTTCTTGGAGATCGGTATACACAGACATCGTAGATTCTGGGATTGGCCATGAGTCAAAGTCTAGATTTTTGGTCTAGCTTATGTCTGTTTGTCTATAAGGCATCGATGTAGGAAACGACTGGAGAAACATGTCCCGGTCTACCATGGCCTATGGACTGTTGGCTGCGAGGATCAGATGAGACTAGAGCGCAAATCAATCATCTATTCGGCTCGCTAGTCGCGTCTATTCTGGAGTTGGGAGCGTTTGTGGAGTTCCCAGCGCTTGAAGCATAGAAAACAAACGAGGTAAGAAGATGGACGCTTTCTGGGGGCTGGATGGCCGTACATTTGAGGTGAAATGGGTCCGGCTGGACAGTCGGCAAAGCGACGGAATGTCTGAAACATCATTAATTGGGATGACCACCCAGACGCTTAAATCTCCGTAGAAGGACACGACAGGACCGACCCCGGAATGTGTGTCACTGTGCTTACCTAGTATGGTCTTCTCACGAAGAGGGCTAGCTTGAGTGATCATGTGGGGTCATAGAACGATCTCCGATTTTGTGATAAACGGTGCGTGCAAAGTGGGATAGCATCAGGGGGGATGTGTCCCGGAGCTTGGGAAATCATATGTAGTGGTCTCTGGGAAGAGCGCTCGGAAGTATCATGCACATTTCTGTGTGGCGCCGGGAAATATACAGTTTCCATATTTGGGCATTGTAAGCTTCCGGTTCACAAACAAATGCCGACGCAGGGGCAAATTCAGGTTTCAAAAACAAAACGGTGCTGTGAAAGTTTCGGAAATTGTGCGGGAGGCTGGAGCAAGGTGTCGAGCGGAGCCTGGACGGAGAAGAGATGGGATCAAGTCATCTACCTGTATAATACACACGCCATGCTAAATCAAGTGATATACACAGTGTTTATCTGCTCAGGGAAGCCGAAACAGGATCTCGAGCAAGCCCGGTGAGTGTGCGGTTATGCTCCCTCGGGATAAATATAGGCACAACACCGATGAGTTGTGCACACGAGCAGCGGGCATGGAGAGCCAGAACACGATCGCATTGATACGGTTCGTTCGGAATGGACGATTGCGAACTCGATTGTACATCATGCCAAGCAGGGCGAATGACTAGACCCAGTTTAAACTCGAGTTCCACAACGTGATTGTGTATGCACGGACCGGCGGGAGGGCCGTCAGTGGTAAGCGCCGAGACCGGGATGGTCGGTGTCGGGGCCGCCTGAATGCGCGCGCTCGCTCGCTCGCCGGCGGAGGCCCACGTGGGGAGTTGGCAGGCTGGGAGCAGAGGGGAGGTCTTTGCGGATGGTGAACAGCTGCCGGATTAGGCTGGGGAGGGAGACCGGGGGCCCGGCTATACGTCGACTCGCCTGGCCTCTCTCAAGATATTGACTTCGGGGGAAGCGGTGCTACCGAGCTGGCCTGCCTGCGCCCGGCCTGCTCCTGACCTCGACATGCGATTGCCGCGGCTCGTTCTGCGCGCCTCCCGCCGCGACCCGGAGGTCCGGGGTCCTGGCGGCGGGTGGCGACGGCGGGGCCCACTGTGGCGTCCGCCCGCCCGGTTTGGACGGCGTCGGGATTTGGGTGGATTTGTGCATTTCGTGTGCCGTCGGTGGTGCGCTCGTCGTCGAGGGCACAGGGCTGGGTGGCCAAACAAGCTGACCAAGCCGAGTTGGGGGCGCTTGGGTGATGGAATCAGCTGTGTTCAACCGTCGTCTACGTGTGCCGTACCTCCCGGATTCCGCGGCGGATTTCGGTCTTGATATTCGCTTTTGCGCAATTACTCCTATCGCACACTGCGCTCCCTTGCTTAGGGCCGCCCAGCACCCCCTCTTTGCTTTTTCGCCCACTCCCCGGCTCGGTTGCCGCCCTCGCCTCGCCTGTGAGTTGTTCCCCCCGCGCCACCCTCCGCCACCAGCATGGCGGCCCGTCCTCTCCCTCGTCCCGAGCGAGCGCTAACCGCCCCACAGGCCGCCCATGGCTGCAGACGCATCCCAGTCGCACGAGTACTTTTCTCCCGCGGGCAACCAGCAGAATCTGTACCCCCAGCAACTCGACCAGTTTGCCCGCCTTGGTCCGTCCTACAACCAGCAGCAGCAGCAACAGCAACAGCAGCAGCGCTGGGCTCAGGCGCAAGCTCAAGCCCAGGCCCAGCAGCTGCGTGCTAACCAGTATGCGGCGATGAAGCAGAAGCAGATTCCGGGCCTCGTCCAGATGCCAGGCCAGCACCCGCAACAGCAGATGCGCGCCCCTTCCCAGTCTCCCGTCTATCCACAGCAGTTCAACCCCGGGTCTGGCTTTCCCGCCAACTATCCCGCAGCCTCGCCCACCAACACCTTTGCCCAGCAAAACAACGTCCCCGGCGCCAACTTTTCTCAAGCCCAAAATCAAGCGCAACAACAATTCAACTTTTCCGTCCCTGGCACGCCCACCAACCCGAATCCCCAGCAACAAAACTTTCCCAATTTCGCCAATGGGACGCCCAACCAAGTCACGCGTGAGATGTCCGCGACACCGGGTCCCGGCTCTGCGCGCGACTTTACGCCCCAGCGCGGGTTTTCCGATCCTAATCCCAACGCAGGCACCCCCCAGCGCGATTTTTCTGGGACGCCTGCCCCCGTGCCCGGTCGAGATTTCTCGGGTACGCCGGTGAGGGACTTTGGAGCGAACAACAACGTCGGCGGCGCTGGTGCGGGAACACCTGGTCCCCAACCTCATGCGTTTTTGCCGCCCAATCGCAGCATGGCGGGCACACCGCACGCAAATGCCAACCCCATGAACCAAGGCTCGCGCACTGGAACGCCGATCGTTAGACCTGGGACTGCGATGAGTAATCATGGTTCGATCGGCGGCGGCGCTCCCGGCGGGTTTGGCGGAGACGGAGGCATGCAGAGAGGCAGCCAGCCTCCTCAGACGCCCAAGATGGGAATGGGGATGAGCATGAATATGAATGGTATGTCTTAATTAATTATTTTATTTTTTGAATTTATTTTGACTTGATCTGTCCCAGGAATGAACATCCCTAATCTCGGCAACGCCGGTATGAACATGAACGCTATGGGCGGCGCCGATAACAATATGGGAATGGGCGCTGTCAACAACATGGGCGCGAACATGGGCGGCATGAACATGAATGTCCCAAGCGCCAACGTGAACATGTCCGCCGGACCCAACGCGAATGTGAGCCTTCCTACCGCGGCCATGAACCCGGCCATGAATCTTCAAATTGCAAACAATATGAACTTCCAGGGCGCCAACAACATGGGAATGCCCGGTGCAAACATGAACATGGCTGGTGGCAACAACATGAACATGTCTGGTGGCGCTAACATGAATATGCCTGGTGCCGGAAAC
Organism: Ceratobasidium sp. AG-Ba; assembly: GCA_016906575.1. Taxonomy (NCBI): domain Eukaryota; kingdom Fungi; phylum Basidiomycota; class Agaricomycetes; order Cantharellales; family Ceratobasidiaceae; genus Ceratobasidium; species Ceratobasidium sp. AG-Ba. The sequence continues at coordinate 1,453,309 of CP059639.1, forward strand.
ATGAGCCCTACTAAGCCAATGGGTCTCGGGATCAACGTCGGTGGAGGTGGAGGTGCCAATGCGCTCGGAATGGGTGGCATGGGCATGAATGGGATGGGTATGAACGGAATGGGTGCCAACGGAATGGGTATGAACGCCAACGCAATCGGCATGAACCCAGGTGCGATGGCCATGAATGCTAACGGTATGGCGATGGGTGCGAACGGCATGGCCAACATGGGCATGAACGGGATGGGCATGGGTATGGGTGGAATGATGGGCATGAATGGCACTGGTGTTAACCCCGCTCTAGGAGCCGCGAATGCCGTCAATCCCGCCATGAATGCCATGAACGCCGGGCTCGGTGGCGTCAACCCCGGAATGCCGGGCGTTGGTCCTGGCTTGGGCGGTGTCAATCCTGCTCTCGGAGGCGTCAACCCGGGACTAGGCGGCGTGCAATCTGCGATGGGGGGCGTCAATCCCGCTTTGGCCGGAGTCAACCCGGCTCTTGGTGTCAATCCGGCTTTGGGCGTCAACCCAGCCATGGCTCGTGCCAACCCGACGCTGGCTGGAGTGAACCCTGCCCTCGCCGCCGGCATGAACCCCGCTCTCTCCGGAGCAATGAATCCCGCTCTCCCTGGCGCAGTCCCCGCACCCAAGCTCTCGAGGCGCATCGTTTCTAGCGCTGGCCCGCTCCCGTCTTCACCCACAAAAGCATCCGGAAGCAACGCCCTCCCTCTTCCTCCTGGTCTCAACCCTCAAACGACTCTTGTCACCGCTCTCCCATTGCTCAAAGATGAGACGGATGTTACTCATGGTGGAGCTCTCCCCGAGGTAACCGAAGACGAGATGCGTCAAGTCAAAAAGTGGATGGCACGAGACACGGCATTCCAAGACGTCTATGCTCGTGTTCGAGACAAGAGGACCGAGGAAGAAAATGCGTTGAGGAGTATTCGACCTGCGAGGTGGGAAGTAGACGAAACAAGCGGCATGATGGGTGGCAAGTTCCACATCTTGTGGCCAGCCGATCAGAAAAAGATGAAGGAAAGGAAGATGAAGGTTATGGGCAGGAGGGACCTGGATGTGTACGTATTATCTTTCCTTCTCCAAAGAGACATGCTGACGAGTTTGGGTATAGACACAAGTTGGTTAAAACGGGCTCTGCACTCACACAACCAGAGATGTTGGTGCCCATTCGCGTTGAGATCGATCACGACCATTATAGGCTGCGCGACGCATTTACCTGGAATCTGAATGGTAAGCTTGTTCGGTTCGTCTGCTTGTGATTACTGGCCGACGACACAATCCAGATCCTGGTATCACTCCCGAAATATTTGCCCAGTGTCTATGCGATGACTTCCAAATCCCATCCGCCGCCGTCGTGCAGGCAGTGGCCAAATCGATTGCCGAACAACTTGCCGAGCATCGTGCTCACATCGTCGAAATCCCCTCTGGACCCAAGCGTGAGACTGTCCAAGGCGCGATTGGACCTAATGGTGAAGAGTGGTGGGCGCGCTGGAGGCGAAGGATCGCTGAAGGCACCGTTGGTCCTTCGGACGAAGCCGATGATACCCTAGTTGATGAAGAGGACAAGACGATGTGTGAAGAGCTACGGGTTCTCATCAAGGTAACCATACTTCCCCTCTATTCCGCGCTCGATCGCTGAGATCGGTTTGTAGCTCGATGTGATCGTGGGCACGATGAATCTCACGGACCAGTTCGAGTGGGACATCAACAACCCCGATAACTCGCCCGAGGAATTTGCCGAGGGCTACTGTCGCGATCTCGGGCTCGGCGGCGAATTCAAGTGCGTTTCCGATCCTTTTTTCCCTTCTCGATCGCGTTTGAAATCTAACTCGTGTGGGGTCTTGTTAGGACTGCGGTTGCGCATAGCATTCGTGAACAAGCCTCCGTATACCAAAAATCCTTGTTCCTTGTCGGCCATCCGTTCGATGGCACACCCATTGCGGACGATGAGCTTCGGACGGCGATGCTCCCGACCATCGAACATACTTTCCGGTTCGACCGAACGTTGCTCGAGCAGTTTACGCCTCAGCTCAACGTTCTTCAAGAGGGCGAGATCGAACGCAACGAGCGCGAGCGCGAAAAAGAACTCAAGCGAAAGCGCCGCCAGACCCGTGGCCGACGCGGGGTTGCCCTTCCCGACCGCGATACCCAAAAGACTCACCGCACCCCCATCGGGTTCGCCGAGATCGAAGTCTCTCCCGCGCAACAAGCTGCTCAGCAACAGCCCACTGTGTCTTATCGTCGCGCTGCTGCCGCCGCCGCCTCGCTCACCATTGCCAACTTGGCCGCGAACGAGAATGGTACACCTGTCCCGACAAGCATGCAGACCATGGAGAGGGAGCGATTGACGCCAGTTGTGCCTCAACAGCAACAACCCCCGCCTCAGCCTTCCAAGCCCAAGCGCCAACGTACAGGTGTCCTCCAGCCTCCTCCGCTACCCAGAGCAATATTCAGACTTCGAAGTGGTACAGACGGTGGTCCGACACCTTCGACAGGCCTGGAGCCCGCCGAAGCATCTGCGGCGCGTATCGAATTCGGGGACGGTTTACCCGAGGGCCCGGCTAGCCCCGAAGGTGGGGCTAATGATCAGACGGTCGATAACGACGGCCAGGCCGCGATGCTCAGGCGTGTACTCGAGAAGGAAGGTGCCGAGTCTACCGAGGGGTTGCATCCGAATATGATTAATGGGACATGGCATTGCTCGAACTGTGGATGCCCCGACAGTATGGCTGTGGGAAGGAGGAAAGGGCCGCTGGGTCAGGGCACAATGTGCGGTGAATGCGGTATGTTTCTTTCGGTTGATGGTGGCGTAGGTTTTGTTCCTCATCCTTTTCTATTAGGCAAGTACTGGCATAAACACCGCAAGCCTCGACCGGTTGAGTACAACACGAGCGTCGAACACCATGTCAATCTCAAAAAGGCAGCCAAGCTCAAGAAACGTGGCTCCAAGGCCATCGCAGCTGCCTCTAAATCTTCCGGCGCTAAAGAGTCTGAGCGCCTGCCAGTCACTGATATACTTGTCAACGGACGCGATTCGTTATCCCCATCTCCACCACCTCAGAAACCATCTCCACTTCCGTTTGCTGACCCCGGCTCTCCTGATTCCACTATTGGACCCGATAGCCCTAAGCCACAGTCTACACCTCTTCCTCCCAGTGCTCCTGAACTCCCGATCGCCACTCCCGTGGTTGAAGAGCAGCCGGCGCTACCACCAGTTCCCACTCCCTCCACCTCATCTGCGTCCACAAAACCAAACGGAAACACTCCGGTCATGACCGCAAGGCCCCCGCTTACAGCTGCCTACAGCTCCGATCGTGTAACAGGGCAGAGCGTTGGGGTTCGTTGCCAAAGTAGCCCTATTTAAGACTATTGCTGATGTTTTGTTATAGGTACCATTACCTGAGTGGATGGTCAACTGCCTCGCGGCAACTCAAACACGCTATCCCAACGATCGCGTGGACATTATCCTCAAGCCTCGGCCACACAACGCTGAAGATCCCCCTGCCCCCGAGTTCCGACTGAAGTGCTTAGATTGTCCCGGAAAGGTACGCTTTTAATAGAATCGGTCCGTTGCAGAGGCTAACGTGATATGAAAAGCTTTATACCCCTGGTCCAGATCAAACTCTGGCAAACTTTGAGGTGCACCTCAAGAACCGAGCCCATCGGACCAACGTCAACCGCCGTGTCAATGCCGAGAATCCCGCAGGTGCTGCGGCTCCTGCCGATGTGCCACCCCAGGCACCTCCAGCACCAGAGTCACCGGTGGCATGAGTCCAGATCTAGAAAAGGGGGTAGCAGACGGGGAGCGATGATTGGGTTCTAGGGTAGTGTGTACAGTTTTCGATCCTCGAGGCTGCAAGATCTTGTTTTCTCAATTGTTATGATGCGCTTTTTTTCGCTCGCTATTTGTGATGTATTATATGTAGTCGTTTCGGACGCCTAAACGCATTATAACAACAGTTTTTTATGTCGTCGGCTCCGTTCACACTCATCAAGCACAACGAATGCAAGCATTTCTCCGGAACGACTTGAGCATAACATTGCTGCCCAACCGCACACCAATAGTACACGGCTTTCAGATGAAACATACAAGGCTTTATCAATCAAAGAGAAATCGGGGTTTGCTTGTGGAGGAGTGTGAAAACAACATAATAAACCCGTGCAGGCCAAAGGGTGCAAGGGCTAAGAAGAAACTAGAAAAGCATAACAACACGATAGTGATCCAACTCTGCATTCTCAATCAATGACCCGGTACGTTTCTGGGCGAGGGTTATAGTTGCCGTACTGAACGGCGTTATTGTACGACCTTGCCGGGTAATCCCTGTCAAAGGCTTCTTCGCTTTCCTCGTCATCGTCATTGAATACCGGTCGTATACTCCCAGCTCGAATCACGCCCATCTGAGCTAGCCGCTCTGCCTGTGTCGAGCCCGAGACCGAGTTCTTGAATGCTAGCTTGGTCTGTACCATTTTAGTGGGGGTGGCTTGACGTGCCTTGGCGGCCTTCTTCCCAGGCGAAGGTGTAGGAATCGGCGTGAAGTCGGCGTTAGACGAAGAAGACCCGTTCCTCGCGTGCATGCTGGGGAAGGAAGGCGCCACGAGGACTCGATCTTCGTCAGAACCAAGAATAGACGATGGCACTGGCGAACCATGCATTCCAGCTTTGTATATGTTAGCTCCAGTCATGCGGATCAATACAAAATACGACATACGAACGGAGAACTTGCATTTGCCATCCTTGTGCCAGTCGCAGTTCCGACCTTGGGGACATAGGTGAGCAAATGGGCACTCCTCATCTGTACATTCTTGGCCTGTTGGCAAATTTGTATTTAGCATATAGATTCTCGCGTTTCCACGCCGAGCGTACCCTTGACTGTAATCAAGCAAGGATTCTGCTTGACAAGGTCGCGTAAATCTGCAATCATTTCCGGCGAGAATTCGTATTCATGACCATACGGACAAAGCGTCTGGGAGAGCATAAGAATCGGTGTAGCAGGATGATAAAACAAACGCACCCCCACTGGGCATCCTTTCCTAGTAAGGTAGTAATGGTTACACGCGCGAGGCTTTACTACGCAAAAAGGTCAGTAAAGGCTCCCGGGCTAATTCTGAGCCTAAAAAACCTACAAGCCTACGAACTTTCACTTAGCATATGTCTGGACAAAAAAATGAATCTTACCTTGAGCGTTGCAACGTTTGCCTTATAGTTTTTCCCCGTTGGCACTTTAATCTTGCCGGACGGTGGGGGCGGAGGCGCTGGTACGCTTGGTGTGGGGGCCTTTGAGCCACTTCTAGTTCGGTTAATCACCGGCGCTGGGCTCGGCGCGTTTGAATTCAAATGAGCGGTAGAAGCAGTCTTAGATGACAGTTTCTGCGCCAAAAATACGCCGTTGTTCCCCAGACAAGGTAGGCCAAGTGCTTTAATCTCGGCCGCAAGCTGGGTGTAAGACTGCAAGAGGACGACTTTATCGAGGAACCCTTCATTATGTATGGCGGCCAAATTATTGGTGTAGCCGTTGTCGTGTCCTCCACCAAAGTAAATCTTCTTGACTAGAACAAACCTGGGTTTCAGACGAGCATTAGTAGAAGAGGAATGGTACTAACCGTGAGGAAACCGAACAAAGATCCGCATTTGTTCTAGATGACGTAAAACAACTCAGCCATCCGCCAAAGGGACAATATATGGTCACTCACCTCGAATTTTAGCGTCAGCGGCCTCTTTGCCAGCACCGACATCCAACATGCTCATTAGCGGGGATGCGGTATTGAACCCGGTAATGAATGCGCTAAACGTCCCGGGCTGTATTCCAAGGAAAGACTTGAGCGTCTTTCCCAGCCCTTCACGATTGAAGAATATGTGAACCAGCAAGTCCTGATTAGAGCCGTAATGCGTGATGATATGCTGGCGAAGCCTGAAGGCGGCATCACGGCCGCCTTCAGCGCCGAGCATGAGGAGATTCTCGTTAAATATACACCCATCGCCATCTATTAAGCAGAGTAGGAGGGGGTTCGATCCATCGGTCTACAGGAATCGGCGCTGGTGAATCATCGTGCACCGCATGTTCACGACTAGACTCACCTGTGATGTATTCTTGCCTCGCTTCAAGGCGGCGATCTCTTGTTTGAGAGCGGCGATCTCGCTGTCGCAGTTTCGGTGAGCGTTCTTCCATACAGTTACTTCGCGCTCAGCATCGGCGATGAGATCTGTGGTACGATATGGTAAGTAACGCTTCTACGAGAAACTTAGCGCATGATTCGGCGGGTGCAGGCTTACCTTTCTGGCTATTGGCGAGTTCTTGAAAGCGGTCTACGAGGGAGAGGGTGCCCGTCATTTTACGAGTCGAAGCAAACAAGTCTTGAGAACAGGTCAAAGCTGGGGGTGTGCTGCGTGGAGCGGTGGAATCAAACAGGTGCAGTCTTTCCAATAGCAAGGATCACAGCCAAGAGAAATACAAAGAATAGAAATAAACGAGAGAAGGCTTTGGATGTGTGCAGAACAAGGCTGAGAGCAAGTCGTAAGTCTCGTGGCTGTTTACAACTCGAGGCGATGCGTTATATAATCACTCGCCAAGGGTCCTCCGATGGCAGGCACCCGCGCTCCACCAGCCTCCAGATCGTGAGTTCAAAATCTACCGGCTTATACACAAGTTTGTCTAACAAGACACTCATCGACACACGTGTACGCTCTTACTCTATGAATCAGTTCAGCTTTCTAGCTCGTTATAGGCGCCAGCGATAAAGTTTACCTGTGTTAGTTCCCGCCTTCTACTCGAAACGAACTTTTTGGTGCGTTCTTCAAACAGATTATTTAAACACCACAACCCTCGCAGTTCTATCGTGGAAATTTGAGTATTGCAAAGAATATGTTTGACCCAAAAGGTTCAAATCCGACCTAGTCTATGAAGGAGGAAGACGCATACATAGCCCACGATTAATGAGAACAGAACTGGAACAGTCAAAATCAACATTTGGTGTAACACTCTGACTTTTACAGTTAACTAGGTGGGAGAGTCCGCGCGAGTGTGTCTGTGGATCATCTGCAGATCATGCTCCCTTATTTGGAAGATAAGTCACCTGACCTCGATCCAAATTTTGACCTATTCCACCACCACTTCCGGTGACCCCAGCACTCTCCTCATGGCCCCTCAAACCGCAAATTCAAAGAAAAGAAAGGATGTACCAAAAAAACCAATATCAAAACGAAAGTCACATAGGTCTTCAGAAGATGGAAAGCTCGACCAGTTACAAAAACTGGTTCAAGACTTTGTAGGTGCGGCATGATGTCTCCACATCCACATATAGCTCACCTAGCTACGATAAATAGGATGAAGGCGGCACATATACCCTATTTAATGATCTACCTATATCGAACGCCACGAAGCGAGGTAAGCACTAGTATTCCTCACGTTGGCCGTATCTTTAAACAGTGCCCTTAGGTCTTAAAAAGGCTTTCTACACAACGATGACGGATATACAAGCCAAGAGTCTACCTCTCAGTCTCAAAGGCAAAGACGTTCTTGGTGCAGCTCGAACTGGTAGCGGCAAAACGCTTTCGTTCTTGATTCCAGTCTTGGAGGTTCTTCACCGACAAAAATGGGGGCCTCAAGATGGGCTTGGCGCGTTGATTATATCTCCTACACGAGAGCTGGTAAGCACAATACTATATAATTACTCTAGTTTAGCTGATCATGCGTAGTCGATCCAAATATTCGATGTCTTGTGTGCGATCGGTGGCGGACATAGCTTTTCGGCCGGGCTAGTCATTGGTGGGAAGAATCTCAAGGACGAACGAGATCGGTTGTCCAGAATGAATATTCTTGTCGCGACCCCTGGCAGGTTATTACAGCATATGGATCAAACTGTAGGCTTTGAGTGTGACAACCTGCAACTCTTGGGTGCGTCAATTGTCTAGTTTATTGTGGCTACATCCTAACCTACTTGTCATCAGTTCTTGATGAAGCAGATCGAATCCTGGACATGGGCTTTTCAAAGGCGCTAAACGCGATCGTCGGACATCTCCCGAAAGAGCGTCAAACTCTGCTATTCTCGGCTACTCAAACTGAATCTGTGCAACAACTTGCTAGACTCAGTCTTCGGGAACCTGTTCAAGTTGGCGTACGAGAGGATGGTGTTGAGGGCTCTGGTGCCACGCCAAAGAATCTGGAGCAGCACTATGCTATCGTACCCCTCGATCGAAAACTGGATGCTCTCTTCGGCTTTATCAAAACGCATTTGCAGTCAAAAGCACTCGTATTCATGTCAAGCTGCAAACAAGTTCGCTTCGTGTTTGAGACATTCTGTAAACTGCATCCTGGGATTCCGCTCATGCACCTCCACGGGAAACAAAAGCAGACTAAACGACTCGACATATTTCAAAAATTTTCGGCTTCAAAACACGCGTTCCTGTTTGCGACCGACGTTGCTGCTCGCGGCCTTGACTTTCCTGCTGTAGATTGGGTGATACAACTCGATGCCCCAGAGGATGCGGACACGTATGTCCATAGGGTTGGCCGCACTGCTCGCTACGAACGTAAAGGCCAGAGCTTGCTCTTTTTGTGTCCTAGCGAAGAAGAAGGGATGGTTGCTGCTCTTAAGGTCAAAGGAATCGAGCCACAGCTCATCAAAATTAAAGAAAGCAAGCTTGCTTCTCTTGAAAACTCGCTACAAAAGTTTGCGTTCGAAGACCCCGATATCAAGTACCTGGCTCAACGGGTGAGTGTCTCAGATTGCTGGTTTGGCTAGTTATCCAATACTTCGCGCAGACATTTGTATCCTACGTCAAGTCTATCTATCTCCAGAAGGACAAATCAACGTTCCAGGTCGACAAGTTACCACTGGAGGAATTCGCTGCATCACTTGGGCTTCCAGGAACGCCAAAGGTCAAATTTCTTGATAGCAATGCCGCCAAAAAGCGAAAGAACAGCTCTCGTCAGGCGGGTCAGGTATCAAACAAAACGGATACTACTGTACCCGATGGAGCGAATTCTGAGAGCGAGGATAGTGGCGGATCAGAGGACGAAAGCCCGAACCTTGACAAGTCCATATCATCGCTCAAGGCAAGTCTTATGTACACTGGCTGAAGTTGGGCTGACTGGGTTTTTCAGACATCTCAGGTGCGAACCAAGTACGATCGTATGTTCGAGCGAAAGAACCAGGGCATTTTATCGGAGCATTACGGCAAGCTTGTCGATCGTGGTTCCGAGGACTCGGACGCAGACGACGATTTTATCACTCTCAAGAGAGCCGATCATGACTTGCCGAACGATCCTAGCTCGCAGCCTCGAGGCGGCTTGCTCGAGGGCATTGGTCAAGAAGATATCTCTAAACGTAAAATGAAGATCGGACAGTCGAAAAGCGCAATGTTGAAATACAAGCCCGGCGGAACTAAACTGGTGTTCGATGAGCAAGGAGCGGCACATTCCCTGTACGAAATGCGAGATGACTCGGCATTTGTTTCGGAAGCAGGCGGGGACGTGGTTGGCGCAGGAAAAGCATATGTAAATGAAGTGCGGCAGAGGATGCAGGGCGAGGATCTCATCGACAAGGCGGAAGCCAAAGACAAGAAGAAGGAAAAGAAAAGGAAAAGAAAGGAGCGTGAAATTGAAGTACGTTTGGCCAACCAACCTTTGCTGTCTAAGCTAACGTCCTTTTCGAATCCAGCGGGAGGGATTGTCTGGAGTTGGGCCCGCTGTGCTAGCGGCTGAGGGGGATGATGGATATGTTTCGCCAGACTTTGATGCGTTTGATCTTTCGCCTGACGCTGATGAAGAAGAATCGTCACACCAACCACCTTCCAAACGCTGGAAGTCAACTCTCAGCGTCTCTAGAGACGGTGGTCAGGAAATAGCAGATGACGAAGAACTGGCGTTGAAGTTGTTACGCGGCCAAACTTTATAGCCATACACATCTCTGTTCCCGCTATGCTTATTCCATGCTCTACGTGACCATGGATCTAAGTTGTATCAATCGTATGACTAGGCGCTTGATGGCCTGCAATGTATTTGTTTGATGGCTCTGGTTGTGTTGTGCATTTTCACCACCATACCCATTCTCGGAAACCCCCTCGAATAGTCCATCTCTGTATCATTGCTGTATGACGATATCCTTTTAGTGAACTTTTCCTGGATTCTGATGCCAACAGACCGGATACAATTGATGACTAGAGCCGCCACCACCATGCGCGACCTCGACGAAACACCCCCAGAACAACCCCTGTTATCAACGCCCAATAGGTCTGAATTAAATGAAAAGGCTGCAAACAGATTGCGCTTGTTTCTTGGAGGGTCCTTCTTCTTATTCGGACTTATGAATAACGGTGAGAAAGCGCAATTCGTCCACGAGTCCTTTCATTGACATTTCGTTCGCGTTTGGCTAGTATTGTACGTTATCATATTGTCCGCTGCGCTCGATCTGGTACCTCCTTCGACGCCCAAAGGGATCATCGCGTTCTGCAACATTGCTCCCGCCCTGGTAGGCTTGATTATCGATACGGGGAAGCCTTGTCGTTTTGAGACATATAGATCTAGATTGCCAAAGTTGGGTGGCCCTATTTCCTCAAGGGCAAAATTCAATACACTAGGCGATTGCTCAGCTGTTGCGCGTTGAGTGTTAGCGGGATGCTCATCGTGGCTGCGTTCGAAACGCTCTCCGCCCGACTCCTAGGCATTGCGTTTGCCTCATTTGCGAGCGGACTGGGAGAACTCACGTTTCTACAACTCTCGACAACATACCATCCCGGGAGTCTTGCCGGACATTGTGTCGGTTACTTCGCCAGTGGCACCGGAGCTGCGGGGCTTGTCGGTGCGGGGCTGTGGTGGGAACTCAGGGGCCTCGGAGTTCGCCTTGGGGTAGGATTGTCAGCTGTGAGTACCAGAAAATTAGCTTCTGGTAGAATTAAAGTTGTGACTTACGACCCGTGCTATCTAGATCTTGCCGTTTTCTATTCCGATTACGTATTTTCTGGCTCTCCCCCCTCCCGATGACTATACGCCAGTGGTTGGTCCAGGGGCTAATTGGTCTAACGCACCATCAGAGTACACCGCCATCCCCGAAGATGAAACGGATCCATCGGACGGTAGACCAGTTGGCGTGGCTGTAACAGTAGCTCCACATCATGGCCTGACACCAGCAGACAAATGGAGATTAGTGCGACCACTGCTCCTGAAATACATGCTTCCCTTGTGTGAGTGACTCAATCACTGAAACATGAATTCGGCTGAAGTGGAATTATAGTTTGCGTCTATACGGTATGTACTATTTTGTATTCCACGGATCGATTCTACTAAAGGCACGATAGTTTGAGTATACTATCAACCAGGTATCTGAGTTTGAATTGTGATAAGACTCTTGAGCTAACTTTTTACAGGGTATCTCGCCAACTCTCGTATACCCGGTACCAGCCGTAAAAGACCATCCTATCCTAGGCAGCATCATAAAATCAACCCGAGACTATTATCCACTCTGGCAGGTGAGCAACGTGTGATCGCTTTCATTTCGGAACTGCGTCATATAACTTTGACATTACTGGAACAGTTGATCTACCAAGCGTTCGTTTTCCTTTCACGCTCCTCAATTTCGCTTGGTATGCCGGCTCTTCCAGCCGGTATGCTTCCCGTTCCCTCTATTGTTCAAGGTTTCATCATGTCGTTTTTGGCCCTTGAGGCGGCCACCGGTTTCCTCTCCGGAGGACAACCCGAGTCGACAACGCAGGGGTCGGTTTTGCCGATCTTGATGCTTCTCATCGCAACCGAGGGGATCTGCGGTGGTTTGGCATAGTTCGTCTCATCTCTACCCTTCCCGCCACAGAAAAGCTAACGGCTGGATAGCGTCAACGTGTTTTACCGCGTGGGCCAGGATTCAACCGGCGTCTTTGATCGAGGTGATTCGATATCTCAGGAAAGGGCACGACAAGAGCAGGAGTTCCGGATTGGCAGTATCGGCTTTGCAGATAGTTCGGGCATTCTGGTGGCATCGCTAATCGCAATGCCGACCGAAGTAGGTCTCTGTCATACGCAAGTTCAACGTGGCAAGTTACTCTGTAAAGATTTGTGAAGAGCAATGACATTCGGACTTGATTTCGCCGAACGCTCTTCAGGTATCTCCCCCCATTAGCGCCCTATCTTGTCGTGATCATAAATACAATCGCATCACCCTGGGCTTGCAAGTCACAGGCCAACTGTCCTAGATCTCCTTCTCTTCCTCGTACCTGCCGTGGCAACCATCCGTCCCGACAAACACACAGCTATGGGGCTCTTTCCTTTAAGTAACCAGAACAAGGCAGTCTATGGCATTAGCACCGGGTTGAAATACGCCTGCCACGTTCCCATGGCTTGTGGGACCACCTCTCAGTTTGCGAAGAACATATCACCATCAGAACAGCACTCTCCGGATATTGTTGAGGTGCGCAAATTCGGTAAAGAGGTTCCTTCTGTCCTCATACTAACGCATATGTCTAGATTGCTGCCCTCGATGACCTCGATGACGCAAAAAGTTACCGTAGCGGCGTTTCTAGTTTGTTACGAGCTCGCCTTGGCGTCCAACGAGAGCAAGGGGGCTGGCACAGCAGTCCTGACCTATTCAATAACGAGCAAAACGAGACTCCTGGACATCTTCCGTCCCGCTGCCGATCCCCTCCCCCCAATCTTACCGATCGACGGCCTGTGGCACCTCAGGGGTCAGAGTTTCGGGCAACCACTTTTCGCGACTGCTGGCCTACTTCAAAAATTCACCAAATGTCTATCGCTTGCTTGGAATGGTATGGATCCGGAGACGACAACGACCACTTCTTGCTCATGCAGATAGCATCCGCGCCGATCACCCGTAGCAAGAGCATATGGGTTCGTCTAGAACGGCGTTCCAAGCACTCAAGTGTAAGGTCCCTCATGGGACAGACAAAATCTCTGCTCGGCCATATTTGGGCGGACGACGTCGTGGTTCTTTCTTGCAACAAAAGAGATCTTGTGAGCAAGAGCGGGTCGTTCGAAGTGAAGGAGACGATAGAAGAGTCGATCCCGTTCTCGTTTATGCTCGACGTTATCGACCTTGCGCACAAAAACTTGGCTTCCAACGTAAGCCCTTTTTCGGTGCTTTTAAGCTCACGTTTAGTTAACGTGGTTGCAGGCAAACGATAGCTGGATGTATGCATCATTCATTATGGAGGCGGTACACCAGTTTTGCGAGCCCGTCAGCCCCATGAGTGATACATCGAGCGTACAAGCCAACAACCCCCATTGCATCTTAAGAAAATTTGCCGATAACGGTGTATCCGAAGGCCTAAAGCACGAAATCGAGCTACAACATGATTGGGAACTACTATAAACAGGAGTTAACCATGCAACTGGATCCTTATTGGCTTTGGCTTTGATGAAATTGAGAGTCTGCGTAGCTCTTCACGGCAATCGAATATTTCGTTCTGTCTGTTTTTTGTTTCTTTTTCCCTGTTCTTTGTTTGTCGCGACCTTCTACTTAGGACCAAGTAGCGCTAATGAAATGCATAATTCGCCGCCCTCGCCCTTGTTCGGTTTGCGTCTCTCGGATTTCAGCCTGGTGCCTGAGTATTGAGCCACTACATGACTCGAGTCATCGCTAAGCACGAATCCAAGACTGTGGCATATGCGTCATTGTTTAAAAAAAAGCTATGAGCGATGAATCGGCGAAAAGCAACAATATTCAGCATGACAGACCCAAAACCTTGTTCAAAGTAAAAGAACAGTCCACGTGTATACCTCATTTTCAGGGGTGAGCGCCTGTCCTACAATCGCTAGCCCACGTGAAACGCCTCGGGTCCTCAATAGGATAGACTAAATGCACTTCGGCAAAGTTCATTTCAGCAAATTACCGGTGATTCTCTCTCCGACCAGGAGCTATCCAGGAATCTACCGCTTCTATGTTGCAAGCTATTGCACTCTTCTGCGTGGGGCACCCAAAATATATCTGCTTAGGCTCTCACATACCCCTATCCGGGCTGTTCCTTGTGATGCATGATCCCGCACAGCGTGCATAGCTTGTAGCTAAACTAGGAGTTCCACTTAGATATATAGCCTGTAGTTTGGCTACCGATCGCAATTTCGGTTCACACCCGAGTGCTTCATTCCCCCCCCCCCATTGCACATCTCAGTGACTATCTGCCTCGGTCGCATAATGAAAAGGTCTGGGACCATCTCGAGTTTTGCAAAGCAAGCCATTCATGGAGCCGCTATCATTACCGAAAACTCAGCTCCGGTATGTCAAACAGGATGGCACTGACTTTAATGTAGTCACTAAACCAAGTTACAGACAATAGAAGCCACGAACCACCGCATTGATATCCTGCTTCGACCTCTGAGACGTATCAATTTTATGGATTTCACCTCAGCATTCGGCGAGGAGTCGAGCATCAAAAGATCCAACCACAATAAACTTAGCGACAGTCTTGGCTCGAAATTTCGTGCTACCGTGGGATTTTCCAGTCGAGCGCTGGAGCGCTTGAGAGGGATGGAGGTGCACATTAATACCTTGTGCAATGTCTGGAAGGACCAAGACACGGGCAGCTTCATGCTGCGTCGGATCGAGTGCTTTCGCGAAAAATCCGGGGCTCACCATGAATACCTAATCGCCAAAATAACAACCGATATCGATTCGCTCGAAGACGCAAACGGGTTATGGTTGCGACTGGAGCGCCGACCAAAAACACTCGATGGGATGAGAGAATACGTCTCGGGATTCGTGGGCAAATTCGAAGCGCACGATCTTGTCACTATTGCGCGCCGAAGAGAGGACCTTTTACATCGAGAAGACGAGAGTCTCGAGTTCCGAGCCTCTATGACTTTCCCTGGAAACGTATCGCTCTCTTATATACTAGAAATTCTAAGAGTTATCCACGAAGAATCACCAACGTATCACATTGTAGGAGTAAGTCTACTTTTTAGATAATGCTCCTATCTCATCGACTGATAACGTGTCTAGGCGCATTGCTGGTTTTTTGCTTCGGTCATTATAGAGTCACTAATGTCCCATGGCGTTTGGGACGATGGTCAGATTGCCTGGTACGATCACTGGAAGTCCAAGAACTATATCAACCGAGAACAGTACCGTGCCATTACCAACCGAATCAAGCAGCTCAACCCCTATCAACTCAACTAATTATGCTAACTACTCCTACGTTTGATCCAGTTCGTCACTGGGACCATGCTTGTAATCCTCTCATCCATATACTATTTCGATTACCTTCAAAAGTTATGATTTTCTTCACTTATGACATGTTTCATTGATAGGTAGTATAATGCTTGTCATGTAATTTATTGTTTCGAAACACTACTTTATGTATTACCCAGCAGAAATTGAATCATTTGCATTTTAGACGCTCGTTGGTTTGTTCAAGTATGCGCACATCAAGTGCCGACATGGAACTCTTCAAACATTGCTTATCTATTGTCACGACATATGGTTTGAGGCGTGAGCTGGCGGGGGTTACCCGCGGCTGACGTCGGAGATCAGCACAGGCCGGTGGCGACTTGCCCCTATCGAGGCCAGATGATGGGCACGCGCCCTACCACACAAAAAAAAGAAACGCCATGTTCAGCAGCTTCTGAAGAACCCCTGCCTCGTGTTAATCGCAATTTTTTGCATCCTGCAACATCCTCCGAACATGTGGTTCGAGCGTCTACTCGATGCGGTGAGAAGCCACGCGTGTGTTCGCTCGTCCATCACCCCTGTAGCTCCGCACCATTGGGAATATATAGTCCCCACCACCCCCATTTCTGGTTTATCCAACCACCACTCTCCCGACTCTACGAACGAGATGGGACTTGACACCAAGCCACGTCGACCAAAGATCCGCACTGTGCGCAGCGTTGTCCATGGAGCATTTCCAACGCTGGCACACATCCTGCATCCTAACGCGAATGTGAGTTGATGACGTACATCCGCCACGCTTCAGATATTGATTTGACATGCTATAGCCCTCCCTGGGAGACATTAACCCAATCCCACAACAATATGACTCAGACTGGGTGGCGGTGAGTGATGGGTTCGTACCAAGGTAGCGGCGTGAGATTCTGAGTATATGCGCGCATACACAGATTACCCCTATCGTTCTTGGGACAACACGTGACTTCCCTATGCTTCCCCCTATGGATTTGACCAGGCATTCCGCTAGCCTATTGGGGTCGTTTGTATCATCGTTCAAGGCCATTCCAGACCAGGCAACATGGCCGATGACCTCGAACTCCGTCGGCCTTTCTAGCCTCCCCTTTGCCGGTAACGACACCTTTCGAGTAAGAGTACAGGACCTCTCCGATATGTGGTCCGCCTTGCCGGGCTCCGGAGGCACTGTACGTACGCTCCAATGGAGAAAGGATACGGAAAGTGTGTCCCACGAAAGCGTCGTGCTTCGAGTGGTTGGAACCCTCCCAGATGGAAGTGAAGATGAGTGGTGGATATGTCTAGAGCGCTTCCCAGGTGCGTATTCTTCAAGCCTCACACCGTCTGCAAGTAGTTGGCGTAAGTGTCTAATATTTCCCGATAGATGGCAACTTTGCAACACTCTCCCGCAACCGAGATCGGGTTACGCGCCCCAAGTCTGGCGTACGAGCGGAGATAGAGTTCATCGGGGGACTGCCTTTTGGGCACGTAATTCGTGTGCTCAACATCATCGAGGAGGTGTCGCCAAGCTACTTTATCATAGGCGTAAGCATAGTTCACTCCTCATTTGCTCTTGTGACTGAATTAGACTCGTTAGTCAAACTGCTGGTTCTATGCGTCGGTGATAGTTGAAATGCTAAGCCTACCAACGGACAACAGACGGGCCCTTGTAAAATGGGTGGAGGGAAACAGCCTAGCATCCTGCGATCATCATACAACCAAGGAGCTCAATCACAAGCAGTACTATCAAATCAGTAACCGCGTGCGCGAGTTATCAAAGTCAAACCTCCAGCGATCCAAGTCGAGTCAGTGGACATCTGTCATGTGATAAAACAGTGAAAACAAGAAAGCTGAAATGGTATGCACGCTCTCCACCTGAATGAGTATTCGATTTTAACTGGCCTCGTCGGTAGAACACTTGAAATTCGAATATTTATGGACAGACAGCTCGTGGTTCTTTTGGGTTTATGCTCGTAACTATACTTTACTATGATTTGGACCCTATTGCACCTTTTAATACCGCAGACTCCTCTCATTCCGCTTCATGACATCACGATAATAATGCCCTATTATGTCTCCGCCTTCGAGATGTACAATAGTTTTCTTGGTTTCAACGGCGTGGATCGATTTTTTGTAAGATAGTTGTATAGTACTTGATGTGCTTCGTTCTTCAGATATCTACTTCATCTAACAGTATTCAATCCCTACCGATGTACAAGTTTGAACGGTATCAGGCTAGGCTACAAGATAATTCAACTGTCTGATAATTTATCATCCCTCGTCCGGCAGTCTACCACCAGTCACCATGGTCGCGCATGGCATTGGCAACCTTGATGAAGCCACTGATATTGGCGCCGGTGACCAAGCTGGGGAGGTCCAGACCGTTTGTAGCAGCACCACCGTACTCCTTGCCGGTTTCGTAGCAGGCGTTGAAAGCGTTGGTCATGATATCCTTGAGCTTCCCATCAACCTCCTCGCTCGACCAAGTCAATCGCTGAGAGTTTTGAGCCATTTCCAAGCCGGACACCGCGACACCACCGCAGTTGGAGGCCTCTATGCACACGCACGTCAGTTAGTATTGAACCGAAAAATCAAATGATCGAGGTGAGAAGGGGTACGTACTGCCAGGAGCATACCACACCCATTGGTCACCTCCCGATTTGCGAGCCTGTTCAAAGGCATCGATAGCCTCTTGCGTGCAACCCATGTTGGAACCCTCGGCGACAAACTTGACGCCAGAAGCGATAAGCGCCTTGGCCTCTTCACCAGAAACCTCGTTTTGGGTAGCACACGGCAGCGCAATGTTCGAGTTCTTGACGAGTGTCCACGGGCGTTTGCCTATAAAGTACAATTCATAAAAAGGCGCCAATGAGCGGCGAGTACGAAAAGAGTAGTACGAGTTGCGGCTCACCCTCATGGTACTCGAATCTCCCCTTCTCGGTGGTCGAGACAAAGTCCGTGAGGTACGCACGGTTAAGCTTGATCTGTGCGATTGCGGAAATGTCGTCCTTGGTGAATCCCTTGCCGTCAACAGCGATCAAAGCACCCTTGGAATCCGAAAGCGAGAGGACGTTTCCGCCGAGCTCGAGAACCTTGAGGGCAGCATACTGTGCGACGTTACCGGACCCAGAAATCAACACGTTGGAGTTGTTGAACGAAGTTGGGGTAGGAGCTTTTGCGAGCATGTGCTCGACATAGTAGACGAGGCCGTAACCAGTTGCTTCCGGTCGGATGAAAGAGCCACCCCAGTTGGCGCCCTTGCCAGTTAAGATGCCGGTAAACTCGTTGCGAATCTTCTTATAGGCGCCAAAGAGGTAAGCGACTTCACGTCCACCAACACCAATATCACCAGCTGGAACATCGGTGTTTGAGCCAATGTGTCGGCTGAGCTCGGCCATGAATGCCTGTCGAATTCATGAGAAAATGTTAAAGGTTCAAACGTTTGGAACTCACATAGCAGAACTTGCGGATCTCATTATCAGACTTGCCCTTTGGGTCAAAGTCGCTTCCACCCTTGCCACCTCCCATCATCAAACCAGTGAGCGCATTCTTGAATGTCTGCTCAAAGCCGAGGAACTTGAGGATGGAAAGGTTGACCGAGGGGTGGAGACGGAGACCGCCCTTGTATGGACCGAGTGCCGAGTTGAACTGCAAGTACTCTTTAGACTGACGAATAGAACAAGGAGACTGGTATACCCACCTGGACACGATAACCTCGGTTGACACGAACGCTACCATCATCGGCCTCCCATGTTACACGGAATTGAATGACTCGCTCGGGAATCTAACGGGCCATGAGATAACGCATATATCCACAACCAGATAAACGCACCTTGCATACTTCCAACGCACGCTCATACTCGGGGTGCTTGGCCAAGAACGGCTGAAGGGTGCTCTCGATCTCACGGACGGCCTGCTCAAACTCGGGCTCAGAGGGAAGGTTCGACATGTTGGATGTGGGTGTAAAAGTAGGTTGTGAAGATCAGGAGAGTGATGGGAGGATGGTGGACTGAAGAGAGGGGGATCGTCGTTCGGGGCCTCTTTATCCCAGTCCAGAGTACTTTCCACAAATGCTTACCCCACATTACTCTGTGCGACGTCAGGACCGACTCCTCCGTCGGCCGTTGCGTCAAACCTGTTTATCTCGGTGGGTTTCGGTTGGGAGATAAGCTGCCGAGCTTCGGAAGGACTGTCAGCAGCTTGCGGATGTTTGTTCCTTCGCTCTATGCGGCCGATTTAATCTGATTAGATGATCTTTGTCTTGTTATACTGCCGGATCTTGGTATTGTGTCGGGAGGATTCGGTGGGGAAGACCGGTCTAGGCTCAGATGCTCGGAACATCAGGTGCAACGGACAGAACACCATAAAGGTTAAGGGGAAGGAAGGTGTTTATAATCTCAATATTGTGTTAGTTATTTTACATGTCAAATAAACCAGTTCGACAGTGGTTGTCTGTTGCCCAGAAATTAAAGGACGAGCACAAAGCTTTTGGTGAGAATAGCATAGTTAAAAGGTCCATGAAAAGAAAGAAGAGGGGGGGTCATGAGTTCCACTCTCCCGCAACCAAAATACCCTGTAATTGGTAGTCGTACCCGTTGCCCGACGAGTTCTTCAGATTCATCGAACGAGACATCAGCGGCGATCCCGAGTCGATGGGCGTTTGGGTGCCTGCAAACGACTCGACCGAAGGCGATGGCGACGAAGTGATGGAGGGAAGAGCGTCCTCGTCTAATTCGTCAGATTCATCCACGTTGTCCAGGTATGGTTCCTAAAAAAGGCAAGTGAGAATGTTGGCCACGCACGAACCAGGCGCTTAGCTTACCATATGTTCGTCCGAAGCCCATTCGCCTTGGAAAAAGCTCTCAAACTCGGCGAGTAATTCGGCGTCCCCTCGGAAAAGTGTGCATATTTGAGAATACATCTGAGCGGTGGGCTAAGTATGATGCAAGCGATTGATGTGCGCAGCTGTACATACCTCTGGTACCGCCAGCTGGCCGCGATCGACGGACGATATCAAAGCGAGAAAGCGGTCGTAGACGTCCGATGATGGGTCTGCGCAGCGAGCTTTTACGTAGCTCACAAACTCGAGCGCTGATGGGCAGCACGATGCGCAGGCCATCGGTTGTTCAGGGGCCGCCTCCTCTTCCCGAGGTAAAAAGCTGCAGAACTCATCAAAGAGGGCTTCGTGCGACTGGAAGATGGCCCGCATGTGCAACATGAGATCGTCCATGTCGATTCTGATTAAAGTGGCTTTATTGTCAGCCTTTTTATTTTTGAAAGACGTAAACAGGGTTACTTACGCCTGTTTGCGGTATTCGGAGAGGACAACGAGGAAAGCGTCAAAGACCCATGGCTCGTTGACGAATGCGGTGCGGACGGTGGAAGTGAAGTCGAGGGCGGTTTGGTAGTCCATGGTGTGACGCAAGAGGGGGGTGTTGGCGGGGTAAAGTAAAAGAGAAGGTGGGAAAGTACTAGTGGTTGGTATAAGCAAAGGACGGGGTTGGGGCTGTTTTCTAGTGGTGGTGGTGGTAGTGGAGCTTGGATGTGAAGGCAGGCAGGTTTGAATCAACCGATGAAAGAAACCTGATCAGTCCATATCTCGCAACGAGGCACGGAGCGAGAAAGGGAAAGTGATTCCTTATTCCTGGGGTGATGTACGTCTTACGTAACCGCATGTTCATTAGCCCCAATCCGTGCCCAATCCAGTCTCGCCCACAGACCAGACGCATACAGCCTGCCCCAGACACCCGCCAGGCGCAATCCCACGGCCGATACGTCGCCCACCCAACTCGGAGTGCTCAGACAGCGGGGCATTTGTCGTTATCAGGATCGATTTGATAGACACAGCTCAACCACATCATACCGCTATCATACCACGCTTTGCCCTGGGGCAACGGTCGCATCTACGAGGTTCTAGGTTCGCTGCCCACGCCTAGCACATGATTATTAGAGCTACCGTGCTTGCGACAAGGACGAGTTCGAGTTAGCCGCCCGGGCTTAGTCATGCCGAATTTGATTTGTCTCACACCGAAACACGCCTTGTGTCATACCTATCTCATATCCTCTAACACGCGTCTGGACCACCCGGATTGGTGATGCTCGCCTAGACTTTCCTGGCAACGTCGACCACACTCTTTACCTTGTACTACCACCCCTGCCCGCCGTAAGTCGTTTGCTCAGATTGACGCCCATATTCGCCCAAGCTGAGCCACGCCGAAGACGCTCCTGGTTCAGAACGCCGGTTTACCTCAACTAGGTGCACAATTCAGCACCCGGCGTGCATCAGCCCGTTCATTGCGGAATCCCCGAGGCCACCCATATAATTCTCGGTCTACCCCCTCGACTCCCAGTCACTCGACATGGCGCACCCTCCCCACCTCGGCCTTCGTGCGCAGATCCGCAACTACTTTGGCAAACATGCGACCTTCAGCGTACACGTTCATATACACGAACTCGCCAATATCCCACTCGTCTCGGGCGATTTCGCGTGTCGATGGCGAGTCAAGGGTGCCCAGGCCCTGGCTAGGCGAGACAGCGCGAGCGGAAAGAGTGTCAGATCAGACGGGACTGGTTCGGGCACGGGCTCGGCATCCTTTACAGGCGAATCTCCGACCAAGAAGACGCACAAGAACGGACGCACGTTGAGCGCTGATGCTGAACATATCGAGGTTCAGGTCCAGCCCCCGTCTCCTACTTTGGATCCAACTGTCACTCAGGGGTCGGTCACTACCGCAGCCTCGCTGGGCGAGAGCGAATGGAGTTCGCCTAGCGAGAGTAGCGACGGCAAGCAGCCAAGTGTTGGGTTTTTGCAACCAGCAGAGAGCTCACATGATCACGACTCGGATACTGAGGACGGTCATCAAAAGGGTGCCTCTTCTGTAACTCTGACGTCGGCAGCAAAAGGACAACCACACAATCCGCTTCATGGACCTGGTCGGGGAAGAACAGAGACAGTCAATATTATCGATCACACGGTGGTATGGGACGAAGTGGTAGAAGTCGCAGCGAACATGGGTATTGCAAAGGAGACCAAGGGGCTCTCGCCTTGCGAGCTGAAACTTATAGTAGAGCAGGTGAGTATTCATGCCTCCTATTTGATTGATTTACGGCAACTCACTTTTCTAAACCAGGTGCCGCAGCACCACGAACATCTAGTCAAGGCAAAGACGACGCTCGGTGTTGTTCGCCTCAACCTCGCCGAGTATGTCGGAAAGGGGTCCGTGACTCGTCGGTACCTGTTACGCGATAGCAAGACCAACGCTACACTCAAATTAACGATCGACGTCAAATGGTTGAGCGGAGACCAGGACTATATCGCGTACGTATCTCAATGTCGTACCCCTTACGATGAGCTAACGTCAGGTCTCCAGGCCGCCTCTTCAAAAAGCGCAAATCATGGATGCCGTTGCCGGGCTCATGTCGAATGACAGAATCATGCACTCTTGTATGTCTGTGTTGATCCTGGTGTAAAAACGTGCCAACGTGATCCCCATTTAGCTCGACCACATTTGTCTACGAGTAGTTCTGCTTCTTCCTTTTACAATATCGCGACACCTGATCTCCCGTCCACTCCTGGCCTCGTGAGTTCTAGCTCCCATAGTGATTTGCGTTTCACTCACTGTACCTGATCTACTAGCGTGGACGATCTCCCTCGCTCTCACGTACACCCACATTATCCCACTCGCTCTCGTTTACCCGTCCTCACACACCTGGCCCGACTGCGCGCACTGAGCAAATCATTGAAGCGCTCTTCAACCCAGTTCCGACCACCAATCCGAACCCGAGTCCGTTTTCGTACTATGCTCCCGCGAGGCCTCCGATCAGGAAGGGCACGGTGAATGTATCTGGGATGAGCGAGCTGGACTCGACGTGGTCGATGGCCAAAGCGCAGCAGGACGCGGAGGCGAGGTTGCTGCAGGTTCCAAACGGAGGAACTGAATCTGAGGAGCTTGGGGGTGGAAATAATGGCGGATGGTGGAAGCGGTTGGCGGGTGGAAGTGCAACTGTTGGCAGGAATTCCAAGAGGCCCGAGGTGTTTAGGAGACCGAGTGCGGCCGTATAGAACTTGGACGCAGTGGATTGAGTAGAGTGATATAGTACATTTTCTCTCTGCAGGTGGAGGTATAATATGTAGATATAGTTTCGTATAGGTAACCCCAGCGATCGCTTCTAGTTTCCGTTTTCTTTCTCGCTTTGCTCTTCGTTCTTTATCCATCGCTTATATTTGCCTGTATTGCTTTTTTGGGTAGACTCTTGTAGGGCGGCTACATAATATCATGGATCATATACGATTTTTTTGGTCGAGTGCCAAATTTGTTTGATCGGGATCCAACATGTATCACGCACCAGGCACGGCCAAGCTCAATTGTAGGTGTATGCATACTATATCCACTAGGCTAGAACCTGAATAATATATTTATCTTGGGAGCGTTCCTGGGTAGAAACATTAGTACGGCTTCTCGCATGTCGCCTCGACACTCACATTTACACATCTATGATCTTCCCAAACTTCTTCTCCTTGATCATCATCCGTAGCCTCATCCCTTCCTCGCCCAAATGAAGGTTATTCGCACCAATAAGGTATCCGTCCAAACCACCGTACTTGTCGATGGTCCTCAGCGCACGAGTCGTGACATTGAGTTTCACATGATGACCAAGTGTTTCTGAGAATAGACGTTTGGATTGAACATTGGGAAGCCAGGTGCGTCGAGTTTTCTTCATCGAATGAGGGACGTTGTTCCCATATTGTTTTGTTCGGCCTTCAAAGAGGCCTTGCGAGGCTCGTTTGAATGGCATCGAGCGGGCTAGGCAAGCGAAAGTTGGGATCATTTTGTCTGTTCAATTCCAATATTAGATAGTTCAATTCGTTTCATAGTGACATGGGTGCGAGCTCTAGGCCAGGACTTACTGACGAGATGGATGAGAGAGAGGACATTTCGTGATTGGGTTAGCCGCTGGGCGTTTATTTGATCACCGGCGGGTGGCGAGCTTCTTCCGGTTCGGGCTGTCCAATCGCTCTCCTTGGTTCGCTCCGATTACTGTCCCGTATTTCCGGTTGGAATTCTACGACCGCGTGGCTCCATACCGGAATGACTGATATGCTAGGTGGCATATTCGTACCAATTTCTCATATCCCAGAGGCGCGCCATGCAATCCCAGCCTGGACAGCTGTTCATCAGCCACAGCCCCGCCTATCAACATCGTACCTCCAAACGTCAAAACTAGCGAGGGAGGACCGAGTGGGTTGGTTCCGTACTGCCGTATTCGGCCTGGCTTCTCAGGGATCCAACGCAATATAACAGCCATCAACAACCTTTTCTTTCTTTGACCTTTGTCCAGTCAGCCCACTTCCTCCCCCCTTGCTGGAGCCTCTGGGCCGACTTGTGGTGACGTTACGACGCGAGACGACCGTATTTATACAATCTGGCCGAGCGGAAAGGTACGGTTTCAACAGTAGCATCCTCTCTCCTCCCTCTTTCGTTCATCCTTGAAACTGAACGACGGTGTTCGTTCGTGCCGGTCTTTGGTCTGCTTTGTGATATAAACTGTGTATATCGTATATCTCGGAACTCTTACTATCTATCATTCACTTAATTCGTTGTGTATGTCTCTCGCATGCATAAACTGTTTTCATACTCTTGCGTCTCACACTCTAATTTTGATTGCCTTCTCTGTAGGTCCCAGCTGTCTCATCTCTGCCTGACGACGACGCTCGCGATCCTTTGTATCATTCTTTTGGCCCCGGTCTAACAGCTCCGCTCGTCTAACATCTTGCTACTTTCAACCACCCCCCTACGATGAACACCAACATGGCGCGCCCCCAGGCTCGAGTTCCCGTTCGGACTACAACATTTGACTATGAAGGATGGATGCGGGCTCGACAAGAGCGTACAGAAGTTGGCTCTGAGGTTTTGGGTGACGGTCCGGTTGAGTATGGTATGTATTCGAGCGAGACGAGTTGGTGGGCTTGGACTAACGAGCGCCTGATGGTAGTGGCGTGTCCACCCCCGCCGAAAGCCTCTCCGCAAAGTAAGCCCCTTCGGATCCATGGCTTTATTCGCATTAATTTTGAATTCAATTGCTCACAGGCATACTACTTGGACAAGCTCGCTGGCAGACAGACATCGTAACGTTTTGCAGGTGACTAGAACCAGCCAGATTCCCATCATTCGTAACTGATTTCCATATCTATTTCAAGCCAAATCCGACACGACCCCCTTCTCCGCCGAGCCTACGTCACTGAAATTCAGAACCGTAAATCTAAACGTCTCCCTTACCTGCAAGAGTATCTCCTCGTGTTTTTCTCGGCTGGCCAGCGTCGGTTTGTTGCGCGGATCGACTACCCCACACGGACTAGCGCCAAGACGACCCAGCAGGCACCTTTGACGGGCTCAAGTCTTGGGCTGGGCTTGAGTGTTACCGTATACCATGTCGCGGAGGAGGGCGGAGCGGCTCTTTGGTTCGAGGACGACGGGAGACGAGGGTCTGAGCTTGTTGCGACGTTGACGACGTGGGCGGACTTGGGTGCGAGCGGGGAGCTGTTTGTGTCCCATCATCTGTCAACGGCTCGAGACGGCTCGTCTGGTCGACCAAGCTTGCAGGATGTTTGTCGGTTGATTGAGGCTATCGTCCTCGAGACTCCTAGCTGGTAAGCACCTATATCCTCGGCACGATAACCGTTATTTATAGTGCCCCTTTCTGCAGCTATTTCAAGGTATTCCGATTTTTACTCTTATGAGCTCCTGAGGCTAACTTTAATTTTAGACCGTATCAAGCTTCGTTGCGGCTCGATCGTCTTTGCTTGCTATCCAGCGCTGCTTTGCCCATGAATTTGCATGCCAGCTTGGTGAAGAACGAGATCTTGTCCCAGCAGTTGCGCTAGAGGAGCCCGCGTGGTCCTGTCTCCTACGATGGTATCCACTGTTTGCTTCGGCTGCGCTTATGCTCTACGTCATGGCTATCGTTGCACTCCATATCTGGGTCGCATATATCCTTGATTCAGGCATTAGCAAACCGAGCTTGAGGAACCGAGTGGGTGTACTAGAAGCGGCCGAGAAATGCATGTCGAACCCATCGGCACCGGAGTGCCAGCTCCCAGGGGTTTCGGCAACGACTTGGCATAGTGCGCTGAGGTTGATGTTGCACATTGTGTTCGACTTGCCGTTCCCGGTTGGGCTGTTGCACACTTGGCTGTCCTCCAAGGAGTTGCAGATCGTCGGGCTCGTCAAGAGGGTTTCTGGGAGATTCCTGAATGACGGGTCCGAGGCTGGCGATGATGGTTTGATGGTCAAGACTTGGCTCGGGACTTTTTCACGGCCTTGGTTCAACTTTGTGGTTGCGCTTGGCGTCGGGTCTATGGTCGGTCTTGGTAAGTGCATCGTATATTTTCCTTTTACGTGGTCTAAACGTTTGGGTGCAGCGCTGTTCTTTGGGATTCTGCTTGGGCAAGGTGTCATTGCTCTGGTCATCTTTGTCGTGTGTATTGGGCTGGCGGCCAACTATACGCTCCCTCCCCTGGACTCGGGAGAAGAAATAGCAGATGGACCAGAAGAAGGAGTTCCATTGCTTGACTGCGAGTCTGCTCCCATTGTTCCCGACCTTCCGATAGCCGGTCCGAGTTCGAGTCGGCTCTAACAGATCAATTCTCCACTTTCGTTTTCCTTTGTTTTCGATGTATTCTGGGCGACCGTTCGCCACCTTCGACACCTTAACGTTCTCGTACATATTCCGCTTGTTTTATTAGTCGTATTGCCACAAATGACCGTCCTTCTCCAATGTAATTTCAGCCGCCACAATTGCACCCGTGTTTACTTCTTACGTCAACAAGCACTCGTGTGAGATGCCGAGCGGCGCCATATGCACGTTTACGGAGAAACTAAATACGGCCCGTTGTTTGGAGTCTTCTCCATTGGATCCAAACAAGCCGACGATTTGCGCACAGACCCTCTAGCACGCGTTTCCCCACTGGCTCGTGGGCGCGGAGGTTGGGGGATTCCGGGTGTTCAGGGGGCCGCAGTTGCCCAGGACATTATCGCTTTGGCTATTTTCTGTCTTGGCTAAATAGAAACACCTGGTGTCCCTGGCGGCTGAAACGCAAATTTGCAATTGGGGTGCCTATAAGAACCAGCAATGTTCGACTGGTTGCTTACCGTACACTTCTCCCTCTCGACGAATTTTCTGCGCCAGGCTCTGCCTAACCACACTCGCTTCACAGCCAACTCGTACTCTCTTTTCAAGTAATCCCCATAATACAATCAATACTCAACATGCGTGCTGCTGCCTCTCTCCTCGCTCTTGCCGCCGTTGCTCCCGTCGCCCTCGCCGGGCCTTTCGTGAGTATTTTTTCTGAAATACTTTTTTAAACAACGAGCTGACTCTTGGCAATTAGTTCACTGCACCAGTAGCCGGAACTGTTTGCAATGGTGGTCAACAATGCACCGTTACCTGGCAAGATGATGGCAAGGCCCCTTCGCTCGCCGACTTCGGTAAGATTGTTTTTTTTTTCTGCCTCATTTCTCTTACTTAACGACCTGCGAACAGGTGACTGCTCTGTGGGTGTCTATGCCGGCAACTCCCAGCAACAAACCATGCTGCAACAGCTGTCCATGGCGAACGCCGCGACCACTGGATCCATGATCTTTACTGTTGACCCTAACATGGGCGAGAACCACAACGGCTACTTCATCAAGATGATCTCGGTCAACACCCCCGATCCAGCAATGCCCCAGTACAAGGCCACTGCTTACTCGGCCATGTTCACTCTCAACGGCATGACTGGCACCTTTAACCAGGTATGATTCTTTTAGAACCCCTACGACAACCTTGACTTATGTTTTTCATAGACTGTCAAGGATCAGATTGCTGGTACTGCCACTTCGCCCGGTGCCAGCGCTCCTCCGGCCACCTCCGCTCCTCCTGCTACCACCCCCGCGGCTTCTGGCAGCAGCACCATCGTCACCACCAAGGCCGCTGCCAGCCAGACCAAGTCCGCCAGTGCCAGTGCCAGCGGTACTGCCACTCCCAACAGCGCCAACTCTCTTGCTGTTGCGGGCATGGGTGCTTTTGGCGCGACCGTTGTCGCAGTCCTTGCTGCTTTCTTCTAAGTGGTTGTTGCTAGTTTCTGGTGATTGGCGTCGAAGAACGGACAGGATCGATTTCGTTTGCAGCACACACTCTTTTGATTGTATCGGATTTGCTTGACTCTATTTTATAGTTGCGTTTCGCACTCAATCTCCTTGTGCTCTAATAGTCTGCTTGAGATGACCGCAACGACTAGATTTGCACAATTGATTCATTTTCTCTACCCCAAATGAGCAAGGTAATCATGAGGGTTTGGTCGAAGTTGAAACAAGTTCGCGCTGCAAACGATCGATTCGTCCGTCCAGAACGTCTCGTTTTTGCTCGAGTCTTTGGAGGTACTCCTTGTCATCTAATCGAGTGAGCGGTATGACATAAGAAATCGTGTCAACTATTTTTTGGGACAGGGGTTTGGGTGCAGACTTTGTCAAGTTTGTCGAAAACGCGCTGGTTGGGGGTGGAGGCGCAGGTTGGCTTAGTGGTGATGCGACTGAACCAGGAGCGGGTCTATTGGCGACATATCGAATACGTTGAACAGACAACTCGTTCGCCGCGTACTGCAAAAGTGTACAAAAGAGGGTAGCAGTTGTCGCTCCGGGAATAATCCCGCGTGCGCCTCCTTCAGACGGCCAGTGAGTTTGGATGGTGGTATTGAAATCAAGCCTGCTCACTCCTCCAGTAGTTTAGACCAGCGCCGGTTACGGCTCCTGATATCGCGGTGTCTAGTAGCTTGTTTTGTCGAATTGTGCGGAGTTCGTCTGCAGGAGAAAGGTCTCCCAAGGTTCGGGTGGAAGGAAAAGGCGAAGGGATTCCCAGAGCGACTCTTCGCCGAGCGTATTCGGGTGTATCAAGCGAGAGCAGGAGTGCGGGGCTAATAGCATATTCTCTTAGTGCTGTCGACATCAAGGGTTAGATATCTGGAGCTATGAAAGGAAAAGTTGAAAATGAACTGCACCGAAGAAAGTGAGACCTGCTATCCCGCTGTTGACGCTTGCTGCGAATCCCATCAGGGAAGGGGGCTGCGATTTGACGAGTGCATATGTCGCGCCGCCGAGCGCACCAGCAAAAGCTAATGGGCGAGATGAGTGAAGAAGAAAATGGCATCAACGACAACATTACATGTGCCCAGTATTCCTAACGAGACAATTATAGATGCACTCGGATCCATGAAACGCGAGCTATTCGGGATAAAATTGTCAGCACGCTTTGATCATAATCAGCACCTAACGATCCCAAGCGCCTCCACCAATACGGCCAACAAAGCGAGTACGTGTTTTGCACTGGTTACATTTGGTACACCCTTGGCTTTAAAGCCTTCCGCGCCAATGTAACATACGTACTGATACTAGGCTGAACCGACCGACTTGCCTTGATCAGTACCTACTATTCGATTCGACTGACACACCAAAAACGATTCGTATACAACGTTTCCTCGGAAATTTTCCAGGATTTTGAGAGGCAATAGGCCTCAAATCTATAGCCAACAGCGACTAGTAGTCCTTCAAACCCAACCTATATTTTGACGCCCCGGTTATGGCGGTTTTCATAAGTCGAAGCCAATCAAAAAATCATACGTAAGATAACCTCGCTTAGATACTTTCACTGCCTGCTCCAACTAGGCTAATGCGTAGCCGCATACCACGCATGCATTTTTTACATACATGAGGCTATGAACTAACTTGGGCGGCGGGCGCGTCACCAAAATCGACTGCGGCTCACGAGCGCTGAGAGTGCTCGTGAGTGCTCGTTTTAATCCAGACCGATTGTGAGGTTGTGATCGTGATCAGTCGGAATTAAAACGAGCACTTACGAGCACTTCGAGCGCTCGTGATCTCCGGCGGATTTGGCAGAGTACAGTATATCACCACTCCTTGCACCACTACCGCTCCTTGCACCACCCAATATGAAGTCCGCCATTTTCTGCCCGAATGTCTCCGTTTTATAAACGCTTGTGTGGGATAGTTCCGGGCGTCTACCTTAATTTTCTCAACATTCTCCAAGTTTTTGTGCGCTCGAGGACGACCGACATAGGAGTTTCTGGCTGGTGCGCAGGTGAGATCCGGCCGCTACTGAGTTTGGTGATTTTCCTTACGTATCTATCTCCTGATTGGCCAAAATACCGCCCACGTGCTCAGGTGGTGCAAGGAGTGGTAGCCCCAATTTAAGCGCCCAAAACTTTCAACGGTGTATACGCTATGTATTTAGCTCAAATGTCTTTTTCGTTCGAGTGTACGTTGGAGGATTCTACGACATCTGAAGAACTCACTTTCAAAGGGAAACATTGAGATTTGAGGGCGGGAAGGGACGAGTAAAATTAGGTGGTGCAAGGAGTGGTGATATACTGTAATTGTAGGTAACCGGGTCATTTTTCGCTTCGGTTCTGCTTACATAATTCACCCGCTCGGCAACCAAAGGTTGTCGACTACACGCCCAACATATGAGTTCTACAATCATCCAACTTCCTCTGACTTGCTATGAGCCGTTTCGCACAGGATATTTCATTTTCAGAGCCGCTTCGGTTCTGATCAAACTCCCCTTCTGGGCATTTTTTCATTTACGACGCCAGAATCGGCCAAAAGTGTCATGGTCTTACAAGAAAGCTATTTTATTTGAACTTCTTAGCAACACAAATGGTAAGTTTCCTACCACACGGAGAAGAATAAGGGCACAATTATGGTGTATAGAATTATCAACACGCACAGGGTGGTTTCGCAATCGCGACCTTGCGAAGGAGGTTCCTCCGACTGAATGCAATGGGGCACACTTTATGTGGGTTGGGCCAGTCAGCCAGGATCTCATTGTGGGGGAGCTCAGAAAGTTTAGCGAAGCTGCCAAAACCGAGAGTGTTCGTGTCCCCGCGTATGGATATGGCAATTGGGAAGGTGGGGCTTCTCGATATGCGAGGGATGGCGAGAAAATCATGATACACTTTCATGGCGGAAGCTATATTGTCAGTACTAAACAAAACCAGATCTTACTACGCCTCCTAACTTATACATGCGAATCCAGCACGGAACAGCACATCCTCAGGATCCAACCTGTAGCATATTGAAGGACTTGCTTAAGCAGAAGTCGTCTGGGCTTGACAGGGCGCTCTCGGTCGACTACAGACTCTGCACTACTGCCCCTTACGCTATGAAGCCCATAACCTTTGCCTCTCCATTCCTCGATGCATTATCTAGCTACGTTCATGTCACACGAGAGCTTCTTTTCCATCCTCAAAACGTCATAATATCGGGCGACAGCGCAGGGGGACATTTAGCCTTGGTACTAGTACGATATCTGCGAGACAATCCAAGTCTTGGCCTTGGTATGCCTGGAGGACTGCTCTTGTTTTCGCCTTGGGTGGACCCAATGGGGACTCGGTACCAATTTGGTAGTGGCAGAGGACCTGCTAACGCGGGAATATACGATTATCTTAACATGTGGATCATATCCGACTATTCAACTGGAGCGTACGCGAAAAAGGCACTTTTCGATCACATCGGTTTATCAAACGACGAGGCTGCTCAAAACCCCTATATTACTCCGGCTTCATTGCATTTGAAACCGAGTGCACTTCTAGATCTGTTCAGTAATTTCCCGCCGACGTACATCGTTAGCGGTGACGCCGAGGCTTTGATCGACGAGATTAGGATACTTGTTCACCGGATGTCAGACAACCTACCTGAGGGGGGAGTTTCTTACGATGAAGTTCCTGACGCTATCCATGACTTTATCGTATTCTCAGTCTGGGAGCCCGAAAGAAGCAACGCGCTTCGCAAGGTTGCTGCTTGGGTTCACGGCCTTTGATAACTAGATGTGTTCGTTTGACAATCACTGAACAGATATTCGACTGTCGTTCTTTGACTGAGTGGGACAACGCTAGATCTTAGTAATACAA
The DNA here is from genome assembly GCA_016906575.1 of Ceratobasidium sp. AG-Ba. Classification (NCBI taxonomy): domain Eukaryota; kingdom Fungi; phylum Basidiomycota; class Agaricomycetes; order Cantharellales; family Ceratobasidiaceae; genus Ceratobasidium; species Ceratobasidium sp. AG-Ba. The sequence goes on from CP059639.1 coordinate 1,485,392, forward strand.
TGTTTCGGACGCTTGCTCAACTGAACGTGATGACCGAAGCGCTATCACCAATTTTGGTCGATTGATAAAACAACTATAGTTAGTCCGCAAACCAACCTTAGACTTGGTCATATTAACCACTGGGTCTATTATGTCTTCGAGTCGGAATAGTCCAACTAGCCACGCTGGCGAGGCTGCAGCACAGCTTGGGCGTCTCAAATCCATTGAAGTACCTAACGAGTACAGGAACTGATTTAGAGCATATAAAATCGGGAATAATGTCGAAAGTAGGCAAGTGACTACTCTTATCACAATAGGGAAGGATAAGCGTTCTATCAATTGAAAGGTATTATGATAGTTATAGTAGTATCTAGCTTAGAAGAAATGAATAGAATTTCAACCAAATCAGAACATTGTAGCTAATACCCAAGAATCTCCTTGATATCTGGTATGCGTAGATCCTTCGACTTCATCTTGCTAACTATCCAATCGCCCAGCACAACGCCTCCAAGGAAGGGCAAGAACCCTCGACCACCTTTGGGACCAAGTGTAATGGCGATTGCCTCTATGTAACCATTGTATGGTGCAGTTTTCCCACCCTGGATACTGGCGAGTATGTTCCGGAGAACAGTTGGAGCATGTGCACGAGCAGCTTTGAAGACCATCTGACATACCAATTCGTGAGGCGAAGGTTATTTTCAGTCAGTTCGAGTATGCACACCTTTTGCTCTGGCCACTCAATAATGTCTCCGATCGCCCATACATTTTTCGCTCCGGATTGAAGTTTAATATTGAGTTCTGGAGTAACAAGAATAGTGCCGGTGCTGGTAACAACCGATTGATCCAACGTTTTCGCGACCTCCGCTGGTTAATGTATGAGTATTTGAATAAGTCAACTCATTTTACGGACTTACTATTCAGACGTCCTCCAACGGCGTTAACAACCAAATCGGCACGCAGTTGTTTGCCTTGCGCAGTCGTCACATGCCCTCCTACTGGGACCGCGCTAGATGAGATTTTGTCTCCAAATATGACTTCAACTCCTCGCTCTTGCATAGCGTCTAGCGTGGACTTGCGGAACTTGGTAGGATAAGCGCTATTCATGAGCTCCTTTCCACCGTGAACGATTGTGACCTGCTTGTCTGGATGATAATGTCGAATCTCTCCAGCGTATTCTACGGAACGTGATCGCTACTTTGTATAATATAGGATAAATTCAACTGTTTTACTCACCTAGTCCACTGGTACCCCCTCCAATAATCAATATGTGTTTAGCAGCTTTTAGTTCCTGCTTGAATGCTCGTAGGTGCTTCAAGGCCGCTACTCGCGTATCGGGCAGATCCATAGGGCCAGTCCAGATACTACCCGTTGCCAATACTAGGTGCTCATACGGAATAGATTCCCCCGATTCAGTGGTGACCTCTGAGGAGCTGATCGACTTTGCGGTCGAGCGAACAACGCGAACTTTTGTAGGATCGAATACTCGGTCATTTGGGATCAGGCTCGCTTCGTCTATGGCGCCTTCGTCTGTTACGGCTGCGCGCTACGAAAGAGTATGGATGATATCTTTGTACGCGGGATCGAGGGCAGAGTTCTTACGATGAGGGCAGGCCAGTGTGGATAGTAATCGCGCTTCTCGACAACAACTAAAGGTAAGCGCGGTAAGTAAAGATACGCATATAGTTGTATAACGGAGCATACCGATGCGATGAGTGGTTGGGTTGATTTTTTCTGCAGTCCTACGACGAGGGCAAGTCCACCTCCGCCACTGGGTAGCATTAGCCACCGCATATACCCCATGAAACGAGGATACTCACGTTCCGACGACAACGATGTTCTTGATGTCAGCCATTCTTCACCGTCCAAAGGCGATGATAATACGAGCACGTTACAGAAAAAAAAGACGGAAAGGGTAAGAGATGAGATTGTTGGAGGTCACCGGAGTTGGGGAACGTGCTATATGCGAGGTCAATCGTGCTCGCTTCGGCGATGGTGTAGCCCAACATGAACGAGGCCGAGATGGTTGCGCAAGCCATATCTATGCTGGTGAGTAATGTTATTCACACTAAAGCAAGTTTATTTTGGACAAGAGGTAGGCTGGCTCATAAGCAGAACGAATCAGCAAAGTTGCTGACGACTAGTTTTTCACGTCAGACCTTGGAGTTGGATGACTGATCTAGTGAGAAGCTGGCTTATGTTGCAAAGAGTGCCTGGCCCATGCCCGAGTTGCTTATGGATCTTACTCATATGAAACGTTCCATGGTATGAGATAGATAATCACGCCAAATCGACCGGAGAAAAGAAATTATTACTGGTATACACCCATTAGTAAACATTCGTAAACCGAAACCAGTCTAATCCGAGTCCATTGCCCAGTCACCGCCTCTTAGCCACAATCTTGGTCACAGCCCCCTTGACGATCCCCGCAGCCTTTTCGACGTCTTTCCTCCCCAACGCAGCGCTGCATACAATCTTAACACTCGGCCTTGGTTCAGCGGCTTCTTGACCACGCAACCTCCTCGCACGGGTGATAAGCACACCCTGGGCGAGACATTCGTCGACGATCTGTTGGAGGACGGATTCTTCGGCCCCAATGTCGAATGTGGGCGCATTTGGTGTGATGAGTTGGTGAGGATTGCTCTTGTGAACAGTTTCGGCGGCTGACGGGTGGAGGGAAGGGAAGAGAGGGTTTTGAGCGTGAAGTGAATGACGGGGCTGGCCGGATGGGACGTGATATCAATTTGTTCAATCTTTTCGATGGCGCCGCGCATGATGCGTGAGTTTTCGTGGAGAGCGGCCAGGGCGGAAGGTGTCGAGGTAAGAATTGAGATGGCCTCGGATCCGGCGACGGCTAGGAGAGCAGGCAGGGCAGCAGAAAAGACGAAAGAAGTTCCGTTGATACGCTGCGGGATATCACGTTAGGATTTGACCGTACGAGGGAGAGCTGGATCATGTACCTGGTGATTGACGACGACTGAAGAACCAGCACAGAATCCACCGGCAGAGCAAAGACCATTTGCAATCGAGCCAACAAGCATGTCTACCTCTGTTGCCTGCAGTCATGCGCGTGATAAATATCAAGTAAAGCAGTAGAATATGATTGGCACTCACCGGAACATTGTAGAGCTCGGTCAAACCACGGCCGGTGCGTCCCATAGAGCCGAAAGAGACAGACTCGTCAAGAACAAGACGGTATTTGTATTTCTTCTTGAGTTCAATCTGAAAATGGAATTAGTCAAGTGTCATGCATAAAAAAAGATAGAGTTAGTGACGTACAATCTTGGGGAGGTCGACCATTTGTCCGCTGTTTTCGAAAATACCCTCGGTCACGATGAATCGCCTGGTCAACTTGGAACCCTTTTTCTTGGTCTCCTTTTCGACGCTCTCCAAGACATCCTGAAGGCTCTTGAGGTCGTTGTGGTCGTACCAGCGAATGGTGCTGCGAGAGATCTGAAGGCCTTTTTGGATGGCAAAGTTGACACCACGGTCGGCAACAATGATGTCGCCACGCTTGCAGAAAGCGGGAATGACGGACGAGACGGTGTGGAAGGCCTGGGAGTACAAGATAGCAGATTCGGTGCCGAGGAAGAAAGCAATGTCGCGTTCGAGCTGCATGTGGACGTCTGTTTTGGTGTGACGTTAGCTATATGTATCCCAGCTCAGTTGAGTACAGTGAAAAAATAGAAGGTCGGCACCGGCGTGCTCCAGCTCGTGTTCTTTTCGTGTGGGAACGCATAGGGGGGCAAGAGGGAGGACGTACCAATGGTGCCGTAGAAACCCGGAGGGCCGCAGCTGCCGAGCCCATACTTGCGCAAAGTCTCGACTGCGCGTTCTTTGATAAAGTCGTTTCCTGCGAGGCCAGCAAAGTTGTACGACGCAAAGTTGAGGACCGTTTTGCCGTTGGTGAGTTTTGGTTTTGGGCCAGAGGGGCCGGAGATGACTGGGACGGATGCGAGGTCGGCCTGTTCTTCCGGTGTGATGGGTGCGCAGAGTGGTTCGGGGACCCATTCATCTACTAGGTCGTCGATTTCCTGAGCGTGTGTCAGCTTTACATGCATACAGGAGAGTGATACGGGTGGACCGACCTTTTCCGAGAGCTTGACAAAGTTCTTTCCTGCCCTGTCAGAGCGCGTGCGGTTCATAAGCAGTGTGCGGATGGCAAAAGCGAACAAGATGAGCTCGAGAAAAGTACGAAAGGGGTCATTCTGGTGAGAGGCCTTGACGTAGCGCACAATGGCGGCCGAGCCAGGTATAGACATGAGAGCCCGCTGCGCTTGGGTGAGCGATTCCATGGCGGTCGTTGGTGGGAATGCGAGCAGAGGAAGCGCCGAGATGGATAAGTGTGAGGTAAGCGAGAGTCACGTGCGGAGGCCCTATAGAAAAAAGACCCCGTCTGAAGTGAATAGACCGTGCGGGAGCATAATTTTGGGCATGGTGTGCCTTGGGAGGGAGATGCGCGAGAAGAAGCGAAAAGATCGCGTCGGACACGTCTGTATGCGCGGGTGACGCGTGTCAAACAGAAGCGCGCTCGGGAAGGAAATTGATTGGAAATGTTCATTGTTGAACCTGACAGGGTGTCAGCCACACAGAGCCAACCAGAACGACCACACCGAGCGTAGGTACGGCCGGTCTACTGACTTTTTTCACTGCAGCACGCAGAACACACCATGGCACGCAGACGGTCGGCGTTCGACACTGCCAGCTATGATTCAAGATCCCCAAGCTACCACGACGACGAGTCGTTGCCCCCCATCGGTGAGTGCGCTCTCGGCAGTGGCAACGACCACACTCGAGCTGAGTCCCACGCAGGATCGCCCGACATGTCCCATCGCTCAGGTTCCTCGTACGTGCGCAGCCGAGGCGCATCGTCTCCCTCCTCGCACAGTCGCTCCCACTCGCAATTTTCTGCCAGCCACCGGGACGACGACTACTACGAAGGCGACTCGACCGTCGAGTACGAAGGTGACTCGGTCGCCCAAGTAGAAGAAAACATCCAGCTCGACGACGAGGAAGAAGATGACGAGGACTTTTACTCCGAGGCCGGTCCCACCACCGCCCGCACCCGTTCCCCAACCCGTTCCACCGCCTACTCCCATAGCCGTAGCCCGAGTCGCTCCGGCACTCAAACCTATACGCGCACCAACAGCCCGACGCGTACGTATGACAGCCGCAGCCAGACGTACGACGACGCCGACGACCGGACGTTCAACGATGACCGGACGTACGACGACGACGACGCGCGAACCAATCGGACTAGCCGAACCTACGACGACGCACGGACCAACCCGACCTATGATGATGATGCGCGCACCAACCGGACGAGTCGCACGTACGACGATGCGCGTACCAACCCTACCTACGACGACGACGCTCGGACCAATCGTACTAGCCGCACGTACGACGACGCCCAGACTCATCGCAGCAGCCGCTCCTACGACGACGGTCAAACTCAGCGCACTAGCCGTTCCTACGATGATGCTCGAACCAATCCGACCTACGACGACGATGGCCGCACCTATGATGACGATGCGCGCACCTACGACGATGATAACCGCACTTATGATGACGACGGCCGGACGTACGACGATGCTGCCAGCGAAGCGCGCACCTACGAGGAGGGCGCTAGCGTCTACGACGACGGCCGGAGCGGTTACGACGATGGAAGCGCCGCGTACGACGATGGTGCAAGTGCAGCCTACAGCGCGACTTATGACGATGGGCGTAGTGCTGCGTACAGCAACAGCGGCGGGCGTAGCGAGGCTTATAGCAATCGCGGTGGGCGAAGCGAAGCTTACAGCAACAGTGGAGGGCGTAGTGAAGCATACAGCAACAGCGGAGGAAAGAGCGAGGCCTACAGCAACAGCGGCGGCCGAAGTGAAGGATACAGCGGAGCAAGGAGCGAAGGCTACAGTGGAACTCGCAGCGAAGGGTACAGCGCGACCCGAAGCGAAGGGTACAGCGGCACGCGCAGTGGTGCCTACGACGATGGCCGCAGCGATGCCCAGAGCGTCGGATTCGACGATGCTCAAAGTGCCGGGTACGACGACGCCCACACCTATGACGAAGGCAGCGAGGCCGGGAGCCGAGCAACCCACCGGTCCGAGTCTCATGCCGGCTATCCCCAATCCGAAGCTCGTTCTGAAACTCAAGCTCAAAGCTATGCGCGGTCCGAAGGAATAGAGGATGCGCGCACCCAGTACTCGCTCGAGGACGACGGCGCCTCCCGCACTTCTGGCTCGTCCAGCATTTCCCCCGAAGAAATCCTTGCCTCTCTGCATGCCAAGACGCTCGATCCGATCAACTTTGAGCGCAAGGTGCTCAGCACCGTCGAAGAACAAACTGAGCGTAGCTCTAGCCAGCTCAGCCGACAAAGCTCCTTCCGTCTTGGACCTGGTATGTTCATATGATGCCCGCTGTTTCGTAGTCACTAACAATGTTATTTATCGTACGTACATGTAGGCAGCGACATTTCGCGCCACACCGGCCGTTCCGGCTCTCATGCTCGTGGCTCCAGCGACGGAGGTTCCCTCTTCTCTCCATCTACCCACGGCTCGTACCTATCTCCTGGCGGCCAAAACCAGCCTCTCAGCCTCTTCTCACCCCTCCTACAACCTCCCAAATCCGAAACTTCGGCCCTAAAAGAGAAGGAGGCTGCAGAATCTCTTCTCCGCCATCCGAGCGCCTCTCTTGGCCGACGCGCTGGCGAGTTGATAGCCTTCTTCGAGTCTGGTGCAACTACGTCCACAGGCCGTCCGATCAGCCCAACCAAGAGTGACGCCAGCTTTGTGAGCGCCGCTTCAGCTTCTGGCGAGAGGGCCATTCCCGCTGGGCCGAGGAGCAGTACGAGTGGAAGCAGTTCGTATGGACAGGGTATCTCGTCACCCGGAAAGATGAGCACAAGTTTGTCGACATTCACGAGGACGTTTGGAAGTGGATCAGGAAGCAAGAGTGCAAGTGGAAGTGGAAGTTATACAGGATCAGGTACGTATCTTGCCTCTAGTGCCTGACTTGATCTCACATACGCAATTCCAGGATCAGATTTGGGGTCGACCGTCTCGTCTCCCTTTGCTCGCTCGCGCGGAACTGGCGTTGGACTCGGATTCGACGCGTTATTCTCGCCATCGTTCCCCGCAGCTCGTGCAGGCAGCCCGTTCAGGCCTTTGTCGCCTACCAAAAGTGCAAGCGTTGCGAGCGGAAGTTATGTTAGCGGCACGCAGAGGGATCGAGATGATGCTGGAAGCGAGACTTACAGGACGACCGGGAGCGCTCGCTCGGAGACGAACAGGTCCGACACGTATCGTTCGGAGACCAACCGCTCGGACACATATCGCTCAGACACCAATCGTTCGGACACCTATCGTTCAGAAACCAATGCGTCCAACACCTATAGGAGTGGCGGAAGTGATACCTACCGAAGTGGAACCGGCGCGAGCGAGAGTGTTACGGTCCGAAGCGCAGGCAGCGCGCGTTCCCGGTCTGTTGCGAGCGAGACCTATCGAAGCAATACTCCCACCTACACCGGTGCAGGCAGCGACACCTATCGTCCTGGTAGCGTGAGCGGCCGTTCGAGGTCCGTCGCGAGCGAGTCGTATCACAGCGACGCGTACATGTCTGGCACCGGGAGTGATACGTACCGTGCTGGTGGAAGTGATGCTGGCGTGAGCGGATTCCTGAGCACAATGTACCCGCCGGCGTCGGAGACTGGGTCTCGCACCGTGACTGGCTCGAGGTCTGGGTCGCATGGTCGCTCTGAGAGCGCTTTCTCGCAGGGAAGGTCGGACGGGGAGTACTCACAGGAGAGGGCAGAAACTCCTACTCAAGGACGTTCCGAGGGTGGGTTTAGTCAAGGATCGAGCACGTATGGTCGTCGCTCCGCGACTTACCAGGCGTCTGAAGCGTATACCCAAGCAACTACAACTTATAATCAAGGCTCAACGACGTATGTACCCGCGACCAGTGCCTACACCGATGGGTCCGAGACATATACCCAGGGGTCGGATACGTATACCCAAGGCTCGCGTACCGAGTCGCCTCCTCCCCCTCCCGTCCCACCCAAGTCTCCTGCTACCCCTCGAGCGACGCGCACGCAACGCTCCGAAACTCCCGTTATGCCCACTACCCCCAAGACACCCAATCCCCATCACGAAGACAAGTTTGCCGATTGGCAGGAGAGGACGCCGCAGCCGGGAGACAAGACTCCTTATACGAATACGATGCCGTTGACGCCGAAGACCATTGGATCGTCGATGACGCCCAGGACGCAGGTAAGTTGATTCATTTTTCTTATGTCTTTCAGCTTCTTATTCGGTATTTCAGCCGGGTACGATGACACCAAGGACGCCAGGAGGAAGATTAGGAAAAGCATTGAGCGAGGCATCGACCGCCCCGACGAGCGCTGAAGGGTTGATGCGCCAGCGTATGAGCCGCGAGATTGTGAACAGCGTGCCAGTTCCGAGCGAGAGCGAGGCGATTGTTCTGGGACACAACGGGCAAGACGTGAGTTTGTTTGGCATCCGATGTCATCAGCGCTTACTGACTTGATCTTCACCACCATAGCCTATCCGCATCAATGCACTGTGGTACCTCAACGTCCACGCCCCGCCGCCATTCGAGTGGCTCCGAACCCAGGCCGTACTTTATCCAAACGTTTTGATCTTGACCTGGATCGCGCCTACCGGTGGCCGTGGAGTTGTTACTCTCGACTTGGTTAATTGCACAGAGGTCCGAAGTGCCCCGTCGCCTTCTCACCCGAGCGCGCGAGATGATGTAGGAAGTGTTGCCGCGAGATTGCAGAGCGCCGAGTTGGCGGAGACTTTGTGCCCGTTCCAGCTTTTGTACGCAGATGGTGTTGAGCGGTTGGGAACTGATACCGCGAGGGAGCGAGTTCGTTGGGTTGGTGCTATCTGGTAAGTACTTTTACTTATTTGTGATCGCACGGGACTTAATTGGCTTTACAGGGAGGTGTTGGCTACGATCGCGCGCACGCCGGTACGAGCCGTTACTGAGCGCTCGGCTTCTCCATCCGAGTCGTCGCTCCAGCGGTCGTCGTCTGTTCGATCTTCGAGCTCCGAGGGGTCTGCTTCTACTCATTTCGTTCCACCATTCGACAATATCCCCGACATGGCCAGCACGCTATCCCGCCAGTCGTCGTTCGCTATGCCCCGTCAGACGGCCGATGATATGTCCGTAGCGTCTCTTGTACCTCCCGCGCGCACGCCGAGCTTGCGTCGCACGGCGTCGATGGCCGACATGGAGCTCGAGGCTGATATCGATAGGGCCTTGAACAGGAGTAGTGCAGGAGGTGCACCAGTGACCGTCACGAGTGGAGCCAGCCAGGGCCAGAGCACGCTTATGAGCCCGCCTCCGGGTCGTCGTCGCAGCGGCGCTTACACTCCGACCGAGACCAGTGGCCTATATACTCCGAGCGCATCCGCAACCGATCGTCCCCGCAGCTCGTTCTACGCCTCTTCAAATGTTACGGGCCGCGATGATACGTATGTGCCTACCGATACCGAGCAGTCCACCCTCCGTGGGGTACGAATCGAGGCCGACACTCTTTCTTTCCGTGGATCTCGTTCGGCCTCGATGCTTGGCGACAGCCATGATGCATTCTCTACTGGTTACGGATCGGGTCGCAGCGAGAGCCGGATTTCAACGGCCACGTACTCGCGTCGTCGCACGCTTTCGGCTGTGTCTCCCTCGTCTGGTTTGAGCCGCTCTGGTGGACTTCGCCGACCAAAGCGCGATCGCACACAATCGCTCTCACCCGCCGCTACCGACCGCCGTATCTCTGTTTCTCCTGTCGATGGCTACAGCACTGCGTCTGAGCGTCTTTCCGTACCGCGTTCGGGATCCCAAGTCACGTTCAGGTCTCGTGCGTCTTCGCTTGGATATGAATCTGCGGGCGAGGGATCTCAAGGACCGTCCACCTATGGTACCATCGGCTATGAGATATGCGAGACGAGCGACATGTCCGAATTCACGATCGACCAAACAGAGTCCCGTAGTCGTAGTCGCACTGCTACTTCTGGCACCGCTCGAGTCGTTTCTCCCACGAAAGCAAGCGAAGAGTTTATCACCGCGGAGGGCTCCGCCGCGACCGAGTCCCAGTTCGATACCGTTCAGTCTTGCCCATCGACAGATTTCGAGACCGTGACTGTGTGTCCACCGTCGACCGAGTACGAGGATGCGCGCAAGTGCATTTGTCCCCCGTCTGTCGAGGATGTTGTTGAGATTGTCGAGTCACCCGAGCAAATGACTCCTGTCCCCGTACCTGTCGAGTTGACACCCCCTCCGTCATGGCGCCCATTATCTTCTAGGCGGACTGCGTCGGAGCTTACTTTTGGAACGGCAAGCACTACGCCATCCCCAGTGCCCATTGAATTGTCGCCGCCTCCCTCCCAGCGCTCCTCCTCCAGGCACTCGCCATCGGTTAATTCGGAGATGGAGCCTGAGATCATCGAGCTCTCCCCGCCCCCCTCGCAACGTCCCTCATCGATTCGGTCTCCGTCAATGAACTCGGTCATGTCGCCGGAGGTAATGGAACTCACCCCGCCTCCGTCACAACGGCCATCTTCGCTCCGCTCTCCATCCATGAATTCAATCGAGCAAGAAACGTCGATCGTGTCTCCGTCTATGCATACTCCATCATCGCGAACCCAATCTCTCCAACGAATCACTATCTCCTCGCCCGCGCGCACTCCAACTGTTGTGTCTCCGAGTGAGCGTACACCGATCGCCGTGACTCCGAGCGAGCGAACGCCGATCGTGCTTTCTCCTGGAGAGCTCACGCCAACCGCTCGTTCGCCAAGTGTGCAGTCACTATCCGAGTTGACGCCATCTCCGAGTCTGTCGTCGCTGCTTGAGCGCCAGACTACAGAGTACGTGCCATCTGTTCACGAACCGTCCACTGAGCATTCGCCAACTATTTACGGCTCGTTGGAGCGGACGCCTTCGTCGCGCGCACCTTCCGAGCGTCCTCCCTCGACCACGCCGACAATCCCCGATGAGCCGTATGAAGAGCCGACTGTAACTACACCTCGTGCGAGCCGTTCACCCATTCCATCAGCACCGTCCACTGCCCCTCCACGCCCACGTCCGATCTCTCTCACGTTCCCCTCGCCTGCCCCCATGACCATCGCAGAATCAAGTGTTGGAGAAGACTGGATCGCGAGTCCCTCATCTCTCGCTTTGTCGCTCGCTCGATCTCCGGTTAGTGCGCCTTCAGTGGCCGAGGTTCTGCCTCCTGGCCTTGATCAGCCGGCAGGTCGGATCCCATCCCCCTCGACGTTGGTTCGCAGCACCTCGGTCAGCTCGGTAGATACTGTTTCCTCGTTCTCGGATGTGTCTCCTCCACAGCTTCTAGCCCCGAGTATTCCTGAGGAGGGGAGCTCGCTTTACCGCAGTGATTCGATTTCTTCAGTTGGGACACTCTCGACCGTTTCAGACCTGCCTCCTCTCCATGCCCCCCATCTCCCAGTTCCCAGCTCTACGCATCGCAGTCGGTCGGTCTCTTCTGTTGGGTCAGTTTCGGCTTCGGTGCCATCCATCCGCGACGCTTTGCGCATCCCCATCCCAAGCACAACTATCCGGAGTCGTTCTCTTTCTTCGGAGCCATCCATCTCTGCCTCAGTGCCGTCGATCCAAAGCACCCCTCGTCTGCATGTGCCTAGCACTACTCATCGTACCAGGTCATTGTCCTCGGAGCCCTCCATATCGGAATCTGTGCCATCCATCCAAACCACACCTCGTCGGCGCGTTCCCGTCACTCATCGTAGTCGTTCCATTTCCTCCGAGGATACCATCTCAGCATCTGTTCCGTCAATGAGTAGAACCCCCCAGCTTCAGGTTCCAAGCACGACACATCGCAGCCGCACACTGTCATCTGTTGGGTCCCTCTCGGCTTCTGCGCCCTCAGTTATCTCTTCGATGGTTAGCAAGACCTCTGTCGAATCCCCACTTTCTCCGACTGTATCCTCGATTTCGTTCACGACCATGCCCACGATCATCGCGCCCCCTGCAGCTCCTCCGACTCCTTCCCCCCTCGAATCTCCCTCGTTGACAACTATTTCGTCACTTTCGACCTCGATCCCAATAACACCCTCTGCTTCTGTCTACCGCAACGGGTCGATTCGCTCACTGTGGACCATCGAGTCCGATAGAACTTATGATAGCGCGGACTTGCATCCGTCTCCTGCTACTGTCGTTCTTGACTTGCCCGAGCCGGAATATGAGCCTTCTTATTCGGGTTTGGAGGGAACGTTGTCCGAGATTTCGTCTGCTAGTCCTGGTTATGACGTTGTTCGTCACCATATTTCGACACCGTCGGTTCAGTCAATGGACAGCAGGCTCATCGACCGCTCTTCGCCTGAAATGAGCAGGGGTTCTGACCGTCGCCCATCGTTGACTCCATCGCGTATCGAGGAGAGCTTATCCCCAGCAACCACGATTACGCTGCCCCCGGTACGTCTAGAGCGAATATTTCTAGCGCCGCACCTAACATGTGTTTTTTTTTTCAGCTTCCCCCGAGTCCGGACCGCACGCCATCGCTGCACACAACGCATGCGTCGAGCATTTCGTTGACAACCCCTGAAGGCAACAAACCGTCGATCGACTCGTCGGAAACTATCTATTCGGATGGCGAGCTTGGTGAAGGTGGAATCCCGCCCAGTCATATTATCAGCCACGATGTCAATCGACTACTTCAATACTTGCATGACGTGGACACCCTGAGAGAAGGCGAGACGCGCGACATGACCGATCATCTGCGTCGCATCGAGGAGGAGCTGTTCGATCTGTCCGCGTTCTTGCGGCAGCGTCGTCCTACGCCACCTGCGCAGCCCCAGTATGTCCCGTATCCGGTCGAAGTCCCTGCGCCAGCTCCAGCGCCAGTCATTGTTCCTATCCCCGTCGCTGCACCCGAACCGACTCCGGTTAGACAACCTCCTCCGATTCCGCCGCGGCCCACCACCGAGCATATATTCGAGGATTATGTACCCATGAGTGATGCTAGCACAGATGTCTCTCTTACTGAACGAGAGGAGGAGCCGACTCCCATTGCTCGCCCCGTTATTCCCAAGCTTATTTCAGAGGTGTCCTCCATTGATCTCTCAGAGTCTATCGATTCAATGTCTGAGCGGAGCTCGACCGCCCCCAGCGTCACCCTCTCGGACGAGAGCTCTATTTCACGCTCAATGCTTTCATCCTCGGCCGTCACCGAATCTTCGGGCTTTTCTATCTCTGATATTTCTGGCGATCTCCTCCAAGCTCCGTCCGGTTCAGTCCGCGAGCCGCATCCTAGCCCGATATCTCTCAAAATTCCAGTCTCGCCCTCGGTCAGCTCCGCAGCCACTCCGATTTTGTCTTCCCCATCTTCATCTCGTTCTTCGTCCTCTGCCGAGCTGCCGGCACTCACTCCATCTCCGTCCGTGCAACCAGATGTTTTGCCGGAGGTATCCATCAAAAGCTCGTCACCTCCTCTCACCACGTCCCCGTCGATCGCAGCTGTAACTGAGCGCTCTACAACTCCGGTCCCCGAGCATGTACCAGCGAAACGAGTCCAATCTTTGTCACCTCCACCTATTCGACGACCGTCACCCGTAGCATCCGAGTCTGATTACTTCATTTCCTCCCCTCTATCACAAGACACATTTCGTGATTTGCCTCGTGCATACTCGGCATCACCATCAATGTCTGTCGTCTCGAGTGGGTCTCATGATACGGCAAAACCAGACAGCAAGGGTTCGATGGGCATCGAAGAACTTCGTAGTTTGCTGAAGGACCTTCTCAAGCAGCAAGACGTAGTTGCTGGCCGTCAAGATGACCACAGCGCGATCCTCCAGGAGCTAAGGAACAGGCCACCCCCAACTGTAGTATATCAAGCTCCCGAGGTCTCTGAGTTGAGCGAGCATCGAGTCGCCCTGACAAAAATCGAGAACATCCTGGATGACCTGGTTGATAGATTCAATGTTGTTCGAGATTCTATTTCTAGCTCGTCGATCCTCACTCGTAGTTCGACCATGACCACAAGCTCCGAAACAATTTCGTCGTCGACTGCCTCGCAGATTTCATACAGGACTTCAGAAGATGATGAGCGGCGACTGCAGCGTCGGTGGGATGAAATGACCAAGCGACCTTCAGCTTCTATTCCTCCTGGCCGTACCAGTCCCCTCCCAAGCATTGATGGTGGCATCCCTCCCTCACAGGCCTCCGAAAGTCAGGTGGAGGTTCCTCCCCCCACTGCTACCACCGCTCTGCCTCTCATCCCCACTTTGCGCCCTCGCCCTCGTCGTCGTCGCGCGCGGAGCGCCAGCCCGACTTTGACGTTCGAACGTTTGATTGGGAGTGTAGCGTCTTCCGTGACGTCTTCTGAAGAGGCCGAGGAGATGTTTGAAATACCACCCTTCAAAGGAGGAAAGACTGCCCCTACCCCTGCTGCTCCGACCGCCCCCGCTAGGCCAGTCTTTGAAGAACCACGAGCGCCGTCCGTTGCAGAGCAAGTCGAAGACATTGACATTGATTTCGAGCGCAAACTCCGGGAGATCCGCAAGCAACGAGGTCAAGGAGATGGGACATATATTCCAAGCATGCCGCAACCACCCGCTGAGCCTGTGCTGGTGCGTTTTTCAACATTACCCTAACTAATTAAATTAAACCGTATTGCAGCCCCCAACACTCTATCCCGAACGAGAGGAAGATGATACAACGCCTCGCCCGCCTTCGCCTCCGTCTGATTTGGGTCAAAGTGCCCATCGCCGCTCTCCCATATCTGAATCCTGGTATCGTCCCCGCCCTCCTCCAACTGCCGACGAGGTTACCGAGGTATGGTTTAAAGTTATAAGTATTTGCCGTCGCTCAATCATCCAAACAGGTGGGATGGAGGCCAGAGCCAGGCACAACGATTGTTCCCCCTTCGCACGTCATCGGCACCCAGCCTCCGCTTCGCCCCCATGGCGATCAGATCGTCCCCATCGAGCAAGTGTTAGGTGATATGCGCCCGATACAACCCCAACCTGTAAGCCCTGTCTCGGCTGTGTTACTGTTGTGCTGAATCACTTTCTAGACCGGTTCTACTGGAGCTAGTGGACTTCCGGATTACGGCGAATTATTGGACCTAGTTCGGGTGAGTAATGCGCCGGGCAGCGAAAGGATTATCCTCAACTTTTTCTAGGGAGGTGCAGGGTCTCAGGAAGTCGTGGCAGAGCAACAACGAGAAATTATTCGATACCTGGGCGGCCTGAACACATGGCTAGAGCGAGACGTGATTGATAGGCAATTCGAGCTTCGCCAGTTGAGCGAGCGCATGGATCAATTGCGAGATGAGCTGTTGAACCGCCTTGGGCGACCACCAACTCCCTTGATGCATCGACGTAAGATATGTATCTCACCTTTCGACAAAGTATTAACCACTTCTGATCAGCTCCGTTCCCTCAAATTGTGAGAGATGTCCCCCCCGGCGGCGTTGTTATTCCTCCTGTTCCCGACCGTGGGTATTCTCGTGCTTCGGGTCGCTCTCAAATCGTCGTTCCTCCTGCTCTATCGGACAGCAATGCTCCACATCAATACTACTCGTCATCAGCAGAAACAAGCACGACTGGTTCATCGGGGCACTCAATTATTCCTGTTCGACCTGGCATCTACGGCTCACCCCCTCAATCAGGTCCAGTCATCCCTGGAGACCTTTCGTCAACTGATCAAAGCACGTTTGATGATTCAACAAGCTCGTCAGAAAGATACATCTACGAACCACATGTTATTCCTGCTCCGGACGCCGCTACTCCTACCTTCGAGGCTAATCGGCCATTGTCTGATGGGTCGATCGTTATCCCTCCTACTTCATCATCTGGTGTTCCTGCTCTTCCATCTACTGCTCCCTCGCACGCCCCGTCTGCTGCTCCATCTCATGCACCATCTCATGCTCCGTCTCATGCTCCGTCCCATGCCCCATCCCATGCTCCATCTGCCGCCCCATCTGAGGCTGGACACCAAGATATAGTAATCATTGAACCTGGAACGAGACCTGTTTCTCCTAGAGTACGTTTACTAAAACTCGTCACTTATTCGCTACTTACGCATTATTTAGAGTCCGAGTGAGCTCTACGGCCCCCAGGTGATCCAGATTGAGCCACCTCCACCTCCCACAGAAAGTGGCAGCGACCTATCTGGACCACACGTGATTGAAGTCATCGCCCCGGCAACCGAGAGAGCTGAATCTGTCATCGACGAAGCCCCTCAGGTTATCCGCGTCAGCTCGCCTGCTAGGTCACAGCCTGCAACGACACCGCAAGTTATTCGAGTAGGGTCACCCTCGGAGAGCGTTGCTCAAGTCATTCGAGTGGGATCGCCTACCGCCACCCAACCTCAGGTCATTCGACTAGACTCACCTGCCGCTGCTCAGGCACAGATCATTCGTGTGGGCACCCCTCGCCAGGTCCCTCCTCAGAGGATTCGCGTGACTTCTCCTGCTGCCTCCCAACCTCAGATTATCCGAGTTGCTTCACCACCGCATGTCGTTCGCGTCGGCTCTCCTACATCTGGATATGCGCCCCCGCAAGTTATCAGGGTCACTTCACCACGTACAGCAGCGGGCCCCCAAATTATTCGAGTTGGGTCAACTCGACCTCGCGTTCGCAGGGACAGTCGAGGCTCAGATTACGTTGCTGTAGAACGTCCTGGTCATGGCAGAAGCCCTTCAGGAACCACACGTGTGGCGAGCCCTCCGACGGTTGTAGTTAGAATAGAAGACCGCAGGAGTAAAAGCCGAGGTGGGAAAAGTAGGAGGAGCAGTTCATCGCGACGGACAGATTCTCAGGCACCGATCAATATTATCAAAGTTGGCGAGGGCCATAGTTCGCGGACAAGCTCTTCATCTTCGTCCTCGTCCTCGTCTTCCTCGTCTTCGAGTTCCAAACATCGCTCGCGTTCCCCAACTGTCATCCAAGTGCTTCCACCAGAGTCTGTACGAACGGGCCCCTCGCCAACCAGTCGACCGCATACGCCTGCTCGGACATCGGGCTCGGATATACATGGGCCAACTATCATTCGCATTGACCAACCGGGTACGGAAGGAAGTGTCCCATCAATGAGAACAGGGTTCGAGGGGCCTCAGATCATTCGCGTTGATTCACCCCCGTCAGCCGCTTCGCCCCCACGGATTATCGAAATCGGGCAACCTGGCACTGAGTATCCGCCTGGATCTATCGTATACCCTCAACCTGGTCAGTCGATTCCTGGGCAACCTGGCGTTCAGTATCCACCTGGTGTTCCATACCCTGCCCCTGGTGCTCAATACCCAGGGCAGCCCGGTGTCCCTTACCCGAGCCAGCCTGGCGTTTCCTATCCCGGGCAACCTGGTCAAGTGTACCCTCCCGGTCAATGGCAGCAGCCGCCGATTATCATCCAGCCTCCTGCGATTATCACTGGTCCAGGTCAGTCTGTTGTCAGCGGACCTCCTGACCAGCCCCAGATAATTCGCATCGGTTCGTCAGGGTCGTCCAGGTCTCCAGCTCAGATTATTCAAGTCGGCTCCCCTCGCGCTTCAAGCCCCGGTCCTCAAATTATTCAAGTTGGTTCACCCGGACACACCGCGCCTATTCCAGGACCTGGTGCGATTATCGTCGAAGGTAGCGATGACTCCCAGCGGGAGCGTCCTATCGTGTATGTACCAGGCACCCACCGTGCACGTTCTAGGACTCCCGAGAGGCACCGCTATGATTCAAGGTCGATGTCACCTCCCATAGTTGTTGACCGTCGATCCCCACGACGTGCTCGCCCTGGCACCGAACACATGGTCTTCGAATCTGGCAGCAGTCGATCTGGGACGCCCCGCATTATTCATGTTGATGAACCCTACCGTGGCAGCTCTCGTAGTGGATCTCCTCGAGTCATCCGGATTGACAGCTCCCGTTCTCGTTCTCGGTCGCCTCGTATTATCCAGGTTGGAACTGGTCGCTCTCGCCGCTCCCGGTCTCGTTCGCCGCGAATCATTCATGTAGGAGACGGTTCACGGCGATCGAGCTCGAGGTCACCTCGTATAATTCAGGTCGGAAGTGGTGGTTCCCGTCGTTCCCGCTCCCGTTCGCCACGAATCATTCATGTGGGAGGCGAATCTCGTCGTTCGAGCTCAAGGTCACCTCGTATCATCCAGACTGGCAGCGGTGATTCTCGCCGTTCGCGATCACGTTCACCCCGAATTGTTCACGTAGGAGCCGGTGGTTCCCGTCGCTCGCGGTCTCTTTCTCCGGGTCGTATCGTTGATGCCGGAGGACGTCGATACTACGGGCGCCCTCGATCTGGATCCCGGTCTCGATCTCGGTCCCCCCCACACATCGTTGAAGTCGTGCGAGATGAACGTAGCCCCCGTCGCCGTCGAGGACAATCTCGGGCACGATCACCTTACATCGATGTTCCCGGTCGCCGTATTCGCCGTCGCCGCTCTGACTCCCGATCATATTCGCCCTCGCGGTCTCGCACTCCACCTCCTCATGTTGTTGAAGTCGAAGGTTCCTTGCCTGGTCGCTCTCATCGCTCTCATCGTTCTGGCTCCCGGAGACACAGTCCTGTGCAAATTGTTGTCGATCATCCATCCCGCAGAGACTCTCGTTCCCGCTCTCGTTCTCGTTCCCGGTCTCGCACCCCAACCCGAATCATACAGGTCGGAGAACCTCAGGGGACTCATCGGTCTAGTCACAGGAGATCGCACTCGCATTCACCCACAAGGATCATTCAAGTCGGAGCTCCTTCAGCATCTC
This sequence comes from Ceratobasidium sp. AG-Ba, assembly GCA_016906575.1. Classification (NCBI taxonomy): domain Eukaryota; kingdom Fungi; phylum Basidiomycota; class Agaricomycetes; order Cantharellales; family Ceratobasidiaceae; genus Ceratobasidium; species Ceratobasidium sp. AG-Ba. The sequence continues at coordinate 1,504,120 of CP059639.1, forward strand.
ACCCAACTCGTTCACGTTCTCGCTCTCACTCACCCACCCACATTATCGAAGTTGCACCTATTCATCCAAGTCATACACCCCGCTCACGCTCTCATTCTCCCACCCGCATCATTCAAGTCGGTGGAACTCCAACACAATCTCGTCGTAGTCGCTCCCGGTCGCCGACTCGCATCATACAAGTTGGAGAAGGATCCTCCCGGACAACTAGGTCTCGATCGCCCACTCGTATCATACAGGTCGAAGGATCCTCTCGATCCCGAACAACAAGATCCCGATCCCCCACACGCGTGGTACATGTCGGAGGCTCTCAACGTAGCAGGTCGTACTCGCGCTCACCAATTCGTGTTATTCATGCGGGAGGTACTCGTCGGTCGCGCTCTCATTCCCCAATAGAGCTCGTCATTGATGACGGTGGGTCACGCAGAAGGTCTCGCTCACCTACCCGCGTCATCCATGTCGAACCCTCGAGGTCAGGTCGCTCTCGGAGAAGTCGTTCACACTCGCGCTCGCCTACAAGGATCATTGAAGTAGACCGAAGCCGCAGATCACGCTCTCGATCTCGTTCCCCGTGGCGCGAACATTCCCCATCTGGGACGAGAATTGATTATCCCTCACGACCCCCTACCACTGTCTATCGCCAACGCAGCCGCAGCCCAACTATTGCTCATACTGTGCGCTCAACTTCTCGCTCCCCAACCAGGATCATTCACGTTGGCGGTTCTCCGTCACGGCGACATGGAGATAGTCATTACGGAGGTTCCCGTGCTGGCGAAGGCCCAACTATTATCCGCGTTGGCTCGACCAGTCACCGTGGCCCAGATCTTGTTCGAGTAACAACTCCCAGTAGAATGACTGAAGCTCCTCACGTAAGTGATTTTCACTTCTAACAAACCTCTTTACTAACATCAGAGATAGGTGGTCCGAGTTGGTACTCCTCAAGCTACATCGGTTCCACAGGTTATACGTGTGACTTCCCCACGTGCTGAGAGCCATGCTCCAAATGTGATTCGAGTTGGAACCCCCAAAGTTGAGGAACCTACACGCATCATTCGGGTGGCTAGCCCTCGTACGACCGTCCCATCATATATTCCACCCGAATCACCAGCACCCATACAGCGTCAGACGCAGGCTCCACCATCAACGTACCCAGGATACCCCGAACATCTTTCGCGTATTTCGGAAGGCACAGAAGTCTCGTCGGGCGACTCTCAGATTCCTCAAGTCATTCAAATTGGGTCACCCTCGGAGGAAGAAGCTCATCGTCGGCCAGTGGTTCGCCGCACTGCATCCGGCAAAACGGAACCCCCCGCGCCACCTCACATCATCCGTGTTGGCTCGCGCGCTGGTCGATCAGAGGCGCCTATTGAGCAGATCCGCGTTACTTCACCTGCGGCCGTCGAGCATCCTCCTCACGTTGTTCGTCTTCCTACGGAGGATCTCCAGCGTGACTATCCTCCTCAGATCGTGCGCGTTACCTCAACCAAGCCCCCCGTCGTCGAAACAGCCGCCCCTACGATCGTGCGTGTTCCTACGTCCCACGGGAAAGCCGAGTTCCAACCGCATGTCATTCGTGTCGCGTCGCCTCCGGCCGTTGTTGTACCATCCGAGCCTCATATCGTTCGCCTTGGGACTCCTGGACGCACACCCGAAGAACCCACGCTGATTCGCGTCAAGTCGCCGCCTCGTCAAATTGTCGATCCAGTCCCACAAGTGGTCCACGTGAAGCCAGAGTCTAATGTTCCTGTCGGCCCTCAGATCGTCCGCGTCCATGCTGCTATGCCTCAGCCAGACTTTGGGCCCACCCAAGTATTCAGAGTTGGAACTCCAATGCATCCCCAAGCTCCGCAGATTGTTCGCGTTGGTACGGCCAAACCTCGAATAGAAGACAAACTTGCTCAGATCATACGCGTTGGAACTCCGGCTGCTCCAGAACCTCCCCAGATTGTTCGCGTCAACGTCCCAGAAAAAGAGCCAAGGGAGCCCCAAGTCGTACGAGTTGGTACCCCTGCTGCCCCAGCTCAGCCCCAGGTGATTCGTGTCGCAGTCCCAAGGGAAGAAACCCCGCCCCCAGAGGTGGTGAGGATTGGAACGCCAGCTGTATCTACGGAGCCTCAAGTCATCCGCGTCACTTCGCCAGCTCCGATCCACAAGCCCACCCAGGTCGTTCGCGTTGGTTCAACAGCACCTGCGGACGTTGGTCCTCAAGTTATTCGAGTAACCTCTCCGCGTGTTCCCGAGCAAACAGAGGTCATTCGCGTTGGCGGTGCAGCCCCCTCGACAACCGGTCCCCAAGTCATTCGTGTGACCTCGCCAGTTCCAGTTCAGCAGTCTACACAGGTCGTCCGTGTTGGCGGCTCTAGTGCTCCAACAGATGCTAGTCCTCAAGTCATCCGCGTTACTTCCCCTGAGCGAGCTCCAGAACGTCCAGAAGTGATCCGTGTTGGTAGCACAGTCCCTGCGAGTGAGGTGCCTCAAGTGATACGCGTCACTTCCCCGTCACGCGTAGTCGACGAACCCGACGTCATTCGTGTTGGTGGGACTCCAGTATCAGCTGACCCACAAGTCATACGCGTTACCTCGCCTTCCCAAGTCTCTGAACGCCCTGACATTATTCGTATGGGAGGCACCGCCCCGCCAAGTGAAGGACCCCAAGTCATTCGAGTCTCGACCCCGTCGCGTGCTACAGAACAACCTCAGATTATCCGGTTAGGCAGCGCCCCTCCAACTGAATATTCACCTCAAATTGTACGCGTCACAACGCCGAGTCAAGCAGATCAAGGCAGTCCGGGTTTGGAAGTCCATGTCCCAAGTCACCCCCTGTCCGACATTGTCGAAGAAACCTCTACTCGGCCGCCGTCTTCCATTCCAGGCAGTTTTATTCCAGACAGCTATCGCCCAGATGGTGGTGCAGCCCCAAGCGTCGGACCAACTATCAACACTCAAGACGAGCGGCATTCGCATCGCACAGAGGAAGGTACTATCAACATACCTCAAAGCGAGTATGGCGACCCTACGACCCCGGTAATCATGCAGCCTGGCAGTACCGCCGGCAGTGAAGTTCCTATGCCCCCAGCAGGGTCGGTTGGATCTGTTGCTGGATCTGTAGAAGATGCTACTGAGCAGGTCATCCGTGTTGGAGCGCCTTCCCTAGGGGACGTTGAACAAGTTATCCGAGTCAGCTCGCCTGGCCGTACACAACTCCCGGGTCAAGATCAGCCTCAAATCATCCGCGTTGGCTCTCGTGCAAGCGTCTCCGCTCCAGGCCCACAGGTCATCCGTGTCACTTCCCCTCGCATCGAGTATCCACCAATTTCTGCTGTACACCCACCTCCGACCGATTCGCCTCAGGTAGTCCGAGTTGGCACAGGTCAGCCTACAAGCCCACAAGTCATTCGCGTTACCTCTCCGAAGCCAGAGCCAGCCGTGGCTGCTCCTGAAGTGAAGCCCGAGCCCCCGCAAGTCGTTCGTGTGGGTGGAAGTACTCGACCCAGTACTCCTCAGGTCATCCGCGTTACGTCGCCTCAACCAGCCGTAGTCGTACCTTCTCTCCCTGTCCCGACGGAGCCTCCACATGTCGTCCGGGTTGGAACGTCAGCTCTACAGGAGGGTCCTCAAGTGATTCGCGTTACCTCGCCTCGAGTTGAACTTCCTCCACCAGCGTAAGTCTACCTAATATCGGTCCAAGTCAATATTCTAACAATTGTTCGGTTAGGCCCGTTCCTGAGCCCCAAGTAATCCGAGTTACCTCCCCCCGTCTTCCTGTTTCAGTTGCTCCTTCCGTTGTCCCTGCTCCCCCAGCTGAACCAACAATCGTCAGACTTGGGTCGACTGCGCCAACAGAAGCACAGGTCATTCGCGTTACTTCACCTCGAGCTGAACCCACGCCAGTTGTTGTCGCCCCAGTGCCATCACCTGCCCCGGTAGTTGTAGCCCCGGCTCCTGTTTCCGTCACAGATTCAGCTCCTGTCATCACAGCTCCTGTTTCAAGCTCTGATTCTACCTCGACGTCGTCATCTGGACCTTCAATTGCGCCTGTACCAGGCTCCGTCGCAGCTCATCCGCCTTCCGTGGTCACAGAAGCCCCTCAAATCATTCGTCTGCCATCCAGAGCTGAATCGCGCCCTCAAATTGTGCGAGTCACATCAGCCACCCCCAAGCCTCAAATCATCCGGCTAGGTTCTACTGCTCCCTCTGAACCACAAGTTGTTCGCGTAACCTCCCAACCACCCCGTGTAATTCGAGTCACTTCTCCAAGCACCATCTCAGATGCCTCTCGTGTTCAGATTATCAACCCGTCTCAGCCCCCCACGGTCGGTATCCTCCAGCCTAGTGGACGACCTGTTACCCCCGGACGTGTAGTGTTCCAGCCAACGCCTTCGGAAGATGCTGTTACCCGGGTCAGCCAACCAACTACGTTTGAGCCACCGTTTTCTCCACAGGAGGGGACCGTTATTTCTGTCATTCAACCTTCGGATTCTATCAGTCACGTTGGCGGCCGCGATGATAATGCTACTCCCGTTGTCGTGGTCCCTGGTACTTCCCGCAGCAGCCACAGCTATAGCGGGCGGAGTCGACTCTCAAATGTCCCACCACCTAGCGGCCCGATCATCCTTCCCCCAGGCGCAAGCGTTCCAAGTCGTGCAAACAGTATCCGCTCATCGGTTCCCTCGGTTGTGCATGCTCCAAGAGGAACCGCATCGAGCAGAGCGTCTGTTATCGAGCTTGAGCGTCAAGCGGCCGAAGCCGAAAGGCAACGCGTCTTTGAACAAAACGAAGAGGCACGCAGAAGAGCGGCGGAAGCAGCAGAACGCGCCGAGATTGAAAGGCAACAGCGTTTCGAGGCCAGCGAGCGAGAGCGCCAAAGGTTATTCGACGACCTGGAACGTGAACGTGCTCAGCTTGCTGAAGAGCGTCGTCAACAAGTCTTCGAGATTGCTGAGTCCATTCGCCGCGAAGTTGCTGAGCGCGGTCGCATCGATCGTTCTGCACAGGACGAAGGAATTGGTCGTGAAATTGCACAAGCCGTCCGGGATGCGGTAGACTCCACGAATGCCGAGCGCGAGGCACTATTGAGAGCAGTTGAAGATGAGCGTTTGGCTGCGGAAGAAGAGCGTGCTCGACTCCTCGAGATCCGTGACATAGAACGTGCCCAAGAGCTGGAAGACCATCGTGCTCGTATGCAGGGCTTGGAGGAGGAGCTAGCGGCTGCCCGTGAGATCATTGAGCGCGAACGGCTTGAACGTGCGGCTGCAGAACAAGCTCGATTCGATCAACTCCGGGCGGAAGCTGAGGAGCGCGAGGCTATCAATCGTGCCCAGCTAGTCGATATCACTAATGCTCTAGAGGAACGGCGTGCTGAAGCTGCGAGGTGGCGAGAAGCTGATGATTTACGGTGGACTGAGAAACAACAACGACGGGTTGCCAAAGCAGAACGTGCTGATACCTTGCATGATCTTGTTAACGGTATCATCGCTGAACGCGAAGAGGAGCGGCGCCGCCAGGAAGAAGAACGTGCTGCTGCTGCTGCAAAACCTGGTATGTTCATACCGTGTCGTCTTGTGGATTCCTTCTCACGTCTTGTATTCAGGCATTGAAGCTGTGCTCGTAGCTATGCAACAACAGAACGCGGAGACCGCTGCCATGATGGCGTCGATTGCTGACAGTACGTCGATCAACTTTCCTCTTGACCATTGCTTACTTGATCCTACTAGCTTTACGTGCCGATATGGATCGCAAACACCTTGAGACTATGGAATCTGTAAGGGCGACCGCTGCTGAGCAAGTTCCATTCAATGTTCAGAGAGTGAGTTCTATATCTCGCTCCACTCTTCTGAAAGCTAACTATTATGCCCAGTACTTGGATGATTTCTCGAAGGCCTTGTCTGAAGAAGTTCGTATGTTACTGAAAGAGGTCGGCAAGCTACGCGAGGAAAAACGGGCTCTGCAACAGTATGTTCTTAATTATATATTCCCTAGATGAATAAAGGCTTATAACGTTACAGCGAAATCGGCTGTCTACTGTGCTTGAAGAGCAAGTACGGGCCTGGTGGAGAGTTTGAGCCTGATTGGTGCGTTTTCAGCGTCTCCAGATGTCTCACATGTAGCTTATTCTTTGCTTCATAGGGTCCCACCCGGCGGCACTACGTGCCCGACTCAAGTCCCGGTTACGCCTATGCCTGTGCCTATGCCAGCTCAAGAGCCTGTTACAGTCGTAGAGGAAGAACCCATGCCCGCTCCCAAACCATCTGCCTGGCGTACCGTTCGAACTCGCAAAAAGAGCCAGCGCGACCGGGAGGAAGCAATGGTTGCCCCTACCCCGTTATATCCCACCGGCCCGCTCTCGACTACTGAATATGTTCCTGCTCCACCTCGCACTGCTGCATCCTGGCAATCATGGCGAGGCAACCCTACTCAAGTCCCATCCCCATCCCCAACTGGCTTTGAAACTGGCGCGCCTCCTGTTGTCTCGGTTCGTGATCGGAGTCCTGGTCCCTTTGGTCCTACTGGCGGGTTGTTCGGTCCCCGTCCTTCTGGTGGTGGCGGACTATAGAAATGAATGCGTTCTAGTTTTGATTTGCTCGATTTTTTGTTTCCCTTCTTAGCCTTGATCCATATATCTCATATCGAATCTCACCATCTATGTCACCTTGCCCTTTTCACAATGTCTTCTGAAAGTCATGTCTATGATACTCCTACCGATTCTGAACTCTTCTGTAACCCGTATTACTAAATATCACATTCTATTCAACTCGTCAAAGGCGCAAGTCGCATACAATCGCAGTAGCTATTGATGGTCTTTCCCCTTGATGTGTTCCAGCAACGATTTTCGCTGACAGCGCCGAGTCTGGGATGATATAAGTCGACAATGAGGAAGCCTTGGATTTAATTTCGTCCGCTACGATCCGCCCAAAATACTTGGCGCCAAGTCTGCAATACCCATAACGGTCAGCAGATGCAATATACTCTTAGATTGGCACTCCTTCACTCACGCATTTAAGTACGTTGTATCATCAGCCTCATAATTGAACCTAATAAACGTATTTAGTGAACGGCTCACAGCTCCCGCCAAAACCTACTACATAGCATCAGTCTTGCCCAGTTTATCCAGGTATGCACAGGCATCTACCAAGAGCGGTAGTAGCTTTAACAGAGGGCCGTAAGCTAGGCCAGGTATGGCACATGAATGAACCCACCGGGAGACCAAGTTTCGATGCAACGTTGATGGTTTGCGCAGAATCGTGCCCTAGCGAGTCAGAGGTGACATGCCCACTTGAGAAAGTACGATGAGCAAGCGATGTCATTAATACTGGCGAACATCTCGCGTTTTTTATGATGTTCGTCAAGGAAGTAAGGTTTGCTGCAAGCTGGTTCGTGCTCATAACTTTCTCTATTCGGATCTTTAGAGGGTCGCGCATAATCCATAGACATGATGAACATACGGTCGTTGTGTCCAAACTGAATCAAGGCGTAGGTGTTTGCCGTCTTACAGCTAGTAAGCATCGTCTTGTATTGGGTCTGAGCCTGCCAAGTAACTGTCGTTTTCTATAGTTCATCGCCAAGTCGGTACCCATGCGCCGGTATACATTCTAGAGTGAGTTTACCCCGCTACTAGCTAAATTGGTGCATTGGGCTAAGCCTTTAGTATCTGCACACTGCGATTCTGTTAGGCATATTACTCCGGTGATTGCTTTGTGGGCCTGGCTCACAAAGCCTGGTCCCCAACCTTTCTCGTTAGTAACTGTGCTGTCTCCTATTAGGAGTATCCCTTTATGTTTCCGATATGATTAGTTTTTGGGTGTCGTCGTGCTAGCTATGACAGACCTGGAGCAGCCATGGCTGAAACAATCATGCCCACTACAAAAGCAACGCCAGCAGCACGCATTTTGAAAGGCCAAGCAGTGAGTGTTCAGATGCAGATAGGAGGAATTTATATTTCCTAGTCCGAGTACTTGACCGATCTTTATATATGCGTGGTTGGGAATCCCAGGTCCGGCGGGCCGCCACGTTAATTGCCAACACATCGGCAGAAGTTAAGATCGGGCCTTTGGGGCTTATAATGCTACCGGAAGAGGTCATATGTAGCTTGCATGTAACAATTGCTTGTCTCGGATGCAATATCCACTATATGACAAAAATGGGAAGCAAGGTTGTTCACGATGGGGTACTGCTTCGCAATAACACATGACCCAGGATCGGATATTCCTGTCGTGATTTAGGAGGTGAAGCTTTATCGATTGTTCATGCTTACAGAAATTATAACTCGGGATCTAAGAATACTAAAGCGAGTCCCTTTTAGTAGATCGGAGAGCCACAAGGATTGGGCCTCGTAGGTTGGGCGCCATTTGATACTTTCATGAACCAAAACAGACGCCGGTCGTCTTATGTAACGCGCAAACACGCGGGGTACGAGCCCCTCAACCCCTCTACCTTCGCCACCTGTTAACCGAGCAACGCTTGAAAGATGTCTGCTATGGATGTTGATACCGCCGATACTGGCAAAGGAAAGGATGGAAAGAAGCCTAGGTTTGAGGTCAAGAAGGTCAGCATCTGTACTGCTATCTCTCAAATCTTCCTAATAATGTTTCGCGTGGTTTTATCCTGTTAGTGGAATGCTGTTGCGCTCTGGGCTTGGGGTAAGCACTACATAGCTGTTTAAGAATCCCATTGACGCGTCCTTTGCTAGACATCGTTGTTGACAACTGCGCGATTTGCCGTAATCATATTATGGACCTATGTAAGTGGCCCTTCAGATGGGGCCTAGCTCCGCGTTCCACGAAGGATCGTTCTGATGTTGCTTTACATCTATCTTAGGTATTGATTGCCAGGCCAACCAAGTCTCCGCCACGAGCGATGAATGCACAGCTGCATGGGGTATCTGCAATGTAAGCCCTCGGTTTATCCCCAAACACCTTCATCTCTTTGATATTTCGTTTGAATAGCACGCTTTTCATTTCCACTGTATCTCGCGCTGGCTCAAGACTCGAAACGTGTGCCCGTTAGACAATCGAGAGTGGGAGTTACAAAAGTACGTACAAATAATTTACGAAATTCTTTTCAGCGTTCTAAAGGATCATGTAGATATGGCCGGTAATCTCTTCTATGCGAACCGGTGGCTCTTGGAGAATAGTTCGAGGCTGTGCTTCTTACGTATGAATTGCTTGTGCAAATCAATGCTGTAGACACCAACGCATATCCCATCAATGTCTGATAGTGTGATGTCTCCAGCCGCCTAGGCCCCTTAGATATCAACCCCGCCTGGTATCCGGACACACGGTCCCTGCTTGAACCAAAACTGGTAATAGTCGGGCACTGTGTAGACATGTTTACCCGTATATAGACTTCCTCCGGCCTGATTCAGCAAGTCGATCTGACGTCACGATCAGGTGGGATGCAAGTGAATGACAGAAGCTTTATAACACCGTCGCTCACGTCTAACTACCGCAACCATGCAGCGTACACAGAAGATACACCACACCATTCGCCTTGTGTCTCAGCGCCGTTCATTAGCTTCGATCGTTCGAACTCCTGGGGCCAAGCAGCGTTACACCGTTCCATCCGCCAAGGCCAATCCGTTGCTGTATTCTAGATTGACCTCGACCCAATTCGCCACCCAGCCCCGTGTTCCTTTTTCAGCTACCTGGGTCGTATCCCAAAGGCGTTCCTATTCGTCTGGTGTAACTGAAGATGAGGAGCGGAAAGGCCTGTTCTATCACACCCTAGACGGCGGTGTATATGCACTTTCCTTCCTCTCCGAAAGCCCTTCAAGTCAAAATTCTGCAACAGTCATTGGCCTGATACCAGAAGGGCAAGGACTCGAGGGATTCCAAGAGAATCGTAAGCCGTAACCACCGATTCACCTCTCCGAATCATTCTGAACACATCCCTCAGAGGCATTTGTTGATCTCCTTCATGATACCGTCAAATCGGCTCTCATTGAAAACGTTGACCCCGATCTTGCAAACGATGCAACCCAACGTCAGGAGGGGTGGATGCATGTTCATGGTGAGTTGCCTTTTTGTACGCTCCAGTAAATACGGTGATGTTCATGATATTCCCAAGATCTACGTCGCTTTCCCGAGTCCGGTCGTGTAGGAGACGCAGACGATATCATTGGCACAGTACTGGTGCAGGAGGGCAAGGTCTGTTTCAATTGCTATGATCGAAATCCCAACACTTGCTGATGCGATTATACAGATCAATGGTGAGACTTATGAGCGTATGCCCATGTATCGGTAGGTGGATCAGGTAATCTAGGCAAGGGAGAAGCTAATTACGCATTCTATCGACGCACAGGACAGTATCGAGTGATGGCCCCACCAAGCTATCCGAGAGTCTCCACAAAAGGCTGCTTAGTGCGCTGCAAGATGCTCACAAGAAAGAGTCAAAAGCATGAATCGAAGCGCGGAGCATAGCTTAGCGATCGCGATTTGTGTACTAGTTCAGGCAATCCAAAGCATTGGCGGGCACTGATCACGTCTTACTCGGGCGGCAACCTCAGAAGAATAAAGTGCATATGCTATACAAAACATACACGACTCGTTTGCTTTTGATACAGTTTTGCTTATTAGATTAAGGAAACACCGAATCGAACCGGCCCGTAGTTCATGGAAGGTTAACGAATATGAGTTTGGGGGCAAGGCTAGCATGACCCTGTGCTAGCCGCGGATCGATAGGACATTTACTCTGCAGGTGCAAAGGTCAGAAACAAGCCAAAGCCAGCATGGTCGCACGTACTGGAGCGAGCCCTCATCTTTCTACGCTTCCTACGGAGTCTGCGCGAGCGCTTCTTCTTCCATTTCTATAATCGAATAAATAGTTCGTTAGCAGCACTTCCGTAGAGTAGACATATCAACTTACCTCTCTCATCTTGACTGCTCGTCGTCCAGCACCACAATGAGTCAACGCAGATCCCGAAACAACATTAGCATACGTACATTATCTACAAGTCGGTTGTTGAAAAGATCAGAAAGCGCATGCAACATATATGCACTCGTAACACTTACCCGTTCGAGGGAGAGTTCTGTTGATTGAGTACAGCTTCCGGGGTTTATGAATGGAGCCGGTCCTGCACAGTCTCAGGGTGGCTTGGGAGCAGAGCACGTGGTATGCATACAAGCCGTGGTACACCTCATTCGCCCTAATAAACCATGTTTCCTGATACCGAATCAAATAAAAGGCTCCACTGTTCGACCAATCATAGATAATTCTTATGGTATTGTCTAGAATACTGGAGGGTCGTACCAGTTCTATCTTGTTCAGTACATTCGACTATCAAGTACGAACTATATCAAACGAGCCATAGTGTAGCTGTGGCTATTTTTTCGCTCTCTCGCCAGCACTAACGACATCTGACCTCATTTGTTCGGCCAGCGAACGTGGTTCAACGATCCACAAAACAGCCACACCGTCGTCCCCAACCTCGTTACCTGGTTGTGTGTTGGCTTCAAGCTCCCTCCCATCAGACGCTGCAAGATCTGGCTCGACCTCGGTGTTGACTCCAGCCAAGACCCTCATCTCCCTCAGAACGGCCCTGACGCTCGCCCGGTTAGCAGTGAGAGTAGTAGTTCTGCTTGATGCACCCCAGAGCATGGAGCGAACTGTGTGCGCCGTTAGTCGTGTATTCGGACGGGACCCAGCTAGTACGGATGGTGAGGGTACGTCCGTGTCTATTACTTGAGGTGATGATTCGGTAGATGGGGCAAGCTCTGTTGCATATACGAGCTCGAGAGATTTTCCTTGATGCGTGCGTCGTTGCGATGGGGACAAAAGTATTCTGCAAGTTCTAAACAGGCGTCGCACAAATATCTCAGAGGATGATGTAGGTTTGCTCGCTGGAAGTATAGATTGGGAAGGAACATTTTGAGGATATATGTGAAGCGGCACGAGACCAGGGATGAAGTTCATGTCAAACCGAGAGTCTTGCCAAAACAAAGTCTGGCCATCTGATTCGAAGAGAGCTTGAGCACGCCGTTTTTCGCCAGGGCCGCCGATTTTCTCCACTATTTTTGCGCAGCGTTGCTGAGCTTCTGGCGTTGTCCAGAATTCTAATTGAGACTGAGCACCGTCGTTCTTGAGGTGTAGGGCCATCTCGTCCAGAAGGCTATGGCGCATTTCCGAAAGGAGCTGCAGTGCCAGTGCTCGAGAGTGTTCGTAAGAGTCCTTGACCACATCTTCATTATTATCGGGTGCCTCTTCGTTGGCGTCTGTTTCTTCGTCACTGATAGCATCCGAAATGACGCTACTTCGGAACAATATGCCCGCCTTCCACACCCTCGTTAGCGGCCTGAATCGCTCTCGAGCGTCTTCTTCGGTTAGGGGCAGAGGTGCATGCGATAAATCGGATACTAGTGCAATAATTAAAGAGAGGTCCAAGTTGACTTTGAGTGTTGGTCGTACATCCGCAGACGAGGGAGCGCTAGCATCTGATAGCCGAGGAGGAAAAGGTCGTTCACCAAGCTGTACATCAATACCCATAGCCGCGAGGTCTTGTACAGTGCGAGTGATACGAGGATCTATGGTTTCGCCGCCGGATGATGTAGGATCGAGCTCTAGTCGCGTAAGACGGATTGTTACCCGAGGCGTTTCGCCCGTATCTGGAACTTTGTTATGCTTGGCTGCAGCCAAAAGCGATTTTGCCATCCTGAGGATAGAGTTTTCGTGCGATGGGGTCACGATGTTCCCGTTTGCCTGTTCACTCGACTCGGAGGACTCTGACTCATACCCATCGAGCTCATGTATTTCAGCCATAAGCCTTGAGTTCTTTATGCTACAAAAAGACGGGGCTTAGTATGCTGATTTTAGAATAGAGTAAGCCGCGATGCAACTCACGTACGTGTTTACCCGGATCCATCGTCTACCTTCGTCAGCAACAACGTCGACCTTCACACTTCCTGCGTCTTTATTTTGACCCTTCTCCTTGGGTAGATTGAATGTTTTCCCAACTGCGTGAACCGGAGATGCGGCGATAATTTCGCTCCACACGGCCAGTATATAAGGTGCATTGGTAGATAGGGGAGGCAAAGGGCCCGTAGTGTTCAAGTGCTGTGCTATATACTAAGTCGTAAAATCAGCAAACATATCAAACTATATGTCTAAACATACTGTATCCAGCCCCTCTATATCCTTCTCGGCACTAATTCTAAAATTCTTGATTCCAACAACTTCGTTGTTCCCTCCAAACGCACTGCCGTCCATGTCTAGCAGCGGCGGCTGGGGCACATTACAAGTTAAAAAAGGAAGCGAGTCTATGATAGACGATAGGTTTTCTCTCATCTTTCTATAGTCGTTGATGTTCATTCTGGTGGAATGAAGATTTGATGGCTGTGGTCGATTGCAAAGTATGAGATCATCGATTCACACCGCTCTTCCCTAATTTGCCCAAATCTGGCAATGACTCTCAACGATTTCTCTCGTCTTAAAGCCGACCTCAACATGTGGTAATTTTCCCAGTTTGCTTGTTCTCCCCAAGGTTGAAAAGGCAATTGTGTACAGTAGGGCTTTCTTGGCTCTTCACGCAAGGGTGTCGATTATCACAACTAAGTTGCTCATACACATACAAACAAGATAAATAAATCATGGGTTCATGCTCTTTACCAATGATGCTCAGAAATATCAGCCTTTTCAACCTGGTCCGTGGTCAACCCCTTGAAAAATCTCTCCCCATCCTGGATTTCCATATCGTTCCCGCTCATATGTCGTTTCCGCATCAACCCACTTTCGTCAAACGTCCAATCTTCAAGTCCGTCTGGTAGTTCATTAGACTTGCTCTCGAATAGTGAAGCTATGGGACTCACAACACCTCTTCCACTTCATGCCGTCCTGAGCGTCTCGGTATTCGTACCAAAACTGGACAGCTATCCGGTTGTCCGTAAAAGAAAATAGCTCTTTGCGCAGGATATAGTCTTTTTCTTTTGTCCACTTGTGCTTCAACAAATCGACAATCTTAGGACGACCCGTAACGAAGCTGGTACGATTGCGCCAGATGCTGTCTATAGTTACTTTGTGATCAGTTGCTGCGTAAATATGGGTAAGTGATAAATGACATACTCTCGGTATATGCGAGCGCAATCTTCTCTGGGTTCTGTGTATTCCACAAGTCCTGGGCAGCCTTGACTTTGGCATGTGCGGTCTCCCGCGTAAACGGCGGAACGAGTTTGGGTGGGGCAGTTGCCATCGTGCGAATGCTAGACTTGAGCAAAGAGCTAGCTTTGAGTACAGAAGTGTTCATGGTGAGGGGTGCTGCAATCTCGCCGAAGAGTGAGGACTATTTATAATCTCACACATCGATAACCTTGTCATGATGCCCGTGTACTCTTTTCAACCTCTGCGCCGAAATCCGCATTGGCTCACCGGCCATCGCAAAACTGAAATCCGCCTGACTTTCTCTCCGCCGACTTCCGCCCATACAACCCTGCTTCTAATGCACACGTGTTGAAATCCGCGAGCAGGCCGCACCTCTCGTTTTCCGACGAGAAAAAAAGCAACAGGTGACATTCACTCAAAGTCAGACGTACAACGCGACAAACCCAAGTCCCTGAACCAAACACAACAGAAACGCTCATCCTCTAACCACGCTCACGGTCACACTCCCCGGTCCGCCTCCGCGCCCCACAACTGCTAGACACCGTTCATATGCGTATCGTGTGAGAGCTAATACCTCGGCATCATCTACTCCTTTTCGCACGTGCAGTTCGATGGTCGCAACAAGTGCACCACTGCTCGGCGTAAGACGCCATAGTCGTGGTGCTGGAAGATGCATGATCTGGGGGTGTCTCTCAAGCTGGGAGACAAATGGGTAAGTTGAAGATCAGCCAACTTGAATATTTAGGCTTACTTCTCGCATAACTCTCAAGAAGCCCTCTATTCTTGCATCCCTAGCCCCCCGCTCAGGCGCGGTCTGCAACAGCACTTTGCCCAATGCAAGCGCACTAGGATATGCAACCATCCATGTCACGATCGTCTCTGCAGCGGCCAACGCAAGATCAAGTGATCGATGCTCCGTCCTATAGAGTCAAAAAGTCAGAACTACTTGCTCCACAGATTACGAGACAAACTCACGATGCAACAAAGCCCGAAACGCCCAACAACGTGCACCCAAACACGATTGGCGCTACACAAAACGGGTTGTCCAGCAACGCGTGTAATCTTGAAGTTGAAGAAGAAAATCGAAAGAGTGTCGAGAGAGAAGGTAAATCCGATCCGGTAGCTAAACTATGCGTCAGTTTCGAAACAGAAAGAAGAACCAAGAAATCATACCATGCACAAGTCTATCATGAGTCTGAAACACAATCCCGGCAAAAAGAATGGAGAGAGTAGATAAACATAACAGAACATTCGGGAACAACAATCTGTGTTGGCTTGATGTAAGTATGCGTCAACAAGATCGCGGGGTTGCGTACCCTTCAGGAGTATATGCGTCGTCGTCCCCACTATGGTGGTGATGCGAAGACCCAGCGGCAAGCAACAAGTGTTCAACCGTCTCCTTGCAGATATACACCGCAGCAAACATCAAATACACTGCTTGTGCAAACAACATCGTCACCTCTAATCGTGCCGTTCTATCGCATGATTATAGGTCAAAATTTGAATGTCTTACGTGAAATCTAGACTTACCCAAACGGCAGCTTCGCAGTCCCCGCGCCGGCATCCCCTTCTCGTAACTCTCGCCCAACCACACCCATAGCGACGCCCATGGCATCAAACACAACCCAATAGCCCAGCCCCGTACACGCCAAACTTCCTCTTCGTTGTCCAGCGACCCACATTGCGGCTCCAACTAGAAACTCTGCGAAACTATATACCAGTGCGCGTTTTGAGCCAGGAGGAAGCTCGCGTAGGTATGTGCCCCATGTCGATTTTTCGTGTGGGGCGTGCAACGGCGAACGGCCTCGACGAGGTGGCTCCGGGATGAGTGGTGATTGGTTAGAGAACGCGGGGGTGGTAGTCGACTGAGGAAAGGGGGTGATCGGGCCCCATGAGGAAGGAGTCGCTGGGATAGGAGTCGCAATATTCGGATACGCCTGAGAGACCTTGGTCACGGTCGGCTCCATGAACGAGAAAAAGTTGTGTGAGAGCGAGTGTTTATGATGGTGCCTAAGAATATCACTAAGGTGTCAAACACAGACAGCAATAGAAAATAGATGAATGTACGGACCCGCGACGTTTGGGTGCCGCCGAATCGTTCATGGCAGGCGCGCCGGCATCAGCAGGTAAACCACCAAACCTGAACCCGTCTGCGAACCCGCGCGGACCGTTTGCGTTGGGCGGCGGAATGAGTTGAATCGGAGCTTCACCGTTTCGAGTGCCGACCTCGATCTCTTGTCCTTCGTCCATCCCATCTCCATCCTCGGCAATCGACTCGACCGCACCACCCGAGCTCGCGCCCGGCCTTGGGAAATATACTGACAAGTTTCTCGAATGGACGCGTGCATGAGATCTTCGGCCTGGTTGCAACGACTGCGGGCTTCCTCCATTGGCCGAGGAGCCGGTCGAGGGCGATGCAGGCGGGAAACCAGTTCGAAACGGTGATGCAGGCATTTTGGTCGGCGATGTCGGACCAAACGACGTTCGCGTCGGCCCTGCGCTGGGTGGACCCGAGCCGTATAATGGCTCATAGACCGAGGGTGCGCGAGAATGTCTGTTCATCGGGATACTCGTAATAGGTGGTGGGGCAAGCGAACCAAACGTCTGTCGGCTGGATGGCGCACTCGGCGGTGGGCGATCGTACGTGTTTAGCGACGGGGCACGTGTAGGGACCTGTGTGCGCTGCGGAGAGGCTGGCAGACGTGGACCTGAGCCGTATCCCGGGAGTGTTCGCGAGCGCGTGTGTGGGCTGGTGGCCCCGTTGGCAGGTGGGAGCTCTGGTTCTGTTTTGTCATCTGCACTAGGCTGACCGTTGTGGTACTCTCCGTCTCCGTTCTCGGCCGCCTCTTTGCTCGTCTTGCGCCGGTGCATGCTATAATAGGGCCTCCAAGTCGCTGAAAAACGTATGCATTAGCGCTCCCCGCATTCGTACATCTGGCAGAGATTGGGGCGTACCAAGCGTGATTTTTGACCAGTACCCAGTGTAGAAAACAAAAAGAGCGACCAGGCGAGGGAGACAAGGAAGAAGAACGGGATGCCAGCTGTTGCCGACGCGAGCAGATGGTCGCAAACCGAGGACCGTATGGAGCCAGCTTGCTTCCGTCCCAAGCGCCGATCCCCCCTTGCGCTTGGCCATTTCCATTTATCTTTCCTCTTACATCATATCTCAGTCTCGGGCCGCCCGTACACATTAATACAACTCTCTTCATTGAAATACACAAAGTATAATATACTAGTACAACCGTGCGTCCCATACAAACTTACGAAGAAGGAAAAACTGGATCAAAAAAGTTCGTGCGTGCGTAAAACCAAAAGCGACGAAATGCCGAGCCAGAGTCTATGTATCTAGTGAAATGCAAGACGAAGAACTAGTGGGCAGCAGATTGGGCCTTTTGCCGCTCCATCCGTCTCTGTACTCGTACCAATCGGTCTTTGGTCGATTTAATGACTGTCCGACCAATGGAGTCAGCATCCGAAATTCTAGTGATAGAGGGGGACTTACATCGTCCGATGGTCTGCCGATCTTGGTCCTTGTACGGATTGCCCTCTTGCATAATCTCATCGTGTATCGCATACAATAACCAGAGCGCAGTCTCGTAATCCCTCTCGCACGTCGAATAGTCTTCAAGCAACTCGCGCGACGCGGCACCTCGCATCTACAAACTATCAGCACCCAATCAAAGGAAACAGGAAGCAAAACTTACAAGAGCAAGAGCATGATCATAAATCACTCGGTCGATCCACATTTGGGGCATAACATGGTCCCGAGGCAACCAATGCTTTACAATGCTCACCCGCTCAGTCGACCGATGGAACGTATCCCTAAACCACTTCTGCGCTTCGTCAAACCCAGCGCTCACGTCTCCCACGTCCTCCTTTTCGTCCAAGAACCGTCGAGCGATAACGATAGCGCCGGTCGCAAAGCTCATGACGGCCATGTACAGCGCAATCGCCTGAACGGCCGCCACCTCAACTTCAGCCTCTTGCTTTCGCCTCGCATCGGCCACTTTGGCCGTCTCGCCCTCGTTTCGGACGAATCGAGCAGGGTCCGCGATAGGTTTATGCGGTCGACCGGCGACAAACTCGTACTTGGTGTCGGCCCACTCCAGAATCACCTGCGCCTTTTGCGCCAAGTCCTCCATCACACCGAGCAGCTCTTCCTCGGCTGGATCGACCTCGCGCGGAAGCAACACCTGTCGTCGTTGCCCAGACGGCGAAACGTCACCCGCCGGCGCATTGCTATTACTCGACCCAGACCCAACGCTCGTCCCAAACAACTTTTTGCTGGCAAGATTGAGTGCACGAGCCAACGCGCTCGGTCCGGTTCCCGCTCCATTGGCAGCAGCAGTCGTAGCGGTGTGTTGGAACGCACCCTTGGTCGGTGAAGAGGAAACAACTGGCACGTCGATTGGCGCCGTGAGCGTCGCCGTAACAGGACTCGACTTGCCGGCACGGGTGATGATCGGTCGGCCTGATCGTGCTTGGTCGATCTCTGCACACTCGATCAGTTTGGATAGAAGAGAAGAAAAGAAAAGAGACTGACCATCCACGACACGATTAAATTCGACCGCATTAGTCTCATCGACCAACACGTACTCGCGCCTGAGTTGGCCATCTTCGTCCACCTCGGGAGCAGCGCCAGGTCCAGCCTTGGCAGAATGGAACGACTCGGCCGACTCGGTACGCGCGGGCGCAGAGTGCGGCTGGCCACCAGGAACAGGCAGAGGCTTGGGTCGGATACGGGATTCAGTCTCTGGATAATCAATTCTGTCGATGTGTATTAGCTACGATTTCGAGACGCAGCAAACAGAACAAAACTCACAAAGTCTCCTCCCTCCCCAAAGGCGGCAACTCTTTCACTTTCACCTTTTCCTGCGCATCATCCGGCCGAACAGCACGCCGAAACTTGAACGTGCTCTTTGGCATCACCGCCTTGAGGTCGACATCTCCCTCGATCGCCTGCACCTTTCTCGTCCTGCCCCTCTTCTCTCCGTCACTCGCCGGGCTCTTGGGAGGCTCCTCCTTCTTTGCACTCGGTGGTTGCGGAGCCCTCCTCGATGCTCGAACCTCCACCCTCAAACTACCATTGGCACTCCCTGCACCGATGCTCCCTCCGTCGATCGCAGCTTCCTTCATCGCGGCCGCAATGTCCTCCACTGAGACCTCTGGTCGAACGTCTGCATCAGGCTCGAGCACCGGGCGAACGACCTCGTCAGCCACAGTAAAGAACTGCTCAAACGAGCGTCGTTCCACAGGCTTGCGTTTGAGCAAACCACGAATCAGTGCCTTGACTTCTGCGCTGACGGGAACGAGATCGCCACGCGCAATAGCGTCCGCGTTCTTAGGGTCCTAAATAAGCAATCATATGAGCGGGCTAATCGAAAGATAACAAGAGAAACGCACCTCGTCAGGGAAATGAACTCGGCTCCGGGCGTGGTCGATCTTCTTGAGGAGCTCGATGTGGTTCTGCGCACGGAACGGCGGACGTCCGACGGCGGCCTCGTACACCACCGCGCCAACCGACCACAAATCAGCTGTCGCATCGTATTTCTCATATCGCAGGATCTCGGGCGCCATGTACAACCTAGGCTCCACAAAACACTCGGTCAGCTATCCCGTTTCAATCAACAATCTCTAGATCACTTACGGACTCCCGCACAGCGTCTCGGCCATACTCGCGTTCGGTAATATCCTTGCAAACCCGAAGTCGGCGACTTTGAGAATGGGCGTGCCCACTGGGCCAGGGATCCATCCGCCCTTGCCGCGACACGCGTACTCGTCTGCGCTCAGTGCGGGAGCGAGGAGCAAGTTCTGTGGTTTGATGTCTCGGTGGATAAGATCCCGAGCCCGAAGGAATCGCATGGCCGACGAGAGCTGGCCAACAAACGAACGGACGACGGGATCGGAGAGTCCACCGACTTTGGGGTGAGGGAGGTAGTTGGGAAGAGGGGAGGTGGGTGTGTGGAGAGCGGCAACACGGCCGCGATGTTTAATGTATGAAGACAAGTCGCCACCCGAGCAGAATTCCATTATGAGGTATATGTTTCGCTGGGCTTTCTGTTGCAGAGGGTGAGCGAGCGATAATGGCGCAAAGCGATCAGAGACGTACGATGATGTCTGTAAGTTCGGTGATATGTCTATTCTTGAGAGACTTGAGGATGTTGATCTCGGACTCGAGGTTATCGAGCAGCTTTGTTGTGAGGATCGAGCGGGAGATGGTCTTGATTGCCACCGCGCGACGTGTCTCCTACTCGACGTTAGCCATCGTTCAGATCACAATCAGGTCGACTTACGCCATGGTGTCCGCGATAGACAGTCGCGAAGCTGCCTTTGCCGATCTCGTTCGAGATCACGTACGGGTGAACCTCGTCATCATCAGGCTGCCTTGACACGGCAGGCGTCATATCGGCCAGAGAGTTGAGGAAGGGAGTAGGAGAGAGAAAAGAGTGCGGCAGACAGGAGGCGGTGGTGGTTAAGAGCAAGTCGCGCAAGTCCTAAACCACGTTGTGTGCTGAGGCCGGTGACTGTACTGTCCAAGTTGGGACAAATCCACCGCGCCCAACGAGTCAGCTCGCAGCAGCACAGCCCGCCGACAGAAATTCGTGGAAATTCGCAGAAAATTCGGCAGATATGTTCGAATCTGCTGTCGTACTCTGTGACTCGGGCGTGGTGATCGGCGTCGGCGCTGATGGATGGCGGGCGGGAGATGGGTTGGGGCGTCTAAGGGGCTTAGTCAGCCTCAGGGTCACGCGCCGGGCACAAAGTCTGAGTCGGCATCTTTCTTCCTTTCTCAATTCACGCCCGGCACTTGTTTGCGACATGGCTCATTGTGGCTTCCTGTGCGCCGCGGCCCCAAGACCAGACGTCGGCTGCGTCATACTGCGTCATTCTAGTCTTATTTCTGACAATGTGGCTGCAACCAACTGGCTCTCACTCGGCCTTCGGTGTCCATACTCCCCCGAGCTCTGACTAGATGCCGGACACTGCCTTCTTTCGTCGAAAAGAACTATTATTAAAACATATCACAACCACAGAATTGCCCGAAACTAAAACGAGTGACAAATAACAGAGGATCATTCAACCTTCAAACAGCACCGGCTCAACCCGACTGTGTATAGCACTGGTATCGCTCGCTGCTCGGTCCCTTCCAGTTCACACAGTGCCAGCAATCCAATAGCCCCTTTGGATCATACTTTTTCTTGATCGAAACCAGTCGGGCATAGTTTGACCCCCAGAACGAATCTGCCAATCCCCCTGTCAGCACCCATCCAGCATCAACGGTGTAAATTGCACTCACTCTCGTGGTCAGGCTCGCTCACATCCGCCTCGTTCTGATACGCGCCGCTACCAGGGGTAACAGCCCGCAACTTGTCTGCAGCGGCGCTCACCGTGCTGTACACAGCAGCCTGTTGCTCCGCTGTCGAATCAAAGTTCCAAAATCCGACTAGCAGAGTGTGCCAGAGTGCATTCCTCCAAGCGGGCGTAGCCGAAACGTCCGACGGCGACGTGGCGTTGTAGCTATATGGCGCAGTAACCATGATCTGGGCTGCGCCTCCGACGGTGGTAAACGCGCCCAAAGTAGCAGCAAGGAGTTGGCTTCGGCTGTCAGCTGTAGCAAAGTTGGCTGCCGGAGTAATACGCGTGGCCATGGTAAATGGACGTCCGACGGGTGCGGCAGCGTTTGCAACGACAAAGTTGAAGAGCGGCAAGAACGAGTCGTAGGACGAAAATTCGTTCGTGATCACGTCCGAGCCAAAGGAGGCGACGACCTGCGTCAATGCCGCCATGGACGCTTCGGCTTGGGTTCTGTTCAACTTGGGGGTGGCAAAGATAGCATAGTTGGGCTATTCAAGCTCTGTAAGCGCATATACCCAATGCGAACGCCGAAGAAACTTACGCTGATATATCCACCCCAGCCATCCTCGGCCCACTTGACAGAGTTTGCGATAATTGTGCTCATATACGCAACAACGTGAGCAGTTACCGGGTTGAACTTGACGAAAATAGCCTGGGTCGAAATCTTGGGCTCGACCTTACTAGTCGCCTCGAGCACAACACCAAACGTTCCACCTCCGCCACCGCGCAACGCCCAGAACAAATCCGAGTTTTGGCAAGCGTTGGCGGTACGGAGCAAACCGTCAGGGGTAACGACCTTGAACTGGAGCACACGATCGACACCAAGTCCGAGCGTGTTGGAGAGCATGCCGTGTCCACCACCTTGGACCCATCCGCCGGCTGCTCCGACGGTCTTATCCGTTCCGCCCAGAACAGTAATGTCGTTGGCCTCGGCGAATTCGTACAGCGACTGGAAGTCGTTTCCTGCACCGTATGTCACAGCTTTGACCGCTGCTACGGATGGGCATGCATCCGGCTTGAAGTTGGGCACATAGTTGATCTGGGTACATGGTGAGTCTACGACCGGGGATGCACGGGAAGAAGACTAACGTATTTGATGTTGTGTGTCCAGAGAGTGAGGGCATTAGGGGCGCTCGAGCGGCCTTTGTAATCATGCTAGCGACCAGAATATTAAAACACGTCTTCGTTTCCAATAACACACACGACTCACTCCAGAGTTCTTGATTACCAAGGGGACGGAAGTCAGTCGCGAGAAGACGAATGCAGCGATCACATCGACCGCGTTCCGGACGTCGATCTAGGAGCTACGAGTTAGGACTCTTCGGGCTAGACGATGGAGATCAGACTCACATAGTAAGCAGACACGCTACCTTGTGCGCAGGTTGCAGGAGGAGTGAAAGCAGCCGCATTCGACGGGTTGGTGTAATCGAGGTAGCAGTTGGCCTGGGTCGCTTGGCAGGCCTCCCATTGGGTCTATCCACATGGTGGTAAGCATTATTACCTGACATTTCGACATGATTTACTCACATTGATAAAAGCCCCGATGTTGTTCGCTCGATAAACGTTGCTCAGATAGTTGCTCTGCACCGCAGCGCAAGCATCGGTATTCGCTTTCCCAGTCGCTGTTCCGTTTGTAAAGCACGGGCGCGAAAACGGAGTGCCGTTGGTATACAGACGGCCACCAACAACCCCGTTGAGGACGTTCCAGACAGCTTGTGGAACCTTGGTGATGGCAGGCACGACAGTGGTATTGGCCTTTTGGAACTTGACGGTGATGGTGCTGTTATCCTCTGCGCCCCGGACGACAGCCGAGCTAGCGACGAGAAGACTGGCGGCGGCGAGGTAGCGCACCATAATGAATGTGTAAAGAGGAGGAGAAAAAAGTGCAAAACAGCTTGGCAGGCCAGATGGTGCATATGGCGCTCGCTCTATATGCGCCTGTTCCTGCGGATTTGTCTTCGAAGCAAGGATTCGCGTTGCCGACCTTCCTCTCTAGGCACACGATTCTTCCTGTTCTGGAATTCGGCTCGAGTTTGGACCGAGTGCCGGCTACATGCAGGCCGTTTTCATTCCGACTTCCCCGCATGGTTGGAGCGTTCGTATCTGTTTCGCGTAGACGTTTACCCTACTGGCGAGGTACAACCGTTTGGCCGAAAGAACGCTATTGGTCCGCCATACACGGCTCTCGGTCGCCGTATCTAGAGCGACCACCAGGACGGAAGCTTGAGGAAGATCAGGTTGTCCCGACTAGCGCATGGAAGAAGGAGACGGATCTACAGAAGCCGACGCGGTCGAGACGGATGGATGCCGAGCGCGACGGATGGCTTGCATACTTGTACGTTTAGCCTGAGATTATTTCAGTTGGAGCTGGTTCTTGGTATGGAATCAATTTTTTCACATGCGAGTATCTAATTAACATGTTAGCAATTTGAAGAGAATGATTGCATTAGTCCAGGGAAGAGCAATTAAGCGTTTGGTGGGTATAGTCAGGACCAAGCGCCAAGCCTTTAGCTCGGCCATGCTCGATCCGGAGAACGACTTGGTCTCATCAGACACATCCACTGCTTCTCGCGTGTACCATACGACTGCGCCTTAGATCGTCTCAGCTTAACTGAAGTAGGTTACCTGGAGTTTACTCACATGTTATGAGATTGAGAATAATTTAGCTTATCAAATTCAGGGATTAGCTCATGACAACGCATTCCTCGCAATGAACGGCTCGGCATGCGACGTGATATAAATATACTTGCTTACTGTTTCTGATATGACCGAAGCTGTTTTCTCGCAATAGCGCTGGCTGGTCTCTACAAGAGGTAGCTTTCCGTGCAGAAGATCGGCAGTGTATGCTCCAAATTTGCTTATGCCCGTAGATTACATCGATCAACCCATCACAAGCATGATGTGATTACTACTACAGCGACAGCATCGAGTTGTTACAGAGGAGCATATCAAAAGCTTTACATTCCAGCAGGAACCCAAGCTCTGAAATCAAGCCTATTTCCCGAACGGTACTCGACTACACTAGCAGGTGTGTATGCAACAGCCGGTGCAGTAGAAGCAAACGCGCATGTAGAAAAAATTTGCATAGTTTGTAACGAAGGCAAGGGATGTATAGTCGATTCGCAGTAGAGATATATTCTTTTCGAGTTTCCCCACTGTAGCAATGTCGAGTTTTTGAGTTCATCCATCACCCTTCTATGCTGGTCGATCAAAAAACGACTCCCACAAATACTCAGCTGCCACTATGTATAAGATGCGTGCCTCATCTTAAGCGCATGTGTCGGGGGGTTTCAAGTCCGCAGGACGAAAGACGCAAATAGCCTCGCGCCTGTTGGCATCAATTGGAATAATATTCAGGACTTGAAACATATTTATAAATTGAACTCGTCCGTGTGTTGCATAGTCAAATATAAAAGTATAATCATTCACTGAAGTATTCTGATCCACTCCCAGACCCAAGGTCAGGCGACTCGATCCGCCTCCTGCTTCTGCCCCTTGGCTGTTGCTGTGCAGCCCATCCCCAACTAGCGGCCATTCTCGCTCGGCCAATGGGTCGTACAGGCGCATCGTCATCATCGTCCGAGACAAGGTTGATAGTCGCATTCGGGTTGACGCTCTCTTCGTCCTCGTCGTCCGCTTCTTCGGCCGTTTCGATGCCAGTCATAGGCGCCGTGGTCTCGGTTTCGGCAGAGCGACCACGACGACCTCGAGATGGCAAAAAGTCGTCTTCCTCGAGGTCCGAGTCGTCCATGTCCGAATCAGAAGACTCGGAGGAAGAGATGCGAATGGTCTGAGATCGACGATAGCTGCTAGGCTCGGCGCTAAGGTAGCTATCACCTTCAGCAGCGTCTGATTCCGACGGCGCATAGTGGTGGAAATAGGCAGCAGGTGGAACTTGAGGTAGCTCGGCGTCGTCGATAAACGAGTCATCGTCGTCCTCGTCTTCGTACGAATCGTACATGACGGGTATTCGGGCAGCCAACTCTTCGGCGACTCCTTCGACCTCGGACCCGTACAGGCTATCGCCCTCGCCTTCGTCGCTGCCCGCACCGAATATACTGCCGTCATAGATATTGACTCCTCGATAGACGCTCCCGTCTCCAAAGACACTGATGCTGCCGTCGTCGCTTCCATAGGCGCTCTCGCCACTCTCGTCGGTAAACACGCGCCCGCAGTGTGTACATTCTCCACCCCAGACCTCGTGCATGCAATCTGGACAGCGGATAACACCATCCTCGTCGTCCTGAAAGGGTTTTTCAGCGTTTGCTGGAAACAGCTTTGCCCAAGGGTCGGCATCAGAGGTAGCCGGACCAAACGCTGGCACAACAGCCGAGGGATCAGACTGGCCGGCTAGAGCAGCAGCAGCGGGCGCGAGACCAAATAGTTCGACTGGCCGAGAAAGCACAGCGCCACGACAGTGGGGACACGTTTTGCGTTTGCGTCGATGAGGTTCTTGTTCGGCATTGGCAGGCGAAGTGAACCATTCGATGAGGCAGTTTTGACAAGAGATGTGACCGCAGGGCACCACGCTAGAGGACAGATTTCCATATTTGAGCGTGACAGCAAGACGGACGACTTACACGCAAGGTCGGGAGAATGGTTCGTAGCAGATGCCACACTGCATGCTAGTTCGGACCGTATCTAAGACGTTTTCATTGCGGGAGATCACCTAGGGTCTATTGAGCAACATTGAATATCGAGGCAAACATCACACACCTTGTTCTTGTTCTCCAGCTCCTGACGCAGACGCGAGACCTCGGCCTGGAGAGCCAGCTCCTGGCTATTCGGCTGCGATCCAAGATCGTTTAATGTCACAACGGGCGGCAGAGTGACGGGAGGGTCGACTGCCGAGGCACTAGCCGGGGCGGACATCGGCTGCCTGGATGTGCTGGGACTGGCTGGATCGAGCGAGATTCGCGAGGGAGCACGCGAGGCAGGTGCAGATTTCGACCTTGGTGACTTGGCTTTCCACTTGCCCTTGCTTTGCCACGAGTAGCGACCGCGATCCGAGAGGCGAACAGTGTCGTTGGATGGCTGGTCGTCGTTGAGAGGGTCGCTACCGCCGGTGGTCTTGCGCGCACGCTTGTTGGGTTGCTCGCCCTCGTCTCCGGTGTGTGGCCTCTTGGGGTCTCCGCGGTTGGAGCGGGGCATGAGCGTCGTCGTCGTCGAACGTGAGGCGAAGACTGGCGCGACTAAACATTGATGAATGGCGTAAGCGCCATGCTGACCTCAGCTAATCTTTGAACCGCGACTCGCCCTGTGCCGCGCTTAGCATCTCTGCTCTCTCCATCCACCATGTCCAACTCGGGTGCACGCGACATCTCTGGCGCTGGCGGCACTCCCCAGGGCAAGATTGCCCCCACTCCCGTCAATACCCCCCTCAACTCTGCACCGATCCAAGGTACTCTATGCGCAGACCAGGCGGGCACTCTGCTAATGCACATGTCCAGGCCTCTCTCGACCCACCATTCCCGACACGATCGATGAGGACAGGATGGACGAAGACGATGATGTCGAGGAAGGAAAGGCCGATCCAACTGCGCAGGCTATCTTCAACCTCGTGCAGGGTGCGTGCTCCAATCTCTTTTCTAGAAGGCCCAAACTCAGTGGTGTCGTGACTTATCTACGAAAATTTCCTAATTAGGCCGCCTGGCTGGTCTGGTCGGCCGATCTTCTGGTTATGTCGAGAACCTGCCGCCCAAGGTCAAGCGTCGCGTCGAAGCTCTAAAGGCCGTCCAGTCCAAGTCTATTGAGCTCGAGGCCCAAATGAAGCGCGAGATATTGGAGCTGGAGAAAAAGGTTTGTTGGAGCAGACTTGTCAAGCACGTCGACTGATTGTATCATAGTATCTTGCGCTGGCTACTCCCATCTATGATCGACGCCGCGTTATCCTCTCTGGCGAATCCGAGCCAACGGACCAAGAAGTAGAAGCTGGGGAGGCTATTACGGCAAAGGAAAAGGAGGAGGAGGATGAGCAAGAGAAAGAGCTTGCGGCTGCAGTATCCAAGCTTACTACCAAGGAGAAAAGCTCGGCACCCGCCGAGTCTCAGGATGATGACGCCAAGGGTGTCCCCCAGTTTTGGCTGACTGCACTGAGGAATCACCCACAACTGCAAGAGTCGATAACGGAACGAGACGAAGAGGCGTTGCAATACTTGTCTGACGTTAGGTACGCTTGATGCTCGTAAACACAAAGCTTTGTGCTGATAAGCACAGGTTGTCTTACCTTCCCGAGCCGGATCTAGGATTCACGATAAAGTTTGTGTTTGACGAAAATCCGTTTTTCGAGAACAAGGAGCTCGAAAAGTCCTACTATTACCAGGTTTGCGGTATGCCATAAGTAAAGCATGCACCCGTTGACCTCCGCACAACAGAAAGAACTCAGTTATAGTGGCGAATACATGTATCAGCGTGCCAAGGGCACCAAGATTCAGTGGAAAGAGGATAAAGACCTTACCAAGACCATCGAGATCAAGAAGCAGCGAAACAAGAGTACGGCATGGCATTCGCCAAACGCGCATACACTTACATTTTGTGCTCAGATACCAACCGTACTCGCCTTGTACGCCGTACTCAGAGCGTTCCGTCGTTCTTTGACTTTTTCACTCCTCCGCTACCCATGTCCGATGATGCCGACCTTATTGCGAGTGGTGAGGCCGTCGACGGAGACGACATGACCGACGAGCAGATACAGGAACTCGAGGCGAAGCTGGAGGTTGACTATCAGGTCGGCGAAGACTTGAAAGAGAGGGTACGTCATTTCCAGTTTCTTCCCTCGGTTCTAGACATCCCTTGAATGGAAACTGGGTTGGCGAACTGATAAGGATAACCTTCCCGGCTTCCCTTCTGCACCTCTATTCCCCCACAATTGATCGCATCTGATCGTGCACCCATTGTTAGATCATTCCTCGTGCAGTCGATTACTTTACTGGTAAAGCCCTCCAATACGACCAAGATCTGTCCGACTTTGAGGATGAGGATAGCGAGGTATGTGCCACGTCTCTTCTCGTCGAAAATGCTAACCACCTTCAGATCGATGAGGACGAGTCTGAGGAAGATTCTGACGATGCCGCTCCGGCACGTCGTGCCCCTACTGGGCCAAAGAAGAAGGGCGAAACGGAGAAAGCCGAGGAGTGCAAAAATCAGTGATTGCTGGGATGTTTGGTCGAGTTTGGACAGCCAAAAATGTGTACGTGTATGTATGCATGGTCAATCTATTATCTATTGCAGTGAACGCGAGATTGCGAGTGAATCCTAAAAATTGAATCAAACTGTGAAATAACTGTGACTTATGGTCCGTACGCATTATTCGGCAAGTTTTCCCTTGTTCAACACTTGAGGTGCAGCAACTAACGTGTGCCAAATCTCATGCTATAGAGGTTGCGATACGATCCCACCGCGGCATCAGGAAGGCCGATTGGGCCCATGGATGTTTGTTGTTGTAACCGGTGTAGTATGGCCCATGGCCGTAATTTCGATTATCAATAGCTACTTGGACCTACTTGTCGCTTTCGTTCGACACTGAATGGCTCATATGTTGCCTCAAACTTGAAAGCCTCATTCCTGCGTTTATAAGCTGTCTATTGTGAGGGGTGAAAGGTACGAGCTACTTTCGCCTCTTGCGCTACTAGGCACTGTGACTTCCCCGTATATCACCGTGCTCCAGCCACATTGTTACCCGTTCACGGCTTATTATCTTAGTCCTGTGTCTCTCTATATTTCTCACATGCCCCCTATGTCCATGAGTGCTCATGATTCTATACCTCCCTACGATTCTACTCATCCTTTTAATATCGGCCACCACAATAATGAATCGGCTCTTAGCAATCCGCCTGGCAACATCTTTTTCACTGATTCATCCCCTTCTTCTGACATTGACTGCTTGTTTCCGAATCCTCCTCGAGATTCAGACGACGAGGTGCTAGCCCGGTTCGATCAGTTTTATCTTGATAACAGCTCGCCTGTCAATGTGAGTTTGTCTTCTCAACCACGTTCTTGGCTAACACCTTTATCCAATAGTCTAGCCGCGACTCACCTGTAATCGGCTCGGAAAACGCCTTTTCTGGATCATTTGAAGCAACTCGGTCCCTGGTCAATGCGCTCTCCCGGATGCGCGGGCCTCGCGATTTCGAGCATAGATATCCTGACATCCTTGCTCCTCAGCCTAGACGCCTTTTGGCTCTCCTCCTTCCCAACTTTGAGGTTGCCCAGTGTGTGCCGCTGCCCTCCTCTCCACAAATATCTCTTACCAGTCGCCAAGCGGAGCTTCGGGCTTACTACCAAATATCCGCTGAGGGCGCCAATGTCCGTGACGAAACCGACACAATTCAGGGCAACTCGATAGATGTATCCTTCTGGGAGTCTGCGGATTACAATGCGGAAGACACAGCTATTATCGAAATTCAGGCAGCATTCTTGCCCCACAAATGCTTCACCACCCGGTCAAGAATTAATGATCATATGTTTCGAGGAGAATCTAGCTTGGAGACTCCCACTGCACACGCGGAAGAGTTTTTCTTATCCGACTTGAACAATTCGCGGACTTCATACAAGTTCAGTTCTCAACCCGATCCGCTTCTTGCCACTGCCTCGCCATACACCTTCTTGGGTACCCCACCACCCCCTCTAGCTGATATTGCTATACATGATCCAAGTCCAAGCACTCCTCAGCCTAGGCAATATCAATGGGCGACGTCTTCTGATAGTGGGAGATCGCAATTCACGCTCGGTCAACCGGAGACTTCACCTTTTGAGCATATTAGGGAACCAGCTCATGGTTCGGGAGTAAGTGTGTCAACATTTTATATTTAGATCCCATACTGACATCACCTCGGTTCGCTCTGAGCAGGAAGACTATCCCCGCCCACGCACTCGAATTTCCCTCGCCCCGATCCAGCCTTTGCCACAGGATAGCGACAGTGATGCTCTAATATTGCTCTTCAAATTCCGCTCAACATCGCCTACGCCTGCCCCGAAGACCGACGCTTCTACAAGTATCAAAATCCATGGCGAGAACGGCTACCAGAGTGGGTCTTTAAAGGCTTGGTTTGAGGAGGGCACCATTGAACTACATGCCAATGGTATGGGTGGCCTGCTGTATCCCCCCCGACCGACAACGCCTGGGTCCCGGGAAACCTAACCCCGCCTTCAAAAGAACCAAACCTTAGCAGCCTCTTTACCAAGATCTGGGACATGCCCGAATCTGCTTTTCTGCTTGGCTCACCGATTGGCGACGCATACAGTCTTCCTAGGATCCATTCACATCTTCGCCTCAGCATGGATAACGTCAAGTGTTTAGCTTATTTGGTTGGCAACACTCTGCCTCCTATTCACAACTCCAGTTCCAGTTTAACCGACCTCGAAGACCTAAAACTTCCTTCCAAGATGTGTTTAGTTGGATGTTGGCAGAATCTAGCACACCCGGATCTGGGTGTGCCCTTTCGACAGGTTTTTGTGACTCGTCCGCGGAAGAAGTTGAAAAATGCATTGCCTCGACCGGCTACGAGGCACGAAGAAGACGCCAACGATCAGCTCCCCTGGTGATATAATGCGCCTGAGTTTCGCTCGCAACTAGTCTAATATATTATGGGTTTGTCATCTCGTTATGTGCAAACTTGTTCTTCCGTATCCTCATCGCTTGGTATCTTCTAAATCATGCTAGCGCTATCTTCGCAGGAGCCTGCTTTCTTGACTGTTGATCCCCTCGTTTTCCCATTAATATTCACTGAATCATTCCCCTCAGGTAATGTTCTCGGATTGTGCTATAGCCCCAGTAGATACGGTTTTTCATCACTTCAGCCCTAGAAACGCCTCTATTCACGAAATCATATATTTTTATTGAAATAGACCATCGAAAGTAAAGCTCGTTCGGTTGTTATATGACTAGCTAAAGACGTATAAGAGACAACAAAGTGTCCAGGTAAGAAACCGCTATACTAGCACCCGCGACAAATATTTGCAGACTAGTTCTTATCAGCCGCTAGCACCCGCAGATGACTCATATATGGCATTCAAACGCATATAGGATATTCGGTAGCTTCTTATGAGTGCACAGAAGTTTGAATCAGCCAAAGTGAAGCATTAGCTATTGAGAAATACGCTTCGTAAAATGATGATGTTAAGCGGTTTGATGGAACAAAGCGCAGAGTTATAGCCTTGAAGTGACAATAACTCCACAGCTTATGCATCTTTTTTGGATCGTTTCAACTTCCAGGTGCTCCGAACAAGTTAAATAATGCACTGAAGTAGTTTTCACTGCTCGGCTGAGGCTAATAGGCCGCTAAGAAGTGGTGTACAAACATTTCTCGCGGGTGCTAGTACATCGTCCATCAGGATAAAACGAGCAAGTATGTTTTTGGATACCCAGAAAAATAGACAATGTGGGCTGATTTTGCGAGATTCATGTCATACAATCCAACTGCATACCCGAATTCTAGTACCACAGGTCAGCAAGCCGAGCCAGCTTGAAGTACACCACCTATGCTATGCCAAGTTGGTCTTTTAAGACTCATACATCAGTGCGCCACGTCCTTTGGCCTTTGCGTTTCGGTGCTGACTCTGGGTCGTGGCAGTCTGGCGTCGGTCCAACTCGTTGGTCGAACACACTCTACTTTTCAAGAACAACATGTGTGACATCTTATTCTGCTTGTCATTTTGTGGACTGAACTTGCAATCACGGTAGATAGGCCGGCGACCTTGGCGCTAAACTTGCGCCACCACCAAGTTCGACACATCTCGTCGTATGTAAAGCTCACCGCCTGTACAACTTCCAAGGTGTTTCTATATATGTTTTTGATGATTCTGAGAACAGAAAAAATCAAAACAAAATCCATTTCACGCATATTTGAGGCTGAAAATCGCATGACCGTTCAAAGTCACGATTTTGAACTGGCTCGCTTTCAGCAACGTTTTTAAACGTTGCGCACTCCATTCTAACGCTCTAAAAAAGAAGGCATTACCCGGACTCGAACCGGGGTTAGCGGAATTACGTAATCGCCCGGTTCGAGTCCGGGTAATCAGAATCCGCTGTGATAACCACTACACTATAACGCCCTTGCCGATGCGGGTGTGCACGGCAATATATATGCATCTTTCAACACCTCAGCACCCAAAAACATGCACCAAAGACCACATCGACACCTGCACCAGCATAGAGCATTGTATGCGCACAATTCATTCAATCGCCTGCGCATACAGCCTTTACATGGCGGCCCTCACGAGCTCCACGCTAGCTAGATCCAATAACACTTTTATTTAGCTTTAAAAATATATAAAAAGGAATCGAGAAGAGTATATCTGCTCAGTCAAAGTGTGTAAAACAAGTTCTATCGAGCCGCCATACTATACAGCCACCAACGAGCTTTTGGGTACATCTGTAATTCTCTAGGGACCAGTTTTTTTCAGAGACCATTATCCCTCGACAGGTACTTGTCTCTAATCAACCCGCACGTTTGTTTACTAATACCTAGGGTAAAAGCTTCGTTGAACAATCTCAAAACCTATCCCATGCGTAAGCATGGCGGGATGTGCTTGATGCTCGCCAAGAAACATATCGACGAACACCGGTAGTCTGACGGATACAACATCTGCAGTCGGTGCACCTACATACTAGCGGTAAATATATGCGCGTGATTGTTAATGATCATAGTTATATCCGGGAATGCAGTCAATCTGACTGAAAACGTGCAATACGTGGCGTGTGGCGTTTATAAATTGTCTGTCTCAAACATCTCCTTTACCACCGCTACTACCTTAACAAAAACGCTTCCGGTAGGAATTGATTTTAGGTGCTGTTGAACAGGGAAGCTAAAGTTGCTCGACTCTTGGATGGTGTGCTGAGTACCTGGCGAAATGACCCAAGGAAGGTTGGGACACCACCCAAAGCGTCACACGCTGGAGATTCTCGGTGGTCAACCCAAAGGGAAAAGTAGCAAATGTACCATCCACCACTTGCACTGATAAGATGCAGGCAAGACTCATGGTTGCAAGTCGACTTCCGAGGCTGAAACAATGTCTTCTAATCATACACTGGCGTCTAAGAACCCGGCCGAATCGCATGTCTCTAGTAGATATTGGGTGTCCCTAAGAGGTATGGTTAATCGACAAACTTTAGGGTTGTAGAGCATATTGCTCAAATATATGTCCTGAATTTCTTCGCCCCGCCTACAACTGCAGGAATCTCTGCTCCAAAATGGGGAATCTACTCTTGACGCCGAAAATAGTAACGACGAAGATATTGATGGCAGCAGTACACAGGCAATAGCGACGCCAAATACGAATACAAAGGCGAGGAGCACGAGCTCACGCTTGCAGACTTCCAGAGGTGTGAAATGCAGGCCATTGAATTAGCTTTTGAGAGATCGTTGCGCCCAAATCATTTAGACTGGATAGTTGCCTGTATCATTGATACAGTAAATTTACGCATATATTGAGGTTGTTACCAAAAGCCAGTTCCGATTTTCCCTTCGTTATTTGCTTCCGCCTGCTTTCGTCTCCGCCACAACTCCCTACCATGGCTCAAAAGCGCACGCTACGTTTCCAGCCTCGCCCTCGCCGCGTCTCAGCTACGCCAGATTCCGTTGGTCCTAATATGGATTCTTCTGTCACGAACCTTGATCCCACAAATTCAGCCCCCACCGCACCTGTAGCTTCTGCTGTTGCGGGAACCAGTGGCTCGACTGCTGCCCCAAAACCAAAGATCTTCGAAGACGGGGATCCTACAAAGCCGCTCAACCATATGCAAAAGCTAATTGTCAATGCTACTGACAATGATCCTGAAAAACTCCGTGTGCTACTGGAGAGGTTGTTTCCACCCGCAGAAGACGCGGTTCAAAGAGATGCTTCATCCGCCCAGAACGCTGGCCAGGGCACCACGGGATCTTCATCTACTGGCGCATCTGTGGGGCAAAACAGTGTGGCTGCCTCTGGTAGTGGCACTGGCGCCGTTCCAGCAGGCTTTATTTCCATGGCTTCAGTGAGTGAGCTCATCAGGTACTACGTGAAATTAAGCTATAAAATGAGTAGGACAAACGGCCAGGATCCCCAAAAGTGACTCAGGCCAAGCGTAGAAAGGTAGCCGATTAGATTTCAGCTCAATGCGATCATAGAAACAGCCGGACTTTCCCTGAAAAATTGTACCCATGTCCCCTCAGTTAATTTACGATGACCCTGACTCGTACACAACTGAGAAAACTCCTTGTAATTTCGAGCCAATACACGCCCGAATATTTGCGTTAAATATATCCATGTCACACGTGGCAATAACCCACGCGAATTACCTACCAAGCTAGGTCAGAGGCTGCTACTCAGTACAAGTGGCACCTTGAACTTTGTGCCCCGTGTCAAATGTTTTGCGCTGAATTAGCTTTGTGGCTATCACCAGAGTCAATTGCTGAATCGAGGTATGGGCGCCTAATACCTGTGCAAGAGTTCAACCGTTGATAGTCCAGTTATGACCATGCCAACTTTTGTCTGTCGCAATGCACTACAATTATTCCATTGAACCTCTATAATATATAGGATACCGCCATGTGAATCCACAAACATTTCACTCCATCTTGAATACCTTGATAGCGCCAGCTGCATCACCACTGACTATACCTCCTTTGAACGGCGTGTCTATACAGGCCAGCGTCGTGATCATATCAGTGTGGGTTTTCATTACAGTTTGGTGATGTTGGGCAGTGAGTGTGCTTCGAGTTTGACCTCTGCCAGGAGCTGGTGGTAGGTTTGGATCGGGAAAGGTGCAGGTGTATGCAGTTACGCCGTTGGATTCCGGGGCGCAAGTTCTAAAAGGCACAGTTGGGTAAAATTATCAAGTGCAGGATGAATACTCACTTGTATTGTGGTGGCCCTTGCTCTGCATCCAACCCGCTCAAAACCACCGACTTTTCGACCCTGGACAAATCCCAAAAGTGTATGCGCCGAGATTCTGTACCCACGAGCAAAAAGCCTCCTCGACCCTTGTCAACCTTTCCACCTTCCAGCTCTTTCTTGTTCCCAGCCGGGCCTTGGGCAAGAGAGTTGTTGTCTGCCAACGCCAAGAGTGCGCGGACGTCGGGGCGCATCCAACTCTGTGTTGGAGCATCTGGATCGACGACAATGTCTGTGCTAAGAATGTCGGGCTTTATCTCTTGAGACTTGTCTCGAGCTCGCCGCATTCGTACAAGTTCAGCAATGGCCGAGGCAGCATTGGTGGAAACAACGTATCCTTCCTTGGGGACAGAAGGTGGGTCAGGGGGATGACTGCTGTCAGTATCGCTTGCGTCCCCTGTATCTAGTGGGCCCTCAGCAATAGCAAAGGTTTCTTCCAGGGTAGCCTTTTCAATGTCCCAAACTTCCAGGGCGATCGATCCTCGAAGCCGTTCTTGAGCCGTTCTTGGCGAGTTGACCCCAGTCGTTTCGACAGCTACTATAATGCAGCGACTACGCGCCTTGGTTGGGTATGAAGCGATCTGATGGATGCTACGTCTGTTCCCATTCGAGGCGCCCAACGTCGTCCAGCTGCGAAGGAGAAGCCCAAAACGGAGGTCCCAAAGAGTCATGACCCCAGAGGTGGTACCAACTACAAGCCAGCTCTGTTTTTTGTCAAGGCACGCGCAGGTAATGGGTCCGAAATGACGAGGATTGTCAAATGTGCGCAATACCCTCATAGTACGCAACTCGAGCACAACAATGCTCGAAAGGTTGGTCGTATACAACAACGCAGGACTGCCATCTGTAGGCACGAGTTGGCAGCTATAGGCCGGAAACAAGTACTTACTTACCAGCGGTCATCCAAGTTACATATTCTCCAAGTTGGTCGCACCGATGCTCACGAATACTTTGCAGTTTACCATACTTTGGCAACGAGCTCGAGGTGTTGACATGGACTCGTACAACGTGCATACTCCCGTCTTGACCGGCGCTGGCGAAACAATGCGTCCCTTCAATGATGCAAACGCATGTAACAGGAGCGTGGTGCTGTGTGTATACGTGACGGGGCTTGGTGGTTACGTTGCGTTCGAGCCTGGCAGTATCCCATATCTTGACAGTTTGGTCATCAGAGCAGGATACAAAGAACGCATGGTCGGGCGAGACGGCGAGACCATTGATACGCCCGTCGTGTGCATTCATATGTGATATGAGTAGCGCGTCGGGTCGTCGGGGACCGGCATCTCGAGAGGGCATATGTCCGCGGGGGATATTGCGTCGTCGAATCGGACCAGAGTGAATTTTTGGTCCAAAATCCTGCATCCCTTCTCGAATTGTATCCATATTCATTTGCTCCAGAAGGTTGTTCACATTTGCACCATGATTCTCTATACTTTTGTAAACGGGGTGACCAGATGTATCATGCGAGCAAACTCACCATATGCCAACGAAGACGGCCCAGGCGATCGCATTTTTGGTCGGTCCCCACGGACAGTGGAGGCTGGAGATGTACGCCCAGATGCAGGAATGTCACTCATTTTCGAAGAGGTCTCAAGAGTTCCAACTGCTACTGTCCGCACAGGTGCTACCGTCGCAGGCGCAGTTCCCCGTCCGTCTTGCACTAGATGCCTAAGGTGCCGGCGACGCATATCTGGGCCAGTCACTCCAGATAAAACCGAGACGGCATCTGAAGGGCTCGAGGGTGCAAAGTCAAGAGTAGGCGTATCAGAGGCTGGATCAGTTGCCACCGGTGAGTGAATGCCACTGCCGCTAGCCAACGACGTCTGCGAATCCTTTCTTCCAATAACGCGAGCCTGGGATACTCCCAGACCAAGAGGCGAGCCTTCCATTTGACCTAGATGACGACGCAAATCATCAAATGGACTGCCAGATCTTGAGCCAATATCCATACTGCTTCTGCGCAGACCCCGAGGTAGATTGAGACTAGGAGTTCGTGGTGTAACGTCAAGAGTTGACCTGCGATTCGATGCGCTTGCAGCGTAGATGGATGGTGTTTCAGTCACTGCGGGACGTGTTCCAACAAAAACCGTCTGAGGAACAACCCCGAGTTTTTGTAGCTCGGCAACAGGACTGTGCAGGATGTCGACCACCTCACTCTCGTCCTTGTCACGAACCGCAAAACTGTGAACGGTTAGCACTGAGAATCCATGGAATACCGAAGCGCACCTCTTTATGGCGTTGGCGAGCTTCAAGATATAGTCCCGAAGTGCAACCAATTTGGCTTCTTCCGCCGATGTCATTCCGAGCTGTTGGAGTTTGACGATCTGTGCATCATCCCTGTAGCACTGCATGAGTCTTGGTTAATTTGCAGGGGCAGGAGATTTACTCTTCAGACTTGGGCCCGGTTCTGGGGAGCACTGTTGAATTCTTCATATTGGATACAAGCGTTTTCGGTGTCTCCTTGCTTGTTTTGACTCGGGAGGTTTGTCCACGCCAAAACGCACTCTTGTCAGTCTTCATGGCCCAGCTAATGGCAGCCTCAAATATTTGTCGAGAGAGCTGCATTAAGAGTCAGTTTATACTAGGCTGCTTCCGGCGTGCGCACGTACAGGGGGTTTAACCGTACTGAGAAGGCTTTGCTCTGTGATTACCCTAACATCCGCTCGTAATGCCTGACGGAGCCCCGGATATAGAATACACCATACGTCGGTCGGAGGCAAAAGTTTCGTGGAAGATGCAATAAAAGCAACAGCGCCTAAAGCAAGGTTAACAACGCGCATAGAAGATTCCTTGAACACTTGCCTTGCCTGACCCAAATGCTGGGGTGATACAAGAACGGAACGGTCGCACTCAAGAGCTCCCAGGAACGCATCTTTTGGAAAAGCCCAAGCTCAGATAAGCTGGTCAAAGCGGCCAGTACTTTGTAAACCACAGTCTCTTCGACATCTGCTCATCTCAGCTCGTTAAAGTTGTATGACAGCACAACGCTTTGCTCACCCGATAGAGCTTGAATCATTAATGGAAGGATATACTCCTCTGAGCTGCGAAGACCGACGCAGGCAGCAACTCCAACGATACTTTCAAAAAACGCGTATCGTAGTAGCCAGTCTCTGCCATTGAGGTATGTGATCATGTGGCTCAGCAAAACGTCGTTTGTCTTTTGTCGGCCAAAGAAAACACAGAGAGAGGATATGTTGTGGAGGACTGCGCGTTTAACGGTGCTAGAAGGATCAACGAGAGCGGTAACAAGGATATCTTGAACGCCCGAGTGAAGATCTTGCAAACTAGCCTCATAAGACATCTACCATGCATGTAAGTAATGGACTCAGCGACATCCGTTCTACACACCTCGAAAGCCATTTCGCCCGTATCTTGAACGTCGTTCAATTTGAAAGTTCCGTGAGCCTTGAGCGCTTGACTCAGCTCAAGATACTTGGATGCGGTATCGGCTAGCGGCGCGATGCATTGCGCAAACATGCACCTCACAGATTCGTCTGTGTCTGTAGCCAGATGCCTCACGTTGGGGAAAATGTACTCGGGGAATATGGACGCGTTTGAAGGTGTGATGACGGCGACAAGCATCAACTAGATCTAGATCAACAGATTGGGAGGATAATCCGGCTGTACCACTTACCACCTGGGTCAAGGTCCTCACCCCAGCAGCACGAACCACGGCAGCTTCATCGTGTAGCAAGTCTATGACATATGGTACTAGCCGATCAAGTTTAGCTTCATCCGTTAAATGCACCGCCAGAGCAAGCAATAGATCTAACGCTCGCAACTTGGAACTCGGAATTGTGCAATTTCGGATATTAGCACAAACGAGGGACAGGACAATTAGAGCAGGGCCATCTAAATGGATGATGAGATCATAGGGTTGTTATATTCGGTTAAAACGCCTACCTTCAGAAGCCGCACGTTGGTTTGGTAGTAGAGTCCCTTGTAGCCTACTAGTCCGTTTTGGAATGCTCAGCTCGACGGGAAGGATATCCTGTTCAGTGATTGTCAGCCAAACAATCAATGGTTCGACAAGGAAATGTACTTGAAACGGTAATGATCTCGTCCTGCCGGTAGTTCTATCCTGGCGCTTTTCGTTTCCTTCTTCGTCAGCTTGAACCAAGAGGTATGGCTCAAGTATAGTAAACTCGTTCCAGAGGCGATCTATCCGTGCGTCAGACTCGTTGGGCAACATGCTTTCGTAGGTTGTAATCCCAGTTGCAGAGCTAATGTTATGCGGTGTATTGCCGGCAGCTGAGATTGTGGGAGCGGGGCCAAGAGGTGGTGGTACAGTAGGCGTAGCGGTACCAGATGGGGCCTCTGACGGGTTAGACACGGGTGGCGGCTTATCAGTAAAGATGGACCCGTTTGAGATTTCGTTCACGCCAGAGACATATTCGTGTAAGAAGGAATAAAATGATTCCGGAAACACAGATCCTTGGGAAGACTCCAGCGCTGCTTTGAAAGTGGGGCGTGCCGCTGGGTCCAGCGAAATCATACTCATGACCAATCTCTGATAGAATATGAGTATTATGGTCAATGGCCAGTGCAGTATGGCGCACCTTTACATCAGAATCCTCCAGTCCCACCAGATGAGTCTCGGGATTTATCTCTCCTGCCCGGTATTTGTAGAGTTGACTCAACGTAAACGTTGGAGTTCCCTCAGTGAACAGCTCAGCGATGACGCAGCCCATGCTAAACACGTCCATCGCTTCTGTCACATCACCGTCCCTTTTGCTTTGCCTCTCCCTTTCTGCCTTTTGTGCTGCGATATCGGAACCTGCTGCGTAGAACCGCTCAGGCGCGATGTAACAAGTACGACGCCCGGACGAATCGAAGAATAACGCAAAGTCGGAGGGATCGTCTTCAGGGAGGAACGTGGGTTTGCTCGAGGCAAAGTCGGTAATATACACCCAATTGTAGGATGTGACGAGCACGTTCTCCGATTTGATGTCACCATGAGGAACCTACCAGGCGTAAGATCCAGGAGCTTATCTTCTGGGAACCGACGTACCCCTTGGCTGTGTGCATCCCTCATGCCACATAGTAGCTGAAAAGCGAACCATTTTTCTCTATAACACTCAAAAATGGGCGTGTACTGGTATAATATTAGAAAACCGTTGGCTTTATAGAGGCATATCACACCTTATTCGGTCATAGAGATTGCTCGCGAGCCATTGACGTATGACATAACCAGCTTTGTCGGATTCTACGAATGCTTGGTAGGTGTGTACGTTGGGTATTCCGGCGAGCTTGTCTCTATGATCTGAAAATGTGGTGAGCGCTACTAACCGTGGTAGAAGCTCCAGCACTCACTTCTTAGTCTTGTCTTGTGATCCCTCAACGTCAGGTCAGAGCTTGGTTTGATGAACACTTTTATGACTAGAGGGCCATTCCTATGTCTCGCCCGGACTGTCTTCAAAAACCTCGCAGAGCCTACACTAGTATGCGGACATTTATTAGGATACAGCGGTGATGACCCACTCGTCCCTACACGCACCTCTTCTCGTAGACCACATCTGGCCCTAGCTCGCTGACGTAGCTATCGAGAGCTCCACCGGGGCGATTGTTGTACTGTCCTGAAACGCTGTTGCCCATTGTGGGTGGTGGTCGAGCAGAAGCGACTTTGCCACAAGTTGTAATTTCCAATTGCGGCACTGGACAGTTCCAAACAAGATCTCCATCACACCCCAAGTGGCCAATGATCGCAGTATGGCACGCATGTGCAAAAAATTGGTGCAGAAGCCCCAATTATGGTTTGCCGTCGTGAAGCTGTTCGTCTTGGGGCTTTCATGCGCTCAACTTGACGTGATGGGAAGCGAGATAAAGAACAAGTATCGCAATCCAATTACGGGATACAGACTATCTAATGGGGGCAGCGAGAACGCAGTTTCTCAAAATGTCCACGAAGCCTTATATTCTCATGATTTCGGAAGGGTTTGTGTTCTCGTAGGATTTAATAGTCCTCATGTGCACTATGCCTGCTGGTTTATGGTGGCCCAATGTCTTTATAATATGATCCTATGGTAACTGATGCAATGCACGGCACTCTTCGTCAACACGGATAGCAAGATTTGCAACTTGAGATGTCAAAAAATTACATATCACGCCCTTATCATCAGAAACTGTTCAGGAATTTGCGGGCCAGAGTAAGCTCCAAGTGTTACTATCGCTTCCTTGCCTGAGAAATGTCTTGTTACCTACGCCAATAAATCAGCGAACGTATAATAGCTTGAAAGACCAACTCGTACCTTCCACACCCGCGTTTGAGCACCAATAAGCCGAAGCGATGCACTACAATACTGAACGACGTGTTGACATATGCTTTGTGCCGTAGCAAGATGTATTGGTCGCAGTACACCAGTAACGTCCGTCATTAAAGTTGTGTGAACGTTTCGGAGGACCTTTCCCAAGGCAAGTGTCTGCGCAAGATCATCCTGAAAGTATCGTGTATCCATGAAGGAACTTGTGCAACACAGCGTCCCACTCACCCTATTTACACCACACAATGTGACGAAGACATCTTCTAAGTTTAGGCAAACAGCGATTGCATAGCGCAGGGCGTCAAGCGGGATGATAAGACGTTGGATTCCAATGCGCCTCAAAGTCCCTGCGTGAGCATCGACCAATTGTTTCAGGCTCCCAAATGATATTCCCGAGTGCGAAACCTCATCCTCCACTCCGCCGCCCGCATATAGCTGGAACGATTCGATCGGGGAGTGTTTCAGCAAGACAAGGACGTCCTCAAACCATTTGTCACGTTGACTCGAGTCCTTATAGAACGGAATGGTAAGGGAAATGGATGATAGTGAGGTCAAGCATTTGCTTTCATGGCAATAAGTACCAAGCGAGGCCATATCCTGAGGCGCTAGTCAGTACCAAAGACTATGCAGAAAATGTGACGCACTAGGTGTGGCGAGCAACTCTCCAAAGCAAGAGACTCGAGGCCGGCGGTGTTTCTCGAAATGACCTCTTTGATAGACCCCTCTGTGACTTTGATGCACCCCGCCAAATGGAAGCGACGCAACCTGCACAAGGAGGACGACATTTTGAACAACGTGCTGTCATTTAGAGCAGTAGTCGACTACATAGCAATTTTAAATTTAAATTAAAAGACAACAAACCCCTAACTAGGAACGTACCTTGCATATAACTACTAAGCTTTCCAACGTCTCTGAATTTTGGGCTGCCCATTCTGGGAGAACTTCTACAACAGCCTGAACGGGCATGATCAAGGTTAAACTGTGGAGTTGTCGGAATTGTAACAGGTCCTCTGGTACCCATGCTGTCCACGGTCCTGGTCGCCCGTTGATCTCGAGAGCTCTGAGTTTTTCAAGATTAGCCAGACTTTCAATTATTTTCGTGTTCAGGGACCCGTCTCGCGTCCAAGAACAACTCAACAGGTTGACACAATTAGTAATTGCTCGACTGGCCAAAGCAATCAGCTGGAGCTTTTCGTCTACGGTGAGATGAGTGGGATAGTCCCTAAAGTCTTTACGCGTTTGGTCAATGAAGCAGAGCACATGCCATTTATAGAGCTCACCGATGACTTTAACGTGAAATGCCAAGCGCGACGATTGAGCCAAGGTTTCCAAAATCATTGCAACCTTCGAGTCAACGTAAATTAGAAGCTGTACATCGCATCATTTATAACCAATCACCCTCTTTTTTGCGTCCTTGTGCCACGTATAGATGTATATCCACTCATAGAGACGAGGTGTAGCATATAGATAGCATGCCTTGCTGATTAAGCAATATTCGGCCAACTCAGCCCTACGTTCGACATGCTAACATGGAGTCAGCGGCATATAAGATCAAAACTTGAGGCAACACCTTGAATATATCATGAAACAGCTCTATAGGGATTCGTCTGTCGTTACACATGGAGTCATAGATCATATGGTGGGTGATGGTCAAGCCAGGGACTCTGGCAACCACGTGATCGTGCGCCTGCTCTTTCTGGTTTCGACCTTTGCAGTAGTCTAGACTATCGCTACTCGCTCATTTGCGTTCGCTCGATCTTCTCCCAAGATACGTTGTGACTAAAGGATTCTCTGAAATATAAAAATTGCGCAAGAAAATACCATACGTCGACTGCTGGGCTAACGACGTGGCTACGATAAAAACGCGACTTGCCAACCAGATACCATTGGGTTTCAATTTAATTACAACACGGCCATCATCCTAGGTTTATATCCGGCGAGGGAATGGCTTCTTACAAGCTGGAAAAGGAAGAATTTGTCTCGGGTCATACTGGATCAAGCATCACTCATATCAACTCGATATCTTCAGTCGCTTTGGTGAGTGTTGCGTCAGTGCCCACGCTCGAGTATATTTGACGTCCACTGCAGACTTCAGTCGCGCTTTACTTGGCTCTACAAACCCGACTAGGGTTTCCTGCTCGTCTCTCTCCTTCCGGAAAACACAACCTCCTCGAGCTTGCAGCAGAATTCACTCTGCTAGTCATCCCTCTTCTCTTGAGCCTAACTATATTCGCCAACTACCCCTAACACTCGCTTTCTCTCTCCTTATACCCGCCTATATCATACGTGCATACCTGCCTGCTCTCCCTCTCCCAGCTCCCCCTGCACTCCTACCTCCTCCTTCACCAGCAACGAGTCGACCTGCTTCACCAGCTCATACCCCCACCTCGACAAAACCAAGCCACTCTTCAATCCATGTTCTGCCTACGCCCATGCCATCGCCAACACCTCGTCGCACAGCCTTTTCGCTACCGGGTGTAGTGGCTGTTCCGCCTCTTCCGGCGTTGACAACATACCGAGCACATATGATGCTCATGACAGTGCTTTGCATTCTCGCCGTCGACTTTCCGGTGTTCCCGAGAGAACTTGGCAAGTGCGAATCTTGGGGCGTTTCTGTGGTACGTTTCTCCTACCGATTTGCAAGTAATATTGGGGTCATTGTGATTCGCACAGATGGACCTAGGTGTCGGGTCGTTTGTGTTTTCTCAGGGCTTGGTGTCTGCTATACCTATGATCAAGAACCCAGCGATGCTTCGAGCTGCTGTTATACCCAAGCTTCTTGTCACATTGAAAAAAGTTGCTCCGGTCTTTGTGCTTGGCCTGGTGAGAGTTCTCGCAGTCAAGGGGACAGAGTATCCTGTAAGCAAAAGCTAGACTACATTTTTACTCTGATTTTTAGTTTTCCGGTCTCGTTAGGAACACGTCACAGAGTACGGCGTCCATTGGAACTTCTTTATTACTCTGGCACTTCTTCCGCCTGTGTCGGTTCTCTTCCA
Organism: Ceratobasidium sp. AG-Ba; assembly: GCA_016906575.1. Taxonomy (NCBI): domain Eukaryota; kingdom Fungi; phylum Basidiomycota; class Agaricomycetes; order Cantharellales; family Ceratobasidiaceae; genus Ceratobasidium; species Ceratobasidium sp. AG-Ba. The sequence goes on from CP059639.1 coordinate 1,548,686, forward strand.
TCCCTTGATCGTTCATATCCCATTATCAATACTTGGTCTCTTCGTCACACTTGGTAAGGCTTAGCTCCAGCTTAATTGAATACGCCGTTAACGGCTTCTCCAGTCCATCAGATAGTTCTCAATAATACGCCACTGCAACTTTGGGCCCTAGGGAACGATAGAAGTTCGTTGCTCAGCCAGAACAAGGAAGGAATTGTGAGCTTCGTTGGTATGAACGCGTTTTACTGGGCACCTTGAGCTATTTCTTACGTTCGGCACTTAGGCTACCTGGCGTTACACCTACTCGGCTTGGCCATAGGAACCCTCATTCTTCCTCCTTCTCCGTCCCACTTCCGGCGTGCACTCTCGGCATTAAGCAACCTAAACCCCAGCGCGGCGCCTTCTCGTGCTCCATCCCCAGCTCGGCTTTATGTAGATAACGACTTGCACATGGGCCGTCGTGCACCCACCCCAGATTCTTCGGATGACGAAGACGACACACCTCGTCCACGGCCTGCGCCAATTCCTGTCAGAGACGAGCCTCGGAAGCGAGGAAAGGCTGCGATCGAGCTCTGTAGCTATGCTGTCGTCTGGTGGACGTTGTTCTTCATCGGGTCAATGGTGGGTGATGGGACCCAAAGTGTGTCGAGGAGACTGGTATGTGGCGTGATTTATCTTGATTGGTTTGACACTGAAGATCTCGCTTGTGTTGACACCGGCTATTTTGACACGAATTGTGGCGCGTAGGCAAATACGCTCTATGTCCTTTGGGTCGCTGCTTTCAATACGTCGTTCCTATTGGGCTACGTCCTGTTAGACAGCGTATTTGCACGACCAAGTCATCTGCACGCTACCCGATCGAGCAGTTTCCCGGCGGCCAAGGAGCGGCTTTCGGCATCCTCACCCATGCGCAATTCATTCACGGCCCCAAGTTTCAAGTTCCCCGCCGGATCTGACTCGATTCGGGAGCGCGCTCTGCTAACCGAGACTGACAGCTCTGGACTACTGGCGGCAATTAACTTGAACGGTCTGCCTCTGTTCCTGGTAGTGAGTAATTTGGGGACAGTTTTGCCGAATTAGCGTTGACGTGCGGGTATACTTTTAGGCCAATGTTGCGACTGGGTTGGTAAACATGTCGATCCGTACGATGTATGCGGCGGATGGAGACGCGATCGTCATTTTGCTCATGTACGCGTTTGCTTTTTCGCTTTGTGCCTGGCAGCTCCAGGGGCGGCGTTTGCTGTCGATGGTTTGAGATGTCTGAAATCGATTGATGTTTACGTTTACCGTGCGGAGCGAGCCGGGTTTCTTCGGCATGATGCCACTTCTTGCTATGTATGGTGCGCTAACTGGTTATAGAAATGATACATAATGTGGGTACAACGTTCTTTTGAGATTAAATTTATGAGCGTCTTCCACAGTGGTTACGAGGATCGCGCTCGATCGCGCAGGGCACATGGATGAGCGAACTCCGCTGTGCGACGATCATATTTCCACACGATGATTCCACCGTACCGGTCTCGGCTGAAGCTCTTCCCGGCCGAACATGGAACTGCCAATTTGAAGAAAGCACATGAGGCCGTTCCCGGGACAGCATATGTGAATAAGGACCCCATCTGGCCAAGCGAGAGCACGTTTTCCGAGTGTCTCGGTTTTGCTTCTAGCCCCTGGCGATCCAGCTTTAAGCCACAGCTCCATAGTTTTCATCCAGGTTTCGTCCCCCTACCATGTCGTTCGTTGATAGTATCCTCAGTTCGGCGTATGTCTTGTTACTTTTGTCTCTGTCTATCGCTCACATCTTTCTAGTCCTGCGGGCTCGAATCCGTACAAGTATGCAGCGGACTTTGTTGGTGCGTCTGCTTTGGATCATTACCTCGGGTGGCTATCTGACTTGCGAGCAGCAACAATCATTCCTCCCAAGCCGGGCTGGTATTTCGATAATATTATTGCGGCTGGTATCGTCGCTGCTATGTAAGTGATGGTACAGTCTATATTCGATAGATGCTGATTTTGTTACAAGTAATCTTATCTCTACTATCGCATGCTTCATTGTCATGTGGAGGCGGTCCCAAGCCGGTACCGGAGTAGGTCTTTGGTTCTTTAGGACGCGGTACGTTTCCGTCATCCGGTGGCTAGGTGCGATGCTGATTGCCCTCGAAGATATGGACATTCTAGGTTAGAAATGCGTTTACCTACCAACCTGGTCGATACTAACCTGCCGCAGCGGTGTGCCCTACATCATGCCCAACGCTCTAACCATGTTCTTGGTCTGGAATCTGGTGTTCATGTTGCTGATGCAGGTGGGTCATGCGACCAAGTTATGATGTCAATTTTACTAATTGCCATCAAATTAGCCTTACATCTGGCTCAATTACTTTGCCTATTCTTCCCCGAGTCTCCAACTTACTAGGTAAGTGTACGGGGACCATGAAAGGAATGGTTCTAAACGAATTCTTAGCCGCATGTACTTTTGGTATGGCTTTGTCTTCATTTGGGACGCCACCGGCATGTGGACTAGCGCATTCGGAACCCTCTACGCCACCCTTCTTCCTAAACTTTTTACCGTCACGCCCGCGGATCAATCCCGCTTCAAGTCTCTGCTACTCCATCCCATTACCCTCAACGTGTTCTGTTTCCTCCCACCGGTTGGTCTAGCCATCACACAGATTGTGACCTCGACATACTCGGCCATTGCGTGGAGTGACCTGGTCCACACTCAGTTTGGGCTCATCGATATCCTAAACAACTTGGCCAAGACATGGGATATAAGCGGAGAAAAGGGTGTTCCACATGACTTGGTTTCTCAGGCAGGGGAGATAGGAACCCTGTTCTTGGTGCAAAAGGATCGTAGCCAGATCGCGTTCCAGAAGAATGCTTGGACTTGTATGCGCATTTCCCTCTCTACAACAGCCTCGGAGACTAACATCTATCATTTATGTAGGTGGCTCGTGGTACCTGCTCTGTATGGTTCTCTTTACCCCAACGGCGGTCTGGCTTCTCTGGGTCATTCGAGATGCCATGGCTCAGCGAACGCGTCGTCCGACACCCCATCTTCCTCCCACCCCTGGCGGCATACCCATTCAGCAACCGCATCCGACGGCGTTTGGTGAGACTGAGCCACGGGCAAGCGGGTTCGCCGCGTTTTCACGTACGCCACCGTTCAAGCCTTCGGGTGGAAACGCGACTTGGTCAACGAATAGCCGGGCAGGAAACACCCAGGCGGATGATACGCTTAGGCAGCTCAGGAGGGCGCTGTGTGAGTTCAACGGAGAAATCGGTGATGGGCACGTCTTCTAATTTTCTTGATTTGATAGATACCGCCAGTTTACAATTTGCTGCGACCTTCTTTTGTTTGGGCCTCGCCGCTGGGTCGTGGTTATGGATCGCGGCTGATGCGGGTCGGTTGATTGTTAAGTATGTGCGCTCCACATCTGAAAATCCCCGGCCGTGAAGCTAACCGACGGCGTTTACAGCCCGACTCTCCATGCGCTTGCCATTTTGCTAACCATATGGGTATATGTCATCGTCGGGTGTCTCGTTAATTTATTTATTCTGGTACGCGCACGGCGCCTCCACATTACATTCTATCCCACCCTTGCTGACCCTTGTCTCGGTTTCAGATTCGAACACGTCGCGAAGACGACTCACCGCCGTCGAGTGGAGGAAATGCGGTGCCGCTCTCGGCGATAAAAGCGTCCCATGTTTCGTCGCATGCGCGATCCGAGTCTGAGCGCGAGCGGGATCAGAAACCGATGTATATCATAGCGCACACGACGACCCATGTGATGGTTGACGATCCGAAGCATCGGTCGTCGGGTAGTGAACATGAGGTCGAGTTGGGGCTTGGAAGCGCGTATAGTTTGAACAGCGCGCCGATGGAAGGGGCTGATGCAAAAGAAAAGGGGTTGGGTGATGGTCAGGAGTGGCCTAGACGGTGAGATTTGGGGAAGTGACTTATTCAATCATTCGTTTGCAATAATACATATGTCTATGTGACTCTGAGAGTTGACAATTAATAATATGCAGCAGTGGTGACAACTCTATCTTTTAGCTTGTTGAATGCGTCATTTCTTCCTCCACCCGATCAAATCAAGGTTAAACATTTGCCCAATCGTTCACCCGTACACGTATTTTATTTTCTGGCCCATTTTCACACACAACTTGTTGGGTTTCGACTGCAACAGCTTCCGTCACCTGAATCGGCCAAACCCGAGATGAAATCAGACGCGTCCTAGCGACATGCGCCACGGACAGGTGATTTGCAGGCACGGAAGCGCCGGACCGCGGTTACCCGAGTCTGAGGCTCGACCCTCGCTCGACCACCACACTCGTTGCACATCCACCATCGACTTTCCCTCGGTGAGGGACACTCCCTCCTTGATTCTCTCGCCCGAATGGAGAACTGGCTCCGGCTATGGCTGGCGTTGGCGCCGCCCGGGGAATCCCCGTATGCCTATGTCGCGACCCGCATAATGCAGGTCCTTCCGGAGAGAGCGCACTGGTTCTTTTGGATGCTAGGTTTCGGAGCCATCATCAACTTTGTGTGAGTCGTCTTGGCTTGATCGTTTTCTGCTCGAGGTCGAGGGAATGTTGATCGACGACGCAGAAACCTCGCTGTGAACCTTGTTTGTATTTATGTTATTGGTGCTCGACGGAAGCTCGGGGAATCTAGCCCGTATTGGCTCGTGAGGCTCCGGTATGACCATTCGAGTGAGTCGGGCGGGTGCTGGAAGAGTCGAGGTGTTGACTCGGGCGGACAGGTGGTGTGCCGTATCTGGTGCCCAACGCCATCATGGCGTTTCTCGTCTTCAATGGGATATTTGCTTTGCTTATGCAGCCTTATATATGGATTGTGAGTCTTTCGCACGCCCAGCTGAACCCAACGCCAACTACGTTTGCCAGAATTATGTAGCTTATATGGACGAGACTCGTGCTGCTGGGCTGCGCTCTGGCTTGTTCTTTTGGTCCGTGAATTCCGATCGATGTTCAATCTCCCATCCGCCATATTCACAAAGCTCCTGGATCAGGTACGGCTTTATCTTTGTCTTCGACGGCTCCGGAATGTGGATCAGCGCTTTTGGGACTTTCTATGGTTAGTCTGCGCCTGGCTCCTCGTGTGTATGCTGATTGTGCCTATCAGCAACCCTGCTTCCTCAGCTACTCATCAGTAACAAAGTTAGCAACTCGAGATTTTTTGTACACCCTAGTAAGCATTTCTCCGACTCTCGGCGCCCGGTTGGTCTGAATGGGCTTGCAGTATTTTTGAATACCTTGTGCTATGGGTTACCCGCCGCGCTTTTTGTCACACAGGTTGGTTGTTAGCTGTTGTTGCGGGACTCAATTGAGACAGGGATGTTGCAGACTGTGACTTCGGCACTCTCCCAGATTGCTTGGCGCAACATGACACTCTTGACCTTGGACATTAGCCGGAATTTACAGACGCTTGATCATCAGTGGTTGGCGAATAACAAGTCTGTCGACCCTGGCTTATTAAATGATACACTGGCACTAGCAGACCCGATGATTACAAGGATCATAGAGTCGAGGGACGCGTTTGTGAGGAACGCAATTACGTGTGGTGGTGCGTATGCGTTCGAGTCTGGGTGCACAAATGTTGATTCCGCGTTGGGCAGCCTGGTACTTTTTATGCTTCCTATTCTTTACTCCTAGTGCAATCTGGCTGCTCTTTATTCTTCGTCGAACTGTTACACACAAACTTCAGTTTGTAACTCGAATGCCCACTTCGGGAGTCGACATTCAACTTCCTGTTCCTATGGAACGATTCAGCGAGTCGAATTCGCACGTCGAGGTCGAGACTCCGAGGAATGGGTCTCCAAAACCGCCATGGGGACCGAGACGAACCAAGTCGGCGCCCGTTGCACTGCGGTTACCTCCGGCTGTATCGATCGCTAGGCCTGATTCGGCCAGCGGGAGTGAGACGCCTACAAGTGCTGGGTTTTTGGCTCGTACGACAATTCCTGGACTAGCTGTGCAGACTAGTCCGTCCAGCTTGGAGCACGAGAGAGGGGTGACTAGTTTGGAAGCTGTAGCAAGCCCGAGCAGTTTGGAAAACGGGATTGATGGTGGGCTGGATCACTCACATCGACCGCACGATCCTGGAGGTGTGGGTGCTGGAGGGCCGTGGCAGCTGAACGTAACATTGACGAGTGCCAAGGCTACGAAGAAATTGCGGACTGCGTATTGTACGTATCATTATCTTCTTGGGGCACTGAATTGGCTGATTGAGTTTTGGTGGGGTAGATTCAGCAATGTTGCAGTCTATTGCGACCAGCTTTTGCCTTGCGGTCGCGAGTGCGTCGTGGATCTGGGCCGCAGTGGACGATCAAGTCATTCTGGAGTGAGTTTTATCATGGCCTGAATGGCTGGGTTGCTAAATGCGTGTGACTGTAGCCCGGCCTTGCACGCGACCGCGATTATATTGACCGTGTGGGTGTACCCGTTTATCGGGATCATAGTTGGCGTGTTTATATGCGTAAGTTGCCTCGTTAAGAGAAGGTAATGAGATATATGAACGCTTCTGTAGATCCGCCTTCGGGTTATTGGCTCCCACCCGAGTCCTCGACCCCGATCCAAGTTGATGAGTTACCTGCAGGAGGTCTGGGGATCGAGTTCGCGGTCCGCACGCAGTTAATTTATGTAATCTATACCAATACATTTCGCATACCAGTGTCAGTCCAGTGTCCGGCGTGGGATGGCAACTAGACGCCAGTGCGGATCAGATCAAGGGCGTCACGGTCACGTGGGTGTTGGACAAAGTTGGACGTCTGCAAGTTCTGCCCCTATCTTTCGACTCATTTGCAAGTGTGCATGCAGGTAAGCGGGCTGGTGTCATCCGGAAAGAGCCCAGAGCTGACCACGACAATAGTAACACACGGTTCGTATCTCGAGATCGACTCTATCCCCGCGCATCCACGGCACTGTACGTCTGGGCATCGGCTACACGTTGTGTGAGCTCATAGCCCCACGTTTTCCAGAACTTTCAGGCTTTTACCCTATCGATATGTCATTCGTGGGCTCGCATCGCTCGTCGGCTTCGCTCTCTGCGGACCAAGCCCCTCCAGCACGGGCACCCTCCCCGTTTGCGAACAAACTGCGCCTCAACTCTCCCGCGGGATCGCTTCTCCCGCCCATTCCTCCCCCAGCACCGCTCGGTCTACCGGATATGGAGACCATCTCGCTCGGAAGCATGACATCCAACTCGAAAGTCAAGCCGACGCCCATCCCAAAGCGACGCTCCCAATCGCCGTTGCGCCCCCAAGCCTTTGATCGGAGTATGGATCCAGAGGTCGAGGAAGAAGACGATGACCCTTGGGGAGAACGCCAACGAGCGGCGGCCGGATCACCTAGCATGGCGCGTTTTGCGAGCAACTTTGCCACACGCATGAACTCGCTCTTTAGTCCCGTCGAGCCTGGCTCGAGCATGAATTCGCGCCAGCAGGGAGGACGCATGAGCGATGCAGAGCTCGAGGCCGAGGCTGAACGCGCACGTGAACAGTCTCGACGCGAGGCGGAGCGTATTTTGACCGAAGAGGCTGCTGAACGACGACGCGCAGAGGAAAAGCTGCTCTGGGAAAAGGCGCAACGGAGGGCCAACGAAGAGGCCGAGAAGGATGCGGCTGCAGATCGTGCTTATGCTCAGCTCGCCAAGCCGAGCACTCCTACGCGCGGAATGAGTCTGTCGCCTGTGACGTCGCCGGGCAAGGGCAAGGAAGGCGAAGGTAGCTGGTGGGGTATGGCTAAATCGAAGCTCACCCCGACACGCGAGAAGGAGAAGGAAAAAGAGAAAGAGAAAGAGAAGGAAAAGGAGATGACACCTGCTCAACAGATCATCAACGATACGCGAAACAAGGAGAAGGACAAGGAAAAAGAAAAGGACAAGAGCAAAAAGAGTGGAGACTGGCCTGCTCAACCTGGCGTTCGTAGCACCGACCCAACTCTTCTGGCCATGGCTGCGGCTGCGCGCATGTCGACCTCTCCTGGTGGCTCTGGTAGTAACTTTCTGTCTGGTGCTCTATCCAGTTCACCTGCTCCTCAACAAACTTATTCGCCCAAGCCGATTATGCCACATGAACAACTTGCACGCGAGATTGAAGCGCAAGGAGGCGGGCGCGTCAGTGGAGACTTTTTCGGTACGCGTCTTAGTAGCGATGGACTCGTCGCCCCTCCAAAGACGCCTCTTCCATTTGGCAACCGTGCAACCCCCAGTCCTGCCCCAGCCCTCTACAGCCTGCACGCGCTCAGACGAGCCCAGCTCAGATGGGTCTCTCAAATGCTGGTACTCCACTAGGCGGTCGTTCGCCTAACACCTCTCCCGATAAATCGCCCGGTGCGGACAAGGATAAGCGTCTCAATACCCTTGACAGCGACAAGCGCGGGAGCACAGCCGGTACCACTGATACAGAATCACCCCCGCTATATGCGCAGTTTACGCCTACTGGTGCCCTGGATGTCCCCTTGACTCTGCTTACGATTGCTCGGAGGTTTGAGAAGCTCGAAAAGTGGACAGTCGGGCATGTGCGCGCACTTGAGGAGAGGATGAAAGACGTTGAGCGGTGAGCAGTCACAACTCGTACAGTCTTGTGCTGGTACTGACGAATCCATCTTGGAGGGATAGGTATCTGGTAGACAAGGACAGTAAATCGGATGCTGTTGGACGAGAAATCAACGCGCTCAAGGTTGGGATTCAGGATATTCGCCGAAGCATGGAAAACCTGCGCGAGGCTATCCCGCCGCCACAACCTGTGACATTGCAGCCTCCGGTCCCGGTCACGCCTGTTCGGCCTGCGCGAGTGACCGAGGTCGCCCAGGATTCGAGCACTGTTACTAGCCGTTCGCGGGCCATGTCATCGACTAGCGCGAGCTCATATGCCAGCGCTATTAGTGCGCTCAATGGGGATACGTCCAACCCGGTTGCGGTTCGCACCTCGGTCATCTCACTTGGATCCGTCGAGGCCGACGGAATTGAGGTTCGCCCGAGCGTTGCTGAAGTCGTCACACCCATTGCCCCTCGCCAGCCGTTGCCTGCCGTGCCGTCCATGACCAACTCGATGACAAGCAGTAGTAACAGCATGTCATCACTAGGAATGGGTTCCCCGCCTTCACGGTCGTTTACTTCCCCTCCACCTGGCTCGGGATCACGAGAATTCAAGCCGGTGCCTTTGTCCGCTAAAGAATTTTCTCCGCCACCACCCTTGTCTCGTGTTTCGTCGCTCACCGGAGACAAGCCAACGAGTCCTCCAAGCGGGTTGAGGTCCAGATTACCATACCCCACGGGCGATTATACGTCGCTTGCTCAACCTTCGTCGGCGATCAGCGCGACGGCTGCTTCGTTCCCTATGCCGCCTGGTGCTTCATCAAGCTCTTTGACGCTCTCTGGTGGAAACGAGGGTACGACTGCACCGTTGAGTATCCGAGCGGTACCAAAAGAAAAGGAAAGGAGAAAGAAAAGGAGAAGGACACCACGCCTTTGGCGATTCCTGCGTCTCGGGCACCTCGCGCCGAGTCTGTTTCGCCTACCCCTAGAAAGCGATACACTGTTGCGCTTTCCGGAGGAGGCGACGATGGTCGAGAACGGTCGTTACCTACCCAGACTGCTGTGTTCACTACTTCTCCGTTGGTGACCAGTAGCCCATCTCAACCGCGTTCTCCACCGTCCGGGAATAGGGCACGCTCTCAATCGACTTATGGCTTCCCTCAGCCTCCCCCCTCTCCGTCGCCTTCGCCTGCACCAAAGCCCGGTACGCTGCGTCGTGCGGTGAGCTCGTCCAACGACGGCGGTCTGGCTGCTGTGTTTGCCCAGACGGAAGATTGGGAAGACGTTCGGGAAAAGGTGTTGAGCCCCCGCTTGGCAGGTGGTCCAGAGGCCAAGTTTGTTGATCCGCTTGTGGTGAGACGAAACGCGAACGGAGGTGCGGCCAAGGTCGCTCCTGGACAGGGAGCTGGGCGGGGCAAGGTGCCAATCTCGCAGTTGGTCAAGTTCTTTGATGGGGACAAGTAGAGACGAGGTTTTTGCGACGTGGTACTCTTTTTGCTCTAATGACAGTTTGGGATTTTTGATCAAAGACTTTCTGCTCTTTTTTGGTTTTGTGATTCCATCATGCTCATTTCATTCTCTGTCTCGTGTACTGGGTTTCATGTTATGATCAACGACTTGTGTGTGTTCAACTACATCTTATGCGTAACCTTGATTTCTTTACTATGCGACATCTCCTGGAAGGATTGTCCCGATCGCGATCGCGTCGGAGAGTGTCTTGTTCTGGACGATGTACTGGCTCAGCGGAGGGATGTATTTGTGTACTTCGTCGGCGACGATACGTCCAAAGTAAGCCCAGCCAAGCCTGCCGTGTGGGCGCCGGTCAGTATTGTTCGTGCATGCTGCGGGTAGACTTACGAGTTGAGGTGGGTCGTGTCTGGAACCAGATCGCGCTGAATCAGAGGATGTAGATGAATGAGCAGATGGAACATACCTTTGTTTGTTGTGTTGTAGTCCCAGTTGAAGAGCATAGACTGGTGCTTCCCAAGTTTAGTGATGTAGGTCAAACTGTCGTTTAGGAGGGGGAGAAGCTGGGTATATGCACGGCATAAGTCCCCTATACATTGAAATTACAAGAACCATCGTACCGGAAGCTTTAGTTTTGCGGCCACGTTGATCGTCTCGTTCGAATAAGGACCAAGAATGTCCGTCGGAACGTATTCACTTGCGAATACACGTCGAGCTAGAGACGTGACGAGGATAGGTTTGCACCCAGCTCCTTGGATTATTTTAGTGAGCGATTCGAGGTTGGTGGCAAACTGTGTTGTGTTCATGACTTTTTCTGCGGGTCAAAGAAAACATAAGACAGAGTACATTTATGGAAAACAAAGTGCTCACGGTCGTTGTGCCCAAACTGAATGCTATCGAGAAAGTATGGGTACGAGAGACACACAAACATGGATTGCGCACGTACGTAGCAAATGTTTCTGGTGTTTTGCAGCTTGTAAGCATGGTTTGATACTCGGGGAATGTCTTCCACGACACAGTTGTTGTCTTGTGATAGCATGAGGTAAACGCTCTAGAGCACATTTCTGGAAGGCTGTTACTCACACCACTAACTGACAAGTTGATACAGTTCGCTAGACCTTTGGTATCAGCGCACTGGACCAGAGAACACGTGTTAGTGGCTAGGTAGCTTTTACGATAATTCGAGCAGATATACAAAGCCAGCCCCCCATCCCGCCGTATCAGTGACAGTCGAGTCTCCAATCGTCAAGACGCCTTTCTTATGTCAATCCGTGTACTATGGTGGGTTATATAGAAACTCACTTGGTGTCAGCTTGGGATGAGGACTGGCAGCGACAAATCCAGCGCCGATCGTCAGCAGGACAGAAAAAGAGAACGCGGGCACCATAGTGGCTGGAGGAGGCAATATGGGCAACACGTTGCTTTATTGCTGCTAAACTCATCAAGACTGGTGGCTCCGGCCCGCGCATAGAAGAACGGCAATCCGACCTCGCTTCTAGGAATCTTCGAAGGCACAAAACTCGGGTGAAATGCCCAAAATAACGCTACAGTGCTCAATAATCTCCCACTTAGTTAAAATACTCCGAGTTGATCCGTGAGGAATGTCTTCGAGTTTTGGAAGAAGCAAGCGCACATGGTATTAGAATGCAACAGTCCATCTTTTTATTGGGTGCATCGGAGCAGTAGGTTACAAAGTTCCTGCCAAGGTTTTGCTATTGAAGAGGTAGCATTGGCTACAACATAAGGCGCTAGGGCAGAGACTAGACTTGACTTCATCGGCTACGATACGATCAAAATACAAAGACCCAGGGCTGAAGACGAACAAACAGCTAATCAGAGTCGCTAATGGCGGTAATTCCAGATTACTCACTCGTTGAAATGTGTTGTGTCTTTATTGGTGGCATTCTAGTCCAAACTGAATCTACACAGTGAGCGTTAGGGGGCAAAACATATGCACGGTAGTTGGCACTTACTTGATAGAATTAGGCTTTCCTGGTTTGGTAACGTATGCAAGACTGTCTGCAAGCAAAGGCAAAGGCAATAAAACCCAATTTAGTAGGTCGTAGATTATCTTATAGAAATTACCAGTACCGGATGTTTCAGCTTATTCGCCCCAGTAATGACCTGGTTCGAGTAAGGACCCGAATTGTCGCTAGTGACGTGCTCGCGAGTGAACATTCGGATGACCAACGATAGGATGGGTGAACATCTAATACTCTACATTCGTATGTGTAATGGGGAATATGCCAATAGAGCCATAGCTTATTGGCGGTCTTACAACCAGTGAATGTGGCTTGGTACTCGGTTGAACGTCCAGAGGATGAGATTGTGGCCGTCTTGGTCCATACTTGCTGAGGATCGCGCATATAGTGGCAAAAAAAAACAAAAAAAACATAACACTCACGGCACGGACAGCAAGACTTGTATATTTCGCCAATCCTTTGGTATCTGTGCACTAGTCTTGAGGCTCAAATGAGCTCTAGGAAGATTCATCATCGCTCAAGAGATCTTTGCCCAGCTATGCCAGTGACTGTGCTATCACCGATCAACAAAACACATATAGCTGATGGTCCGTCAATTAAATCATAAGATAGAACATCTCAAACTCACTTGGCGTGGCAGTTGCAACCGAGCTGGCTGCAAGGAATGAGAATATTGTACCAGTAGAACGCATAGCCGCCGGGGCCGACGAGTTGCCGATTACAGCCTGAAAGTCGCACTGCATACCAGCAACAAGGGCAGGGCGATTTCAATTAGATGTTCGTTCTGGCTAAGCAGGAGACTGGAGACACTCCCGCGTTGGACATAAGCTAAGGTCATATGATTAAAGCTCGTCTCCAAAGAAATGTGGAGGTTCTTCTCATTATGCTCCATTTGGAAGAGATAATCCCTATCCTCCTTGTCATCGGGCAGCCGAGTTTACCATACTTCTTAATTGCCAAGATTTTCACGTTTAAAGTACGAATGAATTCTCTTCTAAATTTGGTCAAGCTACATACATTCTGGAAAGGATAGTGAGTAAGGAGCACTGGATGTAAAAGGCTGCGACAAACACACATAGTGTTACACTCGAAATTTATTCACGGTGCATGCGTATGCCAGCCACAGGTCAAGGGGCGTTCTTCTTTGCTTGTGCGGCTTCATAAATATGATCGTTCATGCCAAGTCGGTTCCGAGAAATCTAAATATAGGCGTTTTGTCCAGTTCAAGCCAGTTGTTGTGGCAGAGTCAAGCCTACCTCGAAAACATGAAACTGTTACTCGGGGGCTAATGGATCAGTCACGGTATGTTTTCGAAGGGGTATCACACACCTGCATCCTTGGTACTACCTTCAATGTGAGTAATAGCGATGAGAACGCTCCTTGTTTAGCTTACCGAACATCGTGTTCTGTTCGTCATAATCTCCATTTGCATCCCTTCGGATTAAGGAGCCAAAGTTATGGTCTTGTACCTTTTTTTCGTAGCTAGATTCTCCATGAGGCACTTCCCTACTGTCAAGGGACTCCTTACGATTTCATGAATTTATTCCAACGTAGCTTGTTGTCCTTGGACTTCATCGCGTCCTCGTCAATAACACGGATCGCCGAATGATCGGCGTTGTATTCCGGAAATTGCTCCAGGAAATCGCTGTATATTTCGTCATCGAACCTTCGCAGACAATCAAACACAAGAAATCATGCCAGCATCTGTGTAAGGACGCTTACTTCGTCAACTTCAGCCTAGAGGGAGGGACCGCTTCGAGTAGTTGCCAATAGGTCTATAAAGTACAAGTAGATGTTAATTGCTTCTGTTCGTAAAAAATCATTTATAATATTCAGCGCATACTTGGGCGTGCTCAACTGCTTTCACAGCGAACCTATGCAAACCACGATTCGGTCAAGGTAGATGGCCAAAAGAAGATATCACCAACTGCTTCTCGATCTGCAATACGATTAGAAATGGTCAATCGGCAGTGTATTATATTTACCTCGATCAAATTTTCTGCGGTTTCGGCGTCGAACGTGGTAGTCATTCTGCGAGTCGGACAGCAGGTGGTGGTTAAGAAAATAGGAGATCCTAACAAGGCTTCCTGATCTGGGCGAATTGTAAACAAGACCCTATGACAAATTCGAATTTTGTTGACATCCCCACCAACAGGCAAACGATACGATTCCCTTTGGGCTGGTATGATTGCGAGATTCTCGAAATGCAGTCCGTCGTAGCAGAAGTAGAGAGCGAGGAAGATGGAAGGGCCGCTTCGTGAGCAATATGTCTCATTCTGTTGATTGTAGACAACGCCATTGAATTCGTGGCTAGTATCTCTGTGCTAGATGATTTCCTCGAAGCTCAGAAAAATTCTCTTTCTCGAATCATGGACGGTGTCAGGAGACTTGAAGAACTCAAATCTCAAGCTCTAGTCGATCCTGAGTATGTACTCAAAATGGCCGTAAGCGGGGTGAGTTTATATTGAGGTTCGGGATGTGTGTTGTGTTCTGAGGAGTGTTAGCCAAGTGAAGGCTACCTGAAGCACTCCGAAGCTGTCCGCGGACTAGACACTTCGTTTCCAGATTTAGAATGGTCGCTTTTTGCCCGAGCTGGTATTTTGCTTGTTCTCTCGTATCATCAAATGAACTAACATAACGATACATAGACGACGCCCCTAGCACTTCGAAAGCTATTTCAGGCTCGCGGAGCGGCCTGATTAGATCTAAAATTCAAGATTTCGAGAAAGAACTCGCGGCTCTACCAGCCCTGCCCACCAACTTACTTAACGATACGGAGAGCAGCTGCAGAAAGCGAAAGCGAGTAGAACCTGCTCCTCACCCTGCGAATTCGTCGCCATCAACTCGTCTCGGAGAATTACGCCCCATCTCTGCCACTCTTTTCTCTAATATCCCAGTCAACTCTCCCACTGGTTCGAGCCAACAATATTCCAGGCCAAGTAACCGCACGGTCCCAGTTGTTAACCTGGGTCCCAATCCACACAAAATTGTCCCCCGCGGTCTGGAGCAGGATTGCATGGAAAATTTGGAGCTGCGAAGATCCTGGGCTGCAAAAAACCCGGTCGGCCCAGCTGAAGTTGGACCTTCAGATTCTGTCCCTTGCACGAGTGCTACTATATTCGAAGAGCAGACCCCCTCTGCAGACCAACAATCCAATCACTCTGCTCCAGCTATTCAAGAAGAGTCCTCGGTAATAGTACCGAACGCACAAGAGAGCTTCCTGCGACCTTCAAGAAAACTTGGACTGTGGAAGAGCAACACACATTGGAGAGGCTGTTAGTTGAGATCCCAAGCACCGTAAAGTTTAGGTACGTATCAAAATGCTCACTCCCACGAAGCTCGTCTAACCAGCACATCTTCTAGGTGGGTCAAAATATCAGAAGCAATGGGTGGCACTCGCACACCCCGCCAAGTGGCATCCCGGGTTCAAAAATATTACGAAAAAATGAAGAAACTCGGTGTTACTATTGACTCGGCGGACATGGGTGGCGGCGGACGTGGGGGCAGTAAAGCAACTCAGGGCTTAGACACGCCTACCCGAAAGCCAGGCTCATTACGACAGTCTACGAGAGGAACACCAAAGATAGGCCCTCAGTATACAAAATCTGGCCGGCGACGGTAGCGCATACACCTAGGACCTCAGTCTTCCTGTCGCCCCAATCTCTATTCAATCATCTGTATCTATCTCGAGCAGAAGAAGGCTTTCGAAAGTGTCGTCTAGCCTGGGCGGGCTCGGACCAAACCCATTCATCAGTTGAGAATCCTCTGTTGGAACGCTCCACATGTAGGATTCGGGGCGACGATTCGCGACAAACACATGGGTATCATTCGCAGCCCCAAAACGACCCCATGCAGTTCCAGCCCCTTCCGATTCAAGACGTCTTGCCAGCACCGGCGCAAACGAGAACCAAGTGCCAAAGACCTGCCAGAAGGGTATTTCTTTGGTCAGACTTCGGACTCTGTCTGGTGGGCTGGTAATCAGAATCATTATCATTGATGTAGATTTAATGCAATACTCACATCCAATAATAACCTCTAAGCTGAGTGAAAGGTCACAAAACGGCGGCGAAGTAAGGGTTAGTAAAGTCCTCATTAAATGCGGGTAGAGGTGTGGGAAGTACACCTTAAAACAGGAAACTCAATAACAGAATGAAACCAACAAACTTAATTGGTACCTTACCAGATCGCTGCACAGAACATGGGTGACATTCCTTCTTAGAGCTTTTAACCTTCTGGCGAGCTGGTCTGCGTGCACCGGATTCCCCCACTCAAGCGCATGCGCTTCGAGTCGTATGCTCACACCCGTCAGATGCCCGTGTTCTTTGATGCCTTTCTCTAATAGCGAAACCACATTTTCGAGGTCGGTTACAATCACGTTGGCGTCCGTAGTGCATGTATTTTCTCTGCAATATAACGAGTCGAGCTGACGTGCGACATGGATACCGGCATAGCCCGTTCCGCTCCCAACTTCTACGACTGTTGTTGGTCGAATGCAGTCTTGAAATAAGGAGCACGGAGGATCGAACTCAAGTAATGGTAAACTGCTGGGGTTTGACGTATTCGAATTAGTAGGGCAAACTGGTGGGGGCGTAATATAGACGGCAAGGGTATATGCTGCCTCCCTAGAATAGGTAAATACAATTGCACGGAACGCAAGAAAATGCTCACCATATCCGGCCTGCAATACCGTATTTCTTGATATCTACATCTTGGCTAAAAGCTAGGTTTTCTTTTGATGGGCTGCCGGACGACACCGAGGGCTGGATTGATAAATCTGGAGGGAAATTTGGATCGTGCATATCAACCCAGATATCAATTGAGCAAGTTTTTCAGGCCGTTTGCGGATTCGCTTGCTAAAACCGCGAGAGCTGCAACGGCAAGTTGATGGTAGTGGAGAGGAACATCATTAGCGCCGTAAAATGAGCAAAAAAAACCCCCCCCCGTGATAATTGCGTGCATACAAACGGACTGGGGCCCCCGATATGATGTTCTGGGTTTAGGAATATACCATAAATATGAATAGGATATGAGGTGAATTTCAGTGATTCTGTCTGGAGAAGTCGATCTCTTCCGATGGTTTCTGTAGGTTGTTCTCGGTCATGGTTGTATGTGTGGACCGAGGGAATGAATCATGTGACCCTTTGTTTGACACGCGTCAATCGACGTGGGACTCCAAAACTCCGCCACCCTCTTGCACGCCATGGTCCAGAAACAAAAGTCGAAACCAGCCGGTGTAAAAAACAAGGATACAAAAACTACCCATCAATCACCTTACGCTAACTTTCCGCTCTCACGTTATGCGTCGCTTCTTGGCTCTCAGACACTAGGGCTTGGCTTTACTCTGGGAATGCTGCCGCGGACCATAGTACTTCAAACTGAATTGGCCAAGTTACTTGGTACTCAAGATGATGTGAAGACCTCCCAAGACCATCCGCAACATCCTTTCCTGGACCCTCTGACTGAATCTCCAGCTCGTACCTTGTTCTGGGTCTGCGTCGGCTCATTTATATTAATCGCTTGGAATGCCGGATCGTTGAGGGTGTGGAATGCCGTGGCAAAAGGAGAGCAGGAAGGCTCTTCCGGTGCTCGGGACTCCAAAAAACTATCCGAGTCAGAGAAGACGCTGTTTGGGACAACAATCAAGACCCCTCCAACGCCTGCCAAGTTGCTTGTTCGTACATATGGTCTTGCCTGAATTTCTATTTCTCATTCCTCTATAAGGCCCTAAAAGATGCTTTGGTCGCGACCACGTTCGCCTTCCCAGTTTTATTCTGTCTCATTATGCTTTTCGGAGCGCCTCTCCACAGGTTAGTAGGAAATTCAAATTGAATTAAAACTAGACTAAGTTTCGATAGTCACCTCATACCGACATCTTTCTTAGCCCTATTGATAGCAATTCTCACTGTATGGACACCCGCCTTTACTTTTGGTCTCCCAGGTTTCTCTTCCACATTGGTTGATCAGGAGCGACGGCAAAGGTGGATAGATACGTTTGTTGAATTCTCGTAAGCCTTCACCGATTCATTCGTTGGCTACATTCTCATTGAAAGTCATCCAGGGTTCGTTCTCCTGTTGATCGAGCCGTTGTCTTTCCTGCACTTGGCGCCATCGTAGGCTGCTGGCTAGGTGCATTGCCGATGCCATTGGATTGGGATAGACCTTGGCAGGTAGGCACATAAGAGCTTACAACAACTTCATAAACTGAAGCACCAAGCAGGCTTGGCCCTTGACCTCCGCATACATGGCAGTGGTTGGACACGTCGTTGGTGCAGGAACCTCGCTCGCGGTCAGCGTCGCCCAATTCTTGCTCATTGAGGCAGAGTTAGAGAAACGTAGCGAACAATGATAGTCACTGCACTGTAAGATTTTGGCATGAATTCAGAACTGCTCCGTTTTGACAACACTCCGTTGTCTATCCAGGTAGACCTTTATTCCATTTCCATACCACGGATTAGTTGGTGCTTCGATTGTATCCTGGAAGAGCTCATAGCCAGGCATGTAACGTGCCACAAAACTAGATACTTTATTTAATAGCGCTAATACTGCTGTGTGAAACAAGCTTACCTGTGCACTTGTTCGTCTGACATTCCTTGCCCTCCGTTTTTTGCCTTCATCGCGTGTTCTTGTTGTAACCTCCATTCAAAGACATAGTGGAGGCTTTCGGGGACAATCTACACTCGTATAAATATTGGAGAAACGGTCCCGTGATATGACAGGATGCTCAACTCGCCTGAATGAAATGGGTGAAGTATCGGTACCACAAGTCCGCATATCCTCTAAGGTTATGGTTTATGTCCGCTAAAGCCGTCAGCGAGTGTCCCTTGAAAAATGGCTCCGATCGAGGTGAAGCTGAAACTTCTAATTTAGTATCCGGCGAGTGATACCTTTCCTTCAATTCTTCTTCTTCCAAAGGTTGGAATCCGAAACACCACCCCTCAAGGATCACTACGTCCACCGGCGGACGTAGTATTTCAACTTTGTCTGATCGATCTCCATAGCCCCCATATGCGCTTTTGTCAAAGACAGGCAGACCGATCTCTCCCCCCTTCTCGTTAATATGAGCCAAGTCTTCGAGGATACTCTTTCCCAACACTGGATCGTGGGTTCCCGGCTGGCCACGACCGTTCAACAAGGCATTGTCGGGGTGAGTCCGCGCGAGCTGGGTTAGGCCAGAATAAGGAAGGTAGAGGTCATCGATGGAAAATACGACCGCGTGAACTGGCGTAGGAAGGTTTCGTAGTGCGGCCTGCGTTTGAGAGGTGAGCGTAGTCTTTCCTACCAAGCACCAGACTTGGTTAGTTTTGTTATAGTATACCAACAATGAATTATCAGACGAACCGCATCCTTGAGGCCCTTGGAACCCAAAAAAGAGAGGGCGGGTGCTAGTTCGAGAAGTCGCTAGAGCACGAGCAATAAAATCAGCACAGATGCGGGCCGCGGGGTAGATTGTGGTGGACATGGTCAAGATCAAAAGATCGCAATGATTCGAACGATGTGAGTCAAATAGGATCACCACTGAATGATTTGATAAAGCGCGAAGCATGCTATTCCGTCATGATAGCGGGACACCTATGCATATAGCCACCTGTATCCGCAGAGCTCTGTCAGGTGTGGATGATTTGTTGAAATATCCATAAAGAGTGGATTTTGTTGTAGATAGATGATGTTATCCTTATTTTCAAGTACAAATCGCCAGAAAATAGGGTGCTCTCGTCTGTATGCTTTCGCTACATACGCTGGCCCGCCGCAGGCTTTGCTAGTTTTCCAAGCTTGACATCCGCAATCCCTTGTCTATCTTCTGGCTTGCGGTCCAGTCGTTTTGTCTCTTTATATTATGATATCTTTAGAGGCTTCTAGTGGTAAAAAACAGGGCAGATAACCTTGACTGCTCGACTCCTTCCTCAATGTTGGCCATCGCAGCCAGTTGTAAGTTGTCTGGACTCACACTTGATCTTGTTGATTAAGCGCCAGTCGTTTTGAAGAAAACGATGGGTCTACCATCATCTCACACCTCAATCTGTTACGCGGCCAGACTCTCCCACAAGGTTCAAGGCAGCACACACCCAGAGCCACCACTCACCATATACTGAGGCTGCTCGCGCGACACTTCTGAATGACATCCCTAATCCCGAAGGTCCCGGAAATCGACTTACAGTCTCTATTATCTGCAACACTAGCTCATGTATCAACTGGCGGCACGTTTGAGGCAGTGGATCGTCGGCTAGGGCAAGCACATCTTGTGAACGGGCGGTGGCAATGCTTGAAGAACAATCTAAATGACCAAAAAGTTCCAGAAAAGAAAGTCTTTCGATTCCTTGAAACCATCTTTCAGCGGGTCTTGTCGGTCGCCGGAGTTTCTGAACCCTTGGCACACTTGACAGTTGCTGGAAGCACAACATCACTTTACCAGCGTACGAATCGGACCCACTCAATCGGCCGCGGCACACGTGTGTGGAGGGTCCAAAACCTAAAGGAACTACGCTGCCCATCTAGGCCAGAATATGCGCTGAAGGACACATGGATCCATGACGATCGCCCGACCAGACACGAGACAATTCTCAAGATCAAGCGCGCACAACCAGCTTATGGGAAATGCTTCCTCGCCTTCTTGGATGCTGGATTTGCGCTGGCTGATTGGGAGAACTCGCAACCGGACAACGCAAGACAGACGATACGTCGCAGGCATGGCTTTGTGCTCACAAGTCAGGGTTTTCGACTCCGGGCCTCTGAAACCGTGAATCGAAGTACTCTGGAGACGTCAGGGCCATTGGGGACGTTGGGTCTATTACAGACGTCGGGCCCATCGGTGAAATCGAGGAAATCCGGAGAGTCGAGGCAATCTGGGAGATCTGGTGGATTGGGGACATCAGGTACGACTGGACAGTCCACCAGTGCTTCACAATACACCCCAATCGCGTCAAAAGGGGGATACTGGGACTATTCAAAATCAAATATCTTCCCTCGCCAGCATTATCGAATCATTTTTGAGGAAATTGGTACACCCATACACTATCTCCGGAACTACAAGGACATAATAACCGCCATCAAAGGAGCGTCTGAAGGTAAATCCCACCCCTCATTATAAGAAATGTTTGTGGTTTGACACACATACCTAGGTCTCCACGCCATTCACCTGACAGGACATGTTCATCGTGATGTCAGCTCAGGAAACATCCTGCTCGTTAAGCAGATGAAAGGAGAAGGTGACCTCGGAAAGATTATTGATCTCGAGTACGTTAAGGTCCTCGAGAAAGAGTCGAACCTTCGCGATGTCAAAATGGTAAATAATTGGCCTGAGGTTGGTACGCTTTATTGCTCAATCTGGAGGGCTCGCAGGGAACGTACGAATTCATGGCCACCGAAGTTGCAGAAATAGCCTACATGCACGCCCCGCCTGAAAACACTTTTCTTCGCGCCCCCAAAGAACCGATACTCCCACCATTTTGCCAAAACCAGTTCCACGATCTAGAGTCTGTTTGGTGGGTTTGTATGTGGATGGTTCTTCGAACTTTTGGGCCATTGGATACCTCAACTAGACAGTTTCTGGACGACTACCGTCATGTTTTCGACAACCACCAGGCTCGGCATTCTTTCTTGACGAACGCAGTGTTGTTCAGAAAGTACACCGTGCATATAGCCGAGCGAAATATCCCAAATGCCATGCTGTTTTGGCGCAATCATCTGAATAAAGGTTATGGAGATGCCTATGCCAAAAATCAATTTGGAAACGTGCGCATGGATATTCTCGATGGGGTTCGGAAAACGCAAAAGGATGTGTTGGACGTGATTTCGAAAACCACGGCGGATTATCCTCCTGATCTATTGCATTTATCAGACCTACGGGTGATGGAAGACCTTTTGAAAGAAATGAAATCCTGATGTATTGTAATGGTCAAAGTTATAACTAAACGTAGTGGTTGACCTCTCGGCTACATACACCCACAGCGGTGATAGTCGTGACGACCGACCTTCGTATCAATAAGTCTGAAAACTAACATCAAATTTGGTATATTCAAAACCAACACGATGCAAAAGACGCAGTAATGCATCCCTTAATTGCCGTTAAGCAGAGTATAATCGATGGGTTCCAATCTCAGTACTAGTCGAGCCCGTTTGTGTGTTTTTAGAAGTCAAAGCCTTTATTCAAGTCCTCCTAACCACGAATTCAACAAACCTACCCTGAGATGTGCGTTAGAAGGGACTAACCTTGAGGAGTTCTTTCATGCCATCGGGTAAAATAGGCTCTCCATTTGGATGAGTTATGTATCCTGAGTAATCGTCGTTGAAATCAATGTTAGATATTGGGTTATCAAAAACATACGAAATGGCATCTCCACGCTTTCCTTTGCATTGAATCGGATGGTTGGATGATCGACGTAAGGTATAGTTTCGAGAGATTCTGGGAGAACGTTTTGTCAGAACTTATACTAACAATACACCCAGGCTTACCTCCATCGACTACCACTCGCTTGGTCACACCAAGGGCAGTATCTGTGGTCATCTGTATACTGCCGAGATGTCGATTTGGAAAACCTAGCACTCGGAGCTCGGACGTTCTGTCTCTTGGTGGGTCGTCACCTAACATTGTCGCTCAATTAGCTACCTAATTAATCAAAGTAAAAACTTACCTAAGATTCCCTGTAGGTAGAACCTTTTCCATGAGATTGTATGGTGAACGGTCAATAATTTGACGTACGCCAAACAAGAACCATCGAAATTTGTTGCCGTCTTCTGGCGACAATGCGTGCTCTGCCTTTGGGTCGAGAAGACAGACCTCATCCAGCTTGACGCCTTGTGATTTCATTACGTCTAATACGCCCGCCGTATGAACCTCAAATTTCGAGCCGGACGACGCCGAGGCAAGTTCGGTGTCGAGAGCTTTTTTGGAAGAGGCGCTGAGATGGGTGAAAAGCACTGACGAGGACACTCCAGCAATGGTTACCATTTGCTTCATCGTTCTATTAGCTTCTCGAGCAAGTGGACAGGATTGGGACTTGCTTTGTATTCTAGGTATACCCAGGGCGGAACTGTTTTACTCTGCTCGTCGTCTTCTTCCATATGCTCTGCCAGAATCAGTTTCATGTAGCCTGAGACAATCTGATGCTCACCTATGACGAAAGAGTGCGGCATTGTCAAGGGGTGTCGAGGCTGCGATCAGGTGCCCAGCCGATCCAATTGATATCCGCATCGGTGGCTGTGCCCCCTGATGATCTAGAACGAACCACCACCCCTAAGCTTGATTCACTCGCGATGGCAGACCATGAAAACAGCTCTGAGAACAAACAAACCGGGGACGGAATCGTATATATGACACCTTATAAAGCTATACTATCGCCCGAGGACCTAGAAATATGGAAACAGTCCGCCACTCACCAAAAGATAGTCGACTACATCCTGCAACTTAATTCCAGTATAACTGGAAAGAAGCTGACCGATTCTGTACCCGAGAGTGATGTGAGCACCGCGCATTCTTTTTCATATTGGTCAACTAAATCAAAGCATCCCAGGCAATTACGTCCGTGATCAAAGTCCTGGAGCAAGTCGAATCCATTGCACAAAATACCCCACCCGTCAATAACAATGCCTCTCGATTCGGTAATCCTGCATTTAAAACATTCTATGACAAAGTCCAAGAGGTTAGAGGCTTTCATTTCGTCTTCGGGATACCGGTTCAACTTGGTTTAACAAGGCAATGTCGTCTCTTCACGTCACCATTCCAGGAATTCCACAAGAAGCCATACCCGAAATATCAGCTTATCTTCAGGAATCTTGGGGAAGCCGTGCGCGTATTGACTATGGAAGTGGGATGGAGCTCAATTTCTTATGTTGGTTGTAAGTAATATTTAAATACTGCCTCTTTGGCGGCTAGTTGATTCGTTTTACAGGTTTTGCCTCGAGTCTTTGGGTGTTTTCTCAGCCGAAGACCATCCTGCGCTCGTATTGAGGGTATTTTGGCGGTAAGCATTTGGTTCGTGGTCATAACCGATGACATGATGAACCATTGCCCAACACCAGATATATCAGTGTGATGCGTTTGTTGCAGAAGACCTATTGGCTGGAGCCTGCTGGGTCACACGGCGTCTGGGGGCTCGACGACTACCACTTTCTTCCCTTTTTGTGGGGTAGCGGGCAGCTAGTTGGTATGCGTATCACAATTGACTGCTATTTTGTTATTAATACATTTGTGGCAGGACACCCACACCTTCGCCCAAAGTCTATACACAACGCAGAGTTAATCGAAGAATTCTCCAAAGACTATATGTACTTTGCTTGCATCGAGTTCATCAATTCGGTTGGTGGCAGTTGAGGTAACCCCCACCCTCCGCTTACACATCATTGTCAGGTCAAGACCGCGTCACTACGCTGGCACTCTCCAATGCTCGACGATATCTCAGGGGTAAGCATGTTCTCATCGTAAACAATGTCGAGGTTGACTCCCCATGTGTTAGGTAAAAACCTGGGACAAAGTTAACTCTGGTATGATCAAAATGTACAATGCTGAGGTTTTAGGCAAGCTCCCTGTTGCACAACACTTTCTATTTGGCTCGGTCATTCCACGCCCAGAAGGCATCGCTGCCCCTTCCCATAGATCTCAAGACGACCCGCATTGGGGTCATGCGCACGCTACTACCGGCGCTGTCGGGCAGCATCAGTCTGGCTGGGGAGATTGCTGTGGGATACCTGTGCCCAGCGCATTTGCGGCAGCACAGGCTGAGAAGGATAAACAAGGCGCAATTCGGCCTGTCGGTATGCCGTTAGCCGGAGGTAACATTCGACCTGTGCCTTTTGATTGATAATGCCTTTCGACATACACTTTTCTGGATCATTTGGACAATTAATCACACTTCATGAAACCAGCAATGCCCCAACGGTGCTCAAGGCTCAGCTCCGAGCAGAAAATAACCGAGCCATTTATCCATAACTACCAGTAGAACGGCTGTATCAGTCGGCACACCCAAAGATGTTCCCCCTGTGGATGCAATGCATAGATAGCCGTCGCTTCTCGTGACATCCCGAGTTCTCTGGGGTCCACCTCATCCAACTATTAACGGGCACGGCGAGTTGTCTCCGAGAAACATTACAGAACGACTTCTCAATTACATGAATTAGATAAGGTTAGATAAATCGAGTTTAGGAGATGTCACCAGATTGACGCTGGTGCCTAAATTGTCCAGTCTGGCTCAAAATATTGCCAGTTAACACATTGTATTGATAGGTGTATTGATAGGCAAGACATTAATTTCACGCATACCACGTTGCAACAGAGCTATATAAGGCCTAGGAGAACTTCAGGTTAGTCCAAACATTCCCGTTCACTACTACTTCTTGCTGGCTCATGGCGTTACAGATGTTGGAAGGGGCACAATGGCCTACCACTAGACTAATTTCTACTGGACTACTGGCAGTTACAGTGCCCTTTTGTATCGGTACCATGTGGATTAAGTACAATGCCAAGCGGCTTCCACTTCCACCATCCCCTCCTTCAAATCTCTGGGTTGGCGGGCATCGGTATCTTATGCCCAAACCTGGCGACAAACACCTATTCTGGCAAGTATTCACAAAACTAGCTCGAGAGCACGGTAAGCCTTGAGCAAGGTTTGTACATGACCGCGGGGTGAATATTCTTCTCAAATAAGGGGATGTCATGTACCTCTCTATCGATGGCGAGGATACAATCATCTTGTCCTCTTACGAAGCGATAAACGATCTATTTGTTACACGAGGAACAATATACTCGGATCGTCAGGTTCAGCCATGGCTCACAGACGTGTCAGTTTATATCCTCAAATCGGATTTGCATTTTGTGCTGATTTTGACGAATAATTAGCATGGGTTGGAAGAATGTTATGTCCTTCAGGCAATGTGACGACTACTGGCGCAAATCGCGTCGCCTGGCAAATATTGGTTTCGGCAAACAGGCCGCGGAGACTTACCATGCTGCCCAGGCAAAAGCCGTTCATCAGTTTCTTCAGCGCATTGTCTCACATCCGGATGAATGGAGGAAAGATTTGGACTGGTAACTATTTATTGCAGGGGTTTTTATATATATAAAAGGCCACTGAATGCTGCGCTTTCGGTACAGCATGGTTGCGTTGATCATCATGCGCATTATTTACGGCTACACCATCGAAGGTCCCTCGGATCCTTTTATCAAGTTCGCATATGGGGCTCTAAACTCCGTGCAAGCCACGCGATATACACCCAGCTGGGCCATGTCGATAATTAAACGGTTCCCAATACTGTGCTCTTTTCCGTCATGGTTGCCCGGAATGGGGTGGAAACGTCGGTGGCTGAAAGAGCGTCACTGGATTTACGATACGGTTGAACGGCCTTGGGACTGGACCAAGAAAAAAATGGCGAGTAATTGTGTCTGGTAAAAGTATCTCGGCATTCTATGTATGATCGCATTGGTTTATGATAGGCTACTGGAACTGCGAGTCCCTCCTTTGTATCCAAACTTCTTGAGGAAAACAATGATGGACTTGATGGGGAGGACGCAATCAAATGGGTTTCAGGTGGAATGTTTATAGCGGGGTCACACACCACCGTCGCCGCAGTATCCAATTTTATTCTGGCTATGGTACTACACCCAGATGTGGTCAGGCGAGCCCAGAACGAGATCGACTGTGTTGTGGGGTCGGAAAGGCTGCCTGGGATAATGGATCAAGATAAGCTGATTTACGTGGAATGCTTGATTCTGGAGGTCTTGAGGTGGAGGGCCGTGGCACCTTTAGGTAAAACTGAACTAAATTGCATTGGTACTATGCTAATCCGAAAAAGGACTACTACACCGCGTAGGCGTTGAGGACGAGTACAGAGGCTACAGAATTCCAGCTGGTAGCATAGTTGCAAGCAACTTATACGCAGTAAGTATATGCGCTTGGTCCGCTCACTGCGCATGCTGACATTTAGCAATTCAAGGTCATGCATGATGAGAAACTGTTCCCAGAGCCTCATCTCTTCAAACCCGAGCGCTTTCTAGACGAGCATACAGGCAAGCAAGCGTTACCTGGGCTATCCATTAACCCGCGTGATATTATTTTTGGTATTGGTCGTCGCTCTTGCCCTGGTTTTCGTGTGGCTAGCACTACATTGTTCTTGACCATCGCCAGCATGCTCGCGACAATGGATTTTGCTCGCGCCAAAGGGGACGAAAGTGATCTTGAGGTTGGATACGTATCTGGGCTAGTTTCGTGAGTAAACTATTAGGCTTTCATCTCCTGTCGTACCTTATGCCGGTTTACCACTGAACAGAATGCCACTGCCATTCAAATGCTCGATTAAACCTCGGTCAGAAGCTGCCGTAAAGCTGATCAACGAGACGGTTCTATTTGAGCAGGAGTGAGCCCATTGGTACACGTCGAGACGGCTAGGCCGTCTTCCCATGCTCTAGGCGCGACCTGGACACGAAGATGTATGCGTACGCGGTCGAGGTGGTCTCGTGACTGTGCCAAGCCGAAGTTTATTGTGTGTTGTTTGTGTCGGGGATACCCGCTGGAAGGAATAGAAAAAAAGTGAATAGTTTTTGTGTGCTGGTGGTGGCCGATGACATTCTGTTCCAACCAAGAATCCCGATGTCCCGGAGAAAACAAGACTCACATCTTCCTAAGACCTATATGCATTCTGACTGACACAAGTGGCGCCACACACGGCTTGTGGCGCAATCGATAGACCAAACTAGCGCATTGTCAGTTATGAGGCAGATGCTGGCGCGCACTGTGGATTGGATCGCAAGCTTCTTGCCATGTACATGCACCGAAAAACGCCTATTGTTTAATAACAAATGAGCTCGTATTCAAATCTTTTGCACCTCGCTCGAGAACGTCCTTCTGCCGAAGAGCACCGCGAACGGGGTGTGCTGACGCCGGGAAGGTAATCTAAAGTCGTGAGAAAAACTACTGGCCGCCCGGAAGCTGGATTTGTATAGCTATTTTACTATTTGAGGTGGCGCTTGGCGTGGATGCAGATAGATTCATGCCGGACGGCCCGAGGCGCCCGAAGAGTTCCTTCCTCACGTGTTGCGCTGGCCCATACCCGACCACGATGAGTCTCCCCCTCCCCAGTCAGGCGGAGATCAAGAATACGTTTTCTCTCCAAAATCTGCGTTCTCGCGCCGGGGCGAGGTTTGCTATCATTGGACTTGCTGGGCTTTGTCTTGTCTACTATCTCGCAGCGCCAGACCCTTATAGACCTGATCTCGCATGGGGACGCGAACGTCCCCCGCCACCCTCATGGGACATCGACTTTGACGGCCCCCCACAGCCTCCTCATACCGGGGAAGGAGGTCCCATAGCAACGCCTCCAAATGCGACAATGGTTCAGCGCGCTGAGGCGGTTCGCCAAGCTTTCAAGCACGCGTACGGGTCGTATACGCGTGCTGCATGGGGCCTCGACGAAATCTTACCAAACAGCAACGGAAGCACTAACAAGTGAGTCGTGAGCTGTCTCTCCTCGGCAAGCCGTCAATGTTAACCATTTCGTTCAAGTTTCAATGGCTGGGGTGTATCCATCATCGACTCTATTAGCACCATACAGCTGATGCAGCTCAAGGAAGAATATGATAGCGCTCTCGACTATGTCGCGAGAATGAACTTTGATATTGCGGGCAATGGATATGCTCCATTTTTCGAGACGGCGATCAGGTACTTGGGCGGATTGGCCAGCGCCCACGCGTTGGCGACCAGCAATATCACTGGACCTTTGAGCTCCACAAGCGCTGGTATGTATCATATTTCTCGTTTTGTTTTTCGATATACGTACTGATTAGGTCCCCGGCTATCTCCATGGCCTTTGGTAGTTAAATCTGGCGTTGGCCCAATCGCACCCCAGACCTCCCCGCCAACGTATGGTGGCCGAGAGCACATTCTTTTACGTAAAGCGGTATTGCTTGCGGATAAGCTTCTACCTGTGTTTGACTCGCCAAGTGGTTTGCCTTGGTATGGTGTCAAAACGAGTGGACCACCGCCGATTTACACTTCGGACGACCCCAAAAGCTACAAGTATGGTACGCAAAGTTATATGTTTTTCGTCTAATTACTATACTAACCATCACTTCTTGCTTTTACCTGTAGCCAAGGAGAGTGACAATGCTCCTGGTGCCCGGGTATCTCCAAGTGGGGCTGCACCATTGGCGGAGTTTGCGAGTTGCCAGGTGGAGCTCAAGTACTTGGCATATGCGACTGGCGAGGCACGGTATTACTGGGCGGTGAGTCTCAGCCATATTTCCGAGTTGGAGTTAGACAACTTGTGACCGACGTGGTTATCAAAGAGGCTCTTGCTGATCATTTACGTTTAGGCTGAGCGGGTCATGGAAGCCATGAAAAGGAGTGCCCCATCTTTAACGTTACCCGGTTTGTTCCCGATTTATTGGGATCGTACCACTGGTCAGCCTACAGGAGGTATATGTTTAACCATTCAATACTAGTTCTTGGGTACTGATACAGCTCGCTAGATCATATTTCGCTGGGCGCAATGGCAGATAGTGGTTTCGAGTATCTGTTGAAGCAATACTTGGTTTCGGGAAGAACCGAGACGCAGCTCCGAGATCTATGTCAGTTTTTTGGGATTCTCCCCGGTGGCGCTTTGAACTGACCCTGCTTTTATATTTGCAGGGCTAGCTTCTTCCGACTCGATCATCAATCACATGCTGTTCCTCTCACCTACTCGCAAATTGCTTTACGTCTCGGATATTAGCGGATCGAGACATGACCAGAGCGGCAAACTTGAGCACCTGTCATGCTTCTTGCCAGGACTTTTTGCCCTAGGTATGTGGATTATTTTAACACGAGGATGCGGGAGCATTAACGGTTCAATAGGCGCAGACCAGTTGACCGAAAAAGAAGGAATGACGAAAGAACGCAAGGAGAGATACATGTGGGTTGCCACTGGTTTGGCTCAGACTTGTGCAGGCGTGTACGAGGACATGGAGAGTGGTAGGTCTTCTGATCGATCTGCTGTGGCCTGACTGAGTAACTCATGGCCGTTACACAAAGGTATTGGCGCCGAGGAAGTCATGTTTGAGCCTACGAACCCCAAATGGATCGACCTTCTCAAAAAATGGGAGCGAGGTCGCCGTCCTGGCGATCTTCCACCCGGCGTCGCAAAGGACTTTGTTCGCAAGGGCTCATCTGAAGTGCGTGATTACCGGATCCGGGATGCGAGGTGGTTGTCTAGGCCAGAGGTAAGCCGCCCGCTACTTTTTTTGTACGTAAGTCTGATGTTTCTTCCACGCCAGACTCTTGAGAGCATATTCTTGCTTTGGCGCACGACCAAAGATCCTGTCTGGCGGGAGCGCGGCTGGAAGATCTTCCAGGCCATTGAAAAACATTCGCGTACCAAGACTGGATACGGATCTGTTGCGCATGTCGATGTTGCGCATGGTACTACTACGATCAACTCGCAGCCTAGGTTGGTTTTCATAGTTTGGTTCGATTGAGCTCGTACTTATCTTGATGGTTTGCAGCTACTTCTTGGCCGAGACACTCAAGTATCTTTTCCTGCTTTTTAGCGAGGATAGCGCGTTCCCATTGGACCGATTTGTGTTCAACACCGAAGCTCATCCGTTGAGCGTCTGGAAGTGGCGTGAGTGGGAGATGAAGAAGTACAAGATCCGGTAAAATGTTAGATGGGGCACTCTTGGTACACATGTATATATTACTGTGTGTTTCTTTGTGTAGTATATCGATTTGAATGTCGACGACAAACTTCCGACCAGCCGTTTTATTTGTGGGGTCAGCCGTTTTTGGGTTTTAGATAGACGTAAAGTGAATGATGTAATTGAGGGGCATAGCATATGTCTACAATAGGGGCATATTCTAAGAATTGTACCCATCTGGCATCTAGTTGAACTTCCACGATGCACCATTGAGCTTACCAGCGCCTTCAGAATAGTTAGCGGGCAAGATTTCATCAAGCCTGAAAAATATGACGAACCGAGGGAAGCAAACTGCTGGAACGCAGATGGGGATAGATCGATGTCGTTGTACCCGCAAGCATAGCACCTGTCAACAATGCCGACCTTGATGGTCTTTCCGTTCCATGTAAAGTTGGCTGTCTTTCCACATGCCTTGCTGTGGTTCGGGTTGGCATCTAAGTGTGTGGTGATTAGAACATACGCCAACGATGCTCGCAAGTGTTGCGTTCTACTTACCGACCATCATCTCTTGGAACAAGCTGGTGCCGATGGCGGCAACCCACTCGTAGTCTTGCTGTGGAAGTGTATTTATATAGCTACCTCGAACAGCATGTAACGGAACAGACTTACGTTTTGCCAGCCGCAGGCACCAACTCCGACTGACGGATTGTCTAACGAAAAAGTAAGTATTAAGGAAGTTATTGCATCTACTTCGCCAA
This sequence comes from Ceratobasidium sp. AG-Ba, assembly GCA_016906575.1. NCBI lineage: Eukaryota > Fungi > Basidiomycota > Agaricomycetes > Cantharellales > Ceratobasidiaceae > Ceratobasidium > Ceratobasidium sp. AG-Ba. The sequence continues at coordinate 1,580,021 of CP059639.1, forward strand.
ATCTTACAGTATGTGGCCTACAAAAAATTAGATTTAGTTTCCCTCATGCTTTCAGTCCAGATAGCTGCTTACCCATCCACTGTGAACATCATAAGGACCACGAGCGGCAAGCTCCTGGGTGGAGGCTTCGACAGGGGCGGCAGCAGCCGTGGACACAAGGCTCAAAGCCGAGGCGACGAGCACAACAACCTTGGTGAAAGCGTACATGTTTGATATCAAAGTGAGAAAGAAATGTGTCTACGAGTAGATGATGTAGGAGAAGCTGGTGATGACTCGGTAGGACCGGGAACGGGAGTATTTATACTACATCAGACCTCGAATAGCTGTAACTTGAGAAAAAGTATTTGATTGCATATAATTTGGTGGTAGACTCTACCGGTCAGAGAAAGACCGAGGTGATGCGGAGGGCGGTGGATGTATGCGCTGGCTCGGACTCGCTTACAACGCTAAGGGCCTAAGCGCATTTAGCGCTTGTAGGCGGCTCTGCATATCGTGTGGACGCTCGGGCTACAATCTGTAGTACGAGGTACACAGCGGCCAACACTCCTTACTTTGCCTTGGCATACACCATGGATTCGTCGCGTTCCTGGAGTAGGTGATAGGTTATGCATGATGCTCGCCGCGTATCAGTGTCGGGAATGAAATACCGAGTGCGTAGACGGTGCCTGGACTCAAGCGAGAACCGTTCACATCGCACAATGGTTAATGGAGATTTCTCCCCGATGCTTCCTTGATGTTCGCGAGGGCAGTGTATTTGCTCGAAAGCTGCGGTAGCGTGAATAGCTACAAAGTAAACAATCATGTCGATCTGTTTTTGTATTGTTTAGTGAGTTGATTGATATTACGAGTCGGTGTTTGATATTTGCGGCTATATTTAAGTGAGACCATAGCGAGCGAATAGAGTTAGTGAGGACAGAAGGAGCACCCTTCTCTGAACCACTCCGTTGCACGTGACCCGGCCATGCCGGGATCACCGAGCACCAGCTTCACCACCAAACAGGTTCAACTCTGCAGTGGTTCTCAAAATGGGCGAATCGACCTTATAGCTTCCATTCTTACGAACCATCGATGGTACAGATGCAACGTGTACATTACTGCTAGTCATTCTAATTACTATAGCATGGTCGTGGTATGGTGGCATTAGCAGTGTAGCTATGGTAGTTGGTGAGAACTGTTGTTACAAATTGTGCGGTGTAAATAGAAAAACAATGCTACTAAACTGCCCAGATATCGATGTATTCGGGTGACGGACTCCTAGCACGGGCTGAAGGCTTATTCGAAGCTGGATGAGCGGCCGGGTTGCAAGCCAGGGGTTCATCGTCAAAGAAATCTACCTTCTTGACTTTAGCTTTGGTTGACCGAGTAGTACCACCCAGTGGGGGCTTTGAGCGAGACCCTGTTGCCTTGCGAGGTTTGGTTGATGGCTTGCTAGACAACGACAGACCGGCAAGTGCTTGATCGAGCTCGGCCAAGGCTGGATCCTCAGTAGTGCCCTTTGCTGTCCTTACTTGGACCTTTTTACCTATCGCGGTGAGTTTCTTGGAGCCGGTGCTCAGGGATTTAGGGGCTCGCGTCTTGTTGCGCGGGGCGATGGGATCTAGTGGGGGCGTATTTTCGTCCTCTGTGTCACATTGGATAGCGTCCATTTCAGCCCCAAAATCTTCGACATCGGATGGGGGGTCGTTTCGGATAGCGCGCTGGGCAATTCGATTCGGTTGCGGTTTTGAAGCCGTTTTGGGTATCATCTGTTTGATGGTTTTGGATGGTTTCATAGGTTTCGTTGTCGCAGCTGCCTGGTCTGCAGGCTTAGGTTGAACCCTAGACTGTTGGGTAACTTGAAGATCGTCCAGATGCCTAGCCAATTCGTCGTCGGTGGCTTCGCTAGCCTCTTCGTCTTCTTCATCGCCCTCTTCATCTTCTTGTTCAGAAGCGGGCTTTTCAAGTCCACCACGGGCACGGCGGTAACATCCACGAATCACGTCTCCCCACAGGACGTATTTGTTGCATGCTTTGCAGACACCCCCGCGCGGGATCAAGGGCGAGTTCCTATCACGAAAATATTGGGAAAGGCAAGTAAGGTGAGTCATCGCAAGACAAGTCGGATGTGGACAAAGCGCGATTGCCAAGTGGTCCTACGATCAACGACTTAGTGGAAAGTATCTATAAAGTGCGAACAACCGGACTTACTATTCGTTTGCCCTTCAAATCTCGAGGACATAGCGAGCATGTTATCTGGTCTCCACGATCTACCATGCCTTGGTACTTTTCGATATGAGACAATGTAAACTTGGCTATATGCTTGGTTTTTAGTTGAAGTTGTGACCAGAATTTGAAAGACGCACTGTCTTTCACATCGATGGGACCTGTCCGTATGGGTTGCTTCTCACTGCTAGGGATTGAAGCCTTTCCGTCCACGCCTTCATATTCGACAGTATATGTAAACCCACGAGGAAGAGGCGTATCAAGCCCGGGCTGTTGAACTTGATCCCAGAGTTTCTTCGCTTCTTCAGTGAATATCTTGACATGCAGAGGCCATGTATTGTAAGGAGCTAGAGGTAGCATCGTCCGAGCCACGCTGATCAGTAGGATAAAAATCAGCTTACAAGAATTTCAACTACGATGCATACACACAGTATTTTTGTTTTCAATAGATTTGCCTTGGCGTCGCGCTTGAAGATGTGGGCTCCCTGCTTCCCTGTTTGCGAGTCCTGTGGCTCCCGAATGTGTCTGGATAGATGAGGGTGCTGCCATGCCCATTCGAACTACCTGGAGCTTAGCCGAAGAGAAATCGTGTTTGAGGTACACCACTTGCCTGCAATGCAGCAAGCTTAGAGGGGAAGCCATAAACAATCATTGTCATCACCCATGGCCTCCCGCGCTTGGTTTTATGAGCGCCTTGAGTGAGTTCGCCGTTGTGTTGTCGAATTCGCCGGGGTGGGTTGGGCGTGCTTCCAACATATGTAGAGCGGGAGTTTTTTGACTTGAGGGACCTTAGGAGATAGCAGGCATAAAATGGCTGAGGTAAAACGTTTGCAGGCCAAGAGTCAGAAGCGTCGACATGGGTACGTTGGACGACTCACTGGGATGACATGTTGGTCAACGCCAAGGGTGGATCGAGATGTCATGCTACAAGAGTAAGACTCTAATCGGCTAAAATAAAGTATGCGGCTCTATAGAATCTGCAGGAATCTTTTCGAGCAGGTTCGTGGTTACTGTTGTCCAAGTTCCGAGCTCAAATGGACGCGTCTCTAAGCGCAAGACGCGCTCACGTGACTTCGCGCTGCTACCCAACTGCCGATCTTCTGATTCCGTTTACCGGAACGATTCCGCAGTACAAACACTAGCTGGTAGAACTCAGAGTATGTGTAAATCCGGTGTGCCAGACTCGACTCCGGTCGCATGAATGTGCACCTGTGTCCCGGACTCCCCAAAACGGTGTTTATTAGCCGATCGATCTGATGATTTGGTGTACGTCAGTCGCCTTTCCTGACACTTCTGCATGACTCACATCCCGACTACCACCTACTCTCGGCTGAGAGGCATTCTTCCGCGCTGGGGAGCCTCCAAGGACTGTTGCGCTCTATCTCGCTTTCGCTTCAAGTCTCATTCGGTGGTTGTTCGCTCCGTTCATAGATCAGCTATGAATCTTGACATGCCGCCCAGCGACTCCACCAAGCTTCGGGTTACGTCTCACAATCAGTATCAGAGCCCCTCTAGACTATCCCCAGATTCGGTCTTGCCAGATCCACTGGACCAATTCCGAGAATGGTTCAAGGCTGCTGCTGCGCCTGCGGAGACCGATCCATCCAAGTCTGTTGTTCGCGAACCAGAAGCGATGGCTGTCTCTACGTGCTCTTCTGATGGCGTTCCCTCGACCCGTTTCGTACTTCTCAAACAAGCCGACTCTAAAGGCTTTGTTTTCTATACCAATTACACATCTCGCAAATCCAAAGAACTTCTAGCAAACCCAGTTGCATCGATCGCACTCTATTGGCGGGAGGTTCATCGCCAAGTCCGAGCTGTTGGTCGGGTCGAACAAGTGGACGCTCAAGAGAGCGATGAATACTTTGCGAGCAGGCCTTTGGGAAGTCGTATGGGTGCATGGGCAAGCCCCCAGAGCAATGTGGTCCAAGAAGGAGAAGTGGACAGCCGCTTGGCAGAAATCGAGGAAAAGTTTGGTAATCAAATACCACGTCCGGAGTTTTGGGGAGGATGGCGAATCATTCCGCAGTGAGTTATTTCTTGTATGATACGGTTGCTGGTTATACTAACAACACATTCCAGTGAAATTGAATTTTGGCAGGGACAACCCAGTCGTTTGCACGATCGTGTCAGATATTCTAGACCTGCAGGGTCGAGCGAGAGCTGGACGATAGAACGTTTGGCTCCTTAACTTGCTGTACAAGACTGCGCCGATCAACCAAAGTACGATAAGAGCTTTACTGAAATGGATTTGAATTTTCCTTTTTAGTAGATCGGCGATCGGGGGTACCTTTGGCTTGGCTGAAATGCTTGGCATGCTTTCACAAGCGGTAGTAAGAACAAAGCTCTCGAGACAGTATTACATTTATTTGGCCACGGGCTTTTCTGTGCTCTTCCGCTATTTTCCGAGTGTGAAGACATCCGAGATATCGCGAAACACAAGCCGTTCAACGAAGTCTGTCTTTGCCGAGGCGGCATTACGCCTCATCCGATTGGTGCTGTGGCTTTGTTCAAATCGCCTCCGATCGAGCATCAACGGATGAGTGAATCTCTAGGCCGCAGCATATTCCTACTCTTGTATTCTGTCCGCAGCTCACGAACCTCGGTCAAAACGATAATCGCATTCCAAGAAGTGATGTACATTCTCATTTGACGGCTCTTGGTTGATCGACATTCTATCTTTGACATATTGTAGTATACTCAATGGGAAGCATAGGAACGTCTTGGAAGATGACTCTGTTGGCGGTCGTCGTGCGCAGTCGGCCGTTGTTGAATTTGTTGGAAGAAATCGGCGGGATGAGGGTTCAGTTGACTGCAAGTCGGCAAATTGGAGAGGTATCTGTTTGTGAGCAAAGTATGAGAGCCTTATATGCCCTTCCTCTATATAAGCACCCACATCTGCCTCAGTATCTCCTCACAAGCTACTCATTCAACACACCTCTTCACTGTAAACCCTCTTTTCAGACATTCATTCGTCTCACAACTTTTACTACTCGCAATGCTCTTCCCGCGTCCAACAGCAGTTGCTGCGTTGACCTTGTTCATTGGCCTAGGCCTTGCACAATCTGATACTACCACTTCAACTACCACTTCGGCGACCTCGGCTTCAACCGCTACCGCATCGACCGTGACCGCGACGCCGGTGCCTAGCCAGCTCGTTCTCAGTAGCGACTTTGTTATCACCGACGTCCCAGCTACCCGCACCTACAACTGGGTTGTGGCCACGGCGACTGGCTCTCCCGACGGCTACTATCGGCCGATGCTCGTCGTCAATGGTATGAACGTCTTCATCACCTGTGCTGAGTAGCATTGACCCCTTAGGCAGGCCAGTATCCTGGTCCCATGATCGAGGCCAACGAAGGCGACACCGTCATCGTCAACGTACAGAACGACATGAGCGTCGGCACAACTATCCACTGGCATGGCATGTATCAAAAAGGCACTCCCTGGATGGACGGCCCAGCTGGCATCACGCAGTGTCCCATCCCGGCCGGGTCGAGTTTCACGTATGAGTTCACTATCAGTGGGCAATATGGTACATACTGGTGGCAGTAAGTTCGAGTAGTATATATGCGAGGGTCGTGCCTGATGGATGTCACTATTTACAGCGCGCATGCATCTACACAACTCGCAGACGGTATACACGGGGTGAGTGAAGATGATATTGTCCGAGTGCCCCTCACTAATCCCATTCGAACAGCCTCTCATCGTCCACTCGCCCAACGACCCGCTGAAGCGCGGGATTGATTTCGACGAAGAGCAGGTCATTATGGTCGCTGACTGGTACCACGACACGTCCGCAGTCATCACTGAAGCGCTACTTTCTCCTAGCGGCTACCAGGGAGTAAGTGTTATTTTGCCTGTCTGGTTTTTGTGTTTGACTGACCTCATCGGTGTCATCAGAGTATCGCCGCACCATCCCCCAACTCTGCCCTCATTAACGGACGAGGCACGTGGGACTGTGCCACCTACGGCAATAGCAGCACTTGCTTCACCCAGACACCGACCGAGATCCAAGTTCTCCCGAACAAGAAGTACAGGTTCCGACTCATCAACAGCGCCGCCCATGGTAAGTATACCCCTCACTAACTAGCCTTGTTGGCGAATGCTGACAACCATTTCAGCTATGTTCTGGTATTCTATCGACAGCCATACTCTCAACGTTACCGAGGCGGATGACACGCCTGTCTACAGTGAAGCAAATAGCGCCTTGCACCGTCTCAAGTTTCATGACGGCCAACGCTACTCTGTCATTGTTGATACCTCTGTCGGTTCTGTTGGTGACGCATACTGGATGCGAGCACAGATGAACACTGCGTGCTTGACCTCGCTGCCCAACGACTTTGCAAACACGACCTACGCCGTAGTGAGGTACGTTGAGGAGGTTGGGTCCAGCACAGCGACGACGGGCGAGCCGACTACGTCCGATTGGACAGACGTGCTTGGAACCGAGTGCAAGGATCTCGACACGGCGTCTCTCGTTCCAATTGTCGCCCAGGACGCTCCGACGACTGTTGTGCAGCGAGGCATTTTCGACACTGGGTTCACCATCTCCACCGATAGTAACGGTAATCTGGATACCGGGTTCGCAGTGAACGGCACTTCGTTTGTAGACCTCGTATACCAGCCCGCGCTCCACAAATTAAACCAAGGACTAGCGATCGACAGCTCAAACCTGATGTCGGTGACATACAACACGGCGGGGGCAGTTGACTTGATCATCAACAATCTGGATAGTGCTATCGACCACCCATACCACCGTAAGTACATTCATTTTTCAACAAGTCTAATTGACTTATTTCTATCTAACAGTTCATGGGATGTCGTTCTGGATTGTCGGCGAGGGTTCCGGTTTGCTCACGCTTGCCAACGCCGAGACAATGACTTACAACACTACGAACCCGATCCGACGCGATACACATATTATCCCAGCGAATTCGTGGGCGGTGCTACGATTCGAGGCTACCAACCCTGGTGTTTGGTGTAAGTAGCCCTTTCTGGTGTTCTGAAGCGCATATATGCTCACAACATCACCTCTTATTATTTAGTCATGCACTGTCACATCGATTGGCATTTGGCTGAAGGATTCGCTGCTGTTGTCGTTGTCCAGCCCGACGCGATTGCCGAAATGTCTATTCCATCCGCTGCTAGCGCCGTAAGTCCTGAGTATCAATACGACATGACCCCGACTGACTTTTTTATGTACATAGATGTGCAGTCAGATTCCTGCTGGGCTTGACGAAAACTCGACTTCACTTGGTCGTCGTTCCCTTCCAAGCGGAGATAAGACCCCTGCTCTTGCAGGACCAGCTTTCCGCAAGATGCGCAAAGCGCGTGGTCACTTCAAGTCGCAACCAATGGTCAAGGCCAAGCGTGGTAGTCTGTAACCCAAGCTTTGCAACAATTTAGCCCTTTCTGTGTGTTTTTGACTGGTTTTTAATACTCAACTATCCTTTCGTTCGCTATTAGACTGTTATTTATCGTGTTTGTAACTGTTGCTAAAGTTATATAAATATCAAATGTTACAACAGTTCTTCAACATCGCCTAAGCCGTGGTGATTTCAAAGTGGATTGGACATAGCCAATACATAGGCTCAGAGCTCTGGATTTTTATATTCTACGTTGGCATCGGCTTAAACACCGAGTAAGCGATTGTTCCCACGGGCGCCACGCTACAATTATTCTGAGTGAGCGCCGAGATGATCGCAAGAAGCCCATGAGCGCTTCGCTCCATCATATCCTCGGTGACCATGCCCGCCTATCCTGCACCTCTCCATCGATAGGACCTCGATATGACTATGTCGGACGAAGCACAAAATGCTGCATCTACTTCTACGCGATCCCCGACTCGCCCACCTTCGGGCAATGGGCAGTCAGAAGTGAAAACTCCAAGGTACTCATCGATTCGGAGGCAAGAATTCTGGGCGGTATATTGATCGATTTGCCCCTTTTAGACCAGCGAGTGCGCCGCCACGAACGAACGACACTTTGCACGTCCCGAAACGTGAGCGCTTGCGTGTCCCGATTGATATATCCCCAAGCCTATCATGATATTGCAGCGCGTCACCACAGGCCACCTAATATCCAGCTTTTGGATCCTGAGAATGCTCCTCAGTTATGGCAAAGGTCACCAACTCGACAGTCTACCGAAGATATAGAACTCCAAGACAGAAGCAACTCGAGAGGTCCGAGAGAATCCAAAGAGCCTAAAGAACGACCGGGTTCACGGTTCTCGAGTTCCTCGCGCGGGCCTTGTGAGTGGATTCCTACCAACGCCTAATTCTATTCTCACAAAACCATTTGTCAGCTCCGGTCAAAGCTCCAGCAGACAAAGATTCTGGTGAGTATTTGACTAAAGGTTGATTTCGTAGGACTCAGGATTCCTCTAGTTCTGGACGTCCCGAGCTGGCGAGGTGACATAGCGACTTTCACGGACGCCGTTATCGCCCATCCAGAATCACGAAATTACAAGGTCTACAAAATACAGGCGCGCAAATCTCGCAAGCTACCATTCAAGCACGAGTTTCTGCTCGTGTATGTGCATGTTGCAGGAAAGCCTAAAGTAGTTCGAATCGATCGGTAAGTAGCTATCCATACTCTATAATTCTGTACCAACTAAACCACGATCACACGCCCAGACTTGGGAAAATCGGGGGAATATTTGGCTTACGGCAAGGGCACAGAGCTGCTCTGGAAGAGGTCCACATCTTTGACCTTGAACATCCGGATGCCGAAGACTGGCTCTATGACACCAAAAGAAACGGCTCTCAGCCAATTGCAACTTTGATGGCGAGCCCACCACCAGGGTCAGAACAACTACCAAACTACCCAGGAAGCTCGTCGTCTAGTCAAAACACAGTAACTATAGTCGTTGAAGGAGCACCGTGGCCTACACTATCGCTCGTCGACATTGCTCGAATGTTCAAGTTTATTCAAGTCGAGATGCCGACTTATGTTCTCACGACGAAAAACTGCTTCATGATGACTCGTTCGATTCTCATGATTCTATGCACTTGCTTTGGGGATGGTTATTTTACTTGCTATCTCGAGGACGAAAACTCTGACAAGAACCGAATATTGGCTAAGGAACTTGTCGAACCACTCTACAACGGAATCGTGCGCTGGTACTTTCCTGTCGTACTTTCGGTTCTCTTGACGTATATGCTTGTCATGTTTCTGATCCACTGGATCGTCGAAGTTCATCTCACCGGCCATAAAACCGATCCCGGGTGCGATAGGTCGCAGGCCGAACTGAATGCGTGCGATCTGGCGAGAGGAGCATCTCAGTATGGAGGCGTTAGTTTTATGCATATGCTGCTCGACTTGCCTATTCCGTGCGCTGTCATCCATTGGTGGTTGACCAAGATGGAGAAAGAGATCAAGTCGGTGTGCCTTAGGTTGCGAAAGAGGATAGAGAAGATCAGTCTTGGGACTTCGGATATATTCCAAGAGTAAGTCGTTGATGTATTCAAGCCCGCCGGTGACTGACTTTGAATTTGGTTATTTTAGTTCAGCACTCGATTCTGCACCTCTTGAAGATTCGGAGAGCTCGAAACATAGCTTCAAGCCCTATTTGGTGCTTCTGGTTCTGACGGTTGGAGGGTCAATCGTGCTTGGAGTCTATTGGGACAAAGGATTGATGGTCGCCGTTGCGCTGTGTATTATATTCTTGTTGATGTGTGCGCTGCAGGGCGATGGAATCTCTGCGGACATGGAGTCGTACGTGAGACTGGAGAATGATGAGGCTGACCTCAATGTATGAGTTGAATGTATTAAATTTCTGTATTTGACATGCTGTACAAACATTCTCTCTGAAGGAACAAGGGCCTGGAATGAGGAGGGAATTGCTTGTGCATGTTTGCTTATGCCAGGGGTAAAAGGCCCGCATCACAGGCAAGCGTGTCCAAGGCGATGTCAGTTGAGTGCAGAGCAATTGATAGCTACAATCTGAGAAAATACGTGGATACCGATACCTGTGGGTGTATATCAGCTGAAACCGATCGCCTCATCATTTCAGATAGCGTAGCGACGCAGGTTACGATAATCACAGTTGTTTGAGCTGTCGATGAGCAACTGACGTACGACAGAAACATGCACGCTATCTATTCACTATGGCGATGCTGGCTGGGGGATGTAAATCCCCCTTGAGGGAGGAAAGTCGGCCCGGATCGACGTAAACCCGGTTGGGGAAGGCGGTGTGTTAGATTGAATGGGTTTCTAAAGTAAAGTTTAATCACAGACGCACTCTGCAAAGTTCGTCCTAGTTGGATTACCATTCACTCGCCTTCGTAGAACGATTTGGGGAAGGCGGGGTCGGAGCTGGTGAGGGAGAGCCAGAAGGCGAGTAAACGAGTGTAGCGGCCAGAAGCGTTGGCCGAGTGGCAAGAGAGAAACAAAAGCCGGTCGGTTGTGTAAGCGGTATGTGATACCCTGGCCGGTGACTTTCGTGGGCTGATCAACAAGGTGCGGAATGTTAAGTTTTGTGCCAGGTCCGCCGAAAGAGTCCAGCCTGTTCGGACATCCCAGAAGCAGTGGATTGTACGTATTTCCAGCATATCACAGACGATTCAATCGATTCGACAGGTTGTATGCGCCCATTTTGGGCCGAAATTACACGGAATGTGATTACAGTGCGATTAGCGCTGAGGGGAATTTCGATAAAATGTATTCCGGACCTGACGACAACAGGGACCGTCTGTTCCACGAGGCGCACACGTTTCCGGGCTCTTGTTTCTGAAGACTCTCTTCGACGACTGTACATACGTACATACGTTCTTTAACATTGGTCAGTCTCAGTCTCGTCGTCGTCGGGATCGTCGCTGAGGCTATCGCAGACATTCCTTTCTGCGAGACAGACGAGCTTTTAATTCGACGCGTCGGACGCGTTTCGTGAATCTGATCTGCGACCAGTGGTGAGAAACTTTTGGGAACGCCGGCGAGCTAGCTAACAACAACGGCGCTCAGCCTCTTTTCGTTCTTTACGCTACACACTTGATATGACGCACTTCCTCCAACCCCGGCATAGCTCCCCGCCATCGACCCAACATCATGACAACTCTCCCGACACGTCCTTGTCTACGTCTGATCGCTCTGTGCGCTCGATGCACTCGGCGCCCTCCCTCACGTCGCATACGTCGAGCTCTGCCATGTCCAACCCGAGTACCAACAACAACGTTCATCTCATCCCACTTCCTCACTCGCACCTTCACATTCATTCCGAAGACGACAGCATCGAATATTCCGATGATGGGGGCCACAAGCCTATTGATATGAAGTCCGAGGAAGATGTAGAGGAAGATACGGTTCAGGTCTTCACACTTCAGGTCCCCGCACCCAACATCACCATCACACCCACTCAGGAGCGTCTTGCCATTGGAAGAGTGGACTCTGGGCGAACTGCTGCTCCCTCTTTCGATTCCCCAGACGACAACCGTAGCGGCGAGCCAGACTCCGATACCATACGGACAAACGAACACGAGGTGTACGCAGATGACGACGAAGAGTCCGACTCCGGGGTTACGGACGAGCTTCGCCGGACGCTCTTCTACCGACCGAGCACGGACCCAGTTGCCGTGATCCAGTCACAGTCTCACCGTGATCCACCGCGAGACTCGGAGCTGGACGCGATTCTTAGCGCAGGCGCAACATCGAGCACGAACCTTCTCTCAAACTTTAACCCCAATCCTGACCCCAACCCGCCCCTGCGTCCACCCCGTCCGCCATCGCTCAATCTTTCCGACGAGCATGGTCCACAGCCGGCACCCAAATCGGTCGATATCCCACGACCGGGGCCTGGACACTCCCGAATGAGTTCGCGTGAACGGTTGGGGGCCATCTTTGGCGCCAAGGGTAATCGAAACAGCCTAGGAGCTACGCCTAGGGCAAGTTTGGGGGCTGGTCGGCCGAGTTTAGGGGGTGTCCCTCGACCGAGTTTGGGAGGTTATTCTGGTGGGGTGTTGCCGTTGTCGATCAAGGGCAAGGCGCCTGCTTCGTTTCCGGTCGAGGAGCGCGTAGTCGAGGTTCATCAGATGGAGACTGGGGATGTCGGGATTGAGCGTGCGCGTACGATTTCGGATCCGCCAGAGGACATGGATCGGTCGGTGTGGGAGGATGACACGGAAGAGTTGGGTACGGCGTGGGGGTTGGTTAAAAAGTGGTTGGGCGAGGAAAGCAAGGGTGAGTTGGCATTTTTTATTTTCATGGTCGTCACCAGGGGCTTGGGGCTTTGGAGCCTCGAGGTGAGGGGGGTTTTATGCGGTACTGTCGATCATGTGCCGATGACGGCTGATCGATGTCGGTAGAGGGAGAGGATTTCATTTTGTTTACCCCTGTTCGCGCTCACTCTTGATCATCATACTTCTCTCCCTCCTTACTATACCCCATTGGAAAAAATGGCTCGCTATACCTCATCTGTCAAATTTCTTGACGTGCCTCATCTGACACAATCTTTATTATCCAGCCTCGGGGTCAAACTCGAATACCGTACCATCCAAAAAAACAAAAACAAATCGGCAAGGTGTAAAGTCACTCTCGCTCGCATCGACGATTAGTGCATTTCGGACGCCACCTACGAGCCCGGGAATACGAGAGAGTCGGCGATACAGTTCGCCTCTGCTTCAAACTAGCACACCTGCGGGACTGCGACATAGCTTGCACGATTCATCGGCTCTGGGCTTACGCGACACGTCTAGCCCTGACCTGCACGACAGCTTTGGCCTATCCGTGCATGACAACTCGGGTCCTGCATTGCGCGAGAGTTCGGTCCTTGGGCTGCACGAGAGCTCGATCCTCGGTTCAAGCTCAGGACACGATTGGACCAACCGAAGCGCGAGCCGAGCGAGTTACCAGACTGCCAACGTGAGTTTTCAGACTGAGACCCAGACCGAGACTGGGACCGAGGCCCCGAGCACGAGCTTTCAAACCGCGCGTGCCAGCACGAGTCAATCGAACCCGAGTTTTCACAGTCTGAACCCGAGCCAGAGTTTCCAGAGCTTGACGGCCAGCCAGCCGAGCTTTCATAGTCTGGACCCGACGGCCAGTCAACCTAGTTTTCAGAGCCTGAGCACGAGTCGGAGGGGGCCCCAGAACCGGCGATTGGGTGTGGGTGCTCGGACAAGCGTGGCCTCTAGTTTATCGTCATTGGCGGAACCGCCCGAGTCTCCGACTATGCGACCTGTGCGTGTACGCTCCGAGACGGTTTCGTCTTACGACCAGGAGCGGCCGAGATCTCAGCTGTTGGTCGTCCCGGAGCGCGAGTCCAAGCCGTTGTTCACCGAGCCTGAGCCGCAAAAGGAGCAGGAGACCAAAGGGTTGCCTTCTCCGCCCTCGAGTCCGGGTCCGACTACGCGTAGCCCAACCACCACGGCGAGGAGTTTGCACAATCCGACCTATCCGTCTTTGCACAAGCGTCTCGGGAGTCTGGTTCAACATAGTACGCCTAAACAAGCGCCTCCTAGCCCGCTTAGTCCGCTCTGGAGTCCGCCTCAGGCTGTGACGAGCTCGCGTTGGGACCAATCTGCTCGCAGTTCACGGTGGGACCAGTCTGGCACGAGTCCGCCATGGGATCAGTCCCGGGCAGTTCGCGTCAGGACCAGAGCCCCAGGAGTTCGCGCTGGAGTCCGGCCCCTGGCAGTCCACAGTGGAGCCCGATGTACCCGTCTACCCCTGGAGCGCTGGGCATGGAATCGGACGTGCGGCCCATTTCCGGGATCACCGAGTCGTCGTACTACGGGCGTGGTTCGGGAGCCGGTACGGCCGGTCGACCCGAGTCGGGCGGAACGTGGGCTGGTAGTCAGAGGGGGTTGCTCATTCCTCCTCAAGCCAAGACGGTTCGACTTGTGGACCCTCCGGAGAGGGAGAGGAGGGCGCGGGACAAGGATGCGTCGACCATGTCACCGTCTTTGTCTAGAGCCAACTCGATATTTAGGACTACGCCTTCTGTGTACAGCACGAGTTCTGAAACGAGGATACGACGACGGGTCGAGTATGAAGCTGGAATGTCGCCTGGCAAGTGGTTTGCGCTCGGGTTTGTACTGGGGCCGTGGTGTTGGCTGATTGGTGGGTGGATGCTCGACGGGCGGAACCGAGTCACCGGAGTGATTGGAGATGCGGAAAAAGGAGTGAGAATCGAGGGCGAGCAGTGGGTTCGGAGGTGTCGGATTGCGGCGGTGGTGAGCGGAGTGGCTGTGCTTGCTGCAGCGCTTGTGGCTATTGCGTACGCCGTGCGGAGCACGATGAACTGACGAGGTGGATGTGTTATTTCTGATTTATCTTATGATGTGCAATCTGTGACCATAGTGTTGTCTGTACGTCGAGCGTTATCTATTAATGATTCTGATTCTGCGGGTGTGGCTCGGCGCTAATAGGGTGCCGGTACTGGCACGTGAGAGCCTGGCGAAAGCGGAAACTCGACGACGACGGTGCGACATATGCAGGCCGAGATACCCGTGTCGCCGCCTCGGTTGCTCACCCGACGAACTCAGCCGGCTCCTTCCAACAAGGGCAGCCGACTGCACAAGCTGCTGGGCCTCCAACCGCCCCCCGAGGTCCGGTCCAACCTGCACGACACCATGTTCGTCGTCCCCCGCTCGTCCGTCGATCCCGTCTATGAGCGAGCAATGGCGCCCACACCCGACCCTGGCTGTTCGGGCACTATGGGAATGGGTATGAGTCGTGGATTGCTGCCGAGACTGTTGGAGATGATCACGACACCCAAGAGCCGCAAGGGCAAGTCTCGAGTCGTGTACGAGTACGCCGACGGGGAACTCCTCCCACTCGACGGCGAAGAGGGTGAGCTTATCGATGACGAGGCATGTTTCCTCGAGGTTGGCGACTCGGGTGGAATCGGTGAGCCTAGTTTCACTCGAACAGGGTCGAACAGCAGGCCCAGACTGATACGTCATTTTTATAGATATATTAAGCCTTCTCCCACCCGAACTCGCGCTACATATCTTTCTCGAACTTGACTACCAGTCGGTCGTGGCATGTCTGGGCGTGAGTCATGCATGGCGGCGGCTTGCTGCGGACGATACCGTCTGGCGTGCGTTGTTTTACCGCCAATCCGGCTGGACCGTCAATGTTCCCAGACGACGAGCTCAGTTGCTCCCTCCACCTGCCCGTTCGGCCCTGTTGAGCTCATTGACGGCCGCCCGTCGCCCGTCTTCGAGTTCCAGCTCATCAGGGCCGAGTTCGCTCAATTGGCCGGATTTGTTCCGCCAGCGACACAGTATCGCGAACAAGTGGAAAGTTGGAAAGGCCCGACCGTCGAAACTCGCAGGACATTTGGATAGCGTGTACTGTCTCGAGCTGGACACTGCCTCGGACACGATCGTCACCGGCTCGCGCGACAGAACGATCAAAGTGTGGAGCGTGCGCACGGGCGAACTCAAGGAGACCTTGGCTGCGCACGAGGGAAGTGTGTTGTGTCTCAAGGTTGAGCTGAGACCAGATGGGACCGGGTTTATGTGTTCTGGGAGCAGTGATCGGACGGTGCGTGTCTGGGAGCGGAGCCCTGCGACTGGGTGGGTCGTCAAGGCCGTGTTGACTGGGCATGCGGGTGGAGTGTTGGATCTTAGAATTGATGACCGATGGATTGTGAGCTGGTGAGTTGAACTTTATGTTGTTACGTGTTACGGTGTTGAACTGATTGTTGGGGATAGTTCAAAAGACACGTTGATCCGGGTTTGGGACCGGCATACGTTGGAGCTCCACTGTGTGCTTCGGGGACATGATGGACCAGTCAACGCTGTGGGGTTGGTGTGCTCGTTTTTCACGTGGGAAACTATACCGAATGTTTTGTAGATTGCAAGCTGGTCAGGTGGTCAGTGCAAGTGGGGACGGAACCATGATTCTCTGGGATATCGAGACTGGTAACCGAGTCCGGACTTTCACGGGACACGACAAGGGCTTGGCGTGTGTCGAGTTCAAGGTTTGTTTTTTGTTTAACTGGCTTTACATGCCATGTTGATCTGTGTTTTACTTTAAAGGGCGACACAATCATCTCTGGATCCAACGACCGCAAGATCAAAGTGTGGAGTGCGTCGACTGGAGAGTGCATTCTGACCCTGCCAGGCCACGAGCTCCTGGTGCGTGCACTGGCGTATGATGCCGCGTCCGGTCGACTTGTGAGTGCGAGTTATGACCGAACTATCAAAGTCTGGGATTTGAGCGATGCTCGGGTGAGTTTCTACCTCGTGCGAAATAAGATGTGCCGAACTAATGATATCAGGAGGGCGGATCGAAGCTCGTACGCGAGTTCAAGAACTTGCACGACAGTCACATATTTGATGTCAAATTTGACGCGACGAAGATTGTTAGGTGAGCTATGGCTTGGCGAAAGCATTGGGTAATGTGCTGATGGGGTTGGGGCAGCACGTCGCATGACCAGAAGATTTTGGTCCTTGATTTCGCCTATGATGTCGATGGCTTGCTCTTTATCTGAGCAGCTATTACCCTTCCAATTGGCCTCGACCAGTTCGGGCCTCCATGAAAGCCAGTCCGGGTGTATTCTGAAGTATGTATTGCTCTCAAAGCTATTCTGACTGTTCCATTTTATGAACCTAGACCTTTATTCTGCGGCTATACCCCTATTGACTGTTTATTTTCCGCCGCACTATTCACCTAATCATATGTGCTCTATCATCTCACTCCCTCGTCTCACTCCAACCAGGCTGTGCTGTTTCTACTGCTGTCCATCCGGTCATTTTATCTGCTCGAACAGACGTTCGGAAATGTTGTGTGTTTACTTGTCTAGTGTAATCGTATTATCATTTGCTGTGTTGCGTACGGTCAATGAATGGCATTTGGTGTTTCCAAGCGACGGGACGGGCCGCGGAAGAGGTGATGTACAGGACCAACGTGTGAGAAGCGCCGGTGCGTTGGGATGCCACGGGGACAACTGTGACACAACCCATTTCTGCTTAACTCGACACCTAGATTTCCTCGACGACGCCGACTTCTGCCTGAGGGGAATGCGGCCATGTTGTCCGTGGTGATTCACCTGTGTCTTGTGCTCGCCGTGCTCTGCGCAGCGACCGAATCGTTCCGCCCATCAACCCATGCCAGCATCCGCAAGTTCTCCAAAGAGCTCGGTGCGGCCCGACGGCCCCACTCGACGCACGAACGATGGCGAGAGCGCCCGCCGATGAGGCCGCGCCAGGTCGTCGGCGAGGACGTGCGACTGGCAGATATCGTGCTGGCGGCGAGCATCGACGGCCACTTTCACGCGCTCAACCGAACCGACGGCGAACTACTCTGGTCGATGACCGACGATCTAGCCTACACCCAATCCCCCCGAGACCCCAACACCGAGAGCGCGCCGGCCATCTCGTCCCAATCGTTACTCTACAACCTCGTCCGGAGTGACCACCGTTCGCTCGTCGACCCTGCGCTTGCCCACGATTATGACGATGATCGCGAGACGTATATCGTCGAGCCTCAGACGGGTGACATTTTCGTGCTTGTGCCTGACAGTGAAGGCGAACGGGACCGCGAGATGGCGGTCGAGCGGCTCGGGTATTCGGTTCCGCAGCTCGTCGAGCTCTCACCGTTCAAGCCGCCGGGTGACCACGAGCGTGTGTTTATCGGAAAGAAGACGACGTCGTTGATCAGTCTTGATTTGCTCACTGGTCGGATCTTGAGCGTGTATGGCGAGCGATGTGCATGGGATCATG
Organism: Ceratobasidium sp. AG-Ba; assembly: GCA_016906575.1. Taxonomy (NCBI): domain Eukaryota; kingdom Fungi; phylum Basidiomycota; class Agaricomycetes; order Cantharellales; family Ceratobasidiaceae; genus Ceratobasidium; species Ceratobasidium sp. AG-Ba. The sequence continues at coordinate 1,597,894 of CP059639.1, forward strand.
AAGAGGCCGAGATGGAGGGTCCGGTCGATGTTGATGCTTTGTTGGATGATCTGGACGGGACGAGGGAGATGCCTAAGAAGCAGAGGCCCGTCGAGGTTGTTATTGGCCGAACAGGTGCGTGTCTTTCTTATCTTATGTATGAATGGAAGATGACGTCTATTTTAGATTATCATGTGTCCGTGAGGATGAATGGCAAAGTAGTTCAGGAGCTTTCATATACAAAGTACGGCCCCGATGGTGTCCATCGCGCACTTCAGGCTGCATGGACTCGGTCGCCGGACTCTACGTATTTCCAACCAAGCCCGGACAACAAGCTCTATACGTTTGCCAACGGGCAACTCAAGCGCTACGAGAACACATATCCCTTAGTGTACGCCCGCCATGCATTATTCACTGCACGCGGCTAATTACGTCCGTCTAGTGTTGCCGTATTTGATGCCGTCATTCTTCCCGGAAAGCGCAATCCCATCCTACTCTTACAACCCACCCCAAAGCTGTCCGACCTTTCGGCAGCATGGACGGCCAACAGCATGGATATCCCATCCGTCACTTATGTTGGTCGGATTGACGACAGTCTTTTCGCCCTCGGCCACGTCAATTATCCCCTTGTCATTTTTACCCCACCAGACAAGCGAGGGAACGTGCCGCGCATTGACGACGGAGGCAAAACTATTCCGGGACCCGCAGGAGACAAATGCGACGGTCTGGACTGCTACGTCGGTCTGAGACGGAGCATGCCTGCCGCGCGTTCGAGTCTCAGTCGGCTGATTACGGACGGAGAAGACCACGATATCGCGGTGTACGAACCAGATGTGCCGAGCACGTACGTCAACGAGGTCTCGCATTCCCAGTCTCGGTCTCGGTCCCAAACCAAGACATCGATCGGAACCGTGGAGCCGACGCGTACGACGACTCACAATTCGTCTGAGCATTCTGTGCCAAGTTCGATTCCTGGACGAGAAGAGGACAAGGTTCCCGAGGCGACGCCGTCGCACAGGACTGTGCTCGCTCGTTTGGCTGGCGAGTGGATTGCTGCGTGGGCTGGAGCGGGCACCGTGTTGCTCTCCACGCTGGTGTTTGGGTTTGGACTGGTTAGCAAAAGCAAGAGCGTCAAGGAAATCAAAGAGGATGGCACGCGGACTCCAGTTCCAGATGAGAAACTCAAAGACGTGGACGACGAAGACGTTGATGACGAAACTCCCCCGCCCGTACCTCCTAAACCGGCGCATTACTCGCTCTCCAGGTTGACAGGCAACCCGTATGCGATCACGGTCGATTCAAGACCTGCTCCGCCACCCAAGGATCCTCAGGAGCTCAAGGTCAAGCGGATTCGGCCTCGGGCTCGAGCGGGCCTGCCGAGTTCGGCGAGTGTGCCTGTTTTGCCAGCTGGGAATCCTGGGATGTTGGCCGAGACAAATGGGACGAGTAGCGCTATGGAAATTGCTCGAATGATCACGGACGAACCTCTGGCAGAACCTATTGCAATTCCGGCAGAACCAACAGAAATGACGACAGCCGCTGAAGAAACCGAGCTCGAAACAACTGGGAAGAAGCGCGTTAGGCGCGGGCGGCGTGGCGGCAAAGGACGTGGCAAAAATGGAAGCAAGAGCGGAGATATTGGAAGCGGCGCAGACGAGACCGCCCAACCGACGATTACGAGCGCAATCTCCGAGGGTGCTGGATCTGAGACGTTTGTCAAGGTCGATCGGCCGGATACGTTGGTCGTCGAAAAGGCGGTGGTGACTCCCGCTTTATCATCGTTGGTCGTGACTGAGGATGTGTTGGGTAAGTATGGGTATATGCGTTTGGGGATTTTGGTTTGGTTGACCTTTTTGGACAGGATATGGGTCACACGGCACGGTCGTATACAAGGGTCGGTTTCAAGGTCGATCGGTCGCTGTCAAACGGCTACTACACGATTTCGTAACACTCGCCTCGCGCGAAGTTGCACTCCTTCAAGAGTCTGATGACCACCCGAACGTGATCAGGTACTATTATGAAGAACGCCGGGACAACTTCCTTTACATCGCTCTCGAGCTCTGTCCATGCTCACTCGCCGACCTGGTTGAACGACCAAACATGTTCCCCGAAGTGTCCGCCTCGTTTGACCCCAAACGGGCACTCGGACAGGTTACGGCCGGCTTACGACACTTGCACGCACTCAAAATCGTCCATCGAGACATCAAGCCCCAGAACATACTCGTTTCAGCCCGTGGAGCCATGTTGATCTCTGATTTCGGCCTGTGTCGCAAGCTCGAAATGGATCAGACGAGTTTCCTTCCGACAGCGTACGGGAATATGGCAGCTGGAACGGCAGGATGGCGAGCACCCGAGATTCTGAGTGGAGAAGTCAAACTGGACAAGCCTGAGCTGGACGTATCGTCTGGCGGCGTTGGGTCAGGCAGCGGCACTCTCCAACCAGGCACACGATTAACTCGGAGCGTGGACGTGTTTGCGCTGGGATGTTTGTTCTATTATGTGCTCACAAACGGCGAGCACCCGTACGGAACACGATATGAGCGAGATGGCAATATTATGGCCGATCGGAAGAAGCTTGGTGGGCTGGAGCAGTTTGGGGAAGAGGGCATGGAAGCGGCTGATTTAATTGGGAAAATGTTGAGCGCGGAGCCCAAGGCGCGGTACGTTCCTTGCTTGCCCCCTTGCTTTCAGCCTGTGCTAATGAATGGTGCCAAACAGACCCGACACGACTGGATGCTTGATGCACCCGTACTTCTGGACGCCCGGCCGCCGATTAGCGTTTCTTCAAGACGCGTCTGACCGGTTCGAGATTATGGAACGTGACCCGCGCGAACCTGGGCTTGTTGCGCTCGAGACTGATGCGGTTACGATTGTGGGGACTGATTGGCAACGCAAGTTGGACAAGATGTTCATCGACAATCTGGGCAAGTTTAGAAAGTATGATGTGAAAAGTGTGCAGGATCTCTTGAGGGCTTTACGGAACAAGGTTGGTTTTGTTGTTTATTGCGAGGATGGTGGACTGACGGGATGGTCAGAAAAACCACTACCAAGACCTGCCGGACAACGTGAAGCGACACCTGGGACCTCTGCCCGAGGGCTTCTTGAGCTATTTCACAAAACGATACCCGAAATTGTTCTTGCACGTCTATGGTGTGATCGAGAACTCGGCATTAAGGACCGAGTCGATGTTCCGTTCGTATTTCACTCTTGAGGAGTAGAGGATCTCTGCCGCTTTTTTTATATCATGTATGTGCTCTTGTCTGCTGTCATTCGCATTGTTTTGGTTTCATTATTTGATTTTGTGCGTGCCTATTGTATCTGTATCTGAGAATTGATGTGCATTTTTTTGATGAACGTGTTTTGGTTGGTTGGATGGAAAAGTGGAAGAGACGTGGTGTCGGGACACGTGTGTTGGTGAGATGATGTGGTGTTTTTGATCGTGCTGTCTGACATTCAAGTATGATACAGTAAACGAGACTTGAATTAAATCAAATAATTACGCCATTATTGCGGGCGAAATGAAATCCCAGGCAATGAATGCGTCATGAATTGACGCTGGCGAGGCAGTTGTATGAGCACACGACCGACCCGAGCAGTCAAACAGTCACGTGCCTGTTGACGCATACAGGCAGGGTCCCCCACAAACGTGCGTGCTCACTTGGCACACGAGCGGCTGAACGAGCTCCTATTGGTTAAGCCACTATCTTTACACTCGCGCGACCGCTCCGGACATGTGTGTCGGTCTAGATATATCCCGCCAGGTCATGGGCTGTTCGGAACCACCCCTTGACCATGTCTGCGAGCGAACTCGTCAAGTCTCAGTCCCGGACTGCTGCTGCGGCTGGCAAGGTGCAGCAGTACCGGCCTATTGCTCCCGTGACGCCCATCGTACCTGTGGAGCCTCCACCGAAAGCTAAGCGGGGGAGAAAGCCTCATCCGGGGTCGAAGAGTGCGCGCGAGGCGATGAGGAAAGAGTCTCATAGTCGTATCGAGAAGCGGAGGTGTGTTCGGTTTTGTTCGTCTGAGATGGATGCTAATGTAATTTTCTGGTACAGGAGAGAAAAGATAAACGATACGCTTACTACACTCCGTCAACTCATCGCCCAGGGTGAAGGTGTCAGGCAAGAGAGTCCACCACCAACGCCCGAACGAGAGTTTAAGCTCGAGTTGTTGGAGCGTACTGTGGCGTTTGTCAAGGGCCTGTTGGAGCGTACGCGGGAACTGGAAGAAGAGTTGGCCGAGCTCAAGGGCGGACCACCTGCCAAACGGAAAAGGCTGGCTACCCCCATGTCATCACCGGCCGCTGGCCCGTCTGCGCCACCACTCGATGTCGATGAGCTCGGGCTCGACGGAGACGATGACGACAGCAGTGCACTGTCTGAGCTCGAACCTGAGCCTGAACCTGAATCCGAGAGTCCGCCTACGGCTCCGCGAAGAAGTATGTCGATCGCTGCGCTGCTCACACCTGCAATGGCCCCGGCGCTACCGTCTCCTCCGCCATCGGGTCGTCTGAATGACACCCACAGCGAGACTCAGCACATGGAGACTCTCAGTCTACCTTCTCCCGAGGTCGCACTCCGCCGCTCGTCCATATCATCTTCAAGTCCCGAATGGAGTCTTAAACGACCACGAGAGACCGACGGTGACGAGGATACCGTCGCGGCTGCGCTCTTGCTCCAGTTTTCGAGCAAGACACCGATGAGTATGTTGGGTATGGGTCAAAAGTAGTAATTCGCCTTTGCACGGACTGTAATGTTCTTTCTTTCTTTTGGGCTTGTGGTAGATCTCTTTGTGAATCATGATATTCGTCAAATACTCGAGACTTGTCACGTGAAACGAGGAGGCGAGCTGGCGGGCATGCGGCAATCACCGAGCCGCGACCACCTGGATTTCCAACACTGTTCAATTCGTATAATATCACTCTACACTCCTTAATCAACTGTTCCACCAATGGCCCAGCGAGGCTTTCTAACGCATTCGAAGCGCTCATTTACAAGTGAGTCGTCAACCACAGAGCTCGACTCGAGTTCTGATCTTCGTGTCCAGATCACCACGACCTCCTTCCTAACCGCGGGCAGAGCGGAGACACGTTTGTCTCGCCTGTTCCTACCAATCGATTCTCTGCTTGGACGTTTGGCCGTGGCACGGTTGTCAGTAGTCTTTGCTCTCGAGTTGTGGACTCTACTGAGTTTGTTGTGTAGATATGGAGAATATGGCCCGCGGTGTTGCTCCATACGTGTGTTGCGGCTGTTGTAGTGTTCGTGTCGTATAGGACGCCATACAACTTGGCGATTCCGAATGTGTTGGTCACTGTTGCCGGTACGTTATCGGGGTGCTATTTTTAGCTAGTAAAGGTACTGACAGTGTTCAAAGGTGTGGTGATTGGCTTCGTTATTTCTTATCGCGCATCGAGCGGGTGAGTGCTAGTCAGCTGGTGTAAATTTAGCTCAACGACAAGCCGGGGTATAGGTATGATAGGTACTGGCAAGGTCGGACGATGTGGTATGTTCTCTCTTGGTTATGTTCTTCTGTTCTATGTTATGAACGTTTGGGCAGGTCCGACTTGATTAGAAATGCACGTACGATTAGCCGGCTTATCTGGCTACACGTGCCGAACACTATCTCCAAGCCTGATACAAAGCCATCCGAAAAGGAGAAAGCGCGAGAAGCGAAGCAAGTTGTTAACGAGAAGCGGATCGCACTTGGGTTGGTTGAGGGGTGAGTTCCTCGAGTATGTGATGCGGCACCGTTGGACAAGACTTGAGCAGATTCGCTATTGCTTTGAAGCACCATCTAAGAGGAGAACCAGTGAGTGGTATTCCAGCGCTCAAGGCGACAGGTATTAAGAACTACTGCTAGGGGATTTACTATGAAGACCTGTACTACCTCGTGACAACTGTGCCGCATGTACGTTCCACCAGATGCACCGCTCACTATTGTAAACTCAAAGTTTAGACAGGTGTCCAAGCACTTTCAGACAAATTCTCCTACCGTCGCAACATTCGCTGCCGGTCCAAGTACCTCTACCCTGCCCGAACACACCAACCATCAATATGGAACATTTCGCCCGGCACTCGACACAGACGTCAACGGTCTAACGTCCTTCCCTTTCCCATCTCCCCCATCTCCTACCCCTTCTGAACCACTTTTACCGGGAAACCGGCCGCCCCCGACTATACCTACTCCGTCACGTTCGCTCCTTCCATTTACATCGTTGGTGGTCCCATTCACGGCGCTCCTGGGCTTGTTCTCGTGGGCTGCAACAAAGACCACCAAGAGCGAATCTGGACATCAACGCGCCTCGAGTGATCCTGAACAAGCTCGAGGACCTGGGCAGCAGCAAACTTTTAAGCAGCACAAGAGAAACGTTCGGCGCAAGTTTACGGTTGGGAGGAAGTATTATCCGCTTGTAGCTGGAGAGAGCGAGTTGAATCTTCCCTTGGCGATTTTGAGACGGTTGAGCGAGTGGGTCGCGGTACTCGAGGCTCGAGGAAGTAGTGGTGAGTCTTTGTCTAGGTATCGGGCGTTGGTACTCAGATGAATTAGGTGTGGCGATTGGTGGGATTATGGGGTGTATTAGTACCTTCGAGGATCAGTTGAGTGGGTTGGAGAGAATTTTGACTACGCCGTTGCCTTTGTAAGTCGTATACGCTAAGTTCGTGAAGTAGGATTGTGCTTATGTAGGACCCAGTGTCTATTCCGTGCACATACGACAGTACGTTGATCATATGTATTGAGAGCCTAGTTCATTGACATCTGCGATCAGCACTGTTTGGCTTTACCTGTTCTTCCTCCCCTTCCAGTTGACAGACACATTCGGTTACTGGACGATCTTTGGCGTTGGGATTGCGGCGTTCATGTTCCTTGGACTCCTCGCAGCTGGAGAAGAAATCGAACAGCCATTTGGTACGTTGATTTCTGTCGACTCTTAGTTACCCCCTGATACATTTCTCACAGGCTACGACGAAAACGACCTCGACTTGGACCTCTTCATCAGCGAGATCCTCCATCGAGATCTACAGACCCTCATGGATATGTGGCCCTACCACACCCAAGAGCTGAATGGACGAACTTGGGAACAAGGGGATGACAGCTCAGGTGCAAGCGAGATTCGGAGGGTCGTGGATGCGCCGGTTGATTTGGGGGACGAGATTGGAGTTAACGAGGAAGGTCGTGTGGAGGGGACTGCGCGTATGGCGGGACGAGTCGACGAGATTTGAGCTTGCGATACCCAACTATTTATCTGCGGATGGAGCTTCTTGTAGCCTCGAGGATTCAGTGTCCGACTGTTGTTGTTTCTTATTTATGATGCTCGATGTACTTGCCATTCCTGGCACTAATTACATCAATCCGGACTCGGACTCGCCCACCACCATGGCGCCACAACTCGAATCGCTCGAACAAGTCGTGCAAAGTATCGGGAGTCACTTCTTCCAAGACCCACAGGTGCACGCCAATGCTTTACGCGCCCTGTCAAAGAAGCAGGCCGGGAACCTGATCCTCGCGTCGGTGTTGCCTGTCGCGCCTCCAACGCCAGTTGCTGAAGGAGAGGGGACTGAAGATGCGCCTGCGCCAGATCCCGTACCTGCTGCGAATGACCCGTTAGATATTATCGATCCTGTAGAGTCCACGCTTGTGGTTTTGTACATTTTGTGAGTCGAGTCCAAGCCACTGGATCACGCGGATTCAAGGATATTGACACTGTGTGTCAGGTCTGCGCGTGTCCAGCCCGAATCGCCCACACCCGTCCAACTACATCATGTCACAAACTTTTGCACGGCGTTTGATCCTGTCCAGGCGAGACTTGCGCCTGAGCGAGGTGAGTATCTGGTCTACGCGTAGGGTATTGGGTTCTTCATTGACCGGTTGTAGTGACTATGTTGGCCAAGGGGATTTATGGGATTGCCGAGAGGAATCAAGTGGTATGTCTGCTTCATTAGAGAGCTGGTATACCCTGATTCATGGTGGTTTAGTTCCAGGAGGCGATTCCGCTCTTGATGACTCTTGTGAGGCGCTACCCACCCCATATGGGCTATTTGACGACCATTCATCCGTTGTTGCTCGCGGTGGGTGTTTGTTGACCGAATTGGGGTATTCGCTCCTCATTTCTTTTGCTTGTGCAGGCATGTGTGCAAACACGACACTTTACTACCGTAGTGCCCGTTCTAGCGGAAGGGATTACTGAGATTGATACTCAGGTACGTTGATAGTATGATGGTCATAGGGTACAACGCCTGATGCTCGTTCCATCTGGCACTATAGATTAGCGATGTGCAATATACTGATAATTTAACGTATCATTACCTTGGTGGATGCGTCTATGCGGGATTGAAACGATTCAAAGAAGCTGAGGATTTCTTTGAATTGGTATGTGCTGTGTTTCCACTCTTCTGTTCCCCGTTCATGAAGTTATCGTAGACTGTTACAGCGCCAGCTAGTGTCGCGTCAGCGGTTCAGGTCGAAGCATACAAAAAACTTATGCTTGTTCAGCTCATCTTATACGGAGAGGCGAGTTCTGACGATAATCATTCGGTGATTTGGTAGCTAATGAAGCGAGGCGCACTCAGGCACGTAACCCACCACGATACGTTTCGGGTGTTGTAACTCGTGCGTACAAAACGCAAACAGCCTACCTGAACTTGGCCAAGAATTATGGCATCGTAAATCCAAACGAGATGCCAGCAGGAGATGCAGAGACATTCTCCAAGGTAAATTGTCCCTAGATAGGTCACAAAACACGCTAATGCGCCATCATGGAGGACAACAACCTGGGGCTCTTAAAGCAAGCTCTGGCTCGAATCCCATTCTGGGCGGTTCACAAGCTCACCAAGACTTACGTCTCGCTGAGCTTGACAGAAATAGGACAAGCAATTAAAATCGCGGACGAGAATGCCGTCCGAAATTTGATTGAAACCATGGTTAGCCATTTGTTCCCGGCTTTTGACCGATTACATGATTTTTCATGCCCGCCAGATCTCGACCAGCGAAATCTCCGCGACTATCTCGCCATCTGGCGTTGTCAAATTTGAAGACGCTCCAGTTCCGGTTTTGACTGGCGTAGATGGGGAGCGGGTACTTGGACTAGCACGAGCGCAGTGCCTGAAACTCGCAGAACTAGACAAACAGATTGCGAAGAGCAAATCCTACCTGTCTGCTGTACGTTTCTTGCCTCCCAGATCCCTAGTATGGTTACTGACCTTGACACACATCTTCAGGCTATGCGAGAACGGGATCACAGTGGGGCCGAGTATGGTTCAGGGTTTATGGGCGAGGAAGGAGATTATCCTGGTGCACTTGGGTTGAAGATTCGAGGACTAACTGGCTGGGACGAAGAAATGTCATGAAACCCCTGCATAAATGCGTTTAATTGAGATCAGAAACGCTGTCAATTTTATCTTATCTTGTGCCCAGCACGCCATCATCGATCCGAATGCCTCCACACGCAATGTGTCGCCGTGATGTCATGTGATGCGCGCTCTTATTCAGCGCACATGCGGACGAAGCTCTCGTTTCCTCCTCCATCATCATGGCTGAGAAAGTCGACCACATCTCTGTCGCCGAAAAACAACTGCAACCCGAGCCGGCTCTCACGTCAACGACCAACAAGCCTAGTCCCAGGAAGAGGGTCCTTCGTTGTCTTGGGTACTTTTTGTTTGCTACCGTCATGTATACTACTGTCCTACGAGGATTTTTGGTCCGACGGGCTCCTCACCGTATGGCCTGCGGGGGACGCGCAGGCATTGCGAATGTTTCGCACGATACGAAGCTGAGGCTCCCGTCTCATTATACTCTGCCTTCGGGAGACCAAATTCCGGCCGTCGCACTCGGTACGTACCCATACCGACAACATCCCTATCCACTGACAGTTTCATCATGCAGGCACTTGGCAGGCTCCTCGTGGCGAAGTTGGTCAGGCCGTCGAGGTTGCACTCAAAGCCGTAAGTTTGTCTTCTAAGGATACAGAACACATATCCATGAACATAATACGCAGGGTTATCGTCATATCGACGGCGCTTGGATCTACCGCAACGAGGAGGAAGTCGGACAAGCCATCAAAAAACTGGAATTTCTCGCAAGGACCTCTGGTTAACTTCCAAGGTACGCCCCCTCTTGTCTAGTTCGGGGTCGTACTGATAATCTCACCAATTAATTTAGTTGTGGAACTCGTTCCATAAGCCCGAAGATGTTGAGGGAGCGCTAGATGAAACTTTGGAGCGTCTTCAGACTGATTATCTTGACCTCTACCTTATGCATTGGTAAGTTTGTTCTGGAAATTTAGTCGACAACTTGGATTAACGTTGAATCAGGCCGGTCGCATTTGGTCCACCTGGTCCCAATGGCGAGATCCGAGTCGATCACGACTTGACAGAGAACCCGCTTCCGACTTGGAAAAAACTGGAAGAAATGGTGGCCAAAGGCAAGGTTCGAAACATTGGCGTTAGCAAGTAGGTTCCATCCCGTGGTCTGTATCTGTACATTCAACTTATGTCACTCTGCTATAAAGCTTTAACATTAGGCGCATCACCAACCTCACCAATGCCTCGGACATCAAAATCAAACCAGCGATCAATCAAGTCGAGCTCAATTTCTTCAACCCTCAACCAGAGCTCGTCAAGTGGTCCAAGGAAAATAATGTACTACTCGAGGCGTACTCTCCCCTTGGTTCCAACAAACAGGTGAGCTTTTTGGGAGAGTTGGTGGATCCATTTCGTCAACAATCTGTAGGTTGGCGAGTCGCTCAAGAACCCGACCGTTGCGGAAATCGCAAACAAGCTCAAGATTAATCCTGCACAAGTATTGATATCATGGCAAGTTCAGCGTGGTGTAAGTGTTCGTTTTTTTGTTTTGTACATCCCTATCTGACTAGGTACCCTACAGGCTGTCGTACTACCCAAGAGCGTCACGCCTTCCCGCATCCAAGACAACTTGCAAGGTACGCATTGTGGTATTTCAGACCCCACGCACGTTCTGTAACTTTATTTCCTTAGTTTTCAAACTTCCGAACGACCTGTTCGAGAAGCTCGAGAAGGCTGCATCGTCACACCCTCCTCAGAGAGTTGTTGACCCTAGCAAGTCATGGGGTGTGGATATTTTCGAGGACGATAAGTGAAGAGAACTAGCCTAGGGGTTTTTTGGTACCGCCTTGGGTTAAACATCGAAATTAATGTCAAAGCTATTACCTGTTACACATCCTACAACACTAACAAACTTGCCAACCCGATTGAATAAAACAATCCTTGCGTGTGATACAACCGTTATCTGACAGGCTCTTGTGCGTACCATGACGCTGCTGACGCACCACAGTTCACTCGCCCTTTGTTTGACGATGTCCTGGCGGGATGTGCCAAGGATGTGCCAAGGCTGGCTAACATGAAGCGGGGCGTCGCGCTGATGGGTTGGGGACGTTCGCCAAAAGACAGGCCTAAGATAAGCCGGCATCTTGTGCTGCCCGAGCCAATCCCTTGATATCATGTATCCATCTTGGGCACGCCCCGCGCGGTCATTCCTCATTCAGTTGTATCATGTAATAGCGCAAAATATAATATTTCTTTTATGGACAATACATCCCCAAATCAAGAAGTCCTCGCTCAAGCTGGTCGCGACTCGCCGATCCCTCGTGTTTCGATGTCAAGACCATGTTCGCGCCCCTGAGATGCAATGAGAAAGTAAATGAGCGCACGGTCACAGAAGCTAGGGGGTCTAGACTTACACTCCTCGCTGGAACCTACCCCCTGCAGAGTCGTATACCATCAAGAATGCCTCGAAAGCCGAGGCTGAAACCCGTGATGACCGCGCATCAAGTGCAGTCAAAGTCCAAGTCTACCAATAACTATTCGTACGTACCGCCCGAACTTGCTGGTTCATAGACGCGCAAGAAATGGGTTCTAGCATCAAACCGCAAGAGCGCTGAAGGTTAGCGAGTAAATATGGCTATATGCTCACAATCTGCTTACTAGTTTTCTTTACCCAAGTTCTGTGGAAACGGGAGTCTGCTGGATGTTCAAGTGATGAAAACAAGTCTAGGCACGAAGACGACGGAGACGAAACTGTGGGAGGGGACAAAAAGGAGACAATAGGGATGCAGGTAACATGGATGGAGTAAGATGATAATGAGGCGGATATTGTCAAAAATATTACAGTGAGTACGGGCGGACTGTAGACATACCGATAGCTTACCACTATCCTAGACCAAGACAAGAATGCTGTGTTAATTGGAGAGATTGATGCAGTACCGCAACATCCCTGTCCTCCCAGCACCGGCGGAACGAATGGAGAGTCCAAGAATCTAAAGAGGCATCGGGTCGTTGAAAGTGACGATGACCGTACTCAAGCTTCGAAGACCCCAAAGCGCAGGCGATAAACTGAGAGAGATGAAGATACTGAGATGCTGGACGGAGAGGTGGTCGATACCAAGCAGAAAGGAACTAGGAGGATGCAGGGCGACAACGTTCGACATAAATTCAGACAATGAAGCGGCGCCAGATGTGAGCTGCATTCAGTATCGCGATAACAAAAGACTAACCCTTGTGTAGAAAATCAGGGTGAAACATTCCAAAAATTGCATGGTTACACCGAGAGGTACGATGCTAAACCGCAGTACATTGACGAAGATATATGGCTGTCATACCGAAGAAGGTTGGACCCAGCCAGTTGATCAACTGGCCCGAAAGCTCTCGCCAGCTCTCAATTGGGCGGAGCGGTGGGAGGGATTTGTTGGTGGGTTTCGGGGAGGTCCAAGCTGACTACGCAGCGCAAGTTCCTCTTGCGGCTCCCAACCGCGAACTGAAACTCTCCGTAGAGTTTGCAACCTTTACAGTTGCATGGCTTCCAAATGAGCCTTAGCAGTGTATCAGCACTAATGTCTCGTTTTATGGCGGTTAGCGTGTGAATTCCCCACCTTCTTGTATCCATTCGCTGTACCTCTGGCACTGCCAATTCCATCCTCTTTTCGTCATCGAATTCTTGTGAAATAATGTGCATTCATTCTACCTATACATAGAAATTATGATATTTAATTGAATAGATTTTTGTTGTGTCGTTGTGGCGGCTGAGACGGTCGCGGTCGTGGTCAAGAGCAGGTTGCGCGACGGCGAGGACCTGCCTTAGAAAGATTGACGGCCAATTTGAAATTCTGTCCATTCTCTTGTGGCGGGTGTCTATATGCCGTCCGGCCCCGTCCACCCCTGCCTGGCCCCATCCCACCTGGGCAGTGTCCAGAAAAAAACGAGTGAACTGTGGTCGACCCCCCACAACGAGGAACTTTCGAGTCCGGGTTGGGTAGTTACTATAAAGATAACAGATGTTGAGTTGTTAAATCAGGGGCCATAACCGCTGTTGTGTGTCAAAGCTTCGGTTGTTCTCCTGGACTTCGTTCTCTGATATGGAGGCGCGAATCTTGGGGGTTTGTATTGAGGAAACCACTATTTTAGCCGCTCTACCTCTTCAAATACGACTGACAGTAAGAAACCGTATGCGAGTAGCCCACTCTAATTCATCAACAACATTTCCCTAAGGAGTATCGTTATGTGCACAGGTCGATTGCCGATATACGTGGTGATGATGACAATAACGACGGTATGCCTTGCTCTTTTTTTATATATCGATAGAAATCGGGCTAAACATAAGGGAGTGCCATAGAGTCAGTGACTCGAGGTCCCGGTTGGCTAGGAACCTCGATGGGGAAACGCTCTTTCGGGGCGGCCGCGCTGAAAAACGCACGAATAGTGCCCCACAGCAAGACTCTTCACACGGGAAACCTGGGCGCAACCGTGTGAACTATACACCGAAGAGACCTCGGCGGTATCACACGGAATATGAAGGCAAGACCGGTAGGATCTTTCCTTCCATGCGCCCTACGAATGCTCGCTCATCTCGGAGCAGTCCGGGTTGATACTTTATTAACTGGTACATCCCAAAACTGCTTGCCTCAGGAGCCGTCGCGCATCCCGAGCCTCAAATTGAACACGGGGTCAAGGAATGGTATTGTGGCAATGTCAAGTACGATCAACACCATGGGTTCAGGCTTTGCTGTGGTTCAGGAAACCAAGTCTCATTGTGCTCGGACAAACATGCTGCCAGACGATCATTGGTGCTCACCCTAGAGCAGATCGAGGGTCTCGACGTACATAAGCTCAATCTACATGGCATAATATCATCTACTGATCGTAAGCGTTTTATCAGGTTTCTAAATCAAGCAATGAAGTCGATCCTGTGCTGCGTTTTAGACTCACCGAGGCATGTGTGCTCGGTTCGACGTGGGAGACTTGTGAGCAGATTCAACATTAGTATAATTTTCCTAAATGCATTGACAAGATATACAGTTTCAGACAATATCCACGACCATCCTTGGCTGTTGGTCATTTGCTATGCGACCAGCCAGGAAGCATGGAACAATCTGGTGAATCGATTAAATAACTTCATTCCCCGTACGACTCCCTTAGAGCATGTGCTTTGAATACTATAGTATAGGTCGCTTTTGCTAATTAATGTTACCAGAGCTTGGACTATCCGAATCCTGGTCGAACAAGCTGCATCCAACGTAACTCTGGCGCAACTACTGGTACCGCTTTCTCATCCAAAACAGGAATCCGAGGAAAAGTACATTCCGCCAGCTCATTTACCTGCCGTCGCTGTGTAAGTTGCATAGCCTTGAAGGACTTTTGTACTAATCTCACACACAAACAGGAAAGAGGAGCCCATCACAGCGAGCACCTCTCCGCAGGCAACACGGCCCCCGGTTGAGACAATGGGCTTTGGTGCGTAGGAAATACTGAAAGACTTGGAGTTGCAAAACAACCGTACCAACCGAGTCGCTTTGAAGCGTGCCTTTTACACCCTCCAGCATGACCCTAGTCATCCCATCAGCGAATTCCTTAGCAAGTTGACGGCACTGGCGAATCAACTAAAAGGATTGGGTAATGCCCTCAAGGACGACGATATAATTGATATGATCATATATGCGCTCCACGGAGACTGGCGCGACATCTCGAGGACCTTGATGAAGAGCGAATCCCGGCTGGAATTAGGGGGGGGGGTTATGAATACACTCATTGAAGAGGAGAAGAGGCGTCATAAACAGATCTAAACCTATCGTAATTGATCCCACCAATCTCTCACTTGCTAGCCTTCCTATCTTATTTTTTTTGCCGCAAATTACTTTCAATATGTATCAGTAGCTCAAACTACTAATATTAAACCTAACACTGTACACCAACCTCATTTGTCGCCCCATCCAGAGCATAAAGAGTTCGGGTGTTTTGGGGCGCTAAACAACCTTCTTCAGAACAACCACGTGAGTCGAGTTACACTTAAGCGTGCATTCTATATGTTCCAGCATGACCCCAACCGACTTATCGAAGAGTTTATAAACGGCTTGACGACTTTGGCCGAGAAACTCAAGTCTTTGGGTGTCGATCTCATTGTGTATGCGCTCCATGAAGATTGGTCCGACGTATCTAAGATTTTGGTGAAAAATGCGACGCCCTTGAAATTGAGTAATATAATAAAGAGACTTATCGACGAAGGGACCAAACGGCAAAGAGGGCATGCCTAGTTGTCTTCTTGAACTTTCTCCGGCCTATCCCTCTGACCATCATTGCCAGGCTTATTAATAAAAATGGGACATACAACACACGCATACAACTACATTTAATGCAAGTCGTACAATTAACCGATTCCCTTGAACGTACAAATTAGATATAAATACATCATACATGCGCAGACGAGCATTGCTCCAAACTCTGTAAGGATTTGTTATCCGATGCCTTGCCATCACACCGGGTAGTGAGCTCAATTTGGTCAACTCGAATAGCTAAATGAGGAACGCCTTTTGAGCTCTGATGTAAATCCCAGACTGATGAAGATTGAGATGGATCGAGCGATACCCCTATCGCTGACGGGTGGACACCCGTCGGCTCGTGTTTTGGTTGTGATTCGGAGTTGATTTCGGATCCGGTCATTCTGGTTTCGGTGATGCCAGACCTCGGACTGACGAGATGCCAACAGACGAGCACATCTCTTTGGCTGGCAAAGATGAAGAATGTCACAACCCCACAAGAGGCGATAATGATATCCGGCACTTCGAGGGAAAATTCAGCTGCCGATACAAAGGACAGGGCCAAGGCGGTCTGGGCAACTTGTTAGTCGACCGCGCCAAATGGTCAAAGTAACCCTACTCACAATAACCATGACCATGAAAACCAAGGTTCGAACGAAGAAAGGAACTGTGACATGACGTCCCAGTTCATGACGTCCGAGACGATTGCGTGTTGATTTTCTGAACCGGGAAAACACCAGCACAGCTGTCCATACTGTTTCAACGGAAGAGTTAGGGTTGGTATCGGTCGGAATGCAGAAACCCCCTACTTTGGAAAATGAGGTATACTCCCAGGGCTACAGCTGCCAGAACACTCGATATTGCGCCTGTGTATGCGCAATCAGCGGCAGGAGCACCGAAAAGTAAAAATAGACACACCAAGATTAGGGTTGTCCGAGGTACAGTAAAATGTAACTGGATGTACGTGGGTACCCGCTTGTAGAACTGCGAAGACCACTGCCTGAACCCCCCATACCAAATACGGCAATCCCAAAAGCTATCGAACAAGTAAGAATTCACCGTTTTATTTTGGAGAAGCACGGGACTTACGATACACGTAAGCCACCACGGCTCTTCGACAACTGCCGAATTCTTCTCGAGTCTCCGAGTTAGGCTCCACACCTGCAAGAAGTCGGTCAGATCCTCGAGAACGCCAATCGATCAAAGAAGTCTATTTAGCGTACCTTCCAAATGAGACATACTCCTGCAGTAGAGACGGCCGCCGACCCCCCTGTAAACCAGAATCCATCAATCCTAGGTTAATCTTGCTAGAGGAGATGGCTAACCTAGCATTAGCGCGCTTTGTGCGTGACATAATAGGTATGGGGGTTCCGGGTTGTCGAGTTGCCCTGTAAACAGCCTGTGATGGGATATCAGTTGAGTATTCCCTGTGTTTGGATTGTGTCTAGAAGATAAATGTACGCACAGCAAGCAGCCAACAAGGCAGTTGAGTGCTATCGACAGGCACACCCATCAGAATTCTGATCCTTCCATACCCGATCAGCGCTCACTTACTCCACACTATAGCGTTGTTCGCGACGGTGGGATGTCTTTTGACGCTCGACGAAAAAATACATGTGAATGCCAGTATTGGTAGAGCTACTAAACCGAACAGCTATATCCGTTGGATTGTCAACTACTTGCACTCAGAGAAAGAGTAGAATGCGCACCTCAACGCCAAAAAATACACCCTGCGCGGCACCGTTGACCATGATGCCTGATTAAATGAATGCGTATACAGCCGGTGCTCTGTTCCCTCAGGACCCAGGCGTAAATCCAGTTTGCAGACACTGGACGTAGGGAGTAGATTCAAGCAAGGGGGAGTAGTCGTTTAAAGTCTTACAGCGAAGCAGCGATAGACCCATTATGAAGGGATTGTAGTCAGGGCACCAGGATGAACCCCATCAACCCGCCACCCGGTGATACCCTCGGGAGATGTAATGCGGACTTGTAAACCAGCCAAAATTAAATCTGGACTCGGAGCGTGTAGTTTGTACCTCAGCGTAACCGGTTGGGGTTTCATCCGACTCGACGCCACAGCATGCGGATCGAGAAAATCATACTACACTGACCCCAATCAATCCCATATCAGGCATGCATGCCCTGTCACGGTTTTCTAATCGACGGTTCCTGGAGTGGAGGCCTCGGAGCTGTCCGTTTAACACTGATCGACGCCGTTGGAGACTGCCGCGGGTCTGCGCAGCACGAGCTCACGTCAAGCCGAGACACAACCTGCAAGAAAGTCTTTCCGATAGCGCGAGCCGTCGGTCCGAGATAGGACCAGGGGCAGTATGTGCTGGCGGTTTGATGTAGGACTGATGCAGGGCACCGTGGGCAAACGTTCGAACCAAGAACAACGAAGCAGCATCGAGAACACACTTTGCTGCCTTCTGGTCGATGATGTTGTGGCCGGGATGTGAGGGATAGCCCCACGTGGGGTTGTCAATCAACCTGTCCACATTGACAGTGTAAAAACACAGGCACACACCACGACCATGCGCCTCCCAAGCGGATGAACATTTTTACCGCAGTATGCGAGGTCGACGTATTTCAGCATCGTATGTCGAGCCGGGAAAAAGCGGGAGACGAGTAGCCGGGTGGCCACAAGAATCGATAGATTATGGCGACTTGCAATGTACTCTTTTCAGCAGCTGATCAATAAAAGTGGGTGTTACACTCGCTGGTTAATGTTTACGGCAGAACCGCAACCTCTTCTACGCTCCACGCGATTCGCCGCACGCATATATTTGGGATAATTCACAGCCCAGCAAAGAGCTCGTAGTCCAAAGTCGACCACATCTCTGTTGCCGAAAAACAACTGCAACCTGAGCCGGCTCCGCGCCAACGACCAACAAGCCTAGTCTCAGGAAGAGAAGAGAGTCCCTCGCTAGCTTGGATAGTTTTTATTTGCTACTATCATGTATACTACCAGGCTACGAGGATTTTTAGTTCAGTGTGTTCCTCGTCGTATAGCCTGCGGGGGACGCGCGGGTATTGCGAAGCTGAGGGTCCCGTCTAATTATACTCTCCTCTGGGAGACCAAATCCCGGTCGTCGCACTTGGTGCGCACCCATACTGACGGCATCCCCACCCACCTGTTAGATTTGTGGTACAAGTACTTAATGGCAGGCTCCTCGCGGCGAGGTTGCACTCCAAGCCGTAAGCTTGTCTTCTAAGGATAGAATAAAAATCATGAATTCAATACGTAGGGTTATCGTCATATTCCTTAGAGAATGATGCCATAAGTGAAGTTCATTTATTCAGCCTTGGTCGCTCTAGGTTGAATATGTTGATCCATGTAGGATATATGCATTGAGCCTAGCTTTCGCGGTGCGCTGGAGGAGTCGGTCCGCTACGGGCGGACCGACGAGTGGCTGGGTCGCCCAGACTGCGACCGCGGGATTGCTTTTCCAAATACTATTTACGTTTACCTATTTTTCTTCGAATTTCTCAGCCTTCTCGTATCCTTCTAATTGTCATATAGCACACAGATACATCTATGGTCCGATTCCATAGGCTCGCACTTGATACTGTCGCAAAATCAACCCATTCCAGTAAACGTACAACTTATATCAAAATACATCATGCATGTGAAGACGAACATTGTTCCAGACTCTGTAGTGACTTGTTATCAGGCGCGCTTTTGTCACACCGGGTGGTAAGCTCGATTTGTTCAACTCGAATAGCTAAATGGGGGACGCCTTTTGAGCCCTGGTGTAAATCCCAGGCTGATGAGGACTGGGATGGATCGAGCGACATCCCTAATGGCGCCGAGGGATGGACTATCGTCGGCTCGTGTTTTGAGTGAGATTGGGAGTGAAGTTCAGATCCGGTCAATCTAGTATCGGTGATACCCGTCCTTGGACTGATGAGATGCCAGCAGACCAACACGTCTGCTTGGCTGGCGAAGATGAAGAACGTGATTACCCCACAAGAAGCGATAATGATATCCGGTACTTCGAGAGCAAATGCAGCCGTCGCTACAAAGCATAAGACCAAGGCAACCTGGGCAACTTGTTAGTGTAATACCAAATGGTGAACGCAAGGCTGCTCACAAAAACCATGACCATAAAAACCATTGTTCGAAGGAAAAAAGGAACCGTAACGTGTCGTCCCAATTCATGACGTCCGAGACGATTGCGTGTTGATTTTCTGAACCGTAAAAATACAAGAATAACTGTCCATACTGTTTCGCCAGAAGAATTAGGGATGGTATCCGTAGAAGCGTAGAAGACTCGTACTTTGAAAAACGAGACATAGCACCAGGGCTATAGCCGCCAGAACGCCTGATATTACACCTATGCATGTACGATTAGCAGAAAGGCCATCGCGAAGCAAAACGTGGTCATACCAAGGTTAGTGTCGTTGGACGTACAGTAAAACGTAACTACATTTACACGTGTCTTGGCTTGTAGAACCGCGAAGATGGCCGCCTGAGCCCCCCAAACGAAGTACGGTAATCCCAGAAGCTACCGAGGAAGTAAGGATTCAATGTTCAATAACGAAGAAGCACACAACTCACTATACACGTAAGCCACCACGGCTCCTCAACAACTGCCGAATTCCTCTCGATTCTCCAGGTTAAACTCCACACCTGCGACAAGTCGATCAGATCCACAAGAACCCTAATTGATCAAAGAAGGTTTAGCGTACCTTCCAGATGAGAGCTAGTCCCGCGGAGGAGACGGCCGCCGGCTGCCCTGCAAACCAGAATCGATCAACCCTAGTTTGCTTCTGTTGGAGGGGACAGCTAACCTAACATTAGCGCGCTCTGTGCATGGCATAGCAGTGATGGGGGTTCCCGGTTGTAGAGATTCCCTGTGAGCAGCCTAAGATGGGGTATCAGTTAGGTACACAGTGTATTTGTGTCTCGGAAATAGATATACTCACAGCAGGGAGGCAACAAGGGAAGAGAGTGCTATCGACAGGCACGCAGATCAGAATTCCGCTCATTCCATACCCGATCAGCGCTCAACTTACTCCAGACCAGTGCGTTGTTTGCAACCGTGGGATGTCTCTTGACGCTCGACGAAAAAATGAATGTGCATGCCAGTATTGGCAGCGCTACTAAGCCGAATAGCTACGTTGACATGGTTAGCTAGTACTTCTGGGCAGAGAAAGAGACAGACTGCGCACCTCAAAAGCAAAAAATACCCCCCGCGAGGCATCGTTGGTCATCAGGCCTGGTTAATCGAATGAGTATCCGGCCGGCGCTCTCTTCCCTCGTGAACCAGATGCAGATCCAGCTTGCTAGAGGTCACTAGACGTAGGCGCACAGACTCGAGCAAAGGGGGAGTGGTCGTATAAACTTCTCCGGCGCAGTACTGATAGGCCCTTTATGAAGGGGCTGTAGTCAGGGCATAAAGTTGAACCCCATCTACCCGCCACTTGTTGATGGTGATATATACACTGAGGGAAGTGCATCATCGCAGACTCGAACACAGGACAGAATTGACCTGTGTTTCGGAACCTGTAGCCTGTACCTCAGCGTAACTGGTTTGAGTCTATCCGACTGAAATTATTCGGCGCCACAGCACGCGCAGGTCGAGTTGATACGTAATCTTGAGAGGAGCCGGATAGATATCCTACAGCTGTCGACTTTTCCTAGAAGGGAACTCTCCGAAGTGTCTGTTTAACACCTGTCGATACACTTTCAGGCCGGAACAGGTGAGATATAAGTCCAGGATGGGACGGACCGCCGGACCAGGAGTAGCATGTACAAGCAGTTTGATATAAAGAGCCGTAAGTAAACGGTCGAACCGAGAGAGAGAACAACACCGAAAAAATATAGCCGAACATAGTTTACTCCCTTCCGGTCGATGGTGGTTGAGATGTGCGTGATTTGCGGCAGATTCCGGCGACCCGTTCAAATCGACAGCGTACATATTTAGTCACACGATGACCGTGTGCCTACCAGGAGTGGGCGTCCCTGATATAACGAAGCACGCGGCCTCAATGTCTTTTAGTGCTAGGGGGGGGGGGACGAGTAGCTGAGTAGTCACACAAATCGATGGATTATGACGACTTGAGCGAGACTATTTTCGGCGACCAATTAAATAAATAAATAAAAAATAGCCGTTATATTGACTCTGCGGCGGGGTTGTAACCCCTGGGTACGCATACATTCACAGCTCTGCAAAGAACGCGCCATCCACCTTGCCTCTCTTTGCATTACTTTCGCCCATCCCGGAGCCCTGCTTCTTCTTTCTTTTCTTCGACCGTTTATCCAACTCCTCAGGCTCAGACTCGTCGCTAGACTCTGCTTCACGAGCTGCCTCGACCCTTGGCTCCGGCTCCGAGTCAGGATCAGACTCCATGTCCTTGGTGTCCATCGTTTCTGCCTGAATGTTCTCTGCCTCGCTCTCCGGCTCATCTTCCGAGCTGTCTTCGTCCACGCCCCCTCCAACCTTGATCCCATCATCGCCGCTGTCGCTATCACCCTCGTCTCCATCACTGCCTTCCTCGTCCGAATCAACCAACGCGTCCCTCACGTCCGTCAACTTTAATATGTCATCGTGAGAAGCTGAGCCGAGCCATGCGCCGTTTCGATCCGTCTGGAGGCGCTCGATGGGAAATTCGCCATGATCTACAGAACAAAGTAAGTGGGTATAGTCCATAGAAACATAAGTGGCGGTGGCGGCGAGAAGAGTATATAGTTTGATAGGGAGACAAGACGTACCCGCGATAACGCCCAAAAGTTTATGCGGTAGCAGTTGAACAACACGTACAAGCCCGTCCGAGGAACCTGTGACTATCACATCGTCTGTCAATGTCGCGAGTGCGTCGACTGAGTGTGGGTGACTGTTGTGGTGTACATTTGATTTTAGTGATTGGAGGGGATCAGGAACGAGGCGTACCCAGGGACACGATCGACGCAGTCGCCGTAGCCGCTACTTCTGTTCCAGAGGCTGATAATTCCGGTTTGAGTTCCGACTGCTAGTTTGGACCCTCTATGGACAGTGAGCATAGGCAAATAGGCTGAAGAAGAGATGGAACCGTACCCTTTGATGCCGACAACGGACAACAGTTCGTCTTCTTGATCCTCAGACTGAGCAAACGGTGCCGTTTTGTTGGAGCGGACATCTAGGACGGAGAGTGTTCCATCACCACTATGTAACCGCTCGTTTAGCCCAAGAGTGAGAGCAGAAAATGAACAACTGACCTGGTTGCGACCAGATGCTTTTTATCCTCTAGCCATAGAAAGTCTGAGATGAGGTCTTTATGGTGGGTATACGAGCGAATGGATGATATTTGGCGGGGGTCCCAGAGCTGTTTTACATCTTAGAGGCAAGTCTGCCAATACGGGAAAGGAAATGGTGAACCTTGATGATGCCGTCGTCGTCGCCTGTGGCTAGCATAGACATGAATCGTGTGATACGATTGATCGACGATCTATAATGCATAGATCAAGAATGGGATTATACGGTGCCGCAAAATAACCCTACTCGTGCGCTTGTAGGCATTCATGGGAAACTTTACCAGTCCCAACATCGATAGTGCTATGCAAGTCAACATCTTCACCTTCGACTTGCAGATAAGTTGAAACCACTTACTGAATGGATCTATCCTTCGAACCGCAATACAACTCTGTCCCATCCGGGTTCACGGCTAGTGTTCTTGCGGTCTTCTTTGCCGGTCGAACGGAAAATTTGGGTTCGCATTTCCCTTCGTCGTCATACGAGAAAGCTTTGACATGCCCGGTTAAGAGTCCGGTAAATACTACATCATGTGTTGGACTAAATGTGAGGTCGAACACTTGGGTGCCAAGGTTGAGGTCAGGCATTGTCAAATTTCATTTGCAATTAGAGTGCTAATCTTATCTTATCTGGGAGGCGCACAAGTCACGCGCCGAGACGCGTCTCGCCTTGAACCTATCCATCACCGCGACTTTAGCATGAGCTCCCCACTTGCGTTCCCGCCTTCCGATGATGGCACTCCGCGTGCGCGTCGCCAACCGTTGTTCAACCCTGCTACGCCTGGGAACGGTACACCTGGTTCTGTACGATTCAATGATAGTAAGTTGGGGGTATCTATGCAAGTGCAAAGACTAATTATTGTGTATAGCACTGATGGCCAGTTCGCCTCTCGCGTTTCCCGAAGGCTCCTCGTCGCCTGCTCGCCAGCCTCAAACTCCGCGACGGCTGTTTAGACCCTCGTGAGCGCATACTCGGCCCATCACATGCACGCGTCTAACCCTTTGCAGCTCTGATTCGCCTATTCCTGGTGGCCCGACCCCACGTGGATCCCGTCCTCGTTCAGATCTGCGTTCTGCAGCTGCGCGAAATACAATTCGCAGAAGTCAACAACCGCCTTCGACGCCTGGAGGCCTCCCGCCCTCGACACCCGGAGGAGACGACCGAATCGCCTTTCCTAGTAGTTCGGCAGGAGCGCCTACTCCAAGCAACCCTACCCTCTCGGCCCAGGCTCTTCCATCCGCAGATGACACGGTTGAACGTCTCGCCTGGGGTAGTACGATCACGCACAACGAAGTCTTCCACGCATTTTCCGACTTTTTGCGGAACTATAAAGCGAAATACCGAGCCGTCTTTGATCGCGAACGACGCGTTCCTACACGCGCCATTGCTCGCCCAGCAGATGGAGAGCGACTAGTCTACCAAGGATACCTCCAGAAAATGCTCATCACGGATCAATATCAGCTCAACCTTGACCTCGTCGATCTCCAGGCTTATGCCCCGACGAAAAAGTTGCACAATGCGCTTGTCAAGTTTCCCCAAGAAGTCGTGCCAATGCTGGATCAGTGTTTGGCAGACGCGATGGATGAGCTCGTTGCGCAACAAGATATGCAAGACCGGGCGTTGGATGTAGTGTACAAAGTCCGGCCGTTTATCAGTGACGGGGCGGTCAACATGCGTGACTTGAACCCGAGTGATACGGACAAGCTTGTCGCTATCAAGGGGCTCGTTATTCGTGCGACGCCTATCATCCCAGATATGTCCGAAGGCATGTTTTCTATTGGTTTCTAAGTTGTTTCCCAACTAACATATCGTGTAGCCTTTTTCCGTTGCTTGATCTGTCATCACACTATGCAAGTCCAAATCGACCGAGGTAGAATCGCCGAGCCGAACCGATGCCCGCGCGAAGTATGCGCCTCTCCAGGCAGCATGACGCTTATCCACAATCGTTCCACATTCGCCGACCGGCAGATTGTCCGTCTACAAGAAACGCCTGACGTCGTCCCGGCTGGTCAAACGCCCCACACTGTCTCTCTAGGGTGCTATGACGAACTTGTAGACATGTGCAAGCCCGGTGATAGGATCACCGCAACTGGCATTTTCCGAGCTGTGCCTGTACGCTCGAACCCGCGTCAGCGAGCTGTGAAGGCTTTGTTCAGGACGTATTTGGACGTGTTGCATGTCCAGCGAGGGGCGGCTGGTCGATTGGGTATGGATTCGAGCACTCGAGAGGATTCGGAACGACGTGCGGGCGCGTTGGGAGTCGGAGGCGAGGACGAAGACGATGTGACTCTCGAGGCCGACGCTGAAGGGAGAGAGGAAGATACAAGGGCCAAGCAGATGGAAGCGACACTGCGTTCTATCAGTGAACGACCAGACGTATACGAGGTCTTGGCAAGGTCTCTGGCACCTAGCATTTGGGAGTTGGAAGATGTAAAGAAAGGGATCTTGTTGCAGGTTAGCCGAACCCCCCCCCCCCCTTCTACTCGTCTCTTCAGTGCTGACAGTTGGTGAAATTTTAGCTGTTTGGAGGCACTAACAAAAGCGTTGCTCGTGGCGGAGGCGGCGGCGGACCTCGCTATCGAGGAGATATCAATGTTTTGCTTGTCGGTGATCCGGGTACAAGTAAGAGTCAGATCTTGCAGGTACGTACTATTCTATACGCATATACCCCTGAGTTGATAGATTGGCCGTTCTAGTATGTTCATAAAATTGCTCCTCGAGGGGTCTATACCTCCGGTAAAGGATCTTCGGCGGTTGGTCTGACTGCGTACGTCACGCGTGATCCCGACTCGAAACAGCTCGTGCTTGAAAGGTCAGCTTTAATAACGATACATGAATAGGGATCTCGGCCTGACGCTTGGTTGATCTAGCGGTGCCCTCGTCCTGAGTGATGGAGGTGTATGCTGTATCGACGAGTTTGATAAGATGTCGGACGCAACAAGGAGCGTGCTTCATGAAGTCATGGTTCGTTTATTTTGCCCCTGCAGGAGTTCTACCCGCTCACTTTTATCGTTTACAATAGGAGCAGCAAACAGTCTCGATTGCTAAAGCGGGAATCATCACAACTCTCAACGCCCGTACTTCGATTCTCGCAGCGGCCAACCCGGTCCAGAGTAAATATAACCCGAAGTGGCCGATTACGCGTAACATCGACCTGCCGCCGACGCTCATCTCACGATTTGACCTATTGTATCTGGTCTTGGATAATATTGACGAATCTACCGATCGGAGGTTGGCACAGCATCTGGTCGGGCTTTATTTGGAGGACGCACCGGAGAGCGCTGCTCAAGATATTATCGTACGTCTCCCTTCTATTTGGGTAAACGTGAAGACTGATCATTAGTTTGCTCGTAGCCCTTGGAGACGCTCACGGCATACATCTCTTACGCTCGAAACAAGATTCAACCTCGGTTGACCGAAGAAGCAGGAAACGAGCTCGTTTCGTCCTATGTCGCATTACGCAAACTCGGTTCAGATGCACGCTCAAACGAACGCCGTATCACCGCTACGACTCGTCAGCTCGAGAGCATGATTCGTCTTTCCGAGGCTCACGCACGCATGCGGTTCTCTCCCCTCGTCGAGTTGGGAGATGTGCAAGAGGCGTGTAGGCTCATGCGCGAAGCTCTCCGAACGAGTGCTACAGATCCTACGACTGGGCTGCTCGACATGGATCTTATCAATACTGGCTCGGGAGCAGGTCAGCGACGTGCTCGGGCCGATTTGAAGAGAGAAGTCACGCGACTGTTGAGCGAGCTTGGAGCGGGAGGAGCCAGGGCCGTCAAGTGGACGGAGCTACAACGCGAGCTGGGCAAGCAAAGCTCGGTTGGTATTGAAGCCGCTGAATTTGGTGAGGTTGTCAGGTCGTTAGAGACGGAGGGGGTGGTGAAGATTGCCGGTGATCGCGAGAGGAGAACTGTGCAGCTTGTTGGGGGAAATGATATATAGTTTTTTGTGTATTTTGTCTTGGAAATACTTGAATGGGATGCTGCATTTTGTTTGATAGGATAGTGTGATCGTGTATGCACAAGTGCAATAGAAGGTACGCATACACCTTGGTCAGTACATCTCCTTTGTAACAAAAATAAACGAACGGCATCATCTCACGGCCGCTCCACTAATCCTGATCCGCATGGCCATAGCAGTAGACACCCCTACATTCGCTGGCCATCGCTGGTGGTGAACTCCTAGGGTTACACGTAGTTGGTAAAGGGCGTTTTAGAATACACCACTTGGAATGAATACACGATGTACGAAAATTGTCGCAACCACAACGCATCAGTGCCCATGATATCGCAAGACTCACAGAGAAAATACAAAGTTACAAATGAGCTGTACCGCGAGGTACGCAGGCTACATTAGACAATCCTCCTTCCGTATATACACACTGTCTTTATGCTCTTACACATCTCACGCCATGTTTCCGGCTCGGCTAGTTCTCCCAACCACTCTCTTGGACCAAGAGTCCACGTATCCTCTGCGCCTACCACGCGTCCTCGTGTCAAAGTAAATACTTCTAATGCCTCAAAAGTAGACAACAGGTTTGCGCAGGATTCTGGAAGTGGCCATACTCTCATGTTTGGGTACTATATTCGCAAATGTCAGATCCAAGTCGTTCGATATTCGTTCATTGTACTTGCCATTTGGTCTATTATATTCCATGTTTTCAGCGATGTTCTAATCGGCTCATCAATGGTGAGCTCCAAGAGGTCCAGCCATAGTCCGTTTGAATCGTAACACGTTAGCGATTCGATCCTTGTCTGAGAAAGGGTAAACACCGAGTCCTCGCGTTCCGACATATCTTCCGATGTTGTAACCGTAACATGAGAGACATGTCTGGACCAAAGCATTTCTCGTATCAATGCTTCCGATGCTATGATATGCTTTAGATTAGGCAACACGTCTGGATAAGATAATTCAGAGAGATCGGGGTCGTTTTCAACCTCGTTAGTAAACTTGAGTGCTGTCATTGAGTCCTGGGTACGTAAAAAAGTCCAGAAAAGGTTGCAATTAACAAGTGGGCAGGCGAGCCTGTCGAGCGAGAATACAGGTACTAGATAGGTTAAACAGGCTTCTAAATCTTCAGGACTAATATAGAGAGCCAAATCCCGTAAGTTTGGCAGGTTCGAGAGTATATGCCGAATAAAGGTGCCGTATCGCCGTGGGTATCATGAATGCAAGAGTACATTTGTTCTGCAGATCGCCCGATCTTCAAAGAGCGCACCCAATTTTCGAGCGGACGTGGGCTTTTGGTGATTGCCCTGCGGAAATAGATGATTTGCGTTGATGTGGCTAGGATAACGCTGTGGTATAACTTCGGAGCAAGTATGTTGTACGTCAGAACATTGATTCGACATAGCCTAGTGAGTGTTGGCCTATCTGCCTGTGTGTATTCGAAAACTTGGTCCCACAGTTCCCCGGGCAGCATATGGTGGAAGGCAGAGAGAGCAGACCGAGCCATGTGTCCTGGCGGTTATCTGTTCCTCGGATGTGACGTACATATTTGGATCTGTTCTCTAGCCCGAAAACGATGAACGTTGACATGCCCACGACCGACGCGTGTACCTCGGTTTCCTTTACTTGGCCGAGACTTGCGACTTGGGGATCACATCAATCGAGTCCCTGCAACAATTACCTCGTGCTGTGCAAGCCCAAAGTCTCAAGTCGCAACGCCGGTTGCGACCCACCCATTCAGCGAGCCTTCCTTTGAGTTTGCTTCGATTTTTAGTGCATCGCCCTCGGTGGTCGACGCGCATCGACAGGGCGCTGCCATGATGCCTTGATTGGGTGGCCGAAACGCGTCGGTGGGCCCGTCACATGACCTGCGCGCTCGCGTCGGCTAGTTCTACTCGTACACGGTGTTTGAGACGACGATTGAGAGGGAGGACTGCTGGCAAGCGGGGTGGTATCAAAGCCGATCAGCTTGATCAATTGAACTTGGCGCCCAAGAGATAGCATATAGCATGGAGCGAGCCGTGTGCCTGGGGGCGCTGAAGTCTTGGCCTTTTGCCGGAACGGAATCCGCACCCGCGATCTCATGGCCTCGAGGAGAGCTCGCTGAATCGGTTCCCCGTCTGACCCGGTTCCTATGTGGCGGTCCAGCCCTTGCAGAGTGACACTGCAGCGTCTGTTGGATGCATTTTCATGCACGCAAATGGAAACCCCATAACCACATGGCTGATGAATGGAATGCGAGATCAGGGGGTGCGGTGTCAATCTAAGATCTTCCAGTCTGTTTATTTTACATAAGCCGCTGGGTTGCAAGTTTATATGACCTTTTGTTCGGTCGTGCTTCACAGGTTTCTTCCCCCTCCCCATCTTCTCCCTACCTTGCCATGACGCATAACGAATACCCTCCGGCCCCTCTTCCAACCCTCGAGTCTGGTGTCCCCCCAAATGTGGAACAGTTCAATCCACGTGAGGAGAAAGGAGCATACGAGCAGAGCCTTAAAACCGAAACCGCAAAATATGGATTTTTGAGGGGACCTCAAAACTTGTACTTTAGCATTTCAGCAATGCTAGGGTTTAGAGAGAGGTTCAGCCTGTTATTATGTGAGTGCATTGCATTTAACTCAATTCATTTCAGCTGAAACCAGTTCTATCAAGTCATCGTTTTTGGCGGCGCGCTGGTTGGTTTTTGTCTCTTTGGAGTGGTTATGATGGTTCCATCCAACGTGGAAACCGAGACCGTCCCTGGTATGTGGACCAGAATGACCAGTTTGGTCCATTGTTCTAATATTCGGGCTTCTAGGCGAATGGTATTGGTATCGCCAACCTCTTTTCAAGAAATGCATATTCGTTCATATATACCTCAACATCAGTACGTTGCTCCGTCCCACTGTAATAGAATGCACGGACTTATTGTGTTGGGTTAGTCGCAGGAGTATTCGCGGTGTTTCAGTTTATCCCCATGATTCGTCGGGTGAGTCGCTCTTATATCTGGGTAACACCCAACTAACGTATCTCCTCATCTAGCGCAATATTATCCTCCACCGTATCAATGGCTACTTTGTTCTTTCGACACTTTTGCCAGCAGTTATTACTGGATCAGTGGTAGCACGCCGGGCTTTTGGCGGAGACATCAACACCCAGGCTGCTTTTTACACGCTCGGGTCAATCATTGGTTTCGCCGCGCTCAAGGGAATCTCAAACGTTCGCACAACCAAGATTCACCGTAAATGGATGCTTCGTAAGTTTTCAGGGCATGTCCGGTCCAGTATCGTGCTCAAACCCAATCGATCGCAGGTACTGTGACATATACAGCCAGCACTCTCACAGCACGCATCATTACGAGCATAGCTAGACCTATTATATCAATTAGTTCCGCTTATTTCTCGGTAGGCGATCTTCTGTGCTCACTCGATAGTATAGCCGCTAATCACCAGTTGGAATTTGACTTTTAGACATGGAGTTGCGATGAAGTATCGTTCCTATTGAACAGTTCATCCATGGCAGCGTCCTTATTTCCTGTCTGCGCCCTGTCTCCGGGCGATGACCCCAAAAACGTCTACGTACTCGTTCGCGCATCGGTCAACGAAGACCCGATCAACTTGGGTTCGGCACAGCGAGTCACTTTTGGTGAGCACGAATCTATTCTAGAAAGACCAACTCGGAAAATAACCAAATGTTTGAATAGGAATGGCGTTGTGGTTGGCTATGATGATCCATGCAGCCGGAGTTGAAATATATGTAAGCTTGGACTTGCGTATTTCTGATTCTATTAACTAACGGTTGCTTTCGTATAGATACTAGCAACAGAGTCGTATCAGTGGCCGGTTCGTTCGCCTGAATCAGCCGAACGGCAGAGCAGCGAAACTTCAAGTAAAGCTTAGAATAAAAATCAGACTGAGTTTCCTTGCATCGGGTTCCAAGATAGCTGTAGCATCAATGTACCTTACTTCACGATATACAAGTGTGTAACACCAGTGTTTTACGATCTGCAGCACGAGTGGAGTGCGTAACATCAACTACTTGGATGCGTTTCGCTCTCACTAGGCGGTTGAGAGCTGAACTTCATTCCCAGGAGATCGGGATATACACTCTCATTGTTTGGTGTTGGGAACTGAGACGAGGGAAAGGCTTGGCGAGTGAGGTGATAGCCAGTTATAGATGAGATCGACGTATGCTTGCGGATGACCCAGGCAACACACAAATAAACAAAGAGCGGTGCCATTAACCCCACTATGGCTATTACATGAAATATATCTCGTGAACTAATCATGAATTGAAAATAAAAACCCCGAAAGAGCAAAAGCTACGCTTAGACGGCAGCATCCGGGCGGTGAGAGCCGGTTGGGACATCGAAGAAACTGTTGGATCGTTGCTTGAATCAGTACCCAACTCGAGCTGAGCGAATAAGAAAACCTACGCATGGTCCTTGGTCCAGATGCCAGCAGCACCGGCGTAGGCAGCGATGGCCGAGGTGAGGATTCCGAAAGCGCCGGCAGCCTTCTGGACCTTGACGTGCTCGAGGAAGGCGGCGATCATGCCGAGCATGATGGTCAAGGTGATCGAAGACCAGAGGGTGGTGAGGACAACGCTAGCGCGGAGAGAGCCGATGAGCATGATGATCGAGAAGATGAACCAGGCGGAGAACTGTCAAATGTAATGTTAGCCTAGTTGAGGGAACGAATAAGAATGACATACGTAGACACCGAGAGCATCGTTGAACGATCCGGTTCCCTCGTAGGCGTCCTCAATGCCGCTACCAGCCCAGAAGATGGTCTAGAAACTGAATTAAGTATATTTCCAACAGGAAGACCTAGCATATACTCACTCCTGCCGAGAGGTAGAAGCCAGAGAGCATGCCGAACATGGTGACCGCGTAGGTGTTGCCGGTCGCAAACTCCCACATGGCAGCCAAGAGCTGGGTGAGACCGCCGAGAGCGAGAGAGAGGGCCAAAGAAAGGTTGACCTAGGGATTGTGTAAGCGGGTGCGGATCACTGCATGTGAGGGTGTGTTATACTTACAACTTTGACATGGCGAGTCTGAACAGCGTAGAGCGAAACCGCCCAAGTGGTCAGGGCAAACGCGAACAGACCACTGATGGAACGTAAGGAAAACGTCAAACTGGGTGACAGATGATACTCACAGAGGAGAGGGGTTGGCAATCCTGCGCCTGTAGGTCGGGAAACCAGGCTATGGAGTACATGTGAGCATGCAACCCAGCGTGTCGAATCAAACAAAACATACCTGAGAGCGGTCATAGGACTCCCTGTTCTTGAGCTCGGCGGGGGCGGGGGTGGACATTGTGTAGTTTTATTACGGTTAAGGTTAATATGCGAGTCGTAAGATGAGGTGGAGCACAGGAGGAGCTCTCGAGGACTGGTAGGCCGTGAGGGGATGGAGAAAGACAACCGGATGTGTACTACATTTTAAACCTGGACATGACGGATGCACAAATAGGGAGTTGCTGCTCTCAGGCCGAGTGAGGCATTCAAGCGAGTTCGGACCGTGTGTGTAGAACCGTTGTTTGAGTTTCTAAACTCCAAGGCCCGGTAATCTACTCTATAGTACGGAGAGCGGTAGGAGCGCGGTTGAGCCATTGAAATGCACACTTCGCATCAGTTGGACGCCGATCTCGTTATACGCCGTTGCAGAAGTGCCGGCAGCCACAGTTTACGAGCTTCTATGTGCAGGATCTCAATAGCAGGGTGGCGAGCAGGCCGGCGGAGGGCATTCGAAGCCTGTGGTCGCGATGCTAGGGTCAAAAGAGGCGACGAACTGAGTCGAGTAGCAGCTCCAGTATTTGTACAAATAATAAGAAGACATGTTTACAACTCATGACCCGACAATGCGGCCCGAAACCCAGCGGCAATGTAGAGGAGGGAGGCAAGGCGGCGAAAGTCACGTGGACGATCGTCGGTTGTGGGCCTCATTCGTCATCCCACGGCTCTAATGAACTACCACACACTATCGCTAAGATCCCTCCTTCGCTATACTCGCCGTACCAACGTGATAAACCTCCGACCTCGTCTATTCCCTCCCCTGCCCGTGAGAATACTCTCGAAAAATATGTCTGACTCGGCCCCTCCTCGAACCACACTTACCCCACCTCCTGCATCTGCTGTTCTGCTCCCTACCACGCCTATACCAACTGGACCGTCACTCGGCGAAACTAAAACGATTAAAACAGCGGGATGCTTGATTATCGGGTATGTGTTTAAGTTAAATGTCTGTTAGCCTGCAAATGAGACTAGATCGCAGCGATGAAATCCTGAACGGGAAAACACATGATACCAACTCTAATTACCTAGCTAAATTCTGCTTCGAGCGAGGGGTGTCCCTGTAAGTAAGCCGTATTACGCCGGTGCTCATGCTCTTACCTAATTGAAGAAAGCGAATCGAGGTCGTTGCCGATGACGAAGAGGAGATGTAAGCGCTACATACAGCCTTATTTGCCCTTCTGATGTGCGCCTCAGAATCGAAGCAAGTCGTAGAATGGTTCAGAACTACGACTTGGTCGTGACAAGCGGAGGTATAGGTCCAACTCATGATGGTGCGTTCAGTTACTGTTGGCCTGAGTCGCTGCTAATTCGACTCAGACATCACTTACTCATCCCTCGCTACGGCGTTCAGCCTCCCGCTTGCGCTCCATCAGCCAACCCTGGAACGTATGGCCGCTATGAGTAAACATAGGACCGATATCCTGAACCAAACAGAAGAACAAAAGACAGCACGTAACCGTATGGCACTAGTACCCGAAGGAAAAGGTGCCGAAATATTATTTGTGTGCGAAGATTTATGGGTTGTAAGTAACAGTCTTTACAATACGATGTTTCAACATGTACTTAATGGCCTTCGAGCCCGTGGTACGATTACAAGAGAAGCTATACGTGTTGCCGGGAGTCCCTTCGCTGTTCCGCAAGCTATTAGACAGCCTGGTTCCATATCTTTCGCTTCCTCTAGAGGGGGATCGCTCACACCGAAAGCTAATACGAACCGAGTAAAGTATCTGCCCTTTGGTCTAGACCTATCAATTGATTGCTGCTACTTTCAGGCAAACCGAGTCGAACATCGCGCCTTTCTTGACATCTTTACAAGAGCGCCTCAAATCTGAGGGAATTCAAGTTGGTTCATACCCACTACTGGGCAAGGGGGTGACGGTTTCACTCATTGGGAGGGATCTCGACCGTCTGACCGTGTTAAGTGAGGAGGTTGTAAAAGCGATCGAGGGTCAAGTGATAGAGTCTGATTAGATTACACTTGAATAATGAATAAATGCGATGCAGTCTCATGAGCCGTTACTAGTAAACGTTTCTACGTGATAAATTCCTGAAAGCAGCGGTTGGCTCAACTTACGAATGCTATTGTAGTGGGTTAACTGTTGAGGATAGGCACCAGCGCCTACAACAAATCTTCTTACATTTCCCTGGAGCACCTACTCATTCTCTTCGTGTTTTGAGTATTCAGGAGCTGGCCCACCGGCATATCATGATCTCTTCTTTCATAACATACATATAGATTTTCTCAACGTCCAACGCCATGTGATCGTTCTCTCTGTGGGGACGCTTGTACCCAGAAACAAATCCCTAATTTGTGTTAGAATTTTTGTTTTGTTTTGACAATTTCAGATCGAACGACCCAGCCATGCGATCGCATGCGTACTTTGAATGCCACAAATGTCTAATGGCGCTACTCCGAAACGCCGCCAGCGGCATCCAAAATTACACGTGAAAAAATGCTGTACGGATATTTGTTGTAGGTGCTGGCACTCTATCCGACCTACGACATCTTGCAGCCTCTGATAACCCAATGTGAATATTGCGATCACCCAACCCGTAGCTGGAGTTTTAACTACTGCGGGTTCGGGGCTGTCTGGAGTATAGTCTACTGCATGCGTGAATGACAAGAGCTCATGTGTCAGCAAACACTGCAGTATGAGGCCTACTCTTCTATTAGTTGTAGAAATTGGGTGAGCGATGATTCCGGGTACAGGAGCTGGAGATCGATCACAAAGGGTTGGACAGAACGATCACCGTGACTTATAAATAGTGTTGTTGATCGGTAGAGATACGCCCCGGCTTCGATTGAACCAATTGAATTTGATTACTGTTTGTTGTGACCTAAGACCGATCACACATCGCTGCGGAATTGATCCGCCCATCCTAAACCAATATGATATATCGATTAGAATAGCACTAACACTTGTTCACAATGCACTTCACCGTCAACAGTGATAACGTCTATATATCGAGCTATGATAACTTTGAAGGTATAGAAATAGTGAGAACCTCGCAATAAGTAGAAATAAAGACGCTTTTGCTGCCTATAACCTCTCAATACGATCATCCGCGGCGCTAGCCCTGAGCGCGGCTGCTGCGGGTGCTTCATATTATCAATCATGTCCATCGCATACTTTCCCCCAAATTCCGGATGGATATTTTGTCTAGGTATATCATCTAAAGACGAGCCTGTCCGGCGACCGAGCCGCCGACATGTGAATGGCTGAATGGTACTTTCAAGATATCCCAAGACCTCTCGCATAAGTGCGTCTCCAGGAAGACGCGATTAACAAAAGATATTGTTGAGCGACCGCCGGAATAAGCTTATCCGTCGAACAAATACAGTATAGCCGACGCCCAAACGCTGCGCATTACTTCTTGAGTCTTCTGTCCGCAGCTGCCCGACTTTTGATTATGATCATATCTATTGCTCGAGCTCTTATTTCGATGAACCTTGTTCAGCCGGGGGGCATATTTTTGGCTATAGCCCCAAGTCACTGGGTTTTGGTGAATGGAATGAGCTGGAAGCTATTCGCCTTCGGTAGAGCTCTAGGCACCGTCAATTGCTCGATTTCCTTTTTCGAAACCACAGAGGGCGGCAGCCCGACAACCCTTATGGGTGTGATTTTGGGTATGCGACAGCCTGCTTTCATTAGTTATTGTGCTGGGAAGCATTTGGGGTGTGGTTTGGGCCATATAAAAGCACAAGCTTGCCTCTATCTCAAGACCATCGGTTCATCGACGTACTCGGCAAAGGATCCTTTCGAAAAACTCTCTCTCTTCACAATAGTTCCTCAACGATGATTATCTCCCGTTTGGCAGCACTTGCTGCATTTGCCCTCTGTCGACTCAGCTCAGCTCAGTCTACTACCACTACCACATCCGTTTCTGTTGCGTCCGTCACACCAGTGCCTAACCAGCTTACTCTCAGTAGTGACTTTGTTATCACCAACGTACCCGCTACTCGTACTTATGATTGGGTCGTGGCTACCGCAACTGGCGCGCCTGACGGCTACTACCGTCCAATGCTTGTCGTGAACGGTACGTGGATACACGACATCTTGAACCGAGTATCACTAACTCCCTAGCTAGGGCAATATCCTGGTCCGCTCATCGAGGCCAACGAGGGCGACACCATCGTAGTCAACGTCCAGAACGATATGAGCGTTGGTACTACTATTCATTGGCATGGAATCTTTCAGAAGGGCACGCCTTGGATGGACGGACCCGCTGGCATTACTCAATGTCCTATTCCTGCCGGATCGAACTTCACATACCAGTTCACTGTCAACGGACAGTACGGAACATATTGGTGGCAGTAAGTTTGACTGGTACGTATTCCAGTACGCGTGATCTAACCTGTAGTCGTCGTGTAGCGCGCATGCATCCACTCAATTGGCTGATGGCATACACGGAGTAAGTAAAGGGGTGTGAGTCGAGATGACCTCGCTGACACCGCGCCCGAGTAGCCACTCATCATCCACTCGCCCGACGACCCGCTAAAGCGCGGGGTTGACTATGACGAAGACCAGATTCTCATGGTCGCCGA
This sequence comes from Ceratobasidium sp. AG-Ba, assembly GCA_016906575.1. Taxonomy (NCBI): domain Eukaryota; kingdom Fungi; phylum Basidiomycota; class Agaricomycetes; order Cantharellales; family Ceratobasidiaceae; genus Ceratobasidium; species Ceratobasidium sp. AG-Ba. Next base: position 1,634,435 of record CP059639.1, read on the forward strand.
TTGGTATCATGATACATCTGCGGTCATTACTGCCGCGCTTGTCACTTCCAGCGGCTATCACGGAGTCAGTATTACTCTACTGGTACACTATATATGCTATGCTCACCTTGTATTTTCCACTAGAGTATTGCCGCACCATCCCCCAACTCTGCACTCATCAACGGAAAAGGTACATGGGACTGTGCTACCTATGGCAATAGCAGCACTTGCTTCACCCAGACACCAACCGAGATCCAAGTACTCCCGAACAAGAAGTACAGGTTCCGACTCATTAACAGCGCTGCTCATGGTAAGCGCATACTACCAGATTTCCCTTGTCAACGAACACTGACGACCGTTTCAGCCATGTTCTGGTACTCTATTGACGGCCACACTCAGAACGTGACTGAGGCCGACGACACGGGTGTCTACAGTGAGGCGAACAGCGCGTTGCACCGCGTCAAATTCCACAACGGCCAACGCTACTCGGTCATCGTTGACACGTCCGTTGGCTCGGTCGGAGACGCGTACTGGATGCGAGCAGAAATGAACACGGCATGCTTGACTGTGCTCCCGGATGATTTTGCAAACACCACGTTTGCGATTATGAGGTATGTGGACGAGATAGGATCAAGTACTGCGACGACGAGCGACCCGACATCGTCCGACTGGACAGACGTACTTGGCACTGAGTGTTCGGACATTGATACTGCATCCCTGGTTCCGATCATTGTTCAAGACGCTCCTACGACTGTTGTGAACCGAGGCATCCTCGACACTGGGTTCAACCTCACTCAAGAAGCCGATGGCACTCTGGAACACGGGTTTGATGTGAACGGCACCGAGTTCAAGGATCTCGTGTACCAGCCTGTGCTATACAAAGTGAACCAGGGGCAAGCAGTCAATAACTCGAATGTCATGTCCGTGACGTACCCGGATGCAGGTGCCGTCGATCTAATCCTTAACAACTTGGATACTGGTATCGATCATCCGTATCATCGTGAGTGTATTTATTTTGATACAAGAATTTAACTAACGATTTATTGACAGTTCATGGGATGACGTTCTGGATCGTTGGCGAAGGCTCTGGCAACCTCACCTTTGAAGAAGCGGAAGTACTGACTTACAATACGACGAACCCAATTCGGCGAGATACGCACGTCATTCCCGCTGCTTCGTGGGCAGTCCTACGGTTCGAAGCGACTAATCCTGGTGTCTGGTGTGAGTTTTTGATATGGGCGCTCGCCAAAGCGCATATATGCTGATATCTCTGCGTAATCCCTAGTTATGCACTGTCATATCGACTGGCATCTGGCTGAAGGGTTTGCTGCAGTTATCGTTGTACAGCCTGATGCTGTCAAACAAATGTCAATCCCGGCTTCCGCCAGCGACGTACGTCATACATGGCTACCATAGTAGCTCTACTGACATCTCTTCCTGGATAGATGTGTAACGACATCCCAGCTGGGCTCACCGCAGACTCGACTTCACTTGGCCGCCGCTCTCTCGCTCGTGTAGATCGGTCCGCTACTCTCGGGAGACCGGTATTCCGGAGCGTGCGCAAGTCGCGCAATGATGTTTAACCCCCAGGTGACCAACAAGCTGAGCGTGGTGGGCTCGCTCTGGACCCTATGCATTCACTTGAGCGGACCAACGAGCCTGCTGACACCCAGCGAATCATTCGAGAAGCTTTTTCATTCATTTGGACTTTTCACACCTCTGTTTTGATTGTTACAATCTTGTCAAGTTCCCGAGAATACAACGATTTTTGTCTTTTACCGCGAGCAAGGGGCAAGTGGGACACCCAATCAAGTATAACTGATTCAAAAGGTCGTGAGATATGCTGCAAGTGGGCGCCAGATATTCTGTTCCTTGGTTGTATTTCTTGACCAAGCTTGAGAGCTGGCAAAGTTCCAGCGCTTTAGTCGATGGTTTACGCAGACTGTTCGAAGCGTTCCAGGAGCACAAATTTATCATGCTTAACGGTATCGAAAAAGCTGCTAGTATTGAATATAGCGTTGTGGACGATGATATCGAGGGGAAGTCAGGGGCTAGGGGTGGCAAACCACGTGATCTGATTAGGAAGGTCCGTGCGCATGGAAGCGCGCCGAACGCGTCCCTGATGGATCGATGCTTGTGCCGGGCTGTTTGGACCAACAACAAATGCTCTCGTGCCTCGCCACCACCTCACATCGCAGGGGCTACACTATCCAGGAAATTTCGTAATTAGAGGCAAGCCGAGAGTCATCCTCCAGCGTCACTTGCTCATCATTTTCCTATCCAGAGCCCAAACTAACCCTCCACCACAGGGAGAATGTCGTCTGACGCAGAGACGACGCCCAAAGCACCCCGCCGTGGGACCAGAGATCGCAAGACTGTCAAGCCATTCTTGTCTCGTGCGCTCGCTACTCGTATATCCTCTTTCGCACGCTAACCTGCTTATAGAATCTCAACCGACGCGAAAAAGAAAGCGTGTGGAAGCTGAAGACAACAGCAGCGACGTCGAAGGCACCACTAGCGGAAGATCGACGGGGAAAGAAGACGGCGAGTCTTCAGAGGAGGAGCAACCCGAACAGGAAGAGCCCCAGGAGGAGAGTGGTCAGAGTGAGGAGGAAGAGGGAGAAGAGTACAAAGCCCCGCGAGCATCTGCCAGTGCCGGCCGGGGGCGAGGGCGAGGAAGGGGCAAGGCTACCTCTGGTACCTCGAGAGCGACCAACAAGAAATCTGGTGCTGCCAAACCTCGTGCAACCAAGGCGAGAGCGCAGGGAGAAGGTGGAGCTGGAGAAGTGGCAATCGCTAAGGATAATGCATTGTTCAGTGAGTTTTGCTTTCAGCTCGTTGGTCTTTTGTGCTAATCGGTCATGAAGACGCATTGCTAAACCCGTCCGCTGCGCTTCAATCGGTGGTTGATGACTATTTTGAGTCTTATAGCGAGTCGCCGTCAGCCGCACTTGCTGATCTCGCCAACTGCATACTCCGCGCCTGTGGCTGCAACGCTTCGCTAGACTCGGATGAGGTTTTGGATAGTGACAATGTGGTAGACAAACTCGACGATCTCATCGAAGCGGCTAAGAAGGTATGCATGAAACAGTTGCTTTGAACATCGTCGTTCGACTCACTTTGTTCCGTTGTAGGAGAGCTCCCCAACATACCCACTCGCTTCCAAACACCCCACGTACAAGAAATTCCGCAAGTCACTCTCTGAGCTGCTCCATCGACTAATTCAGACTGCTGCCGATCTTCCACAACCGTCACCTCTGTATCCTTCCTCAGACGACACCGGTCTCCTGCCAGTTCTCCAGCCATGGATAGTCTGTATGTCGACGTCGCTTGTCAGAAGCTTTCGGCACACGGGGACAGTCGTTGCGCTCGAAATGGAGTCTGCGCTGTGTGAGGTCGCTCGAGACGTTGAAAAGGAAGGAGAGGTCCTCGGACGACAACGCGAGGCTGAGCGTAAGCGTCGTGCGGGTGCCCCTGCCAAAGGCAAAGGAAAAACTCCGCGAGAAAAGGAATTGGATAGCAAAGCCGAGGACGTCAAGGCAAGAAAAGGCGTACTAAATGACTATCTGAAGGAATTCTTCGACGAGTGAGTCATGATGCATCCCGATCCTTCGGCTGTTGACTTGGGCCCAACAGTGTGTTTGTTCACCGTTACCGAGATGCTGACCCTGGGATTCGGGCGGACTGTGTGCGGGAACTAGGCAAGTGGATGAAGGTCCATCCAACGTATTTTCTGAGTGGCCAGTATCTCAGATACATCGGCTCACTACTATCCGATATGGCATGTATATTCGCGTTCGATGTCTTGGCTGCAACTTACCATTTCACAGAGTACTTCCGTCCGCTTAGAGGCCATTAAAGCTCTTTCGGCGCAGTATACCTCTTCGGACAATAGCACAGTCCTAGCTTTGACTAACTTTACCGAACGGTTCAAGCCCAGGCTTCTCCAGATGGCTGCCCAGGACTCGGATGTCGGTGTCAGAGTAGCTGTCGCCCGCGTGCTCACAGATATCGACACCCAAGGCCTACTCGAAGAGGACGAACAAGCACCACTCTGCTTGCTGCTGTTTGACGTTGAAGCCCGAGTTCGTCGTGCCGTTGCTGGATTTGTTCGAGGCGTTTGGGATACGGCTGTTGAAGAGAAGCTGGTTGGCAAGGGCAGCAAGGGCAAGGACAAAGAAAAGGACAAAGAACGTGCCGGCGTCAAGTGTTTCCTCTCGCTCCTGGTCAGTTGGATCAAGCTAGCAGACGCCTCCAACGCAAACGGATCGGTAGACACAGCTGAAGATGCTGAAAATTCGCAGCCTCAAGCTCAACCCACCTCTGGAATGGTCCTATCCCTCTTGCTGAACTCGCCTGGGACCAAGTCACGCATCGCTCTTGCGGTTTCGGCACTCTGGGACGAGCTTCCTGCGCTTCGCGAGTGGGAGGTCTTGCTGGATCATATCTTGCTTGATCATTCGGGTGGCGGAGAACCTGGCGTTATGACTAGCCCTTCTAAGCGGCGCGCGGCGAAGAACACCGACCAGGAGGGAGACCCAGCATGGCGTCTGAGTGAAGCTGAGGAGAGCGTTGCAATGGAGGTCTTGATTGCCGTCTTGGAGTGCGTCAAGGAGGAGGCTACGCTAGGGAAGAAGGTATGTCCTGATAGATAATCACGAGTGCAGAGATTTACGATGAGCGTAGGGCGAGGATGAGTCCGTTACGATGGACATCACCCGTGCGCTGATGAAGGCTTTGCCTCGGCTGTTTGCAAAAGTTCAGACGGATGAGAAGCGCGTCGGCGATGTATTGGTGCTACCCCAACTCATGAATCTGGACATGTATGTCGAGTTGCGAGAAACTCCGGTAGGTTAACGTTCTCCCATGACTTGTTTTTATCAACTAACCATATGCTTCAATAGGCGTACGAGCAGCTCTGGAGTGACGTAACGAAACAGTTCATGACACACTCCTCACCTACCGTCCTTCGTCACGCAGTTGCGGCTATTCAACACCTTTCTCAGACGACCAGTCTTGCGAACACTAATGCGACAAAGATAATCGAGCTGGAAGACGAACTCGCGACCTCGGTGCGCGAACTAATCGCCGGCCGGGAGGAGCTGGACATTGTCACTTTTACGGAAGACGAAGTTCATGCTTTGAGCGCATTTGTGCTAAGGTTGCATACGTTGTATGGTGTTCGAGATATGACTGCATGGATGGAGGAGGACGAGGGTGGAAAAGCTGCCAGACTCGTCGATATCTTGGGGACATTGACTGAACGCGGGAGATTAGGATACAAGGAAGAGGAGATGGTACGTATCTTTGGCCTAGACATGATCATCGCCAGTTGACAGTTGGTGATAGATGATGAACGAATCCCTGCATCTGCTGGTACTCTACATTGCGTGGAAAGTTCGGCTGTTGCAGATGAATCCGGTACCCGAGGGCGAGCGGGAGAGCGCCTACGAAGAACTCAAGACGATACGAGATTCCTTGGCTACCCGGCTCACAGAGTTTGCAGTAGGAACGCAGTCGAATACTGCCGAGGGTGTCAAGCAAAGCGTTTGTCTATCTCCCCCGAACCTCCTTTAGCAATCTAACATATATGAATCTAGGCGTTCCAATGCCTGCTCAATCTCTACATATTGTTCCAGCCGTCTCGATCTGCTGAAGAGACACAGGCATCGAAGCAACCTATTCCGATGGTTTTTTCCGACGAGCTACAAGTCCGTTGTGCTGGATTCATCCAAACGGAAATCGAGAAATACGTTGATCTGCTTGAGGAAGAACACGGGAACAAGGACCGGCACTCGGAGGACGAAGAGTCTAGCTCGTCAGAGTTGAGCGACGAGGATGGAACTAAAGCAAAGAAAACCAAGAAGGCGAAGAAAGCTCCAAAAAAGGCTGAACGTGCAGAGTCTCAAGGTGAGCCTCTGTCAACTGCATCGACACCAGTTAACAAGCGGACGTGTAGATACACAGGTGTTGCCTCAGGGTCGTCTCGAGCGCGAGTATGCGTTCCATCTCGTAGTCAGCGCATTCTTGCGTGCAATCCGCACTGGGGCTATCAATATCGAGCATTCAGCTGCTCTCCTCGGACATTACGGACGGGTCTCGTCTGTCTACGACCAGTGCACCAAGGTCATCATCGAAGTGCTCCGTGAGGAGGGCATGTATGGTGGGAACGCAGAGTTGGTTGGTCGAGTGCTCGTCAATGCGCTTCAAGAGGTTAGTTCTTGCAGGGTTCTTAAAGCGTTTACTAATTCCAGTTCCAGTCCTTCAGCTTATACATTGACAATATAACCAAGTCCGACGCTAATACTATCGCCCTTGCCAAAGCTCTCCAATCTGCGATCGTCATACGGGGTGCACAACTGTCAATCGTCAGACGTCTGGACACCGCTCAAGTTGCTTCGGTACACACAACATGCATATCCTGGATCGTCAAGAAAATCTCAGGGTTCGAAGCGATGGGGAACAAGAGCGCTCGAAATCGGGCTGTAGCCTTTTTCAGAAGTTTGGTGTGGCTGCTGGGCACCGTCGAGAGTGCTGATGCGATCAGAATGTGAGTGTCGATCATTATGGCTGACACCGTTATTGATTTTGCTCCGCCATTCAGTAAAAACCACTTGGATGTGTCGCTGCAGGACGCGAAGATCGAGACACCGGCATCATCCAAAGTCTGGGAGCCGCTGAGGGCGTACGACAAGCGGCTAATTACCGCAATGGCAAAAGACAAAGGCACGCTTAATTATTCTCTCGGCTATACTATTCTGCTGACACCTTTCCGTGAATAGCCCTAGCCGCTCGAATCAAAACCGGGAACAAGAAGAAGTCCGCGGCAGCAGTCACCACTGACGACGAGCGTGAACCGGACGAAGGACGTGCGACTGATGATGAACATGAAGCAGGAGCCGGAGAAGATCAAGATGATGCACCTCCGCCTCTGCCGGCTCCTAAAACGAGAGCACGACCTCGTCCGAAACCCAAGAAGCCCACTACTGATGATGAGGACGAGAACCGAGACACGGATATCCCAGATGCTCCGGCCGAAGAACCCGGGTCGCGATCGCCTACTCCAACTCCTCCTGCACCCAAGACCAGAAAATCGACCCGATCCACCGCGGCCAAAGAAAAGGCCACGCCGAATACACGAAAGCGGCGACGCGGAGCCGGGGAGGAAGAGCAAGAGGCGGAAGAGGAGGAAGAGGAGCCTGAGGTTGAAGCAGAGCCCGAGGCGCCAGCACCAGCACCAGGCTCCAAGCCTCCGTCTCAGGCAACGAGCGATGTTGGGTTTACCAGACGTAGGAAGCGCGCCAAAGCTTAGATGCCCTCGTATAATGTCTCTCTCTAATCTTGCGCTTGATGTGTTTTATTTTTCAGTGTATTCTCCGGTTTCCTTTTTCAGTTCAAGCTCGTATGTATAAGTAATAAAAAAAGCCTACTCGAGACTCGGATGCGAACGAGAACAAAAAAAAAACTATAGTGTGAGCGCCGGGCTACAGGCAAGAACACAACTAGAAACAATGCGAAAAACGAAAACGCTCAAACGGATGGATGCAGACGAATCATGCGGTGCGGACAAGACAACATTGTGTGCGGAAGATGTATGTATGAAAGCACGAAACTAAACGAGTGGATAAAGTTGACTATCAAAGCAAAGTATAAACAAAAAGAATAAGATTAGGTATTAAAGATTAATCTTGGGGAAGCGTCAAGGCGGCAAGGATCGCAGCAGGCTACACAATTCGGTCGAGTTGGTCAGTAAACATAACAAGCAGACAAGCAGAAGCCCAGACTCACGTCTTCCAAAACGCCCCCAGTGGCTGGAACACGAACAGCGATCATCCTATCCGACGTGCTGGTGCTATATCTACGCAAAGCCTGGTCCGACGTCGAACGCAACAGTTTACCCCTCGGTCCATACGCGCTAGGTGGGAGACTCGGCGAGCCGGGCGGCGAGCTCACAGGCGACCCGCTGTCCGAGTACGAGCGCGGCCGAATGCGGAACCCGTATTCGGTGTACGACAAGCCGAGCATCTTGAGCAACTCGCTCTGGGCGGTGTACAACTCGTGAGACGTGGCCGAGGGCGTGGGCACGCTGAGGACCGAGTATTGCTCGTTGGGGCCAGCAGCGGCGACGGGCGAGAGCTGAGCATACGCGCCCGACGGGAGGACTCCGATGGATTCAGGTCGACTAGGCTCAAACGTGCTCAAGTGCTTGGACGGCGTCGGCACAGGCGGCACAGGAGGAATAAACTCGCCCGAGGTGTTGGCCGAATCAGCCACGACCGTCGGCACTTGACCATGCGTCGACGGCGGGCGCGGGAACACGATCCCATGGTACCGCATCGACCCACCACTAGTAGACGAGCGCGCCGACCGACGAACGCTCGGTCGCAAACTCAACTTGGACTGCCGCACCGACGACTTGCGCGCCGCGGATACCCGAGAGGACGTTTCGCCCTGGCCCTGGCGCGCTTCCGCCAGCTCGCGTTCGAGCGACTCGGCGAGCATCCAAGCTTGGTCTCGTTCAGCCTCGAGCGCGTCCTTCTGCAAAGGAAGAACACAGAATCCCAACCGGTCAGAAAAAAATCAGATGCGTATAATGAATTCAAACTCACTTCAGCCTGGAGTTCGACGACCTCGGACCTGGCCCTAATATAACTGCCGTTGATTTTCCGCAAGGCGACCGCGAGCGCACTCGTACTATGCACGTCCCTCAGTTTGGAAATCTGCGAGAGCTGGTCGCCAACAAGGTACAGATCCTCTGCCAGCTGATCGCACACGTTGCCCACATCCTCTAGCTCGTCCATCAGACGCCTCGATGTGGGCGGATCGTGGCCGTCAATGTACAACGCCAAGCTACGCATCAACAACCGACGGCGGCGAACTTGAGCCTTGTACTTGGTCTGCAACACGTCTCGGAGCTGTTCCAGACGCTCAACCTCGGTCGGGAGCTCTTGGTCCAGCACGTCGAGCGAGAGAAGACGGACCGAGGATGTCTCGGCCGACTGGCGGATCGCACGACTGACGATACTCTGCAGCTGATCCGAGCTAAACGTCCATTTCGCCGCGTCCATCGTCAGACCACGCCACCGGACCGGGATCGGCTCAAACGCGGGCGACGGAGGCTGTTTGGGTTGAGGTCGGGGCGAAGCAGGCTGCTTGGATCGACTAGGCTTGACGCTCGGACCCGGGACAGACACAGGTACCGATGCAGCAGGAGCAGCAGTCGGGGCAGGAGCAGGTGTAGGAGCATTCACCCTCGGACCGATGGGTAAATGCGCCTTACGTCCACTAGACACAACCGCAGGCGACTTGAGCGGCATCAACAAACTCCCGTCGAGCACAAATCCAGGGAAATCCCCGCTTCGGGCCGTCGTATGCTCTCCAAAACTCTCGTTTGAAAACGACCGGGGCGTGGTCGGGAAAACCGTCTCGCGTCGCTGCTTGAGCGCAAGACCCGACGGCAGAGGCGAGCTGTTGGACGACGTCGGCGTCGGCTGCTGCGTTCCGGTCCCCGACGACGGCGAACGACCGTGCGAACCCGCAAGACTCGCCTTGCGCTCGAGTCCGTCGGGCGGTAGGACCTTGGTCCCACCCTGTCGAGGCGACGACCGTTTGCGTCTGAGCCGTCGAGAGCCAACGCGGGCGAGACCCGATCCCGCACTCGACCCCGAGTTGCCGCGTCGGAGCGCAGGCTTGGGTTCCTCTACCGTGACAACAGGAGCAGGCTCGTCCAGCTTGAGCGTCAACGACGGTGGCCGGGCCGGTCGGACAGGCACGCCCGCAGGAGGGCTCACCTCGGCCTCGCCAGCAATCGGCGACAGAGGCGGAGCACCGACGGTCCAGCCGCGCTCGCGTTGCTGGATAGGAAGAGCGGCCGCCGACGTCTCGCTCACGCTCCGTCCGCGCGAAAAGCTAAATCCCTCAAACTGGGACCTCGCAAACTTGGACAGCATCGAAGCTGGGGCAGGAGCAGGAGTCGGGACAGGGTTCGGCGCGCTCTGAAGCCTCATCGTCCGGACCCGCGGCGAATCCGACGGCGAGGGGGGGTCAAGGTAGGATAATCCAAGTGTGCCCGTCTGGAGCGCGAGGCCGGCTACTTGAGCCTGGGTGGTCATGCCCGCGCCAGACCCTTTACGACCAATCATCCCAACGAGTCCAACTAGTTCGGGTGGAAACGAGTCGGGTGGTGTGACGGGTCGAGAAGGATGGGTGAGTGTCGTAGCCCCAGACGGAGAACGCGCGCGCCGAATGTTCGAGCTAGATCCAGGCGCGGCATGTGAGCCTAAAATGAACAAGCATACCGAAAAAAGTCAGAAATGACGCCACGGCATATGGAGCTGTCTCTCTTACCTGACACTACTCCGAGATGCGGAGCAAGGTCGACGGTCGCTGACCGTTGCCGACTCATATGACTGCTGCCAGCCTGGTCCTGGTCCCTGTCTCGGCGCTCGGTAAGCGTCTTGGAACGCACGCGCATCGGCGAGGTGGGCTCGTCAGGTCTAGAAGGCGAGGCCGGAAAAGGTGAAGTGGGCACCTCGACGATGCCGGCCATACCCTCGGCAGGGACGTACTGCGAGTAGGCGGTACGGGCGAGCCCTTCGTCGGTCGACATGCTCCTCCTGAGGGGTGACTTGCCCTTGGACGACGGGGGAGAAGGCGCGTCGCTAGGACCGGTGCTCGAGCTCCCCGGAACCGGCGAGAGTCCGTTGGGAGGCACAGGCGAAAGTCCAGGCATGGTGTACGGTCCCTCGCGCGGGAGAGTGGCCGAATCCTGCCTCGCGAGTCCAGTCATCTGCGCAGCATCCGTCGGACGGAGCGTCAGTCCAAACCCGAGCCCATACACTGCCGCGCTCGCACGTTCGGCCCGAAGGATGGTGACGAGCTCCGGGGCCGACTCCGAGATGATGGAGGCGGACGCGTCAGGGGACGGCAAGACCGACGAGCTGGTGCTGGGTGTCGGGTTGGACGACGGAGGGGGCGACTGGGAGCGAGCGGCAGGCGTGGACGACTGGGACTGGGTCGCAGGGGTGCGTTCGATCGTGACCGAGGGGGCATGGACGTGCATGCGCGGGATCTTGATCGGTGTGGGCACGCGTCGCTGGGACTCGGCCACTGCCGCCACTGCGGGGAGTACCACAGCCGATGCCGATGGTCGCGCTACCTAGAAATCGCCACAAATCGTCAGAAAAAATGTGGAGAGCGGGGCAACTAGGCACGACGCACCTGAGGAGCCAGAGGTCCTTTTGGTGGCGGAGTCGGGGGTTCGGACGGGCGACGCGACTTGTCAAAAAAGTGTCAGCGCAGACGTGAAATGAAACAGGGAATGACGCACATGGATCGACTGTCTGACGTCCTCGCTCTCAAACGCAGGCCCCAGATCCAACTGGAGGCCTGGTGTTTCTCTCGCCTGTCGGCCGTCGAATGCCCAGGCGGACGGCGGGTGGGGCTTGGCCGGTGCCGTGCTGGATGTGGTGCTCGACGACGGGACGCTCGACGACAGCTGGGGCTCTCTGGACCACGTCTGGACGATGCTCGAGCGGCTCGGCTGTGGTTGCGGGAGCCAGGGGGCGGGGGAGCGGACGGGCGAGTAGAACGAGCCGGGGGACGGGGGGGTGCGGGGCCGGCCGGAGGACTTGGCCCCCTTTTTCGTACGCAACATCGAAAAAGGCGGCATGGGAGCAGGGGATGGGCATGGCGGTGGTGGAGAGCGCGGCTATGTATGGTCGTCGTCGTGCAGACCCTGATCGCCAAACCCGCTGGTCTGTTTCATCCCGTGCCTATGCACATGCCCCGGCGATCATCACGTGAACAAACCCTGTCTTCCGGCCTTCGGGCGATCTCCCTTGGTTTCCGGCTAGAATCCGCTCTAGGCCGCTTTAAGCTCGCAACGGAACCGATTCCGATGTGTCCGTCTGGGGAAATATCGATAACCTTTTCCACGTTCGACACATACTGCCGCCGGTCTGCCGATGGTCCCCTTGCCCTCATTGCCGTACGCGTTCACGTTACCGGCCAACCCCGTGCAACACTTTTCATTTCATCCCCAGAAGTTTCGACACTGGTTCTAATGGCTCGCATGCCCGCCTGGGACACCTCCGGTCCATGAGCAGCTTCGCTCGAGCCACTAGCTCAATTATATGCATCCGGTCGCACCCACATCGCCACACGATGGTCATTCTGACTCACCCCAATCAGATTCCACCGTCTGTCAACCAACTTTCGCTATCCATATGCTCACCTTTTCCGGCGATTCATAGGCTCTATATCCACCCATGCTTACTCTTCGCCAGGTCGTCCAGACGACGCGCCAACCCGATCAGCATGAAAACGTCGGGTATTGTTGTTTTAGGACACGGCGCAAACACTCGTAAATTCGAACGAGTTTGTTGCACACGGTAAACTCGGGTGGCGTTGTTCCTTTATTAAGAACGACTTCGATAATAGTTCTACGTCTTGAACGTACTTGGTGCAAAGCCATGCTAAAAATGACAACAATCATGTAAACTTGAATACATTTACCGTCCACAACAGCCTTATCAGTAACGTTCATTATGAGAATAACGAGAGCGAATAATACAATATTCTGTATATAGTTGCTGCGGGAAGAACACGAAGACAGCGGAAGAGCCTGTCTAACCTAATCGACCATCGCGGAGGCAAACCGTCCATTCCGAGTCAGAAATTCGCAAGGTTGAAATGGGACCAACGCATCGACGATGCTCGATATACAGCATTCAATACTGAAAAAAGAATCAGTTTGTAAAGCGAAGAACTTCCAGCAGTGGTATCTATCGCAAGCGACGATGGCGAACCAGTCGGACACCGCGGCATCGGCGGACGACATTCGAGAGAACACTGCTCGGACGTTACGGATCCCGATCCATGCCAACGAATGACGTCGTAGAAACAGTTCGACGTCCCGCCTCTGTGCCTTCAACCAGCGCGTGAAAGTGTAAACGTGAAAAGAGGGGGGGTTAGGGGCTGACATCACTAATTCAAATAGCGACTGGAGAACATATATGCGTGCCACATTGAGAAATCGGCTACACTCCTAACCTCTGCAAAGCTCCGTCTAATTTCAGTCCACAATTTGTCTTGGCGCGAAGCAGAACCATTTCAACAAATATCCCTCATTCGCGTCATATGGTACACGTGAACACGTTGGCGTCAAAGCTCCAAGCAACGCGCATTGGAAACACTACAAACAGTCCTGTGCCAACCTTCCGCGCGATTGTCTTCCGAGTAACCGACTAGATTTGCCAGGCTGAGCGCGTCACGATTCCATCAAGGGGAGCGACTAAAACGTCGGGCAGGCACGGGTTTCCGCGCGGCACCATCAAGGCATGTTGCCTGAAATGTACCTTTATGCACGAAGCGCCGTTATAACCGAAAAGTACAACGACCAGATGAAAAACTTCCAAGGGTTTCCGGATTGCTACCATACATGTGCTCAGATACCATATACAGTCAATTAAATGAATGAAAACACGAAGCGTGAAAAAGTTCCAAGACTCGGACTCGGGAAGTTCTAGGCGAACTGACTTCCAAGTCAATAGCAAGACGCCAACCTCCAATTCCTCGATACGATGGTCATCCTCGACCGCCGATTTCAGACTAGACGCAGCGATAGAACACGACTAGCCCACTTGGATGCATGCTCTCCCACACAGCAGTTGCCTTTTTCAGATATTCGAGACCGAGAAAACATAGGCCTCGTCGCTCAAAATAGCAATCAGAGGATTAACTGGTACATCACGAGGTGCCGGCCCGTCGATTCACAATCATAAAAAAGCTTATCTTAAATGGTCTAGTTCAGATGAATTACATCCACAACGAGACAGTCGATCCTCCGCAAGCTGTATGCAGGGAGTGATGCGTATAATGAACTGTCCATGGCTATCTCCTGCAGGAGTGATTACACGCGCACCCCCGCATTCATCGTTGCCGTCGGGTCAGGTGGGTACCCATCAGATATTTCTTGTTTATTACGCGCTGATCAAACCGCACCTCGAGGCCGAGACCGCCTCGGGGGAAATACCGGATCGTCACGAATCCACTCGGTTGCGCGGTTCGACTTCCTAGAATGCTAATATCCGCGTGAGTCTTTACCCGATGGTCCTAATATACGACTCCTTTCGGCGGTCGAGGACCTTCATTTCGAGTTCTGATATATACGTTATGCTCTCGGTCGTCTGGGAGTCCTGCATGTCCGCCGGCATATCGTACATCCCGAATAAGCGAATCGAGAATATGTCGTGGATTGAGATTATGGCGGGGTATATTTTGATTATGTAGATCTTGTCGACCGTAGCGCGGGTGCTGTTTGTTTGGATTCTATCTATATGTGAATTGTTGTCATCGCCCGCTCCAAAGAATTATGTGTCTAGTTGTCTTCACAACTCGGCCAGCTACTTTAATTTTGTGGCTTACGTGAAGATGGCAAAGTTTGATGCGTTGGTCGCAAGTACTCGGTAACTCTTGACCTTCCATACCTCTGTATGCCTTGGGCTTCGGATTCTGTTCCATTGATACTATTGCGCCCACTCGTTGTATTCTGAGGACAGGTTTGTACAGCCAGGTTCAACCCAAAGTCGCCTAGGGCGATGAAGCTCTGCGAGGCCCTCTGGGAAGCGGTTGTACTTTGCGCATACGGTTGCTTCGCTATGGCTAGATCACCCACCCTGCATACCATACAGCCATTCATCCCGGTTCACTACGAAGTGAGGTCACTCGGGTGCTTTCAACCCTCGTTTAGCTGGCGTACGAAGGACATGATCGAAAGTCAGGACAACCCCTTGCGTAAACCACTCCATAATGGAGTGTGCCTCGAGAAATTCAGCTGACGCGAACAGCGATCATGCGATGACGTGAGAGGCATTGGGCCAAGTGTAATCATACCAACTCGGGCCAGACCCCAATTTGACTATTGATCGGATATCGTACAGGACCGGATTTAACAGAACCGTCAACCTGTGGCGCCGTAACTTGACGGGTAAAATCCGATGGTTAATATTCTACGAGATGTAGCTTTTTTACACCCTATACACCCTAAGAGAAAAACTGAGTTGCTAAAGCAACGAGGCTATCACCCGACTTGTACCATTATAGGATAGTCGCTTAGCTGTCGAACTCCCAGGCGTGATCAGATCGAGTAATAGAATACACGGACGGAGAACCCCGGTTGAGGAGAAGCCTCACAAGTTGCGATTCACCAAAGAATATTGGTTCGAGTTTTCTTCGAGACTAGCTTGAAAGTGTCGAGAGAATCGGGTCGAGAAGGTGTTATGGCCGGCCGCCGCCCGTACTTCAAGTACACAACGTCGTGATAGCAGGTTCTCTCAGCTAGAAGCATGTCAGACCTGGCTGAAGTGAATTATCTCAAGATTTTGGGGCGTGGAGCTCGAGCAACTCTTCAATAGGTGGATGTTTGTATAATACTCCAAGTCCAAAGTATCAGCTCTTCCTGTCAAAGCTCATTTCGCTGGTTACGGGGATGGTGATTCGTAGCCACGCGGCAGTAAGATATACCGCCGTTCATTAAGAGATACGAGAAATAAGGCTCAGGCGAGTGCATCCTGGAATGAGAGCGAAAGCCGATATACACATGACTTGCAGGCGAGTTCCATGACTCAAGCGTAGGTTAAACACTCTTCCAAATTGAGTTCAAAATGAATGTAGTCGACAGGGCAAGCACGCATTGGGTATATAAGAGAATTTAAACTGAAATGGAGCAGCACCTTGCAGCCAAATATTACCAGATTCGCTTCAATCGAGCACTGTTTAATTTGACATCTGGACAGTAGATGTTGCTATGATGTATATCCCGGCTGAGTGAACAATTACCCGGTTCACTCCGCTACGAAGATAACGAATGCGAATAATATGAGCCCCGGTTTTTGCAAGCGCTCATATCCCAAATGCACGGAATTTGCCCGTATCGAACCTCGAGCTTCAGGTAATAGGTTACAACGAAGCCACTGACATCACAGTTAACGAGAAGACTCAATGAAGTTCGGCTCAGAACTGACTGCTGAGATTTGGACTGTTTGAATCAATTATTCCCCGACTATCTACCCTCTCGAGCTTGGAGCAAAGTTACTGAACCACAAGTCTGGAAGATCGGTAACCATGGACTTCGATCTGGTTGCTGTGCCTCGTTATGGCTGTTCTTGGAGAATCCAGAACCGAACTGTTGGCGACGGGGCCCGATGGGAATTTCATCACACGTTGAGCTGAACAATCGAAAGGCCCCAGATTTCTGGACTGATTTCAGAGCGTCATCCAACGAGGTTGTTTCTACGACACCGAGTCGTCATGATAACGAGATTTTTTAAATAACGACATTCGTAGATTATCGAGAAGATTCAATATTCATAAGAGATGAGATGGCATCATACAAAGAAATGGAGATGTCAACGTAAAGTGATCCAAGCACAAACGCCGCAAAAGAAATATTTCTATAGCTTGTGTCCCAGACTGACGAGAGCCCTTCCGAAGTCCTGTATACAAGAAGACCAGATAAAATAAAAAGGAAAAGGGAGTTGTAGTAGGGGCGTAGCCACAGGAGTCTGTATTTGGCCGAGCTTGGCATGGTGGTGGACAAATTATGTCAGCGCCAGCGTGCCTCACTTCCAATTGTCCACGACAGGTGAGAACATGTCATCCTGGTCTGTCTGAACCTAAACTAAGGACTTTGTTGTATAGCTCTCCAAGCTGAAATGACTTCGACCAACGACCCCCGTGCTCCCGAGCTGGAGGAACCATTTCGTCTTCCAAAATCTTACACAGAAAGCATGGGTGCGTTTGTTCAATCTTCCTCGCTCAATACATCAACCTACCTTTGACTACGGTGTGCAGATGCAGTAACATCATTCTCCATGCTGATGGCCGGCGCAACACTCCTGACGCGCAATTTGTGAGTTCCACGTCCATGCTATCAAAACGTAAGAGCTCATCTATTCTTCCTTTGCTCGTGTTCGCCCTCCTACAATAAGATACGGAGCCTGGTTAGCACTTTTTGTGTCCGTGAGCGGATTCATGAATCAGCATCCGTTGCGTACAAAGGATGGAGGACAAACTTGGTCAGCTATAATGTGAGTAGATCCTTTCCCAACAGCGAAAACAATATGCTGCCTTTGGTCCGGGACCTTTGTTAAACGTGAAACTTACGCTTCTCTAATCGTAGATTTTCGATTGGTGCATTGGTGACCGTGTATATGCCTCGCATGATAATTCAACCGGTCATTGAGGCCGCCAAGTCTTCGTAAAAACGGTATCAGTATTGAGCGAAGCAGACATTTTCCGGCCGTGTCGTTGTACAAAAACCTGCATAGTTTGATCATTGTACCCACTCTAAACGTATAATATATTTCACGGGTCAGTCGACATCCGTTGTTTGTTCAGAGACAACTGGGTTTGGTATAAGTGTCCTGGTTAATGATGTACGCGTCACTCGTAAGAGATGATAGTTCATGCGTGTCGTCCGTCTTCCTTCGCCGGCTATAGTTTAATATTTCTTATATTTATTTTCACTCTAATAGCTATGCTCAAACGCTGACACCACCTTCCAGAGCGGCCTCGCTCGCTCGCCTCCCCTCGGTTTCCTCAATCACCCTTCGTACATCTGCTAGCCCGCCCACTTCCACCACCCGCCTCTCGCGTTGTAGCAAGCCTTTGAACTCTTCCGGCAAGACGTCATTCTCAAAGTTGAACGAGCTGTACGAGGAGAGTGCTGATTCAACGGCGGCGGAGAACTTTGCAGGGTGTGCCGTCGCTAGAATGACTTGGATGGTTCCTAGAGGACTGATTGGAACAGGTGAGCTTGCGGGTCAACAGCAACTAGCTTGCGGAACTTACATTTGAGATGCGAATTTACTGGATGCATACAGGCCAACCGCTGTATGTGGGTCAGCGATGTATGGTTTCGCAGAATCGAAATGTTTCTTGATTGTCTCGGTTGTCTGCATGGCATGCTAAATCAAGTACGCAACAGTGTAGAATGCGGCTCGACGCACCTCGTTATCCGACGCCCGAGTAGCTACAAACTCCTTCCGCGCCGCCTCTAGTACAGAAACAGGGACCGAAACACGTCCGTCTGCCTTTACCTTGCTCATCCACCCCGCAACCGTTTCTCCAGCATTCGCACCGGTCTCGTTGGCGAGGTACCATAGCAATCGCTCAAAGTTACTTGAAACCAGAATATCCATCGCCGGGCTCAGCGTTTCCTTCACAGCCGATGATGCCTGTTTTCCATCAGATGCTCCATGAGATGGTACTGTGGGGTCTGATGGGGCTTGATATTTTGAAATTCGTCGATTAAATGTATGCGGTTACACAAAAACGATAAACCATACCTTCTGTAACGGAATCCGCTGCTGTAGCATATACTCCGGTCTCCCAGAACCTCGCTAAAATATCGTTCGAATTTGTGGCGATACCCAGAGGTGCACCGGTCGGTAGACCCATTCGCGTAGCATACCATCCAGCCAGCACGTCTCCAAAATTTCCCGTGGGAACCACGAACTGCACTTTAACTCCTTCCCCTTTCGCTTTGACCAATGTTAGATATGCATGGAAGTAATAGACTGTCTGAGCGAGAATGCGAGCCCAGTTGATCGAATTGACGGCACCAAGACGGTGACGAGCGTTGAACTCAGTGTCTGCGAAAAGTGCCTTGACTGCATCCTGACAATCATCAAAGGTCCCTCTCAACGCGAGGTTGTGTACGTTTGCATCGGTCACTGTTGTCATTTGAGCTTCTTGGATCGGAGACACTCGACCAAGTGGATGCAAGATGTAAATGCTGATCGAGGGTTTACCTCGGAGCCCGTAAATCGCGGCACTGAAGAATCGTTGACAGATGTGTCTGGAAGAATATGGGATAAACGTACCTTCCAGTATCGCCGCTCGTCGCTCCGACAACTGTGAGCCTCTCTTGCTGAGCCAAAGGCTTGCCCTTGTTTCGCCGAGCTAAGAAGTATTCGAACAAATTGCCTAGCAGTTGAAGCGCCACGTCTTTGAATGCAAAGGTAGGGCCGTGGAACAGTTCAAGCACAAATCTGTTTCCGCTGTCGTCGAGCTGATGGAGTGGTGTAGTATCAGGATGGCGAAAAGTTCCGTAAGACTTTTCAACCAGCGTTCGTAGGTCAGCAGAAGGAATTTCGGACGAAGGGATATATAGAGACAGCACAGTGTGCGCCAGTTCCACAAACGATAGTTTTTGCCACTCCGTAACCCAATTTGGGGGAAGAGAGGGGATTGAATCTGGGATGTATAATCCTCCGTTGGGTGCGAGTCCGGTCAAAACCGCCTGGAACTCTGAATTAGCCAGAGCATAGTACAGGGCTACAAGATGGACATACCTCTTCAAATGACAACCTTTCATCTCCACCGCGAGTTGAGAAATATCGGATAGCCATCGTATAGTAGTATTTTAAAATGCACTACTTTTATAATAGAAGGAGGGCGGAGTTCCCGAGACAAACTGTTGACGAGTCACAGTCGATGCAGTAGTCGTCAAATATAGTGTGATCTTCGGCCGACTGAAGGAATCGAGATTAGCGCCAGGCGCTAAAATCACAAGAAACAACCAAAGTGATGATGGATCGACTAAATGCGCGAAACGCATGGGTCCAAGGTACACATAGGAAGGAAATCAGAGAGAATCGAGCAATAGAGTTGAATTGGCTGCTATGTGAAAGCACAGGAGGTTAGTTACAATTACATCGGTTGGCATATCACCGCAATTCCTGTCATATTCACTCAGCCTATCTAATAAAATGCGCTGAAACAGGATGGGGGCTGTGAAGTCAGACGAGTTGGCTTAGAAAGCTCTCTGGTGGATAAAAAATATTCGTAATATCCTTGAAGGACATATGTCTGAAAAATTGGCAAGCGACATTACCGAGACAGGCCCACGGTCAACTCTAGTAAAAGGCGAGGGTTGAATGCGCTGTGTGTTCATCTCTGTCGCTAATCATTCGACAACATGGAGGCTGGTGTAGTCCTGCCAAATTATTTGAATCCGGGTTTGTGGGTTGCGTCGTGAACTTCCATGGCTAGAGTAGCTAAATGAAATCAAACAGTCTTTGATACCAAACGTTCCTAGGATACAAAATGTCGCATAGATACACGCCTGTCACGAAATGAGCATAATTCGCCCCACTTCATCGACCAAAGCCAGCCGCGTCGTCGATCCCAAAAGGCGCCTCGCCCCGGCTAAACCAAGATCATCTTCCTCTTGTGGAACCCCGGCATCAATACCACACCCGTCACGATCCCGAAACTCCAACACCTTGAGTATCGTGCGCAGTTTAAGCGAAACTTTCGCGTCATGGTATACCTTGATAAACTCAAAAGCATGATCCTGTGAGTCCGCTCGAACCGGTTCAAACGAGAGTGACAGGAACCCGACACGCTTCGATTGGCGAAATCCGTCCAACTGAGACCACAATGAACGCAGCGCGGCTGGCGTCCACAAGATCGTTCGCTTCTTTCTCGTTTTCACGATCGGCCTGGACGAGATCGCTGCGCTAGAACACCCCTCCCAGGGCGGGCGTCCACGAACGGGTATGACCCACGCCGCACGCTTCCAGGGGTCGCGGGGAAAGCCTTCAAGCGGGTGCGTAGGCTTTGCGTCCTCGTCAAACCATGCATGAACACTCGAGGCTTCGAGCGCAGCAAGCATTCCTTCCGCAAGGGGCGGAATAGGTCCGGAGAGGGACGGCAACAAGTGAGGCTCTGGAATGATTTTGTGTAAGCCCCCCTTGTAAATCTTGCTGTTTGGGAGAACGAAAGGGGCGGCCGACCCAGGCGAAGGAGGGTTTAGAGGAGTTTGCTGATCAGGGGCAGAAAGGATGACGGAATAGGAAGGCTTCTGGGCCGGGATGATCTCTGGTGTGACGGCGCTTGCCACGGCCCGGGGGGATCGTCTTCCAGGGGTAGGCGGCGCATCAAAACGAGGCACACTAATCCTTTGATCACTCGTGCTAGAATCAATCACTTCAAGCGGAGAATCCGGGTTGATGGATTGTGTGGGAGCACGGTGGTTTTGCAGCTGCTGAGACTCGAATGATATGTCCTCTTCTGGCTCAGACCTAGGTATGCGAAATGCGGGCACTCTGTCTATTTCCACGTTGCGAGGAGGTATTTGAGTAGGCAGCTGCGAGTTTGCAGATTCGATAGAATCGTCGTCCACGGCATGCTTCAAAGGCTGAGGCAGACTGGGAGTTGATGAATCAATCGAGTCTTCCGTACTCAGGTATGAAGCTAGCCTGGATACTTCTGGGTGCATCAATGAAGTGGCGTGGTTGATAGACTTTGTTACATCACGTCCTGGCTGGCTATGTGATAGACTTTTTTCAGGCCGGGGTTGCTCGTCGGCTATGACCAGACCGTTACCAGAAGACCCCCTCAATTGATTTTCAAAATCTTCTAGGGAGAGCGAGCGAGACGCGGCCACTAGTCCCTCAACAGACGGGATGCTCCAAGAATTTGACGGCCGAGCGCCACTCAGTGGCCGGAAAGTGCTGGTTTGCGAGGATTTGTAGGTGCTCCATGACGGTATAGGTTCATGTCGCGATAGACTCAGCTCCTGCGACCCTACAAGACTCGAATGATCTTGACTAGAGTCGTATAGGGCTGATATCACGCTAAGCCCGGTAGGAAACTCTTCAGCGTTTGGTAAGCCTGTGATTGCTAAGTATATGTGAGATTCAGTCTGGCGGGTGATGGGGAAGCTTGACCAACCTCGGCTCCCTTGACTGACAATTGAAACTGATACAGCGGGTGGTTCAGAAGCTAGTTTGCTCAGCGACGTTAGGTCCGCCTGCGGTTGCGATAGATTCCATGATTCCGACGCGTTTGATTTTTGACTCAAGAACTGCTCGTCAAAACTTGAGGGGAGTTCTATGGACCCGTAGGATGTATGCAACTTGCTATGCTCCGCGGAATGGGAACTGGTAGATCCTTGGCTGGAGTCGTACATGACGGAGGCTATTGGCCGGTTATTCTTTCTTTCCGAAGGACTGAAACGAGGGTCGTTGATGTCTTTATCGTTTCCAGCTAGCATACAAGTCAGTTTGTTCATTGCATCAAAACACTAAACCACCGACCCGTACGCTCGTCTATGGAATCGGGCAGGTTTGGCGATCTCACGCGCCGCTCTATGTCAAAAGATAGCTCCCGAGAACCGACAGATGCCATACTTTCTGACGCGCATTCTTCTTCATTTCGGTCGGAGAGTATATTTTCTGGAATGTTAGAAACCTTTGTCGCGTCATGGAGGGCCAAACGGCGAAAGACAAGCCGAGAATGCGATGTTCGATCCGGAGAAGTATCTGGGCTGGTATCGTAGGAAACAGACTCAGCCATACGACCATGACTCCAGCCAGCTCTATCGCTAGGAGGCGCAATAACATCCGGCGACTGGGACGACGGTACTAGTACAACGCCTTTTCTAACGTCTTTTGGGGTTTGTGGATTGGGTCGAGGGATTTTTGAAAAGGAAGTTGAGGTAAATACATTGTCCGGTTCCTCGTCCGCGGCTAAGATACGTGGAGGGCCTGGCCCGAGTTGACGTTTCAATGACGTTTTGGCGTTGGAGGAGGCGCCAGGGGCTCGCTGCTGGCCAACAGCTGGTCGTTTGCGTAGCCCAAGTCTGAAAGCTGGACGGCGCTGGATGAAAGGAGCAAGAGGGCGGGATGACGAACTGGGAGAAGATCCAGCTGACCGTTCAGAGATTTCAGAGTTGACTTGGCGAAGGCGCACCCGTTTAGTTGAAAACGAATCTGCCGGGGGTTCGGACTCGTCTATCGAACGGCGCCGTTTTATGACAGGAGGTGCAAGTGAGGGGCAATGCACAGGCCAGCGAATACTAGAAATAAATTCGCCCAGGCCAGGCAGTCCCGAAGACTCATGTGTAGTAGCGGCTGTCCCCCATTCAAGCAACTCTAGCGAAGGAGAAGAGCTCGGTGGGAGTGTTCGGAGCAAGTATTTCCGGGTCGGAGGTCGCCTTCGAAGGGCAAAAGCGGAAGATGGTTTGGTGTCTATCCTAGTTCTAGCATGAGCCGGAGCAAAATATCAAGTAGATAGCAGTTGAGAATAACCTATGGGAGTAATCGGCTTGGCAAATGGCTGTAGCCACTTAATGTCTTGTCCAACTTTATTCTTGCTCGTACATGCTTGATCAATCAACCGGGTAGCTGACTGAACAACTGAGTCAATCGATGTATCATTCCCGCGTTCTACTTGACGAATCTGGTGTATATTGGTATGAGACAGATAGCTCATGGTGGTTGGGCAGAGGAGACGGAGCTGCACGTGACACATTTTGTTTGTTTGGTAACTGGCTATCCATTTACTCTATACCACTCAAAGTTCAACTATTGAGTAGCTCTAGTGGTGCCGATGCCTGGATCCGATCATCAACCTCGTATGACAAGGTAGTACACTGCCTGCCCCGATTCTGAACGGCCGGCGTCCGTCTCTACGTCATTCTGACCGGCCCCTACCTTATATAAATTGGCCCGGGATGACTGGAATGAACCACCCTTGCTTCTGACGACACCCAACTCTCCCACCTCGACATGCCTGTACTCTCGAAACTCGTGCCCATCATCGCCGGCAACTTTGCCCTCCAGGCAACGTTTGCCTCCATATTTGTTCCCATGCAAAATGAGACATTCTATGATCTATGCGGGGCTATTGGGTTTCTGACTGGCGCTGGGATGTCTTTGTATTACCCTGCCCTTCGCGACAAGTTTTGGTACAGAACTCCAGGAGCGACTCTCCCGCCTATCACCAGTTTTGCTCCTCGACAACTCCTGCTAACTGGGTGTTTGTGCCTCTGGTCTGGTCGACTGGGAACTTTCCTTGCTCAGGTGAGTCACGTTCACGCTACGATATATCATAAAACTCATGTGCCTTCGTCTCAGCGCGCATGGAAAGCTGGAGGGGACTCTCGATTTGACGAAATCAAGAAACAGCCGGCTAAATTTGCTGGATTCTGGTTTGGTCAAGCACTCTGGGTCTCGCTTGTTGGCCTTCCTGTCTACCTTGTAAGCACTGTATTTCACATGTCTATGATAGCCATTCTAATCTATTGACTCTAGGGTAACATTCTGCCAACGACGAAACAGGCACCCCTTGGTCCTCGTGACTGGCTCGGCTTGTCGATATTCGCCGCATCCCTTGCGTTCGAGGTAGGAGCCTGCAATATAGAACCAAGCAAATTAATTTATAAGCTGCTCATACTCGTCTACAGGTGATTGCCGACCACCAGAAATCCGAATGGCGTGCTCGTAAGAACGCAAAGCTTCACGATGAAAAGTTCATTTCTTCCGGCCTTTGGAGTATCAGTCGTCATCCCAAGTGCGCTCAATTTGCTACTCCGATCGTCATAATACTAACTCTCGGCAGCTATGTGGGCGAGGTTGGCATTCAAACCGGAATCTGGATCCTTTCAACCACCGCCTTGTCTTCCCCTCTTCTACCTAAACTCACACCATGGGCCGCTGCTGTCAGCCCGCTTTTCACATGGCTGCTGCTGAGGAAGGTCAGTTGGATTTCATACACTGTCGGGTGAGATTGCCCGATTTGGAAATCGAGGGTTGGTAGCGTCCTTGCTTCGCAAGTTGTAATCCCAACAAATAAAGTTACGAGGGGCCTACAGTTCAAATCTGGACTTGTTCATTTGTTTTTGTCCTTTGTACCCGATTTCTGACGATTTTGCATCTTTACAGGGCTCCGGAGTTCCCCCTCTTGAGGTAAGCGAACACATAACAAGGTTCGGTAGCCGGCATTGACCTATCCACTTGCACAGGCGTCAGCGCAGAAGAAGTTTGGAAATGATCCAGCGTGGCAAAAGTACAAAAAGTAAGTGAATAAAGTCTGTGCCGAACATGTCAACTGAGATTGTTTTAGCACCGTTCCTGTCTTTTTCCCTTGGGGAGGTTATCGCTAAGATGTATTATACTGGGAAGCAGAGAGATAGCTTGGATATGCTTCAACCATTGCTCTGTAAAAATATAATGTGGTTTGTATGTCCAAGTCTAGGATAGTTGGCTGACTTTGGGTGGCGGATGTGGCGTGATGACACGTTTTGATTAGACGTACAAATGTCACATGACCGTGCGCGAGTGACAGTTGACGCCTGGCGGGCCAACACTTGCTGAGCTCGATTCCTGCCCTACCGCCATGCCTTTCATCCAACCCCTCTGAGCTCTCAATTACCCTGTTCACAAGACACCCCGATAGCTACAGCCCGAAAAACTTAGACTGCACGTCAACTCTACTTGTTCTTGAGCCTCGATCCGACGTGCTATTCCATAATTACATGAAGAAGGCCCAATCTTCATAATATTTTACCTAGATATAATATAATACTGCCTCTTGTGGCTGAGAGTGAGTGGACCTGAGCAATGTAGCTTGCAGTGTTCCCTAGATTTCCTAATTGAATAGCCTTTTCGGTAGACACTCAGCCTTGACGTAGCCGACCAAAACATATATCAACTGTCACACGCACCCAACTCGGTTCCGTACTCCAGTTCCAACGACCATGCCGATTCGCAAGCCCCGTAGACAAACGCTCCAGGAACTCGCTTACCGTAAGTTGTGGATCACAATTATAAAGTGCTTCATAAACTGATCTCATTATCCCATCTTCTTGATACGTGATGCAGCGCCCGTTCCTAAAATTGGAGGCGTAGATCTGCGCGCCGACGAAAAGATCTTGGGCATCGAGGACTGGGAAATCGGAGACCGAAGTAGACGCTACCCAACAACCCAGGCCCTCTCCCTCCTCAGCAGTACCGACGCCGGCAGTAGGTGGGGTAGTAGCGTCGGTGGATCCAGTGTTGCGGGGGGCCGGCCAAGTTTTCCTTCGACAGTTGGCTCTCAACCGTCTTCCGGGCCATCCTCTCCACAAAAATCTTCAGTAGCCTTTCCACCGTCCAACCCAACTACCCATCATGTCAAACGGAAAGCACCACCGAGCATTGATCCCAAAAC
The DNA here is from genome assembly GCA_016906575.1 of Ceratobasidium sp. AG-Ba. Classification (NCBI taxonomy): domain Eukaryota; kingdom Fungi; phylum Basidiomycota; class Agaricomycetes; order Cantharellales; family Ceratobasidiaceae; genus Ceratobasidium; species Ceratobasidium sp. AG-Ba. Next base: position 1,660,418 of record CP059639.1, read on the forward strand.
GTCATCCTCGACGGTCTCATCTAATCCATCGACTTCGGCATCCAAACTCGATTCACCCTCCAAGGCAGACACGAGCGTCTCATCTGTCGCTAGCTCTCCTCCCAAGCGTAGTTTTGATGGGACAGTACGGCCAGGAGACATCGTTCCGCCCGATTGGAGTCCTCTGACTCCTGCCCCGTCATCCGCAGCATCTAGGGAACGACGGGTCAGCCAGCCAGCACCCCCTCCGACGTCATATCAGTCACTCGGAGTGCCACGATCAAATAGTCACTCTCGGTCACGTTCACATTCTCAAACGTTAATATCAGCACCATCTCTTCCGACGATTACCGCCAGCCCTCGTCCCACTCTTGAGATTGCGCCTTCTGCGAGCACTGAAACGGAGGTCTCGCATTCGGTGCCTCCGTCCGCATATTCTTCTTCAGAACCTACGCAGGTCTCATCTTTGCCATTCACAGAAGTGACTTCTTCTCTAGCTTCAGTCGCCCCACTTCGAGTCTCCAAAAATCCAGCATTACACCCACCTTCACCTTCTCGGCCTAGTGGTTCTCAATTCTCATCATCCAGTTCCGTTCCGCCTTCTCGTGTACCCCCTGCTCCATCTACGATTAGTCCGTATTCGTCTGTCAGTCAGCGTCCCCCACAATTGTCAAGCTCAGTCCCCGAATCCAGCCTTTTACAAGTCCCTCATACATCACCATACGGATTTACTCCCCCTCCAGCCGTCGCTCCGCCGGCGTCTAATGTATCCGACTCACATCTGGGATCGGGCTCTCATGTTTCTTCGAGTAGTCGACCGCGAACTGCATCAAGAACGTTGCCTCAGCCACCTGGTCCACCTGCAGCTTTGCCTGCGGCTGCTTCTCTTGCCCTCTCGGGGACACGTCCTGCTGCCGCCTCTGCACCCGTATCGCCTGTAGCTGGCCCCCAGCATGCCTCCATTGCCGCATGGAGAAGTGGCGTCGTAGCATCTGAGCCAGGATGGGGGGCATCTTCTACCACGATGTCACACGCTCGGTCTCTTCCCTCACCTCAAGCCCAGTTCCTTCCTCATATTCAATCTCTTCCTCCCCAAATTCAATCCCTCCCTCTCCAAACTCAACCACTTCCACCTCAAACGCAATCCTACGCTCCTCCAGCTCCCCCGTCACAGCCGGCGCCCGAAGCTTCTCAAGTTCGGTACCAACCTGCACCTCTCCCAACCCGAACGCAGCAACACCCTGCTATTCCCCCAGCTCATACTCGGCCTGCTCCTGCTACCCAGGCGCTACTCCCTGGATCACACAATGAAATAGCACTTCCTACACAGAGTACGACAGCGCTGGGAGGATATCCGTCGACCGCAGGCCAGGGTTCCAGTGGCACTACAACAAAATTGACTCGAAAACTGACAAAATCTAAAGGGCCGTCTGGCTCGAGTGCTCCACCGGCTCCTCAGGTCATCCAGAGCCATGGTAGCGCCTTTGTTTCCGCTCAGCGCGCACTGGTGGGCACTCATCGACGAGCAGAAGAGCGTATCATTTGGGGATTACCTTTGAGTCGAGACCCGCGAGTGGGACAAGCGGTCAGTAAGATCGAGGGCATGAAAGACAAACTAATCCTCTTCGGGGTGAGTCTAGAGTCTATGACTATACGTTAGAGGTGAATACTAATCGTTTGTCGGGTGCAGGCTGAGCGGTTTGTGCAAGGCCGAATGAGGGGAGCGGTCATGTGCAATATAGATTATCGCCCACCTGGTCATCCCGATGAGCTGGCGTTTGATTGGTACGATAGTTTCAACCGTCATCTCCTTCCTTCTGACCTGAATTGTCCATATCACAGGATTACATTCAAGGATGCTCAAAAAACTCTCGAACCAGTGCTTCAAAAGGCAATTCTGCAAACGGACCCTGCAACCTCGGTCTTGGTCGTCGTCTTTCTGCTATCGCCCTCACTCAACTCGCTTGCAATCTGGCGCAAATGTGTGCCAATCCCACCGGGCTTCCTGGACCAGCGCGAGATCTACGAAATAGAGAGGGTTAAGCGTGAGATTGCAGCGACGGAGAAGGGGTACGTAGTAAAAGTCTGGTGAGTTGAGCAGTAGGGGGACGTAATGCATGGTGTTCATGGTGCGTTACCGCTTGTCATTGGTGTGTCATCCTCGGTGGTCTCCTGTCCTTGTTCGTCAACTGAAGTGAGGATGAAGAGTCAGCCGCCAACAGAGAAGAATTCGGGAAAGTGGGGCCCCCCGAACCTGTTTCAGGCGGTCTATCACGAAGTGGATCTACTGCGTCAAGGACTCGTGTATTAGTAAAGGCTCGCCATTCATCGCTTACCCCAGAAGCACCCTCTATATTTAGATGGGGTAGGTCAAAGTCGCCTTAATTTTTTTCCCTTTGGTTTCGTCAATAGTTCTAGGGTTTAATCGTTTAAGCACTTCCCCTTGCAATGTCTGCGTCCCATCCTGGTTGTTGTATGTTATGTTTTGTTTGCTATCATCCCACATCCCGCATATCTCTGTCATCTTCATGGACATCACTGGCTGCTGTGTGTATATAGTAACTGGTCATTGTATCCGAATCATTCCTCTAGCAGACCACAGGCCGAGGTTATTCGTACGGAACATTTGGGTTATTCCAGTCAGTCATGGATACTGGCCCTGGTGGTCGCACAGCTTGCATCTGTAAGAGCTTGGAGGCGCTAAGGATTTCTCTTTGGTTTGTGTCTGAATCCTTGCATTTACGTGCCGGTCAATTTTCCGAGTAACACATATTATGGCATTCGCTAGACCAGCACACCACGGCACAGACTTTGTCCCCTTAGCTTTAGCTCTTAAGTTATCATTGAAACTCATAACTGGGAGCGCATAGAGCAGCGGCCGCCCACGACATGGGTGGCGAAAGAGGTGGTGGAGATGATGAAGGAGATGTCGAAGGAGGCTGGGAAGGAGGATTTCCTTGAGCCCCTCCTACGGTATTTGGGCGTGAGATGCCTTTGCACCAAAACCTGGAAGTAATTCAGCGACAGAAACTCGCGTTGATAGGGGACATTGGCCTACTCAGGACAATTGTCTTCCCTGGTAGATTCATATAGTTAGCAGAAGTTGAAAAGAAGCTGAATGGTAGCCTACATGTTATACTATAAAAGTATCTTTTATCGAGTAGAGGGTTGCGCCAGAAGAGGGGTGGGTTTCCTCGCTGTGTAGACCCGAGCAAGGCGCCTATCTATTAAATAGCTAAACGATAGGGGGAGGGCACGAGTTCACAAGAAGTTGTGGGGCCACTTAAAAATGTTTTTCAGCCCTCGTGGGCGCCAACTGACATAGCGAGTCTCCATCGATAAGAACTTGTTCACAGCGGGTAGGCGGAGGAGAATAGACCTTTCAAGCAGTAGGACAGAAACGGATGTCATGCTATCCATGAATTTGGTTCCAGCGCCAACTATACTCACGTAGTCTTTGTTCTCTTCAGTTTAGCTCTAGTTATTCAAGAAGTTGGGGTTAGAGAGTTCAATTGACCACGCGTTCAGTAGTAAACGACATACACACGATCTCGATCAAGTTATATGACCAGCAGTAGAACAAGGTTCTTATATTCCAGTGATAGTTTCAACATTTGCGGAAGCGATGGTGGTCGAGGAATCTAGAGATAGTTCTACATTGTATGCGTGTAGTTTGTGATCGCCCATCAGCTTTCTGTCTTTCTAAATCGAATATATCCTCATAATCGTCGTTTCATGAAGGGGAGACCTAAAACTACTTTCGTTTCGACATATAGGCCATGCGAGACCTATCTAGCACCATGACCGCGGGGCGTTTGAGTTCGATCGCAACGAACGGCCGCACAGTCTGACTATGGCTTTAGCGGCAACGATATCCACAGGCTATATGCGCGCGAGCTGTTCGGTAACAGCGCCGGCAGGGCTCAGAGTAACTGTAACGCAACTTGTGCTTCATGCATATTGATTCATTTGACACAACACATTCCAAACAGCGCACAACTCGTCATTCCACCACAGCCCACCGTAACAGACACAGTAGTTTAAACACACGAGACACTATCGTGATAGTCTTTTTACTCTTTATCCCTAGTCATTAATTGTTTGTTTTGGGCGATCACAATTTAATCTTGCCGAATTGTGGCCGATTTACTTAGAACCCCGCGCCTCGTTCGGAGGAGGCGGAGGTGGGTTTGCTATGGGGGCACCTTTGGCAATGCCTGGATTTGGTCTTCCTTTGGACCACGTCCTGAAAACGTGATCAGGGGACGGATACTGAGTGCTAAATGGACGTATTAGCCTACTCTGGATACTCGTCAGACCTGACAGGATCATCAGTCGAAACCTACAGGACGGTTGAATGAACGATAGCCTACATGTTACACTAAAAATCTATTCCGCGTTGCGTGGAGCTTCTGCTCAGAGGAGGGGGGCAGTTTGGCTCGCCGCACGAGCAAGTGGCGAGTGCTTATAAGTACCTAAGATACAGGGGAAGATAAGACGACAAGGGTCCACAAGAAGTCATGGGACCACTCGGGGATGCTGTCGCTATGCTATCCGGCCATCCTCGGCGCCCAACTGCTATCGATATAAACATAAAGCAATCGGTTTTGCGGAGAATGGAAGGAGCATGTGGCGGAGCAGGAAGGGCGGCACCGCGCGAATACACAAACGGAAATCGCTCGATCCACAGACTCGGCGTCGATGCTGATCAAACTCACGAAGCCTTTTCTTAGACTTACTTGAATTATTCAAAAATAGACACCTGTGCTTGAGACTCCAACTAAGCCCAGACTCGGTAAACGGTACATGGTCCTTCTCGACAGGTATGTATGAACCGTGCGGAGGGGATATCCGGTCAAGTAGCGATTTGCGAGTTAACGGAACGATGTTGATTAAAGCGCCCACTGAGGTTCAAGGCCATATGCACATATTTTCACAGCTACCAGCTGTCGTTCTATTACTTAACGAGATATGTTCCCGTCAACGGCGTTTCATGCAGGAACTGCTTGCCACCGACTCTACCCAGACAAGTCTTGATGCGATACATGACTTGATGTCTGCGGTTCTGACACAAAAAGGATGCCTTTGGTTATCAAGAGTAGAACCATTTCGTTCACTAGATGCTTTGTAACTAATCACTGATATATAAACTTTGGGCTGCAGCGCCTCTTCTATGTGGGTTATGCCCCAACCCCATGCGAGCTCCGTCTCGGCACGTGTTGTCTACTTTGCCTGCTCTGTCCGTCTCGTTCGATTTGTCCGTCTTGCTCTTCTCGTTCGCCCGGTTCGCCCGGTTCGCCCGGTTCGCCTCGTGCAGCCTGCCCATGTTGTCCACCTTGTGCGGCCTGCCTAGCTTGTCCGCCTTGTGTGTTTTGTCCGGTTTGCGGAACTCGAGCGTCCTGTGCGCCCCTCCCGCCCTGTCCATTTTGCTCGCCTTGATGATTTTGACCGCCCTGTCCACCCGACGGACCATTTGTTTGGTATGAAGGCATTGTGCCCTTGCCTTTGGAATACGTACTACACATCCCCCAAGGTATTAGTGTCCAAGCGCGTGGATACATAGTAAGAACGGGTTTACTCAGGATAGTGCGCATCTACGTATGACCTGGATTGTAGCACCGTAAGCGAATTATCAAATCACAAAGGCGACAATTATACGTGCATTTTAGTTGTATTAATATATCGCTAGTGATTAGTTAATACGAGCTTAGGAGAAGGGTGTATGTTGACGATGGGGATGAGACACTTACGTTTATGTAGAATTTCGAAAGTCGACCGAGAACGAGTGGAATAAATTTCCAGACTACCTGTAGCCGCCCTCGAATGCTGCACGATTCTTGATACTACCCGGTTGGTCGTGTATACATGTAGCGAATGCGATGGCCGACAAATGGAGAAACGGGCGTCTGAAATGGTTATTATCTCATTGGCTGCCGCGACAAGTGAGTGTCGCCAATCTGATAGAGCACAGCCCGCTCTAGACAGCTGTAGTAAAACTAAACCAAAACGACGCCGTGTACCTACAGTTGGGCTTATGTTCAGGGGTGGCTATGGCAAAACCGGGTGTGGCGCCAGATCCTGATCGGCGATGCAGCAGACGCCGAAGCGACCCCAGGCGGAGTTCAAACGGAATCGCTCGAGGCTGGGCGCAACACAGCCGACACGCTAAATCTTGTTGCCCCGTGGCACCCTTCGCCCGATGTTAGCCGATGGGAGTCCCCGGACTCGATCAATCTGCGTCAAGTCTCCGCAAGTAATATTTATGTATTTAGTTGTTATTATTGACATTAGGGTTAGGCCTCGAACGGCTCCAAAAAAGAAAAAGAGATATCCCGCGACGACACAAGCCAGTAGTGCAGCGGCAAGGTCATCTTGTCGACGCTCGTGCAAGCAGAGGAGCATCGACCCGGGCGGCAAAAATTGAATAATCGATATAGCTGGCAATGCCAGCGTTTAGTCGATTAAGACTAAAAGAACAGATACTACACTTGATCTAAGCCAAAAGGCCAGAGTGGTAAAGAACCACAACAGCATGGTGAGGGGTTTTTATAGCGTCCACGTGTGGTCCGTGCGCCTCGTGTTGAAGCTGGCTGACACCAAACACCCTGTATATCACCAAGTGGCCCGTGCAATTTGTGGTCAGGCTCGGCGGGTTTATATCATTCGCATGGGATTCTATCTTTTATTCATTTAATTCGTCCACTTGGCAGTAAATCTACCTCTAATCGACGCATACATCTACACCTCACTTTCTTCTCCAGATCTTATCCGCCACAGTGATAACATCCTTCATGGCCGCGACGTTGTGCACCCTTACAATATCTGCCCCAGCCTGCACGCATGCTCCAACAGCAGCAGCCGTCGCCCAATCCCTTTCTTTCGCATCCTTTTCAGCTTTGCCACCCACGATTGACCCGAGATACGACTTGCGAGACGTTCCAGCCAAAATCGGAAAATTATCAGGTGCAGAGAGGTGTTTGAGATTTCGGATAAGCTCAACGTTCCCGTCGACAGATTTACTGAACCCGTATCCGGGATCGACGATAATATTCCACCGTCGGACTCCAGCTTTGAGAGCTTCTTGGATGCGCGCTCCAAGTTCTTGTTGAACGCCTTGGAGCACGCCTTCTGGATAGGATTTATCTTCATGCGCGGCTTCGCGCGAATGCATGAGTATAATCGGACAGCCGAATTCGTGCGATACGTCAACCGTCGTCGGTCCGTCCTGTTGTACGGGAGAATCCAAGTATTCGCCTCGTCCAGCCCGAACATCGTTTATCCAGCTCGCTCCAGCCAGGATCGCTTCGCGTGCTACGCGGCCTCTAAACGTATCCACGCTAATCACTACACTTTCGTCCTGCTCCCGCAACGCTTTGATAAATGGAACGACCCTGTTGATTTCTTCTTCTACAGTAACGACTTCTGCACGCGGTCTTGTCGAGTATCCGCCAATGTCAATGATCTGTGCGCCAGAGGCAAGAGCGCGCTGGACATATGAAAGTGCCGTAGACGGTTGGTTGTGGTCTCCACCGTCCGAGAACGAGTCGGGGGTCGTATTGAGAGTGGCCATGAGGAGCGTCTGGGATCCCCATGTACAGTGGGGCGGAGCAGAAGAGGGTGAGGACGGACGGTTGGTAGGGAAGAGGGGCATGACTCGGTGCATTGGGGTGGGTTGTTCCGGGAGAGAGGCTAGGAGAGTTCGAATGGGTATTTTGAGAGCCGGATGGGTATATTTGGGAATAATGCTACATGGTAACACATTGGTACGCAATGCTCTGTTGTTTCAAGGCGTGACTTACTCGGCCAGTGGTCGCAACACAAACTCCCGCTCTCGAAGTCGGACGTGAGGAATCTGTAATGGTAGGTTTCCATCTGGGACGTCTACCGAAAGGTCATCGTAGAAAATGATATCGAGATCAACGACTCGAGGGCCGTTCCTGAACGTGGGCGTTCGTCCAACTTGTTCTTCGACTCGTTTCAGGAGTACAAGAAGTTCAGTTGGTGTTAGGGATGTATGGATCTATGGGTTTAAATAAGAAAGGGGTGACAAAAGGGGCTGTAGCAGACTTGCCGCACAAGCACCATTCGCAAAAGAAGCCTGGTCCTCGTGATACATTGCTTTGGTCTCGTACAAAAAGCTCGTATCTAAGACCTTGGCGCCTTCGGCTTCCAGCATCTTCAAAGCCTTTTCGATGTGTCCGAACCGATCGCCCATGTTCGATCCAAGTGCGAGTATCGCGACATGTCCCTCGTCGGGAGGCGTAACGGCCAATGCTCTAGGCAAAGATCCTCTCGATAATTCTGGAAAGTCTTTCCACGAGCGTGTGATTTGGACTGCAGCAGTCTTGGCCATCATCAATGCGCTTGGCTTCCCCACTCGAACTGTGACACTTTCAATACCATGACCAGATTCAAGAGCAGTTTGAGCAATGCTGCCTGCAAGGGATTCAACGGTTTGATATGAAGATTCGATGACGAGCTAATGAGGTGTAAATCATAGGTCCTGTGAGACATAATGACGTAGCTTACATCGGAAACCCGAGCTACGAGACCACGAAAGTCAAATCCTGTAGATGGGTGAGTTGGGTCGTTAGAAGCGAGTGTCCATTGGAGATTTATCCGAACAAGCTGCTTTTCAACGCGCTCCCAAGGGTGAAGACCAATAATAGTGCTGAGTTCGAGATCTCGAACAAAATAAACGACTTCTTCCTTTTCACCTGTTCGTCGGTGGAGCGTTTGCACGCCAGCACCCTGCGCATGGAGTAGTGCTCGTTGTTTCTCGATGACAGACTGTACTTCGTGAACGCTAGGAAATTTTGTAAAGCAAGAGTTGGCGATTCCAGCAGCCAGAGATTCCACCGACGAAAATTTCCCCTTTTCATGCGCACAAGCTTCCGCTACTTTGCAGATAGACCCATAGCTCACAGACTCTTCCAAGTTGTCTACAACACCGGCTTGGGAGAGATTGTGTGGAACGGTGATAGACAGCAGAAGCGGCTGAAGTTTCTGCTCGACACCCGGTCGAGGCCAATGTGAAGATCCCAGAGCAGCATGAACTGATAACCCGTCGACAATGATCAAGTCAGATTTGGATGTCGTTGAAAACATTCTGACGACTCTGGTCGGAAGAGGAACAGACTTTGCAACTCGCTTGAGCAAAATGCATCTCATCGATGTCGAACGAGAACAAGCCTGGTTTCCACCCAATTTCCCGTGAAGGCTGTCAGTACCAACAAGCGCCGGCATGACTCCATCTTGACCGCACCGACGTCTTGGAGCAGGATGCAGTTACCGAGCCGGCGAGTGCTCATTCCGTGCGCTGGATTTGCATTGGTTTCGTTCCTGGCGATCGCATCTACAATGATCTCAGCCGTACGCAACCATCTCCGCTCCAGGATTTTGCCTTATCTGCAGGCTCCGCTCTCGACCACCACCACCACCTCGTCTGCTCCCCTTCTGTTCTCAAACATGAGTCTATCTCAGTTTTTGAGAAATAACAAACAAGCGTTTCTTGAGGACATAAAGTCCAACCAGGGTGAAGGATGGACGATCGTCATGGGTAACGAAGCCGGCGGCAAGTTTCACCTCGACCCTTTCCCATATACCTCTCACTGACACCACCCCTAGACCTCGACTCATGTGCGAGTGCAATAGGAGCATCTTACCTCTCCGCCAAGCTCGACAACACCCGCGCAATAGCTTTAATCCAAACCTCTCGTGCCGACCTAGCCCTTCGACCAGAGAACATACTAGCCTTCGAGTTTGCCCACCTTGATCCAAGCCATACCGATCTCCTTACGCTCGATGACGTCACTGCATCCATATCTTTGTTCGATTTACGTACCTCGTTCGCACTAGTCGACCACAACCGTTTGTTGCCCAAGTTTGCTGCCGATGGAGAAGATCGCGTGACTGCTATTTTTGACCACCACGAAAACGAGGGCAAACATGCAAAGGCGAATCCGAAAATTATCAACACAGCAGGCTCATGTGCGTCTATAGTCGCAGACTACTACCGTAGCCGGTTCCCCACGGACGAAGCAATACCAGACGTTGCTTCACTCCTGCTATCCGCGATCGTCATTGACACCAGCGGACTCAAGACCAAGGAAGACGGCGGAAAGGCAGAGGACGCAGACTTGATAGCCAGCAAGTTCCTGTACCCCCTTTCTCGGTTCGGCTCGATCTCCACCACCGGCCAGGCATCCACCGAGAGCAAAACGATTCCTGACCTCTCGGAGGTGCTCTCCGACGCCAAGCTCGCGGTCTCACACCTTCCGGGACGGGATCTCCTCCGCCGAGATTACAAAGAATACGAGTTTGGGTCAGAGTCTGCGGGGAATTTTGCTCGAGTCGGACTCTCAACTGTACCGATGGGCCTCGAGGACTGGATCGAAAGAGACGGCGCAACAAAGTTCTGGGCCGACCAGGCCCAATGGGTCAAAGAGCGAGGGCTGACGTTCTCGGCTACACTGACGACATTCCGCTCGAAGAAGAAGCAAAAGCATAAACGCGAAATGCTCGTTGTGTTTTCATCTGTGAAGGATGGAGCTGTAGCAGACGCTCCTACTGGCTTGGAGAAGAAGCTGTACGGCGGCATAGAATCGAACGAAGAACTAGACGCTGAGCAAATGGATTTGGAAGGAATCGAGGGACGGAGGGCTCGAGCATGGGAGCAGAAGAATAAAAAGGCGACAAGGAAACAGGTTGCACCTGCGATCAAGGCAATCGTCGAAGGGGGTTGGTAAGCTTTGTTCTTCCAGATAATAGGCCCGTATGTATGTATCATTAGAACTCAAGTACGCTAGTTATACACGACTTTGCGTATGTATGCGCGTCAGGTATTGTAGAGAAAGGATTAGATTGGAGCTATGTATGGGTATCCTTTTGTTGTGGACCATTGTTCGAGTATACTAATCTTCGATCTATATATCTATATATATATATATGACCGATCTCAAATTCCCCTCAGTACTATCTGGAAGTCGTAGGAGGACAAAATCCAAGTTGCAGTCTCATAGTTGGGAGGAATTGACCCCGCAAGCTGCTAGGTATAGTACGACATTTGGTACTAGGAGAAACCTTCATGTGGCCACTAGGGCTGACATGATCGTGGTTAAACACAAATATCAGCATATTCTCAGCCAAGTTGGCTTGCGGTCATGAATACAGTGGGTGACTGTGAGCATTGCTTGTTATCAATTATGAACAGTGATAGAAATATATTTATGTTACTAACGATCACGGTGAATGTATGATGACACAACAGCATGCTTGGTGCCGATCTACGTAGTCGGCGTGTGTAATCACTATGTCTCACAAGTCTCTGCTGATATACGGTTCCGCATATATTCTTTGGTTGTACTTGGGATTTTAAGTGGTTCACCCGCAAGCTGGGGGTTGACAAAATGACATTTCGACAACCCCCGGCCAAAATGAGTTTATTGATGTGGTTGATCTTGAATGGGATGGCCTAGTACGCATCGAACAGACCACCTCCGATAGGGTGGACCCAGCCGAAAATACGACCCGGTTCCAAATCCCCACGTTAAATCTATAGCACTTTACTTGGGCTCCCAAATGGTCCTCGTGACCATCCGTCACGAGCACCGAAATAATCATGAATAGGTCGATAGGTCATAGCCGCCTCGCTACGCCTCTCGTAAAGCTTTCTGTTGGACGAACGTACCTGCTGTCGGCATCCCCCTTCCCTCTAAGGTTTTCATGATAGGGTTGGTAAATTCAGCCGGATTGGTCAAAGAGTTGCCGTGCCGGCATGCGATACTGTAACTCCATGCGCTCGTGGGCTTGCGTTGCCTCGTTCCTAGGGCTTAGAAATACGATCGTCTTAGCTGTAAACAACCACCTCCCGCCCAATATTTGCCCTATCCGTAAACTCTGTCTTATCCATTCACTCTTGTCTTGGCCCCAAGAATGAGTACCCTTTCCACATTCCTGATCAACAATAAACAAGCCTTCCTTGCCGATTTAAAATCCAAACAAGGCAAGGGCTGGACGATCGTCATGGGCAACGAAGCCGGCGGCAAGTCCCCCCTCAACCCTTTTCCCTGATGTCTTACTTATATTCTCCCAGACCTTGACTCTTGTGCTAGCGCTATAGCAATATCTTACCTGTCTACTAAAATCGACAACACTCACACAATAGCACTGATCCAGACCTCTCGTGCTGATCTCGTTCTTCGACCAGAGAATGTGCTGGCCTTCAAATTTGCCCACCTTGATCCAAGTCATAACGATCTCCTCACGCTCGATGATATTACTACATCCACACCTCTATTGAGCTTGCATACCTCGTTCGCCCTAGTCGACCACAACCGTCTGTTGCCCAGGTTTGCCGCTGATGAAGAGGATCGCGTGACCGCCATCTTTGACCACCATGAAGACGAACGAATGCATCTGAGTGCCAAACCAAGGATCATTACTACAACAGGCTCATGCGCTTCCACAATCGTAGACTATTATCGTAGCTGGTTTGCCCTAGACGAGGCCATCTCGGATATCGCTTCACTATTGCTATGTGCGATAGTTACCGACACGAGTGGACTTAAGGCGAAGAAAGACGGCGGAAAGGCAGAGGACACAGATTTGATAGCCAGCAAATTCCTATATCCCCTCTCTCGATTCGGCTCTATATCTCCTACTGGCAAGGCGTCGACCGAGAGCAAAACGATACCTGACCTCACAGAGGTACTTTTATTTGCCAAACGAGGCGTATCACACCTCTCAGGGCGAGATCTTCTACGCCGAGACTATAAGGAATATGAATTTGGGTCAGAGTCTACAAGGGAATATACACGAGTCGGGCTATCGACTGTGCCGATGGGGCTAGAGGACTGGATCGAGCGAGATGGTGCGAAAGGTTTCTGGGTCGACCAAGCTCAGTGGATCGACGAACGCGGTCTCACATTCTTGGGTGTGTTGACGACGTTCCGCACGAAGAAACAGAAGCACAAACGCGAGATACTGTTCGTATTCCCGTCTGCGAAAGAAGAGGCTGTGAAGGATACCCTGACTAGACTAGAAAAGAAGTTATATGATAGCATAGAGGCTAACAAAGTACTAGACGCTGAGAGGATGAAACTAGAGGGAATCAAGAAGCGGCGGGCTCGTGCATGGAAGCAGAAGAATAAAAAGGCAACAAGGAAACAGGTTGCACCCGCAATCAAAGCAATTATTGAGGGAGATTGGTGAAGTACGCTCTTCCGAACAACGACCCCGGAAGAGTGAATCCGTACATTCTGGATATGTCTGTTATACATAGCCTTATGTATGCATGCGCCTATGATATCGTTTAAATAGTCGGTGTTGTTCACATACGATAGTCGTTACTATCAGAGCATGCTTATTTGTTTTTCTTACCCATTCACTGACACATGTCTGACCCTGAACCACCCAGAGGCGCACAGTCCGAATGCGGTCTCACACTTGTCATCAGATATAAACGGGTAGAATGGGGCGCAATACAATACAAGGTCATCGATGTCACCTCAAGATGTCCGTGATGTCCATGAATACATTCGTAGCACAGCGCTCAGATTCTTCGGCTAGATTTTAGGGAATATACTTGCCACTCCAGTCGCCCCAGTAGATCCTAAAAACCATAGGGTTAGCGAGTTGACTGATAGGTTGCTGCTTTAACTTACTCCAATGGCGGCATAACAGGAACGGCCTCGCGGGTTGTTCCAACCCTCATACTACGAAATAGAAAGTTAGGCTATTTGCAACAAGGAGGTACGCGACGCACCGATAGTCCCCCCATATCATTGGGCCCGGTACGTAGTAGCTCAAGATTACGGATTTATCCTCATCATCAATTATATCGATGCTGACCCCGCCGCTTGGGGCCGAATCAAGCCTCCATGTGTGAAGCGTGCGCTTGCCCACATAGTCACTTGCAGGGATAGTGAAGAGAGGCACGTCGGGATCCTCGTAAGTGTAAACCCCAACTTCATCATTTTTGTTGATAGCGATATAGGTGGACATGATCGTTTCCTGGGTGTTATTTGGGTCTTGTGTTTGGACTCCAACGAGCGTGTACGGGTGACCAGGCACGAATTTTAACGAAGGGTCAACTTTCATCTTGAACGTATACTCCCTAATTTGGCCATCTGCGCTTTTCAAAGAGCTATAGAACAGATTCTTCTGAATCCTGCGGCCATCTACAATCTTGCTGTCTTTGGTGGGGTCGCTTGAGAGACGGGAATCGTAGCAAGTAGTGATCTTGGTGCCAGTCGGGCACCCTTTGGCGACATAGCTGGTGCGTTTTCAACATCTTGTCAAAAGTATATATAAATTAAATCTTACCCCGTTATATCGCACCTGAAGCCCCAGTCGACCACTGGGCAAAGTTTAGGGGGAGGGGGGGCGCGGATCACCGCTCGCTTGTCTAGAATAGCTACATCTGCTGGAGCGGCAACAACCGCCACCAGCAGCGCACAGAGAATGGCGACCAGAGCAAGCATGTAAAAATACGGCTCAAATGGTCAGAAGCTTGAAGGATTGAAGGAACTGGCGAGCTGACGACCAAAGCCCAATGTCTTATATACCCGGCTGCACCGCCGAGAGCTGAAGTGCTTGACCGAATAGCGTCGACGGAGGCAACGTGCATAAAGAGGGCTATGTTACTTGGAGTGTTGATCGAGACCACAAGAGGAGAGCCCGACGCTAGTCCGGTCGACGATGTGCACAATCATACAGCCAAGCAAGTCAGCTGGACGTGGCCTGAGACATGGGGGCGTCAGGCGGCGATTGGTAGGTACCTCATAGGCAAGAGCTGAGGCTCCCAGGACATACTATATAATCACATACTCGGCGTAGTCTTAGCTATTAAACGCAGTGGTTGGGATGGCTGTGAGCAAATAGAGTTTCCGCACGAAGAGGGAGCAGAAGCTTAAACGCAAGCTACTTGTCGTATTTCTGTCTGCAAAAGAAGAGACTGCAGATGATACTCTGACTAACCTGGAAGAGAAGCTATATGATAACATAGAGAACTAGACGTTGAGAGAATGTAACTGAGAGGGATCAAGAAACGGCGGGCTTGTGCGTGGGAGCAGGAGAATAAAAAGGTAACAAGGAAGCAGGTTGCGCCTGCCATCAAGGCGATTATTGAGGGAGGTTGGTGAAGTGTGCTGTTCTGGATGTGTCTGTTGTACGCGGCCTTGTGTATGTATGCGCCTATGATATGAATGGTCGGTATTTGCCACATATGATAGCATGCTCGGTTGCTTTTCTTGCCCCCTAGCTGACACATATAAAACCTCGGACTACTCAGGGGCGCACAGTTCGAAGGATTTTTCACACTAGTTACTGGAGATAAACAGGCAGAAATGAGCGCAATACAATACAAGGTCATCGATGTCACCCCAAGATGTCCGTGATGTCCATGAACACATTCGTAGCACAACGCTCAGGTTCTTCTCCTGGGCTTTAGGAGGTAACGTACTTGCCACTCCAGCTGCCCCAGTAAATCCTGAAAACCAGAAGGTTAATAATTTAGCTGATAGGCCGCTCTTTTAACTTACCTCAATGGCGACATACCCGCTACGGCCTCGCGAGTTGTTCCAACCCTCATACTACAAAATCGAAAGTTAGGCTATTCGTCAACAAGAAGGTGCACGACGCACCGATAGTCCCCCGATATCAGTGGGCACGGTACGGTGTGGGTCAAGATTTCGGATTTGTCCTCGTCGTCAATGATTTTAATGGTAATCTTGCCGTTTGAGGGGGTCGAATCAAGCTTCCACGTGTGAAGCGTGCGCTTGCCCACGTATTGGCTCTTGGGAATAGCGAAGACAGGCACGCCGGGGTTCTCGTAAGTGTAAACTCCAACATCATCGTTGCCGTTGATGGCGATATAGGCGGACATAATCCTTTCCTGGGTGTTAGTTGGGGTTTTTGTTTCGACTCCAACGAGCGTATACGGGTCACCAGACACGGATGTGAACGAAGGGTCGACTTTCATCCGGAACGTGTACTCCCTGATCTTGCCATCTCCGGGTTTCAAAGAACTATAAAACAGATTGCTCTGAATCTTGTGGCCACCGATATTCTCGATGTTTTTGGCGGGGTCGCTTGAGAGACGGGAGTCGTAGCAAGTAGTGATCTTGGTGCCAGTCGGGCATCCTTTGGCGACATAGCTGGTGCATTTTCAACATATTATCAAAATTATATAGAAGTTGATTATTACCCCGTTGCGTGGTACTTGAAGTCCCAGTCGGGTAAATTGCCGTCATGAGGACGATTCCCGTCTGCGATCACCTTTGCTCGCTTGTCTAGAATAGCCACATCTGCCGGAGCAGCAATAACCGCAACCAGCAGCGTACAGAGGAGAGTGACGAGGGCAATCATGTGAAATACAGTTCAAATGACTAGGGGGTTGGATGGTTAAAGGAACTGACGAGCTGACGATCAAAGCCCAATGTCTTATATACCCGGCTGCACCGCCGAGAGCTGAAGTGCTTGACCGAATAGCGTCGACGGAGGCAACGTGCATAAAGAGGGCTATTTTACTTGGAGTGTTGATCGAGACCACAAGAGGAGAGCCCGACGCTAGTCCGGTCGACGATGTGCACAATCATACGACCAAGCAAGTCAGCTGGACGTGTCCTAGGGCATGAGGGCATCATGCGGCGATTGGTAGGTACCTTCTAGACAAGATTTGAGGTATTCAGGACAGATTTTCACAGATTAGACGCAGTTTTAGCGATTAAAGGCAGTGATTGGACTGGCTGTGAACAAATAGGGGCTTGTGTGAATCGTGGAACTAGAACTAGGATATAATAACCTGCAATATTAATGCAGCTCATAAAATTACATTCTTCAAGCTCGAATCTACGTTTGAATTTTAAAACGGAGACAAGCGAGCGAAATACACACAATTTGGTCACTGTTAAGTTAAGTAGTGCGAAAGTGTATCACGTGACCATTTTTCGCGACGGAGATACGCCGGCGTGGCGCGCCAGTCATATGCCCCCGTACGAACGCGCTTTCCCATACGCTTGTCCAAGATCGTATCGTGACAGCGACCGATGTTGTGCGTCGCGTTTTTACCCGCCCACCATCCCCAGGTACGACTCGTCGGCTGGTTGAGGCCCGCCCGACCCGCCAATCGCTCTCGTAGTTTGGGGATCCGCCTACGCTTGCGTCTCCCAACCTAGCTGGAGGTGGATACCCACCGATAGGTCGCACCAGCGCCATTTTCCGACCCCGTGGCCAGTTATTTCCTTCGATATATTGGACATCGATTCTGTCGCTCAATTACAAGGCGCGTTGCTCTTGCTCGTAGTTAGGGTCATGTATTTGTTCTCCATGATAGTGGTGCCCGATATTGGGAAACTAGTTTATATAAAAGCTCTGAAACATGATATCTATAAACAGGATCACCAAAATAAGTTCGGCGGATGACCTCGCACTATATGCGTATCAATGCCTCTCTATGTCTGCCGCCTCACATTTGGTTTCGCTCTACCGCCCTTACCGAATGTGCAACTCCCGGGCCTTAATTAAATAAAAGTTCAATCAATGGGCATTCGGTGCTCGCAATATTGAGTTCAGCTAAATTAGAATGCATATGGGCAAGACCAGCACTATTGCACCAGGTGTTCTGAACATGTATTCGTACGTCGTCGTTTGCGAATATCGTTACAGCATTCAAAAGAAAACTTGGCGTCATGCCTATATCCGAACTAGTTGGTCTCACGAACATACAGGATTTTGGAGCTTGCTGTTCGTAACTGGACCAAGGCTAGCCCCCTCCCCCTGTTATAGTATACATGCATACAATTTGGCAAAACCCAGGTAGTCTAACCATCTCTTCACTAGAGCGCAATCTAAGTAATAGTGCGAGGTGATATTTACTCCTTGATCTAAAATAAGGAAGCATTCTTCAGCTTTATTGCTCAAACTCAGTGCGTACCCCAGTAGCTTAGATATATTGTTCAATGGACTAAAATACGTAAGATTATAGCTCTCGTTTGGCTACCCTCCTCGTCCCCTATAACCTCTTAGCCCGTAAGGCCGGGAGCATCTTGCAGTTTGTTTCGGTCTGGTTACTAGGGCAGGGGGCTCATCATCACTTTCATCCTCATCAGCGCTATGGACCTGGTATTCCGGCTGAGAGGATGACGGAGCGGTGGGAGCCCCAGGGTGACCAAATGTTTTCCCTTGCATAAGTCCCCAAAGCCTAGCGAGGTCGTTTCCTTGGGCTGTTATTTGTGCGTCTTGTTTGGCAACGATATTCTCCAGTTCGAGAATACGTTGTTCCAGTGAAGCTAAGTTTCGAAAGCTCGTTGTTTTGAATCATGATTAGAGAATCGAACATACCAATCTCGGAGCTGGGAGCGGAATTCTGGGCCTTGTTCTTTTGTTTCGTATTTAATGCTTGATTCTGCAAAGCCCACTATCAGCTTATCGCACAGATTTGCCTGATAAACCAAAGCTTACGGATGATGTTTTATTATGATCTCTTGTCTCACCGTACAGAGATAACTCTTCGGTCACAAGTTCACGGGTCTCTGCGTCCCTCAAAGCCCGCTCGAAAGGATTTGAGATCGATTTATAGGCCCGCTATGAACGTGAGAAGCGTACCTTGAGAACTACAATGAAATCGCCTTTTGCCACAGTATTCGACATATAGCCTGGATCTCTTGGAGGGGAGAAGACGATAGATAACAGCCAGACGTGTATTCACGTAAGACAACGACCATCAGGCAACGTGGTGAGATATCAAGGGCATCGCCACCTTAGCCGCACAACGCATACAACCGGAAGGGTGCTCAGGAACCGTCGTTTAGGAATAAAATATTTAGACGCGCGAACGAGTTCTATTCACTTAATTCGTTTAGAGGATAGAAGGGAGCAAATGATCGAGTACAGGAAGTTGGAGGGCAACTATTAGACCAGAGTTTTACAAGCAACCGAAATCCAACCAATCGAGCATTGAATGACTTTTACACTAGTTGAGATACGTCTTGGCACTATAACCAATAGTCAGTTCAACTTATGGACATGCCAACAACATCCGCGTACATATAGGTCCAGAGGTTTTGCGGGCTCATGTACGTATCGGCCGTGTAGGGAATACGATAAGTGGCGCGCTCTACGTGGAAAGCTATTGAAAACTCCTTAGTAGGTAGAGAGATTCCAGTATTTGACTTGAGCGTACCAAGCGGCTGGCTTTTATTCTGCCAGGAGTACGCATAACGCCAATTAACCCTGTAGTTAGAATTGACCAAGAGATCCGGGGGCGCGAGAGGATCCTATTGACCCAAACTTATAAGCCCTCTCCTCAAGACAGCTTTTACCCGCTTACATTCTTCAAGCCTGCCGTCTTGATCTCAGAATCCAAGTCAGCCCACTCAAGAACTTGGTTTCCAGCCATGCCGTTGAAGTTGCTAGGTTGTCCAGGCTGTATGCAAGGATGAATATTTCTTCTTGCCTCTGGCAAGACTGGACTCACATTCCCGCCAAACATAGCCACCCGGATTCCTAACCTCTCATACGCGACACCTGTAAACAGCGCGCAGGTAGACGCACATTCACCGTTTCCAACAATGATAATCTTTAATTCCTTCGAGTCAGAATTATTCTGAAGAACCGGGCTAGAAACGCACCTTGGACGCAGGGAGGAAAGGTTCAGCAGGAAGCTTGACATCATAAGGCGTACAAATGTCATAGAAGCGCTTCGAAACAGCGTCTTTAGTAGCGTTGATTGTAAAGTTAGCTAAATTTGGTATCATGTTAGCGAATGAAGGTCATTTCAATCCTCACACTCACTGGGTGGTTCCATGTAGTTATAATTTGCCGGTTGGGGAGTGTTGTTCAAAAACGCCCACTGGTTCGGGCTGTAGTTCATGTAATCGATACCTTGAGCAATATCGGATTCTACTATCTTGCGAGCAAGCGGTCCGGCACGCGTTGCCGACTCGAAACCTCTGTTTGG
Organism: Ceratobasidium sp. AG-Ba; assembly: GCA_016906575.1. NCBI lineage: Eukaryota > Fungi > Basidiomycota > Agaricomycetes > Cantharellales > Ceratobasidiaceae > Ceratobasidium > Ceratobasidium sp. AG-Ba. Next base: position 1,680,357 of record CP059639.1, read on the forward strand.
CTCCCGTGAGCTGTACTTCAGGCCAATTCAAAAATATACTCACGCATAACCAAATTTGGTCCCAGCAAGCGCATTGATGAGGAATTCACCTGCAGTGAAACCGTCCTATCAGCCTTGGGAATACGCATATACAAGAGCGAGCGTACCAAGGCAAACGTATCCTCCTCCATTTCCGGTGGTATCCACAATTAAATGTTGAACCTTGGCGGCTTTGAATTTGGCAAGTGCTGCAACTGTGTCGTTTTGAAATTGAGTGTAGTTTCCACCAAAAGACCCAACCATGAGCTAAATTGGCGATTATTACGAATTGCAGCATATACTCTCGTAATGAGGGTTTACTCACCGCTCCAGTCTTCTTGTCTAGAGCAAGGTAATGTTGTTTGCACACGATCGGTGACGCTAAAATATGAACTCACCTGGCAATACATATGCCTTGATGACACCAGTCCCGTTGATTACCTAGCCGCTTGATGAATAACACTCATTTTTTTAGAGATCACCCAACTTACGTCGGGTTGGCTGGGTAGGTATGGTGAAGGAAGACCGACAGCTTTTACAGGAGCAGCGCTCATCTCCGCAATTGGTCTCCTCTTCTTCTCTATGAGGGCGCGTTTGACATGGGCAGAGCTTCCGCGATAGTCGACGCCATTAGTTACGTTTGTTGCCGCACAGTTGGCTTTCCAATATGATGGGCCGTCCTTGAACGGCCCGGCGCCGAGATAGGTAGCGCGATAGTCGACCTATGAAATATTTCTAAGCTGGGTGGTGGCACTATATATTTAATTCATGCGTACTTTCACGGTCTCGGGTTTAGTCGAGTTGACGGGGATGAGACTAAGAGTAACGCTATCCTTGTCGGGGAAGACTGGGCCAGCAAAGTCGCCAAGTCGTTGGGACCATGCGCCGTTAGAAATTCGGTAGTTGGTAAAGACAGAGTTTACGCGGATATTGTGTTCAATGTATTCGCCAGAGTAAGTGGTCGCAATATTGTTGACGTAGCTACCGGTTCAAACGCGGTTTAGTTTAGAACAATTCCAGACCGTAAGATGCTTACGCCCATGCGCTTATTCCGTCGATCGTCAAGACCTGGCGAAGAGTCGATTACTATCCGTGCTACACCATAAGATCTTCTGCTTACCTTGGCTCCCGCATACTTCTTGTAATTGAAGCCTTTTGCATCGTAATACGAAGTATAATTGGAACCCAATAGTCCGATGAACTCCACAGCGTCTGGGGCTACATAAATATCCTGCACGCCATTTTTCTCCAAGGCGATGAGAGGAGTTGGGGCAATATTCTGAATGGAGTAGATAGCTAAACATAAGGATTTATATAAAGTGCTCGATAAGACTTACTTGAAAGGCAGCCCAGTAGCAGGCAGGAAGCCATACTATCATTGCATGATACGATAAGTCGAAAGCAACCTCGTTCACTCATCGAAACTTACAAGTATGGCCATCGTCGAGGCGACTGCAGCAGCCAGACAAGCGTAAGAGATAATGCTTCCTGTAAGAAAACAATGACTGACTTAATCACATTGTATACGTCACGATTAAAATCGTAGTCCGTCTAAGGTTTTCGGGTAAGGCGACAAGGTGTTGAGAAAGTAGGACATGACTTTACCTTGTATTTAGTCCTCTTAATGCGAGCAAATTCAACAGCGAGGTTGGAAGTTGCTTCGGTGAACGGGGCTGGAGTATCCTTCTGCCAATCCTCGAACGTGAAGAAGGGGGTGACTGGATGTACTCAGTATTAGCACACACAAATAAAAAAGTCATCCCACTTCACCTTTAGTCACAACTTCCATGACGTTGTTGGCTAATGTAACATTATAAGGGAAGGACCTGTTGTAATCGTCAGACATGATGCACTCAAGCTGCATGTATGAATTTACTTGAGACAAGCCAAAGCAGCAGCTGGCGCTACATAGGCCTTTCCAGCTATGGCCGCGCATGGATCGGCCGCGCGCTCGGCCATGCCATGTGCAGCAGCAAACCCGGCAAGGGTAAACGCTCCGACGCGTGCAAGAAGGCCGTGTGCGGTGGTCATAGTAAGCGGGGGGTTGCCTCTCGATATAGTGGCACGGCGACACTATATATTCATCGAAAAATAGCGGTTGAATTCAAAGACCTTCCTTATGACCACGGCAAGTGCGAAGCAAAGGCGTTCCTTATTCGAATGAAAGAACTGTGAAATGATGCCGATCCAGTAAGTTCTCAATACCCCGCATGTCCGCCGAGACAGAAAGTGGACTCCATCGCCAGATTTAGGTATTCGGGAGAACTATACGGCCAAAATAGCACATTCCACATGGTTCAATAGCAGGAAAAACACGGGATTGAACATAGAATGTACAAGAAGTGACGACGTGCGTGGAATGCTCGAAGAGCATGTGATTAATACACTTGCGCTTATCGGATGCCACATGGCCTGTCCGGAAAGTCTATTTAAAGTAGGTCTTCGCACTGTTCCGCTTCTATGAGTATCGTGTGGTCTGGCCTTGGGTCTCTACTTACACAAAGGTCCAGAGATTTTGGGGGTTGTTGTACGTATCCTGAGTATATGCGAGCCGGATATTAGCGCGCTCGACAAAGAACGCTGTGGTCGTTATAGGTTAGCCGAAACGCTATCTCCGCGTCTGAATACTTCTTACCTAGCGGTGTGTTCTTCGATTTCCAAGACCAGGCATACCTCCAGTTGATACGGATGTTTCCATTGACCAGCAGATCGGGCGGTGCGAGAGGGTCCTATGATGCGATCCAAAAACGTCTTTCCACCTAGATTTCAATAGAATAATAGTACGTACATTCTTTAACCCCGCGGTCTTGATCTCAGAGTCAAGATTAGCCCACTCGAGTACCTGGTTGCCGGCGAGACCGTTGAAATTCATAGGGGCTCCCGGCTGGAATGCGAAAGAAGTAAGCACTCTAATTATAGGCCCAGGTTGCAGAGTTGCCTACATTGCCTCCAAAAGTGATGACTTTGATACCAAGTCTCTCGTACGCAACCCCACTAAAGAGTGCGCAAGTCGAGCCACAAAGCCCGTTGCCAACGATTAAGATCTGAATACTTGTCAGACGGAAGCGATTTTAGGCAGGAAGCAACCATCACCTTGCTTGGAGGGAATGCTGGCTCGGCTGGCAGTTCTACATCGTAAGGAGTACCTTCAAACCTCATTCAGCGTATTTGCTTGGCACGAGAAAAGAACGCCTACAAATGTCATAAAATCTTTTCGATACAGAATCCTTCTGTCCATTGATAATGAAGTTTGCTATGACCTCGGTGTTAGTATATGGAACAACATTGTTAGCGGCGGTGCGTACTGGGTGGCTCAATATAATTGTAGTTGGATGGTTGAGGAGTATTGTTCAGGAACGCCCAATCTGGCGGCCCAGCTTCAGTGTTTTACGAAGACATTACGTGAAGTGTCATCCTCACTGTTTGGAGAATAAAACATGTAATCAATGCCTTGGGCAATGTCAGCCGCCACTATCTTTCGGGAGAGAGGATTAGCTCTTGTGGTCGACTCGAAGCCACTGGAAATACCAAGGCCCGAAGATGTGAGCTATCAGAATCCCTGATGTACAGCTTGACTACTTACGCATAACCGAATTTAGTTCCCGCAAGCGCATTGATAAGGAACTCGCCTGTTTTTGAGTTAGCGTCTGGTTGAACGAACACTTTGGTATATGCTTACCCAGGCATACATAACCTCCGCCGTTCCCCGTCGTGTCGACGATAAGCTGTTGCACGCCGGACGACTTGAACTTGTTCAGTGCCGCTAGGGTATCGGTTTGGAATTTCTCGTAGTCTCCGCCGAAAGAGCCGACCATAAGCTATAGGTTTTGGCACTTTAGAGGCTGAAATTTGTGGTGTGTTAAATCGACCTACCACGCCAGTCTTGTTATCTGGAGTTCAATGATGGTAAATGAAAGGGAACTTTGGAGCAGTATTTGACTCACCAGGCAGGATGTATGCTTTCAGCTGACCATCTCCGCCTGCGAGCTTTAAAATACAGAGATGAGTATCTGCAGCGAGTCAACGGAAACCCTACTCACAATTGGCTGGGTTGGTACATATGGCTCTGGAAGAACAATTCCCTCGGGAGCACCAGCGTCCACAGAAACGGCGATGGGGCGAAGATCTGGGCGAGAGATCTTTTTCGAAACCCCTTGGGTTGGGCGATAGTCAACTCCATTCGTAGTCGATTTGGCAACGCAGTTGGCCGCCCAGTACGATGGTCCATCTTTGAAGGGTGCCCCCAAATAGTTGGAGCGATAGTCGAACTAGACAAAGCCCAGACATATGAGACCATTTCCGCTGTTGTTCTTTTCGTGCCCAACTCACGGTAACTGTCTCTATTTTGGCACCCGAAGTTGCTGGGATAAGAGTCATTTTCAGATTGTCTCTGTCGGGGAAAAGAGCTCCAGCAATGTCTCCAAGACGCTGGGACCAAACATTGCTTGTAACTCGGTACGAGCTGAGGACCGAGTTTACGCGAATGTTATGGTCGACCCAGTTCCCAGATTCGGTAGTCGCAATCAAGTTCACATAACTATTGAATAGTTGCTTTAAGTAGCTGTTCTTAGTGAACGCGATCTGGCACACTCACGCCCAAGCAGGTAGACCCTCGATTGTTAGAACCTATACCCCGGGGTTAACTTTGCCTACGGGGCAGACATCCTTAAGAACTTACTTTAGCACCGGCATATTTCTTCCAGTTGAATCCTTTTTGATCGTAATACGACGTGTAGTTGGCCCCCAGCAAAGAGATGAATTCAACAGTATCGGGGGCAATATAGATATCCTGAATACCGTTCTTCTCGAGTGCAACGACAGGAGCGGGAAGGATGTTCTGGAAGGCGTTTCTATAGCAGCTCGGAAGCCAGACTAGCTGACCACATTAGCTTCGGTCGACTATATAACTAAGGACCGCTTACGAGTATGGCCATCGTCTAAGCGACTGGAACATAAACCTGTAAGGTACGATGCGAAAAATGCAGAGATGCCACGCACTTGATGACTTTGAACAAGTCTCGATTGAATTCATAGTCAGTCTATGCGCATATATGGATTGTCAAAGACCGTAAACTGGCGTATGAAGATACACACCTTGTACTGAGTTTTCCTGATACGAGCAAACTCGAAATCAAGATTAACCGAGGCTTCAGTGAAAGGGAATGGGGTAAGCTTCTGCCATTCCTCGAAGGTCAAGAAGTTGATCGCTAGCATTTTGAATCGTAAAAATTAGTTACAGTGATTGAAAAAGATAAGCATTCGTACCTCCTTCCACGACGTCCATGACATTTTTCGCAAGAGTTGCGTTGTAAGGGAACGAACTGGCGGTTTAGCAATCCAGGTTACTAGGTGGAGATGCACAAGGCGAAATACCCAACGCACCTCAAGCAAGCCCTGGCATCGGAAGGAGCGACGAAGGACTGGCCAGCAATTTTAGCACAAGGATCGGCAGCCCGCGTCTCAATAGATGCAGCAACACTACCGGTCCACAGCTGTGCCACGACCACACTAGCAAGAGCGATCGAGTTGGCCGCAAACATGACAATGGTCCCGTGGTGTTGAGGTTCGTTCTCTAGGGAGAACTGTCTTATATCTACTGCTCACGCGCATCACAAATGAAAGTTAGCGAACCGACCCCCAGCGGCCTCGATGCTTTCAGGGCATAATGCTTGGCATCTGAGTGATAGAGCAAGTTGGCTATACAACGCGCAAGATAAGAACCAGACTTGTCATGTGCGAGTATTGAGCGAAGCAGCGCGCTTCGCTCCTCGACGCATGGAACCGGATGAGGTAAGCCAGCCGAGTGCGGCGGTATCTGGTACGAAGATAGGAAAAACTAGCCCATCGTAGACGAGACGTTAAAATAGACTGTGGCGTACCCGGGTACATCCTACTGATTGGGCAGCTGGGTGCCCGACTGAATCTTGGGTGGCCCATGCTCACACACCAATGGAAGGCCGCATGGCCAATGGACCTGATTCATTTTGTGAAAGCTTCTTCATGTGCTCGAAAATTGGCTTCTTCCCTAAGCTAAGATGAAGGTGATTTTCGTTCCAACCAAATCGATGTTACAATCCACTTTGATCGAGATTCATTGTAAATACATATATATGCGTAGTCATCTAAGGGTAAACATGAGGTAACTGTCCCGATTCACCCTTTTAGAAACGTACCTCGACTAGAAAGCTCGTGAAACAAACTACTTGAGATCAAAGTTGACGCCTTGAGCGAGAGGTGCTTCGTCCGAAAAGTTCAAAGTGCAAGCGCTCCATCGAACATATTGTTTCCAGGCATCCCCGCCCGACTCTCGGCCCCTAATACGGATATAGCTAAATGAAAGTTTCGAATCTCTCGAACATCAAGAACTCACCATCCAGTACTCTACAATAGACCCGGGAAACGGTCAGTGATCCGATGTCACGCTCGTCGATCTAATCGACAAACCTTATTTCCACCAAAAGCAGCGCCGACTATACAAACGTCAGCCAAGAACTCGTAGAACACTGCCAAAGATCGACTCACTCTCGGCCCCTGAAGTTCCGACATTCACCTACAAGACAAAAATAGGCAGGTGAGAAACCTTCAAGCGGTCTTCTTCTGATCCACACTTACGTTCACAATCCCAGCATCACTTCCGCTAGGCCCAATCCATTTGCCCACGTTGCGCATGTCCCTGGTCCACAAGCTGCTGGACAATCCTTGAGGCACAGCATTGTTCCATTCAGTAGCCTGTTCAATCTCGTCAAACACGGCGACGTTCAAAATGGGCGCAAAGGTCTCTTTTGTCCAGATCTCGGGCAGTGCGCTCGGCTCAGGTTTTGGCGGAACCGCCAGAGTAGGCAAAACCCAGTTTCCGTTTTGCAATGCTCCCTCGGTCGAGTGAGTATTTCCGCCAGCAAGGATATCCGCTCCGGAAGACCGTAGAAGGTCTGCAGCGCTCGAGTACGTTTTGACTGCATTCGAGGTATGAAGCGGTCCCATAAGTGTACCTTTTGCCAAAGGATCCCCAATCAGCTTCGTGACGCTAGCATAAGCTCGCTGGAGTCGATCAAGGAATTCGGAAGCGATCGACTTGTGGACATAGAGCCGTCGGGTCGAGGTGCATCGTTGGCCTGCGGTACCAACAGCACCAAACAAAACCGCAGGTACTGCTAAAGCAAGGTCCGCATCGGGCATAATGATACTGGCTACTGGGGATCAGATTTGGAGATGAAGACGAGAAAACAATACTTACCGTTGTTGCCCCCCAGTTCCAGCAGGACCTTGCCGAACCTGTCTTGAACTTCCTTCCCAACAATCTTTCCGACGGCTTCACTACCGGTGAAGGAAACTACAAATTCACGTTAGCACCACAATCACAAGTCCGAGAAAACGCTTTACCCATGTCGACCAGTGGGCTTCTTACCACAGCTTTGCCGACGTCTTCACGCCCACAAACAAGACCGGCCACCGCGGGGTCAACACCATTCCGCTCCAGAACTTTTGAAATGATTTTGGTGGTTGCAATCGCGCACAGTGGAGTTGTTGGAGATGGCTTCCAAATGGTGGCATTACCAGCAGCAAGAGACAGTGAAAGGTTCCTGTTGGTTAGACATAAATCAGCGCCAAACGTTTGGGTAAATTAAGTCAAACAGTTTACCAGCCATATACCGCAATTGGGAAGTTGAAGGCACTTAAAACTCCGACGACTCCCAATGGATTTGGGACTGTTTTATGGGAATGAATTTGGGAATAGTATTATCAGGCAAGCTAAGCGTACCTTCCAAGATCGAATGACCTGGACGTTCCGATGCCACTACTCTCCCGTTCATCATTCTCGATAGGCCAACAGCATAATCACACTACTGAGAATTTAAGTGATGCACCGAAACATGAAGACGACCGGCTTACGATATCCACAAACTCTTGCACTTCGCCCTCTCCTTCAGTTCGAATCTTGCCCATCTCGAGGGATACTAGGGCGCCAAGATCGTCTCGCTACACAATGGACATCAGTCTGGCACAAAGTATTCAATGACCCAACCAACTTTCTCCGCCAAGGCAACCCGAATCTGTCGGATTAGCTCCCCTCGCCTTGGAGCAGGCATGTTTCGAATAGATTTATACGCCTCCCTCGCGCGCTCCAATGAACGTCTCGTCTCTTCAGGCGTGGCCTAGTATAGATTAGGTCAAACTCGCCCACTCGTGAACCAAGGCCTGCTTACCGTCAACACATCCGCCAGATGCTCTCCCGTAGAGGGACAGCGTGCCTGTAGAGGCTCTCCTGTTCCTCCCCACTTTCCATCATAGACACCGGGGACTTCCGAGCCCTCAGTTGGAAGATCAACGGCGGACAGGATCTTCGACGCGCGCGTGCTGAGCGGTGCGCTCGCTTTAAACGGTGCTTGACGAAGCGCGTGGAGGCGGATACGAGACAGCAGCATGTTCGGGAGGTGGTATTGTTCGTCCTAGCTATCCCACTTTTATAACAGGGCGATGGACGCTGTCCAGAGAGGATCCGGGAGCGCGCAGGTCACGCGTGCCGCCCTCGGTTACGTAATGGCCTAGCGAACAAGCATGTGAATCCAATTACTTTGATTTCAAGTTGTATGCTAGCTATAATACATTGAATGTGCAATTTTTCAAACAAAAACGGAGAGGAGATTATAATTATTCACTGGTTTTTAAGCCTTGTTGCCTACCATGGCCTCAACACTCCTATCCTCAGATCCACGCGCTGTGTTTGAGCCAGATGCGCTCGACTCGCCCGGTGCCTTTTCGATGTGGCTCATGACAGGCTTGTTCTGCTCTTGAGCATGGGTCTGATCAACGAGATCATCCCGGCCAGAATAACCGTAGTCAGCGGGAGGCTGCCAGCTGCGAGATGTCCAAGGTTTGACGTTGACATCGTTGTACATCACGTCGACAGCTTCGAGCGAGAGGCCCGAGGACTCGTAGAGGAACAAATATACAACAACTATGAGAGTTTGAGTCAGTTGTATGGCACGGAAATTCAGAGCAAGTATCTTACCAGCACCGAGTAAGTTGCAAGAGGCAAAAATAAAACCATATCGGTATGCGATACGACGAGTGATGAGAGGAGTAAAGAACGCAATCAGGAAATTCCAAACCTAAATCAGACCAGTGTAAGTAGTTGAACAGGCGGTATGAATAGGACAACTTACCCAGTTGCTAGCAGTTGCAAGCGCACCCTGCTTGGCTCTCGTCCTGGTCGGAAACGTCTCTCCAATCAAAATCCAAACACCAGGCGCCCATGTCGATGCATAACCCAAAATGAACAGACACGCCGAAACAATCATGAGCTTCCCGATGCCCTGGTTCTCAGGTAACGTTGGGTCACGAGCCGTACCGGCCGCAGCAAACACAAAGAGCCAGCAAGCTTGCCACACGCCTCCAATGATCAAGGGAACGCGGCGACCGAACTGACGTCAGTGGAGTGAGTGAGAAGATCGATACTTGGCATCAGCCGGTTTGAAACGCACCCGTTCCATGACATAGAGACCCAAAAACGTGCAACCAAAGTTTACGGCACCCAGGATAATTTGGGTGACGAACGAATCCTCAATACCGACCGAGTTGAAGACAGTTGCCCCCTAATGCGCATTTATTTCAGTGGTCAGGGGTAGAGAACAACGCTAGCGATACTCACATAGTAGAAAAAGTAGTTGGCTCCCGTTAATTGCTGAGCGGATATTAAGTCACTACTCAGATTTCCATGCCATAATGAAAACGTACCTGGAGCGACTGCAGGGCCATCCCAAGGAGCGTGCGGTACAAAGTCTTACGCCCAGGACGGAAGCAGTCCAACCAACCGGCACGACTGAGGCTCTGCTCATACTTGACACTGTCCTGCATTTCTCGGAGATCTCGGAGCTGGCCAGAAATAGATGAGCCAAAGTAGCGTCCGGGCGAGGCATGATTGACGTACGACGTGCTCATGATGATCCTCAACTCGGTATCCGCGCACCCTCGCAATGCTACTCTCCGCTTCTTCCACGCGACCACGCTTCAAGAGCCAGCGTGGAGACTCAGGCATCTGATCATTTGTGAGTCGTGTGACTGTATGCGCCCACCAAGCGTACTCACAAACAGAATTCCAACGCCAAGCATGAGGGACCAAACAAGCCCAATCGCAATGACGACCCGCCAAGACGCAGAGTTGCCAGTCTCACGAGTGCCAATACTGATACAATACGCAACGAGGATACCAAAGGTGATGAACACTACGATTTGGGTTAGTTAAAGATGGCCGCGACTCGTTGCGCTTCGTACATTGGTATGTGCCGGTTAAAGTTCCACGCAATTGTTTCGGTGCGCTTTCAGCCTGATATAGGGGTACTGCAGCGGACAGTGCGCCAACACCAAGACCGGAAATAAATCGACCAATCATGATTTGGTACCTGCAGCCATGCGCTTAGATATCTACGTAGAGTAGTCGGGCGATAATAAAACACCTACCATGCTCGGAATGCAGTTACTTGGATGAGCACGCCGACTGAAAATACCAAACACTCCAAAGACATTGCGATTCGGCGTCCAAAGTAGTCGGCAGTAGGTGCCCCTACGAGTGCCCCAATAGCTGTTCCGATAGAAAGCAATGCTACAATTAGCCCTTCGATGTATGTGTTAAACTGCGAGAATGAATTAAATTTAGTAGCTGGCTGGGCAGCACAGGAATCTGACGTCACCTTGCAAGTCGACGCGTCTGTTGGGTCCCCACATGTCGCGAATCGCTCCAAAAAGTCTTCCATAAGAAGAATATCACTGATTTGTCCGGTATCATAACCTGCAAACAAGTCAGACGACGAGCAAATCTTACAAAACGACAACTACATGCCAAAGATGAAGCCTCCCATAGAGGCAACAATAGCCAACAGAATGGCGAGGCGCCCCACCGCCGCGCCGCGGATGTGAAACTGGGACATGGTGTGGTAGTGGAGAAAGGCGGGGGATGGGGGTGTGTGCGCGTGAGATGCCCAGACAAAGTCAAATATATACTCGGGGATGTGTGTTGAGACGTCATTAGGAGCATGTCATCATTCCAGGGCGGCTCACTTGCTGAAATGCCACTCTAGCCGAGAACCTCAGTCCGTTCAATAGAGGCTTACATTCCCGGCGCCGCATACATCATATGATTGGTTACTCCACGCTGACCAATGCGGCAATCCCGCTTACGCTCCGCACCGGCCTCCGATTGACGTCATGCCGAGACTTGAGCGCCGTGGTTTCCCTCACAACAAACGCGGATTTCTGTAGGAACGTAGGGGGAAGTGTAGGCAACATGTAAAAAAATTCTTTATCGCTAAATTATTCCATCGAACATCTGATTCGAGGTCCAGGAAGCGCTTCAGCGTGTTCGAAATTCCCACCCAATTGCTTAAAAATGCTTGCTGATATGTTACTATCGAGCATTTCGTCCCAGTAGCCGAAATCGACTGAGCCGCTGATTTTCTTGCCGTGAGAGCACGGCTAGTCCTCGAAATACGATATCCGGCCACAGACCAACCACCATTAAATAAACCATGGGTTGTTCGGGGCTAGCCGACGATAGCATAATATTTCCCGGGACCAGACGGTCGCATGCGAATGTTCCAAAGCAACCTCGTATTTATCACGCAGAATAGAGCAAATGCGCCTTTCTTGTGTCATCCCAAATGATGGTTCGCAGCATAATATATTTCGCCAGGCGTTTGGGCGGCAAAAGTGGCTCGAGGATGATTGTGGAAGCTGCGCATCTAGACGATAGAATATGCCAGTGAACGATCATAGCTGCCAAGCTTTTTTGTAAAATAAATAAACAATCAAACTTTCTAGAAGTGTACTTGTTCTGATCTGAACACCTGTGAAGCTCAAAGATATAGCTACCTATCACAACACTCAACACAGCCTTATCTTTTGATCTCCGCAACCTTGAATAGCTAAGTTTATCGAGAACGCAGGCCAGCTATCGGCGTCAAGTTTATTACAACCGAAAGGAAATCATCTCTAATTGAGTGGGTGCGATGCTGTTAAGGTATCAGTCGGTTCTCCTTTCTGCGCCAGCGTAGCAAATTCAAAGCGACCTATTGATAGTCGAACAAGGCGGACATGGGGGTCGCCCTAACTAACCACAGCCCCCCAAATTAGAGTGATTACATTCACCTTGTTACGTCATCCTACATGTAGCAACGATTTCGATTCGTTAGGATCAAGGTACCACTTAGGAGAAGGTTAGATCGGCCTAAAATAACGCAGGAGATGATTCACGTGATTCAACTCGATATGAATGTAGAGCCATTGCGCAAGCTCTAGACACTAACCGGCCCGAAGGAAGAGCTTCACTTCAATATATGTGTTGGCGTAATTATCATCGCTTGGCCTGTTATAGCCCATCGGTCCGTCTCTGCAGTATTCGTATGCCAGCTTCTGTACTTCTCGGCATTGGTGTTCACTTTCAGACGATGCCCGAAGCCCTTCAAAACTCACCTTGGCCCAATATTCTCTTTGCTCCTCCCTATCATGCGTATCCACTATAGGCCATTGACTGTGCTCGTTACCTTACTGCAGTTCGGCGTCCCTTGCGCTGCAGTGGGTCCATTCAAGAATTTGGTAACTTTTGGAGATTCGTATACAGACAAGACCAACGTTGGAGATGGTGGGTGCCGTGCATCCACTGAAACAAAGAGTATTAACCAGATCCTCTAGGCGGAATTGCATGGCCTGTATACGTTGGCACATACTCGAACAATACTGTGGCGGTGTATGACTTTGCACGTTCCGGTGGAACGTGCTCAAACAAGATCGCCCCAAGACCGTATCCTTCAGTCATGGAGTCTCAGCTTCCTCAATATGGTAAAAACGTGACAACTAGAGGCGTTGATCCAATCAGTTCTACCTATATCATCGGGTCCAATGGAACGTACGTGCCTCTGGCGAGCAAAGATACATTGTATTCTATCTGGATCGGCACAAACGATGTGGGGGCTGCGGCACTTCTAACAGACCCTTTTAAAGACGTCTCAATTGTCAATACAACGGCTTGTGTATTCGATTGGGTAAAGTCCTTGTATGACCAAGGCGCGAGGAACTTCTTGATACAGAATGTAAGCTCAGAATGGTACTTTAGTGTCCGATGCTCACCAGAATTTAGATGATACCACTCCAGCTAATTCCGATGTACTCGGCCACTGGATACACCACCAAGTTCTTCAACTACCCACACAACCAGACAGAATGGAGTCTTATGATGGCGGAACTTGTTCGGTCGGGAAATGAGCTGCAGGCGCTCCGTACTAAATATATCGCACCTTCTCAATTCCCCGGAGCTCGCTTCGGTTCGTCAGAGAGTGGAATTACTAATGAAGAATGCTCACCGTTAGCTTCTAGGACTATTCGATTCGTATGGTCTCTTCAAGAATATGTACGAAAACCCAGCCTCGTACTTGGTTGGGCCCGATTACAATGTTACAGGTGTTGTGAATACCTGCAAGTACCCATACGGAAACTCTTCGCTTGTATGCGTTACCCAACCTGCTGCTGTGTGGGACTCTTATCTTTGGTGTGTTGTATTGTATCCGTTGCTTATACCTGTTGCTGATCATGGTGGGCGACAAAGGTACGACGAGTTACATCCATCGGTCGCTGGTGCGCAAGCTTACAACATTGTCGTACGAGCTGAAACTAACATGCCTCTGTTCTAAGCAAACCAGGTTGTTGCACGTGAGATACTTAAAGCTATCAATGGAGTAGGGGCATATGTAACTTGGTATGGTGCCAAATAGGTGCGACTGAACAAGCCGCACGAGGCTGTTCTATGGTATAAAGGGGGTCTCAAACCATGTCACTTTGGAGACCTTCGTGAGTTTTCTCTTTTAGGATACGCGTTGCATATACATATAAATCGGAGAGACCTGTCTGCCCAATCCGGTCTACCGTCGTTTAAATCCAATAACAACGGAGTCACGAAGTCTATAGAAGTCGGTTATATAAGCGTTGAATTTGCATGCATATTAGCTAAACCACGAAAAGCAGGGGAGGTGATCTTATATAAGGGTCGTTAGGTGCAGCGAATGTCTGCGTTAAACCTATTGATAGAAAGTAGCGTGAGAACACCTTATCATTTCCGAAACATGGCATGATGAGCACTATGTGGCTACTTTATGATCGGTCGAACAATTTAGCCTGGGAGGTGAGTAAGTCTGGTCACGTAACGCGCTACATGGTAGGCACCGAGCACGGCGCCAAGCAAGTACTTGCACCGATACAAATAGTTTAGCCTTGCTTGGTCCTTGCAGCGCGCTACAAATACGTCAAACCTGTGCTGGCTGGAAGTCAACCACATCTTAGCTCTGTTCTGATTGCTTGAAAACATGTCTCTATCCGCCGCTCAAATAGAAAAAAACTCGGTTACGCTTTCAGAATTGATTGAAACTTGGTTAAATGATAACCCAAAGGACCTCGCTGCAGACTTGATCGAACCTCTCATTCTCGATGAAAAACGCGGCGCCCCGAAGCGAGTCGTGACCGTTGCGCTTCGAACGAGGCCGTTCCTGGCCAACGAGACTTCCGCTGATAAGAAGCCTCTCGCTGGTGTGCACACCCGTGGGAGTAAGATGGTCGTGCATGTTCCAGCATCAAAGGTGAGATGAAGTTTAAGGAAAGGAGTATGGTGTGCTCACTTTGTATTGCAGTGGTCTGGACCAACTATTCAACATAACTCATTCGAAGCGGATTTCTCGTTTGGCCCTGAGAGTAGCAGCAAGCATGTGTACGAGTGCTTAGTTGCCAAACTGGGAGTGAGCTGAGCTTTCCTGCCGAGTTGAGCCCAGGTGTTCTTATTACAGTAAAACCTTTTTAGCTTTTAGATACGGTTTTTGGGGGAGGTGTTGGGTGTATCCTTGCGTAAGTAGCCTAATTCTTGATTATAAGCGTTATCGTTGTCTAAGATGCTGTAGGTATGGACAAGTATGTACATTAAAATTTATTTTCGTGTTAACTCATAGACCTCACGTACCGTGTAGACTGGGTCAGGAAAGGTGCGCGTACTTTGATTACCGAGACTATATGTAGGCTGAGCCGTGCGCGCTAGACGTACACTATTTCTTCATTAGAAGAAATTATTGCACGGGATATTTTCCCAGCTGCAAAATCCTACGCAGAGGTGCACTTCCCGAAGAGCTCTAAACCTGCGGAAGATATCTACACATTCGGTTTGAGCTTGTACGAGCTGCTTGGGAACAAAGTGTCAGACCTGTTGGACCGTGATTCGGCAGGAAACGGAGCAAATGTGGACATCTCGGAAGACAAGGTGGGAAATCGTCTACGTCTTTAACTGATATATTGAAAACGTCGCACAGTTGGGAGAGATCCGCGTATCCGCTAAAGTGCTCCCATTCTCGGATACGAAAGAATTGGCGAGCTTGATCGCTTCCGCTGCTGGACACCGTCGTACATCTGAAACTCTAAAAAACGAAACATCATCCCGCTCGTTAGTCCTATTGGTTGGACATAGCTTTGCGATATTAATCATGCGCGATCGATTGTAGGTACTGTGTTCTTACTATCACCATCGCGAATACTCTCGTACCCTCCGCCGAACCTGGCCGTCTTGTGCTAGTAGATTTGGCCGGCTCTGAGCGGGCCGCGAACCGCTCTGCTCATACCAAAGAGCGAATGGACGAGGTATGTCTGGTGTCCATTTTCGTAACTATATGATATCAACTAAAACAGTTTGCTCAAAGGCTCGGTTGATCAACACTTCGCTCATGGCACTCAAAGATTGCGTTCGGGGACGCGCATTGGTTGAAGCGGAGCGTTCGAGGAAGGGAGAGGGAAAGACCGGATTTCAGCATATACCCTATCGGCAGGTGTCTCGGAGTTCGGCTTTGACGCTTCAATTGACCGTACGCGTTTACAGGAGCTCGAAACTGACTCTGGCGCTCAAGGTATGTTCCTCCTCAAACTTATGCTCGATAATGAGTAATTTCGTGTTCGCGCTTTGACAGCCTGTGTTTGACGTGGAGGCCACACGAAACTGCAAGACGGTTGTCATTGCGCACGTCTCTCCTCATCTCACCGATGCGTCTCATTCCAACGTATGCTCCATATCCCAATCCTACACGCTCCTGGCTAAAGTTAAACGTCATAGAACACACTTACATATGTTTCACCTTTCCGAGTCACGATAGTCACCCAATTGAATGGCGTAGTCCCGTCTCCATCGGCTTGGAGCAACGAGGAATTTCGCGCGTGGGTCAGCAAAACGTCCACAAAGATTGACCCAATCAAGTTTGCACCCTTCGAGTCTGGCAAACAGATGTGCGAACTGGACGAGTCTATATTCATACGTCGATGCATGGAGTCTGAAAAGGACAGCATAGTTGGCACGGAAAAGGTACTGACTGAAAAGGGAGCAAAGGCATTTTACGACAAACTTTGGGAGTTAATCTGTGAGCTGCTTCGTCAACAAAATAAGAACCTGTATCTGAACAATTTATAGTTGCGGCAAAGCAAAGCACGCGACCAGAGATAAAGCTGACGTATAACCCCCCATCGGCATGGTCAAACTTTCAAGTGCGAGACTACGTGGAAAAGGAGTTGCCTGCAATTGATTTGGACAAGTTCTGTCCGTCGGTGGGTGAGCATCCCGGTCGGGGTCGCGATTACATGTTAGATATGGGTGAGCTTCTTATCAGGATATTCAACTAGGCAGATGAGTTTAATTCGTCAATACAGGAGAGGCAGAGTTCATTATCCTTGCCCAGTCTTCAGCCAAAGACGGTGAAACGGTGTCAATCGAAGATGCCAAAGGACTGCACAGCAAGATGTGGAAACTAGAGAGTAAGTTTGCTTCATATATGCGGTATTTTCAACTGATACAAGGGCTAGATGACACTCGGAATGCCGAACGGAAAACAATACTTGCGCGGCGCCAGGACGAGAGCGCTGGGACTGGGACGGGTAATGCCCTCCAGTTCTTCGATGATAGATTCGACGGCGATTCCATCTATGCCAAGGGCGCGGCCGCAACAGTGTCTCTGAACTACAAAGACAACAGCCCCGAAGCTATTGCAAGAAGAGAAGAGTATTTGAAGCGTGATCAGGCAATTTTGGAGCAGTGGAGGAGGGAACAGGCTGAGAACGAAAGTTAAACGGTGTTGGCCGCCCGCCTCGTTTTCTGGCTATCAAATTCCAACTAAGCTTTAGAGAAAGTCTTTAGATAGTTGCCGAAGCGTGAATTGTGCTATACCTCGCGCCAAAATACAGAACGATCTGACAGAACATGTTGAAACATTCATTTGACAGCAACAATGAACATCGCATACAGACCACCAGAGGTTAAGAAATTTGCCCCAAAAATGCTAGTTTGACACGATGTGGAGTACTTGCTTCAAAGGGGGAAAAAACGAGACAATACCCATAGTTTTATCTAACTAGATGATTATCTTCGTAAGCACGGCGAAATACAGAGCGTCGAAAGATCTCACTGAAGACGCCCAAAGTTATCTGTGTCTTGTCGTACTTATTTCGATGCCGAATTTTGGAACAGGCTGCACTCAAAGAACTCCGCGTGTCCTATACCTTAGGAGTAGAGCTTGACGACTGAGCGGCTGGGGCGGGTGGAGGATTTGTCAGACGTGCCGCTGCAACGTATTCTGCAGTAGATTTCCCTTCCTGCATATCCACATCATGGTCCGAAGCGTAGAAGTCATCTCTGGGCTCTTGCAACGACTGTTCCACTGGATAGGGGCCAGAGTTCTCCATGATAATTGAGTATAGTTTCGGGAACCAGGGAGTGTCTTTAGCAATCTCATCTACTCCCATCGTCAGATTTCGTAATTAGGAACATCAGAATACTCACTGAACACTTCCTCATATACTTCGTCATCTAGTTCGACATCATCAATGTCGCACTCGAGTTCGAGATTGTTTCCGTCCTCGATCATAAGAATAGAAGCGCAAGTGTCTAAGATACGATCCATCCACGGGAGCTTCAGTCCGTAATAATCGATCAACAAGCTGCGTCGGAACAATCAGCCTGCTGCTCCACCCGAATGTTACCCGCTGGTACTCACGCATCCCACTTGTCCAGAACGCTTTCCCCGGCACCGATGGGATCCATCTCGTAGCTTTCTGGCATCAAAGCCTTGGCGATACGCCGGGAACAAACTATAGTTGCTGGATCATCCATACGCTAATGGCGCGAGTACCCAGAGTGATATTCTATCAGCCACGAATAACTGAATATAACCAAGCCCAAACCATAGCTTGCCAATGAGCGATTTTGAATCTAACATTATTGATATATTCTCAGGTCTCTCTATTTCTTCGAGGAGTCGTGTCGTTTGAGCCTCGGTCCACTCGATTGGCAGTCGTGACTGAGGAGTTTTCCGCGAATGCGGCTCAATTTCGACCGACTGATGCATCAAGAGATATTTCAGGCTCGAGAGTGATTGAGTGGTCCCCAACGGTAGGTCGTGGCTGGCGGTGAGGTTCGTGGCTCATATGTGTGGCGCAGTGCCCAAGTGAACACAAATAGTAGGATTACAAAGCGATGCCAAGGCCGAGCCAGGGCCGCACTCAGCAACGACAACGTAGTCCGTTCTGAAGAGCGATCCCTTTACCGCGTATTATTGGGGTGATAATAAAGAATACGGTCGAGCTATTAATCTAGAATAAAATCATAACATTGGGCGAAAAGACCGAGTAAAGCATGTTCCGATAACTGGCGCCACTCTTCCCTGTTCATCTAATTCCCGTCTTTAAAGTTACACTATGAGGCCCAACCTCTTAAGGAGTGCAAGCGTGTTTTTTAACAAATGGTAGTCTCTTGGCTGCTCGACGCGCATCAATGACCTCACCGCTGTTTTGCTGTTGCGGTCTCTCGTCAAAACCAATCAAATGATTGCACGCCTCTTGGCCAGAGCACCTGAACTTTTTGCATGATCACTCATTCTCAGACGTGGTATATCAAGGTGGTCAGATTCCCGGCGTTCGCAGCCAACAGCGACACGCGGATACATAGCATGTTGTGCGCCTGCGCGCTGCCAAACCCATTGCAGACACAGAGCCGTGATATTCTATTCCGGCGACACCCAACGCCATCCAGCTCAGTCTATTTACGGCAGGAAGCATTCATATCTCGCGCATGGTTCGAAGCGTGCAGATTGTAGACCACAGCTGCACACAATGGGCGCTGCTGGATTGCCGGGTAATTTGAAGGCTTTGCCGATAGCATAGCTGCTATAGTGTAATAACTCGAGCCAGGCGGACTAGTTGACGCACCTCTTGGGCGTGTAAAACCCAATACGGTTAAATTATATGACAAACATCCTATGAACAAAAGGGCGCGGTAGCGCTTCCCGTCCTGTAGACGAGGACTATCTAGATCCAAACCCCGTATTCCGTATCCCACAGACATGGGCCAGACAATTGCGCGCGCAATCAATCTATTCTCCAGCTCCACGTCGTAAGTTGACTCCGTTGACTTGCTGCTTCAATTGGCTTGGTTAACGACCACCCAGCACAACGACCCCCATCCATACGCCCATCCCAACTCCTGGCCCCGTCGAAGCCGAGATACACACGGATGAGGATGGGGCCGAGGAGCCTGTTGCTGTGTTTCCACCCGAGAACGTCGAAGCCTTCGCTAGCCCGTTGCAGAAAGCTCTATATGGTATCCATGGGATAGGACATGTTGATGGGTAGCGAAGCGATAGCATAACCAAGGGTAGGACTGCCCAGTATATCTCAAGTACAGTCAAAGTTGACGAAATTTAAGCAAGCAAGTTTTGGTACCAGGGTACCCGAGTGGGCGGGAAGTCGTGGGAGGTGGTGCGAATGAGTTCAAAGACGTAGAAGCCTAGCTAGAAAGTTGTGACCACGTCTTGAATAATGACCCTGCTATATAAACTAAACCGTCAGAAGACGCTGCTTACCTGTGAATCGGTCCAAGTACGACACTGGCCCGTCAATCAAGGTAAAATGAAGCATCCAAGCGAGTCTCCGAGGCCGATTCCCCCCTTATTAGAAAGTCCAAATATCAACGAGAGTCTGTTAGCTGGGTTCAAGCACGTTAATCACCATTGTAACGCCTCGGGTCCGTGTTGAGAAGTTCCACCCCGAAGTATGGAAGACTTCTAGCAAGACACACAGGAGAAAACCGTAGTCGAAACCGCAGTTTTTCTTCTCCAGCTATGGAAATTGCGAGCCGGTCGCAAAACGTGTTTTAGCGAGTGCGCACGTGGATGGCACCCAAATTTCCAACTACAGATTCTCAAAAAACCCCTGGCCCCATCCATAAAGGGTTACGCACACCTAAACCACCCGGATGGGGGCGCACGAGTTGTTTTTCACTGGGAGAACGAGGTCATGCCGATCCTGAGCGAGACAGGCAGGAAACTCGCTAATCCCCAGACCAGTCCAAGACACGTTTTGATGTGAAATCCTGGCCTACCACATTCTGGAGATTAGGCGACGGAGTCAACAGAGATTTTCGCCTCACCCAGTTTCCGCCATACGGACCGGTTCGGATGCATCCGTGCTGTGCTGAAAAGCTGTACTGACAAGCCGTACGGAAAAGCAAGACATAATCCAATTCCAGGTTGGTGGCGAGACGCCACCCAGGGAACTTCAAGGTGCTTGGTGGCAGCGAAGCTTAAACAAAAGGTTGGTTAACTTTGCTACCCAGTGCAAGAGTGCGCAATGCGAGGCTTCCATCCACCTACTGGGCATAGTGGGGCCGGGGGCCGGTGGACACGCAATTTGGGGCTAGGTGCCACAGCCAAACTACTGAGACGATTTGTATGTTTTCGAGTCAATAATAAAAAGGTTGCTGCAGAATACGAACACGAGATTCCAGCTTGCCATCCTCGGGGGGAGGGCGGGCTCAACGAATGCGAACATCCAATAAGACCACAGGGCGTGGTTTGTTTTCGGCGCTGTTCATGACTGCCATCCTAAACGCTCGATACACAACCACAACTGTATCAGCAGATTTTATGGAAACGATGAGGAGCAAAGGGGATCATAGACGCACTGGCTTGACTTGGCATGCTGTTGAAGGGATTTTGCTTGTTTAAATAGATAGAATAGCAGTGGGGTCGAGTGCAAACTGGTGTCCTCGGCCCAAGCAGAATGCTAGCCGCATCGTGTGTGTGTGCTCGGATGTGGTGGGAGCGGGAAGAGATATGGCAGAGCGACTTACCTAACCCGCTGGACCAAGGCTTTGGGAGCATCAATGCCCAAGGCCACGCACTCTACACGCTTCAATGATCTCGCAAGCTCGACCTTGCCATGTGCTCTACCCTGAACCCCTGCTTCCTTCCCTGACCCACGCTGTCCGTCACATGACCTACCGGTGTACCAGAGCACATGGCAAGGTCGAGCTTGCGAGACGGCTGGTTACGAGCCTAAGACAATGTTATCAACTCATCTGACCCGGTTATCTGGTATCCAGACTACTCCATATAGGCAAAACACGCCACAGATATCCGCAGCACTGCCTCACCCAGATGCACTTGGAGGGCCAAGGACGTGTCACCAGCACGTATAGGCAACAAAAAGAAGTTTGTCTGGGGTGTAAACGCCCAATATGTCTTTGAGGCTCGACCTTTGCTGTCGGCTTATCTATAGTCAACTCAGCATTGCTACAAGTACATAGTGTTCTTGCTGCCAGGTCAAAACTGGTACGCAACAAGATGCAAACATCAGCAAAACCCCACACAAGGCGCCACGACGTACTACATAGTACCCTGTGAGCTGCCATAGGCCTCTGTACGCCCTGTACCCTGCCTCGATTTCAACCTCCACAACTAGTTTATACATGTTAATCAATGATCATAGACTGTAATAATTCTGAAGGGTTTTTTCTGATGTACATGCATCTGTAGAAATACGTAACTGCAGATCTGTTCAGTTTTCAAATTATAACAACACACCACCATTAAAACCAAGCTCCACATCTTTAGGGCACTCTTCTGCATCCTCCGCATTGATATACTCAAGCGGAATTGGCTTTTTTGCCTTGAATAACCCATTTTGTGTCATGATTTTCTGCTTACGACGCTCAAAACCGGCCACAATTTCGTCAATCTTGGCCTCTTTACTTCGGATCGCTGCCTTTGCTCGGACTGGACTGTCACCACTTTCCCGAAGCCTGTCGATCTGGTTGTCTAGATCTTTAACCTTTATTCGAGGAAGAGTCTCATATGTCGCGTTGTCCATCAGCTCAACCATTGCAAGCTTGTGCTTGATGTTGGATTTTCTTTGAGTGACTTTTGATTTGCGCATACGATTGATTACCGCTCGTTCTTGAAGAGCAGAGCTCATTTTTCCCGTAATAGTTTATTGTGGCCATTAGAGTCGATCGCGCAGGCATCACGTCGAATGAACTATTGGCCGGAATCGCTTAAGTGTCGCCTTTGCCCATTCATAGGTGTCATTTTGCGGCCACATAATTCGGGCGTTCCGTTGGTCGCCTGTGCTCGTAGGTGCTCTGCGTATCATCCGCTGAAATTAGCCTAGCAAGTCTTCGCTCACGTCGTTTGTTAGAGGCAGCTAACCACTTGAGCGTTGTTCCGAAGTTCCCTTGGCTATCACACCACCCTCGTCGAATTTCGAGCCAAATCATTTCTAGGTTTGAAGAGCACCTCTGAAAAGTTCACGTCTCACAGAGTGCAAGCATCCAGACGAAGTTGCGAACAAATTCCAGCAGAGTGTTCAGGCGGTAAAGGGTTAAACAGATGTTCATACCGGGTTATGTAAACAAATCTATACTGCCAGCCAAACGTTGATACACGCATTACCGAGTAAGTGTAGTGACCGCTTTACTATCCGCTGTGGTATCTCGTCTCATATTGGAGTGTCATTGATTAAAAAGGTAGTCCCTTATGATAAAAAGGCACGATACAACAAATGTGACCGATGCATAGCGTTGAAGAGAAACCAGCTAGTAGAGACGAATGGCGTCGATGACAACGTTTGGAGACCTAGCGAATGTTAGCAAATCATTCTTGAAGAAAAGAGAAAGCTTACAGATAGACGCTGCCGGAAGATCCTGAGATCACGTTGATAGTCATCACATTAACAGCAGTGGAGATTAGAACTCCCGAGGCTAGGAAGGCGATCAGATGGTAAGTCTAGAGCAGGCGCGGATTGACTTACGGATTTTCACAGTGTAGCGAGTGTTCTACATGTTGTAATCAGTATAGAATAACGAGATAATGTATGTTGCTACTTACATTTCCGCGCCAAGTGCCTGCATGATTCTCATGAGCATACAAACCCAACTCATTGGGGAATTAGCGCTTACCACGAGTGACGCCACGACTATCAGGTTGAGAGGGAGCTGGCGGAGCCGGACCAGTCCATCCATTGATGACAACTTGAGGACGGCCACCTAATGAAACGCTTAAGTCATTGGTCCGCTGGATTTCTAGGCGGATGTCACATACCAGCAAAGGCTAGAGTCACACCGATTTCGAGGGTACGAGCGCCAAGCTGCGAGCTAGAGAGTCCGAAGCGGACAGTAACGGGCCCGATCTCCTTAAAGATTGCCATGGGAAAGTAGCCGATGTCCTGTTGGCCGACAGTAAACGTGCGGAGCCAGTCGTGCATCCTAAACAAACTGTGAGCGATCAAGTCCACTAAGAATCATTTGGCATTTACCTGCTGTCTGAAGGACTAAAAAGCACGTAATCCAATCAGAAATGCACCTGTGCTCTACGTGGTATCACTTACTGCATAGTTTCAATCATACTACACACTAAATCATTAGCATACATTCAAGTCGACAACAACTGGGCTCACTCTGCGTTCAGGAAGCCACGAGGGGTGCCATCAAAATCACCAATCTGCCAGATAGTTGCTGGGTTCGCCTCAGCAGAGTTGATATTGGCTGTGGTTGTCCCACCAGCGCTGATCGTAACTGTAGAAGTAGCGACAGCAAGCTCGCTCTTGTACACTAGAATTTTGGTCAACAAATATTTCCCGGTATGGCAAGCGCATTTACTTGTCATAGTATATGTGCCGGGTTTCATAGCGGGGGAGTAATAGTCACCGTTCGACTCGGCACGAGCCCTAGCCTGCGTTTTAACCTTGAAGATGTTGCACGAACGAGCTTTCACGTACCAGTACTGCGCGTTAGAATTGGACCATCCCACCACTACCAAGTTTGCAAACGCGGACGGAGCACCACTGGCCTTGCCTTTTGCATATCCACGGCCGGACGTAGGAACCCAGCCAGTTACACCCAAGCCATCCCAAAACGCCAAATCTGAGAGCACTGATTATTAGCACACACCGGATAACGGGAACTTCACTTACTAATACTGGCGGACGGTGCAGCACCAGTAGTAAACTGAAGAAGGTAAGGACCGTGCAAGCCCATACGATAAGATTCTGTTTGGGTATGTCCCGAGTTCATGTAGAAATAGAGCTCGTTTTGGCCGCCTATAATAATCGTGAGAGCTTGGCATATTGATTTGAATAACTGCTTACCATTCTGATTGTCAATACTTTGAAGAAAAGGTTAAATTAGGTACTCGAGGTAATACTGGTATATATTATAAAAACTCACTCGCTAATGGAACGGTCAGACCCTCATTCCCATAAACTAAGGCTACACTCACCGGAAGAACGGACCGCCTGACGAAGCCTCGTATCCAGTGCCAGGAATAACCATATATACTCCAATATTCGGCCCGGTGACCTAGCGGGCTGTACTTAAGAATTAGTTCTTCGTTACACATGGTGGCATACCGACCCCGTGGACTTGATCATCAATAAATTGTCTCGACGAATAGACTACGTGCGAGTGACTTTAGCGACGGATGCACATGGAATCTAACAGGGCAAATCTTACATTTGGAGCGGGTTTGTCCACTGACCATGTAGACGTCACTACCCTCGATAGCACTAGAGCTTCCGGCAATCTTCGAAGCCGTAGGTCCATTCGGAACGGTGGCAGCATTGAGGCGAGCAATAAAGCGTAACTCGCCAACACTAGGCTCAGCGGTGGTACTGAGAAACCCCATTTTAACACATCATTACTTTAATTGCGAACAAAATGCTCACTAGGTGGCCATATGAATACCAGGATTCTTGTATTGGGCAACGTAGTATCTATATAGACAAACAGGTTAGGTGCTCTCGAGCCAGCATAACATGCCACATACTGAGTCAAAGTACTGGTGACACAGGCGATCTTGATGTAGTTGCCGCTGTTTCCGGTTTGAGTCCAACTGCAAGGGGCCGTTCCGAGACCAGATGCCTAGCGAGTCACATCGTTAGGCGATATAATTTCAAGGTAGTGCAGGACTCTACAATATGGCTGCGCTTGCTTTGATCCTGCGCCTCAATCCCGTTGTATTTCATAGAGGTGATATCGCCACTATTCTTGTCAACTGGTATCATAGTGAGTAAACGCAATCAAATTCCATTGACCTGGAGCGTACCGGTAAACACGAGACCCCCAGCGGTATCAACGATGAGAGAGTTGCCAGACACAGTGACCCCAAAACCTGCGAGCACTGGAGCCACGAGGCTGCTCAGTAGGAGCGAAAGCGACAAAACCGAAGACAGCATAACTGAGCCAGGTGCCGAGTGAGAACGCGGAGACCAGTGGATACGTCAGGCCTTTAAATACTAGAGATGCCGGCCCGGGTAGCCTCTTCGAGCTCGTTTCCACCCCAAAATATCATTGGCCATGGGAGGTTCTGAGCTAGCCTGGTATAATTCTCATCTCCATGGAGAGAGCGCACGTATGATCATAGTTTCTACTCGTCATTATGTACCCCAATCAGCATGTTCGTAACAAAAGGGGATACTGGATACCGTTTGAATAACCTAACTGAGCATCTGTTGAGGGGAATTCTTGCCAAGCCGACAAGCCGGTCGGAAGGAAGTCAGATGGTGCCACTCACGCGGCAGAATTAACCGTGCAGGTCCCGACAATTAGCCCTGACACTTATTTCGTCCATAAAAGGCTAATCGCCATCAGTGATAGAGCTATATTTTCAGCACGAGGTGGGTCGTGTTTCTGTATCACGTACAGTGAGCGTAGTCTCTCCCATTAACATGTTTCCCGCCGAGCTGTTAGGTCGTGAAGCCAAATCGAATTCACTGAGTCCGTTGGGATGAGACTAGAAGTCTGCCGATCCCTTTGCCGAGATAGCAGTTCTTCCTCCAAGACCCAGTAGCAGAATCAGGGCAACTGAGTTACGGCACTCCCGGTAAAAATACTGAAAACGAGTTTAGCAAGAATGGAAGTACCAGAACAATGTGCCATATGCTTGGGACGTTGATCTCTGTACGCAGAAAAGATGCGGAATCGCAGTACGATTTGTTGCCCACTGAAATTAAGAGAAGAATGACCCATATATTCTGACATGTTCTTGATTGTAGTATGACTCTACGAGGGCGTAGCCATCGTATTTTCAGTAGATACTGAAAACTATGCCACGCTCCGATTGCTCAAAATGGAAGTTGCCTAGTTCAGACACTAGAATAATCGACTTTCTGTTATTTACACGGCTCCAACGTTCCCTTTTCGGTATGTTACAAATACGCCGTATATAGACTCAACCATTTCCAATACGATCAATATCCTTATTCAGCCGCCCAGCTTCCATCCCCTCTTGACCAAAGGGGCTAAATGCGGCAAAGTACCCACGGGCGAAGGATCATGTGCCCTGGCCTGGATGCAGCACGTCGTTGTGCACGCCCAACAGTCTTGCCAAAGTTGACGCCTCCTCCAAGGTGGCTGATCACTTGGGGCGCTTTGCTCCACTGGATCGCCTTGATGATCAATTCGCCAGACTCGGCAAGTCCAAATTGGTCAATGTGTGTCGTTAGAATTACACTTAAAATCAATACCGCAGATTCTTAGCACATACTAAAACCACTGGTGGAATAGACGCATAAGATTACTAGAATACATGATGAAAACGCCTGACTCCGTAGCTTAATTGGAGGGCGCGACGTGCTTAACATTTCGTGCGGATTTTCCGCATGTCTCACTGTCCCAGAGGATGACTTCAGGTTATCTGGTAGCTCAAAGAGACCAAGAGTACGCTCCACCAAGACTTGTGCACGGGCGCAGGCGAGTAAAGCCAGATTCGTGCACGTCAATTTCCACAGTGCTGATAAAGGTTTTCTGCCTGCACTCTTCCCCCGCATGCATCGGACAAGCTAGGGTGTGTAGGGCAGTCTATGCAACTGTCCAGAACCAACGAGTATCCCAAGCAGCCAAATCGATGTCTTGCAAATATCTTATCAGTACTGTGCAAACCGACGTGTATGGCTGTACCGATCTGCGTGTGCGCTTGACCATGATCGTTTGCGAGAGTTTGCGAAACAATTAATCACGTGCATAGTCGGGCTATACATCACCAATCAAACACGACAACACGACGTGTCTCCAGCTCAGATCACTAAGTCTGTGATTGCCGGTGAGTAAATGCTTATAATGAGGACTCGGTGAGCCTCGTGTGCCGACCAACTCGACATGTTTCATTGTGAGCTTCAGGGTTTACGCAGAAAAGGAGTTCGTCAGGTAGGTCCATTTGCCCGTTTCAGACACATATTTACCATTAAAGTTCATTGCCAGATTCTGTTACATCTTCTTACACTATGTAGCTTCGTGGCCGGGAGTATGATGACATGGAAATTCCTGTGCTTGGCTACAAACACAGAGAGTCCAGTGGTAGTAGTTTTGAGGTAGGTTCCGCAGAACGGATTTGGGTATTTCCGTAGCTGATATCCCCTCGAGTGGTTCAATGGAGCCTGCGTTTTACCGTGGAGATATCCTTTTCCTAGTAAATCCGTCCAATGCGCCTTACATGATAGGGGACATCGTGGTTTATGATGTACCCAGCCAAAAAGTCCCTATCGTCCATCGAATATTAGAAGTTCATACAAGGTAAGGCTACTCAGTTCCGTCTAGAAGCTATCTAAAACTCTTTTGATTCCAGGAACGCATCGCTTCCCACAGACCAACTAATGCTAACCAAGGGAGACAATAACTCGAACGACGACAGAGTTGGTGAACTTTACGGCGGTTTAGAGTGGATTGAGCGGAAACACGTAGTAGGAAAATTAAGAGGGTAAGTAGCCTCCGTAGCCTCCTTCCACGTGGGGCTGATATCGGAGGAGTAAGCTTTTTGCCTTACATTGGGTATCTCTCTATTTTGTTGGTGAGTTTCAGCCGCATTTCGTTAGGTATAGGAGAAGACTGATGGCATACATAGAACGAGTCAGCAAAATACCGAAATTTTATTCTCATGGGACTTGGCTTGTTAACCCTTGTTCGAGGATAAATGACATCAATAAACATAGATATATCCTTGGCGGAGATGAAATGGGGATGAGCGATACCGTGAGACACCGCCACGTGAGCTGCCCCAGTGGCGCTTGTTTCCACATCACGACGACGTGTCCAAGCCGGCGGTTAACTCCTCACCTGCTGTCCCAACCGGCCAGCAGAACTTTCCAAGTACCCATCCACTAACTTATATATACCATGTTTCAAGACGAGCTTAAAACGCTCAAGAAGATGGGTGTTCGCGCCGTACGTGCATCGTTTGTCTGTCAAATGCCTGTGCTGGCAAGCTCACGGGCCTATCAATAGGTCCTCCTTCAAATAATGAACTTTGCCATGGTTATTTCTACTGGGCTGATGGTATGGAAGGGCCTAGGACTCGTAACAAACACCGAGAGTCCGATCGTAGTTGTACTGAGGTATGTTTCATTGCTGATCGACGACTTGTGTGGTCACGCTGGCTGACACTCGCATAGTGGATCTATGGAACCGGCATTCTACCGAGGAGACTTGCTGTTCTTGACCAACCCGCCGAATGTACCGTACCAAATTGGAGATATCACGGTATACAAGATTCCTGGGCAGGATATTCCTATTGTGCATCGTGTCTTGGAGACACATACCAAGTGAGTGACAAACGTATCTGCGCTCAAACCGTGCTAAAAGTATACTGTAGGAACGTATCACTTCCGACTGAGCAGCTGTTGCTTACGAAGGGAGACAACAACCACATGGATGACATCGAACTGTACATGGGACTGAGATGGCTCGAGCGAAAGCATGTTGTCGGGAAGGTCCGAGGGTATGTGATTAGCAACGAAGTGATAGGTGAGAATGCTGATAATTGTGACATCTAGATTCCTCCCATACATTGGTTATGCGACAATCGCGATGGTGAGACCGATCCGTAATCGGCTGGACAATTACTAATTCAATACACAGAATGATTTCCCGCAATTAAAATACGCCTTGTTGGGAGGGTTGGGACTCATGGCTCTTGTTCAAAGAGAATAGATGGTGGATTTACTACTTTTGTATTCAAGCAAAAATGCAAACTTGGGGTTTTGCGAGCAAGCATGGTCGCCCATCAGCGAGGATACGTCTTCTGTACTAAACTCCGACTATAAAGAGTGAATAGTTAGACTGTATGCCATACATATTTTCAGGCCTCGAATTACGCTTACCGTATCGTCTGGTACACTAAACAGGTTGACCTCCGCCGCCAACGGAAGCTTCTACGCCAGCGCCACCTCCAGCAACAATCGGTCTCCTTTCCACTACTAATCGCGGCCCCTCATAAAGGCGGTTGACCATGGCGCATCTTTTCAGGACATCCAGATCTTTCAGGCCTGTCTCGTAGTATGACTTGACCCGAGCTGGGTCCTGCTCCTTGGCATGTTCATGGAACTGGTTTCGTGTCCTCCGCAGAAAGTATTCTCGGAAATTGTACGAAGAGAAAGACCGGGACGTCCTGATCAGATCGCCATAGAGTGAGAGTACCTGCGATCGAGTCGGTGCAGACATGGAGATAATCTCGGGTGGCGGAGTGGTGGTGTAGATAAGATGGCTAAGCTACACGTGACAACGGCGTTTAATTTGATGAGACAAACAATTTGGTGCAGGATTCTGACGTCACAGACTGAACTCGATCTTGGGTCGGTGACGCCTGTTCAAACGACCACCTCCAGTCATCCACCACTTGGCCCCAGGCGCAGGGTACGTTTAGCTGGACACCCACGAACTATGCCGCTTATCTAGCGTATAGTAGATTTGTGAACAGGTGCCCGAGCTGCGTGCAATACGATAGTCGTCCAAGATGTGAGTCGTGCAGCGGTCATAACAACCACGATAAGAAGAGCTCACATAACGATACTTCAAGGGACTCCAGTGCTCCTTTTGATACGTCGGATCCCCAGACCCGGCTGGCCCTCAAGCTACTCCGGCTGCAAGTGTTGACGCCACTTTCGGTCCTTATCAATGTCGCTGCCAATCTTGTTTGTGCCCTCGTCCTCAGTCCCAGCATGTCCGATATCGTCGAGCAATTTCCAACTGGTATTACACCCAAAACGGGGATGGTCGGGTTCTACATGACTGCAGTTTACGTACTACTTATCGGCTTCTGCATACTTCTAATTACTGCAGGTAAACAAGAAACCAAGGTACGTGGATCTCTCAGTCCTCCTATGTCCCCGTTTGAACCATGTAATTGTAGGAAACTCTTGTCAATGGCGTTGGCCTCCGGCTCGTTGTCGTCAACTGGCTCATGACCGCTTGGGCTGCGCTTTGGGCAATGCAGCTGTTCCTGGCTTCGAGTATCGTGCTTGGTATCGCTGCGGTACTCCTTGGTTGGATTATGTTCTCGTTGATCTGGTTCACTCCCGGTGGTCCATTGACTCGGCCATTCGACCAATTATTCATCCACGCACCGCTCAAGCTATGGTTCTTGATCACTCTCATGCTGGACTTTCCGCTTAGTCTGTTCATTGCTCTCGGTTGGAACTACCCTTATACTCGTGAGTGTTTCTGCGTTCGCTGTTTTCCACACGCTTATAATTGCACAGGTCCCGACATGTACGCCCGAAAGCAGTGGGAGGCATTTGCGTTTGTTGTTAGCATGCACACTGTCGGCGTGATTTGGGTCTTCATTCGGCAAGATCTTACCGTTACTCTCGGCGGTTTCTGGCTGGTTTTGTCGGTTATGCTGCAGCGGCCCAAGTCGGCTCCGGTCTTCGTGAGTGTACAAACTCATGATTCGACTCGCTCCAGCTGACAATATACCAGGCTGCAACAATTGTATTCGCCGTTCTCTATCCTCTTACATACATCTCAAGAATGGCGTGGAAGCGTCTCAAAAAACATGAAGAGGGAAGAATTGCCCTGCCACCCGACGAGGAAGAAGCTCTTGCCGCTGAGCAAGCCAACGGAAACGGGAACGGTCCGTCGCAGGGGGACGAGCCGAATGTTTGGAATGATGGTCGTAACTAGGTTTGTATCCCCTTATGAGACACGACAATGAGGTTCTTCCCAGCGTGTAATATCTTTGAGACCGGTCCTGTATTTCTTGAACGCTGCAGTACAATCGATTGATTCAGTTTATACGTATAGAAATAATTGTAGCACACGATTCAGTCGCAGGATGGGTCTCGTCAATACATGGAACGTCTGTGCAATTAAGTATGCCTTCGAGCGCTTAGGGGCATACTCACGTGGTTTGAGGCGCGTAAGTTATTCGGAATAGCCACACCCATCAGGTTCACAACAAAGAACTTTCCCTCTACCCTCTTCTCCTGAGCAGACAGTTTCTTGGAAACGGGTGAAAATGAAAATATCTGTCGTAGCTACGCTGATATGTGCTACATACGCCGCGAAATTCACTATACCTGGAGAAGACAACGCGCCGAGGGGACTAGGTAGCTTCTTGGACAAGCTTGGTAAGGATACTTTTCGCAGCGGGTCATGGCACTGATATATGAACACAAATAGGAATAAAAATTGACCCGGGGCTGGAAGCTCTGAAAGAGGCCGGTCATGAGGTTACCGCCACTTTAGAAAAACAAGCTAGTTGGTTCATCCTATAAATGCCGTTGTGTGGAGCCATGACCTAGATATTGTAAACAGAAATAGCAAAGGGACGACTTCTAAGCGAAGTTCACAAGCTAGTGGAATCCGCCAAGGACGATTTACGAGCTGAATTTGGTACGCTTGTTATTTTTGCCACCAAGACTTTATGTTGATTCGGCTTCGGTGTAGGACTAAAGGACTTTGAGCCTCTTGACGAAGACATGGCGAATGAACATCTTAGCGAAGGTTTGTGGCCGTGTATTATGGTATTGCCGAGCGGTACTTACTGTACGGTAGTGATATTGGACTTTGGAGACGTCATGAAAGCCTGTGAGAAGCACGACTGCAAGCATCGTTATTTTGTCAAAGCGACTGTTCGTTGGATTAGGACGGCCCTTAAAGATATGGGTTAGTCTATGATTGACTGCGTAATGGATTTCGTCTTACGTATGACGCAACTAGGGGTATATGTTCACGAGAACCCAGTGGCTACAGCGGCACTGTTTATTGGAGCGTCGGTTCTAATTGCGAACTTATTGAGTGGAGATGCGTTGGTATTGCTGGTGCTCAAGGCTATTGGCTTTGGGCCACGGGGGCCCATTAAAGGTGCGCTGCTTCTACTGCTGGTTGAACACTTTTAGGTTGACCTTGCTTCAGGCTCTATTGCCGCGTTGATTCAAAAGGCCGCTGGGTCCATCAAAATGGGCTCAACTTTTGCTCAGCTGCAATCAGCTGCTATGGGTGGTGCAGCTGTCGGCGAGCTGCAGAATATTGCTACTCTCGCATTTGCCGGACTTGGTATCATCGGTGGCACGAACCTTCTTGGCGCGACTAGACTGTCCCTTAGCCAAGCCACCGGCTTTGAGCCTGTCGAATGGAGGGATTGGGAAGCTGAGTCTCGCGTTGCCTACAGCGCCGAAATAGCTAGCAAGATGGTATGCGCTCTTGGCTATATTAAAGCTTTGACTGAGTTTGAATGCAGTCATTGCTTTGGGGATCTCCTAAGGAGGAGAACTGCGTTGCATACGGATATCGTGAATACACATTTATAGGTTCCCATGGTGCGTATTCTGAATATATCCATTCAAGGGGAATATCGTGCACGCGTCTGGTATGTTCCTGAGGGAGCAGACCCAGTTGAGGCTTGCTTGCGAACGCCGGCTGTCATCCAAGGTGTTGGCTTCAAGACGCCCCTAGGATGTGTGAATGAAGTGCGCTCCTCTCCCGAGTCATGGTTCTTGTTCTCACACCCGCATAGGGCCCAAAGAACGGTGTTATTGGAACCTGGTATGTTCAGAACAATGAAACTCGGTGCATGCCTCAGTGGAGCGAGTTTGAGGACGAGGTGGGCATTATAACTATTCTATGGGCCTATCTGAATATTGACGTGATTCTATGTCTGCTAACTGAAGGGATGTATTCAATACGGTACGTGGGCATATATATCTACATTGACTAAACCTTGAACCAACGCTCATAAACGGTATTAGGTCGAAGGGTAAGCTGCTACCAGATTACGCAGAGCCCCACTTCTGATTTGATTGTACACACTTTAGAGGAATTTTGCCAGGCTCATGGGACTTGGCCTCCAGGATGATTGGAACAGCATGTGCGAGTCGACGCCAGCCCGTCTTGGTGGGAAGGCGTACAACGGCCCTACGTATTGTGAAGATAAGGTATGATCGCAAGAGGTCTTGAGTTCATCTACTGATGCCACCTGCTCGATAGGGTGTGCTGGGAATATATGGCATATTCGATATCCCAGATAAGAAGTGTGAATGCTACTGTGCTGCGAATTGAGGTGGAGGCCGCTTCAGATTTGAACTCTCATTTTCCGCCTCATATATCTCGGTACACAAATTCATTCTGGGAGGATAAATTGTCTACGCGTGTGGGTCCAGTACGGGCCGTTCAAGGCGCTAGCCCGGCTATATGCATGTTGGTGCCATGCTTTACAAGTAATTATCGACATGATTGGCCTTCATGCGTTCACCAACCCGTATTTAGTTACCCGGTCTTAGGTTGTAAATTGAGGTCTCGTATATAACTCACTGTTCTCGTATCATAATGCTTTGTGTGTTGATCATGAAATATGCGCGCAAAAGGTACGAAACAGGCGATCAGCATGTTTCTGTAATATCCTCGAGTCAAGCCTTGTGCTGTTCAATGATCATACCAATATTAAATGGCTTATTTAACAACGCGAGTAATACTAGATGACATATTCAATTCATATGCGTTTTGTGATACAAATACTAATATCACGGTGCTGTTCTGGCAATCACCTGGACGTATGAGGTTTGACCTCACGTGACTGCATTTGATTGTCTTCGCTGAAATAGCCACTTTGCTTTGGACCACAACAAGCGGTCCTTCCCAAGCCACTTCTACTAACCGATATTTTCTTGGACGTAAAAAAATGAAGTTTTATATTTTATTTACCCTAATCTGTGCTGGATCCGCAACAAAGTTTACTACACTTGAGGATGACGACGCGTCCGCTGGGGACGGCTTCTTCAATCAACTTGGTAAGACTGGTCTCGGATCCGAGCCTTGGAAGTTATGGACCAATGTGTCTAGGTATCAAAAACAGCCCAAGATTTGAAGCTCTGAAAGCGGCCAGTCATGCTGCCACGGCTGCTCTGGAAAAGCAAGCAGGTTAGCTCGCTATATATGTTAGTCCAATGTGCACATAACATTAGGGACTCCCAACAGAAATTGCGAAAGCGCGGCTCTTAGTCGAGGCACAAAAGTTGGTAGAAAAGGCTAAAGATAATCTACGAGCTGAAGTTGGTACGCTGGCTTTCACGTTTGTCGCTTCATGTTGTTTACCATTCCTATAGTTATGGATTATTTTGAGTCTCTAGGCGAGGATGAGAACGAGAACGACAATTCGGACGAAGGCAAGTAGAAGCGGACAGGTGCACCACACAAAGCTTAGTGTCATGGAAGTTCTAGATTTTGGAGACGCCATGGGAGTTTGCGACAAGCAGGATTGTAAACGTCGATATTTTTCTCGAGAGACGTTTCGTTGGTTCAAGCGGGCTCTCAATGATATTGGTCAGTACATTCTTTTACGCTCTGCTGTCCTGATGTGTTCTTGGGTTGGATAGGTATCGTTATCCATGACAACCCAAAGGCCTCGGCCGCATTGTTCATTGGAGTATCGGTCCTCATTGCGAACATTTACACTGGGGGCGCATTGATCCCAATGACCCTGAAAGCTATAGGATTTGGATCCCAAGGTCCAATTTCAGGTACAATAGTTCCATGATGGCTGAAGTACTCGTACTAAAGTGCTGCACTAAGGATCCATTGCTTCGTTTATCCAGGCGAATATGGGCTCCATCAATGCTGGATCTATCTTTGCTCAGCTCCAGTCGGCTGCCATGGGAGGTGCAACTTTGGCTCAACTCCAGCAGATGGCCACCGTTGCGTTTGCAGGTCTTGGGGCCGCCGGTGGAAGTGGCCTCCTTGGAGCAGGTCTCCGCTCTTTTGGACAGAACGCTGACTTTGGCCCTGCTGAATGGAGAGCCTGGGAGTCGGAATCCCGGATCCCTTATAGCGTCGAGCTGGTAAACAAAATGGTATGTTTCTTTAGTAGCGTTCCGAACTGTGACCGATACTCGAATGGAGCCTCAAATGTGGAAACCTGTTACGGCGGAGACTTGTGTAGCATATGGGTATCGTACGTCAGCCTTTCCGGGTCGCCTTAGCAAACGTGCTTGAGGGTATTTCGATTTAGGGGAATACCGCGCAGCAATTTGGTTTGTTCCGGAGGGGGAAGACCCTCTCGAAGTCTGTTTGCGAACCTCGGCTATAATCAAAGGAGTTGGGTTCAAGACGCCTCTGGCATGTGCAGACCAAGTAGGTCTCTGATTAAGATCTCACTGGCGCATGCTAAGCTTAGGCCTTGAATGCCTGTAGGGCCCAAAGAAAGGCGTAATAGGAACGTGGTACGTTCAGAGCAATGAGACTCGATGCATGCCTCAGTGGAGTAATTTCGAAGACGAGGTGAGCTTCGCACCTTCCCTCTGTTCGCATATGTTTTGAAGCGCTTCTGTGACTTGAGGGGTGTATGCAGTACGGTGCGTGTGCAGATATTTTTACATTACACAAAACTTGGGCTGACCATGGTGAACGGTCGTAGGACGAAGGGTATGCCACAATCTGCCCCCTGCAGATGCAGACTCTTACCTACCCCCACTTTAGCGGCATTTTTCTCGACTCATGGGGCTCCGCCATCAAGACGACTGGAATAGCCTATGCGAGTCTACACCGGCCCATATTAACGGGGAGGAATTTGGCGCCCCTACATACTGCGAGAACAAGGTAAGCAGATACACTACTCTTAACATAGCAGTTCACTTCATATACTTGACAGGGTATCCGAGGGATATATGGCATATTTGACATTCCGGACGAGAAGTGTGAATGTTATTGTCGTGCGACTTGATGCGGTTTTTTTAATAGAATTCAACCTCTCCTATCTTGTATCCCCAGGAATTTTGATTTTGCTTCATGATGTCATATATAGTCCGGGTATAGGATGTAACCGATTTAGACCTGCACCGAGGGGGCGTCAAGAAACTGGTGCCATGCTAGCGCCGCGCGGGTGATTCTCTTCGCAACCACCACCCCCGCCACTCTACTGTGGTTCTTTCCTCTGGAAACATGTCGGAGTCTGTATCCTGGGAAGGCCATCCGTTTTGGCAACAACTTAATAGTTGTGATGGCCGGTTCAGCAAACTCCAAGTTAGCTTATCTCGAAGAAACATATTCGCTCGGGAGGCTCACGAGATTGGGGATGCTGTCCAAGCCGGAGATATCATTCCGATCCCAAGCATACCCTTAAACGAACTGCTCTCGTACTCGGGATCCCAAGATGCACTCCTACCTGGGCAGTTATATCCTCGTTCCCCTATCAAATCAGTGGAAGAGTTACTATCACCTGCTCCACGCAGCTTGCTCCCAACCACCCCTCGATCACCTCTAGATCGACGTATCGCAGAATTAGCAGCTTCGCTTGGATCGGATGGGACGTCTCGTATAGCTGCTTCTCCGAGAATACTAGCCAATCTCCGCCCCGAGCTTCCTCCACAAAGCTCTTTACTTACTGTAGAGACCGGGATCGCTCGACTTCCAAACGAGATTACCAAAAAGATAATCAACTTGATTCCCTCCCGAGGAGATATTTGCGCACTGTCGTGCGTATCCAAACGCTGGAGGATCGAAACTATGCCTGTTTTGTATTCCACGCTGGTTTTACGAGGGTGGGACGAGGTTGTTGTATGTCTAAGGTCGCTATGTTCGGCCAAATACCTTGCTGATTGGGTAAACGATCTTACAGTTGGTGAGAGTTGAGTTTATCCAACGATTTTAATGGCTAACCAGCCTCTTAGATGCTCCTTACGTACCTGAACCTCTTAGTGACGTGTTTTATGCGACGCTTGAGAATGCTTTAGACAAAACGCGGAACCTCCGTAGGCTTGTACTCGCCCTCAATAACGATAAAGTACCTCACCTCATTTCTAGAGGTTATCAAAACACTCATATACTGACTCTCCTATAGAAATACTCTATCCTGGTCTCTTGTGCACTTGCGCAGTGCAGGTTTCGACTCCACCATTTTGTCTACAACGGTCCAGAAGCTACGGCCGAGTTTTTTGATTTTCAATCTTCTATTCGTACACTTCAGGTGTGTTACATAAGTGTCACCCAGAGCTACAAAGCTAGACCTCACGCTCGCCAGATATCATACGCCAAATCAAACCACGAGATATACAAAGCGCCTGCGAGTCTACCACCCCATGTCACACAACTTTGGGTTTCCCTAGCACACGACACATTTAGACCCGATCTATCCGATGAAATTAAGCACATCTCTCACCTTTCGTACCGCAGCGACTCAATGATGCCTCTCCAACAACTTGCGCGACCTGGTATTCATTACTTAGCATTCGATGTCTCAGCCTGGTTGTCATCTGGGCTTGCGGGGCCTTTGTCGTTTTCCTCCTCTACCTTTCGGCTTGGGGCACTCTCAGGATTGCGTATTCTGCGACTAGTTGGATATTGTGTTATCTGCGAAACTCTTGCCGCTGGTGATATCTTGCCGGTTGCAGTTCAGCTTCCGACCTTTCCAGTCGACCCCTTTGGGGACGCGGACCCTGCTATGCAGCAACACATGGCAACTGAGAGTGATGAGCGGTTTAATATTGGTCACTTCCTTTCAGAGGGTAATCTAGATGAGCTGGAATCCGCAGCGGCCCAAAATATACTACTTGAACGTGGTTTGTTAACTTTGTTATCCAGTCTCCCCAAGTTGCAGGCCTTGGAAGTAGGAAGCTTTGTCGTTCGAGATGCTGGCCGTTATCGTGCTCGACCCGGTTACGGAAGGTACTGGCTGGCTCAGCGCACTCGTTGGGAAGAAGAGTTTGTTCATCGAGTCACTTCACGAGCGGCTACCCAGCTGGTCGTACTTTCGTTCTTGGCATACGACGAGCCATTGTATGCCTCTGGTTTTACGTTTTCGATATCCCCTCGGAGATGGTATGACCACATAGAAGCCGTGAAGAGACAGGTAGCTCAGGACGAAGAGACATCGGGTATCACGCTACCTAAACTTATCATTCAGGCTGGGGTCACTCCCTGGCATGGGTGTCCAGAGGAACCCGACAACAAGTGTGATTATCAACTCAATTCAGCTCGTGCCCGATTGTCTTCTTCTCGGTTACTTGTTGAAGAAGTGGTAACGAATGAATGGGTAAAAGCAGGTCCGGGCGGCTCTTGGATAAAACGAGTTAATGTACGAAACCTTCGGGATATCTGGCCGGTGGGATGTTAGGTCAATGTGAGGGTGCGCATGGAACAGCTTTCTTGGTACAACTAGGAGAACATGGTTTGCTATGTACTAGTACAATGAAGTTTACTGTAGTAATATTGAATATATGCATGAATCAAACTGGCTGACTAATCGATCAATGATTCCCAGGGGACGTGAATAGGGGCACTTCCGAATTGGGATTTCCCGACGCGTTAGGAGGCCCCCCCTCTAGACTGGCGCCTAGCGTGTATAAAAGACCCAGGACCTTACTCTTTTCTTTTATCCCCTCTTTCCGACTCCCCCCATCCCCTTCCATCCTCCCGCCGATTCTTGTCTTTCGTTTCAATCAAACATCTCACACCCTCAAAGACAGTAAGTCGTTCACAATAACTGGCATCCGTCGCTCATAATTTACCAGCACGTAGTATAGATACAGCCAATATGCCCGGGTCCGCCCCTCCGCCCATCTATCGATTGGTAGATCAGACCTATCCTGGCTCGCTTCTGCCAATCTCTCAGCATCATCCTGGTTTGCTGTGGCTCATGCGCCAGCCGGTGACCCAA
Source organism: Ceratobasidium sp. AG-Ba (assembly GCA_016906575.1). Taxonomy (NCBI): domain Eukaryota; kingdom Fungi; phylum Basidiomycota; class Agaricomycetes; order Cantharellales; family Ceratobasidiaceae; genus Ceratobasidium; species Ceratobasidium sp. AG-Ba. Next base: position 1,719,620 of record CP059639.1, read on the forward strand.
CAGATGAAGGAGCGTGTCATCTCGAAGACGTGCGAAGCCGTGGACCTAGATTGCGAGGTTACTCGCCCGCGGCAAAAGCTGCTCTCGTCGGACAGTGTTCTACCTAGTCCACCGGTGACGCCCACCAAGCCTGGGTTTGACCTCGACAAGAGCAGTAAGTTGCGCCCCCTATTTCCTTTTTGGCCTCGGCTAAATAGTTTTTAGCTAGTTCTTCTAGTCTCCTAAGCCTAGAAGACTTTTTGCATAAGATTGTCGAGCAGTCGAGGGTCCATGTGTCGACTCTGCTTTGCACTCTGATCTACCTCGATAGAATCCAGCCACGAATTCCCCCAGTGTCCAGGGACTCGTCGACCCCATCCCGTAATTAATTCTGATTAAACTTGTTTGTATTACTCACGATTGTCGTTTAGGTATGCCTGACGCTCGTCACCGGGTCCTTCTGGCAACACTTATTTGCGCGGCCAAGTACCTGAACGACTCTTCCCCCAAGAATAAGCACTGGGCCGTCTATTCTTCGCTTTTCCGGTGCGACGAGATTAACTTGATGGAGCATCAAATGTTGGTTAGTGGATTCAGCAGGCTGCTTAGCTCGACGACTTACCTCAGGAGTAGTGTCTACTCAACTGGGACCTGCATTTCACTGAGGAAGACTGCATTCGTGAGTTTAGCGGCCGCTGAGTTTCATACCATTCCTCACAAATCTATAGGCACTTTCTCGATGTTCTTCAAGTCGTCTGTAGATCATCCTCCCACCCCTCCATACGAGGATGCGCACAAGCCGGTGGTAAACTCGCAATTGACCGTCCCAATAAACAGACGCGCAAGCCGCCCTGCGCGCATTGAAATCAATACTGGACCAGCCCACTTGCATCCATCCTACTCATGCTCCTCGATGGCAGGTGGCGCACCAATCTCGCCACCCCCTAGCGCGACCCGGAGTTCTTTTGGGGAAGCCCCGAGCGAAGAAGACGGTGAAGAGGATGGGCTCATGTCGAGAACAAACCCTCGGTATGTAACAGTTGATGAACAAGGTTTGATTTCAACTGATGGTATGTAGATACGCGACGTACGGGTACCCTTCTAGCCGACCGTCCCAAGACTCGAGGTCCGTCTATGTCCCACCACCCCGGTACGCCGCTCAAGCTGGGTCCTGGTCGAGGCATGAGGAGGCCCCGTTGAACCCTGGAGATGCCCAAGAGAACCAACTCAGCTCGACAACATCTTGGCCAGCACTGTCGGTACGAGCCAACGGATTCCTGGAGCGTGTCTGGGGAGGTTCCCAGACCGGACGCGCCAATGTCAAGAACTCCCGTAGCATTGGTGGCATCTTTCGCACGAGCCAAGCGGGGAGCTCGGCTTCCCGGGTTTGATTGAGCCTGAGGGTTGCCTGGACCTTTTGTTTGAACGATTCGACCATGATTGTATCCAAGTATCGGCCAAGGCTTCCGCTGTTTTGTTGTGTTTTCGTTTTCGAGCTGTCGTTTTTTTTCTTTTACGATGAGCTTGCACGCCTGAAGGGCAATGCGTTCTTTTTGATTCGATCACTTCCACTCTTTTTTCCGAAACCATCTTGCAGGCATTGTTGCCTCACCTCTATCTACTCACCTTTTTTAAACGGACGCTTATCCACCCTTTTCCGTAATGTCATACTACCGCCGATACCTGCCTTTTGTATCATGACCTCTTTGTGTGTATAATAAAGATTTGTCTGTCTGGTGGGTCGTGGGTTTCAGGGATGACCTACTCAGCCCGTGATTAGACTGTGGAGCGTTGATAGGTAAGATCAAAGTGGAAGTTTGTCGGGTGACCGCCCTGTATTTTTAAGCTCCAAGTCGCCTCAGAAACGGTGGGCTCTTCGCGTGCGGATTGCCTCGCGGCTACAGATACGATGATAAAGCTCTTCTTTCCCTGAGAAAATTGGTCGAACTCTAGGTGTTTTGTCGATCAAACATGGTAGCGACGTTCGAATTTGCCGACAAATGGAAATAAGTGACTAGCAGCTATCCAATTTTTCAAAAACTCGATCCAATCATAAGTCTATCGCCAGCCTCGAAGAGCGCAACCGCAATGTGGCTTGGAAAACGTTGCAGGGATGCAAGGAGCGAGTTTGAAAATCCCGTGACTTCGCTCATTTGACTATCCCCAAAGAAGAAATCGACTACCACATACCCCCTCGGTTGGCAACCTTTAGCACTCTAAATCCGGAACAGAACACTCGACAAATATCTTCCACCATGAGAAGTGATGGACCGGGCTTCGGATTCTACCCAAGCGGGTACCACCCGTTCACGTGTGCAAATATGGCCACCGCAAAATGCATGCTCGTATAAAAAGACCAGGCTGGGCCAGGAGAGGCGCACCATCTCTCCTTGTGAAGCCCTCTGCACCAGTTTTCTCACTCTCAAACACTACCTCTTCTGTTCAATATGGCTCAACACCCCAAGGAAGTCGATATCATCTTTGTAGGAGGTAATAGCATGTGAATCGTATCCTGAGCATACTTTCTAACTGACCCTCTCTGTCACAGGCGGAACTGCTGGTGCGTTTTTTGCAATCTCCGGGCGCCGTGATGGCCCCGACACTTACACTATTCTCTAGCCTGTGTCGCCGCTGGTCGGCTAGCGGCCGCCAATCCTGGACTCGAGATCCTCTTGGTTGAGCAAGGCCCCAACAATCTCGCGGACCCGACCGTTGTTACGCCTGCTTTCTACCTTAGTCACTTGGCGCCGACGAGCAAGACGGCGTAAGCTTTTCACTGTTATCGAGTTTCAGCGTCGCCTGATTTTCTATTTTTAGGAAATTCTGGCAAGGGAACAAGTCGAACGCTTTGAATGGGCGTGCTCCAATCGTTCCCACTGGTAAGTTCGAAGTCCATGTACTGCAGAATACACCATAACCTTTGCGGCGTAGCCCAAATCCTCGGTGGAGGCTCTAGGTGAGTTTTGGAAAGCTCTCTTATCATGTAAGATGACTGACATATCATTGCGATTTCATAGCATAAACTTCCTCATGTGAGCGACCCTCTAGACCATCCTGTTTTCAGTTATGCTCATGTGTCCCACTACCAAAGGTACACTCGTGCTTCTGCATCGTAAGTAAAATTGTTTATCCGCCCATCACGCGAAAACCGGTTTAACCGTGATCGAAATGCGTAGTGACTTCGATGATTGGAAAACCCCCGGGTGGAGCTCCGCGGAGCTCCTGCCTCTTCTCCGCAAGGCAAGTCGCGGCTGCGGGATATTGGTAGGCTGGTTGACGATGCTAATTTCCTCTACTTGATTCGTTCAGATGGAAACCTACCATGTTGCTCCTGGCAAGGAAACACATGGTTACTCTGGGCCATTAAACGTACGTGTTACAGTTTAGCAATAACCAAGGATTGAGATCGGGACTGAAATTATGGATAGGTCTCTTATGCAGACACTTTTGTGGAACCGGCCAAGCAATACATCGACACTGTCCAGAAGATGGGCATTCCGCTGGCCGAAGACCACCAGAACCTCAGCACTGGACATGGATGCCAAGTACGTCTGTTGCAAACTTGGCTGGATTCCATCCCTGAACCATTCTACTTTTAGCGCTGGGCGAAATGGATTGATCCGGCGGTAAGTTGTCCCGAACATGTCTGATCTTCGACTCTATACTTACTATATCAAACTAGACCGGCCACCGCCAAGATGCGGCCCACCGATATATCCACCCGCTCGCGGAGAACAAATCCCTCCACATCCTCACCAAGACCAAAGTGACACGCGTCTTGTTTGACGGGACCAAGGCAACCGGTGTCGAAGTTATCGGCAACAAGGATCAAGATGCGGATGCGGACCAAACGCCCCAAACGATCACCGCTCGCAAACTCGTTGTGGTCTCATCCGGGGCGATTGGAACTCCGGTCGTGCTCCAACGCAGTGGAATCGGCGCCGCAGACCGACTTGCAAAGATCGGGGTCCCCACCGTGGTCGACCTTCCGGGCGTTGGTGCTACGTATGAGGATCACCACCTCATTTTGTACACCTACTTCATTCCTGGCGACTATGAAACCATTGATCCAATCTTGGATCAAGATCCGGCGGCAATGGAGAAACTCTTGCCAATGTTCATGCAAGGCAAGGGCGCGCTCACCTCGAATATTATCGACGCTGGCAGCAAGCTTCGTCCAACGCCAGAGGAGCTCAAGGAAATAGGTCCCGAGTTTGGTGCAGTATGGAAAGAGTACTTTGAGCGAGCACCCGACAAGCCGGTTATGCTCCAAGCTCTGATTAGCGGTTTCCTTGGGTGAGTGTTCCTCGCTGGGCGCTGCTATATCAAGACACTTACATGCGCGTTCCGTTAGTCCACGAGACTTGATCCCGAAGGGCGAGCGCGTAATGATGTTCGGCAACTACTCTGGATATGTAAGTCTAGAATTCTTGCTCTTCGATTCGAATAACGAAACTAACGGCTCCACCTCAGCCTATCTCACGAGGCCATGTGTACGCGACTTCTGCCGACCCGTACGCTGCACCCGATTTTGCGACTGGGTTCTTCGAGAAACAGGCGGATGTGGATATTCATATCTGGGCATACAAGAAGGCTCGGTGAGTCTAAGCCCACACAGGTTAGATATATGTGTTCTCATGTGAATCATAACTTTGCAGCGAGATCGCGCGTCGCATGCCATGCTACCGTGGAGAATTTGCACCGTTGCATCCCAAGTATCCAGAGGGAAGTGCTGCGGCCGCCGTCAAGCTCGATAAACCGCTCGATGCTACGAGCTTGAAGAACCTAACCTACACTGCAGAGGACGATGCAGCTATTGAGGCTTTCATTCGCCAGATGGTTGAGACGACTTGGCACTCGGTGAGCCTTCCTATTCTGCATTAGCGAGTGGAGTTTGTAGTTTGCTAACACTGTAATGTAAAAACAGTGCGGAACCGTCCCAATGAAGCCCAAAGAGCAGAGTGGATGTGTCGATGCGAGGTTAAATGTGTACGGCACTCAGAATTTGAAGGTTGCAGGTGCGGTTCTATCACAAGTTCTGTTCGGAACACCTTGCTGATGACAAACTTTAGATTTGTCGATCATCCCTGGTAACGTCGGCGCTAACACGAACTCGACCGCGATGCTAGTCGGCGAGAAGGCCGCTGTGCTGATTGCTGAGGATCTGGGATTGAAATTGGAGTAAAAGGAAAACAGAAAACAAGGGTCTTGTTGCCATATCATGTATTATAGCTCTTCGTTGAACTTTTTGGGTTAGATCGTGCACTTTCGTTTAGGTGTGCTCCACTAGCACTCTGTCACAAACGTGTTTTGGATCGGTCCTCGCGACTACGATCTCTAAAAGAAATCCCATGTTAGAGCTCGATATAGGAAAATGTGATGAGGTTTGGTAACCTAACCAACTAAAGAGGCCAGTGACAGGCAGGTGATTCTCGATGCAGGAACTCCACCCTGACCCACGCGCTCGCTACCGCATTTGCCGGCTTGTGAATGAAACTAGCTGGAGGGTCTTTCTGCGGGCCACACCGCGATTGGCCTGATCGAAGGCAGAGGCTGAGTGTGTCCAGGCCAGTTTGCATATGGTATTTGGCGTGATGACCCCGACCGTATGGCAGCGGTCGTCACGTCGAAATATTTTGCCATTACTCTCCCCTCCCTGTGTTGGAAGCTGGATGGACTGCCTCCCCGATTGTTGCTCGTCGTGACCGTCGCTCTCGCTTCTACGATTCTGCTGGAAAGCTGGTTTCGGCCATGGGTGTTGACAGTACTCGAATCGTATACTTCACCCTTGAGGTAAGCCTGGTGGCGTTTTTTTACCATTCCACTGCCGGCGGCTGAGGCTCTGGACACTATAGATCTTTGGGCTGGTCACTCTTCCGATCTTGACGTATACATCCTTGTTCTCTCCAACCGTCAAGAGACATGTCACTGTTCCCAACTATTTATTTCTTTGGGGTGAGTCATTTATCCAAAACCAGAAGAAAAGGAAAGTTGATAATAATTATCTTGGCTTGCAGCATTTTCGTCGGCCGTTGCTTGTATGTTGTGAGTAGTCGTGTGCGAGCCCTAGATCCACGTTGTGTTCATGTCGAATTTCGACCCTCAGGCTCTTTTCAGGACAAATGGACGATCCAGAGCCATCGAAGACGTTGTGCAGAGCGCAAAGCGCGCTGATGCTCGGTAAATCGCTGCTCCATTCGACCAGGGTAGGAGAACTAACATGCCTCTGCTTCAAGTACAACCAGCCGGGATGGCCGCCGCAGCCCTGGCTTTGGTTTGGAAAGTAAGCCCGCTGATCTAATTTTTTTGACCGAACTAGAATCGTTTTTTTTGTAGCTATGGAGCCTTGCTCGGAATGTGGGAACTCATGGTTCTGTCTCGCAAGAGCCTTGGTGGCTTACGGTCATTGTGAGTCCCAGCTACCATTGATACGAGTACATATTTATGATATTTTACAGCTTGTGGGATCCCCATATGCTGTTTGGGGTATCGGGGCTGCTGTATATGCTGTCTTGCAGGCAGACACGCGCGTCCATCGAGTTACATTTTACTGTACCTCGGATAGTACCACTTTAGGTATGTGTCAGTTTTATCTCACCCTTATTGCGCTAATATGGAGACCTGAAGGGATGGCATCCGGATTTTCTGCATCCATTCTTCTCGTCTTATGTCTCTTCTTTGAAAGTAGGCTCTCAGGCTTATTTTCAAGTTTAAGCGTTAACACAAGCTCATAGTCTGGACCATGGTCATCGCATACAAGCGATATACAAGGTCGCATCGTTTGGGCCGCGCTGAAGTTGGCGATGTTTCTGTGCCGCTGTTCACTCGAGTCATGGCATTCGCGGTGGTTATTTTTGTAAGTCTTGGCTAAACGGTGTTTTTTCAAGTACTTATGTCATTGGGTTTAAGCTCGGCCTTGTACTTTCACTCCTCGCGACCTTTGTGTTCTCTTTGGTCGTCCCCGACATTATCGTGGCGTCCATGGGTCCTATCATGTTTATTATATTCTCCAGCCAAGGAGATATCCTCGCCGCGTGGAGAATCTACCGTCCTCGTCATGCGCATACGGATTCTGGATTAGGGATGGATGACGAGATCTCAGTACCAGAACGCCCCCATCTTTCTCAACCGCCGGTTGCCCATATTGAGATTCCCTTTGGACGATCTCATGCCTCGTCCTCGTCCATATATCATATTCCAGTGGATTCAAAGAGCGCTCGTCAAGTGGCCGTCCATGTACACCAGACGGCCTTTTCTCCTGATGATCCCCCTAACATTTTAAGAGACAAGAAATCTGTTCATTCGCTATCTCCTAGCTACCAATAACCCCACCTCGTTCATTTGATCTTCGTTCGCCAGGTCCCTCCGCATGTAGATACGCACCTGATGCCAAAACCAACTGTATCATATATACTATCAATGTTATTCCCCATTTTTTATTCATTTTTTTTTTGCCGTGTGCGAACTTGACTTACTGGGAGATTGCTAGAGGTCTTACACCAGTATTCGTTTAGGATAGAAACACAAACAAATCTACCCCTGTTGGGGTCAGTCACATGATATGTTGTCGTATTCTGCCAGCCACTATCGCCGCCGTCCTGCCATGCGGTCAACCTATATCATAAAGCAAGTCAAGTACAACGTTCCGAGCACAGCTGAAGAGCTGGCGTGAGTTTTCTGATGTGGGCTATTCGTCTGATTCTTACCCCATGGTCAAAAGGTCCTGGAAACGCCGGAGAGCTATAGCGAGAAGGGTAGTATCCGGTTATCGTAAAGCACCCCAACCATGGGCGTCACCTTTGTTGGAGCTCATTGTGCGAATCTTTTCGACCGGATGCTGGTCCGGAATTTGAGTATCTCTATCATTTTTGGTATCTTCGGCCGTAGTGGCTGCAACTTCAAACAGATTCATGCAACCCAAACCTCTTGGCTGAGAGGCTTGCTGACCCGGCGACTATGCGAATAGCTTCTACACAGAACCATTGTGTATTCCAGACTCCTCTTCGCGTTATCAGTCCCTCGAGGATCGCACGTGTACTCAATTGTACTGGATCATACGACTGGAGCGGAAGGAGCCCAAAACAAATTGATCGAGGATCGTCAGCGCTTCTGAACTTGGGCGAGTTTAGGGAATTGGTATTTTTGGGCGTGTCCGCATGATACACTGAAAGGGATCCAGATATGCCGTTACCTAGGCTAGGAATCGCTTTCGTTTTTGCCTATGTTTGAACACTTGAAATATTTTATGAATGGGTTCTTCCTTGGCGTAGTCCGCCACCTGCGTCTTTAATACCCAAGGCGGGGCTGCTTAACAAATCACCAACTTTCGTTCGGACGACTTGGCTCGTTCCCTCCAGCAGTTTCACACAGTTCCCCGCGTAGTTGGTCTTTATGCATTTTGACAGCGCGCGAGCAACGTATTTTGCCTTTCAGGTCAGTATTCTGATATTGGGCGATAGTTCCAAAAGCTGAACCCACAGGACTTCAGTTAATAGGACTTGTTTCGCTCCCCGTGCTCAGCTGCACCTTTCTATTCTGTCCGTCGTTGAAGAGACACCCTACAGTACCAAACAATACATTAATCTGGAGTACGTGAATACGTACACGATATAACCGAGACCTGATTCGAATTGTCAGCAGCGTTCTCGTCGATGACAAGTAGTCTGTTGTATGTATCGCTGGTTTCTACGAGCTGGGCTTCACGTTAATACAGAGGATCGGTATCAGGCTGTTCAGTCGGCAGCTAGATGCGGCAGAGCCATCGAAGACACTATGCCGAGCTCAAAGTGCGTTGATGCTCGGTAAGTTGGCCATATTCAGCCTTACATTGTATTATGTTAAATCGAGATGTAGCTCAACCATCTGGTGTTTCAGTGGCCGGGTTGGCGATGGTCTGGAAGGTGTGTTGTTGCAATGTCCTACCTTCTAATCATGTGTTGACTATTATATGAACACATAAATGTAGGTTTGGAGCCTCGTGTGGAATGCTAAAACAAATGCTGTAGCATCAAAAGAGCCGTTCTTGCATTCAGCGGTAGTAAGTACGACGATTGGAATGGTTGAAGTGTCTCACAGCACCTATATTGTAGCTTTTGGGCTCACCTTGGCTTGTGTGGGCTCTGGAGGCGGCAGCATTTGCTGGTTTACAAACGGGCTCGTGCATACATCGCATAACATTCTACTGTATCTCTGACAATCAAGCTCTTGGTGAGTTCCACTAGCATATATCCAGTCTCTGTGGTATAGAAGATGCAATAATAGGCGTCGCTTCGGGTGTATTTGCTGCTGTATTACTGGTCCTTTGCCTGTTTTTTCAAGGTATGGATCCCGTCATAAACCTTTCCGGCATCCAATTTTAATTACTTCAAAGCATGGACCGTAATCATAGTGTACCGACGATATCGGGAATCTCGCCGCCTAGGCCGTGCCGAGGTGGGCGAGATTTCGCTCCCATTTTTTGTTCGAATTATGACTTTTACACTCATTGTCATGGTACGCTGATTTGTTGACGCTTCACTCATGAACATGCTGATGGATAGCGTAGGTCGCTTTAGTGTTGTGTTTCATTGCAACCTCAACGTTTGCGCTGGAGGTCCCAGACATTATAGTCTCCTCTATTGGAGTTCTGATGTTCCTCATATTCGGGAGTCAGCGAGATGTTTTCGAAGCATGGGGAGTCACAGGCCTGTCGTCTCACCACATCAACTCTGAGGGTGAGGCAATTGAAAAGGGCTCGATGCATGAGGAAAATTCGTTATCCCATCCATCTTCAACTCGAGACTCGCCAATCTCTATATCATTTGTAGAGCCCCTATCTTTTCGGCGACCCTCGATCCACGTCTCCCAACCTGGACTCTTGCCTACCAAGTCGAATTTCGACGACAAGCCGGTAGAAACAGCATTGCCCCTCCATGTGCACAAGTAAAACGAGTGTTCGTGACAGCTGTGTCGGGTTTTGGATCGATGTACCCCAATTGTACCGGATGTAGCCCCAACTCAATCCCAATACTGATTCACTTATTGGTTGCCGTCCGCGACTCTTCGCTCCAATATACCAGGCTTGCACAAAAGATCGCCATATCAAATCCACTTGAAGACACCAGTACCATCGAGTTCATGTGAGCTGTTTCAGTTGAATGTTGTTTTTGTAGGCATCTTCACGGTGTCAGTGTTTAACGTCAAAGCACGCATGCATGCATTTCAAGAAGACGTGGGGAAGCACACAAAGTTTTGTCGAGCACAGTACACGCATCCGCCGAGCGCTACTACCCAGTCTGCTCGAGTGCATTCGTTCTTATCAGTCTGTTCCAGAGACTCCTGCACCAGTATCTAAATTATATCGAGTGCTCGAATCAGACGCATGCACCAATTGGTCAAACTCTAAACTAAACAACCACAGCAAGAGTTCTTGGCAAGACCGGTACCTCCTCCGAATGCACGCGACTCACATCATAACTGTTGGAGCACCAAGACCAGAAATTTGCCGTATGTTTCATATGGCGTCTCGACATCGTTTTCCGCAGGTGCTCGGCGTTTTTGACGTGCATATCTTGGCGTTTATGAACGCCAGCATGTTCTCGCATGACCCGATCTCACTTGTGGCGGTGCACGGAATTTCGACACAGAATCCAACGCCCCACCCAGTTCATCATATCGGAAACCGGAACGACCGCCCGTGCACTGTTTTACATTTTAGGCAAGATGAGGCTCATGGTCAACTGATCGAGGATTATATCAGGACTCTTGGCTTGGCTTCAACAGACGGACAAATTTTCAACTAGTTATGACAATGTACTGACGCCGTATAGTTTTAAACGCGTCGTACACCACCAATTATAGCTTGTCCCACCCGACCACTCCCTTACTCCCGCATATCCCCTTGCCTGCTGCTGTGTAGCGCGGCCTCTCTTACCTTCGCTTTCCTTATACCTCTTATTCCTTGAGGCACGGGTGACGGAACAAGTGCACAATTAGGCTTAAGTTGTTGAACTCTGGTCACCTCCTACCCAAGACGGCTCACAAGATCGTTGTATTCAATTCGCATCCATGCCTGTTGATGCTGCGCGAGTGATGTATTTTGCGTTTCAGGTAAACTTGGAAAGCCTGTTTAGACTTTCTTACTGACAGCCTTGGTGTGTTCATAGCTAACTGGGCTGGTAGCGCTCCCCATTCTATCTGGCACGTTCTTATTGTGTCCGTCTCTCAGGGGACATCCCACAGTACCCAACAATACTCTCATTTGGAGTATATACAAATGCTACATCAACGCTTGAATACTAATTATATGGCTTGACAGCGTTTTCTTGCGTCGCCAGCTGTTTATTGTATGCACCCTTTCAGCTACGTTTAAGCATCGCACTGATATATACCTTTGTATTTAAGGCTTTTTGCTGGGCAATTGGATGATCCCAAGCCTTCAGGGGCGCTATGCCGCGCTCAGAGCGCGCTGATGCTAGGTGTGTTCTCAACCTTTGTTCTCACATCCCATTCGAAGCAACGCCTACTATAGCTCATCCATCCGGGGTTTCAGCTGCCGGCCTGGCGCTGGTATGGAAGGTGAGCGTACACTCCCACTTGATCGTTTCTGCAAAGTATCAACTGATTCCGCTAGGTTTGGAGTTTAACATGGGATGTTGGTGGAAGTTTTGTAGTTCCATGGGAACCTTTTTGGAATAAGCTCGCAGTAAGTCAAATAGATGTATGGGGCTTGCTTGATTTTTGATTGCATCATGACAGCTTTTGGCATTCCCTTGGGTCGTCTGGGCTATCGAAGCTATTGTTTTTGCCAAGCTTCAAACCGGTTCAAATATACATCGGGCAACTTTCTACTGTATTTCGGACAGCCGAAAACTTGGTAAGCTACCTAATTTTACATATTTAAATATAATAAGCTAAGGCAGCACCATCGTAGGCATTGCATCGGGTACACTCGCCGCTGTACTTTGCATATTCACTTTGATCTTTCAAGGTGCGATGCATAGTATATTACATTTTAACCATCTAAACAAAGGTTCGGTAGCCTGGACAATCATACTTGTATATCGACACTACCACGAATCACGTCGCTTAGGGCGCGAGGAAACGGGAGAGATCTCTGCAGCATTTTTCGTCCGAGTCGTGGCGTTTACGCTCGTTATTATTGCAAGTGACCTGTTCTGGCTCACGGCTATATGCGACTGAACATTTTGTGTAGATCGCTTTAACGTTATGCTTGATTGCTACTTCGGGATTTGCATTCGAGGTACCAGACATCGTAGTCTCCTCAATTGGGGTCCTCATGTTTCTTATATTCGCAAGCCAGAGGGATGTCCTTGTGGTATGGCGCGTAATGGCCCCGCGCTCTCGCTACTCCGACTCTGAAGATGACGCGGCCAATGCCGTTGACAGACAATCGACGCACGACCAACCAAGGTCATATCTATCGCCTTCTCGTCATATTCCAGTTGTACAGCTTCCTACAGAGCCTAGAGCCGTTCACTTTTCGACTCAGACATCTGGTATAGAGCTTTCTACTATTGAATCGCGATTCGGTGAGTCTGTCAGCGAGTCCAAGTAGCTATACCATATGGTCCATGTGATGGTTTTTGTGCAATCTACGATTCTCCTTCTAGTTGTACTCGTTCGAGACTATAATATAATATGAGACTCATAATCCATCGTTTTTGTGGTAGCCAATCCGCATCCAGTTCACTCAAACCCTCCCTGAGCAACCCAAGCATATCATCGTAGTGTTTAGTGTACGAAGCGAATCTGTTTGCTGTGGCATCTTGTTTGTTGGGTTCACATTTACATTCCTCCAAGCGCAACTTTAAACGCTACAGTTTTATCAAGCGCCGATATTGAACCAATGCGAGCGCCAATTCAAAATCTGGCCATTCGACAACGACTTACAAATTACTCAATCATGGCCAAGACCACAGAGTATAGTATGGCGAGCTCCTATATGAAGTCATCAGCCCTTGGTGTGATTGACCGATGGCCGAAGTAATTTGAGCTCAGATGTATTCGTCCATCCGACTCGAACGTATCGATTTTGCACCTCTTGGTAGAGAGACGGACCTTAAGGGACCCAAGCAGTAATCCAGGTTTGCTGGTGATTTCCCGAATCTTTGTACTACCGGAAAAACCTAGAGGTTGAAGGGATACTTGAACGCCAAACCGTAATAACGTACCAACTAATCCAAGCAACGGTGAACCAAATCCAGACACTATAGCAGCATCGCTAGTATGATAAATGGCCGTCAAAGACTAGAGGCTCGTATTTCCAGGGGAACCTGTGGGTATTGTATTTTCAACGCCTGTGAACATGACTACCGGCTAGATTGAGACGGCTTTAAAGCACCGTGATTTGAATAGAAACGCTGAGCGAGTTCCAGGTTTACTTATTCCCGAGGCAATTAATGTTTCCTATTCACTAATACAAGTACATGTGGTTATTGGACGCATCGTGGGAGACGGCTTTATGAGACCTGTTGTTTCTTGAATTGCTGTCAGGTCGAATTATAGCCAGAAATAGGGATTACTTACTAAATCACTATTTAATCGCTAGGTAAGTAAGCGGCTAGTGGTGTTCGTTTCTCGACGCTGAACCATGTGGCGCGTCGCCTTCATGATTCCTATCGCGTTCATTCTTTTTTCCACTTTGCGATTTCTGTTTCCTACACTCCTCGCATAACCCGCCGTGTGTTTCTACATCGCGTAGTTCTAGTCCGCAGCTTGTGCATAGTGTGATCTGGGGTATTTTATTACCCTGGTTCAAGCAATGATCTCGCCTTCCCTTTGACCACGTCCTACTGGAACGGTCAGAAAGAGGCTAACTTAAGAAGCCGAGAAGATCATCGACTGACTCGGGATATTCTTCAGGCCTATAATAGCACATGATTAGTCGGAGTTTATGTGTAGGGTTTACAGGAACCTACGGACATGTTCCACTATGTTTCTGGCGCTTTTTGAACAAGATATATTAAAGTTCCGCGACGGAGGAGGAGGGCAGTTTCGCTTGGTTTTATTACAAGGCCAATATATAAGTGATGTGCAGCGATGGAGAGATAAGGTGATAGGGGTTAGATGTCATGGGTGCATCAACAGACGCCGGCATGTCACTCCGGCCGTTAATCGAACTCAACAGGTACCTATCGATGCACTATTGCGGCGAGCAACGCGAGAAATGGGAACCGTTTCGCTCACAAGGGAGCCGAGGTTTGATATGCAGTGAAGGTCCGTGTGCTTTGTCAGAAAGCACGACACAACTACTAGCCTACCTATGTGACGCCCATTAGACGCCCTGTTCATTTTAACTACTCATTGACTAACGCCTACGGCTTCTAGGTACACACAGACTATATCTCTACAACGAATCCATTTCGATGATATACTTCAAGAGAACGACGGGAAACACGTCTATGAACGTTGGGTGTTTGTGTGGTCGTCGGACAAACTAATGCTCCGTGCATCATGATGTTATACTTCCATTAGCTTTAGTTGAAACTACGCTAGGTATCATTCTATCGTGGCTTATAAGAGCCAAAATAACTCGACGACCTTATTTATTGGAAAGAAAGTAATGCTATCAACTACTCCGGATTGGGGGGTAATTAGTTGGAAGATCCATATTACCCTCGCACACTCTCTTTCATACTCTCAAGTGGCCATATTTTTAAATAAGTTTCACCTTTATATAATCGCAGGGCACATTTATGTCGGCGATGGTGACGCATACACTCACCGAATCGGATCGTGCGTAACGCCGTTACGTTACTAATAAAAGTGGTCAACACTTATCTCACTCAAATGAACCGACCCAGCCACCACTTTGATAACCCCTAAAGGCCCGAGACCCCTGTGTCACAAGAACATATAAGCTCTACTGGTAGATAATCTGGATAGCTTGGCCTGGCGGTGAACTGGAATTGATCGACGTAGTTTGCAACTCTCTACTGGCGTCATTGTCTTTTCGGGACGAGGACAAGTGAACGATTGAATATGCCCGTCTGGAGTGCCCCTCGACTAGCCTTGTCTCGTTTCGAGAATGCAACGCCGACTTGTGTTCGCCATCTCGTTCGTAGAATATCTTCGAACCCACACTCGGACGTGTTTGAAGAGTCGGAAGATATCCTTGCCAACGTCGCAAAGCGTAAACGAACGGCAGAATGGAAACGGAGGCAGCATGTACGCCTCCACATAGTTGGACCTAGGCTTCGCCTCACCTATTTATATAGGGTAATTTCTTAGATCACATCATAGTTCAAGCTCGGGGAGGTACGCATTGCTGGGCTACCTGCGATTTGCGAGACTCATTGGCACGTAAGGTCGTGGAGGTGACGGGTGTGTTGCATTTCATCGCGAAAAATTCAAGCCGTTTGGTCCGCCGTCTGGGGGCAACGGGGGACGTGGAGGCGATGTTTACATTTTGCCCACGCCAAACCTTACATCTCTATCGACCGTTAGCAAGCGTGCTCGTGCGGGGGCAGGATTCCATGGCCAAGGCACATGGCAGCACGGAAAGAAGGGCGAAGATCTGATCATTCGCGTGCCGCTCGGAACGGTCGTTCGAGAAATCGTGGACAAACGCCGACCAAGAGACGCTTGGGAGTCTGAGGAAGAGTCGCTCGAGGGACTTTCTGAGGAAGAGGCAGAGAAACGGCGATTGGAGAAACGATGGGTGCATTATCCGTTGCACGAAGAGTCTAATCTGATGCGAGACGACTTTCATGCTGCCCAATCGGCGATCGAACGGGAAGAGCGAGCACAGAGGCGGGCGATGATGGCCAATACGCGCGACCCTATGCATCTAGACCTCGCGCATCCAATGTCTTCTTCTGCTCTGTCCTCCCACCCGAGCTACAACCGAAACATAGATCCCGAAAAAGGGTACCTCGTTGCATCAGGCGGGGCAGGCGGATATGGAAATCCTTATTTTCTCACATCTACAAACCGATCGCCTAAATATGCGACACGAGGGCACGACGGCGAGCGAGTCGCACTCGAGCTCGAGCTCAAACTCTTGGCTGATGTCGGACTAGTGGGACTACCCAATGCGGGAAAGAGCACACTCTTACGCGCATTAACAGACTCTAAAGCCGAAGTAGCGCCCTATGCGTTCACCACGCTTAACCCCCAAGTCGGGATCGTACGAGTCTGGGACGACGGATCGTTTACGAGTCCCGAACGAGGTACAGTTCTCGACACGAGCGAACAAGCGCTCTCATCATCCTCATTCTCATCATCCTCGGAACACAGACTCAAATCGGTCGGGGGTCTACACACCGAACGCGTCCGGTTCACGATCGCAGACAATCCGGGTCTAATCGAGCACGCGTCTGAAAACGTCGGGTTGGGGCATTCGTTTTTGCGCAGCATCGAGCGCTCGCTCGTCCTCGTTTACGTTCTCGACTTTTCTGCCCCAGAGCCTTGGAAGGATTTGCGCATATTGCACGACGAACTCGAGGCGTACCAGCCCGGATTGCCGTCCCGTGCTCGACTGGTGATCGCCAACAAGGCTGACTTGGTGCCTGGGGAGAGCAGGGACGAGGAAATTGCGGCTCGGGAAAAGCTTAGGAGGTTACAGGATGCGGTGGCAGAGATGAGCTGGGAGGACGGTGGACAAACGGAGCCGATGGAGGTTATTGCGATTTCGGGCAAGCACAGGCAAAATCTTCAACGTGTCGTCTTGCGCATGACTCGATGCGTGCAACTGGCACGAGCGCGCGCAGAAGAGGAGGCGCGGGAGAGGCCTGCGTTGGAATACGAGATTGATTGGTAGCTCTATTGTGCTCTGGGGTATCGCTACACTGTTTTTAGCTCGAATCTATACATAGCCTCCAACTCTATGTCGGCACGCCTGGCACCTTGCTGGCAGCTTTCAACGATAGGAACGCGTTCCACGGGATATTAACCGCATTTACTGCGAGTAGGCGATGTTGGAGAGGGACAAACTGTGTCGGGTATCAGTCGTTGCTGCATATACCCACGCACACACTAGATCAACTTGCCGCCTGGAAACAATTTCATCGGTCACTATTCTCATTTCACTGGTAAGCACGCTTACCATGTTTATGGTCTGAAACGGAATAAACAACCCCTACACGCAACGCCACGCCATCAGTCCATGTTCGCTTCGCGCTTTAACGCGCAAACTTACCCAATTCGCAACCAACGTATCCTTGTATGACTGGCATAGCATTCCAACATTAAGAACCCAACTTGTGCTTCGACTTCTTCGACTCACCGTCTCCAACTTGCGCTTCACGTCATCTATCGACTTGCCTTCCATGAGTGTCGTACATCCGAAAAATAACCCGATGGCAAATGGGGCAAACGCAAACTGGTCCAACGCGACCTGTCATGGTGCGGTCAGGGGCTGTGTCCATGATGCGTGGCTGAAACGAGATCATGAAACACCGCTTGTTGCACACGGACGTTTTTGGTTGTCGAGGGGATACAGAGAGAGCGACATGCAAAGTAGGAATCGTACTCAACTCGAGACGCAACGAGCGCAGGCTTAGACTTGATCGGTAACCGGTCGAGAATCTAACCGGCACACAAACAAACGGGAATACGAACGGGAATTGGCCAGGATTCGGAGAAATGCCATAAGCGATAGATATAAAAAGAAACAAATGTCGTAAGTTAGTTTATGTTTGCCAAGGCCAACTCTGGAGAAATCGTGGGCGAAAGAAAAAGAGAGGATGGGGGTGTCGGGTGTCCTCCGGAGTGTGTATGCTGGTTTTCCTGAGGTGGCGGTGCGTGGCCACGGCCAGCAACGTTGCCGCGGGTGCAGGGTCAGGTACGACCGTACGGCAGCGCTAGAGTGAGATGGGTATAGAACGGCTGACCTTGTACCTGGACTTGCGTTAGTATAGGACTTAAGACCGCGGAGAATAGCAAAAAGGTAGGATATGACGCGCGGGAATAGACTGATAGGTAGGTATCGAGATGGGCATGCGGGTAAAGGTTGAGGAGGTGATGATGCAGGGGCGTACGAAAGGTAATGTATGATGGTCTAGGACGGATATGTGGGATAAAGTAATTTTTAATGTCTGCCGAACACGCCTATTTTTGCCCTAGCACCTGCCCACCCATGTCGAAGCGAAATACGGTATGGTTGGGGTTGAGAGGAGACGCGCACCATTTGACGACGATGGGAGCAAACACGCCTCCGCCATAGAGGCCGAGTCGACCAGTACGCACCCAGTCGTGCTTGTCGAGTCCGCGCCGATCGACGCCTTGTTGGGCTACAATGTCACCGACGGCGAATAGTGCGGCCGTGGTTA
Source organism: Ceratobasidium sp. AG-Ba (assembly GCA_016906575.1). Classification (NCBI taxonomy): domain Eukaryota; kingdom Fungi; phylum Basidiomycota; class Agaricomycetes; order Cantharellales; family Ceratobasidiaceae; genus Ceratobasidium; species Ceratobasidium sp. AG-Ba. The sequence goes on from CP059639.1 coordinate 1,737,871, forward strand.
TCTGGGATAAATAAGGAACAAATGAGTTTCGGGTATAGGGGCCGATTAGGGTTAGAGTTAGTGGGTCGAGGGACGCACACAGGGACCCAGGAGCGGGCGCCGGTTCATGAGACGGGTATAAGCTTGCATGCTGTCGCGTGAGACGTGGTCGACGTCGTGGAATGGATCGCCGCACGACTGCACGTGACGTCAGTGGCATTTTGATTTCATTTAGGTTAAGCACGGTGCCGAAATAAACAAATCCCGCCCATCGATGGTGCTTCCCCATGCGTCAGTGACCAATGGGTATGGATCGATCTCTGGCCGCAGTTGAGAGGTTAGGGTCAGGGAAGCCAATCTGGGATATGACACCCTGTGATGAGAGTGATGGGGGTAATTGCGCGTTTTTTATTTGTTCTGGAATGGGATAACTTATTGGCCTCGGCTTCGGGAAGCAGTGGGAGCGATGCGGGAAGCCATGTGCAACTTGGGTTCTGCAAGTGTAATTTTCAGCACTATGCAGGCTTGCCAGTGCCTAGACGTATTTCAGCAGCCCGTATGAGATCGTAGATCCCCCTGATGTCCACTGGCAGCCCAGAACCCCCAAATCAAGACGGAAAACAAGAGGGAATAGCGCGTGTAGACGGGCAAGAGGTATGGCCCTCGGCCCCACCCGTTGCGCTGCTGCACGCTGGCAGGATCAATTAACGGGGCCGGGGATCAAACGGGGAAAGTTTGTACGTTAGGTGTTTGCCTGTTTGGCGATAGGGGTGCGACTTTTGTGCGTCGTGCCCGTCTTGTGCGACTGAGCAGTACAGAAGACGGAGAATGTCGAACACATCGAAGACAACCATGACTCAGTGCGGGTGGGTGAGTGGGGGACGGGGTGTATGCGCGACGGCAGGGGCTTGGCACATGCGGTCATGGCACGTGCGGGGAGGGGGGACACTAAAGCTCGAAATGGAAGTGGCCCATCCGAGTGACTGGGTCGGCTTGGAATGTGCAGTGCCGCGGCGCCGGAGAGGGTTTCTGGGGGGCGTATAGATGCGCTGGACGGCTGCTGCTCCCCACCGCCATGGACAACAAGGACGGTATCGTCGACGCGCCGCACGAGCCGCACGACAAGGCCTCGGCGTGAGTCATATTCCCTCTGTCGACGGCCATGACTGATTTACCCATGTCCAGCGGCATCCGCTCTCGCATCACCGTCGTCTGTGCCGAGGTATGTGTTTCAGACGAAAGAAACAACAACGCTGACGACCGCACAGTGCAAACGACTCAAACTGAAATGCGACCGACGAGCGCCGTGCTCGTCCTGCGTCAAGCGCGAAACGACGGCCCGCTGTGTATACTCGGCCGCAGCTGCAGAGAAAATGTGAGTTTCAGCTATCGTTTGGTCTAGACGTCAGCTGACGAGTCGACAGTGACGTGCAGAGCTTGCACAACCGAGTCTCCGCGCTCGAAGAGTCCTGGCGCTCATGGACCAACACCCAGCCAGGCCAGACCCCGACGATCCCCCCGCCCCACGGCAACCAGAACAACACCCAACCTCCACCCCCACCCCCACCGCCCCCAGTGATCGTCGCAGCCGGCCCAGACGACGTTGCCTCGGCGCTCGTTGGGCTCGATGATGTTTCCGCGCTCTGGACGGCCCATCTCGGGCTGCACTTGCCGCACATCCCCCTTCGGCCTAGCACCCCAGACGATACAGACGATGACGATAACATCGACGACACCGAACTTCCCCCCTCTCTCGTCCATGCTCGCCAAATACCGACCTCGTCCCGGACAGGCGTCACCCGGGCCCATGTCCAGATGCTCCCACCCCGGGCCGTTCGTGCGGCGCTCTGGGCAGCTGCAGAGCGAGCGATAGGCCAACACACGGGCCTCGCACCCCGTGTGCGTGCGAGATTCGAGCGAATGTGCGACGTACTCGAGGCAGGCGACCGATTAGGACCGGCCGGACGAACCAAATGGCCGCTGAGCTTGTTCGCAGTCGGTACGGCCGGCCTGGCCATTGGTGCACAGGTCGTGGCCGAATCCGATGGCGGGATTCCTCTGCCCTCGACCTCGCAAACACCCAGCTCGAGCTCATCCTCGTCTCATTCCCATTCGCAACACCCTTCCCCCATTTCTCCGGGCAGCCACTCCCAGCTGCCCTGTTCGCGGACACTTGCTGCGTTATCGATCCGTGCGCTTTCCCCCAACGGTCAGGACACCGACTCGGTCCTCGCCGCGTTGCTGCACGCCGCGCGAGGGACCCTAGATGGTCGTCCGAGGATCGTACCCAGGGTCTGGCCGGATGTATGTCGTGCGGTGGGGGTCGCCAGGGGTATGGGCCTTGGCGTCGATCGGGTTGACGGAGGTGGGAAAGACGAGCTCGCGGACTGGAGACGACGAGTCTGGTGGGAAGTGTATTGCGCCGATTTGTGAGTACTCTATTGTTTTCCCGATTCGCAGGATGCCATCTTTTTGGGATTTATACGAGTCTTCTTCGGACTGTGACGATGGTTTTTTGTACTGTTCACTGATCTCGACAATGTGCTGCGCGACAAACGTGAATGCTAACTCGATCTTGCACACACAGGTTCACGTCCGATTACATCGGTCTCCCACCCTCGATCGACGATGCGACCTTCTCGGCCGCGCTACCGAAAGGCGAGGACGGGAGAGATGAAGAAGACCACGGAGAGGAGGACAAAGATGACAGCTTGGCGTACTTTGCGCTCAAGTGCCGGTACGCTTATCTCCGTCCTTTGTTCACCCATCTGCTAATCGACCCGTCTTGTCCGCTAGCCTCGCTCAATTAATCAAAACGCTCAAACGCCGTCTGCTCGACGAGCGCCCGCTCCCGCTCGAGGGCGCCGCCTCGATGGAGCGCTCGATTGGCGAATTCATGCGCGACCTCCCGCCCACGTGGAAGCTCGACATGAGTCAACCAGCCTCGTCGATCATGGGTCTCCGAGAAGACGAAGCAGCGATCATGGTCCAGCGATGCGAACTCGCGACCGCGGCGAATTCGCTCATCCTCAAAGCGTACCATCCGTTCCTGAAGCAGTCCATCTCGAGCTCGTCCGAGCCGTTTGCGTCGCCGCATCAGGCTGCGTTGGCGTGTAGTAATGCTGCGCATGCGCTCATCCATGCGTCGATTGCTGCGCATCATTTGTTGCCCCGGACACGGCCGTATGCGTTTGCGAAGCAGTTGTTTGGCGGGGCGGTCGTTGCGGCGAGTGTGGCGATCAATGCGCCGACGGGGATGTTTGCGCGCGTTGCGTTGGATGATGTGCGGGGTGCGCTTAATGTGTTGCGAGAGTTGGACATGTGGTGTGGTGCTGGGGGTATGCGTATCGAGGGTGTCGCGGGCGAGGCGGTTCGCATCGTCGAAGTGCTCGTCGGCAAGGCCGAATCCGCGATGGGTGTGGGATCGAACGGGGTGTGCGGGAAGCGAAAGCGTGGGCATGATGCTGCGACTAGCGCTGGTGACGAGGGACTCGGGCTCGGGTTCGAGATGCCGTACGTTGGACCTGGTGTGGTCACCTGCGAGGGCGAGTGCGGGGACCACGAAAAGGATGTGCCGCAGGTCCCGCCGATGCGAGACGCCACTGTCCCTGCGCTCCCTCCTCCTGCTGCCAGTGGGATTCCGCACATTCCGCCCGCGATGCCTCCGGTCGAACCGAAACCCAGGCGGGACGCAAAGCCGGTCAAGGTTTCGCCGTATCCGAGGATCGGGGTCCGTGTCCGGACGAACAAACCTCCGGGTGCGAAGATGGCCAGGAGTCGGGCCGGGTCGAGTGTCAATGGAGAGAGGAGTCCGTCTGGAGGTGCGGTCGGTGTGCCGTCTCAGCAGCCGCAGCAACAGCCGCAACAGGCGAGTCCGTTGGCTCAACCTCCCCAACAACCGCCTCCTCAAACGCCTTCTCTCCAGATGACGGTCCCGCATCAACCTCCGCCTCAACCCCAGCCGACGCTCCAGGTTATTACGGAACAACCGCCGCCTCAGGCACAAGCGTATAATACCGATTATACAGGCTACACCGAGCAGCCGTACGCGATGCCTTATCTGATGAATACACCCGCAACGCCGACCTATCCTCGCGAGTTTTACGGCGGATACGAGTACGCGCCTGCTCCTCAGCCTACAAACGGAATGGATATGATGATGGGCGAGTACGCCAAGGACGTTTCGGTCCCAGACTTGGTCGTTGGCGAAGGTCAACAACCGGGGTGGTATAGACAACAACAAGCGCAGCAGCAACAACAAGCGTCGACCGGGTCGGCGCAACAGACTCAGACGGGCGGCCCGTGGAATGGGAGCTTTGACGCGCCTGGATGGGACACGCGTCGATAGACGTGAACTTCCAGTCTCTGTGGCCGTTGTACACGATTTTAGGTTCTTTCTTGGTTATCTATTTTTGTTATGACGTGACGTTTCTCTATCGGTTTTTCTCTCGCTCTCTCTCCTGTTTGTGTCACCCTTACTATCTAGCTGTCTCTCTGTCTCTGTGATGATATCCTGTGTCTTGCTCTTTTTTCGTTTGGTCTTGTTCTTTTTCTTATACACTGCGCTTTTGTGTTTGAATCGTTAAACATGAGATGGGTTCAACCCCTGTGTGGCTAGTGCAAGTAGTGGCGGTTTGAAATTCGGCGCTTAAAAGATGTGGTTAGCCGCCTGCTGCTTGGTTCGTACCTCGACCTGGACTGGTTTGTTGTCGCACAATGCCCAGAGATTCGACTTGTTCGAAGAGGGAGCGATGATGGAGCTAGTACAGGTACCTCTTCGCTGGCCGCTGCGCGGCTGCTTTCCTACTCGTTTGTTCTCACTGGGAACAGTGCCCGTGTCGACCCAAACCGGGATCACAAACGGCCATCCGCCCGCTCTCGCTCATTACTCGTGTCCATCTCCGCAGTGTGGCTTCATCGTACACAAGCACGGCATGCGCCTGCCGTCTTAGGGCGGGGGTATGATCCAGACTGATGATCCCCACGAGGTGGAAGCGGGTTCCCGGTGTGGGCCAGATATGGAGGCTGAGTACAGCACGGCTTGTCGTTGTCGCTCTCATAGGTCAGATCGGACTGCTTAATTGATGCGTCCGGCGAGTGGATGGCTGAGTAAACGAGGCAGTCTGGTCGTTGGTTGAAGAGACCGGGGTTAATTTTTGGATGATTTAGACCCTTTTAGGTCTTGGTTTATGGTTCGTCGCGATGGATTGGTGTTTAGTAGATATGTTTAATGTATTAATACTTTTGTGTTGCTGTCCGACTCCCTTGGCCCGGCCTGTGCAACACTTAAAAGCCCTCTTCCACATAAGTAACCTGTATCGAGGTGATACAGCATTTGGCGAACTTTGCATAAATCTATTACTACCTAGCGCGTTTGATTTCTTTGTGCAAACCGTGTTGTCTTTGTTCGCTTCAATGGTTCAACATACGAGTGACACGGTGTGCTTGTTCTTGTTGCTTCCGATCGTCTGTATAAAGTCACACGAGTCCGAGTGCACTTCGTTAGTTCCTCAACAACCCGCCGTCTCCCCACCACATATGCCCAGAGATCCAACCTATTGAGGAGGGCATGGAGAAATCAAAGGCGACATTGCGCTGGTTACGACGGGGCCGTTCTCCTGCCGCTTCATTCCTTATATTTAGGAATGGCGCCCATCTCCGCCCAAGAGGGTTCGTAAACAGCCACCTGCCCACGTATGATTGTTTTAGGTATTCCGAGCTGGGCTCCATCGGGTCTATGATGCAGGGCAATAGCGGCGCGTGGGGGCAAGCAGAAATACGACCGGAGCGGGGTACTCTTGGCTTGAATCGGTGACCCCCTGCTAGCCCGCCTGTGCGTTGTAGGTATCAGACAGCCTTGGTTCGGTGTACTGCGAGCAGTTGGACGTGGTCAACGGGTGGTGAGGCAAGCGAGGCGGTTTCGTTGCCAGTCGTACAGACACTGGGTTTCCTTCCAGTGTCGAGGACTAATTTTTCGTTTTTTTGGACCTTCCAGGTCTTGAATTGTGCACATGTTAGTTATATACCACTTCCATATACAATCAAGTGCCATGATATGCCGGTTGCGTTGTCTTGCACTTTAGAGTGGTTCAACAGGGAATGTAAAAGAGGTACGCGATTGAGGGATGACATTTGGCTTCCCCAGCAAGCTGCTTTGAGCTTTCGAAAGTATTGCTCGCTTGGGGTACATGTGATGATACATAATAAGCGTAATATCTTTCAACCGTTTGGCCGAACTGTTTTGGTGGCGATACTTGCTTGTCTTTGCTATGCCTGGTGGCTATAAAGTGATGCCAAGCTTTGTCTGTTCCTTAACCCTGACCACTTCGTCACTACGGAAGCCCAAAGATTCGATCTTTCGAGGAGGGCGTGGTGGCATATGAATTGGTATGGTATATCCACTGGCGGCAGCAGGATTGCTCTCCAGCTATTTCGTTCCTGTGTTTGGAACGGGACCTGTCTTCACCCAAGATGGGTTGCAAACAGCCACTCGCCCGTATATGTCTGCTAATGGCTATCCAATAAGCACAATGTCCGCTTTGCAATTCATAGCTTGGGTTGGCCTCCTCCTGAGGAGGTCGACGATCTAGTTCGGGATCTGGAGATGGGTGCCCAGGGCTCGACTAGATGCTGGTTACAGCACAGGCCATGTCCCATCGCTTTGTTGTTCCTTGTCGGATAGGCAAACTGGTAGTCATTGGGACCTAACGAGTGTCTATGCAAGCGAGGTGATTTTGTTGTCCGCTATGGAGGTACTTGGGCTTGGGCTCAGGTACGGTTATCAATTTTTCGATTGTTCCGTCCATTATTGGTTTGCTGCATGTCTTTATTTCTTATTTCGCTTCTATCATTATCCAGCCCGGTACAAATGGATCGCTTGTATCCCTACAGTTTCAATACGAAGGGGAAGCCCCAGCTCCTATGGAATCAAAAGAAGATTTGGTTTTGTTGTGATCAGTGGCTATCGACTATCATGCTGACCCTGCTCGGGACTCGATTCATCCCCCACCAGCACCGATTTATTGTTGCATGTGCCCGGAGACTCAATTCATCGACGAGGGCGCTTTGGTCGGGTTGGCATGCGGATAGCTGTTCGTTGACTGCGGCGCCAGTCGCTCTCCTGCTGTCTTGATCTTGAAGCTGGAGAACAGTGCGCACCCGTCTCTACCCTAGCGGGATCACAAACAGCCATCCACCTGCTTATATTCGCTTCAATTCCTCCAATACTCGGTTAGCTCTGCGCAAGAAACCGGTTCTATTTGACCAAAGCGGTAGCAGATGTCGGATAGTGGCTGCTGGAGGGCTGGGTGCTTCAGTGGCTCGAGTCGGAGGCTGTGATGATTATAGTCCCGTTGTTCTGCCTTGCTACGAGATTATGTAGAGAGCGGAGATGGATATGGGAGGCCCACGGATGTCTATGCGAGCGAGACGGCTGCCTTGTCGGACATGAAGGTTGCACTTGGTGTTATACCCATGTGATGGACCAATTTTTAGATCTTCCTGGCCTTCGTAGGCTTTGTAGAACGTGCCAATGCATCCCCATCGCCTTTTTATCATTACATAAGTCTGTCTTGAAACTACAGGGGTAACGTTGGCCTCGGGGGCACCGGTGTTAGCAAGCACTGGGGCTGATACGGAGGCACGTATTTTGTCTTGTTTTGTAGACAAAAATATGTCTCCGCGTAGAAATTCAATCGCTCGAAATGACCGGCGGCGGAAAGGTTTTCGCTCTTGTAATGACCCATGGCTAACAAGCTTCGTCTGCCCGAGTCTCAAGGCGAGCGAAAGCCATGTATCTGTTTGCTTACATTGTGGCACACTAAATTAGAGTTGTTTGGAACGCTTTGCTTCGAGGCCGCAAACACAACCTGTCACCTTCTGCTTTCATCCGCTAGCGGCCTCCTACTTCAACGCATTCAATTCGCTCTTCCTAAACAAGTTCATCCTGGAATCCTGGTTATGCTTCACAAAATGCTCTTGGGAGAGGATCGAGATAGTTTGGGAAATGTCAATCGGCAACCCTGCCTTCCTTAGCAAAGAAGTGGGCATACTTCTGTCCACGAAGAATCCAAATCCTACGTGTTCGCCGCTTGGTCTAATGTATCTCAAACCCTTGATGTCTGTTGGATAAAGCCATGAGATGATTCTGGCGGCTGTTCGCACCTGGGGTCTTAGTTGGACTATAGTAAACGGTACATACCGTGGAGTGATTTAGGTCAATCTTCGACCTTGATCCCCTTCACCGCGAGCTGAGACAACTACTGGCTGAAAACCATGGAAGTAGATATTATATTTGCAGGGGGTGAGTTCGACGCCATTTCTTCCAAAAATCGGCTAACAGCCACTCAGGTGGTGCTTCCGGTAATGTAGCGAGTTGACCCAGAGAGATCGTAGTGATAACACATGCCCTAAAGCGTGCGTTGCTGCTGGTCGGCTTGCTGCAGCAAACCCAAGGCTCGAGATCGCGTTGATCGAGCAAGGTCCCAATAACCTTAATGATCCAAGTGTTACTACGCCGGCGCTGTTCCTGAGTCATATGGCCCCAACCAGCAAAACTGCGTGAGTATACGTTTCTGGTTAATTTTGCGTTGTGCTGATGGTCGTCAGAACCTTTTGGCAAGGGAACAAGTCTGATGGTTTGAACGGGCGTAGCCCGACGGTACCGACAGGTACGAGGATATCCTGCATCTCATAGAATCCCCCCAAACTCACGCTTAAACACTTAGGGCAAGTGCTCGGCGGGGGTTCTAGGTAAGCTCTGTTATACTGATTAGGCCACGCAGCTGTTTGAACTATCACCGGCTTCTTAAAGTATCAACCATCTGATGTCAGTAAATCGCTGAGTCTTTAGCATTATCTGGCTAATAACTCCCCCTTCATTGACAGGTATGCTCGTGGATCCGCATCGTACGCCTATGCATAACCGCGTTCCTCGTTCGAGTCCTAATCCAATATTTTTCTAGAGATTACGACGACTGGAATACTCCTGGATGGACGGCCAACGAACTCCTACCACTGCTTCGCAAAGTAAGCAGAGTATTGGATTCATATTTTATGGGTCGTCCAATGAGGTTCTTACTAGTTAGAGACATATCATCTGGCCGCTGGGCGTGGAACACACGGCTACGATGGCCCAGTACATGTAAGTCCTATAGCTTAAGTCGTCTCCCAACAATTGTTGAGATTGTTGTTGGACAGGTTTCATATGGAGATCATTACGCAACTGTCGCGAAAGAATATCTCGATGTAGCAGCAAAACAAGGGATCCCGCTAGTTGAGGATAAAATGGACTTAAATACTGGACATGGATCCCAGGTATGTCATTAAAACTTGAAAGGTTGACGCATATATCTAAATTCGTCTATTTAGCGTTGGGCGAAATGGATTGATCCGGAGGTGGGCTTCCTAAGAGGGATTGTAATCATTGTTCATTGATCATGGTTATAGACTGGACGCCGACAAGATGCAGCGCATTGCTTCATACATCCCCTTAGAAATAACAAGTCTCTTCACGTACTCACTAAAACCAAAGTTTCTCGCGTTCTGTTTGATGGAACAGCAGCTACTGGAGTTGAGATCGTTGCCAACAAGGAGCAAGACGAGACCGCTGATCAAACGCCTCGGATAATCAGTGCCCGCAAACTTGTGATCGTATCTGCTGGTGCCATTGCGACACCGGGGATACTTCAGCGCAGTGGCATCGGTGCAGCGGATCGACTTGCAAAAATAGGAGTGGAGACTTTGGTCGATCTTCCTGCAGTTGGAGACCTACGAAGATCATACTCTCGTTTTATACCCCTCCTACGTCCCTGACGATATGGAAACCTATGATCCTCTCCTAAACCAGGACCCGGCCACCATGGAGAGATTAGCGAAACAATATGCATTCGGAAAAGGGATGCTAGCTTCGAATCTTATTGACGCGGGCGCCAAGCTACGCCCAAATCATGAGGAGCGGCAGAAAATGGGGAACGACTTCGACGAACTCTGGAAGAACTACTTCGAGTCTAAGCCGGACAAGGTACTCGTGAAGTTTTGTAGCGTCTCTATTTGAGTATTAAGCGATCTATCAAGCCCGTCGTGTTTCAAGCTATAGCTCACTGCTTCCCCGGGTGCGTGTTCATTGCTAGATCGTCCTTGACCTTAAAAACCAGCATTCGACGCTCAGGCCACGAGACATGATTCCCAGCACCGCGCGAATGATGAAACTAGGGAACTGTGGGACTTACGTCAGTATCCCTTGCTTTTGATTAGCGCTGGCCAATATTTCATGCTGACTTTCTGCCTTAGCCAACCTCACGCGGCTACGTTCATATCACCTCGAGCGACCCATATGCTCCTCCCGATTTTGACCCAAAATTGTTTGACAAATCAGTCGACATCGATGTTCACGTGTGGGCATACAAAAAGGGGCGGTACGTCGCTCATGCAAGTCCCACCATGAGGACCTAATAGTTATGATATTACAGTGAAATCGTGCGCCGTATGCCAAGCTTTCGGGGAGAATTTGCACCTATGCACCCGAAGTTCTCGAATGAGCGTGTCGCAGCTATCCCCAAATTTAAATCTCAACTTGACGTCTCAAAAATCAAGGATATTGTTTACACCGAGGAGGACAACGCGGCTATTAAAGCGCACATACGACAGTTTGGTGAAACTACTTGGCATTCGGTGTGTACTTATTGTGCTTGTCCATATTCTTTCCTTATAAGAGAAATTCGTTCCCAGTGTGCAACTGTCCCTATGAAACCTAGGGAGAAGGGCGGATGCGTTGACCCGCGTCTTAACCTCTATGGTACTGAACGGTTAAAGGTTGTAGGTAAGTACCCTTTACTGGCTATGTGATTCGAACAAAGATGCCCATGTAACTTGACAGACCTTTCGATCATGCCCGGAAATGTTGGCGCCAACACATATTCCACTGCGTTGCTGGTAGGCGAAAAGGCAGCAATATTGATATCCGAGGATCTGGGTCTCAATAGATCATCAACTCACTTTTCGTGACAAGGAATAGGGCTATGGCAACCTAAAACCACACGACGATAAGTAGTTGAAACATTGTAAATGAATTGTCGGCATAAATCCGTATATGATAATTGCTTATATGCGTGGCACGTGGCGACAAGTCGCAAACATTGCCTTTGCGCATAACCCCGATGTTGTCTATTTGAGCTTTTAGCTTGCATTAGAGCGTGTCTCCTCATAGGCGAGAGCAACTTTCAGTCTATATATGCGCGACTGCAACGCTGTAGCATAGGTAAACATGCGTCAATAAGTCCCGACCTTGGCTTCCAACTAACTTAAACGACCCACTTGAGCTTTTAAAGTGAAACTAGTCATTTGTATCTCATATATCGTTAAGTACGCTCACCCAGGTGGTCGTCCCATGGGCCCGGAATAGGGGCTGAATTACGTTATGGATTGGCGTCGGTGACCCCAGCACCACCGAGGTCCAAGTTCGGGCATAAGAAACTCCCTTTTACGGAAAGCCTAGAATAACCGCCACGCATACGGCGTATAAAAAGACCTGGTCAGATAGAAACCGCCCTACTTCTTCCCTCCATCTCCTCGTCCTCCCGTCCTTCCATCCTCCCCCAACTCTATGCTTTCTTACTATAAGATGCTGCAAAATGATTCTGGTACGTGAGTAAGGTCCTCGGTAATATGCTGAGGCTTTTCTTCTTGCCCCTGAAGCTTCCTGTATCCCGCTCTCCTGCTCGTCCGCTGTGCCGGCTCCCTCTCCGTCCCAGAGGGGTGTTTAGCTAAGATGCGACAGCGCCGCGTGTTGTACTCGCTCCATGATGCTCGTCTGGTATTAGGTTGGAGCGAGGTGTAGGTAAAGTCGTGTGTCCTTAAGTGGTCACACGGCTTGAATGCTCTTGTCCAGGGGACAGTGGCGAGAGCATTGGCCTGGGTCAGAGGCTTGGACTAGGTCATGACTCTGATCTTCAGGTTCTTGCGCTTAGCTTTCCCAGCGGCAGGCGATTCAAGTGCTTGGAGAAGGAGGCAACACGTAGTGCGGCTGTGAGTAAGCGAGGCGGGATTAGGTTGGCGCAAGTGGGTAGAATTTTTGGAACTCGATACTCCTCGCGAGTATCAAGGTCGATGTCGTTTGATTTTCACCCAAGGGCATTGACCCCTATTCTATTAAGCATTTTTTTATACATATATAGGTATCTCTTTACCCCATGCGCTGTCCAGCGTACGAGCTTGCCGGTCAAAAGAGGATCACAGCATTCCCTACAGCTGCAGATTTGTTGCCCATTCTCCTATCGTCGAGGGAAGCATTATGCCACCTCACGACCTATGTTCGTGAAACCAGCCATTTTCTGCCGCTCTCACACGCATGAAGCCCAGATCAGGTTAGGTACCCGATCCCTAGATTGCAGATACCAGATAACGCGCCTATGATAGACACAAAATCAAGACCGCTCGAAAGAGCGCCGAACAGTCCGTATATCGATCACGGAGAACTGACACCAAGATACACGTCGTATGGAAGGAGCCACCCCGCGAGCTTGAAACAGGTCGGGGATCTGGACACCAGGAGGGCGCAGGCTCGTCCGGCGGGCAGCGAGGGGCTGGTGGGCTTTATGGATTAGTGGGTGTGAGGCGTGGTATAATCTAAGAACTCCTTTTCTCCTTCCCTCTACACCTTTATGTATGGTCTACATAAGTCACGGGCTTCACAGACGTATGAACCTGATTCAAAGAAAAATGGGTATCTCTTGTATTTCAATGTTACATCGAATCCTAGATACGGTCTCACTTTGAAAGCCATGTTCTATCCCGGACGAAGCGCAGTTAAGATCTAATCCTTGACTAATCATTGACCTTGGCCATAGCTAGCACTTTCGTCATATTACTATTAATGTCGAAGTGGCCTATGGCAGCAGAATGAGATTACGTTACGAACGCCTTGTTAGCACTCACCTCCAACAATCTCAGATATGTCTATATCTTCAATACCGTGAATTTTTACGGCATTTAGCCCCGCCATGCCTCCAAATCCCCCACCGCTTACTACCTCGTGCAACCTACCCACACCAGCCAGCACGAAATCTCGAGAACTATAAGCGTTGACTATTCTTCTGCTCACGACCTGCATTTGAGAGATGAGTCATGATTGCAGAGTAACGAAGAAATTGGCTACTTTACCATCCTAGCCATTGCCCATTCTTGAGCCGAGACGACCTGGGGGAGAGAAATCAAAATGACCGTATCGATAATAGGTTCAGAAAGCTGGTCCGAGTCGGCTAGCTTCAGCAGGGCCCTAAAGAGTGCCAATGCTCCAAGTGATGATGCCACCTAGGTGTACAGTAAATACTCTCGAAATTCTTGATGACAAAAGGCGAGGCTCACCAACGTTACAGGCCGTTCTCCCTGTATTCGCTCCTTCAATACTTCTGCCAATAGATCGCCCGCCTTCTTAGCTTTATCGCATGCTCTAATCCAGTCATTGTCTAGTGCAAGTCCAGTAGTGCTAAATTAAGTAAATTAGGTGGCTTATCGACTGGGGTTTGACCCGAGTATCAATGACGTACCTGTAGATCGTTGATGGCAAGGCGATCGCGGCAAGTACCGCGTTGAACACGGTTTTCGCTAGAATTTCCTTTCCTACAGTGGTTAAAAGCTTGGTTCGTATCCACGTATTCAGCGTCTCTCCAGTGGAAAGCATAACTATGGTAAGCGATTAGTTAGCAAGCTGGAGTGACTAGGATCATAACCCACCGTCTGGCGAGTGTTTCAGTACGAAGACGTCACGAATAGGATGGGCCAACAATCCCAACGCGTCCTTGAACGCATTCAGCCCCTCGTCCTCGGATCCTAAGGTGATTCCAGGTATGCATATAGTTGCCACGAGGCTTGGCGGAACTGGACCACCTCCCTCCGACCCCACAGACTTCTCGTCGGGCATATTCTCGGCTTGGCTTCCTCTCTTCTTTCGATTATATACTGCGTATGAAGCTTGCTGGCGTTGCCTAGAATGCTCGTCGCCACCCGAGATCTGCTCAAACTCGAAATATTCGACTCCGCCCCAGCGGGTACGCACCCGTTGACCTGCTAGTCCACCACCTGCAATCCCGAATAACGACCCGAGAACTATCGGAGCTGTGGACGCGGTGAGAAACGGGAGTAGAGGGACTAAAGCCGGGGCCGCAAGTCCTCCGGTGAGTCCTATCGCAACACCCCCAAGCTTAATGAAGGATTTAGAACATCTCCAGGTAACTAGCCGCGAAACATATACTTACGATCACCCCGCCACCAGTCGCCACCCATCGACCCCACTTGCCGCCCCAACCATGCTCCTGCTCCTTTCGTGCGGCCTCGCTCTTCTCCTTCATCTCTTCCTCCCGGAGTTGATGGAACAAGTCTCGTCCCAAGTTCTTTTCTACCTCTAGCAAATTGATGGTGGGTATCGACATGAGTTCCAGAGTTCGTATGAGCACTGCCCGGCTCCCAGCACTATATCCAAAGGCTTTGGCTGCCGTCTCGGCCGCTTTCAATTGAGAAGATTGGTTGTTGATATCTTCCTTTGCTTTTGAGTTAGGCATGATCGTTGCTGTAAGCAGAGCTGAGACAACCGAGTCGCGCTGGTCAGGACGCAAGACCGCAGACAGGGTCGTGGCGTCTTCTAGAGATGGCTCGGGAGGAAGATTCTGAGGATGGATTGCAAGCTATGGTTCGACAGTTGTACCACGACGTGCAATACGTGAGTCATCACATATCATAGTGTATCGCGATGAGACTAGAGACCCACGTGTGCGCAAACATCCTGAAACCACGCACTTGCGACGGGCCCCCACCAGTCTACAACTAGATCCTTGTCTTCATCGTCTGGGTCAATTAAACCAACGCGCAGAGAATCAGGTGGGTTGAGAGCAGCGATTTTAGACACAAGAGCTACAGTAAAGCGGAGCTCGTCCGACAGCTGAACTTGTTCTGGCATACTGGTTAAACCAAGTGGAATTATCAGGGGCAAATATGGGTCGTCGATCCAAGCAGGTGTTGGAATATTAGGGCCCAATGTGTAATGTGTCGTGGCTAGCCGCAGAAAGGAACGCAAGGCTCATTGACGTCATCGTGCCCTGGAATTTGGCACACCCATAAATGGTCAAGTCGTTGATCGACGGTCTTGTCTCAATGAAAAGGAGAAGTGATGTCGACTGTATTGCTTCTCGTTCGATTGCAGCTGGAATGAGCCCACTCCCCATGCATCAGATAAACGGTTGCGAGATATAACACATAAATTCTCCAAACAAGTTGGGTATGTGCCGGTATGTTACAATGACAAGCAGACGAGCCCTGGGCTGAACGAAGGTATTGCAAAGTTGTGCTCTCAGTCAGCAAACGAAAGATAATGAAATAGCCGAGCGCCGTCAAGGGCGAAGTGCATCGCTCAGCAACGCTACTAGCTGCTCAAGCCACAGCACGACGCCTGATAAAACAAGAGCGTTTCAGCTTTTGAAGAGCGACTAGAAAATATGAGGACATACCCATAGTAGACTGGGGTGAATTCACGCTTCGTGGGAGGGTTAAGGACGTTAGGCTTGGTTACACCCTTTCCAGATGTTAGAACAATCAAGCATCATGGTTAATCTGGACTCACAACCGCTGCGCACATGGCAGAGGACTGATCGTAGGCCGTCTTCCAATCGGCGGCACTGCATCTGACAAACACCCGCAGACTAAGCACCAGGGAAAGTGCAGTTGTGGCAAAAACTCACGAAGTGCGGAAACAGTCGTTCGTAGCGTTGGTGTACGAGGTGTTGTTACACATGCAGACGTTGTCAGTCGGGCTGCAGTTGCCGATGCTAGCCTGGCCGAGGCAAGCTGAATGAGGTATAGTTGTTAGTATCAAGGCATGCCAATCGGGGTACGCCGAGCGCTTCACTTACATTGAGCGCAGGTCGGGAACTCGGCAGCATAGACAACAGAGAAGAAAGAGAGGAAAAGAGTCAAAACGACAAAGGACAAACGATGGAACATGTTGGCTAGTTGGTGCTTGGTTGGTCGAGACGAAGAGAGGGACGGGTACTACTGAAAGGAAGAAAGCACGGCTTCCCGACCTATAAAAACGCCAGCGTCGGACGGACTAGGGCCGAACGGACCTCGAAAAACAATTGGATTGACGTACCTTCCCAGACATCCCCCTCAATATAGCTAAAACAATTCGAAACCCGGTTCTCGTCGCACCATGTCACGTGGCGATATTTGCATCACATAGCCAACAAGAGCCAACAATGGGAGACCCGGCCTCTAGTTCGGTAGGAGAAGACCTCGTCTTTGCCAAATGCAGCCCGCCTTCAGGCCCAGCCGTGCTTCTAGGCGCGAAATGCGAACAGATCAGGCCGAAAGGCCTGCATTGTTTCACATATTGGGAACACTGAGACGGGATAGCGTCATCTTAGAGGTTAGTCCGGCCGATAGGAACATTTAGTGCGTCTTCGGTGGTGATTGATAGGCGAAACCAAATAGCATGAGGGCTGCCGGGGCTAGGAACACATTGGTCAAGGCAAAACGTTCCATTTATCCGCCATGAAGTGTCGATATAAACACAACCTCGTCGCCAGACTTTAGTTGATAAGACCCCTCGCCTTCGAGTTCCCAATCTGTGTCGTTGATTAAAACAAGGATCCCCGGGCGTCTGGACCAGCAGGCTCCCGCATGAGACTTGTATGCCCAGATGAGGAATAAGGAACAATCAACTTACACACTATCCCCTTCAATGAATAGTTCCTCGCGCTCTTGGAGCAGATGATCACGTAGGTAGTGGATGAGATAATGAACAGTTACCGGTTCGCCGGTGGAGGTCGTTGTGGGCAGCTCCAGTTTGTGTGATCGTTGATTGGCGAACAATAGTTCCATCCCACCGCTTATTGACCAGGTACCATATGGTCAATACCGGTTTTAGGGCGCAGTGAAGATAAATCATACCCAAATTCAACTCGTACTGTGAGCTTGTCGTCATTCATCGTTCGTGTGGGTGAAAGAGGGCGTGGATGAAAGTGGGGATTTGCCGCCGATGGTCATGTGCTTGGTTCCCACAGCTCGCTTTGTTTACATAAATGTTGCCTAGTGCCCCAAAGCAGAGTATCGTGGACCACCAGGCACCAATACAAGAAGATTAATATAGGGATCCGAAGTGAAAGACTGCAATAGCAAATAACAAACACGGCTAGGCGGATTCACAATCGTATGAATAACTCAAAATCCGATTGGAGTCGGGGATGAGTCAAGTTCGCTCGCTTTTTGGAGCAGTTACTGTACCTTGAAACCAGAAGAAAGTGTGTCGGTTGAAGATGGTATTTTTCAACCGCTCGTTGGTAATTCGCAGCAATCCGCAGGACCGAGAGGCTGCAAATCTGAATAAACTTCCACTGCACAGATGTATGCGTAACACTTCTACGAAAAGCACGCCGAGATTGGTTCTCAAACGACGGCAAGAGTGGTAAGTTAGAAAACCATGGCTATCTGTGTGCGTGGAACTCGCCCTCTCCAACCGCCACTGGATTGAGGGCGAAAAAATAAAGTATGCTTATGGACAAGGGTGGAATTGAACCACCGTGGGATAGTTTTCATGAATTGAAATCTGAACTGTGACCTTTACACTACTTGCCCTGGTCAATTGCTCTATTTTGGCAGGTCAGTCACGTCTGTTTTACGTTTATAAAGGGCAGATCGGCCAGTAAGACCCAGGACAGTCACGTGCATCTTTCCCACTCGAAGATCAAGACGAAGGCTGATTTGATATCCACTCCTTACTCACCTTCGTGATCTTTACGCGTTGGGATCATTATCAAAACATAGTTTCATCTCTGCTAGTGCACTTAAGCTTTTCAGGACATCGATTTCGCATTTAAGTTCGTATAGTACAAGGTTCCCCTTATCTGCCATTTTCTCGTGCTTGAAATCAGCCCTGGGTAATACCGTCTACTGCCGATTTCTTAAATACCCCTATCAATCATTCTATTGATCGTGTTGGGTTAATATAAGTCGTGAGCCTCTGGTACTATGACGCTTAGGTGTTCTTGTGCTTGGATAATACATGCTTCTCCGGTTCGACGTCTTGGTGCTCAAAAGACCCCGCTTGCCTGGCTCGTTTGGTCTACACAAATGTCCCAACGCCGGTCGCATCTGTATTGACCCCTTCCCGTACTCAGCCACTGCGCGTGTGGCACCGCACTGCTGTGATTGATATAGATATACTCCTGTTCAGCCGACGATTCTACTCGATAGGTCGATTGACGTATGATTGGCCTTACTCTTCGTCCCAGTATCCTTCGCCGCGGCCTAAGCATAGCATTCGTAGCGAGGGGGGGAGGGGGGTTCGACCGGGAGTCAAGCACGATATCTGGATACCAGCTGGCAACTACTCTTGCTATCTTGCACAGACCGCCCACGGCTGGTTTAACTGCCTTCAATCGCTACCAAATTCAAAAATTCATCTAATGGACGTTTTTGTTCCCACCCTTGCCTAGATAGTACATATTAACCATCGCCAACCATATTGGCGCCCAAAAATGCGCCCAGCTAGCTCACTTGGTGCATGCATTTGCCCCCCACCCGCCGGACTTGCGTCGGACTTTCCTATTATGGAATACGTCAGCGCACTAAAAATCATACCAAACCTGAGGCATATCCCCTATAGGGTGTTGTTTTGGTCGACCATTTTAACTCTGGGATTATAACCAGCGATATAAGAGCATGCGTTCAGTGGATGACTGCCCGTAGCGCGAAATTCTTTTCTAGATCTATTCTAACCCGTTCTAACGGGTCTATCGGCCAATCTCGCCTACGGCATAGCCACATGTACATACAAACATAAATGAAATCCTGCGAATGCTGGTGTGGCGCGACTTGACAGCTGTGGAGCGGGATGATGGTCCGCCTCCAGCTCGACTGCGACCTAGCGCACGAGTCGAGCGAGTTGCCCAGTGTGAGCGGCGAGAGTACGCCCGGGGGGATTTTCCCAAAAAAATGACATTGGCGCGTGTGCCAAACAAAACGCGCGGACGGATGAGCATACAGCCATGAATTTCAAAATCAGGCTGTGGGGCCCACGTGTCGCCTACTGTCAGGGCAGCTACCAAATTTGGACGATATGCTCATCCGTCCGCGCGTTTTGTTTGGCACACGCGCCAATGTCATTTTTTTGGGAAAATCCCCCCGGGCGTACTCTCGCCGCTCACACTGGGCAACTCGCTCGACTCGTGCGCTAGGTCGCAGTCGAGCTGGAGGCGGACCATCATCCCGCTCCACAGCTGTCAAGTCGCGCCACACCAGCATTCGCAGGATTTCATTTATGTTTGTATGTACATGTGGCTATGCCGTAGGCGAGATTGGCCGATAGACCCGTTAGAACGGGTTAGAATAGATCTAGAAAAGAATTTCGTGTTACGGGCAGTCATCCAGTCTTCATCGTCAGTTTGCGAGCCCTTCATTTTCAATCGTCCTAACACCAATAGCTACTCTTCTTCCCACATGCTTGCCTTCCTCACCATACTCTGCATTGCCTTGGTCTCGGTCACCGCCCCAGCGAATGTGACTAGTCCGGACAAGCGAGTGCTCATTGCCGATGGAAATGGTGTTCGTAATGGCGGCTTGCCTGACTGGAACTTCAGATACCGGGCATCGGGGTAGTTATGGCTTTATACATAATGTAATAAGGTGCTAATAACGTATTAGCTATGTTGCTAAAGGCTGCCCCCCCGGGACCTGGATCTCTATCTGCTATGAATACCGCCTCTCAAGCGACCCAACTAAAAATCTCGATAAGGATAGTAAAAATCAAGTCGTTCAGAGGGACCTGTTCTATAGCTCGTCGAAACCCGCAGATGGGAAGGTTAGGGAGTATACATTTAGGATGAAGATCGATCCCTCAGTCGCTTCGGCTCCCCAATCCGACTCACTGCCGCTCGTTGGGCTCGAGACACGTGTATTCAACGTCGGTGATGCGGTCACGACTATCTACCTTGACGCTCGTGACAATACGCTTGGCATCTACAATCGCGCGGACCGCTTCACATCACTTGTCCATGTACCACTGGCCGATGTTGTTGGTAAACGCATTTACCAAAGATGGACGCACAAGTCTGGTCCTGATGGTTGGACCAGCATTCAAGTTTTAGACGAAGATACTCAAGCCGTATTCTTGAGCTACTTGGCGGCGGGACAATACTCATGGGAGAGTTATCGGTGCGCTATGTGCTTGTTTCTAGAGCTGTAGTTTGACTTTTTGTTTCATAGTATGAGGGTTGGGACTACCCGCTACGTGTCTAACGGGATGCCGCCAGTAAAGTAAGTTAAGTTAATAATGCGTTAGCTATCCAACCAACCATTACATGCTCAGGGTGTTCTGGGGTGATTGGCGTGGGAGGTATACTACCTGAAGCACTAATGGAGGAATCAAATGATTAAGGTTGTGTTTTACGATCACAGACATCTTCATATGGTGGAGTGGTTGGCCTTTTGTGATGACATTTGTTTCGAGTGCTTTGTAGCAGATACACGGATCAGTATGTATTCCTACTTGCTCTTTCCGATGGACAACGCAAGCCTCAGTTATGGCTGCATTCATCAATATCGAGGAGACAAATCACTGCTTATATCAGTACTCTGCAACAAAAGAAGCTATCAAGGACACAGGTACGGATAAGATATTGCTTCGACGAAGCGCACGCGCACTTCTATATGCACAGAGTTATGCTACACAAAGGTCCTCGTATTAATCGCAGCTAGGTCTACAAACACAATCGCGGTCCCATGAACCCCCTTAGAAGTAGAAGCGGTAAACTTCAATCATTAGAATTACAGATTCAAACGAGGTCCAGGGTACGGGCATATGCGTCTCTCAGAAACCCGAGCCACGTTTAGCATCTATTGCATAAATCTACTCCATCTTATTCACTCCGTGTCCTCTATAAGCTTCCGCTTCTGCTTCTACGACACGCTGCCAAAATTATTCTTAAACTTTCATCTATAACATGCGCGGTTGATTTTCATCAATCGTCCTGTTACCTTCCACTTTGGGAAGATCTGAGGGAGTCAAATGTGAATCACTGGACTATGCCCCAAGTTGAATAACGTGCTCGACGTTCACAAGAGAGCTACTACTATATAGGACGCTACACGAGCCACTAACCGAATTATAGAGCACGATATCCAAATTTCCAAGAGTTTGCGGTCGATGGTATCTTTTTCTCGAGATTCGTATCATAAAATAGATTCAAAAGGAAATATTCAGCGAGAATGTCGAGGGCGACCGGGGGACTCGACTGAAATTCAAATACCGCTTGGTTGTCTTGTTCTTCGCTCCCGTGATGATATCCCCACCCTTGAGGCTGTCTCTTTTTCGGCTCTGGGCTTGGTTGCTAGCGGTTAGACCCCGTGTTCTTGTAACTAGCAAAATGCGTATGCGAAAAATTCAAAAATTCAGGGGCAGCGTGGCACTAGTACTGCCTGTACTATACCGCCAAGTTATCCTCTACTCAGTTATCCTTCCACCACATTTGATTACTGGAAGTGTGGAGCTTCTACGAGTGGCGTATTATTGTTACTACAGCTTCTGACTAGGATGGATGTTACTACCAATCACTATCTGATATTCTCGTGTCACGAATCGATGGTATTCAGCTGACTGACTTGACCGTACGGGTACGCACATCCTTCACCGGGCCCGCGCCGGGCTATCCTCATATAGCATCAGTAAACACACCAGGTGTCATAGAGATCTTCGTCCGCGTTACCTGCCTTGACGCTATTCGGTCGGTCCCTTTGGTTCCAGGCGACGCAACTGGGTATATAAGGTGGCACACACTCGGACTTGGCCTCCAGTTCCTTCGGTTCTCCAGTTTTCTAACTAGTTATTTTGGGCTTCATATGCTCGCTTTTACCATCATACTTTGTGCCCTCCTGCCCGCGGTTATTGCCGCTCCAACGGATGTGGCTACTCTTGACAAGCGAGCGACCGTGATTGCAGATGGGAATAGCGTTCGCAACGGTAATCTGCCCGACTGGGGATTCAATTACCATGCATCAGGGTGAGAGTGAAACTGTACGCGTTATCACCGAGAGACTAACAACACGCCAGCTATGTGGCTAAAGGGTGCCCTACTGGTACCAAGATCAATACTTGCTACGAGTCTCGTCTTTCAAGCAATCCTACCAAAAATGTCGAGAACAGCGGTGGCCGCAAGATTCAAAGCAATCTGTTCTATAGCTCTCCGAAACCCGCAGATGGCAGGATTAGGGAGTATACGTTCAGGATGAAAGTCGATGCTTCGTTCACATCTACGTCTGATAAACCTCATATCCTCGTTGGGATCGAGACCCAAGACATAAATAACAACAAAAGAAGAATGATTTCTACATATGTTGCCATCCGCAACGGTGAACTTAGGATTTACACTTACGCTGATCCTGATACGCCTCTCGCCTCTACTCGTATGGAAAATTTTATTGGCAAACGCGCATTTTGTATATGGAAGGTCGACTCGGATTCTTCGAAAGGTTCGGTCGGCATTACAATAGTCAATGACGAAGACGGCTCAAATATCCTGAGCTACGTTGTATCCGACGGAATGACATGGGGAAACTATCGGTAAGTCATGCACCATCCTATTCATGTATAACCTAATTTCCATTCCACAGTATGAGGGTTGGAACCACGCGTGATGCTGTTGCTGGGATGTCGCCGTTGAGGTAGGTTGAAGCGACGATCTAATAGCCAAGTTGCTGATGTTCATCGCGTCTAGGGTATTCTGGGGCAGCTGGAGCGGAAAGTATCTCACATGATGTCTGAGCCAAGAACCTTAGTATTGTGTTACGGATCTGTTCACGGACATCACGGACATCTTGAGATGATATAGGTGACCCTGTGTAACGCGGTTAGTTTTGAATGCTCGGTATTTAATCTACGATGGCTTTTGTGCCCATCCGTACCTCTTCATGACAGACATGTATTTGTCCGCCGACTCACCGGACACCTCCTATTTCACCGATGTCCTTGAAGGAGAACACAAAATTTCAATACACAAATAGCTCTTCTCGAGTTCCAACCCACATGCTCAATATCTCTAAGAAACTAGGTATGTGATAAATTAAGGGGTCCTAAGATAACGACCCGTAAGAATCCCTCATCACGCGCGAACACCAAGTCGCCAGAAATGCTCGCGCAGCTTGACATGCGGTTACACCGTTATAGTTACAATCCGTGTTGAATGTGAAGTTTTCATATATATAGATCACATTTGTAGCTTTGAATAAAAAATATATCTAGTATGAATCCCGATCAACCGCAAGTATGTGTGGCGTCTCGGTGTACCCGTTTATAACCTTAATGACTCCATAGGGTGCTTATGTACGACGATCACTCGCTGCGGCCTTCCTTTTCGACCAATGAGATGAAAACAGTTATGTTGCTATTGGAGCGAGTAATTACAATAAATTCGCATACAAGTCTATTTACGGACTTGGGAGAAGCGGACAGAGAGTTAGCTTCGCCCTGTTTGTGCAATCACATATGTAGTATTTTCTCGGATCATACACCTCGCAGTTGCGGCTGGGTGAGAAATCGAACCCAACAACCATGGTGTCTGACCGGCCCAACCACTGCCTTTATTGCGTTTTGCAAAAGGGTCCGACCCCGGCGCTTAGAGGTGGTGTCGACGAAAAAAAAAACAGGCGGGTAGTAAATGGCGATTATCTCGCTCGTTTCGCATAGCATGAAGGCGCGAGCTGTACCGTTAGATTCCTCGCGTCCAGGCGCGTCTGCGGGTGTATTTACATAGCTCGTAATCGAAAGTTTGCCGGGGGCCATATTGCCCCCCCTACAGCCCGTACCCCGCCTGAAACCGCCCAGATATGGCTGCATCGCAAGTACATGCGGTGTTCATATTTTATCCGACATTATATCTTCATACAGAGCTCTACAGGCACATCGTATGTAGTACCAGGACAAACGACAAACCGAAACAAGATTGGTTTCAGCAGTGTCATGAGATAAACAATGACGCAATGTTCGTTCTAAGTCTGTTTGTGCACATAAAAAGGCGAAAGGAACAGACAGACCTAGTGTAGATCTGAGCATGCCGCCTCGCAAGGTGTCCGATCTACCAAAACGCGCTGCAAGTCCTGCACCCGAAGACACGATCCGCAAGCGACTCCGCTCTAGTACTACCCGTCACGACGTGGCTGCAGAGCCACCAGTTAGTACTGGCATATCCAAGCTACGCCCCAAGCCTCCTATGCGTCCAAAACGACCTCTCTCGCCTGGCGATGAGCCGCTCCCCAGCTCTGTGGCCGGCAAACCGAAGAAACTGGCTACAAAGAGCGGCTTGAAACTAGCGACCGTGGGGATGGCAGCAAGAGCAAAAGCGACAGGAAAAGGTCAGCTATCTCTGTTATGAAATCCAAGCTACGCTCATGCTTACAGTTTGTTCGTGAGTCTGCAGGAAAGGCCAAGGCTGTAGTTCATTTCGATGAAGGAAGCGAATACGGGAAGACAAAATTGAAGCTGAAGAAGAAATTGATGAGCTCAAAAACGATGTTGACGATGAGGTCGAAATACTTGGCGAAAAGCAATCTTCAAAAGCACCACTACCTGTCCCAATGGTTTGAAAACTCAAGATTCGGGTCGGTTCAGCTAGCATTGACAAAAAACCCGGCGAACCGTCACCAGAAATCGAAGCGAACACACCTTCCGGTACGTATCTGCCTGTAACCAAACACCCAATACAAGTGTATAACTCTAACATTATGAAAGAACCGAGCCTTCGTATGGCCAAACTAGTTTTTGTAGCCCAGAAGGGCTCAGTGCTGTCGCGCCCCGTCGAGATCGAACCAACTATAAATTTTGCAACGTTTGAACTTCATGTGGCTAAGGCGTTTGGTGCGGTAGCAGGACAACAAGAGTTGATGTGGAAGACGGACCGCATGGCAAAAGCTGACAAGAACTGGCGAGAATTGAGTAATGACGACGATTTGAGAATTGTGATTGCTATTGGGGTGTCGACGTTGGAGGATGAGCTCAAGCGGGCTCAGGTTGTGGTGGCAAGGAATGAGGAGGGCGAGAAAAAGGCATTACTCAAGGGCAAACCGTTTTTTCCAAAAGCGGTTCCAACCCTTGCGGACTTTACCATTATAGTGCGTGACCTCAGCTATGAGAACAAAGCTAAGGTATCAAAAAAGGTATAAGGAAGAATTCTGTTGATCGATTTATGCACTTACCCAGATTATTAGGAGACAAAATCCTCGAAGAAGGAGGCCACCGCTGGACCGCTCGCAGGGATTGCCGAAAAAATTCTTCGATGTGCCGCAGCCATCAAGGAACGCAAATGCGCGGTGTGCGGGAAAAGCTGTGTTGTTATACCACAGGAAAACGCTCCTGCCATCCATAAACCACTCACTGAAGCCGATATTCAAACTTGGGCTCAATCTGCCGTACGTCTATACTTTCACTCAACCAGCTTGATTACAGCTAACCAGATACCATAAATAGGCTAAGCAAGGTGACACCTCATTCGAGAGTGTTCCAAAAGCGCTCATGTTACAATTCATGGACCGTAAGGGCGAGCCTCGTGGGAAGAAAAACGGGCCATCAGGATCAACCCCCCCAAACAACAACCCTCCTTCGACAGCTGAGCCACCAGTTCCTCCGCTAGCCCCAGCTCAGCCCCACCCCGGCCACCCACATCCTCCACCATATGGCCACTATCCACCTTATCCTCCGTACCCTCCTTATGGGTATCCATTCCCTCCCCCGCCAGCTGACTACAACTATGGAGGCTATGGGGGACCACCAAGAGTAACTGGTCGTACTCTGATTTCAGAATGGCTACCTATGTGCGATCGAGGCCAGCGTGGTGAGAATAATGATAATTTTTCCGCCTTGATTGCTGGCTTTTCGCTCAATGGATTCTATTACCTGTCTGATATTCAACACAAGGACGCTAATTTCTTTACTCAAATTGATTTCCCCACTGTTCCTGGTGCCCCAACTTTCCGCATCGGCCCTGCTACTGCTTCTCGCCTTCATCGATACCTTGCTCATGATTTGTCCTAATACATACATTTTTTGTACGTAGTTTTGTGACAATCAAACCTAACCATCAACCTCAGTGTATCCAGCATGCTCAAACCATCCTCGAGCATCGTCTTCAGTGACGGCGAAGATGTGTCGCATCAACATCGCCTCGATTGCCTGTTCACTATCCTCATCAACTCGTGACAAGGTGCCACGAGTTTCTTCGCCTTCTCGGCGAAGGTCACCTTTGATTTTCGAAAACGCCAGCTCAATCGGGTTGAAGTCGGGTGAGTATGATGGTAAATACATCAGAACTACACCACTGCATCGGGATTGCATTGGTGAGTAGTTCTTATAAAGATAGCCTAAAAAGATCACCCACCGAGCGTCACATTTCGCCTGGACTTCATTGCCGTTGTGGATCTGGCAGTTATCAATGACTAAAACCGAATTATCGGCTGGGAACGGGTTCATATGAGCAAGGCAAAGGTCGATAAACTCAAGAAAAAGTGGGGCATTGAAGGACCCCTTGACAATCAATGCCGTGAGCATCCCTTTGATCGACATTGCCGGAAGAATAGAATATCTGAATGACACGGTTAGTACAGTGCAATTCCTGGGGCTCATTGACTCAAAACACTCACTGACCTTTTACCGCGCACATGCCACGCGCGCTTGTACGCACGCTGGCCGCATATTGCATAGCCGCGACTTCGATACATCCCCTTTCGGTTTATCGAACTCTCATCCGCGAACACCAGCTGGGACGGACGAAAGGCTTGCATCGAGTGACGAAACTCAACGCGATCCTCTTCGCATTGCTCCATAGCTCGTTTATCGAGCTATAGCTCTGATTGTAAGTGGTTTCCCGAGTGCTAACTATATTTCAACAACTCACCTGTTTGAAGGTGAACCCAAATCGATTCAATGCACGCTGTATTGTAGGGATCGACACGTCAACTCCTGTAATCGACAGTTCTTCTTGTAAGTCGCCCAAAAACAAGTCTGGAGACTGAGCTAATCGATCGGCCATATACTACAGGTTTTTCTGAGCACAACGAACGCGATACACAACCGAAAAACACACCCAGACATCACCCGGTCCCAAAATGCGCGGCCGACCAACAATTCCGTACGTTTCTGGTCGACGGTAGGTGCCAGCCGCTTCCCACTGTTTCTTTATCAGCTTGACCGTTGTCTCGGAGCGGTCAACAATTGCCATAATCGTAGGTATATCATAGCCTAGGTTGAGCATTCGCACCACGCACAACCGGACTTCGTCAGGAGTAGGAGCAGGCATTTTGGGTACAAGGGATTTGCTCATGGCTCGCTCATAGTTCTGCTCCTATTGTAGGCTTTTCCTCTTTACGTTTGACCGGTCTTACAACGTGCCCCGAGGTTCTCGTACTAAGCGTTGGTACGTCAAGTGTGTCATTGAGGGGTTTCAACTGAGTATTTGTCAAGTTTTACGCACCTAGCGATTTCATGCTTCGTACTAGACTAGTCATATAGCAATATCTGGGCGGTTTCAGGCGGGGTACGGGCTGTAGGGGGGGCAATATGGCCCCCGGCAAACTTTCGATTACGAGCTATGTAAATACACCCGCAGACGCGCCTGGACGCGAGGAATCTAACGGTACAGCTCGCGCCTTCATGCGATGCGAAACGAGCGAGATAATCGCCATTTACTACCCGCCTGTTTTTTTTTTTCGTCGACACCACCTCTAAGCGCCGGGGTCGGACCCTTTTGCAAAACGCAATAATCGACCAAGCAATGCAATCTCTCGGGCGAATATACCATGGATGGGCTAAACATCGTTAGAGGGATGAGCACATGCCTCCATGCGCGGTTGTAGCGCTCAAGAAACCTGACCAACCAGCACTCTCGACTCCGTGGATATCAGGCAGTCCACCGAGTGCAAGTCGGACTCTCCTGTTTTGGCCTCGCTCCCCGCATCACATGATGGGGCCAAGCTTAAATGCACTGCTGCATACAACGCCATTCGGGTGAGTGTTTGAAACGCCACGAGTTCAACCCAGTATATAATGCGGCATACACTCAACCTTGGTCCTCAGCTCGACAGCCCTCTCGGTTTTCCAATCGCCCCAGCAGCTGTTTTATGCTTGACATGCTCAAATTCATCGCCATCATTTGCGCTTCCCTAGTCGCGGTCACCGCTGCCCCGGCGGACATGACCAGTCTAGACAAGCGACAATCCCCTCAAATCATTCACAATAGCAATGACGTTGGAAGAGGTACCTTGCCCGACTGGGACTTCACGTACCGCTCAGCTGGGTAAGCATGAGTCTATGCGGCTCGTAGACGGACACTGACATTGTGCTAGCTATGTCGCCAAAGGCTGCCCTCCTGGTACCGGGATCTCTATCTGTTATGAATATCGCCTCTCGAACGACCCGAAGAAGGACCTCGACAAGGACAGCGAGGGTCGTACCCTTCAGAGGAACGAGTTCTTTAGTGCTACGAAGCCTGCAAACAGTAAACCTCGAGAGTATACGTTCAAGATCAAGGTCGATCCCTCGGTTGCCTCGGTGCCCCAATTCGACCCCTTGCCGATCGTCGGGCTCGACACGGGCGAAGGCATACCCAACGCCGGAAATCCAGGCATGCCAGTCTACCTCGACGTTCGTGACAACAAGGCTGGGATCTACACTCGCGGGGATCCCTGGAACCCAGTCGCATTCATTCCACTTGGCAGTTTCGTCGGCAGGTGTACATATCACACCTGGACGTACAAGCCAGGATCTGCTGGTTATATCGACATCAAAATCGTGGATTGTAACACTAAACAGCCCCTGCTTACCTTCAAGAAAACAGGGCAAATCTCGACAGGAACCTATCGGTGCGTCCCGTCCTTTTTTCTTGGACAGTGGTCTGAATTCTATTTCGCAGTATGAGGGTCGGCACTAGGCGCTTTGTTTCAAATGTTATCCCTCCAGTGAAGTAGGTCAAGGCAATTTCCATAAGATATGGTACTAACTTTTATACACTTAGGGTCTTCTGGGGCGACTGGCGCGGCAGGGACGCCAACTAAAGCCTGAGCAAATGGCCTGAGTGATATACTGTGGTCTTATTCTTGGACATCACGGACATCGTGCGATGATATGACAGGTGGCCTTGTGTAATGTAATTAATGTCAGATATTTTTAATGGGTTCTCGAATGGATTCATATTCCCACTCGATGTCCTGGATGGATAGCGAATTTGACTTGGGTTCGCGGTTTATATTTTGAATCTATAACCAACGGGCTCGACCGTTAGCTGCATGCGTCCTCAAATTCCAATTTTTTTTTTCAAAGCTAAAAGATACATCCTACCAACTTACTGGACATGGGTCGATTTGAACCGCCTGGGTTTAAGTTTCAGACTTAACGCTCCGAATTGAATCTGTGTCCTATAAACTACTTGCCCTGAGCGGAACTCCGCCTGGATCCGATGTATGGCCACTGGGCTTGCAGTGCCACCTCGTTACTCCAATCTTAGAGCATACCGAGACCTAGTGTCTAGTAAGAAGAATGGTTGCTCACTCCGATGGGTCACCCTTCTATCCCCGTTAGGCGGGGTCACTGCTGCTTCAGTAAGAGACCATGGAGTTCGAATACCCAAGTCGCTCTTCTTAGTCGAGTTTCAGCTCACATGCTCTGTATCTATGGAAATCCAAGGGTATGATAAAGCAGGAAGACAACTTGTTATAACGTAGCGATCCGCGATGATCCCTCATCACGACGTGACACCGGTGTCATTCGGTCATCATTTTCCCAATCCCACAGTCATCTACCGGCTAACAAGACACTGCCAAAGACCGAGACGCCAGAAACGTTCGTCCTACTTGACACGCGGTAACACTATTATAACCACGACCCGTATTGTCGAATGTGATGTTTTCATGTATAGATACCTAACCTATGTAGAGCGTCAGATCAACATTTTATCTGGTATGAGTCATGATCATAGCGCGTGAGCGTAGGCCAAGTGTGCGTATGTTTGTGGTATCTCGGTGTGCATCGGTGTCTTGTTAGCCGATAGATGACTGCAGTTGCTTACACCTCCAATGCCCCTGTGTACTCTAAGACGAAAATTTATCAAAAAGCTAGCTTGATCGTGTTTTTTCAGCTTTCTTCCGTTCCCTTCTTTCCCAGAAGATACTGGTTGAATTTCAAATACCCTTCTTTTGGGAGATACTTATACTTATGTAAAAATAAGCTGGCCCGGCAATGTCTTCGCGGGTTTTATGGTAGATCGAGCGGAAATATCAAATATACTGAGCTACACCGTGTCCGACGGAATGACATGGGGAAACTACCGGTGAGTTGCGGACCATCCTATTCACGTATAACTTGATTTCCTATTCCACAGTATGAGGGTTGGAACCACCCGTGAGGCTGTTGCTGGGATTTCACCTGGAAACTGTTCTCTCTGAAAATTCCGGATGAGTGAATCGCGGTCATGCTAAATAAATGCGCCAGCATGTGATGGAATTACAGAATGTATAGTTCTGATATGGGGCCACTAACATAGCTGGAAATTTTCATATTTTGTCAAAACCCGGTGAAAGGTAGAAGCATGCAGATGTCTTGTTTACTCACTTTGGAACTCGTTTGTGAAACTAATGAAATGTACAAAAATCAAACCAATGGTTGGGATTGCGAGTTTCCAGACGGAAATGGGGATTTTGTACATGAAATGGACGTACAGTGTTCGCAGCTGAGGTAGGCTAAAGCGACGGTTTAGCAGCCAAGTTGCTGATGTTCACTGTATCTAGGGTCTTCTGGGGCAGTTGGAGCGGAAAGTATATCAAGTAATGCCTTAGTCAAGGACCTGATTTGTCGCGAACGTGTCCACGGACATCATGGACATCTTTAGATGATATAGATGACATTGTGTAACGCGGTTGGCTTTGAATATTTGGAATCGATCCACGATAAATTTTATGCCCATCCTTATCCCTTCATGGCCAAAATATATTGTTGAACGAAATCCCGCGCTGGCTAAAATTCCGACGCATACATCTAAATTTCCAGCTATTCTCATATTGTTATCCTTATTCTATGTATATATATATATATAAACTCGTGTGCTACTTTGTAGCCTGCAGGTATCGAGCGATCGACACAAAAATTATTTCGGTTTACTCCCCGTATAACATACGAGCGGAAACCGTGAGCCTGAGTGACCGCGTGCCAAAGCTATGAAGTGCCCTTTAGTTTCAATATGTATTTTACCCGTCGACTCACCGGGTCCAATGTCCCGGCAAGAGATCATGGGTTCGAACACCTAAGTCGCTCTTCCGGTGTTTCAAGCCACGCGCTCTGAATCTCTACAAAGACAAGGCTAAAATGAATTAGGGGGAATTACTGATTCTAGTGTAACAATCCGTGATGGTCCCCGATCACGACCTGACGCCGGTGTCATTCGGTCATCATTTGTCTCATCCTATGTCATCTACCGGCTAAAGAGACACTGCCGGAGACCGAGACGCCAGAAACGCTCGCACAGCTTGACATGCAGTTACACTGTTATGATCATGACCCGTGTTGTTGAATGTAATGTTTCTATGTATAAATGTATATCACATGTAGAGCGTAAAATCGACATTTTATCTTGTACTACGAATCGCGATCGTAGCATATCAAGTGTGTCAATATTTGTGGCGTCTCAGTGTCCACCGATGGAGAGCATACACAGGCAAATCCGCACGTGATTAATCCCCATGCTTAATTTTCCTCGTGGCGGCAGTGTCTTGAGCGCTTCCTAAGGATGATGGGTGACCACGAGCGGGTTTGCTTGTGGATCCCCCGGTGTCTTGTAATAGCCGGTGGATCACTGTACCCGTTGACATCTCTAATCATCCCTATTGCCACTAACACAGAGCGCTTGTGTATGACGATCACTCGCTGTGATCTTCCTTTTCGACGTAGGAAATGGGGCTTGCTATATTCCTATTGGGCCGAATAGTTGCACTATATTGTCACATAATTCTACTCATGAGCTTGAGCGACGCGGACAGGGGTTCGACTTCGCTTTTTTTATGCAATCACATGGTTTCTCCTTTCATCCATCTCATCGTTGTGGCTGGGTGAGAAATTGAGACCAACAGCCATGGCATATGACCAGCGCAACTACTGCCTTTAGTTGCCCAGGCAATGCAACTTCTCAAGCGAGTACGCCATGGATGCGCTAAAAATCATTAGAGGGATGAACACAGACCTCTATGCGGAGTTGTAGCGCTCAAGAAACGTGACCAACTAGCACTCTCGACTTCGTGGATATCAGGTAGTCCACCGAATGCAAGTCGGACTCTCCTGTTTTGGGCTGGTTCCCCGCATCACATGATGTGGCCAAGCTTAAATGCACTGCTGCATACAACGCCATTCGGGCGAGTTTTGAATCGCCACGAGTTCAACTCGGTATATAATGCGGCATACACTCAACCTTGGTCGTCAGCTCGACAACCCCGTCGGTTTTCAATCACCTCAGCAGCTATTTTATGCTTGACATGCTCAAATTCATCGCTATCGTTTGCGCTTCCCTCGTCGTAGTCACCGCCGCCCCAGCGGATGTGACTAGTCTGGACAAGCGAGCGGTCATTGCCGATGGCAATGGTGTTCGCACGGGCACCTTGCCCGACTGGGACTTCAAGTACCGCTCAGCTGGGTAAGCATAATTATATGCAGGATGTAACCATGACTTTGACATTTTGCCAGGTATGTCGCCAAAGGCTGCCCTCCTGGCACTGGGATCTCGACTTGCTACGAGTACCGTCTCTCGAGCAACCCGAAGAAGAACCTCGATAAGAACAGCGCTGGTCATACCCTTCAGAGGAACGAGTTCTTTAGTGCCACGAAGCCTGCAAACAGTAAACCTCGAGAGTATACGTTCAAGATCAAGGTCGATCCCTCGGTTACCTCAGTGTCCCAATTCGACCCCTTGCCGATCGTTGGGCTCGACACGGGCGAAGGCGTACCCAACGCCGGAAACCCGGGCATGCCAGTCTATCTCGACGTTCGTGACAATATGGCCGGGATCTACACTTCTGAGGATGCCTGGAACCCAGTCACATCTATTCAACTTGCCAGTTTCGTAGGCAGGTGTACGTATCACACGTGGAAGTATAAGCCAGGATCTGCTGGTTATATCGACATCAAAATCGTGGATTGTAACACTAAAGCTCCCCTGCTGAACTTCAAGAAAACAGGGGAAATCTTGTCAGGAACCTATCGGTGCGTTGCGTCCTTTTTTCTTGGGCAGTAGTCTAAATTGTATTTCGCAG
Organism: Ceratobasidium sp. AG-Ba; assembly: GCA_016906575.1. Classification (NCBI taxonomy): domain Eukaryota; kingdom Fungi; phylum Basidiomycota; class Agaricomycetes; order Cantharellales; family Ceratobasidiaceae; genus Ceratobasidium; species Ceratobasidium sp. AG-Ba. Next base: position 1,771,165 of record CP059639.1, read on the forward strand.
TATGAGGGTCGGCACTAGGCGCTATGTTTCAAATGTTATCCCTGCAGTCAAGTGAGTCAATGCAATATCCATAAAATATGATACTAACTTTTCCGCACCCAGGGTCTTCTGGGGCGACTGGCGCGGCAGGGACGCCAACTAAAGCCTGAGCAAATGACCTGAGTGATATACTGTGATCTTATTCTTGGACATCACGGACATCGTGCGATGATATGACAGATGGCCTTGTGTAACATAATTAATGTCAGATATTTTGTAATGGATTCATATTCCCACTCGATGTCCTGGATGGATAGCGAATTTGGCTTGGTTCACGGTTTATTATTTTGAATCTATAACCAACGAGCTCGACCGTTGGCTGCATGCGTCCTCAAATTCCATTTTTTTCAAGGGCAAAAGATACATCCTACCAACTTACCGGACATAGGTGGATTCGAAACGCCTGGGTTTAAGTTTCAGACTTCTTGCTCTGAATCTAATCTGCGCCCTATACAATACCTGCCCTGAGCAGAACTCCGCCTGGATCCGATGTATGGCTGCTGGGCTTGCAGTGCCACCTCGTTACTCGAATATTAGAGTATGCTGAGACTTAGCGTCTAGTAAGAGGAATGGTTGCTCATCCCGATGGGTCACCCTTCTATACCTGTTAGGTGGAGTCATTGCTGTTTCAGTAAGAGATCACGGAGCTCGAATACCTAAGTCGCTCTTCTTAGTCGGGTTTCAGCTCATGCGCCCTGGATCTCTGCAAATATAAGGTCACGACAAAGCAAGGGGAATTACTCATCATAATATAAAGATCCGTGATGATCCCTCATCGAGACGTGACACCGGTGTCATTCGGTCATCATATTTTCCCATTCTATTATCATCTACCGGCTAACGAGACACTGCTGCAGACCGAGACGCCAGAAACGCTCGCGCAGCTTGACATGCAGTTACGGTCAACTCTGCATCAACGCATAGTGGAGCTGACAGACAAATTCCTAAGCGAGAGGGTTTTGGTAAACATGAGCAAGTAATCTTCATTACTATTATTATCTAAATGTCTCTCAATACAAGCAAATGATAGGTATATGCGATCTTTGAGTGATTGATCCATGTTAAAAGGAGTCTTGATTGTGTTTTAATGGACCAGTATGAGAAGTCGAGCATTTGGTGACCGCCCCGTCATGTGGCGGGACGAGTCGGCAGAAACCTCCGGCGTTTCTGGTGTTATGTGCGTTTTGAACCTATGCGCTGATACAGAGTTGGCTGTATACTGTTATGATCAGAACCCGTATACCACATGTAGAGCGTGAAATCGACATTTTATCTAGTGCTATGAATCACGATCATAGCGCTTGACCGCATACCAAGTGTGCCGATATTTGTGGCGTCTCAGTGTCCGCCAGTGTCTTGTTATAGCCGGTGGATCACTGTACCAGTTGATACCTCTAATGACCCCTATTGACACTAACACAGAGCGCTTGTGCATGAATATCACTCGCTGGGGTCTTCCTTTTCGACATATCTCAACCAAAACCCGAAACTCTACTCAAGTTACTGCGGTTGTCAAAAGTTCGTGCCGGTCACATGATTTTGTGTGGAAGATCGGTCAAAAACTATGTTTCGGTCTATCTGGGGCCTAGAGATCATGTATTTCAATTCTGTATATACCATTCGACGCGCAAAATTCGCGCGATCATTTTGATATATACATGCTCTTGATACTGTCGGATTTGACCCGATGGGACCGAGAGTAGGCAAAACGACTGAATCTCAGCCAGGTACAAGACTCGACCTATGAAAATTCTGCAAGCGAGGATCGATAGAGAAAACTCACAAAGGGTGGCTTGCAAATTCTCAAGGCTATTGCGTACCTTTTGAGCGAGGGGTACCACCAAAGTCTTTCAGGGGGCGACGAAGAAGCCGCAGCTTTATCTCGCAGGAAAACCGCACTACAGCCTTGAGGCTTTGCCAGCCGCCCTTTGTGAGTTTTCTCTATCGATCCTCGCTTGCAGAATTTTCATAGGTCGAGTCTTGTACCTGGCTGAGATTCAGTCGTTTTGCCTACTCTCGGTCCCATCGGGTCAAATCCGACAGTATCAAGAGCATGTATATATCAAAATGATCGCGCGAATTTTGCGCGTCGAATGGTATATACAGAATTGAAATACATGATCTCTAGGCCTCAGATGGACCGAAACATAGTTTTTGACCGATCTCCCACACAAAATCATGTGACCGGCACGAACTTTTGACAACCGCAGTAATTGAGTCTACTCCGGGTCTAGTGAGCGCTACTCTGGTGTTACCGAGCGCTACTTACAGACCCGGTAACGTGATGTCTAACCTAACCTAACTGGAGTTTCGGGTTTTGGTTGAATAGGAAATGGAGCTTGCTATGTTACTATTGGACCGAATAGTTACAATATATTGTCATACCAGTCGACCCATGAGCTTGAGCGATGCGTACAGGGGTTCGCCTTCGCTTTTTTTATGCAATCACATGGACATATCTCCTTTCATCCATCTCATCGTTGTGGCTGGGTGAGAAATTGAGACCAACAGCCATGGCATATGACCAGCGCAACTACTGCCTTTAGTCGCCCAGGCAATGCAACTTCTCAAGCGAGTACGCCATGGATGTGCTAAACATCATCAGAGGGATGAACACAAACCTCTATGCGGAGTTGTAGCGCTCAAGAAACGTGACCAACTAGCACTCTCGGCCCCGTGGATATCAGGCAGTCCACCGAATACAAGTCGGACTCTCCTATTTCGGCCTCGATCTACGCATTGCATTGGCTAGGCAAGCTTAAAAGCACTGCTACATACGACGCTATTCGGGTGAATGTTTGAGTGCCAAGGGTACGGTTTGGTATATGACGCGACATGCAGTCAAGCATGGTCCACAGCTCGACAGCACCCGTGGTTCTCCAATCGCCTCAGTATACTCTCGCCTCTACATGCTTGCGTTCATCGCTATCGTTTGCGCTTCCCTGGTCGCGGTCACCGCTGCCCCAGCGAACGTGACCAGCCTGGATAAGCGAGCGGTCATTGCAGATGGGAACAGCGTTCGCACGGGCACCTTGCCCGACTGGCAGTTCAAGTACCGCTCAGCTGGGTAAGCATAATTATATGCAGGATGTAACCATGACTTTGACATTTTGCCAGGTATGTCGCCAAAGGCTGCCCTCCTGGTACTGGGATTTCGATATGCTACCAATACCGTCTCTCAAGTGACCCGACGAAGAACCTCGACACGAACAGTAACGGGCAAACCCTTCAGAGGAACGAGTTCTTTAGCGCTACAAAGCCTGCAGACGGCAAAGTCCGGGAGTACAAGTTCAAGTTGAAGGTTGATTCCCCGGTTGCTTCAGCTAGCCTGTTCAACCGGTTGCCGATTGTTGGGCTTGACACGGGTGAAGGCGTGCCCAACCCTGGGAACCCAGGCATGGCAGTCTACCTCGCCATTCGCGGCAACACGGCTGGGATCTATACTCGCGACAATCCTGGGGTCCCGGTCCAACCTATTCCCCTTTCCCAATTCGCCGGTAGGCGCACAGAACACACCTGGACGCACAAGTCTGGCCCTGGAGGTTATATCAGGATCATAATTAGGGATGATATCACGAAGAATATCCTGGTGAACTACGTTAAACCAGGGCAATTCTCGTCGGGCACCTATCGGTGCGTTGTATGACTTTTCATCTGATAATAAGAGACTAAATTCTGTTTCGTAGCATGAGGGTTGGCACTAGGCGCTATGTTTCGAACGCTATGCCACCAGTCAGGTAGGTCAAGGCAATATCCACTAGGTATCCTGCTAACTTTTCTGTGCTTAGGGTCTTCTGGGGAGACTGGAGCGGCAAGTACATCAACTAAAGTCTCAGCAAAGGGCACGGACATCTCACGATGATATTATGGATGGCCTTGTGTAATGTAATTTGTGTCAGTTGTTTTGCTTGTAACCGATCTGCGAATGGAAACGTATCCCTGCTTGCTTTGCTTGTTGGACCGAATTTGTCCTGGATCGGTTGTTTCGTTGTTGTGCGGGTCTAGAAAAATCACAATATAAAAATGCCGATTCTGTAATGTCTGCAGGCTTTCTTTCGTCCATTTAGTGTTTCTCGGATGATACGGTTTGAATTCCGGGCACTCTTGGGAGGTATTTTGCAATCATAACTCAGTAATGTCCCCACAAGGCCCACGATAGATTGAGTGGAAGGAAGCCCTTATCGGCCTACTCAGACAGTTCATAATAGCTGTCTCGCAAACACGCGTACGGTGGGGAGAGACAATATACATTAATGGTTTCGAATGGGTGGACGGTATGCCCAATGCTTGGATGTATGCGCTTTCGAAATCCGTTAGGCTGGCTAATGTAGACCGGATAGTAATGAGCAAAGCTTATCTCAAGAGAAAAAGGCCCATGTACGATCAAAATAGGCGTACTTGTATTGACCTCAAGTTCTAACTCACGCCCTATTAATATGTACGGCCACTCACCCATTATCATCTTCTTTTCCGAAATCCAAAGTAATTTCAGCTGCATAAAATTTGGCCAAGTCTGCTATCTTATATGGTCATACACCTCTATTTCCAAGCCGGAGCGATATGGACACAAAGAGGCACCTTCGCTTTGTTTATGGGACCACGTGATACTTTGTCAGATTACCCATCACATAGCTGTTGTGGCTGGGCGGCTGATTACCACCTTGTAATCGCTCTTGTGATTCCCCGTCAATCCGCGATATATTGGCCAGTGCGGTCACTGCCTTTACATTAATCGCTAAAGTGATGCAAATTCTCGGAGTAATACATCATAGATGCACTTGGCATCAATAGTAGGATGGACATAGTCCTCCATGCAGTGTTTTAGCGCTCGGGGATTTGACCGAGTCTATAGCACTCTCAAACTCGTGGATATCAGATAACCGGCCGGTACGTATCAGAGTCTCTTATTGTGACCTAGGCCTATCCATAGCATGGTATAGCCAAGCTTAAAGGCATTACCGCACACAGCCTTATCTGGTTGACTGTTTGACTTGCCTCTGGCTCGACTCGCTATATAACGTAGCATGCAGTCAAGCTTGACCCTCAGCTCAACAGCACTTTTAGTCCTTCAATCGCCTCAGTATATATTCCTACTTTAACATGCTCAAATTTATCGCTATTGTTTGCGCTTCTCTAGTCGCAGTCACTGCTGCCCCGGCGAACGTAACTCTAGACAAACGAGCGACCATTGCAGATGGGAACAGCGTTCGCACCGGCAACTTGCCCGACTGGGAGTTTAGGTACCGCTCAGCTGGGTAAGTACGAGCCTGCGCAATACGTAACTGGACGTTGACATTGTGCTAGCTATGTGGCCAAAGGCTGCCCTCCTGGTACCGGGATCTCGACATGCTACGAGTACCGCCTCTCGAGCGACCCAAAGAAGAACATCGATACAGACAGCGAACGCCATATCATCCAGAGGAACGAGTTCCACAGCGCTACAAAACTCGCAGATGGAAAAGCTCGGGAATATACATTCAAGATGAATGTTGATCGCTCGATCACTTCGATTAAGCAAGCCAACCCGTTGCCGATCGTTGGACTCGACACGGGTGAAGGCACAACCAATGCCGGAAACCCCGGAATGCCAGTCTACCTCGACCTTCGTAACAATCTGGCTGGGATTTATACTGGCGAGAGGCGGGAGCCTGTCATTGCTATGCCACTTGCCGGTTTCGTCAACAGGCCGACACACCACTTGTGGGAGCACAAGCCAGGCTCTCCTGGCTATATCAAGATCAAAATCATGGACGATATCACGAAACAGACCCTGCTGACTTTCAATAAAACTGGCCAGTTCTCGTTGGGAACCTACCGGTAGGTTGTGTGCTTCTTTTGCGGACAACAGCCTGAACTCTATTTCGCAGTATGAGGGTCGGCACTAGGCGTTACGTTTTCAACGCTATCCCGCCAGTCAAGTAGGTCCAGTCAGCATCTATTAGATATCCTGCTAAATTTTCTATGCTTAGGGTCTTCTGGGGGGACTGGCGCGGTAGGTACGTCAACTAGAGCCTGAGCAAAGGATACGAACGATATGCTACGATTGGATTCACGGACATCACGGACATCGTGTAATGATATAATACATGACCTTGTGTCATGTAGTTCGTATCAGATATTTTGTAATAGGTTTGCGAATGGATTGATATTCACACTCGATGTCCTGGATGGGCAGAGAATTTGACCTCGGTTCGCTGTTTTTGTTGTTTTCAATTTATAACCAACGGGCTGGATCGTTGGCTGTATGCGCCCCAAATCCCATATTTTTCCAAGACCAAAAGATCTAAGCCACAAAGCTATTGGACAAGGGTGGGTTCGAACCACCTGGGTTCAAGTTTCAGGCTCAATGCTCCGAATCTGTGCTGTGTCCTTTACACTACTTGCCCTGAGCACAACTCCGCCTGGATCCGATGTATCGCCACTGGGCTTGCAGCGCCACTACGCCTCATTACTCTAATACTAGAGCACTCTGAGACCTAGTGTTTAGTAAGAAGAATGGTTGCTTGCTCTCACGCGTTACCCTTCTGTCCCTGTTAGGTGGGGCCACTCCTGTTTCAGTCTCGGTAGATTTTATACGCGACAAATATCACCGGCATCTAGCACCGCTAGCTATTGTTCTTAAATCAGAAGATCCAGTGGCTTCTAATGAGTGAATTGGTCATTACAACGATGGACGACAATTAGGCAGGCAAAAGAGAGCCGGCCTCGCCACCCACGAGTCACGTGAACCGGTTCCACGCCCATGTGTCTCGTACAAACCTTATTCTCACCACGATCATGTCCGCCCGCTCGTCCCTCTCGGACCTAAGCGTACACACACTTCCGCTTACACCTGCTCCGCATCGCCCGACGCATTCACACAAGCGAACGCCGTCGCGTACGTATTCTTCGTTGGCCGAAGAGGATGAAGAACGCCCAGAAATGCAAGGATTCGATCCGCTGGGGCATGGAGAGAGTGTAGCAATTGGGTTGAGCATTGTCGGAGTGTTGTTTTTGGCGGGTGTTGCTGCGTGCGTCACTTTGTTGCGGGTGAATTTGTAGAAGAGCAAGGGGCGAGGTCAGTCGAACGTTCTTCGTGGTGCTGATCTGGGTGCTATCCGACTCGATCTCAATAGACTCGAATTTTGGGAAAAATTCCACGAAACGGCGGGACGTCCCATACGCGGGGAATATATTGATACCGCCACCGCGTGGTGAATCTGACTGACAGCGTCGAGTCAGGCCGTGTTGGATGCTATCAGGCGATTCCTATATCTTCCATACCACTGAATGAGCCACATGTATATCTGATGCTGATCTGTTGTGTATAGTATAGACAAAAAAGCGATAGACAAAAGGTAAAAACCGCCCGTGGGCTAGGCCGTGATGGGATGTGATTTGATCGAAGTGGTGTCGATTAGATTCTCAACAGGCAAGATTCCTCTGATGGGGTGATGTTCAGGGTCGCTGCTGTCCACAACACCGGTGCGGTGCTCTTGCGCTCAACCACGACCAAGGCCGTGCGGACTGCAGAACACAACGAGTGCACTGGATACATGCCATGGCCGACCAGGTGGACGGAGTATGGAGAGAGCCGGGGCCGGGCAAGGAACGAGCCCTGTGTGCCACCGGTGATGGCAAAGACTAGAGTTTCGAACTTGTCAGCCTAGTATGGGCTAGAAGCGCACGCATATTTAATTTTCTACCCTGTGCTCCGTGCCTCTGGATGCTTAATAGAGCTCTGGCGGCGACTGACACTGGTGCCCTCTCTCGCGTCGTGTGCCCTCTGCGCTGTCTGAGTCTATGAGCTTGGCCTCTCGCCGGGTGCGACGATCGGCCCCCTATCTGCGCCCACCCCCTATCTGCGGTCTCTCCCATGGCTGGGCCATCCGCCACCCCCCGTCCACGCGCACTCAGCGTCACCAGCCACGATCCTTCCGACTCTCCCTCGCTCTCTCCCGGCCCGTCTCCCAAAACCCGACGCACCCGGGGCACGCTTTCGTTTTTGTTTCCCCGACCCGACCGTGCTCGCACCGTAGCTGACCCTCTCCCTGCCACTACCAACGACGAGCTCCCGCCCGAACGACGACAAAGAACCAACTCGCGTCCGACTCTCCTTGGCCGTTCGTTTACGACCAAACCCCGCGCCTCGTCCCGAGCTGAACAAACCCCGGCCCTGCCCTCGATTTTCGCATCTCTCCCTGGTCGAACCCGCGATACTCTCCGACAAAGCTACGACGCGCCACGTCGTCCGACCACCAGCTTTGAGCGAGCACGGGCCGAAGTTCTTGCGTCCAACAAGTTGAGTTTGGGTCCCGTAGATATTCCCGACCCGGACACACCCACGCCGGACCCTCATTCGTTCCGGTTGAGCGAGAGCACACACGAAGACGGTTGTATATCCCCCGGACGGCAAAGCATGGCCTCGTTTGCACGCTCGCCGATAACATCCCACCATCCGATGCGGCGTGCGTCCAGGCTCGGGTTGGACGGAGACGACTTGGACTCGTATCGTGCTTCCACCGCTGACCTGAGCGAGTTTCTACGCGCGACGGGTCCAGAGGATTTGCATAAAGGTGTTCCTGGCGGTCCCGCCAAAGACAATCACGATCGGGATGGTGCGTCAGAATATTGCGTTTGATACGAGCATCATCCTAACCCTTTCTACAGGCGCCAATTCGATGCGTTCGCGAACGCGATCCTCCATCTTCCGGCTAGGAGGTCGCAAACGTGAAAAAAGTCGGCCCACTGTGGGCCCGGGTGTAAGCTCCAACGACCCGCTTCCTCCTGTTCCTGTTCTTGCCACCCCTGGGTTGCCTGCGTTTCGAACACGAGATGATGAGAGCAGCAGCGCGCGCACGAGCTTCTCGCAGATCTTTCCTATGTTTGGACTCAATGAGGAAGGCACCCAGTCGCTTGCTCATACTTCGCCTAGCACGTTCTTACCCCCCAACACACGCCAACATCGATTACCTGATGGGTGAGTGTCAAATATTCAATTCGGGCATTGTTCAGAGTCTCACGGATACTCTAGGACGACCATATTGATGATAACGACCCCCCAGACCGCCACCGAATCCAAGGCCCTTGCACATTCTCGTTCCTTGAACTCGATAAACGACGTTGCCAAGGAAGAGTCGGCTAGACCTCTGCTCATGGGTTCTAGTAGCGCTCTGACGGTCAAACAAACAGAGCTGGAAAAACAGATTCCCGCCGTCTCGCCTTCAAAATCAGCGCTCAAGACCCACTCGCCCTCGGTGTCCATTTCGTCTGACGGGACGCTGTCTACGACCGAGCGCCCGCGCGAGACGGATCGATTGGTCTACGGCCAGTTTATGCTCTCGCCCCAGACGCCGTCCAAGCAAGTCGCGGGTCATTCGAGCTTGACGAATCTCCAAAACAGCTTTCTCCAAGCCCAAGTCCAGACGCCGACTCGTCCGCGCGGGTATAGTTCCCCCGACCCGGTTGCTTCGCCTAGTCCCCAGTCGACGCCGACGCTCAAAACGCCTGGACCGGCGATGGGCTTTTCGCCCTCTGCTTCGATTGCGCCTACGCCTGAACTCACGCCTCAAAAGGATATGGTGCGTTTACCGCTGCTCAAGGTTGATTTGGCTCCGGTTGCGCGTAAAGGATCGTTGAACGAGGCGATTGTGGTTGATGGACTTCATTTCCCGACTCCTCCGGATGATGCTCTGACGAGACGAAGGCCTACGACGGTGGACGTGTCTCGGACTGTACCTATTAGCCCGACGCGCTCGTCTAAGAGTCTGCGTATCCGTAGTCCTCGCAAGGTATCGGACTCGACGGACGAGAGCCAGCCTAAGCCGAAGCGTAGTCCGCGTCCACTGAACCTCGAAGCCGTGCCGACGTACCGCGAATGGAAGACTAATGCGCCCTCGATCCAGACTCAGCCTGGCGAGTTGACCGGGCTCGAGTTGGATCTCAACGACGGCGTAGCGGGTCCAGAGCTTGGACGCAAGCGAGATAGTCTTATGGAGCACCACCAGCAGTTGTTCCTCACTGCCAGTGGATCGGTCGTCAATCCGTTCCAGACGCCCCCGTCGCCTGTGGATCCGTTTGGTCCTTCGTTGGCGATGGAGTCGTTTGTTCCTCCCCCAGCTCGCAATTCGTTGGCCGCTCCTCCGGCTAGGAACTCGTATGTGCCTCCAAACAGAAACTCGTTTGCTCCTGCGCCTAGGGATCGGGATTCGTTTGTGCCCCCGTTGGCGGGTGGACCGCCGCTGATGCCGTTGCCTCCTTCCCCATCTCTCCAACTTCCGCCTTCTCCATCTCTTCCGTCGCCGTCTAGCCCCAGTCCAAGCTCGTTGGCGATATCGAGCACGGATCCTCGTCGGCCGAGTCTTACCCCCCGTCGATCCCGGGTCGATTCGCTCATGGTACCCAATCTGAGCTCGTCGCCCACTTCGCCTCCCGCTTCGGCCACATCGCTTCAGACTGTTATGAGTGTGCTCTCGGCACAGCGTGAACAGTTTGACAGTATGAGCAAGTACATGATCGATACTGTCAAATCGTACGAAGAAGAGAAGCGCGCATTCGAACTTCGGATCCAACAGCTAGTGGCACTTGTGGCCGAAAAGGATGCCAAAGCCAAGGAAGACGAGCGCAAGATCCAGGGCCTCGAGTGGCTAGTCGGAAACCTAAACTTGCGAGTCGCCAAGGACGCGGCCAACGCTGATCCGGACGCTAGCCCGTCTGACAAGCACAAGCGGCGACGAAGCTCGTTTGCGGGGCTTGGTCTCAGGGAAGACGTGCCGACGACGCCGGTGCCAATGGAGCCAGCGTTGGACGCGCGTGAGCGTGCCAAGCGGACTGCGTCAATGGACGACGTGATTCGAAACTTGGGCGCGATGGGTGCTGGTCGGAACATCTACGAGTGGGCCGCGAACACGGTCCTCGAGCAAGATCCGAACCAGGCCTAGAGTCTCTCTTACTCTCTTTTTGGGATTTTATTTTCTTCTTCATTCTGCGTTCGTTAAGTTCTCCGTAAACCCCATCCGTCCATTCATTCACCGCTTCGAGTGTCTCTATGCTGTGTATCATCAGTCTTTTTTATTCGTGCCAAAGTCTTGGCCACCACTCCATCCATCGTTTTTTTGTATCTCGCCATCGCCATCGTTGCTGCTGCCCTCGTTTTTTTTGTTATGGGCTCTGCCCGGTTTGATTGATACTCGCGCGTTTTTTCGGATCGCGTTCGTTGTATATTCGTTCGTTAAAGCACCCCCTAGTTCCTCGCCGTCGTTGATTGGTTGGCCGGTCGTTTGCGCTTTATCTAGTTGACTTGATGTCTGTTGTTCAAATCAGATTTCTTGACCGGATTTGATTGAGTGACCGTATAAGATGTATGCGTGCGAACGAAGAGGGTACACATCTTCTCGAGGTGGCTCGTGGCGATTGCCTTGTTTGGTACAGAACGCTGCCATGTTGTTCGATCGAGACTGGGCAATCAAAACAAAGCAAGTATCCCTTCTATAGGTTGGTGGCGGAATGTATGTATACAAAATTTAGGGTTGAGACGATCGCCCAACATGTTTGTTTGTGCAGTTCGGTCGATGATGAGCAGGGTCGGATATGACGGAACCTTTGTGTGGATCCGCTTCATCCTACATATATTGAACTTCCGCGCTTGTACCATCCTAGGAATAGAGCCTATCCGCTTAGGTTATGTAGGGCGCTGGCTGAGTGTTTAAGCCGGAGGACTAGAATGCGTTTTTCGTCTGAATTGATTTGGCGAACTGGACTTAAGCGCAAGGGAGAGGAGGAATGAATTGAATAAATTGGCCTATAGGCTGAGTCGTTCGAAATGTTGTATTTCTGCACTGGTACAGCATAGTGGCATCTTTTCACTGGAAACGTGAAGAATTACCCCTTGCTTCTGCCATATCAGTGACAATGCCTGTGTGTGGCGCTGGGTGGTCTGCTTCTACCCGAAGCTTAAAACGTGTGAATTAATCTACGAGGCAGTTTACGCCTGTACTAGTAGTACCGTATCGTTCGGCAGTCTTGAATCTCGTTGACGCTGACCCTCAAGGCTTACACATAACTCTATCCATGATTATAACGCCTATTGAATACAGTGTTTTACCCATCCATTTCAGGCGTAGCCTACCCTCCAACCTCATAGGGCCAACGGGTTTGGACGTTGGTAATTGATTTGCTGGTCCACAAAAGTTGTTGTCAGTGCATCTCGAGACTACATGAGCGTGTTCCCCATTAGTACGCACCTTGCCGTACACCCCCGTGAGTTTCGTCCTCAAGAAGGCCGTTCTCTTTATGTAGGGTTGTAATACGAATGCTAGCAACTCGCTCGCCTTGTCCTCATGACTTGCTCTCAATGCATTCTCTAACTCCTCCCTCAATATAGTCCAGCCACCCTCCCAACCGAGCCCCATCGCCGTTAGAGCGCCCCCTAAATGATTTGTTAGACATATCTGGTATACTCTTGCCCACAGGGCCTCCAAGTCATTGATAAGTGTTGTTGCTCCAGAAACAAAGTACGGTGATTTGATATCTAGACCACGGGCCTGCATCGTGGGTGCATGTATGCGCACCCCATCTACATCACGATACACGAAACCCCGTAGGGCGCCTGTTTTGAGGTCAAAGCGGACAAGCATATTTTGCATGTGCGCCTCCAGGAAGATACCGTAGGATAGCAGGAACGGGAGAACCGCTTGGAGATAGAGGCGGGTATAGCTGTACAAGTTATATAAGCAAACAGGTAGAAGAATGGCAAGGAGTGTCATACTTGCGGAACCACTCCTTACGTGCGTCAAGGTCTGTCAAATTGAAGAGGTTCACGACATGCGCAACACGCGTTTGTGTGGAGGTCTCGAATAGCGTGCTGGGCAGGACCAGACACTGGCCGAGCACCACAGCACGAGGCTCCAGGTCTTCACGTAACATCGCACAGAGGTGTTTGCCGTTATCAGGATTAGTATCGGCGCTGCAAGCGGCTCCCACGCAACGGGCAATCCACAGGATCTCGGGGTCGGGTACGATATCGTGCAGCAACTGAGACATCTCGACGCATGTGCGAGAGAACAAGGGCTGTATGGTGCGTACGTAGCCGGTGATTGTGCAGCTTAAAGGCATCTTGATGTCGAACTCGAAGCCCTCTACAGAAACGGTACGCATAGAAAGCTGACGCTGGCCACGACATTCGCTCCTGGTAAGTATTCTCTTGGCATCGAGGCCGAAATATTTGTGGATGGCCGGTAGCTGTGCTGCAAAGCATGGCATCAAGACCCGGTCCGCGACTACATCCTCTGCGGAAAGCCCCAGCTTTTGGAGCAGCGGTACGAGACTCTCTTCGAATGTCCCGTTGAGATCGATCCGATTTCGCGGAACCGAGATAATGACGATCTCGGCGTTAAGGAAGTTCTCCATGTCATCGAGTTCAACGGGATTTAGTGGTGGGTTGGCGAGGAAGCAGCGGTGCATCTAAGCGATATTCTCAAAATCTTGGAGCTTGGAGTTGGGATCAAGTGCTTACTGGGTGAGTTGGATGGCCTTTGACGCAGCGCTGCTCCCATGTAATTAGAGGCGAGTCCAGCAAAGGAGGAGGGTGCGAAGACGCAAATTGCAACCATTTCTCTGTTGACAGGTTTAAGCCTCATAAAAAGACAAGAGATCAGCTTGGAGGTTGCACCTTGGTTATCCGCCGAGTTCTTCAGCTCTCCTCGTAGTTTAGTCACTACCTCTTTTTCAGCGCGCAGCCACGGTGCGACAAAATCGAACACTTTCTCTGGGCGGTGTTCAAGTTGAGATGACGCGTTTGATCCTACCTGGGAACTAAGGGTGACTGGGGCAACGATATCAGCTGGGTTAAGGTCTGGTATAACGACCATAGGTCCATCGTGTGTTGCCGGGGACACAAGCCTGTACTTGGTGCCCTGGCGCAAAGATACTTGTATCCCTTCCGAACTGTTCTTCTGGTCATTGGTAGAACTCAGGAAAAGACAAGAAATCGTGTCTGTGTCCTGAGCTGTGGCCTTCACTAATCCTTCATTCACTAGGACTGCGAGTAGACGTGAAGTGGTTTCCATGCCCGCATCTTGCGGTAGTTCTAAATTCTCTTTCAGTGGCTTATCGGAAGTCATAGGGGTTAACAGAACAGATCTCGTAGAAAGGGAGAGAGTCGTGGGTATGGTAGTAGTCACGATGTAGAGTAAGTTAGAGCCAACATCTATGAGTGCGGCTTTGTAAGAAACACGAGTTTACGAATTCAATTGAGAACATAACGGTTTCGTAGACACGTTTTCGATCGATAATAATATCAGATTCAACCTCAGCCGAACAGGCAATGAGTCCCTTGACTAATTACCGGAATACTAGCACAGCCATCATCAATTGCTCCATTACATCGTGCCGCTTTCTTTCACCAAAAGTTGGAGGAGTTGACGCGTTGATTACATACATCCTCTGCTAACTACGCGTAAGGTGCGTCTATATCGTTGGTGCACTACTCTGATGGATTACCAAATAAGTCTAAAATTTTTGTGCTGTGCGCGCCTCCTTGAAACGCGTAGAACAACAACCTTGAGCAAGTACAATGGATGACCGATAGCCCAGGTGCCGGATCTGGGCGCATACCTGCCGCTTTTAAAGCAATCTGAAGAATCAAATATGCTTCGATTGGGGCGTACCCAAAGCTTCCGAACAGAATGTAGACTCGCCCCTCACCGGCGCGACTTTGGTCAAACTGGTTGCACACAGCCTAGTCCTGTAATCGCGTCTTCCACTCGATTTTTTTCAGGACAGAAAATCACGCACGCTACAGTAGTCCGATGGCCAAGGTTCATGACGCCATTTTGTATAAATGAGACATGTGCGTAGAATGAAGTTGAGGAACAAACTGGTTGCCTCCGACGCCAAACCTTGCGACACCTACGCCCGCTACTATCTATCCGGTCGAACGTACCTTATTGATTCGCGGCATTATTTGCTGGTAAGCTATATGAGGTTAACTCCAGGAGGTGATCGACAGCGCATATACGCTCGTTTGCATATTCTTTCACGAGTCATCTTTTGCTCTTCATGGCTGGCAGTTATGAGCCCTTCTTTCAGTTAAACTCCACATTTTTACACCGACATAATCTAGATCATATCGTGGGATCTGTGACTCAAGAGCTGAAGGTCAAACCCGCGGAGTCAATTCACAAGTTTGAACAAACGCTGCCAAGCCTGGCAAAGTCATGAATCGATACGACACCCTTCGAGTAAATGTTGACATAGTATGCATGAAAGCCACCACGTCAATTGCTAAAGCTCGCGCGCAGGCATTTCTTAGCTTATAATCGTGGTGTACATCCAGAGCGCATGCCTGACCGAGTGAGGTGAATGCGTCCAAATAGAACCGGCGCAGGCGATGTATATTAGTAATTGGGTAAATACAATAATGAATGCGAAATAAGGGTGTACGGTGAGAGGCTACCATCTTCCAACCAGAAAGAACTGGTGAACCGGAAGGGAGGCGACAGGGGGGAAACCGGGGCGCTCAGACGCGAGCGAACTTGCGGGTCGGGTGGCCAACGGGCGACACTTGTCGATCGTGAAGGGATGACGGGCTGGTGCAAAAGGCCGGAGGGGTGGACGTCCGAATACGACAAGTCGCGGTCGAGGAGGAGAGAGGACGATACGTAGCCGCCTTAAGGCAGGGATGTGGTGCGCCTGTGGCACAGTGCCCTGAGTCTAAGACAGGGCTGTTTGCCTCCGCAGGCTGCGGCATGCAGCCCCCATATGTGACTTGCCACTTATATTGAAGTTTCGCGTTCGTACTGTCCTAGGAATAAAACCATTCCGGTTGTATGCAGGATACTGGCCGAGTGTTCAAGCCGGAGCTAGTCCTGTACTAGCACCTACTTCTCGTCTCAATTCATCTGGCGAACTGGATATGATCATGAAAGACTGATTCCCTAGGTAGTTTTGATTGAAGAAACTAGGCTCCAACACGCATTGTTCGGCCGTACCCTTCCTATGCCATCGACAAACATTCTATTAATTTCACGACGAAAACATCAAAAACATTTCCTCTTGTTTTTGGGCGTCCCTATTCTAGTTAACCTAGTACCAAGCCCTCGCGTTGAGGATTCAAGCCAATTTAATTCAAAAGCGAAATAGACAAATGCGAAGTTCGGCGCGGGTCAATATAGGTCTCTAGGGGCGGGACAGAATATTGCAGAATGCTCGCGTTCCGAGGCGGTTGTTATATATGCCGCCATGTTCGGGTGATAGTTCACTATTGGTTGTGGATCAATTTAGCACAAAATCTGAGTTTAGGTCAAAGTAACTTGCCTGTTATGTAAAAGACTTGGATCTCTTCTTACTCGTTACAGCTGGCGATTTGGACTTGACACGAGACGTTTGGCTCGAAGTCAACTTCGAATTTTTGTTAGATTTCGCTGAAGTCGGCATTGAAGATATTTTGGACGCCTGCTTCTTCAACTGCTTAGAGACTTTTGTCGATTGGGCCTTAGGCTTTTTAGTGATACGAAAGATATCGAGAAGCCGTGCTAGCTTGCTGCCCACGGTTCCGTTAGTTTGCCTGGCACGATCCTTCAAGTCTAACTCTGAAAAGTGCTTGTGGAGTAAGCTACGAGCACGACGATAGCATCCCCTAATTATGTCGCTCCTTAAGACGTATTTATGGCACTGTTGACAGGTACCTCCACGTGGAACCAAACGCAGGTTCAGGGGGTGGGCGCTACGAACAACTTGCACCAGGCAAGCAAGATGGGTTATGGTCGGGCAAGTTGGGTGTAAGCAGAATGCTGTTGTCGTGGAATATTTCTACGCCGAGGGAGTTAGCGAGTCGCCTTCTATCGAACGAAAGACAAACTCTTTTCTTTTGGCTCATACTTTGAGAGCATATCGCGCAATTTGATTGGATACCTCTCTCAGTCAAGGCTTGATAGTCGCCAGTGTGTGGTAAACTCAACTGATCTGTATACTTGTCAGTAGAACCTGAATGTTGGGCGTCATACAAACATACCAACTTTCATCTCGCTGAACCCATTTCTCACTGTTTGCTCCTCGATATTTGATTCCGACAACCCCCCGTCTCTCTTTTCGTATTCTACAGCACAGCTAAATCCAGGAGGAAGAGATTCTTTGATTATAGGTCGAGCCTTGTCCCATGATGCCTTTGCCTCCTCGTAAAGTATTTTCACGCGTAAAGGCCACGTGTTGTAGGGAGGTATGGACAACATTGTTCGAGCTACTCTATAAGTAAGTTGAATGCGATTCGTGAAAAATTGGCCCTATGTATACATACAATATCCTTTTTTGCAGCGACGTCTTGTTTCGTCCAAAAATATATGGGCCCGCTTCTCTTGCCTTCGCTTTTAGTGGTACTCGAAGGTGTCTAGCTTTTTGAGGGTGCTGCCATGCCCACTCAAACTGCCTATCGTTCGGTCTAGGAAGTCCCTGATTTAATCATTTCGCATACCTGTAGAGCCGAGATCTTGGAAGGGAATCCGTAGATGAACATAGTCATCACCCATGGCCTCCCTCGCTGCGTGCCTCGGGCGCCACCAGCAAGTTCGCCATTGTGTTTCCGTAAGCGTCGCAGTGGATCAGGAGTAATCCCAATATATGTAGGACAGGAGATCCTCGGATTGAGGGATTTGAGAAGGTAACATACATAAAATGGCTTCTATGGAGTCGCCGAATCCAAACAATTAGAGATGTTGTCATGAAGGCGCACAGACCTACAGGGATGGGCTGTTGAGCAATAGTAAGAGCAGACCGAGATGCCATGTCGTAACCAATAGTTTATATAATTCCAGCCTATGTGTTATGATCGCGAGATTAATACTGTTGTCTAAATGGGAGTGTGCCGAGGCCCATCACGAGATATTCCCAATGTAGCGTTGAAGTGGGAAGCTACAAAGACAAAAGTTGTTCACGTGACTTGGTCTCTGTCACCCCCTGTATCCATCACAGGTACCCAGTAATACAATTAATATAATGATGACTACACACGATCTAAGCACGCTAGTTGTATCACCAGTAACTTAATTATGTTCTTATTTGGGTAGGCGATGCACCTCACTTGCGAGACGCCCAGGTATCGAAGACAACGCTGATACATGCTTTCACTCTTTAAAATTCGGCTTCAGTAGATTAGACAAACTAAAAAAAAATAAAGGTACAGAATTAATATTGATTCGTTTATATTCATCAGTTAAGGCATGCGATTCCCGACGTTCATAACCAGTTCTTCTGGACCACCGTGCCCATACCACGACACGAATGGTCCCTGGCCGTTCATGGCACTTAAGACATGACGAGCCACAATCTGAGATGCTTTATCGCTCGGGTGTACCTCATCCCACCTGTGCGAGCACGCTTGAGATCGCAGCACAACAAAGTTGGCTAAAACTCACCACAAGTACGAATTCCGTACGCCGTCGGGTTGGACCACGCATACAGGCCAGGTTGAGCCTTCGTATGGATACTTGCATTGAACAATAGGATCGTCAACGAAGTAAGGGGGCCCTGCTAGATAGGAAGCCGGGTTGTAGTACATGTCCTTGAACAGACCATAAGAGTCGAATAGCCCTGGAATCTACGTTCAGAACTGCGACCAAGCAATGCAACGGATAGTCACGTACCAAACGCAGCTCCGGGGAATTGAAGGGGTGCTATGTATTTCGTTTTGATAGCCCAAAGCTCGTTTCCAGATTGTACGAGCTCAGACACCAATATACTCCATTCGGTCTGGTTGTGTGGTAGTGGCCAGTATTTTGTTGTGTAACCGGTCGCAGAGTACATAGGCGTGAGCTGTAACGGTATCATCTACCAAACTAACGTCAACGATTGTTGTTGCAAATGACGTTATGACCACTCACATTCTGAATCAAAAAGTTCCTTGCACCCTTGTCATACAAAGCTTTAACCCAATCGAATACACATGCTGTCGTGTTGACAATAGATATGCCTTCCCGAGGCTTGTTGAGGAGTGCATCGGCCCCTACGTCGTTTGTACCAATCCAAATGGAATACAAGGTATCTTGGCTAGGTAGGGGTAGATATGTGCCGTTGGGAATGAGAATGTAGGTAGAACCGTCTTCTTTGACGAGGGTATCTAAATCATATCGAGGAATCTGTGACTCAAGGACGGAAGGCCAAATCCGTGGAGTCAACAAGTTGGAACAAACGCCGCCAGCCCTTGCAAAATCGTGAATCGATACGGCACCCTCCGAGTAAATGTTGACATAGTCTGGCCATGGAATTCCGCCTGAGGGCACCACGTCAATTGCTAAAGATTGCGTCAAGGCGTTTCTATGGCTTACCGTTGCTGACTTGGACGTTGTCCGTGTACGAGTCTCCGAAAGCAACCAGGTGCTTGAAAGGCCCTACCGCACAGCAGCTAGTCGCGAAGCACATAAGAAAGAGCGCAAGAATAGCGGGTATCATGTTTGATCGAGCAGCCGGCTCAAAATGGAGCGAACGCTAGCAAAACCCCTCAGCCAACGCATTTCAAACATTTCAGGAAAATTCATAAGGAACTGTCCGAGCATAACAAGCCTATGATGTTTGTGGACATCTAGCCAATGTGGCGTACAGAATAAGGAATATCAAGCGACAGACTGGCTATGTTAACACTCCACATGGCTGTGATGTGGGGGGCGCTCTAGATATTTACCATTCCTCACGACACGAAGCGGACACGAGTAGCCTAAGGTTCATTTACATATACTCACCATAATATATGTATGGATTGAGTATCTAGCGAGAGCTTGTTAGACTGGAGCAAAGAGCCCCTAAACCAGCTCAGGCTTGATGGCGGTGAGAGGAGGAAAAGGAAAATCACGTGAGGACCTCGCTTCCAAATTATGATCACATGTACAGATGCGGACACTTTACCATATACAAAAGTGGGTATAAATTCGGCACATAATTACACATGTGCTGGCGTGATCAAGATTAGTCAATCGCCCCTTTTGACAATACCGAATGCCTAGTAATTGCGTTTTGTGACGGCTTTGACGTGGTCATAGACTAAGGTTTTCGCCTCGGGATCGTCAAGATAGATCGTGAAACCATCGTCTATCAGAAATTTAGTATGAGATCAATAACCAGAAGTGTAAAACGTACTAGTCGAGCGCCCGAATGACAAATTGCTGACCCCCAGTTGCCAAAATTGATCGCCAGCGAGGTTCCACTCAATTGCAGCCTTTTGCCAGGGAACAATTGCCTCGACGCGCGAGTAATTAGAAGTGGTACCAAGATACTCGAGACGGGCCTCAGGGGTAAGCCATCCGTACTATTTGAACTGTGAGTAACGACAGTAGCCGTGAACCTGTTCGTTGCCCACCTCTTCAAACACGACAGGCTTGCCGAGTTTCTTCTGAGCAATACCGTGCTGGGCGGTGAAGTTGAGAACCCTAGGAAGGATAATATGTCAGAATGAACTACTCGACTGGATCCACGTAGGCAATTGTACCATTGGGGGGTCTTACTCCACCAGTCCGGATACTGAATCAGAGCTTAGATTGCGTAATGAAGTCGTGAAACAAACGACTCGACTCACGGTGTGGAACGTTCCGTAAGAGATAGCTGGCAACTTGGTGTTGGCGTAAAAGTCAACACCATCAGCACCGTTGTAAGCCCAGTCAGGATCACCAGGGAAATTAAAGAATCCCTCCTCTCCAGTGCTGATCATGTGGAATCCGTCGATTTTCTGCGCATATAGCCATATTAGTAGATCATTCGCGACGCTTGGATCCATAATCTACCTTGATGAACCGTGACATCTCGTCCATCCAATTGTTGAGGGTAGCGGTTGTGCAGCTGGGACCACGAGGGAGGTTGCGGGTACCATCAGCACCGCAGCGAGGCTCGTTGCCCAACTGTTATGTATTGTTTAAGGATATCTATCACTGGATTTGTAAAAATACTATACCTGCCAAGAGAAAATCGCGGGGCTCTTGCGGTAACGGGTCACCACGGCCTGGACATAGTTCTTGAATGCGGCTTTGATTTTAGGTTCGGTGTAGAACTGTTCAGAAGATTTTCAGTAACTTTCCCTTGGCGTGCATTTCTGGACACGTACGCTATCATGATACCGTCCACCCAAGTTTACGCTAAAAGCTTTGGTTAGAATAATTTGATCGCTTGGAAACAGCATTTCGTGCACACCTATAGACATCCATTCCCCCGTAATCGGCCCAGTTGTTGGTCAGTGTTACAACGAGCTTGATGCCTTTCTTTTCCGCAAGGGCAACGACCTTGTCGAAATGTCCGAGCCCATTCTCACCGTAGTCTAAATTTATGTTAGATCCGACAGTCTTTCTTGGAGTAGATACGTACTGATCGTGGCAGTCCCGTTGACCCAGCTCTGGTAGTAAATGACAGTTGGGCCAGCACCTTCGCCACCGTATTGAGGCAAGCCGCCGGGGACTTTGGTAACGTTCCTAGAGAGAAATTCAGTTTGCCTCCGATACACTAGTACCCGATCGAGAATTCCTACATTTCGTTGAAGCCCCAAGTCCGAATCACGTTCAGACCGGCCTTGGCGGCAGCATCAAATGCAATTTCCACGTCTGTCATATTCTACCAACTAGAATCAGCTTGAAGAGAACGTGGAATAATGTTTAATTTTCATACTGCCGTGAAGGAGCACCAATAACAGTTCGTTCCAGCAAAATAGTAAGGCCTCCCATCGAGTTCGAACCGTGTGCCATCGGTCTTTACGAACTTTGGAGAGGGAACAGCCGAAGCAAGGAGCGCCAGTGACGCGGCAGCTGAGAGGGACGCAAGTGTTGCACGCATGGCAGGAGGTTCAATCAAGCGGGGACGAGAAGCATGGAGCTCTAGAACCTACATCTCAGAGAATTTATACTGACTATAAAATGCTTCTGCTCCGGAATGTTCCTGACTCGTACCCCAGCACACCACTCGGTAGCCTTGGCTGACCGTCCCGCTGCTTCACGTGGCCGGGAGGAGGTTCGTGGCAGTAATACTTACCCGACTTCTTCATAGTATGAATATTTTACATCGATAAATGCCATCATCCGAGATTCTCGCGTGCTGAAGAGTTTTGTGAATCCTGTTTGCCTGCCCAATTGGATCTGTTTCCGGTGCATCTTAATTGTTCAAGGCGAGTCCCAGAGTTCTGAAAATCCGTAAATGGACATCAAGCGTTTCGCGAGCAAGCTCCGAGATTTTCCCTGGGTCACGAGGAACGACTTACTTATCCATTTCAGTGCCTTGCTACATGCAACAAAATTTCTCCATACAACGCATTCAAAGTCTAGTTATGCGTTGAATCAAGGATCAACAGTTCTGTTATTTTTCATCACTGGAAATTCGCTAATGCGCAACCTAGTAGACTGTCGAAAGCTGCCATCAGCGAACTCGAACTAGCGAGCCACTCCAACTAAACTTACACCGTATGGCACCAGAGTGATTGTTTCGAGCGGCCCAATACATTCGGGCTTCCGAGGTGGCGCGTCGGCAAACGTCTTCCCAGCGATCCCCCACTCCACAAGACAAGCTGTAACGGTTAGCGTCGCCGGCGAACCGCCCCGGTCGAATACGGGAGAACTGAGCTGTCCAGAGGTTTGATGATACCGTACGGTCGAAGGATCGATTGCATATTGCCAGGGGCCGTTAGGAAGCATTTGCAAGTCTACGGCACGATGCTCGTTCTGGATCCCGATTGGTTCAGTTCTTCACTCCCCTCCCCCTCAGGTTAGAAGCACAGCGGGACGACTTACAGGATGCCTGTTCGTCACTCTGACTGTCTTCGGGATGTCATATGCATATAGAAGTGGCCCGCTAATGAAGACCATCAATCCCGTAAACATTGAGGTATAAAGTGGGGCTATACCGATGCAACGCGACTGTACTTCGCGGGAGGCGCTCGATCCTGATAGACGGCTTATATAGGACTCGGAAAGTTGAAATTCCAGAAACAACGCTGAACTTGGCGTGTTGAGACTCGATAGCTACACCCACATCGCCAAACGAGGCATCCTTCACTGTGATGCCATCCTCCAGCGCCCACTTCGGAACGCGAAGGTAGTAGTTGAATGGCTTCGTTGCGTTGATACGGATTTCTACAGTATCTGCGAATGGATAGCTTGTGTTGACAAGAATATGCACCCTGTTGCCTGAAATAGTTTGGCTGAATTCAATCTATAATGGTCCCAAAAATAAGATTTGACGGACCATCCGCGAGCATTGTATTAACTTCAAAAGGCCCTTGGTAAACTTGGACAAGCGCGGTTCGCTCTGTGTTGGCGACGAATGCAGCAGCCACAAACTTTGGGAAGCCTTGCATATGATTCACAGCACAGCACCTAAGACACAGCGGGGTTAGTAGCATCATCTAAATCTTTGGACCTTACTCACGGATAATCGGGCTCTAGTCCAAAAACGTTCGCTTCTGGCCTATGAAACGATTCATTGGCACATCAATTGAATAGAAATACTATGTTGGTTGACGCACCCATCCGAAGGGAATGGATTTGGAGTCATGTTTCGTGCAGCGATCTGATTCTGCTGCTGAACATACTGATGGGCCCACATGTCTGCGCTGTGTTAGCCACATGAGACCTGGGACCATATTCAACCTTACCTCCCGTGATGGTTGCCGGTAGTGCATTGTATGTTTGACGTTCTACCTACAGCAGGCTTAAGATTATGGTGGTTCATATAACTACTCGATACGTACTCGCTCTGCTACTGACGATTCACCTGTTACTTGGTACAGATAGGAACCTCTGGGTAAAAGGTTATTCAGGATTAGATGCGCACAGTAGACGTTTGAAACATACGAATACATGGCCTCCTGATGTCCCGTCCAGCGAATTCAGTATGACTGCATCCAGAACGAATTTGGAAACTCACTACAACCAAGCATAGCTCAGTGCTTTGCAATAAAATGATTATCATCTTGGATCAGATATATAAATTATACACACACCCTCTTACAGAATCCAATCCCGCAAGAAACTCGTCTATAAGCCAGAACTTGTCAGCAAATATGGGCAGCGAAGAATGAAGCTAGCATATACCAGCAGCAAAGATCCCAGAAGGCCGGCCATGATACTTGTAAATTCGGTTCCAGGCAGCAATCGCATCGGATAGTTCTATTATTCCAAGGTATAAATCTTCCCCCAGAAGTCGCCATTTAATTATACGAACCAGACTTATCCTTATTGAAACGATAACTGACGGCCATGCCTTTGAGTCCTTCCGCCAAATTCACACCTAGGACGCAGGTCAAGCGGTAAACCGACCATTCAATCCTGAGACAAAGACACTCACCATGCCAATAGATCCTCCACTCGTTTACAGCTTCTTTTGGAAACAGCTCTTCCGAAAACACGCTCCGCCAGTCTATTGAAACGGCTTTGATCCGTACCATGGTGTCGTGTAACAACGCCAGCACTTCAGGAGAACCGCGGCCGTGACCAACAAGCCATTCATGTAACCATTGGAGAGCAAGAGCAAAATCCTGCCAACGAGTGCCGCGTGTCCAGTCCTGAATCCCCCTTCCCTCCTTCAGCATCGCGTTGGCTAATTGTACGAAGCGCATTGTCGAGTTTACGATCTTTTGGGAACAATGACGGCCAGTTATAGAAGCACATAACAAACTAACATACCTTGTCGGCCAGTTCTGGTTCAGCCTCCGCCATCCCAAAGGCTCCGAGCAGATACGGATATCTTCCCCACAGCCATCGAGGTTGCCATTCATCGTCGGTCTCTGGACCTATCCATCCATCTTCCCATTGCGTTTCGATAACATGGTCGAGAAAGTCTCGGACTGCCGATTTGAGTGGAGGATAATCGAGGGTATAGGCATGGAATACGACGCCATTCTGTCGTAACTAGTCAATGCGAGGCCCGTCACTTCAGAAATACCACCTACAAACCAATACGAGCCAGCTGCGCGACGGAGATAAAATTAGATACACCCTACTACCGATGTACGAAGAACAATACCTTCATTCAGATTCGAATAGTTTACGTTGCCCTTGCCCGTCCAGCTACCATCCTTGATTCTGCACGCAAATCAGGTGAAAGTTGGGGGTAATCCAATGACCCGACTCACAGCGGGTAAAACTCATGCATGTGACCGCCCAACCCATCCGCCTGAATCTGCAACTGGTCCCGAAGCCATCCAGACGGCTTGATTTCTCCGAGCTTGAGCGGGACGTAAACAGGAGGAGCAACTGCCGATACACCATATCATCAATACCACCCCTCGATTCTCATCTAAACAACCCACGAGTCAGATGTGGGGGACGAACAAAGCCGGTCCAGGTATTCAGGATCTTGGCTAGGGCAGTAATACCCAGACACGCCAGGACGATGACACTTCAAACGCCCGCGAACAATAAGTGCCACGGTAGGCCGACTCGCATCGCGCCGAGACGTACCGCAGAAAAGGGACGCGATGTCTCCAGGTCCGATCGCGCTTGGTCGTGTCCAAATGATCACTCTTTAGGTCAGAATCGGGTGGTTTGGGATCAAATGAAGCCGCCATCCTTTGTGCGCGAATAATTCCCAGATTTTAGGCGAGGAACGAGAGACAACCGGGGGACAGAAAGTACAAAGCACGAGCGGCTGCCGAGTGACGTCAGATGATAAGGCTATGGACCCAAGCATGTGCCTCGCACTAATTCTTCAACTTCTGACAACGTGCAAGAAGGTACGAAATTCTTGTATCCCATTTGGACAAAACAAAGAGCGAGGCGGATGATGGGTTCCGGCTATCAGTTGATGGACCGGGTACTATTTCAAACTGAGCTACTAAGCGCTAGGCGGCAATACGCAAAGAGTCATTCTCCGACCACCGTTTGATGGCAACAAAGTAGCCCGAATGCTTGATAAATTAAACCCAAATTAAATCGTCTGAAATAATCTCTACATTGGAGCCGGAATACTGGTCTCGATACATAAACTAGAAGAATCGGCTCAACTTTACCGAAATTAGCTCTGCATACACCAAGCCTAGCTCGTCTCCCACCCAAACTCAATGGCAAATTCTCGATTCGCCTACGTGCGCACTTTTGAGCTGCCGGATCCGCTTCTCCCAAACACTCATATCGTCCTTCGCATAGACGGACATGCATTCCACAAGTCAGTACCCTGCGCCACATCTACCCAACCGACATGCATAATGACTCATTTATCATAGATTCTCAAACGCCCACGGATTCCAAAAACCAAATGACGAGCGTGCGCTGCGTCTGATGGACAAGGCTGCGCAAACTCTTATGGAAGAGTATCCAGACATCATGCTCGCGTTTGGAGAGAGCGACGAATTCAGGTAGGCCACTTTGTCTGTCAGTTTATCAACTTATTCACCAGTAATCGGTAGCTTCTTATTCAAGAAGTCATGCCAACTCTACAACAGACGCCAAAGGTAAAGTCAAATCTTTCTCCAGCCACTCGATCAAACTCTTACAACACCGTAGAACAGCAAGATCGTCTCGATGCTCACCTCGCTCTTCACCTCGGCTTACGTCTTTCACTGGAACACCTACTTTCCAGACACACCGCTCACCTATCCTCCCTCATTCGACGGACGAGTCGTTCTCTACCCAGGAAAGCAAGAAGTAAGAGACTACTTTGCGTGGCGCCAAGCAGACAGTAAGTCCGTCCATCATCCAGCTCCAGGCACACCCATCTGATCAATACACGCAGCCCACATTAACAACCTATACAATACAACCTTTTGGGCCCTCGTGCAGCAGGGCGGGATGACCGCACGTGAAGCCGAAACGAAGCTCAAGGTACGGAACGTACCTAATCCCATCAATCGAGCTCATTTCGACTGGAACAGGGCACGTTGTCAAAAGATAAACACGAGATATTGTTCCAGGATTTCAAGACCAACTATAACGCCTTGCCTGAACGATTCAAAAAGGGCAGCGTGCTCGTACGAGAGGTGGGTTTGGGATCCGGTTGTGTAGACGACGATCGTCTAATCCATATTAGGTTTTGGACGCGACTGATCCCAGCCTGGTTGACACATCTGTCCAAGACGGAGCCGAAACCCAGGCTTCGGATCCTGATGCTCAAGACCCAAGCCCAAAAGCGAAGAAAAGTTCAAAGAAAAAACAGCGAGCTCCGCCGAGTGTCGTGCGCACCGTGCATGTCGATATCATCAAGGACGAGTTTTGGATCGCTCATCCCGATCTGCTCGAATAGACTCTGTTGATAGATCAAAGAATAAAAACGCCTTGACGACAATCAACGTGATCGCGTTGCTGTAGATCCTCATTCACACTAGTTTGCGCGCAAAAAAGACGAATGTCATATCCACTACAGCAGACCAGTACAGCACCGAAAGTTTCGAATATAAACTAAACACCCATCCAAAGAAGCGAATCCGCACACCCAAAATACAACAATAACCGGGATATATACGTTTGCAGCTTAGAGCGCAAAGACGACGCCAGCGAGGGCGGCGAGAGCACCCAGGCCAGAGACGCCAAAGGTGGAAGCACTGTTGGGGCTGCTGGAAGGCGCGGCGGTCGAAGAAGCTGTGGCAGAAGCCGAGCCAGAACCAGCGGGAGAGCTGTGATAAAGAATGAGCAAAAGCCGATATCGACGTGAGATTGAACTTACGTAGCGGTGGGGGCTCCAGTGGAAGCAGGGATAGACTGGGTCAAAGTGACACCAGAAGCGGCGCAAAGAGCGCGAGCGCCAGCAATTGCACTATCGAGGTCGTCGCCCTTGCAGGTGCTAGCAATGCAAATGTAGGTCGAGTTGACAAACGTGTCGCTCTTGCACAAGCAGGCGTTGTCCGTAGGTTGGCAGCTACCATAGTCGGCGGTCGCCATGCACTCTACAAGATGACGTTAGATTCACCCAAAGCATCCCGCTCGATGTCACTCACGCATCGCGCAGGCTGGGATGCCCTGGCGCTCAAAGACGCTAGCCGAGGCGGCGGCAACAAAGGCAAGGACGGCAATGGAGGCGCGCATGGTGATGTGAATGAGAGAGTGTGGTGGAACGAAGCAAATGCAAAAGGTGAAGACAAGTGAAGGAGGGGAGGCCTACTACTCAACCACGCGTTCGAGCCCGGCATTTTGAGCGCGCCGGCGTCGGCCCATCAGCAAATCACTGGCGACTTCTAGACCCTGGCATATCCAACTCCCTCGCCGGGTCTAACCACAACCAGCCTCCATCCGCCCTGAGATCTCGCCGAAAACAATAGGTCTGCTCTCGTAATCAGGGCTGGCCCAAGTCCTCCGATTTCTTTCGCCACTCCAATCTCGTCCACAGGGCTACGAATCGCGTGGTCAAACCTTCTCTCCAGAACACCCGTTTGCCGCGAAAAAGAGGTGGCAATGAGAAATACGAGGAGATAAACACGGGCTGGAATGGCGAGCCAAGGCCACAGGGATGAACATCGACTAGTCTGCCTAGAAATGAAATGCCCTCCGACTGAATTGCGCGGTGCCTCGAAAGCGGTAATGCTTTGTCGGGCCAAACTGTCGGACACAAGCCGATCGCTCTCCCACACGTCGCCCGCCGATCGTCCAGTGACATTTTTGATGACAGGTCCCATCTTAGTGTAATTTGGGAGCAGGGAGTTCGGCAGCCTATGAAAGGAATTTCGGAAAACCGATTATTTTTTCTCGTATAGCCGAGCCCGAGATCAAGTGTCTTCCCCTCCATGAAGCCGAAGTTGTCGCGCATAAAGGAGCTTGCTACGGGAACTATAGGGCGGAATATGTTGGAGCTGTGCATTCAAGGCATCTGAAGGAAGTTGCGTGGAAGATGAATGAAGTAGGACTAGTTCATCTCCATGTGCTACCAATGTAGCAAAGTTGCTCTTCTTTCACTCAGCCTCAAAACTTTTCGTAATCTCCTGTTAACATTCTTGATCTGCTCTCCTAATACATGCGGTTGAGTTACGCGTGGTCCTGTATAATCTCGTAAGCAAGTGGCCGCGCTTCCGACGTCCGACATTTGCTTCCGACAATCCAACGTCAACACAAACCTCCCCGCCGCCCTTCAATCCAATGGTACGTCAAACCTATCCCAATGTCAGCCCGACGCTAACCACATGTCCAACGTAGGCTCGCTCAAAATCCGACAAAAAGGTACGTTTCCGTCCTGCTCGACATCACGCTAGCTAACCTCTCTATTTAAATCTGTGTATGTCTAGACGGGCAAGACTCGTTCCGCGCTCCAGGATGTCGTGACCAGGGAGTACACGATCCACATGCACAAGCTCGTGCACGGCCGTTCGTTCAAGAAGCGTGCGCCATGGGCCGTCAAGTCGGTCGTTACTTTTGCCCAAAAGGTATGTCTGTTTATTGAATAACTTGTGGTGCACGCTGAGCTGACGGGTTGCATAGGCGATGGGTGTCAAGGACGTCCGACTTGACCCCAAGCTGAACCAGGAGATCTGGAAACAGGGTATCAAGAGCGTACCACACCGACTCCGTGTCAAGCTTGAGCGTGAGTATCTACCTAGAGTCGTTCTGTTATCAGTCGTACTCATTGGGGATCGTAGGCAAGCGAAATGACGAGGAGGGCGCCAAGGAGAAGTTGTACGTGTATGCGTCGGTGATCCCTACTCTACCAAAAGAGTTCAAGGTGCGTTCTTTTTTATTCTTCTGTTTCATGTCTAGGCTAAGCTTTGGCTGTTTGTCCAGGGTCTGCAAACTGTCGTTGTCGACTCGGAAGAGTGATCATTTTTGCTGTATTTCTTTTCTGTCACTCGCACCACGATATGCATTATGTCCCTATGAATGCGCTATGCTAGTATCTCCGGTCATCTCGAGCGCCAGAAGGACAGTGATAGCAAAAGGCTTGAAGATACGGAGCCACCTCATACAACAATGTCTCCTCTCATTGTGTCCTCTCGTCTTCGCCTTGGCCCCTTTCCCAGCTGAAAAGCAAGCTCAGATATACGCCGGTTGATCGCGGCAAGAGCCTTCTTAGTAATATCTCGTCGTTCTTTGAGCTTGCAGTACCAGAAGGAGGCGCAGTTGAGGTCGTAAGCGAATTCTCGTGAAACAAGTTATACGTTGGGGCACAGCGCGGACAAGTATCAATCACGGTTACTACTAAGTACCACCCAGCCAACCACCGAATTCTGACCTGCTTTACTATTTTTTATCATATAGTGACTAACATCATCCCGCTTGATTGAATGTTTCAATTCGAATAAGAATCGAGACTTGAATGTATGCAGGTATGGTGCTCGATTACGGCCTACGCTCTTCCCGGCAATTTGTCCCATATAATTGATTGATATTCATATCTATTTATTCGATCATCGGTATAAGACAAACAAGGTTCGAGAGGTCTGAAAGTGATATCCGTGCAACAGGAACCTCGAGGACCTTGGGGTTGAACAGAACCGGTGCAAAACATGAAAGCGCGTCATGAATACGATTACTGGAGTGACGAGGATTGTCTAAGAATATATGCGGCGGTTTAAGAGACTTTAAGCAAGCCAATTTGCTGAGTGGCATCAGTTTCCAATTATTGATACACTGCTCCCAAGTGTAATCGGGCGGTGTAGGGTGCCCAGGTTCAACAGCCAGTTCTGAGAGACAAGGGAACACATTCATCAAGCACAATATCGGCTCTGCATAGTCTACGTTCGAATCCTCCGGCTGCTCGTATAACGTGTAGCCAAAATGTAGAGATGTGGTGGTTGTGCTGACAGCGGGAAGAATGCGTGATAGTTTCGGCCGATTGCAATGAAAAGCCCAAGGTGCTTTAGAGCAGGAAGGTCGGAGTATGGCAGTGGCACCTCGTATGTTTGCCATTCGATGTCGACATCAAGCCATTTGAGCTTCGGTAAATCGTTTAATGGAATGAGCTCTAGCACGTTGACTGATGTCCTCAAAGTCTGTGGGTGTCCGAACAGATGAAACAGTTCGGCGAGAGTGCCAAGTTCAGCACCATCTGGGCGAATTCGAGTTACAAGCCCAGTAGTACCGTAAGAGGGATTGACATCGGCCGGCGGGCTGGCATCCGGCAAGAGTGCTAAGCTTCGAGTGAAGGGGCATGTACCCGCAATCGTCCGCAGCATCACCTCGGCTGTCCGAATGTTTAGTGAGATCAAATGTGCAAAGTCTCCACATTCGTTCTCTAGGCTTAAAAGTGATGAAGAAACAAAGAGTTCGATCCCAACGGCAATGGCCTGGTAATAGTCATGTGGATGTTTCGCAAGTGTCAGCCGCTTTAGATTAGGCAAGAGGGGTCGAGACTTGGAATATGATAAAAGTCCTTGAGCGTCAAGTATTTTTGGGGTAGGCTGGTTGAGTTCGAAGAGGTCGAGGCTCTTGACGTCTCGCGCGTCGTAGTGGAATCGACGCATTTTTTCGTCAGAAACCGAGTCCAGTAGATTTTGGTATATTCATTTAGCGTCGGTCTGTTTCCAGTCCGGTGCTCTCTATTACAACTCGAACCTCATAATCAGTGGCTAGTGATATTTCCGCTTGCGGTAGCAGCTTGAATAACTGCGAACGGTACACGAGAGTCGAATATACGACGAGATGTAAGTGCCGCATTTACAATAGTCGCTGCATTCAGCCGCCCAAACATTAATTGCGAAAGCTCCGATATTTCGAAAACATGATTGGACGGCGTCATGGTCAGGATGCTGTTGCTCTGTAACAGGTTGTGTTTATGTGTGTCTTGATCAACAGCACAAAATGGTGGTTTGTTGTACTTGCGGCAGTTTCTGGACATCTTGTTAAAGTATGCTCCGACGAGTTCTCACCAGGAGAAATTGGTGTATTAAGTAAACGATATCAAAAGCAGAACGACTCATTCAAAGCAACAGTTCAGATCATGAGAACATCAGAACGTGAAACACTGGGTTGGTCCTTTGTTGCTGCGATCTATTTTGAACCGCGCTCAGTCGACCTACTGGTTCTTCATTCCGTAGCTGAGAAAGCCTTTTACTGAATGTACTGGCCGCCTTTGCTGCAGGCTCACAGTGGGTGCGTGGTATACACCTCCTGCACTCGTGTGGATAATATTGGATACGTGCGTTGGGAAATTGAAAAAATAGATGACTACCACATTTAGCTTAGCGTTATTATGGGGATTCAAAGTTTACGCATTGGTACTCACTGGGCGATATCGTCCAGCCTCGCTGTATTAAGGCGCCCACTCTGAGACATTGCGGTCAGCTCTTTCAACAAGTTAAACTCGAGGCACTGAAGCCGTAGCGAGCAAGGCGTCAAACTCGAGTCTGGTGCCCCAACAGCATCAAGGTCTACGATATCCAACTCCAGATACTCGAGCTTGGGGAGCTGAGACACCAAATTTGGGAGTTGAAGAAGTGCGACTTCTTGGCGCCTCATCCTCAATACTTGAATATCAAGTAACCGAGGACCAAGCCACGAAAGCGTTTCAACTGCCGACCCACCCATAGACGAGACAGTAATTTCTATTAAGTCGAGGTGCCGCATCTTTGTGAGTGTACCTAGGGGCTCTAAGAAATCGGGCGGGACTTCTGCTACATCACTCTCCCAGGCACGTTGGGTGTCAGAGTAAATCGAAACTGTTGCGAGTTCTGGAAGGGATTTGACTATGTGCGATACAACTTGTCGCTCAAGACTTTTAACTGTGTATTCGTGGAATCTCAACGAAGAAATCTGCGTGTTGTGGGAAGGAAGGAGGAGCGACAGGTCGGTCTGATAGCAGCAGAGAAGTCCCAGATGCTCCAAGGATGGAAACAGCTCATATGGCAACCGCGTGTTGTGAGAGTCCCAGTGCATGTTAACTTCAAGAAATTTGAGGTTTGCCAGCCCTTCCAGGGGAAAAGATTCGATAGCTCCAATATTTGTTCTGAGTTCTGTCAAATTCTGAAGTTCACCAAATAGCGGACCAAGGTCACGAAATGTGGGGTCTGGTGCTTCAGCTCTCAACAACGCAGAGACGTCTTCGCATGACTCGTCTGGTTCAGTTTCCGAGTCAGTTGCATTATGATCTGGGAAAAGGTCCAAAACGCGGATATCTGGACACGTATCGACAATAGACGATAGCACGAGCCAAGCAATCGACGGGCGCCAGAGAGCCTGATCAATATCGTTTGCGATTCTAAATTCGAGGAGGGACGGGGATAAAAATAGCCCAAGTCTGATGGCAACAGCTTGGTAGTGTAGAGGGTTTGGATATCCACTTCCCCAAGTTATAGTTTGAAGATTGGGCAAGAGGGTGTGTGACTCGGAGTATGATAGGAGCTCATCATAATCCGGCATTTTCCAATTATTTCCCCATGGAAAAATATCGAGACTTTTAACAAAAGGTCCGTAGCAGTGGAATCGACTCATGTCTTCATGTGATATTTCTTCTGGCAGTTCCTAAGTTACTACGCTGTTAGAATCAATACGGTTGACGAATAAACTGAGACAGACTATATATCTATATTGTGAATGCACAGAGTGCCTAGAATATTTGATACCTGGTACAAGTCCTAACAGCTGTAACTCGCTCGGAACGTGTCGCCACGCAACTGACATGCAAGGGCTAAACATACGTCGACAAGTAGATCCGAGGTTCACAATACTCGAAAAGGAATCTGCATTATGCAGAACAGTCTGAAGTAGTTCAGGTATCTCAAGAACATGTTGGGGGGACCTCATCACGTAGTAGTGGGCGTCAGAACGTCGCGTGTTGAATGGTAACATGATTGTAGTTGTTTGGAGGGTTGTCCACATGTCATAGTACGTACATTGATTTGCACCATCGCTTATGAACCATGTATGAACTTGTATAATACCAACCATGGCACCCATAGCCCTCCTTTCCTCGTCGAACGACATAAAAAAGTTAGCGCGATTGAACGATGCTGCTCTCCAACCTTGTTACTCATTCAGCAGGCGCATCCGAGGTTTTCTTTGTTTTCTTGGACTTTTGGCTCACAAGCTCTAATATACGTCGGTTAACCTGGAGCACGGCTGTGTGAGTAGCACCTCTTCGCATGTGTGACTCGCAGCGAGCGACAGGTTCACAATTGCTAGTGTGGAGATGCTCTTTAGAAACGATTTGTACGCTCGGACACAGGGCAAATAGAAAGCTGCAAAGCAGAAGGTTAGAAGCAGGAGTTTGAATTAGTCTTTAAAAACTTTTACGCACCGAGATATGTCTTCTATCTTGTGGCGGCTAACTCGGTCTCTCTTAAGAAGAGCTTGCATGTCGCAGGTAAAATCCGATTTGATGGTACGAAGTAGCGGTGCCTGATGTTGACCCGCGTGCCGTCGTGTAACTTTACCTAACCCAAATATACCCACCCCAAGATGCTCAAGTATTGGTAGATGAGATAGAAAGAATGGAAGATCTCGTAAATGTATAAATTCTTCGGGTATTTCGAGCACTTTGATGTTCGGTAGCACTGGGCTGATGTAGGAGAGCATATGCAGACTGCTTTCATCGTCTTCCTCAACAATTCTTATGCCTAGCAGCCGGAGGCACCGTAGGTGGGTAAAGTTTGAAAGCGGTTGCAGTTCTGATGCCAAAAGGTAAGACGGAAGGTATGGCCCTAGCTCATGTGGGCTATCAGATGCGCAAAGCTCAAACTCCGTTAGGTGCGGGAAATGCTTGGAAAATTGAAATATTGCATCATGCTCATAGTAGACTTCATCGCTCAACTCTTCCGGAGACACATATCTAAAGCAAAAGGACCCTATTGCAGTATTGCAGGCGGGAAGAAGGCCTGAAAGGTCCGCCTGATTACAGCGAGCCAGTCCAAGATGCTTTAAGGACGGGAAAGCAACATAAGGCAAAGATCCATCGAATCTTTCCCACTCCATGTCGATTTCAAGTCGCTCTAGGTTCAACATATTACCAAAAGGGATCTGTGCTAAAGTCCCGATAGTGGTTTTTAGAATTTGAAGATTCTCCAGACGACTCAGTGATGATGTTAAATCGTCAAGCCTCTTGCACGGAAACTGTTTGAATGGGAAAGCTGACTCGCCTCTCCAAGGCTCACGAATTTCTGAAGAAGATAATTGAGTGGGAAAGATAGCCAGGCTACGGAGATTTGGACAAGCCTCCGCGATACAACGTAAGACAAAACACGCTGTCTGAACAGTTAGTGTAATCTGGCGAGCGGGCGTTGTGGGCGCATTTTCCAATCGCTGGAGTGAAGGAGATATATACAAGGCTAGGCGAAGTGTCAAGGAGTGAGAACTCATAGGTTGTCCTTCGGCCAAAGTAATAGTCCGAAGATGGGGCAAAAGTGTGTTGGATTCCGAGTAGCCTAAGAGCCACCGGTAGTTATTTATACTCGAACCAGGTTGGTCATATCCAAAGATATCTAGACTCTGGACAAACTGGGCATAGTAGCGGAAACGTGCCATTTCTTCGTTGGTGAAGGAATCTGGTAGATTCTGTGCGGTGGCGTCAGATGGAAAAACTGACTCGTATTAGACACCAAGGAAATACCTACTATGACAACATGTTCCTTGTTCTTTGGATCCAACGACATATCCACTCGAGGGAGGAGCTTGAATAACTGGATCTCAGTTGGTACATGAGCCCAAGCAAAAGGCATGCAAGCAGCAAAAAATCGGCGGCACGTAAAGCCAAGGTTTACGGTATCCATTATACTATCTACTTGCTTCAGTAAAATTTGAGAAAGTTCATCTATCTCAAAAACGCGCTCAGGTTTGGATGTCATATCGTGGTTGAATGCAGGCGCTGAAAGGTTATTCAAAATGGTTTGTTGCAATTTACGCGTCTGTTCCTGACTGCCAGCTGTGTGAAAGCGAGCAGTCTAATGGCGAGTGGAGATGGCGAGGTTGCAGCTTGAGGAGATCATTAATTCGCCAAGGTACTCGGGTTCGAGATAAAGCTGAGGAGACGCACAGGAGAGACGAGACTTTGTACACGCGGCAAATGAGTGTAAGGGCTCCATATGAAATATGAATGAAACCGTGTCCACTATCGAGTTCGATAAGATGTGCACAGCCGTCAGAGTTTGTTTTACCAAGAAAGGGTCGAGGGCGGTGTGGGAACAGCATACACTCAGGCCCGTATTGCGCCAGACTATGACCAGTCATATATTGGGATGCTCCAAAGTACCCGAGGTAATTGCGGCCGGCTACGCAGACAGAAGCACTATATGAGTGAATGAACCGTACGCGTAACCAATTCTGCTAGCCAAGTGCGGAGGCTAGCGAATATATTTCTTTGCAATCTACAAGCCTCATGAGCAGAGTCTTATATATTGATTTGTATTGTCTTTAATTGTCATCTAGCGATAATCCAACTCGTGGAAGCAGCTTGAAGAGCTGTATATATTGCTCTAAACATAGCGAATGGTAAACAGGAGTTGAGAATACAACAAGACGTGAGTGCAATGTTCACAACAGCCGTTGTGCCCAGCTGTTCCAGTATCGCTTGCAAAAGCTCTAACATTTCGAAAAATCATACGATGGGTAATATACCCGGTAAAAGCTCCAACAGATGAAATTCACTCGGAACATGTCGCCACGCAACTGACATGCGAGGTCTGAACATACGCCAGAAAGTAGATACGAGATTCACAATACTCAAAACAAATTCTGAATTATACAGAGCAGTCTGAAGTAGTTGGGGTATCTTAAGAACATGTTGCGACCACATCACGTAGCGATTGGCCTCAGGGCGTCACTTGCTGAATAGGAATCTGATTGCAGCCATTTGGACGATTGTTAAATAGCTCATTTACAACATACGGTCATCATTATACAGGAATCTATAAAACACCTATCGCAGCCACAACTTCCCCCGCTCCTTCCTTGTTGAACTATTTTGAAACGTTCTTACGTTTTAATAACGTCACACCCTAACTTCGTTCTTTATTCAGCAGGCGTGTGTGTGGAATGTTCTTGGACTTTTGGACCACTAGCTCCGATATACGCTGGTTAACCAGAAGCGCCGCTGTATGAGTAGCGCCTCTTCGCATAAGCGACTCGCAGAGAGCAATAGGCCGACAATACTCGGAATGGACATGTTCCTTCGAAATGATTTGTACGTTTGGACATAGAGCGAATAAAAACCTGCGAAACGTAAGAGACGCAGATGTTTGAGTCAGTTTGTATAAAATACTATTCACGCACCGAGACATGTCTTCTATCTTGTGGTGGCTAACTTGGTCTCTCTTAAGAAGAGCTCGCATCTCGTAGGTAAAATCCGATTTGATAGTACGCAATTGTATTGCCTGACGTCGACCCGCGTGCCGCCTTGTGACTTGGCCAAGCCCAAGCAAATCCATTTCAAGATACTCAAGTATTGGTAGGCGAGACAGAAAAGATGGAAGATCTCTGGCACTTATATATTGTTCAGGTATTTCGAGCACTCTTATATTTGGTAGCACTTGGCTGATGCACGAGAGTAGATGTAAACTGGTCTCAGCTTCTTGATCGAATATTCTTATACCTAGTAGCCGGAGGCACTGCAGGACAGCAAACCTTGAAATAGGCTGCAGCTGTGACGTTGAGAGATAAGATGGAGGAGGTGGACTTTGCCCGTATGGGCCAGTAACAGCATAAAGTGAAAGCTCCGTTAAACACGGAAAATGATTAGAGAATTGAAGTAATGTATCATGATCGTAGTCGGCTCCGTTTTCCAATCTAGGCGGGAATACATAGCTAAAGAATAAACATGTGATTGCAGTGTCATATGCAGGGAGAAGCTCTGAAAGATCTGGCTGATTATAACGCATCAGCCCCAGATGCTTCAAGGATGGGAAAGCGACGAAGGGCAATGATCCGTCAAATGTTTGCCACTCCATGTCGACTTCGAGCCGCTCTAGGTTCAACATATTACCATAGGGAATCTGTGCTAAAGTGCCGGCAGTAGTCCTCATATTTTCAAGCTTCTTCAGAGGACTAAGCGATGATCCTAGTTCATCGAACCTCATACAGAAGAGTTGTTTCAGTGGCGAATCTGGTGGTTCGTCTCTCCAATGCTCGGGAAGCTCCGAAGAATTGAAATGAATGGGAAAGATCGCCGAGCTACGAAGATTTGGGCAAGTATCCGCGAGAAGGCGTAAGATGAAACGGCATATGTGGATAAGCAATGTATTATGGCGAGCGGGCGGTGTAGGTTTATTCTCGAGTTGCTGAAGTGAAGGAGAGATAAACAAAGCCAGACGAAGTGCAACGGGTAGAAGCTCGATAGGCCGCTCGTCAGCCAAAGTAATGGTGTGAATATTAGGTAAAAGTGGACGGGTTGCCGAGTAAGCCAGTAGCCACCGATGGTTGTTTATCTTCACGCCGGGTTGATCGCATCCAAAAATATCTAGACTCCGCACAAACTGGGCATAGTAGTGAAAACGTGCCATCTCTTCGCTGGTAAAGGTGTCCGGCAGATCCTGCATCGCGGCCCGATAAAAAAAGAGCTTGGTCTCAGATATTGAATAGATACATACTGTAATAACGCACTCCTTATTCTTCGGATCCAACGACATATTGACACGAGGAAGCAGCTTGAATAACTGAATTTCGGTAGGTACATGAGCCCAGGCAAACGGCATGCACGCGGCAAAAAGTCGACTGCACGAAAGGCCGAAGTTTACGGTATCCGTTATGGAATCCACCTGCTTCATTATGAGTTGAGAGAGTTCATGTATCTCGAAAACACGCTCCGATGTGGATACCATGTCGTGGTCGAATGTAGGTGCTGAAAGCATGAGTTTGTTTGTTCGGGTTGATGCCTTCGTTCCCGTTCCTGACGCCCGGTCGAGACTTGTTCCATTAGTTTGTCAACATGTGTCAACGCGAAGAGTCGATCATACTGTTAAGCCAGCGTACACTTGTGCCGGTATGCTAGTGTCTCTGGTTGTTTGTACGTTAAATTCTCCCGGTGCCTCGAAGTAACCACGGTCCTCTAACTGCACCTGAGCGCTAGATGAGAGAATACACCGCACGCGTAGTTTATCTACGGATGGAGACTGTTGAATTGGTCTTCGTTTAGGCAGTAGCATTCCAAAAAAGAGCTTGGTTGAGCTTCGTGGATGATCTGGTACGATGTATCTACGCGGAGGTAACTGAATCTTACTAGTGTCGATTATAGTAAGAACTATGTCAGTGTTGATTCAGGTAGTTAGAAGTTGTATGAGCTAGTAACTGATCGACTACGCGACAAATCTTGCACTGAAACAGGTCGCGGAAGCAAGTGACAGTACCAGTTCTTCCAGCGCAACGAATAGAGCTTGTAATGGAGCTATGAATGGAGCGAGCTTGATTCATACAGATACTCACACCTGGGCAAGGGGCTTTCAGGTAAGTCATGGCCATGGGCGTGAATATGTGCGCACAGGGCTCCAACTACAGGCTCTAATAACTTGATATTTTGACTTCTAGTAGATGACCTATCGGTTAATGGTGAGATATATTCCACTTGACTGAGCCGCAGTTGATAAGCTAAGAAGAAAGCGACGATCAGAGAAAGCAAGGATGTCTGTCGTGTAGTGATAGAAATCAACTGGTGGGTCGCACAAGTGCATTCAAAGTCATGCGTACTAGTAAATTTAGCTATGATTATTGCATGGATTTCTCGACTGCTTCGGATGGCTAGTCCACGGCAGGAGCGGTGGAAATTCTTCGCGGTCTGAATAGGAGGCAGGGGTCAATATTTGGACGTGTGTGTTGCGACCACTAAGCGCCGACTCCCGGTTTTTGCACCGTCGCGCTCCTCGACTTGCACGTCACCCAACTGGGGTAGTGTTTCTGCTTGACGCTCATTTTCTGCTACTCTAGATCGTACCAAAAAAACTCTAATCAATCCTACTTCTCCTAAAAAGGTGCTACGACTACATGGTACACTCGACACGATGAAGCCTGCCCAGCCAAATCCCGTAATAGCGTTTGTGCGCCGCATCCCGACACCCATTGCTCTCGCGATCGGCGTCCTTCTCGGTCTCTGTGTCTCGCAACTGTGGAATAGTGGCCAATCCGTACGCAATCTGCTTATCTTAATTTCCACTTTTTGCTCATCACCTTCACGCGTAAAGTCTCAGGCCTATCCCGCTTGGGACGGTGGCTCCTCTCTAAAATCACAACGTCCCCATCGACTAAACAGCTATCAGCCAGTCGCAATCCCAACTCCCGATCAACGGTTCCGCATTCTTACCCTCCTCTCCACGCTCTCGCCCCACCACACGCGCACATGTACACGCAATTCTCAACCAGGCTACGTCAAACAAGTAAAAGATCGATATACCGCCCTCGTCGGACACAGCCAACCCAAACATGGCGGAATGTTTGGCTCCTGGGCAGCTGCCCATGACGAGGAGCATTCCCGTGCGACGCGTCGATCAGCCGAACTCGCCGCGCTAAACCACAAGTACTTTTTCGCCATCAACTTGTACAACTCTTTCGATGTTATTCCCGACCTTTTCGCCACACTCTTTCGGGTTGCATCGGTGCTGGGATACCAAAACGTTTTCGTCTCGATTTATGAAAACGGCTCGAGCGATCAGACCAAGGCTCTCCTCAGGATCTTCGATTCGCTTACGAGGAGTGTAGGGATGCGCGTTGTGATCAGGACGTCGATGCGTCGTAGGGGTGCGTTCAACCATCGTATCGAGTACTTGGCCGAAGTGCGAAACGCCGCGATGGTTCCGCTGCACGAGTTGCGCGAGAACGAGGGCGAGGTCTTCGATTCGGTCGTATTCATGAACGACGTGTTGCCGTGCATCGACGACGTGCTTGAGCTCATCTGGCAAAGCCGCCGTCAAAATGCGGGTATTACCTGCGCGGCCGATTACATGTTCCACGACGGAGTCGTACGTCTTTTCCTTGACCCTGTCTAGGGCTAGCTATTCATTTGAATCCTTTTTCGCCTAGGGCGCGCCGGTGTTTTACGACAATTGGGTCGCGCGCGACATCAATGGCACGGCGCTCGAAAACGCGCCGTTTGAAGCGGTCTTCCACCACCCAGATTCCTCAGACCGATTCCAGCGCCATTTACCCATTCAGGTCCAATCGTGCTGGAACGGCATTGCTGTGCTCGACCCAGCTCCGCTGTATGCGACTCCGCACGTTCGCTTCCGCATGGCCAAGATCAGCGAGGGCGAGTGTTCTGCATCTGAATGTAGTTTGATCGGAAACGACTATTGGAACGCTGGGTATGGGCGCATCATCATGGTGCCTAGGGTGAAGCTCGCATATGATAAGGTTTGTCCGTTATCTTTATCTTGCATTCAGTCGAGGGCTGAGCTGTGTGCCTTGACGAATAGAAAGTATGGGACATCATCCACCCTGCACGTCGGAACTTGACTGCTATCCGGGGATACGTTCGACTTGGTGGTCTACCGGATGATCCACGCACGGACCCGCAAGATCGTTCGTGGTATGGCCCTCATGATCGATTGTTTGTCCCAGAAGAGTCTCAAGAACTCGAGTTCGTGCCTGGTCCCAAGGCCGGTGAGTCTACTTTTTATATTTTGCCACGTATTCTGTTTGTTGAATTTGCATATAGTGTGGTGCTGGGGTTGGGACGGTGCAGGAGACTTGGACGGTCCTGATGTGGATCCTATTTGGGAAGCGATGCCGAACAGGACGCTGTTGCCGGAAGCGGTCAAGGTCAAGCATGATCGTAGTCTGGAGCTGTAGATAGAGTTTTTGGTGTGTTTATGGACCCCTTTTTTCTTGTCTTTGTGATAGTCGACAGATGTTGAGTGTTTGTCAGCTATGTCTTGGTATCGGCGTTGTAATATGGGATTGTAAACCAAGTGCTTTGTCTATCATCATTGTATGGGCCAAGCTTCCTTGCTTTGACGCATTGTGGTAGTCAAGTATGAAGCCCCCGCTATCGCTAGAACCACATTCCAGGCTCGCCTTCTATAATACGTTTGGGAAAGGGGGGGGGGATCATTAACAAAAAGAGCTTGTCTAAACGATTTCGACTAGTTGTAACTCCTCTGCGCATACATATACATTATTATTCACTTAAAAATCCGGGGCGGTCATATTCTGATTTACCCTATCGAGCACATCTAGCCGTTGCCATCCTGAGTGTTCAATATGCTATCGGCTCACCAACTTATATAACTATTCATTGTAATAACCAAATCAGTTTGAAACGAGAAACATCGCTCAGTTATATTGGATAAAGGTATACTTCTGAACGTTGAGATTGTGCATTGCGAAACGCGTCAAACAGCGACCCAAATCCACGCTCATCCCTGCTCGCGATTTCATGGGTGTTTCTAGCTGGAGTGCGTACCTCACGCTCGGGATCTAGTAGCCTTCCGTCTCCACCCATTACTCCCAGCGAATTTTGCTGAGTTTGACCAGGAAAGGACGTGTGATCTCTAGGATTTGTATGTCTATGAAATATGGCGGAAATAGTAGAGCGAGACCGCCAGTATAGTGAGCGTGCGCTTAGTGATATCATGCGTAATGACAGAGATCCGGGCACTCGCTCAGTGCAGGTACTGTTGGAGCCTGAGTGAAGTGTAGTGCTCGAGCAACAAGGTGTGAGCGCCCCAGGTACGAATCCAGTACTTCGTCGTGCATAGCAGCAGCCTAAATGTTGCTCTTCCAAATATATCTCTTTGACCCAAGCGGCTGCTTTAATGTCTGTGCTCGAGACCTCCTGGGGACATTGCCATCGGTCTCCGCCAAAGCACGGCTGACAACCCTGTAGACACTCCAAGAGGTAGCGACAAGAATAACGGTGAATTCTAGAGGGATGTAACAGCCCAGCAAATTTCTGGTTCAGGGTGACAAATTCGTAGATTTCAATAACATCTTTGAGCTGTATCTGTCTTGGGGCGTTGTTCCCGGTGTATGACATGTACTCCGTGACTGAGGACAGCCCGAGTGACACCAGTCTGCCAAAATTGACGCTCCCTTCTATAGTATTGATCGTTCGAGGTATTATTCTGGCCAGATTGCCCCCCCTCGCTGGGACTGATTCTAAACGAAAATAAGTCGTAAAGGACCCCCCAGCGGGCAGGAGTGTGACTGAACAGATGACAAGCACAAAATTGCGATCCGAAATAGAATAGGAGCAGATACGGCGTACGGGAGCTTCAAAGACAGAAGGAAGAGTATATGCTATACCACTGAAAACGCCAAGTGGTATAGCGCTAGGATTGGAACAACTAATCCACGTTTCAAACTCGCTAGCGGTCTCAACCATGGGGGAATTCGAGTTTAAACATACAGACATATAGAGTGTTTATAATGTCTCGAAGTTTGCTTAGATATCCGTCTCTATCTTTGCGGTCTCGGTGGGCTTGCCAATAATGCTCAGTTGCTGTGCGTCATCTTGATGGATGGCGAAGCGATAAACGCAAGAGCCTAGCTATGGAATTCGCGATATGAAATGGCCTGTCATTCGCGGCTGATGCGGTTAACTTGATATCTCACTTGCTGGGTCACTCTCTCCTAGTTAGAATGGGGAATGGGTCCCTCCAGTAGCTGCTACGACTTTGGCACCTTAGTAAGCATTTATCGAATGGGAGCCATTAGATGGCCTCGGCATCTCAGGTACATTCTATTTCACAGCAGTTCCCTTTTGAAGCGCCTAGGTGCTCAGATAACCACAGCAGAGCCGCTTTGATCGTGCGGTACGGTTCGAGACTCACAGGAAGGACGTTGTGCAGTATGTCCATACTTGGAACAGGCTGATATGTACTACTTGCTCGTTGTTTTGTTTCTTGTTGGTTATTGCTATATCTTTCATAGTCCCCCCCGTAAACGGGTCGCGAAATTCAGGCGATACAGATCTGGAACTGAACCCGATTGTAAGCGCCGAAGCGGAGATCGGTGCATATAGGTTGAATCCCGACTCTCACACGTCTATAGAGAATGAATGGACATTTGATGGAGTTTCGGCTACTGCGGTATAATCAAGACCCCCAAGTTCGCCCTTAATGATCGTACGTCCATGTTAGTTCAATAGATATTAGCGGTAAAATCCGATCGGCTGTTTGCGTTAGAGGAGTTGGAGTAGCTTGAGCCCGTAAGCCGATAACTAAATGTGTATATTTTGTCAAGCCTCCAGTCATAAGGCTACGCCAGCTTTCTTCTACAGCTAGCGTTCTGCCTGTTGTATAAATTGCAGCATTTCGATGTACTCCATTCAAACGCAGATGAACTCTATGGCTTGGATGATTCTACCAATGTTTAAACCAAGTACTTACTCTCCAACTCGTTAATCAATGGCCGAAGTCAAATATTATATCTCCAACGGCAACAGCTGGCTTGACTTTGCGCCTTTTCCTGTCTGACTATCACGCTTATTCTGTTCAATCTTGAACTCCTTATTGTCAGTGCTTGTTAGTCTCAGAGTATTTTCAAGAACAGAACTAGGTGACCACGTGTGACCTGGTCCGCTGTCGGTCTGTTGGATACAATACGGGTGATGGAGTGGCGTCTGAAATTCGAGATTTCCATCATTATACATGGACATGGTTTAGGACGATGGCCTCACCAAGATTGAGCCGATTCTAGTCGATTCACGGAAGATGTTACGTGACATATGGCCACGCATTATTGTTGTGCAGGTGATCAGGGAGGATCATCCTAACCGTGGCGCATACCCGAAAATCCCATTCAGGGGCGTTCTCCACTGCCGATAATTACTTTGGAGCCGTAAATCTTGGTTCTTACATGTGTTGTCCGCGTGTTTGGCGGCGTATTCGGTTCAGCGCATACAACTGTATGCGAACATGAGGCTTCGACGACCATCGTCGTTCATCTTTCTCAATCACCGTGAGAGCTCCATCGAAATCGCTGTATGTTCAAAAGCACGTACTCCAAACACCCACCACTACCCACTCTTCGCGGATCTCGAGAATGGGTGA
Source organism: Ceratobasidium sp. AG-Ba (assembly GCA_016906575.1). NCBI lineage: Eukaryota > Fungi > Basidiomycota > Agaricomycetes > Cantharellales > Ceratobasidiaceae > Ceratobasidium > Ceratobasidium sp. AG-Ba. Next base: position 1,815,956 of record CP059639.1, read on the forward strand.
CTTCAACCATTTGATCAAGGTATGCATTCGAATTCTGAGACTACCGCTGCTACTGTACAATAACATCAACTTGGTATTCTGCAGGCTAAAAGTAGCGCAGGCAGAACTATCTACGACGTTAGCCCACGCCAGCTTCGTCAAACCGGGACGCGCTATGATCTGGCCGACACAGAGGCCACACTTCAGCGATATCGCTTTATCGAATGCAGCCCTCTAATTCAAAACGGGTCACTAAAAATTCGAGAGTATTCTGAGCTTCCAAAACATTCTTATACCACTATATCACATGTCTGGGATGGTGCCGGCACAAACCCCGGAGACAACACATTCGAGGTACAAGGTGCAGGGCGCGCCGCCGGGAGGACGCCTATCAACATCCGGATTATTGAAGAAGCATGCTATGCTTCTCTGAAGAACAATATAAATCTTCTTTGGATAGATCGACTCTGCATCATCCAGTCGGTCGAAGAGGACAAAAAATGGCACTTCAAGGTCATGCATGACATATACAAGTCTAGTGCTCTCTGCATCGTTATTCCAGATGGCCTGGCCCAGTTGGCACCCTTAAACCAAGAGACCCCATGGATCAATCGCGGCTGAACTCTTCAGGAGGCTGTTGCCCCGAAACAAGTCCAAGTTATGTTTGCTTGGGGAGGGGATGAGTCGTGGGTGAAGCCCCATATAGAAGCACAGATACCTTACTATATCACGCACGTTACCAAAGGTTACAGTGCGATGGCGCCTCTTGCACTTATTCTTGATTGCTGTATCAGCGGTTCTCTTGTGCTAATGGACTCGGACGCCAAATCAATGGTCGGGAAGGTCGACGATATTCGTATCTTCGGCTCTAGTCCACCAAAAGGCCTTGGGCCTAGTTATGCAAAGGCTTCTCCAAGTATAGCTATGCTTGCGGCAGCAATTTCTACAAGCTTAGCCGAAGATGAAGATCGTATTTATCACTGCCTATGGAAATGCATGCTCATGAGAGCAACCCGTTATCCTGCTGATATGATCTTCAGTGTAATGGGCTTGTTTGGCGTGACACTCGATCCAGATGAGTTCTCGCCGGACGATTATGTGAAGCCGGCCATTGCGCTCGCTAAACAACTTCTCAACGTTCTAAAGAAGCCTGCAACTTGGCTTGGTGCTTCCTATTTTGCTCCACCTTGCTACCAGCTGTCGACATTTCCTACGTTCCCAACGTCTACTAGGGGTCGCACTCAAGAAGCACTCATTGAACATGCGAATGGGTCTGTCGCCGCCTCTTCCCTTATGGTAAATGAATTTGTGGACGTCGACGCCTGCATGCCTGAAGGAACCATGGACGATCGTGGCTATTTTGAATTCAATAGAATATCTACACCCGTCGTTTGTATCGATTCGTCTCAAGCAGAGAAAAAAACCGATGACGGGTCCTATCTTTGGGTACGAATAAACAGGCATGGAAGATCGATGACTCGACGACGGAAGATGAAAAATGCAAAAACTTCGCTGTGTTTCTTGGGTTCTTCTGCACCTACTCTCCGGTGAAGCAACGGCGAGAAAACCTAGTTCGAGCCTTCATTGTTGAGCGACACGGTGACGAAAAATTTCACCTTGCATCATATGCCATACTTCCTCCTACAACAATACCCTCTTTACTCAAGTGGAAAAAGCGCACTTTCAACGTGGGTGGCCCCAACCCTCCAGAGCCCAAGGAGCCCATGATACTAGAGGTCAATGCTAGCGAAGAGGTCGGTGACAGAGGGGAAGACAACGCCAGGGAAGAGGCGGAGGTTAAAGAAGAGAAAGAGGCCATAGAATATAGTCGGGCTGCTGACGGGGGCCAGACCACGGAAGAGAGTGAGGAAGAAGAAACTTATACCAATAAGCGAACCGCCGCGGGCCCAGTCTCATTTACTATAGGGGGTAATGGCCTATACTCAATTGGTGGGGAGACAACGCCGTATCCATGGCCGCCCGTGCGATTGCCTAGAAATTTGTTGGCACCGAAAAGCAAAGTTTTGCGGCTCAACACGGTCAATGAATCGACGTTCAAAGCAAAGAGCGGATGGGCGTCCCACATAAACGATTCATGGTCAAACGATGCAATCGAAAACGCTCGGAGACATCTATCCTTCCGATAGTCACATTTCCCCGCATCGTCATATGTTAACTACACAATGAATCGTGCATACACTCAATGTTAGGAACGTGGATCTAGGCCTGATGATGTGACATGAAACACTGAACCGCACAATACTATCTTGAAATTGCAGACCTATCTAGGAGGCAAGGACTAAAACGGCATCCAAGTTCAAGAAGCGACGCGTGAACTGACATCCACGACTTTGTTTCTGTGCGTCGTAGCTTTTGAGAGACATTCGTTATGGCAGGCTATTCTCATAAGTTTAGCCAATCGGAAAAGAAACACTGAGCTTATAAAAAGGGATACGCTAGAAAACGCCCCCCTCCGGTAAACTGGCTAATGCCCAACAAACGCATCGAGGCTGTTGAATTCCCCGAAATGAAAACTCAGGTATAGTGAATCGAGAAGCATTCAAGAGCGTTCCAACCTGAAGGCAAACCTTACGGGCTCGCGGTCACTGTTGTCATCCAAATAGGCTCTCGGGTCCAAGTCCCAGTGGTTTGCCTGTTAAGATCTCTTTTAGTATAGCTGTGCTTTCTGATATCGATTGGCGCTGAGTTTTTGAGTTCGTGCCCGTATCTGCGGTAAGAAGCAACGCATACATACTGTACTACGAGAGGGTTTCGATATCCGCGTTAGTGCTCTAGAAAAACAGGTCCATGTTCAAATAGCATCCATGCAGGCTATAGTTAGATCCTATACGACGAGTGTATTCTGGCTGTTGTATAGCTTGAGTGCATGAATGTCACTGTCGCACTAGGGGAAACGTAGCAAAGGCATAGTTCTTCTGGCGATCGATTGAGGCGCCCACAAGCTTAGCTAGACGAGTATGATTTGTAGTACCAAGATATCTGACTGCAACGAGCATATGGATGTGTATATGCATGCCGCCGTTGTTGAGACATAGGCATTTGAAAGTCCTGCGTCTGGAGGGCTGCCTTTGGTTACCGTTTCATCAGCAGCAATCTTGCGAGATTAAGGCAAAAAGGTTAAGGTGCGAGACCATAACGCTTCAATCAGACCTTACTGGCGACGACCAAGTAACCATTCGTAGGAGCGGCCTAATCGACCGACACTCGTGGGCAAGAAAATAGATAAAACTATGGACATCAGACACGTTAGACTTCGGTAGGATCCACTGTAACGTAGCCTCAAATACCCTGCCCAAATCTTGACCATAGTTCTAGAAGCTTGAGCTTAGGAGTACAACAGATGGGTTATTTGGGAGTAGGGCGTGTTTCTGTGAAGAAAAGTTGAGGATTGCATTCTGTGCCCGAAGATTAGTCGTACTACCACTCTAGTAAATTTCAACAGTGCTCGGTGTATCTGTTGATACTGTTTATCCTGAGACAAGAGAAGGACGAGCGCCACCAGATAGCCACCAAGTTTCGCAACACGGACCCTGGGCGCTTACTCAAGCTCATCCTCCCAACGACCATGGCGTCCTCCATAGGAGAGACGATATACCGGTTCCGGATTCTACTCTGGATAGTGTTCCTCTTCTTCATAACCCACCTCATCCTAAAATCCCAACCCCAACTCCAACCGACACTCGAAATTCCCCAGTCGGTCCACAAATGGACAGCGACGGTCAAAGCGCTCCTCACCAACTCGGCGCCGAAACCTATCGAGCATCCGATCCCTCGGCTCATGCTTGCGGCTCACCGAAAACATAAAGGCATGGTCATGAGGCAGAGTTCGACGTTGGCGGATGCGGTCAAGGAGTATCAGCGACGATATGGGCGTGCGCCGCCTCGCGGGTTTGACAAGTGGTTCGAGTTCGTCAAGGCGAATGGTGTCAAGATTGTCGATGAGTATGATAGTATGGTTAAAGATCTTGAGCCGTTTTGGGCACTTGATGGTGTGGAGATGAGGAGACGGGCTGAGCAGGTGTGTCATTTTTTCTGGCTTGTTTTATAAGAGTTGTGGAGCTGATGAGGTGTTCTAGGTCGGAGAACTTGCATCTATTGATCTTGTGTTCATCAAAAACGGCAACGCAACGCTGGTTAATGTTGAGCGAGGGAATAACCGTACAGAGGTCAGCGCACGCGCCCAAGGTTTCGCGCGCATGATCGAAAAGTTCCAGCACACGGTCAGTCCCCTTACGCGTTTTTTCCCTTCTCCCGCTAACATGTATTCCTCAGCTACCAGACATGGTATTCGCAGTCAACGCCCGCGCCGAAGCACGCGTTCTCGTACCCTGGGCGCACATCGTGTATCCGAACAGCACCAATCAAAATTCGGCGGTTGGGCTAGGAAACATGTTGGGCGCTGCGGGTGGTCTTGACAGCAACTCGCACCTGGTTCCTGATTGGAGAGGTCAATCGAGTGTTTGGGAGGCGTTCAGGCAAACGTGTCCGCCGGGTACGGAGGCGCGACGCATCTTCCGCTCGCTCCAAGGTCATGGATCTGCACAGTCTGCGTTTAGCCGGGCCAAGGGACAGGCGATCATCACGACTACTCCAACTTCGTCGGGCAATATTCATGACGAGGTCGATCCGTACCAAGGTGCTGATTCGGATTTCCAGTTTGTGGAGGAGACTCAAGTCGGGTATGATTACTGCGCGCATCCAGAGGCTCATACCCAGAGCGGGCATTTCTTTTCGGATTGGAGGACTATTCCTGCGCTTTATCCTGTGCTTTCGCCTGCCAAGGCTCCTGGGTTCAGTGATTTGATTATTCCGAGCCATTATTACTACTCGAGCACGAAGCGGTTAGTTTGGTTGTTCTTACTGACATGCCAAGTACTGATTGCCGTATTCTGCAGATACACGTACGGCTATGACGCTGTCAATACGGTCGTGAAGGATATCGACGATATGGAGATTCCTTGGGAGCGCAAGGAGGACAACATCTTTTGGCGCGGAGCTGCGACTGGAGGTGGAAGTTCGCCCCCAGGCTACATGGCACACTATCAACGGCATCGGTGAGTCACCGCCATCATTTTTCATTAATTATTGACTAATTAGAAGTACAGCTTTGTCCGCATGGCCTCGACACCATCTGCACTAAACAAAACGGTCGTGTACTCTCACCCGTCGAAACCCAACGAATTTTTCCCGCACCATGTACCCCAAGCGGAGCTCAACTCGCACATGCTCGACGTGGCGTTTACAAAGACGGTCGGGTGTATGCACTATCCCGGTGGATGCGCTGCCATGCGCAAAGAGATGCGGTTCGCAGACCCAGTCCCGTTGGGTGAACACTGGCGACACAAGTACTTGATCGATATCGACGGACAAAGTTACTCTGCGCGCTTCTTTGCGTTCTTGGCGAGCCAGAGTGCGGTGATCAAGTCGACTGTATACCGGGAGTTTTACAGCGATTGGATCCAACCCTGGTTAGTCCCTCAACGATAAGACCAATACGAAGGAGATGAACGCTGACGTGGCGCTGTTTTCGGATTTGAATAGGTTGCATTATATTCCGTTGAGTGGTGGATATGACGAGCTGTACAACATTCATGGGTATTTCTCGCCACCGTCTGCCCGGATGGTTGCGCTCGCGTCCAAGGATGGGTCGCTCAATGCCGGGTCGGCGACGAATGATACTGCCCCACCGCCAGCAATCGAGCGACGAGAAAAGACGGAGGGGGACGTGCTGTTGCGGAAGATTGCGCGTGCGGGTCGGTCCTGGAAGCAGGCGTTTGGGCGCCAGGTGGACATGGAGGCATACGTGTATCGATTGTGCCTCGAGTACGCCCGGCTGTGGGCTGATGATCGAGACGCGTGGGGTTTTGAATTACCGTAGATAGAGAATTTTCTATGCATACATTCTGTGCTTCTTTGAATGAAGTGGCGATGCATCCGGCGCTTGTGAGTTTATGATTAGAAGCGGAGCCGAGGGAGCGAAAAAGGCTCCAACGACAGGATGCAGCGCAGGCCGTACGTACGAGCGGCGACAGAGATCGACCCGACGAGCCCGCGACCACCACTGCGCACGCCCTCGCCGACCCACACTCATTCCATGTCAGAAAAGCAGTCCCCCAGACTGGGGCCCGGCGCGCTCAGCCGCGGATACTGCATCGCGCTCGGTGTCCTCGCCCTCGTCTTTCTCAGCGCGCTCGCCGTCTCGCGCGACTCGATCCCGCTGCATCTGCCCAAGCATGCGCTCACCGACGCTCATTTGCTTCGACCGCACGACTATCTCAACGCGAGCGCGTCTGACCCCGCGCCGTTTGACTTTTGTCCGATTTATGGACCTGGGGACGACCTTGCGACCAAGTATGGCGCCACTGTGCTTGCTCGAACGCGTTTCCATGCTGGCAGCGGGGCGCGTATCCAGCGAGTCGTTCACAAGGCGCTTAGTGGACTACCTGTGACGATCAGCGTTCTAGGGGGAAGTGGTATGTTTTTTTTCTTCATCTTTTTGCGACGTGGGCTAACAAGATGACAGTGTCCGCATGCCACGGCGCAGGCGAAGATCCTATCGCACCAACATGCTATCCAACTAGGTTTTTCAACTGGTGGAACTCGGTCTTTCCCCATCCAGCGTCCGAATTGACCAACGGCGCGCTCCGACGTACCGACTCGGCCTATTTCGCGTTTTGCTCGGCCCATCACTTGCCTGACCGTACCGATCTCGTCATTCTCGACTTTGACGCCGCGGATCCAAACCATCGCGACTGGGCTGACCATTTCGAACTCCTCGTCCGCTCGATCCTCGTCCGACCTGACCAACCGGCCGTCTTGGTTCTCGGCCATTTCGCTCCCCAGTACCAAAACGAAAACGGCTGGGTCGGCGTCGAAACGCTGCACGGCAACGTGGCGCAGTACTATGACGTCCCACACGTGAGCACCAAACCGCTGCTCTACAACCGATACTTGTCCCATCCCGACGAAACGACTGGGACATACTATGCCGACCCAGTCTTGGCGAACCCGGCTGGACATGTGGTACTCGCCGACGTGTTGATCTCGTATTTCCAGAGCCAGGTGTGCGCCGGATGGGCCGCGGCGCGTGGACATGCGTTTGACGCGCCGAGGTTCACGCCTGATGTCAAGGGCAAAGGCTTGCTCGGTGGAAACGCGGCGCATGCGGGCGAAGAGACTGAAGACGAGACCAATCCACTTCGGATCCCGAGGGGCCGTATGCGCGACAAGCCGGCTGCTGTTTCATCCTTCCGTGAAGTCAAGCCGTTTTGCGCGAGCGCGAATGATCTCGTGAATCCGCTCCCGCCTTCGCTGTTTTACGGATCCGGCTGGTCGATGCGGAATGATCCCAAGGCTGATTCGGAGTTGTTGAGGCATTATTGGGGGTCGGAGATTCCGGCGAGCAAGATGCGTGTGAGCGTCAAGCTCTCGGCTGGAGATGTGGGTGTGTATTTCGTCAGGGAGAAGCGCGGGACTGGGGTTGCGGAGGTTGCGTGTTGGGTCGATGATAATGTTGCTGGCGGTGTCAAGATTTCGAACGAGGGTGCGGGTGGAGAGGCAGTTCCCGAGTGAGTTTTATTTTCTCAAATGAAATCTCCCATTTTTAATAACGATTTTTGTAGGCTTATGATCATTGATCGAAACGTCGCTGCCGGATCTCATTTCGTCGAATGTGCGCTTGGAGGTGAAGAAGGTTCGACATCTGCGACCTTTAGAATTTTGGGTATCTTTGCGACATAGAGGTTCGCTCGTTGGACGTGATCTAAAAAATCTTGTGAGACTATGGGGGTGTACACACGGACTGGCTTGGGGGTTTCGATATCGATAGATATGTAATATTCAATTCTTGCTTCGTATCTTACTTGGTTGCTAGTCGACTCGAATAGGATCGTGTGTGTATCTGGATAGGACCTGTGTCGATCGTTGCTTCCTTATCTTAGGTCAAGATAGGCGCCATTACGGACCGGGGAGGCGGGCATAACCTCCGATGCCCGTTCCGTGTAAGGAATATAAAGGAATGTCGATTATGATAAGTCCTAGAGGTCTGGGCTCGCGATTTAGTCGGGCCTATGTTATTATATGCGTGTATGTGCCTTGCTGACTCAAATACTTGCCACATACCCTAAAAGGTATTTACACGATGCCATGCCGGAGTCTATCCTCAAGTACATAAACCACGAAACGGAATTTCGATGGGTTCTGCCAGACCCTCATGTCCCCTGTCCCGCTTTATCTCGTTCTTGCCCTTGCAGGAGCTGTCTCCCTCGCACTGAGTCGACGCAAACGCTCGTCTCGTTTGCCGTTACCTCCGAGCCCCCGATGGTACCCTTTCTTAGGAAATGTGCTTTCTATGCCCAAGGCTTTTGAGCACGAAGGGTTTGTCGAGATGGGGAAAGAGTTGAAAAGTGAGTGACACACTCGCACGAAACAGCACATATTGATTGGAATATAGGCGATATCATATCCCTCAGTTTCTTCGGGACAACCATCGTCGTTCTCAATTCTACGCAGGCCACAACAGACTTACTAGATAAACGCTCGAACATATACTCGGATCGAAATCCTTTTGCTGCATTCAGAGATCCTCGTCTGTGAGTGGCCAACAAAACAAATACAGAAATGAGGTGTCAAAAGTGACCTCGATCCCGTTACAGTCTCAATTGGTCGACGTTTATCCCTGCTTCGAGATACGACAATTTACACAAGAAGCATCGTCGTATGATGCACACGTGGTTGAATAAACAGGCTATTCCGGCGTTTCATCCCGCTCATCAGCGCCAGGCGAGAGACTTTTTGCAGCGCATGTTGCAAACCAAGGGCGAGGTTGTCAGTTCTGAATATCTAGGAAAGGAATTTTTGAGGCGAGTCGGGCTAGTTGCTCCATTTCTCGATTTCGTCTCACCGTGTGGGACGCATTTAGAACCTTTTCCGGTACCTTGCTTCAGTCGATCTATGGCTATAATCTTCAAAGTCTGGACGATCCGTTCATGACAAAACCGCAAGAAGCCATTGATCGGTTAGTTCAAACCGTTACGCCCTCGGGTAAGTCCATATGCAACTAAGACATCCCAAGCGCCTATATCCGAGACTATTAGCTTTCATGGTCAACACGTTCCCCGCTTTGGTCAACCTCCCAGACTGGCTTCCTGGTATGCAATGGAAACGAACTCTTCGACAGTGGGGCAAAGAAAAGGATGTAACTAAGAAAACCATGGTGGATTGGACGAAGGATCAGATCGTTAGTTTATTTCTGTCGACTGGTTTGTTGCATTGGGATACTAAGATTTTCTGTAAAAAAAAAGGCTGCTGGGGTCAGCGAGCCCTCGATCGTTGGATCTTTTCTTGCGGAAATGGACAAGTGGGGTCAAACGAAGGATGAAGCGAACGCGTCCATCCAGGAAGTAGCTATTGGGTTGTTGGCTGGTGAGTATATGCACCGTTTGAGAAGTAGAATCATGCTCAACGCCCTCGATATGTAGGTGGTACTGATACTGTGGGCATACTTTTCATATGGGGTGAATGGAAGACTAACAAACTACCCATAGGGAGTTGGCGCGCTCGTTGTATTCGTGATCGCCATGCTCTTGTTCCCAGAAGTTCAATCAAAGGCCCAAGAAGAGATTGATAACGTTGTGGGAACCGATCGACTACCGACAGTGGAAGACCAGCCAAACCTACCATATATCAGGCGAATTATGCTCGAATGCGCGAGATGGCAACCTGTTATTCCGCTAGGTGGGTACTCTGATTTATTTCTGAGATTAGAGCCTCATGACATCGATATAGCTGTACCTCGTCGGTGCTCTGAGGACAACGAGTATCATGGTTATCTTATTCCAGAAGGCGCGATCATGTGAGTAGCACCTCAAGTAGGGGTAAATTCATCTCACTCTGTCCATTCAGCTTTGGAAACGTTTGGTGAGTGGTACGGTTTCTTGTGGTTCTGGCTCCGCTAATAAGATACGTGACAGGGCTATATCACACAACGAGGATGTTTATCCGGATCCCGAAACTTTCGATCCAGATCGTTTCCTTGATCCCAGCCTTCCCCCCGCCCCTGTGTTTGGTTGGGGTCGTCGGTACGTAGTAACCTTCAATGCATTCAGCGGCAGTTAGCACTCACAGGGGGACTAAAGCATGTGTCCTGGAATGCACTACAGCGACTCCTCCTTGTTCCTTATGATTGTCTCTATGCTAGCTACCTATAACATAGTGCCGCCTAAAGACGAGGCCGGTAACTTCGTATATCCTACTATAAGATCCCAAAAATTCGCAGTCTTGTAAGTAGAGTTGGATCCCAAAATATTTGATAGTAGCTGATGAGATAGTGCTCCAGTCGACCAACGCCGTTCGAATGCGCGTTCGTCCCAAGGTCTGATCTGCATACGGAGCTGATTCGTAACGGTGCCTAAATAATATTTACACAAACTTTTCTGTATCATGCCAACGTAATTCGATGCTAGTGGATGGTCTTTGGACTAGGTTCGTGCCCTAACTTTTTGCTACCTATCGGAGGGTTTGTACGTTTGCCATGCATTGAATTCGAACCCAGCTGAAGTGCAGAACGGCGCCTATCGACCATGATGTTGGCTTCCTGCTGTAACAACTCTCTAAGGGATGATCCGGGACCTCATGGCATTGACAAACAGGGAAAGCATGCGTGTCTTGATGTTCGTACAGACGCGTAAATCAGATTGAAAATATACAGTTTAGACGGGTCCCGCAGACATCGCTTGAAGGAAATATGCCGTACTTGCATATCTAAAAACCAAGTGATCATAGTAGTCCCACCAAAAGGGACCTATGAGTGATAACCATTGAACGGCCACCTCAGTCATGCGCATTTAGTGATAAAGGTTGGCGCCGGCTCCGCATCACCATGCGAAAGATACGTATTACACATCATAAACACCCAAATCCCAGTTGCATATATTTGTTTATGGTCGCACTCATCGTATTCCTGTCTTGGGACAAACATTCCACGTGGCTTACCACGTGCGCCAAGATTCTGATTAATTCTTGCCTCTGGGGTTGATACAACTACCTTCGTTGCCTACCACTTCCGCAGTGGATACCGCAAATGAGTCTGCATAAGAGTACTCTGCAGCTATGCCTGGCAACAAGTGTTGTCGGTGCCCTCGTGGTGGTGCTCGCAAGAGCTAGAAGCCAGCGTCTCTCGGCTCTCCCGCCTGGCCCCCGATCCTATCCATTAATTGGACATTTGCTCTCAATGCCTCAATCATTCGCGCATTTTGGATTCGCCAAGCTTGAAAAGCTTCTAGGAAGTATGTAGTAGTATAGTTAGCGCGAGAGTACATCTGATGCTACTCCATGATCTTACAGGCGACATCATTTCGCTGAGCTTTTTTGGCACTGAAATTGTTGTTACGAGCTCAATGCAGACAGCAACCGAACTTTTCGAGACACGATCAGCCATCTACTCCGACCGGAGTTGCCCTCCAGCACTCGGGGAACCCAGCTTGTAAGTTCATCGCTTCGCCGCGACCAGGAGCTAGCAACACATCCACTGCCCAACTATATAGAATGAACTGGGGAAATTTCGTTGGAGTCATTGGATATAATGATACTTGGAGGAAGTACCGCCAAATGATGCATGTATGGTTGAATAAGAAGGCAGCACCGGCATTTCATCAGTCCCAACAACACCAAGCAAGACTGTTGCTTCAGCGATTACTCACCGGATCTGATAATTTGAGCGCTTCCGAAGAACTAGACTTAGAACTGTATAGGTGAGCCGATTTCTCATATCCATATATTCCATTATGTCAATATATGCATCCGTTCGTGACTGCAGCACAATTGCGTCAAATCTGCTTGAATCAATCTACGGCTACCAACCCCGGGACACCGACGACGTATTCGTTATCGGGATGAAAGACGTTGCCTTGAAATTTGGCATAGCTGCGGCTCCGAATAGTAAGTTTTTGATGAAATTGTCCTCATATCTACAATCGACAGCCGTCTAGATTTCCTAGTAAACATCTGCCCTGTATTAGTAAAAGTACCGGAATGGCTCCCTGGAGCAGGCTGGAAATCAAAACTTCGGGAATGGGGAAAGCAAAAAGATGATATTTCAGATGGTTTGCTTAGCTGGACAAAATCACAAATGGTTTGTATCACATCGTTTATATTAATTGTCTCTACTAAGCTATTATAATAGGCAGCGGGCAACGATAATAATTCTATGGTTGCCTCTTTCCTCAAGGATTCGAACAAGTGGGGACATACCGCGGAAGAGGTTGATGCAATTATTCGGGAGGTGGGAGTTGGCCTTTTTGGCGGTGGGTTCTTGCTGTTATCTCTTCGACGGGCCGCTAAAGACCTACGTGGACGCAACTATGCACAGGAGGAGCTGAAACGGCAGGTTCAATTCAATACTACCCCCCTGCCGCTAATTTAAATCTACATAGACTGTCGACACGATTGTCGTGTTTTTGTTGGCCATGCTATTGTTCCCAGAGGTGCAGGCCAAGGCTCAGAAGGAGATTGATATGGTTGTAGGGACGACTCGGCTACCTACAATGGACGATCAGCCAAATCTGCCATATCTTGGGCGGCTTATACAAGAGGTTCTCAGATGGCAGCCAGTGGCTCCGTTAGGCAAGAAACCCTTTTAAAATCTCGTTGGAATAGACGGTTGTTGACACCATTCGACAGGCATCCCTCATGTATGCGCCAAGGATGATGAGTACAAGGGCTACCGAGTACCTAAAGGCGCAATCGTGTGAGCAGTTCATTCCCTGAGAGAATCTTCGGGTCATTGAATTTAGACTCACTCAGTTTCGGAAATGTCTGGTCAGCAGAAACAACGCCCATTGAGAAATGCTAGCTTACTTGAACCCTTTAGGGCGATGTCCCGCGACGAACAGGTTTACAAAGACCCTGAAACATTTAATCCAGATAGATACTTAGATCCCAATGTGCCATATATACCTGCATTTGGCTGGGGACGTCGGTATGTACGATTTGATACAGGTCTTGGTTTTGTTGGGCTAAGCAAATGAACCAGTATGTGCCCCGGGATTCATTACGCCAAATCCTCATTGTATATATCTATCGCATCGCTCTTGGCTGTTTTCGATATATCAATGCACAAAGATGCGGCCGGGCAATACATCACACCAACCACTGAAGGTGCCGAGAACACCGTTGCATAGTGAGTTTGTCCGAGACCTATCCAAAGCAAGACTGATACACATCAAAAATACAGTCACCCAAAGCCATTCAAAATCAAGTTTACTGCGCGCTCATTATCTCACATTGAGTTAGTCAGGAAGGGGGCATGATTTTGTGTATAGCATCGGTTGCGCGTCGAAATAAAACCTTGAGGTTTCCTAAGTAACTATTCAGCTTGGGCGCTCATCGTTGGTCCGCTCCTGTGCAAGCTATTGTTGACCCAATCTCCAACATTTTTTGGGAGATATAAGCGCAGCTAGGGGTCGCGCGAGTGTATTCGAATCCCCAACACACGAGCACGACTCGAAGACGCCCGGGTCAAACTTGCACGCCATAGAAGATATTGGCCATCTCAACGAATGATTATAGTTACGCATATACGATTGTAAGCAGTAATAATAGACCTATTTAGGCAACGGATGGGGCTGCTGCGCTAACCTGACAGCGAAGCGCAAGAACCAAAACTGTGCGTATTCGTCACGTACACGCCTCACGGCGCTTGGCGTTTCTCGTGCTCAGTGCTGCTAATGTTTCTCTGCTTGCTGTGTCTCCTTATTTTGCCAGAGCCAGAACTAAACCACGTCTTTCGGCCAACTGAGTCTAAGGGAGGTGCAAAAGACTGTATGGGGGAACTTCATCAACAGCTCTACGAGGACCCCGGCCAATTTCGATCTACAGTATGTCCGTTCTTGCCGGGCCAATTTTGCGAGCCGTCTCGCAATTGGATCGGCGTGCCGTGAGAATTTTATATAAGCGGCCTTGCCTGCAGCGTGCTCTTTTATGCATGCTGGTAACATTTTTACTCGTATGAATCCGCTTGGCATTGGGGGGAGGGGGGGAGGGTTCCATCCCATCATGCTCTGACGACTCGCCCTCTAGCTTGTCTAGGCACAACGAATATGGCTGGAGGTTCTACAATTATTTTTTTTAAATCTCGCCTTGTTCACCTTCTGTATCAGCCACTTTCAAAGTAACCAAGTAAGGTGCAAAACTAAACATGCGATGTGGCATTGGCTTACTATCCTCCTCTACCTTCACTGCGATAGGAGGCGAGTCACGGCGGACAAGATATTGAACAAGCCGAGAATGCTGGAAATTGATTGGCTGATGAAGGGAAGCAAAATAGGGGAAGAGGGTCGCATTGGTGGTGGGGCGGTTTTATACTTGCCTTGGCCGTCGATCGACTTCTGCCGATCAGGTCGATTTATTTGTCATCCAGTGCCTGGATAAGTTCGGGGTCAAGGGAATTTCCACGGCTCGCTCCCGCCGGTTTGAATTTGCTCTGAGCAATCACGCAAATAAACTGTTCGCAAAGAATATTACAGTATAAGCTGTGTGCGAACATGATTAAATGAAACACGGAGGGGTTGAATTCCACATCCCGAAACACACCACACCTAGATGGTTGTCGCGCATGCTTGGTGCTCAGGCACCATCTTCTTCAAGTGCATCATGATGCGCATCCCACTTCTCGTACCATTGCTCCTTGAACCTTCTAGGGCCACGTAAAAGGTCTCCGTAATGTATGCCCTGTACTGGTTCGGTCACATCATGTCTATATAAAATGTTAGTTTGGGTATGGTAGGTTTGGGAAAACAAACTTGCTTGTCACTCAAATGCAACTCGATGAATTTAATTGAGTGCCCTGGAAACCAGGACTTTGTGGTCACCTCGCATAGATAGCAATTATCGCAGGTAAATGAATTGCGGTCGTAGGCGCGCTTTAACTTTTTAGCCTCTTCTTTGTCGAGCAGTCGTACGAGTGGCTCAGAGTTGGCTGGCCCGTCAATCTCGTGTAGGACGCGAGTTGTAATAGGATATCGAACGGGAGGCTGTTGTGCTGGGTCGTTTTGCTCCCTGGAGAGCCGAGTTTCTCGAAGAATATGGCGGACCTAGGCAAGCAGTTAGCAATAGTTGCTTGCGCTTCGCAGAACGTACAAGTGATGTCCAGGATTGGGGCCCTGCATCCACGCATCTGGCACACATGAACCTCTCCCCCATAGCATTCAGTTCAATGTGCGAAGCATCTGGCATGCCCAAGTTTTGTAACATGAATTTTACGATTCGCCCCGCGCTGGCATTTCGTTTAAACAAGGCCGGATTTATCACCTTAGTATCCTTCTTTGTCCACATACATCTAGGTCCGTCGTCGTAGTCTAGAGTATCGTTGGTTGAGCTAACGAAGCAAGGATAGTATAGTGGTTCGTCCACCCCCAGGGGATAAGCGGATTCTTCTTCTTGGAATATAGTATCTGCACGAAGGAGCATACGGGTGTTACGAGGAAGCTCTGCTGCAAGATTTGTGCCTCCAGCGATCTAAGGGTGCGTTGGGTAAGTCACAGTAGCCAAAACGATAAATAACATACCACGAGTTCATCCTTGAGCTGGGTTCCATCTGAGCTAGACTCGAGCCGTTCAATCAACTGTTTCTCAACATCGGTTCTCCACTCTACTGCTTTCGCCTGGATCTCTGCCTTTCTCTCTTCCAGCTTCTTCTCGACTTCCTCGACGCTCATCTCTGTCTCATCGATGTCCTTCAAGCAGTCCCATCCCAGCGCAGTGATTGTTTTAGGGAAGGGGTTCGCTACTTTGGGTCCCGTAAATTGAAGAGTCATGGACCACCGGCTGGGTGGCTTATTTAAATCGGGAACGGGTGGTGTTGGAACTCCGAGCGCCTGAAAGATGAACTCGAACGGGTGTGATGTAAACTTCATAGAGATCAAGAACTTGTCCACACACGCCTTCCGGGCCATCTGTCGCTTCCTCTTTGCTTCAGCAATATGGCGCTCACGGTTCTCTTCGAGCATTCTGGTAAGCTTCGGTAAGATATTCGCCCAGACTACAAATGTCTAACGTAAGTTGTGAGCTCTAGGCTACTCGTTCAAACGTACTGCGATCAGTGAGCGGCTTTGGAGCCTTTACGAGCGCGTCCCATGGCTTTGCCTCGTCGCCTTTGAAAGTTAAGTCTTCCTGGGTCCATCCCGATGCTTTCAAGCGATTCATAATGCTGAGGTAGACTAGTCAGTAAATCATTTGACCATGCGGCGTTAGACCTACGCGTCTTGCCGTTCCTCCTTCAGTTGTTTGTTCGTTTTGCTGGTTGACTTAGCGATATTGTCGATATAGCGTAGCAGCAACGCAGCATGCTAATCACAGATAAGCGGCGAACATTACAGAATGTGTTCAAACACCGTACCTTGTACTTTTTTTGGATAGCCAAACTTTGCTGGTTTTCCCACTCAACAAGCCCTTGTTTGTCTCTCTTTCGGCGAAATTCTCGTTGCACCTTTTGCACGGCCTCGACGTCACGTCGAAACGCAAAAACTGCACCCTTGGTATAGCGGCGTCGCTCATCAGCCTCATCTAGCGTAGGTCGAGTATCTGAGACCAGTATAAGTAGCCTTCAATTTGCCTATTATACCACTAACCAAATGCGTAACAGACCAGGTTAGGTTTAATGATCGAATCATGCCAGAGATTTAGTTCCTGCAACCTATGCAACCTGTCAGATGAGCCAGGCTTAGTATCCGGCGGGCTTACTCGGTATCTCGACACGATTTGCATAGCCTAGCGAGGAGACTCACATCCAGCTTGGACATCGTGTTTGCGCCGCACATCTGCTTGTCGGTGAGTACGATCCTTTCAAGAAGTAACATTTGTTCGGCGCTTACTGTGCAGGTCTTGGTGAAGACTAGAGCGGCGTACTTTGGCTCGCACATGTCAGGCGGACATGGTGGTAAGCTGGGTATGTTGCTATACGCACGACGCCACATGTGCATGGCAGAGCGCTTCAAGAGCAGATCATGAAAGAATTTATTTGACCAAGCGAGAGCAAGCAGATCGCCAGGGTTGAGCAGATATGCAATCTACGGAAGGATGGACAAGGGAAATCAGCACGGGGCAGGGATCTACGACTGGGACAAAATGACCGACCTCGGTGAATATATCTATGGGCATCGTCAAAAGACCTTTTAGTCCGCCCTGTTTCCCCCGGACATGTTTTTTCTGAGGAGTGCTCGCAGTAACTCGGCTCGTACGTGCCCGTTTGTTCCTGCGAACGGGTACGTCCTTATGTTCTGACAAATCGTTGTTGGATGACGAGCTCTGTTGTGCAACTACAACCAGGAATTAGTGCCCGCCACTGTATCTCTACAGAACAAAAACTCACCCCCTCTACGCTTCTTGTTGTTGCTTGTGGGGGCCAAAGATATCTTGTTTTTACTGCATGCCATGTTAGAAATGTGAACGACATTGAATGAGTGGGATGTACCTTCGTGTGGTAACCATCGTCGATCAAATTCGAACGTGTGGCGGTCAACTGCTGCGGTGATGTCACCTTGCTTCGGCAAGGCCCCTCTGAATTCATGCAATCCCGTGATCTCAGCGCTTCTACCCCTTCAAGTTCCCACGGTATGGATCTGGCCTTTCGCGAATTCGTCGCTATGCTTTCCCTACAGCACCCGGCGTTTCCCGTACTCAGTACCACCGATGCTCCTCCGCCCGCCATGTCTCATTACCCCATCAGAGCCAGAACTGGACCACATGTATCAGCCAACTGGGTCTATGGCAGGTGCGAAATATCGGCGAACTGATAAAAGAACCACTAAGGGTATGTCAAAGTAGTGCTCAAATGTTAAACCCAGATTTGGGTATGTGGTCACGCGGTTTTTTCAACTAAACGTTCAACTCTTGAAAGGGGTGGCATATAAGCGATTGACACCGTCAGTCGCAACGTTGGCCCGCATCAGCGCATTTGGGGTGGGCTTTAGAGCCTATTGGAGCCGGGGACAGCTGGAGCTCATTGGCCCTCCCTGCCGTTTCTCAGATTTTCCGGGAGCCGAGGGGAGCCGAGGCCAAATAGAGCCATATATACGAAGCTAAGGCTGCTCATACGCCGCTTACCGAGCATCCCAGACCCTGCAAACCTGGCCACATAAGCAAGGTACGAGCACTAGAACGGGCCAGGGCTTCCCGACGTGCGCCCCAGTTGGCCGTGTCGCCGGTGTACAAACAACCGGTGCGCTGCATGCCGTCGGCTGTTTGGCGCGCAGTCAAATGTCCGCCCGTCGACCGGCGCAAATGTCCGCCGATCGGTGCAAATGTCTGCCCGCCGATCCGCACAGACAAATCTTTGCCGGTCGGCACGAATAAATTTACGTCCGCTCCGCCCCCGCCTGTCCCCGCTCGGGGTTTGCAAGCGTCGCTGGCGGTCGTGTTCTTAAGGTGTACATACGCAGAAATAATGAAACGTTGTATTAGATTGGTGGATGTATGCGCATCGATAAATGTAACACTCGAAAGAGATAAGAATATTAATCACGGCATGCGGTCCATCTAGTTAAAACAGCTAAATATATTGTGTATGAAAAGAGTGAATCGCTTTGACGTACCTGTTCGCTGCTTCCTTTTCTATACATGACCAATCACCATGCTCCCTACTTCTCTCCAGATATGAATAACATTGCGTTTGTTTTAACTGAGGGAAACAATAGTGCCAGGTCAACGATATCGGATATTCTAACAGAACAAGCCTGCTTACCGTTCTGTTCCACGCATAGCTCCGTTACATGTTTTTGCAACGAACGGTATCTGCTGGAGGAAAGAAGAACGCATAGTGGTGGTGTGGAATTACTATAAACACATACCACAATCAAAGCTGCCCGTCCGCTCGTTTGTAATTCCGTAAAGCAAACATTGTTCGCGCCATGGTGAGGCTATGCGGAGAGCAACTGTAACATGGCCAAATGTAAAACACACTGTTGCGAGTCAGTCGAGGTGCTGAAACAACACGCGGGAACATCAGTTAAATCAACTTCCAAAATTGGTCAAGAACACACTGGGTTCTGAGGTAAATCATGCTTGCATTGTAGCGAGGTTGTGCAAAAGGTGACTCAAAAGGCCAGTAAAAATACACTGTTGCGAGTCGATCGAGATGCAGAGGCGGCACGCGGGATCGTCAGTTGGATTGGTTTTCGTGCTCAATCAAGCAACGCACCGACTCCTAAAGCTTGTAGTTTTGTTCCGTGACAAGGCTCTATGGAGAGCAGACGCAAAATGGCCCAATCAAAATACACTGTTGCGAGTTGGTCGAGATGCAAAGGCATCATCAGGGAAAATCAGTTAAATTGAATCACAAACCCCATCAAGGAACCCACCGATTCCTAAAGGTTATGTATGAAGATGACGCAACAGGTACAATACAAAAATACACTGTTGCGAGTTGGTCGAGATGCATAGGCAAGTGCGCAGCAAAGTTAACTAATTAGCCTTTGTTTGTGATTTAGGAGTGTGGCAGCTTACAGAATTGCCTCTTCAAGTAACGACTCAAGCTTGTGCACTTGCAAAGATTTACTACTGGCTAATCTCAGTACTGTCCGCCAAAGTCCAGACTTTGTACTCACCAATTCTAACCCGTTTAGGAACATGAAATCGCTGATAGATCGGTACTTGTTGAGGTAGAACGATTTGTACCTATCTAGGGTCGTTCGGTGTGTGATGCCAAGGACCGCACGACCGGAAATATGCGGCGCCAGCGGGCAGATTCAAACAAGTTGCGAGACATTGACTAGACATGGTCGGATACGGGCAGGTTTTTTTACTACAAGCATAGTGAGTCTTCAGCAAAAACACCAGCCTCTACGAAACCCTACGTGGGTACTCGTAGGTGTGTGACTTGTGACCATTCACGTAGACCCCCAAAAGCTACTGTAGACCTACGGTAGGTGTTGAGGTCTACCGCAGAGCATACCACCTACTAGTAGCTCATGATAACTACTACAGCGCTTCAATTTGTAGTTCACAACATAAGGAATTAAAAACGTATTTCATTTATACTATATAGCCTACACGATACGAGGGTAAAAGACGTGAAAAAAGAACTTACAGCATTCGAAAATACGGAGCGCACGAGGCTCGCCCTATTGAGACCTCGGCGGGCGGCGGTACTGATGACGACGGCTGCAGATAGCCCGTGTCGCGTCAGCATCGAAGCCGCAAATCAATGGCGCATCGTGCCAAGCGGTAGGCGGCGAGCGCGTGCCTGGGTGGTTGATCGCGAGCGGCAACGTGGGCCCACGCGACAACGCCGAGGTGGCGACCAGCCGGACGGCGGCACTCGCTTCCGCAGGTGTCGTGGCGGCAGCGCCCATTGGCGAGGAGGGGAGATCGGGAGCGTTAATACAATTGTCCGACGAGGTGCGCAGCGGGCGGTGTCAGTGTGGGAAGAAACGGACGCGACGGTGGGGCTTACCTCTCGGAAGGGGGAGTTTAGTTGGCGGCTCCGAGCTGCCGCCAGCGGGCGAAGGGCGGGCGAGGCGCGGCACGAGGCGCCAGGCGCCCTGTTTAACTACCAGGCGGTCGCTCTGATGGGCATTGTGGGCTGTAACGGGAGTGAGCAGCCGCACCATAGACACGTTAGCAAGGGCTTGGTGTTTGTGCGCGCGCACTCACCTATCGACGGAGCTGTAACCGGTTCCTCTTGACGCCCGCGAGTCCGTGGTGTCTGGTTGTTGTGCCTGATGAGGACAAGACGCTCGCGCAAGCGCCATCTGGATATGGCGGGGCAGAGAGGCGTCGAGACGGTGGGGCGGCGATATGCTGGCGGCCGTGGTCGTTTTCAATCCACAGTCGGAGGGGGCCGAAACGAGTAGGTCATCGTTAGGGACAAGAGTAATAAGTATCGTCACCTGACCAGTGACCCAAGCGAACAACAAACAGCCTGCCCTGTCACATGACCAGCTCCATGACCGGGTCAAACGGCGTTAAGTCAGTACAAGCATTAGGATCTAAACGGTAGATATAGATAAGTGCGCACAAAAAACATGATAAAAAGAAGAGAATTTTAGCTACTGAATGATACCACACATGCCAGATTTTGCGTGCCTGCTCGCTTATTATCGACCAAAGTTCGTTTTGCGCAGGTGCTCTAAAAGGGGGTAAGCATGTCGCGCCGGTTTTTTGCCGATTATCGGCACCCGCATCCGATTACCGACACCCTAGAGTCCATATCGGCACCCGCACCCGCAGCCGATATGCAGATTAACCTGCGATAATCGTCATTTTGCGGGTGTCCGGCGATGCGCGGGATTGAACATTTTGTATATAGCAGATAGGCAAATGCGGTATACATAGTTCGATAGAGAGCTCTCTCCGCTCTCGAATTATATATTGCGCGTCGTTCAGAAATGAGTGTAGCCGGAGATAAGTCGAATTACAGTTTGCGCGAGAATCAGTGGAAGGGGGGGACTTTTCATAAACTCACCACAAACGTCTCTGAAGTAGCTCATTAAATGCACATAAATCGCAGCTTTCCAATGATGTAACTAACATGTCTCACAAAAATTTCATCCTGAGCTCGCGGCCAGAAACTGTCCAGAAATAATGCTCAAACATGCGCAGGTACGCACACAGCGATAGGAACGCAAATTTAGGGGAATCTGATGCTGCGAATCGATTCAGAGTCCTTGGAACCCCCCATAAACTCATACATCGTATCCATATATGTGTGCCGTACATATGAACTGAACACTGGCATACCATGTCCGGGGTTTAACTGTGCATTCCCTCGGGTGTGACATGTACATCAGTTTTTTCTCAATCAATTAGGATGCCGCCTCGGAGGTTCCTATGGTTTTTGGGGTCGCTGAGTTCGCCTGTACACTTGGAATCGTCTCAAACCCCTTCAAAACGGCGGCACCGGCTGTCTAAGGGGGTTTCAGCCGCTCAAGGGCAGTGTTTCAGCTAAAAGCGGCACTTAATCTTGGCCAAAACATCTGATACTTGGCACATAGCCTTATATTGGCGCCCCGCACCGATTCCGCACGCGGGAGCAACATTTGCACGGCTGGATTCACTAGCGCGTGTGGCGCTTTCAGGGGTACGCCCCTGTATTTCCCCTCTATCTCGCGGCGTGTTCATCCACTGATGTTCTAAGTAGGCTTATCGTACTCAGCGCAGTTTTTCGCATCGATTCATATATATATGTTTACGTGTATGCTATGTTCTTACTACTTCTTGTAGTTTGCGCATTGGACTGAATATCTTTTTGAACGATTGTCGCCGATCCCCCTTCAAGATTTTTCAATCAAAATGATACTTATATGAATCGATAGCTGGAGTTTCAGGCTATTTTCTGATACCATATACATGCATTTGTGACGACATTTACATGATCACAACTTATCTTCGCAGCTTCCGGCACCGTTTCAACGCGCAGATGTGCGCAGATGTGCCGGCGCTTATATAACTGCCGGTTATCGCGGGTAACCCGCGCCGATATCGGCGCTCTCGGGGCCATATCGGCACCTGCACCCACGCTCTGCAGCCAATATTTGCCGATTTTTTAATCTACAGCCAATAACCCACTTGACATGCTTACCCCAGGTTTCTGGTAGAGGCTTGGTAGAATCACTCCAGGTTGGTATGCTGGTGTAGAGTGAAGAAACCTACGGTAGGTCTACAGTAGGGCCCAACCCTACGTAGGGCCAGCTGTTTTTCCTGAAGCGCCTATTTGTGGCATTTTCAAGCGTGCTTGTGGCAAGTGGTTTGAATTTGTGTAGGTAGGCGAATAGAGGGATGGGCAAGCGATCAGTGGTCTGAGACTGAGCCGTAGAAGGGGGAATTAAACCAAAGATAAGTCGGAGCCGGCCTGCCTTGCAGTCTGTCATGTGGCGCAATGATCATTGGTAAATCCGTAAATCGGTGGACTAACGTCCCACGAATAAACGCTTACCATGCAATCTTATCTTCGCACTATTAACCTGGCTACCATCCCTGAGGTACAATACAGGATTGGCAACTGCAGGGTCTTTACCCGAAGGAGGGTGTGCGTTGACACGCGCCCATTCAACCTTTGGAAAAATACGCCAAGGCGGTTCGCGCAACCTAATCGACGTCCACACTCCCACGACGGTTTCCTGGTTGAATGATGACGGAAGAAGATTGCTTGCCTTGCAATCCTCTAGCAAGGTAGGCAATCCATATTTCTCTTGAATTGCCGTGATAGTCATGCTTTCGGGGGGCCGCAGCGCGATGTCCTGGTGTTGTGATAGGTTGTAGGCTTGTTGCGCCCGCTCAACTCTCTTTGCAACACGATCCTCCTTGTTGTCCACATCGTCAATCTGGTGCTTTCTCTTTGCCCGCGTCACGACAGCATTTTCAAGAGAAACCGATGCGCCTGTCTCGGCTTGGGCGTTATTGGCTATGGTTGGTGCAAATCCGCCTCGCTTGAAGCGCGGCATTCCATCTGTCAGACCTGTAGCAATAACCATTGCGGCTTCACATAATATTGTGAGTAGCCATTCATTCGGCCAAGTGATTCGATGCTTACCTTCTTGGTCACAAATAGAGATGTCACCCGGGAACCCGCACGGGGGTTACCCAGGGCATTCCCTACCCGCTTCCCTCCCTTCCCGCATCCCCAGAAGAGGTAGGGAAGAGGAATAGCTGTGGAACAATTCCCAGGAAGAGGGTACCCGCTGGGTACCCGGGGAATGGGGGAACATGGGGGAATGGGGGAATGGATGACCACAAATGTCGTCCAATCGTCTTTGTACATGGCTCATTAAATGCGCAAAAATCAGCACATTCCAGCGATATAGGTATTGTGTATGTAAGCGCATCATAAAACTGCATCGCAATCAAAATACCCCTGAGAAAATTTCAGGGGAAAGCGCAGCCCATCCCCCTTTCAGATTCTCACGGAAAGTAGCATATATACATATTAATCGATGCGCATCAGTGCGGCGAGTCCATTGCGCATGCTTACAAGGCTGTAGCTGCAATACCTGCAGAGATATAGGGGATATAGGGGGGCGCTTACCCCTGATCAGACTAAAATGCACTAGTGAAACTAGCCATACAAATATCTGTCCCCTGTGCGCAATAGATGCGCACTATATATGACATACTACATACAAAAATTAGCTCGTTAGGAGCAGTATTAAGGGGTGAAATACAAGGGGAAACCCCCCTGAGTGAGTAAAAGTACCAAAATCATCGCCTGCAGCTTCAGCCATGGCTCCAGCAGTCTCTCCAATGCTACCAATGAGTTCAGAGACCTCAAAGACCCCTATCTAGAGGGCTGGGCCGGTTTTTACATCTGCTAGAATGTTCAAACAAGCATGTAGACACTGTTTCAGACAACAGAATGCAAAGTCCCCCCTTCCTGGCAGTGAGTTCACAGCAATGCAGGACATCTATGGACAAGACACATATGTACATAGGGGTTTTCAGGTGCCTAGAACTCATTCGCATGCATGGAAAGAGCCAGAAATGAGTGCTTGAGGGTGAACCAGGGGGTGCGCACTCAGGGGGATTATTTCCAGACGAAGATTAGGCAGCGAAGTGGCCTTATTGATTTTTCCTGAGGAAACCAAATATACCATTGAGATGCTGGGAATTATGCGCATTTCATGAGCTACTATACGAGTGTTTGTGGTGGGTTTTCAACTTTGTCATTTGCAAGGGGCATTTCTTCTGAGCAGCGATTTGGGCGCGACGGCGTCAATACTTAGTGTACGCAGGGCTGCTATATATCGTTGGAAAGCTGTGAACTTTGCGCATTTAATGGTATATACATCGAATACATTAAATGTCTGTGTAGGATTTACTTATAAAACTCCCGGGAACCCGGCGGGTACCCTCTTCCCGCACCCGGGAAGGGGCAGGGAAGCCGGGACAGCAAATTTTTCAGGGAACCCTGGCCCGGGAAGGGGTTCCCGGGTTTTTCCCGGGTGACATCACTACTCTTCAGTAGGTAGGGTTACCTCGACGCGACGTGCATCAACGGGCCGACCCTGACAGGTAACCGATGCTCGTCGAGTCGTCGACACAAACCGCTGGGTTACCTGAGGCTGACTATTGTCGCGTGCCCGACACTAGATTTTCCAGCCACTGCTCTCTCTAGTGCCCCTCTCTGCACCGTCTTGTACATATATTATCTCAATTATGCTGCTTGATGAACTAACAAGCGCTTGCATTGCTATATTGCCGCATTTTACACTAATCTATTATTGTATTGAATTGTTGTGTTGCTGAAGGATGGTATGGTTACATTTCTTGTTGGATTCTGTAGAGCCCTGTGATAGCTATGATAAAATGGACGACAAAGGTGGCAGAGTTGCCTCGGTCACAATCAATAATATTGGATACAATTCTGGTGAAATAGTGAGATGAACACTTGAGAGACAAGGCAAGAATCCTCTACTGATAGCTCCTTGTACAAACCAGCACATACGTGTATACAATGTCTGAAAGTATGAGTACGCGAATAGGAGCTCATTGGTTTAGTAAGGCACACAAGGACTCAGCAGAAAAAATTTTGTGCCCATATTGCCGTACCGTTGTGCTATTGCGTTGCTGTGTCACTGCGTCGTCCAGTTACGGAGTTTTCCCCTGTTCAATTGCGGAATAGTTGCCTTGTTAAATTGTGGAGTTGTCCCCTCTTTGCGTCGACGTGTCGTTACGTTGACGCGTCGATCCGTCATTACGTCGACGCGTCGATCCGTCATTACGTCAACGCGTCGATGCGTCTATGCGTCGTTGCGTCGATGCGTCTATGCGTCGTTGCGTCGTTGCGTCGATGCATCGTTGTGTCAATGAGTCGTTGCGTCTATGCATTATCATGTTTTCGCATTGTCACGTCGTTGGGCCATCGCATTGTGGCATCGGCGCATTCTCAAGTCATCAAGCTGTCAAGTGCTTGCTCCATTGAGTCACCAAGACGTTGAGTTGTCGCGTTGTCACTTCCTAAGATATTCAGACTGTCGCATATGCATGCCACCACAATTGGATCAGTAAAAACAGTCAAAATATGATTTTATTAAATCAAAACGTGGCTTTGTAGCGTTGGGAAACGATTGCCTAGGATTGCGTCTTCTGCTTGTTGTGATGAGTCGATAATGGATTGCCACATGGCTAACAAAATAACTAGTAGGATATGTAGATATACTTGTTAGACACACCCGTGTATTAGATGAATCACCTTTGTAACAGCCAATCTGGCTATGTCAAGCAGCTACAACATAATATTTCAGCAACTCATTAAACTAACAGTGCAAGGGCTTAAAAACTCGATAAGCTAACAGTGTGTCAATGCGACAATGCGACAGCACAACAACAGAACTGCAACACAACAATGCAAGGACGCAACAATACAATGACAAAGCAATGGGATGACTCAACAGTTCAACAAGATCATTATGCATATATCGATGTAACTAATGGATTTCTTTAATTTCAATAGCCATTTTCCTCTTTGAGCAGCAGGGCAATTCCCGGCTTGTTGTGTTTCAATTGGTCTTGTTCTGGCAGTTTGAAACGATCGGTAGGTGTGAATGTTTGAGAATAATTGGGGCTGGAAGCTTGTTGGTACCCTTTGATAGCTGACCATGCCTTGAAGCCAGTGATCCGGCCATTACAATTGTGTATGAACTCATATACCCAATCAATATTGGATATTTCGGCATTGGTGGACCATTAGACTTGTTTATTTGTATCGATTCGCTCTAACTGTGTGAATTCGTCTTTGATTGTTTTGGCTGTGTCAATCTCGGTTTGGTGAGACTGTTATTTGGTAATATCATTGTATGAGATGATGTGTGTGAGTGCGGAGATGGTCGGAAATTGATGCCTGGGTATCTGGTGTGTTGCTCGAGCCGTTGTTGTCAACGCCCCGATGAATTGACTCATCATTGCCGATTGAACTAGTATTGATGAGTTCAATAGACCAGGTGATTCTAAATGAACAGTAGACTCTCCAGCAGTGTCGCTATAAGTCTGAGTATGAATAAGCGGCTTTATATTGCTGGGTAAGTATGTAGGATTCAGATTAACCCTGTCAGTCCCAGCCGCTGCATGAGATGACATATGAGATCTTACTGTAGTTATAGGCAAATTAAAGATTGTGTTGTGACAAGGTTGTTGGACAAGATCACGCGCTGTCTGATATTCTAGCGCATGTATAGAAACTATGTGCATAACTCAAATACACTATATGTACCCTATGCGCAGTGTGCTTAAGACGACGCCAAAGGCATGTGAGTGAATCAACAGTGAAAGGAATATGAATAATGAAGTACATGATACCATTGCTTGTGCATATGGTGCATTCATGCATTGCACTCTATGTCTTCTCTTTTCGCTTCTGCTACATACACATCAACTGATATGTGAGCTACGACATGTCACCATGTCACCATGTCTCTCTTGTCTAGATGATCCTATCTACTCCTGTATAAAATATTTAGGCTCTATCATGTGGTTCTGCACGCTTCGTTCTCGTACTTCTCTCTTACTGTCAGATGCATGATTACTTATGATTCTAACGGCTCTAGCTGAGAAGATTTCTTGCTATATTAGAAACCGACTTCATACATTCGCTTTCTGTAGACTGAGACATTGACAGGCAATGTAAAGGTTTCGTAGCAAGAATATTAGATGGAATAGAGAATCGATTTTGCATCGAGTCAATTGGAACTTGAAGTATATGCGCTGCCAGCGAGTGTGTGTCAACTGTATGCGCAGTATTCATAACTGGGTGATCATGTAGCGTAGCCGACGGAGATACACAATAGGTACTGAGACAGGGAATAGCCCAGTGCTCAGCGCATTCATCACGCGGCGAGGTTGTTCTATAGCAGACGCATTGCTTGCGGCGACCCTGTTTACACTGGCGCCGCTCCCCCATCAGCAAAGGGGGTTTTTCCTCCAAAGTCCCCCAAAGTGCTTTGGAGAATGGACATGTCTCACTGGTGCTTTACAGATATTTGACATCCTCAAAGCACTCCAAAGCACTTTGAGGTGTCCTTATGATGTGTTCAAGTACTTACAGTGTGACTTTGATGTGCTTTAAAGCACTTTGAGTATCACTTGCAAGTGCTTTGAAGTGCTTCCAAAAATCAACGTAACGTTTGAGAGCTTTTGCAAATCTACTTTATTCCAATCCACTGCTTTGTGTGTATATTGCGGGAGTAGGAAAAATGCAATACGTGGTGCGCATACATCAACAACTGTGGTCTCTCCAATTCGGGGATTGCAAATAAGTGGCCCGAGTCAAACATATATGGATCCTCTTTGCACATACATAGACGTCTGATTTCATGCATATATGGTTGTAAAACGCACATGAATGAGGTGATGTATCAAACATTGCCATGCTACCTCTGTATCAACTCATGCGTATCACGACTGAGTCGGGCAATGCGTGAGATGGAGTCAGACTCTGAGATATTTCGATTCATGGCAGGACTACACCTGTTAAGACACAAGAATGTAATGTCGGGGAGCCGTATCCCCCATTGGGATTGAGTCCACCAGGGCCATAATATGTACAGTACAGCCGGCTTGTCTACAGTGCCGAACCTGTGTATGACTCGGTTATTCAGACTTCTGTTGTACGAGCGCGTAATCTATACAATGACTTACTAAAATGCAATACCACGGTTCAAAGTTACATCCTGTGGCTAGGGCGTGGGCAAACGGTGGTCGAACATCAAAGGTGTTGACGCGCGTTTCAAAGCGCGACGACGGACGGGGGTATTGAGTCAAGTCGTCAGCACGGTAACAAGGTGGTAACGGCGGGTAACTGACCTGTTTGGCGCGCATGGCGACACATGCACCAGGGCCGTAGAACCGCGTCGATCAAATGGGACGGTAGGTCGGCACACGAACGTTAAGTGAAAGTGGAGCACCGTGCAAGCGCGCCCTTCCAACAACAGGCCGTACGAGCTGTCCACGGTACGTTGGCACGGCGTATGGAAGAGACGGCCAGTACTAACGGATCAAGAGCGTGCCATGCGGGCCACACGCTGACAGAGACAGGACCCAGCAGCGCGCGCCCCGGTGTTCACAGCCGGTAGTGACGGCGGTTGGGTAGCACGAAAATGCACTGAGGCCGTAAAGCCATATCAATTGAATACGGCTGGAGGCCGGTGTGGACTTTCAGTGGAAGCAGGAGAGCCTGCAGTGGGCCGTCCCACCGCCAAACCGGTCTAGTAGCGGTCGGCAGGACGTTAGCGCGCCGATACAGAATAGACAACTGTACTCACAGATCAAGAGCGCTCCATGCTTGCCGCATACTGACAATGGAGGGACTCAGCAGCGCGATCTTCAGCTTGTACGACCGGCATGGACGGCAAGTCGTGGGACAAATACTGAATAAGTTCAAGTGAGCCGAACCCCTGAACAAGGGCGATGGTCTGTGCGCCAACATTCAGGGTTCACGCGCCACCTGTCTGCATGTTGGAGTCGATCATACCCACTCCTCGCCACCACTGGCCAACCTCCGTCTCGTCAATCGCGACGCGAGTGCCGCTCACCAGCCAAATACGACATGTCATCGGTCGACCACCACTGCCGGATGACAGCAACCGCCACACCCTGTCGGCCAACGAGCGCAGCACTCTGTCATCTTATACGGATCGCAACAGACCCGGCCTGCGGGCGAGACAGCTTGCGCTAGCGCAAACCCTCCGAGATCGTGCCACGAATTGCTGCCGCGATACGCTATTACTTACTGGCGTGGCCAACCAGGTGCGTTCACCGGCCGACTACTCGCCGCACCATCTTTGCTCACGCGACAGCAGTGGTTAACACCTGTGCTCGCGATCTCCTCTGCCGTAGACATCGCGTCCTTTTCGCTCATCCGCGACTATGTTCATGTCCTGTTGACGCGCCTCAGCTCCACTTACTCATCGACGACAGCGAACGACGCGTCCAAGTGCTCGGGAGGCGTGGAGGTTGCATATTGACTTTGTACTTCCCACCTCCCAAATGACAGCCGGCCGGCTGCGTTATCATATCGACAACCGGCTCTTTTGGTACGTCGATTGTTTGCCTTTACGCCATCGAACAAGTTCGCTTTTAATCCCTCTGTTCTCAGAGTTCGTAGTAAATGACGTGCACGGTGAGTGATCTCAAATGAGTTTTGTCATTGCTTATGCTCACTATCACTGTCTAAGCCATTCTTTCTGACAGCGGTGCGGATGTGTATCACTCCTGTTGTTTTCATTGTCGGGGACGCGCCTGCGGTTTGATTGTTCAGGTGATCACCTGATCAGAGGTGCACGTACTTTATCATATCATTACTCTCTTGTTTGCCCTCGATGCTGACGTACCTTGACAGATTTTCAGTCATTAGTCTGTTAGATTCAATATGATAGTTAATACATTTTCCAAGATATGTAGTTAGATTTTAGATATATCGCCGGACTTGGTGATTGCATGTGTCAATACATCCTTATTGTGGTATCTGCCAGACATATGAAAACCCATAAGGGAATTTTGAAAACATTGTTAAGATATCCTACATCTTTTAATATTCCCATACCTTCTTCAAATAACTTTAAAGCCAACCCAATGTGCTCTCAAGTGCTCTCAAGTCAACCAATGGCGCTTTGAAGTGCTTTGCAGGCATCCAATTGAGCTTTGAAGTGCTTTGAAGTGCTTTGAAAATTGGACATGTCTTAATCTGCTTTGGGTGCTTTGGGTGCTTTTGGGTGCTTTGGAGCGCTTCAGATCATGGAAAGATAGGAACCATGTTTGCTGATGCCTTGTCTCCTCTTGTCCAACCCACCATCACGTTTGACGTCTTGATGCAGACAGCGTCATCTCTTCCACCCCACCCTGTGATACGATCCACAGGCTGGGAGTCCAGTCACATTCGTGCCCTATGTCTTCTTCTTATTCAATATCTAATAATGTAACGACTTGTTGGTGCAACAATGCAGCGCTTCAATAATGCAACGACGCGTCGACGCGTCAACGTGCTAATATCTCAACGTGTCGATGCGTCAATGCGTCGATGCGTCGATGCGTCGACGCGTGAACGAGTCGATAAGTCGATGTGATGACTCATCGACATAATAGCATATTGTAATGGACAACCAACAACCATGCAATGTCTCAATTCATGCGAGTCGACAGCCTCAGGAGGTCAAATCAGACCCAATAGGCGAAGTACGGGGAGTGCTGCAGCGCGACTCAGAATATGGGGTCATCTCATCTATCTGAAAGTATCTACTTTAGAGACCGATAGAGAGTGCGTCAATGCGACAACATGACGGCTCGACGACGTGACGACTCGACGACATGACGACTCAACGACGCACCCAAAGACAAAGGTGATGCGCCTTACTAAATCTATGAGTTCCTACATGTGTACACATGGTTTTCAGGTGTTTCTTCCATATGTCAGCTGTTTCATGCATTCAAGGGTGCCAATGGAATAATTCTATAGGACTTAAGAAGCCATGCAATAACACAGTACTGCAGCAACACACTGCAGCACGAGAACATAGAGATAAAATTGTGCAAACTTGTGATAAGACAACAATGCAAGTGGTTGTCAGTTTTTTCAGTTGTCAAGGTGAGGCATTATATGTACAAGAAGGTGCGGTGAGGGGCACAGAAAATAGGGAGAGAAAAAAAAACAGTGCCGGCCATTCGACAATAGTCAGTCTCAGGTAACCAGCCGGTCCGTGTCGACGACTCAATGAGCGTTGGTTACCTGTCAGGGTCGACCCGTCGATGCACGTCGCGTCGAGGTAACCGAATGAGCTGACATGGGTGGATGGTCAGCCTGCTCCCTAAGCGCTCTCGCTATGGCTCCGACTTCGATGGACTCTGCAAGGACATCGGTGAGCTCTCAGCGGCCAAAATTGTCAATGCCTATACGATCCATCGAGCCGTCGCCTCACTCCAGAATCTCAACTTGGGCACAATGGCCGCTCAGCAGCCCCCAAGTCCCCATTGTCTACCTCAGCTCCACGCTCGGGGGGTCTCCGTCGCTCAACAGCTAGTTCAACCACCTCAGCTTCGCTCCCCATCCCAGCACCCTCTTTCAGCCAGCCGCGTGCGTCTCAAGTTGCATTTGCACCCATCCCTGAGACACCAGTTCGTGGCTCAACCCTTTGACAGCCTCCGCCACACATGCCAAACGATGCCCCCGTCCCTCAGCCACCACCCCAGACACCCTCCCAACGCCGTCTATGCGATGCGGTTCCTGGTCTTGTTGCGGAGAACACGCCGGAAGAGCGGGCTCGACGCTCCGGTCTTGTTGCAGAATATAATGCCAAGTACGGAGAGGATACGACGCCGAACCTATCACGTTCGTTCCCTTGTTGCCAGGAACTCTGCAACAGACTCGGGATGTATGCATCAAGTGTGGCCGTGGCTTCCACACAGCTGTCCAATGCCGGGATCGAAGCGTCTGGCTCAAAGAACCCAAGCGTAGCATGCGAGCCGCTATCTTACATGCCCTGAATAAGCCACACTCTTTGCAAGCAGGCACCGTGCCAGGCACTCCAACTCCAGGCCCGCGTTTCGCACGGGATACGGCTCAGCTAGAGGAGGAGGATGAAGGCGACCAGACCGATTACGTTGTGTCGGAAAACGAGGAGGGTCAGTGAGCGGAGGTGGCTTGCTCGCTGACCCCTGTGTGTGCAATGCCCTGGCCGGTAGTGGCAAGCTGGGGGCGGGACATTTTGTCATGAGCCGTGCACATGACTTCGCCTTGTCAGGTGGCTTACACGCTTTATAAGCCAGTGACTTCTTTTCTTCCACTTATTAAGGCTGATTGGCGCATTAGTCACCTTATTTGAGGTGGCTTACTGATCCGAGCTATCTTTAGCTCACCTTTGCTTCTTACGGACTATTCTTAGCAACGTCTCATTTTAGACACACCTTCTTTTAGAAACACGTACTATCTTTAACTCATGTATTCTTGGAACTGTGTGCACAGACCATGTACCCATGAGTATAAATACCCGGTGTGCAAGCTGCTCTCAGACCAGCTTGCTCTACCTTGTCGATCTCCCCTCAAGGGTGATAACTACTAAGACACACATAAGACTTATACACTTAAGGACTCAACACTAAGACGCTCGGTCCTATTAACTTACAGTGGGCGACAAATCAAATGGGACATGTGACCCGCCCGCAGAGAAGCGGCCGCAGCAGACGAAAGACACAGAGGATCAGAAACATGTAATAATAGAATACGGAGCTATGTACCATTTGTATCATTGCGCAAAATATCGTAGTGATTGGACTATTCTACAGCGAGACAGTCTGTAAACACTGCCGGCGGCTGTCCCATTTGTTTTGCTAATTTGTACTGAGACGCCCGGCCGCCATGAACGAGAGCTTATTCCTCCGTTCCTCGCTCAGATTCGCTCAAACAAACTGTGCGCAGCATATAATGCGCATGCATAGAGGCTGTATGCGAGGCTTTAGCTCGCATAGATGCATTACAATGGATCCATAGACTAAATATGATATCAGCTTACGCCCTCCCTCACCCCTTGTTCTACAACTTTATGGACGTCTGAGCAGAGTGTGAAGACTCGAACACACATACATGCACCTTTGAGCTCACAAACAAGCCATTCAGAGGAACTACAAAGTGCATACAGGGGGATAAATGATGTCAAAGCGCTTGAATGCTGGTTATGGTAGTAATAAATCAGTCACCGGGAGCGCAGATGTGCAAGGGTAGGCTCGATACTTACAAAGAATATGTGACCGATATGTGAGATTCTACCTTATAGATTGTGGTATGATTGGGTCAAAATACAGAAAGTTACAGACCAAGCAACACAAAACCTTGACTTTTTAGTTAATTTACTATGTGACTGAGGGTAATCAGTGTTGCTTGGTCTGTAACTTTCTGTATTTTGACCCAATCATACCACAATCTATAAGGTAGAATCTCACATATCGGTCGCATATTCTTCGTAAGTATCGAGCCTACCCTTGCACATCTGCGCTCCCGGTGACTGATTTATTATTACCATAACCAGCATTCAAGCGCTTTGACATCATTTATCCCCCTGTATGCACTTTGTAGTTCCTCTGAACGGCTTGTTTGTGAGCTCAAAGGTGCATGTATGTGTGTTCGAGTCTTCACACTCTGCTCAGACGTCCATAAAGTTGTAGAACAAGGGGTGAGGGAGGGCGTAAGCTGATATCATATTTAGTCTATGGATCCATTGTAATGCATCTATGCGAGCTAAAGCCTCGCATACAGCCTCTATGCATGCGCATTATATGCTGCGCACAGTTTGTTTGAGCGAATCTGAGCGAGGAACGGAGGAATAAGCTCTCGTTCATGGCGGCCGGGCGTCTCAGTACAAATTAGCAAAACAAATGGGACAGCCGCCGGCAGTGTTTACAGACTGTCTCGCTGTAGAATAGTCCAATCACTACGATATTTTGCGCAATGATACAAATGGTACATAGCTCCGTATTCTATTATTACATGTTTCTGATCCTCTGTGTCTTTTGTCTGCTGCGGCCGCTTCTCTGCGGGCGGGTCACATGTCCCATTTGATTTGTTGCCCACTGTAGGTACTGAGTGATACCTCGCAAGCCACGAGTCAATCACAGTCTCTAAGTGAGACGGGTGCCTTTGAGAACTTACTCGCCAGGCGAGTTGAAGACTACAACCCCAAGACTAAGAGGCTCGACGCTGCGCATCGAGCCGTCGTCGACGCATCGACCTTAGATTACGTATACGAACCACCACAGGCGGAGGCCACGCATCAGGCTAGGGATCAGGCTAAGATCCGACGACGCTACCGTCGTATCAAGAACAGACAATAGACACCCTTAGGACGAGGGTCGTGACATTGTAGAGCAAGCTTCACACTGATCCGTGGCTATGTCTCAATGAACGTCAAGAGTAACTAGGAGCCAGTCGGCACAAGGAGTGCCCCTGACACAACCATCAGACAATCCTGACAGACCATCGATTGCGAGGTCTGAGAACACCACGTCCATAACAGCATTGAGGGAACAAGTACTACAAATGACAACAGAAGCCACTAATGCGATCCACGCAAGAGTGAGCATCCCAGGGTCATATGAAGACCCTGACGCTACTATCCAAGCTGAACCCACAATTGTTGTAGGGGAAGGAGCTAATCCCAACGAATCAACAGCCACTGAAGCCAATATCGTCCATGGACAATCGGTACCAAGAACTACAATAGAATCAGTCACTGATTCCAATGACACAAGACTATCAGAAGATATGGGGCACACCCCAGAACACACTGAACCAACACAAACCATTACACCAGCCAAAGAAGCACAACCATTGGCGGAATCAGCTGAAGAGGAACAGGCTAACCGATTCTGGAATGCCCGGATTAGCATCCCAAGCGAACCCATAGTACGACGAAGAATCCCTCTTGACCCAGCAGCAGGAGTAGAAGATCAACTCGACCCTGTACTGCCATATGCCCCACCGCCCCTAGAATTAGGGATGGGCCAATATGGCCCAACAAACATACCAAGAGAAGAAAGACACTTGTATCAAGCGCATCCATTATCAGGAGTGCAATCCCGCATACCAAGTCAGGTAGAAGCACCTAGACCAATAAGATCTGCACCAGTCCCAAGACAAATCAAAGCACCAGCACCACTTAGGATAGAACCAAGACCAATAAACCCTACCCCACCTAGAGCTCCCTCTTCTCCGTCTTCTTCCTCTTCATCTTCTTCAGCTTCTGAGGAACCAGAGAACCAAGCACCTCCTGAAGAGCCAGAAGAAGATAATGCTAGAAATGAACAAGAATGGAACGAGGAAGAATATGAACGACTAATCAACGGACCAATAGAAGACCTCAGGAGGGCTGCAGTAGAGATGTCACCCGGGAACCCCCATGGGGGTTACCCAGGGCATTCCCTACCCGCTTCCCTCCCTTCCGGCATCCCCAGAAGAGGTAGGGAAGAGGAATAGCCATGGAACAATTCCGGGAAGAGGGTACCCGCCGGGTACCCAGGGAATGGGGGAACAGGGGGAATGGGGGAATGGATGACCACTAATGTCATCCAATCGTCTTTGTACATGGCTCATTAAATGCGCATAATTCAGCACATTCCAGCGATATAGGTATCATATATGTAAGCGCATCATACAACTGCATCGCAATCAAAATACCCCTGAGAAATATTCAGGGGAAAGCGCAGCCCATCCCCCTTTCAGATTCTGACATAAAGTAGCATATATGTACATCAATCGATGCGCATCAGTGCGGCGAGTCCATTGCGCATGCTTACAAGGCTGTAGCTGCAATACCTGCAGAGATATAGGGGATATAGGGGGCGCTTACCCCTGATCAGACTAAAATGCACTAGTGAAACTAGCCATACAAATATCTGTCCCCTGTGCGCAATAGATGCGCACTATATATGACATACTATATACAAAAAATCTGCTCGTTAGGAGCAGTATTAAGGGGTGAAATACAAGGGGAAACCCCCCTGAGTGAGTAAAATGTCACGACCCTCGTCTTTAGGGTGTCTATCGTCTATTCTTGATACGACGGTAGCGTCGTCGGATCTTAGCCTGATCCCTTGCCTGATGCGTGGCCTCCGCCTGTGGCGATTCGTATAAGTAGTCTAAAGTCGATGCGTCGACGACGGCTCGATGCGCAGCGTCGAGCCTCTGAGTCTTGGGGTTATAGTCTTCGACTCGCCTGGCGAGTAAGTTCTCAATGGCACCCGTCTCACTCAGAGACTGTGATTGACTCGTGGCTTGCAGTGTATCACTCAGTACCTAAGTGAATAGGACCGAGTGTCTTAGTGAGTCCTTAAGTGTATAAGTCTTATATGTGTGTCTTAGTAGTTATCACCCTTTGAGGGGAGATCGACGAGGTAGAGCAAGCTGGTCTGAGAGCAGCTTGCACACCGTGTATATATATACTCATGGGTACATGGTCTGTGCGTACAGTTCCAAGAATACATGAGCTTAAAGATAGTTCGTGTTGCTAAAAGAAGGTGTGTCTAAGTTAAGTCGTTACTAAGAATAGTCCGTAAGAAGCTGAGGTGAGCTAAAGATAGCTCGGATCAGTAAGCCACTTTAGATAAGGTGACTAATGTGCCAATCAGCCTTAGTAAGTGGAAGAAAAGAAGTGGGTGGCTTATATGTAAGCCACCTGATAAAGCGAAGTCATGTGCGCGGCTCATGACATAAAAGTACCAAAATCATTGCCTGCAGCTTCAGCCATGGCTCCAGCAGTCTCTCCGATGCTACCAATGAGTTCGGAGACCTCAAAAACCCCTATCTACAGGGCTGGGCTGGTCTTTACATCTGCTAGAATGTTCAAACAAGCATGTAGACACTGTTTCAGACAACAGAATGCAAAGTCCCCCCTTCCTGGCAGTCAGTTCACAGCAATGCAGGACATCTATGGACAAGACACATATGTACATAGGGGTTTTCAGGTGCCTAGAACTCATTCGCATGCATGGAAAGAGCCAGAAATGAGTGCTTGAGGGTGAACCAGGGGGTGTGCACTCAGGGGGATTATTTTCAGACGAAGATTAGGCAGCGAAGTGGCCTTGTTGATTTTTCCTGAGAAGGCCGTATACCTCATTGAAATGCTGAGAATTATGCGCATTTTATGAGCTACTATACGAGTGTTTGTGGTGGATTTTCAACTTTGTCATTTGTAAGGGGAATTTCTTTTGAACAGAGAATTGGGCGCGACGGTGTCAATACTTAATGCACCAGTAGCTGCTATATATTGTTGGAAAGCGGTGAATTTTGCGCATTTAATGATGTATACATTGAATACATTAAATGTCTGTGTAGGATTTACTTATAAAACTCCCGGGAACCCGGCGGGTACCCTCTTCCCGCACCCGGAAGGGGCAGGGAAGCCGGGACAGCAAATTTTTCAGGGAACCCGGGCCCGGGAAGGGGTTCCCAGGTTTTTCCCGGGTGACATCACTAGGCTGCAGCAAGGGAACCAGCTCTTGGATTCTTTTTCAGGGTCATAGATGATATTAAGGACCAAATACTCGAAGGAATAACCACTCAATTACAAACCCAAGAAGCTAGGCAGGATACCGAGGTCAAAACCCTTAACACAACGCTCCAGCAAATGACCAACTCTATTACCAAGATAGAATCGGATCTATCCAACAATCGGCAACAAACGGAAAGCGCTGCCCAAAATGCCTGGACAGCAGCCAACAGCGCTCAATTAGGGGTCAATGAATTGGTCAAAATAGAGAAATGGATGGAAAAACTAAGCAAACAAATAAACGACATTGTCATTGCTATGGGAGCTATGGGAAAAGAAGTAGCTAAAGACCTCAATGAACAAAAAGACGCTCTCCAAAGACTTAGAGAAGACACTGAAGTCCTTCAAGAAACCCTACAAGTGATAGAAGAAAGAACTTCCTCCACTGATATCATGGATAAGGATCACCAATGGGAACCAGTAGCTGAATCCTCCCAAGCCAAGGGACCAAGGAGACAAGGAGGCCTATTCCTGCATCAGGGGATTTCGTACGGGCGTTAGAGGCTATTGGAGCCCGGGGACTATTGGAGCCAAATGACCCTCTGAGGAGTCTCCCGGAGCGTTAGAGAGGCTAGAAGCCTGAGGTACAAACAAACAAGCTGTACTTACGTTCTGTCCAGATATCTACTTTTTTATCCAGCCATAAACTGATATTTTCCACAACAAAAAACCTAGTAAATGCCATAAAGTACCCACATGTGTTTAAGGACACAGAGGCCACATGAGCATCAAGGGGGGTATTCGTTGAGAAAAACTCAGGGGAAGCTCACTCCTGAGTCAGGTGACTTATGGCTACAAGTCTTGTTGACGTGCCTATATGCACTAATTTCAATTTTTGAAAATTTGTCAGTCGATGCGCCAGGCTTCCAGCAGCTGAATCGTCCAATTAGAAGCCTGAATGCATCAAACTGAATGAGAAAATCGCATATTACTGTCCCAGACACGACACTTTTTGAATAACATTCACCTGCTGATACATTTGAAATTACTGCTTAGACATCACGCTTCTAGCCTCCCAAACGCTCCGGGAGACTCCTCAGAGGGCCATTTGGCTCTAATAGTCCCGGGGCTCCAATAGCCTCTAACGCCCGTACGAAATCTCCTGATGTGGGGGATAACCCACCAGAACCCCCATCGGAACCTCCATCCAGGGGTCATACACCAACCCCAGGACTCTCAAGAAACCCAAACCAACAGAAAGCGTCAATGTCAGGCACGAGTCTCTAGACGTTGAGTAAAAATAAAAGAAACTCGAATTGACGAAGGAGGTCGAGTTCTTGGTGAGACACCGTCGAACTCGCCCTCATTATATACACAGTCCGAGCCACATCAAAAACAACACAACCGTACAATGAGTCAGATCACATAATCAGATAGAAGCTGCTGTGGACTGCGGAATTTCACATCAAAGTTGAAATACATCTTCGTCAGCAAACTAGAACATTCCATAAGTCACATGACACATTTAACCCATATAAGGAAAGTGTATCTTGAAAATGTTCTCGGAAAATATAATAAATCAAGGAAATATTGTTTTATTATGAGAATTGTGTCAAGTCATGACAGTCAAGGATGACATTCCAAAGGGAGCACGTGCCAAAAACCTGATACCTTCAATGGCAAGAGAGGGCAAGAAGCTGAAATCTTCCTAATGAAGATGGAGATATATTTTAACGACTATGGAACAGCTTTCCAAGATAGCCGGAAGATGGCTACATTCCTGACCAACATGGGGGAAGGAGAAGTGTCACGAGCCAGGAGGCGTCGTTGACATTTAATAGCATTTATAACATTTTCTCTGATATATTCTTTTATAGTTTACGTGTCATGTGACTCATGGAACATTCTGGAATCTTTGTAATACGCTGACGCGTTTCCATTTGATATTGAATGACCAATTGTAGTTTGCGTACATGTATTCTCGGCTGTGTTCTGTGCAGTATATATACAGGGTCAAGTTCGAAGGGTACAACCCAAGAACTTGACCTCCTGTCGTCAGTTCATATTATTTTCTTTACTTAAGAATAAGTCTAGTCGTGACAAGAAGCGTCTAAATGGGCCAAACCATTACTCAGGAAAATCTTGGACAAAGAACCCCATGAGTATCTAGCCAACTGGAATAGCCTCAAAAACGCATTTCTCCTAGCCTTCTCAGACCCTATGAAAAAGGAAAGGGCTATTCAGAACATACACAAACTTCAACAAACGGGATCGGCCCAGAATTATGTCACGTCCTTCAGAACCCTTATGCAAGAACTTGACTGGGATGAGCACGCCTTTATTGATGTATTCAAGAAGGGGCTCAAACACAATGTACAACAAGAACTCCTCAAGGCCACCATCACGCAAGACACTTCTGCTTTCTCATTGGAAAAATGGATGGAGGTCGCTATCAGGATTGATGACCTTCTATTCACTGGAAGAAATCTCAACAGCAACCCTAACTCCAATCAAGGGAACCGTGACAACAGGACCCAAAACAGGACAACCCAAGCTAAGGCCGGAAGAGTACCCTTAGAAATTATCAGGGAAAGACGCAACAACGGCCAGTGCCTCAAATGTGGACATAAGGGACACATGATCAAGGACTGCAAATCCAAGGAATGGTACCACGGCAGCGTGACATAATAATACCCCAGGTCAGCCAGATTCAACCCCAAGTTGTCACGAGCCAGGAGGCGTCGTTGACATTAATTACAAATTATCCTATTTTCCCCGACTTATTTTATTATAGTTTACATGTCATGTGACTCAAGGAACTTTCCAGAATCTTTGTAATACGCTGACGCGTCTTCATTTGATATTGAAAGACCAATTGTAGTTTGCATCCGTGTATTCTCGGCTGTGTTTGTACTAATATATAAACAGGGTCAAGTTCGAAGAGGTTCCCTCAAGAACTTGACCTCCTGTCGTCAGTTCATTATAATTCCTTTACTTGATTTAAGTCTAGTCGTGACACTAGGTCAAGTTCTCCTAGTCCACAGGTAACAGGCTTGTCGTCGCCAACTACCCCTGGACCACTGTCTCATACGCCGTGCGCGTGTCTCAAGCTAACATATAAATTGCCTTCCAAAAATCCTACTCCACCCATCCACAGATACGCTTAGTCATTGCCCTATCGCGTCCCCGCATACCGAACCTCATTTGAGCGCTTCCTGGGCCTAGGCCGCGGCAGCTCGTGAGAATTAGGCTCCTGCACACGTGAACAAGCTTTGGCTAGCCAATCTCGTCCGTCGACACGAGGTGGGGTCACCCTGTGCCCTTAAGTAGTGGGGTAACGGAGGTCTTATTCCTTTCCATCCAGCGACGTGGGATACGTTGCAAATTCTTTTATTCTTGCGATACAAGGCGGCTACAAGAGCACCCAATCCTACCCTAGCCAGTAAGTCCTCCGGCGAGAGGCATAGCACTATATTCATCCCCATCTAGTGTCGTGGTACAACATCCTACTCGAGACAGTTCTCTACGTCTATAAACTCATACTATACTGCAACCCGATCGCATCCATCGAGCGAGAAGGTTACATTCAAGCACTTGAGCAACGCGCCGACGACATCTGGGCGGCACAACGAGGGTTTTACGACGAATTAGTCTTTACTCGAGACCACGCACATCATAACCGCACACCCCGCGAAACAATAGAAGTCATTGCCGACTATTACTTCGACGTTTTTCACCCAGGAGTTCCAGACCGTTATTCAAGCCTATACATTCTTCACAACGATCCTGAACCCGAGCGAACCGGTGAACTCCCACTTTTATATCCTGAATAAATATGTCGCAGTGGGGATCGCACATGTCCTATGTTCCACCACCTCCACCCGAATCAACCAATTATGAACCCATCCCACCTCTTCAGCCACATCTAACAGGCCTAACGGATTTTGGTCAGGGAGGGGGTGACGAAACTTTTGTACAAAACACTCCTGTTGCTCCAAACCCACATGAATCGGATAACCCAATGATTGTATTAAACACATTACTAAATGAATTCCGAGCTTTCCGAGATGATATGACTCGCCGGATGAACTACGTCGAGACTCGAGTTCGGGAGAACATGTTTACTATGCGTCATTTCAACGGGTTACAAACGGACTTACAAACCATCCTCACCCAATTGCATGGCTTACCTAGGCAACCAACGGGCACCAATCGACCGCCGCCACCACCACCTACAGGAGGAATTCCCCCTCCTGTTGTACCTCCAGTACAAGTACCTACATCGACCGCCCGAGTCAAATTGGCCAAACCGGATAAGTTTGATGGAAAAAAGGACAAGTCGACCACGTTCAAAGTAGCCATTACCCAATACCTTCGGTCCACTTATCCGGGCATCTCGGACGACGATAAAATCGCTTTCATCATCTCGTACTTGGACGGAAAGGCGGCTGAATGGGTCGAACCACACATGGAGCACGATATACTCCGGCAGGCCGTTCCGTGGCTACACAACGTCAACCTGTTTTGGGCCGAATTCGAGAAACGCTTTGGAGAGATAGATCGTGCTACCAAGGCCCTCAAGAAATTAAAATCCCTGAAGCAGAAATCGTCGGTCCAAGATTACGTCACTGAGTTCCAATCCCTGGCCGCGTATGTTAACTACGATGACTTGGCCTTATGAGATATGTTCTACGAGGGTCTCAAAGACGAAATCAAGATGGCCATGCTCTCGCAGCTCTTTGATGTGAAGGATAACTCGACTACGGGACAAATGGTTGTCGATCGTGCCCTCCTTATCGACCAACACTTGGAACAATTCTCGGGCCGTACCATTTTTGAAAACAAAAATACCTCTACTAATAACCGCGCCGCCCCATCCAACCAACCTCGCGAAAAACTGTCCTCGGGTGATGCCGTTTGTATGATTGGTACCGATGGTCGCGCGGTCAAGGGAAAAATTGAATCTATTGGACGTAACAACCGTGGCCAAGTCGTCCCCAATGTCAAATGGGCAGGCCAGAATTC
The DNA here is from genome assembly GCA_016906575.1 of Ceratobasidium sp. AG-Ba. Lineage (NCBI taxonomy): Eukaryota > Fungi > Basidiomycota > Agaricomycetes > Cantharellales > Ceratobasidiaceae > Ceratobasidium > Ceratobasidium sp. AG-Ba. The sequence continues at coordinate 1,858,930 of CP059639.1, forward strand.
AACTGTACAAGTACCGTTCCCAGCCCTCAAGAAAGACGATCGTCCCTCCGCAGGCACCTCTCGCGCTCCTCCACCCCCTCCAGCGCTCGCAAAAGGCAAGGGGCCAGGACCCATGGAATTAGACGGAGAAAGGAGGAGTGGCGGTATAACCTGCTTGCGCTGCCAAGGAAAAGGACATATGGCGCGCGATTGCCCTTCAAAACCCATCTCTGGGTTCGAAGCCCAAATTGAGGAAGTGAAGGAGCCGGACTCGGATGATGAGTCGGTAAAAGACAACGCCTAAACCTGGCAAGGGGGTCAGTTTTGGGCGAGATATTAAAAAATATGGACAATTTCTCGGCTGCACATGTATCTTCTGATATGGAAATTATGTCGTTATCAAATGAATCACAAATGATGTTATTCTTCCGTGCGCAGCCGTGTGAAAACCCCCTTGAAAAACGTTCGGCCATCCAAGGAAAACCTTTCTCAGGATGGGCCATGCTTGATTCTGGAGCTTCCTCTATTTTTATTAGCGAAAACATAGTTCGCGACTTCCAATTATTTAAAAAGAAACTGGATAAACCAAGACGCCTTAAGGTTATTGACGGACGTGAAATCGACTCAGGAAGAGTGGAGCATTATGTCACCCTTAATCTCAAAATCTTTGACCATGAGGAGGAGGTGGACGCCTACGTTGTCAATGTCGGAAACCACGACCTAGTCTTGGGAATGGCTTGGCTTAAACGCCACAACCCAGCCATAGATTGGGACAAAAAATCACTTATTTTTTCCTCTCGTTACTGCTCAGAAAACTGTCTGCACACGTCTCCAATGGTTAAAAGCGGTGAACCAGATCTAGAAATTGCTGCCACCGCTGAGCTACCTACAAGATACTCAGAGTTTTCAAAAATTTTCACGGAAGAAGAAATTTCCCCCCTTCCACCACATCGCCCTTACGACTGTGAAATCATCCTGAAACCCGACGCGGTTCCACGTCATGGCCCTATCTACAGCCTTGGTCCTAGGGAAGATGAAGAACTGCGTAAAACGGTTACGAAACAACTTGAAGCTGGACTTATTCGACCATCCAAGTCGCCCATGGCATCCCCAGTAATATTTGTCAAGAAGAAAAATGGGAGCCTACGGATGTGTATCGATTATCGAAAGCTAAATGATATGACCGTGAAAAATGTATATCCCCTGCCAAGGAGCAACGACTTGATAGAAAAGCTTCGAGGCGCAAAGATTTTTTCAAAATTCGATCTAAAATGGGGTTACAACTTGGTTCGAATCAAAGAGGGTGACGAATGGAAGACCGCATTCAAAACTCGCTACGGTCTATTCGAATACCTTGTCATGCCCTTCGGACTTACAAACGCCCCTGCAACGTTCCAGCACTTTATGAACGACATCTTTCGTGATATTCTGGACGTTTATGTTATTATTTACCTAGACGACATACTGGTGTTCTCAAAAAATGAAGAGGACCATGAGAAACATGTTAGAGAAGTGTTATCGCGTCTTCAGAAACACAATCTATACTGCAACTTGGCCAAATGTTTCTTTAGCGTCAAAGAGATCGACTACCTAGGGCTTATCGTATCCCCAGAAGGAATTAGAGTTGATCCGGCTAAAGTCGTTAAGGCCATCGATTGGTTGGTCCCCTCCAAAGTCGTCCAGGTACAAGAATTTGTTGGCTTCTGCAATTTTTATAGGACTTTTATACGGGACTATTCGCGCATTGCGGCGCCCTTATTTAACTTGACAAGAAAAAACCACCCCTGGGAATGGACAGACGAGTGCGCACAAGCTTTCGAACAACTTAAAGAAGCGCTACGCTCAGCCCCAGTACTAATTATCCCGGATATTTCAAAACAATTCTTCTTGGAATGTGATGCGTCCGATTTCGCAACAGGTGCAATTTTATCACAATTCTCTGAAGATGATCGCCTTCACCCAGTTGCGTTCTTGTCAAAAGCTATGACTCCAGCAGAACGGAACTACGATATTTACCACAAAGAACTTCTGGCTATAGTCAAAGCGCTCAAAGAATGGCGCCATCTACTAGAAGGAACAGCATTGCCGGTCCAGATCATTACGGACCACAAAAATCTTGAGCCGTTCAAGGCTTCGAAAGATCTTAGAGGCCGCCTGGCTCGTTGGGCGGGTTTCCTATCTGAATTCAACTTTCAATTGAAGTATCGCCCCGGCAAGACCAACGGAAAAGCAGATATCTTGTCGAGGAAAGATGAACATCGGCCTTTAGGGGGGGGTGAGAGCCGAGCTCTACTCGATCCCAACCTCTTCATTGCCGCAATCAAGCCTGATGAGGTCCTGGATGATCGCATTCGCGACGCATATCTACAGGACGAACGACTAAATCACATCATAGAGGCTCTTCAAAAGAATGATAAGGTTAAAAATTGGTCCTGGAATGATGGACTCCTTATATTCAAAAACAAGATTTATGTCCCCAACGACGACTCCATACGCAAAGACATCCTAGCAAGTCGTCATGACAATATGGCCGCAGGACATCCAGGGCAATTTAGGACACTTGAATTGGTCAACCGAAAGTACTATTGGAAATCCCTCAAAAAATCGGTAACCTCCTATGTGTCTCACTGCGAGTCCTGCATCCGAAACAAACATTCAAATCAACTTCCCCCGGGCCTACTTAATCCAATCGAATTACCTACAAGACCATGGGATCACATCAACTACGACCTAATCACAGGTCTCCCAGAGTCGGAAGGTTTCGATGCTATCCTCACCGTTGTCGACCGACTATCGCGAATGGTACACTTCATTCCTACCACCTCTCGAGCTTCAGCTGCTGACGTTGCAAATCTGTTTGTAACGTATGTATGGAAACTGCACGGACTCCCATCTAAAACTATCTCTGACCGAGGCCCCCAGTTCAATTCAGCTTTCCTCAAGCAACTCTACAAAAGACTTGATATTAAACCGTCCTTATCCACCGCTTTTCGACCTCAAACGGACGGTTTAGCGGAACGTCTCAATCCAGTGGTGGAGATATACCTTCGTCACTACGTGGCATACAAACAAGACGACTGGGTGGGAATATTACCTATGGCAGAGTTTGCGTATAATAATAGTGTCAACGCATCCACCAACCAGACACCGTTCTTCGCCTGTTACGGTTTCCATCCCAGGTTCTCAATAGGCCAGCAAGCAGATGAATCTGTGCCGCACGCTGATGAACGAGCGGATCAACTGAAAGCGCGCATGGAGGAACTCCAATCTTCAGTCACTCTAGCGAATGAGAAAATCAAACGCTACTATGATCTCAAACATCGTTCGCCAGAAGACATAAAGGTCGGAGATAAAGTATGGCTTGATGCTCGTAACATAAAGACGGAACGACCTGTAGCGAAATTGTCGGCCAAAAAGATTGGACCGTATAAAGTCTTGAAACGCGAAGGTACCCACGCATTCAAACTTGATTTACCCCATACGCTTCGAGTACACCCTGTTTTCCATACATCCTTAGTATCACTTAAAAAGGAAGATCCTTTCGGGCGAGACCCGCCACAACCGCCTGCTGAAGTTACCCCAGACGGTGAAGAAGAATATGAGGTTGAGCGTATATTGGATTCCAGGAAACGACGCAATCAAGTTCAGTATCTAGTACACTGGAAAGGCTACGGTCCTGAATCCAACACCTGGGAACCAATTGAACACTTGGACACCGCTATGGGGCCGTTAAGAAGTTTCACCGTGAAAATCCAAAAGCGATTCGCCACCCAGACCTTGAGGAGGGGGTAGTGTCACGAGCCAGGAGGCGTCGTTGACATTAATTACAAATTATCCTATTTTCCCCGACTTATTTTATTATAGTTTACATGTCATGTGACTCAAGGAACTTTCCAGAATCTTTGTAATACGCTGACGCGTCTTCATTTGATATTGAAAGACCAATTGTAGTTTGCATCCGTGTATTCTCGGCTGTGTTTGTACTAATATATAAACAGGGTCAAGTTCGAAGAGGTTCCCTCAAGAACTTGACCTCCTGTCGTCAGTTCATTATAATTCCTTTACTTGATTTAAGTCTAGTCGTGACACAAGTCAGGGGTATTTCACCCCAGGAAGGTTGTATTTGACCCCAGGGAGGTTAGATTCTACCCCAGGGGAAGTTAGATTTCACCCCAGGGGAAGCTAGATTTCACCCCAGGGGTGGTAGGATTTCACCCCAGGGAGGGTAAGATTTCACCCCAGGGAGGCTAGGATTTTGCCCCAGGGGGGTAGGATTTCACCCCAGGGAGGCTAGGATTTCACCCCAGGGGGGGTAGGATTTCACCCTAGGGAGGGTCGGATTTCACCCCAGGGAGGGTAAGATTTCACCCCAGGGGGGTTCAGATTTCACCCTAGCACGGCTTAAATTTTGCCCCTTGGGTGGCCAGATTTGAACCAAGAGAGATAATGTTTGACCTTGAGTAGTGCATGATTCTGCCCCAAGGAGACATAAGATATGACCTGGATAATGAATTGATAAAGAATGAGACCCATCAGAGGATAAAATATGGGAAGGGTTGGGATTTGAATCTTGAAGAGATGCGATTTGACTCTGAGGAATTAGGATTCAACCCCACAGGAGAATATGATCCAATTCAGACAAAAAACATCTTAGAATTTGACTCCAGGGTTACTTGATTTTAAATCCAAGAGGGAACAGGGATTCAACCCTAGGGAAATCAGGATTAGGCCCCAGGGTGAGTTAAGACTCCACCCCAGGCAGAGTTTGGATTCAACCCCAAGGAGAGTTTAGATTTGACTCCAGTGTGAATTAGTATTCAGGTGAACAGGGAACTAGGATGCAACCCAGGGGGACTTTGGCTCAATCCCAGAAGAGCTCAAGATTCTACCCCAGGGGAATTAGGATTTGGCCCCAGAAGGAGCCAGGATTGAGCCCCAAGGGGTGTTTGGATTTGCTCCCAAGGGAAGTAAAGATATGGCCCTGGGGGAATTAGGATTCGACCCCATGGAGAATCATGATCTAGCCCCAGGGGGATTGAAGATTCAACCACAAGGGTTTTGGATTTGGCCTCAGGGGGAGTCAAGATTTGACCCCAGGGGAATTCAGATTCAACCCCAGGGGATCTAGGACTCAACCCAACCAGGTGTTTGGATTTGATCCCAAGGTGAATTCATATTCAACTCAACAGGGAACTAGTGTTCAACAGGGGAACTAGGATTTGATCCCAGGGGAACTAGGATTTGATCCCAGGGGAAGATAGATTTGACCCCAAGGAAATTAGGATTCAACCCCAGGGAGAATCAGGATCTGGCACCAGGGGGAGTTAAGATTCAACCCCAGGAGTTGATATTCTGGCCCATGGAAATTAGGATTTTGCCACAGGGGGAGTCAACATTTGATCCCAAGGGAATTGGGATTCAACCCCAGGGGATCCAGGACTCAACCCAAGAGGGAGTTTAGACTTGATCCCAAGGTAAATCAATATTCAACTGAACAGGGAACAAGGTTTCACCCCAACAAGAGTTGGGTTTCACTCTGCCAGGAGTTTGGACATATCTTGAGTGACTTTTAGATTCAACATCACTCACATAAAAGTGAGTTGAATGAACATACTGTATGATAATACTTCTGAGTGCATTCAGCAGTTAACTTATAAAACGGTGAATTGTGAAATTCTCCTCCCACAGCTATGTTTGCCCCACTATGTGATCATCCGGTGCTTAGGATCTTTTCGATAGGACACATCTAATACACCCACTACGCAGAAATACTCCTTGGGTATCTCAACCACTAACAACAAGCTTTAGTGCAAGCACTAACTATTCCACAAACAGCAATAAGTTTCTGAGACCATTTATTATTCTACTCAATGTATGCTCAGGGTACATCACTGATGATCTTCCTCCTCAAACTCTGGCTCTGACTCACTCTCCTTCCCTTTTCCCTTCACATCTGTCTGCCCATCCTTGTTTGGAAATACTTCAGTCTCATATATGCCCAGTTCTGGGTTCCACCACTGATAGAGTTGTGACTCCCATTCCACCACCTGCTTCTCAAGAGTGGTGACAGCAGGCAAAACAGGGGCATACTTATCCTTCAATTCCTCTGCTGCCATCCATGCCTTTTCCTCCTGTGTCTGATAATCAGCATCATCAGGGAGATGTTCTTGATGATTTCGGAAAAATCTTGTGTGCAGGCACAGGGTGATTAAGGCTGCTAAATCATCAATAGGATATGGGGATGCCTGCCCTAGGATGATGATCTTCCACCAAGCATAAATGGTCATGCGGTGAAGAGTGCACCAGGATGCTGGGTGAGTCTCGTTTGATAGAGCATCTCCATACACATGCTCCAATCGCTTGCCATGCAGGGTGCGAACAAGTGTATGGCCACTATAGAAATGGCCACCATGACATAGAGTTGGACCAAGAGTGAGGACAAGATGGATTGTATTAGGCTGCATGATGCTTTAAAGCAAAGTATCAGAATAATGTGATTCCTGGATTGTCTGAGACTTACAGAGTTGATCCAACTGGGAGGAACACAGCTTGCCAATAGTAGTTAGGAACCCAGCTGATATCTTTGGGCCCAGTATGAGCCCAAGGGCTGTCAATCCAAGGGCCAGAGGACTTGTGAATGTCCTGGCTCTTGTCCTTGGGACCATGGCAGATCAGCCAGATTTTACCAATTCCAGCCACAATGACAACAAATGTAGCATGACCACTAGCATCAACATGGTCAGCACTGACAGCACCACCCCCAGCAACTAGAAACCATGAGCCTTTAGGGAAATGATCCCAGAGATGCTTCATGTGGTCGGTTGAATCAAAAGCATATCGGTCACTAGCTAATTTGCTTTTGCAAGATTTTGGTAACACAAATGTGAAAATTTGCAAGCTCTCTTACCTGATGACAAGTGGTTTACCAAAGAGGCCAGTTTTTGAGGGAAGGTCTAGGAGGTTCAGCACTCGACCATCACTTGAGTAGATATGCTCAAAGGCAGTCTTGAGTGTGCAGCGTCAAGACACATCCTGTTCATGATCCACTTCAACTGATTGAACTGAGAGGTCTAAAGCATTCTATTTATACAAACCACAATTGTGGAGCAAGAAGAAACATGGTGCTTACCATGTACCTCAACCTCACGGTTTTCATCCATGACATTCTTGAAGGTCAGATGACCTTCTTTTGTTGTGAATAGTGCAGCCTCTTTGACACTCTCAGATGGATCTGGTTCAACCACAAGATTATGATTTTTGAATAGGTCAGCTAGCTCTTCTGGCCCAAGTGTAACAGCATCTTGATGTGAGAGGTGGATTGCTGGGTTGCATGTCTCAGCCAGTGTCTCTTGCTGCTGCATGGCCACATCAAATGCCAGTTTGAACAAGGTCCAATCATTATTCTGCAGCCTCAGGTTATATGTAAGGGGTAAACCAGTACATGCCAAAGGACTATACCTGTTCTTTGACCTGGGGAACTTGAACTGAAATGTTGACATATTCTGCTGTGTTGCCTTGTCGAAACACTCGAATTTTGGCTGATAGGTGGATCTCCTCCTAATGAATTGTGAGTGCTATGAGATTACTTCTAGTAGTGTGTCTCACTTTACTTGATGTATAATGTGGTGATACCTCGGGTAATTGAGATTTGCCAGCCATTTCAGTAGAAGAGAGTTCCTGCTTGTATGTTGGTGAGATTGACCTTCGTTCTCCTTCTGCTTCAAACAAGGGAGGAATAGCTTTTTTGGCTGATATAGGAACAACTCAATATCAATGAGATGTCCAGACACTGACTATCCATTTACCTTTTTTCTTTTGCTTGCGTGAGCGTGCCAGACTTGATTTCGGCTGTTTGGTTGGTTCTGTTGGAGTATTTTTAGTCTGAAATATACTTACTCATGCAATCACCAACCATTTTGTGCAGTTGAGTTGTCAACTGGGAGAGGGCGTTTCCTCAACTGGCGCTTTTCTACCTTTCCTTGATTGTGGAGATTCTCTCCAGGCATGACAATATCTCATCCTGAGTTCAGCATTATTCAAATTATGGGACAGACCTCACATACCTTCAGGCACATTTGACTGCGGTGCTGCACTTGCTTCACCATTGGGCTCTGGAGCCTCACCCTGACTATCATCTAGTACTATTTCTAGTATTTATAAGTAACTTGTACTCAGTGAGCCAGTGATCTTTACTTTACCTGGTACAGATGGTAGCTGTGGCGCACGCTTAGGAATCCAGTCACATACAATGATTTGCTTTGGGCAACGCCACCCAGTAATTGCAACGCTAGGGAGTGATGACTGAGCAAATGCACTATATGTTTCCCACTGAAGTGAAGGATTTGTATCCCTGAAGCGGCAATGATGTAACACATCCAGGATCGCTGACCACAGCACTGTCTCCAGCTGTAGAACTTGAGGAGTACACCTATTGTACTCAGGCTTGTGACATTTCTGTTGGAGTGTAAGTGATGTAAGCAAGAAACATTGAAGGTAACTATTGTGACACATACCTCAAAGCAATCTTTGGCATTAAGTGTCCGAATTGCAAAAGCTGGTTTTTTATCATAATAGAGACGCAAAAAAGGGGCAAGAATTGAGGAGGCAGAGCCAAACCGGAAAACTGAGGCTGCTTCACGATTTTCTGATGCAGAGGTGGATTGATTCTGCAAACTTGATCAGTAGTCATATCTTTCAAATTGTCATAATTCAACATACTTCAACCAGAACAAATAAGCCTTTAGCCATCAGGAAGAGTAACTCAAAGAATTTATGCTTTGTTTGTTTATGATACTGCTGCTTTATAATCCGGTCAAGCCGAGGACCTGCCACCAAATGCGGCTCAACAGTTGAGCTAGTGCCTTGATGGCTACTTGTTACAACCATATCTCCACTTTGTGACTGTGGTGCCCAGAGGGCTGGTGAGCAAGCTGAATTAATTGTTCATAATGATATTTCACTAACCAGTTCTGTAATCAAGCGGTCACCCCCAGATGGTTCAACATCAAAGGTATGCAAGAGCCACTCAGCACGCTCATGTGCTGTTCCCTGAGCAGGGAAGAAGCCAATAACGCCTTGGTATGGTGCATCAGATGTAAACTGTGCATGTGAAACTTGGTACTCTGGCAGCAGGCGGCTTAGAAGCTGATCAAGAAGTCGAAGATCAAGGACAAGGTTCCTCATTATGATCATGTCACTTTTGTTGTAATGCTGCGATGCAGGCACCAGTGAAGGGAAAAATATAGCTTGCAGGCCAAGTTCTTGTCTAAAATCTTTGCGGTCTAGCCGAGCAGCAATATTCTTGACACAGTGTACAACAGTTTCATAGTAAATTGGGAGCTTGGATGTTGACACAGTAGCAGACAGGTCCAGAGCATCAACTTGAGACAAAATGGTTTGTGAGGCATCAAGGTTGAGGATGAAATTGGTGGCAAAACACATTTTTGAAACCTCATATGAGAGAAGCCAGCCAGATATCATAGTAAGAGGTGAGCCAAGTGCACTGGAAGACTCTGCTCCTACGTTGGACATTTGGCAAAATGGTAAGGAAGTGACTAAAACTATATGGGTTTGGAGTCAATGGTGGTTAAGGGCAGATTATGAGGTGCACAGCCTTCAATATCAAAATGGTCACATGACTTAAAAAAAATTTGAATTTTAGACATTTTGAAAATTCTCAAAATTGATTATTTTTTGCTGAGTCAGCAAGGTCAGCACGGTGCTGAGCTTGATGACTAAGCAAAAAAAATCATATTTTAAACATGTTTTTTGCTGAGTCTCAGCACCATGCTGACCTTGCTGACTCAGCAAAAATAATCAATTTTGACATTTTTCAGAATGTCTAAAATTCAAATTCCCACAAGTGTGACTTGTTCTGTTTTTGAGTTTCCATTACTTCAATTGGGTAAGCTAGACTGCAATTGGACAAACAGTTCCACCCTATTTCCTGATTTGACATCTCAAGTAAGATCTTCAGATATATTGACAAGGAACAACATATTCTCCCATATTCAGTTAAGCTGTCAGGGTGCATGTTATATTCCTAGAACTGACATTTAGGAAAACATATTCACCTTCTGACCTCTTGGATCATACTGGTCATTTTGCCATTACGTTGCATGCCTTGAATTGCAAATGATGCACTGAATACATATAGCTGTAGAACATATATGGAAGGCTGTGTTTTTAATCACATGACGTGTTACCAAAAGGGGATACCCATGCCCTTGCACCTGACAACCATACTGTTGATTTCAGATTGTAGCTTAGAATCCCATATTCTACCTTCTCAATGTCCAAAAATACCAAGGTGTGTATTCTCAACTTTCTAGATTAGATATGAAAATGTTGTTTGAATGACCAGTCGAAGCCTAAGGTCAATAAATCTGGTAGAGGACGCCCACGCCATGCCCACAAGCCTGTCTCTGTCCTTGTACCACAAATCAACCCTTCAGAGCCCACTGGAGATAGCAACTTGGCAGCTGCATCAAGTCCAGCTCCATCACAGATGTCTGGGGAATCTGTATCACCTAATACACTTGCTTGATACCAACTTATACAGGCAGAACAAATTGTACCACTTTCACCTTCTGGATCCATTGGAAAAGAAATGTTGGATGGTATGCAACTCCGCAAGAGTAATTTTAGTGATGAGTGGGAGGAAGTAGCTGTGGTGGAAACTCTTCAACTGCCAAGATGGTTTGAGCATCAGGTGAGTCATACCTTCATGAATATGATGCATAACTGATTATTAAGCAGAAAAATGACTATCTGCTCAAACAATATCATGAAACCCGTGCTGTGGAATTTGATTGGATTGACCTGCCTGCTGATGACTCAAAAGATGTGCGTGCACGCCGATTCAACATACAAAAAGGTCCACTGTCTCCAACAAGCTCTGGCAAACGCTCAGTGCAAGTCAAGCAGTTGTCTGGCGTGCTCGTTATACATGTGCCCGAACCTGTCAGCGTATTCCCTTGGATCAGTCTAGGGATGACTCCAAGGCAGTTGATGCTGAGGACTTTGATGTTAGTGACCTGGAAGACTGTGGTGAACTTGCAGAAAAGGCTCATGCATCTGTTCCCATGAAGCCAAAGAAGAGAGGCCGTCCTCGCAACAGCGCTAGTGATGTTCAAAAGTGCCCAGTTCTTATCTATGTGAGAGATTTAGGGCTTCTCATATGACATCAACTAATGCCACTGAAGCTTGAAATTCATGCCCATGATGTCAAGAATGTACACATCTGGATGAAACACAACCATAAGGATGCCCCTGATGGAGTGCTCACCTGGTCTCGCAGAATATATGCTCAAGCTGTCAATCTCTCACGGAATGAAGGAGCAACAGCAGCTCAAGTGATGAAATGTATGTGAAATTGAATGCTGATATGATATTGATCTAACATGGATAAAGCTTTGCTACCACATCTGCAAATTCAGGAGGGTCCTAATGTTATTCCACCTTATAGGAGGCCTACTGCTGAAGATATTGAGAATATCATGCCAGCATCCAGGCGCCGGCAACATTATGCCAAGAATGCTTTTGCATCCTTGTCATTATTTGCAGAGCAGAATCCAGGCCGAGTCTTTTTGTATGTATTAAAATCATAAAACATCAACTTCCCTACTAATGACAGTAATGTGGCAGATATCAGCCATACAAGGAAGATGGCTCATCAAAACTCATGTGTGCTGTAACAAACAATTTCTGCCTTGGGTCTTCCTTGCTATATGGGCAATCAAATGGACTTTTCATGGATGCAACATGGCGTGGAATGAACCAGAATTTTGCACCCACCACATTTCTTTTGGGTGTGGATAAGAACATGCGTGCTACTCTCTGTAAGCACTCACACAGCATTTTAGTCATTTACTAACTTGTGACTACTTCAGTGGCAGTGCTTCTTAGCCAAGATGTAAAAGCAGACACATTAGAGCTCTTTCTGAATGGATGGAAGAAAAAGCTGAGGACATATGCTGGCAAGATAAATGCAGGTGGGTAACTGCTAAATGAGCACTTATTTTAAATGTCTGACAACCATGCTGTTTGCTCAATCCAGGGGCAATCCCTGAAGACCGAGATCAGGAAGAGATTGAAAAGATCAAGGCAGCAGCAAGTCAAGTAATCGCAGGTACCTGGCTTCCAAATTTTGTGATGATTGATAAAGATCGTGCAGAACGCAAGGCGTCAAAGCGAGGTATGAACATCATTACTGTTGAAACAGAATAGTTCTAAATATGATGTACTGCAGCTTTTCCAAATGTCCCAGTACGAGTTTGTCAATTCCATGCAGTAGATGCTATTCTGCGCTGGTTACATGGATCCCACACCTACAACCAAGACAATAATGCATCAAAGCAGTCTAAGTCCAAGAACACTTTCAAAGTACCAGAAGAGGCACACTCTGACATACTACGCTTGTTTCGCTACACACAACGCTGCCGTGAAGCTGAGGAGTTTGATACCTACTTAGATGCCTTTGAGTCTGGATTGAAGAAGATATGCATGGACTATAGCATAGGAAAGCAATTTCATACCATCTGTGACTATTTCAAGCAGAACTTCTGGTGTCCTGAATGGCGAGGTTTGTGCTACTCATTTGTATAAAGTTTAACTCATTATAACCTTGGTTTAGACTCTGTCACAGATATTGGACTCCCAGTTGGCCACACACGAGATAAGATCTTAAACACCAATAACCATGCCGAAAGCTTCATCAAGACATTCAAGCACACAATGCTTGGCATGCGGCAAAACAAGCGTGTGGATACACTTGTGATCATCATTGCAGATATTTTACTGCCATTTTATCAGATATGGCGTCGGGACAGAATTCGCCACACTAAGCAACATATTGAAACCAGTCATGGCGGCTATCAAATATGGAGCTCTGGAAGGGTGAAAACAACTGGGATGGAATCCCAATTTCAAGTGGATGATCTTGCTGGGTATGTGTTTCAATATATATGCCTTGCACACAAGCCTAAACTCTTGTGAAGTCACAAAGCACGCCGATTCAGAGTAACATGGGGCTCATCTGTTAACCCAAGCTGCTCCTGTACTGCATTTGGACAGACTGGCAAGATGTGCCAACACTTGTGGGCTGTGAAGCTTTTCAGTACACATGGAAATATCTATTCTTGGGCTGGTAAGGACATCAACATGCCCAAAAGCATACCCTGACTTTTGAACAGAAACAACAAATGTACGGCTCAGTGACAAAGCTTTTTCAGTCAAGGACCTGTACCGGCATCAAGTTACCCTACCAGAGGAGGCCATCCCTATTGATGATAAATTTCCAGAGCTGGTATCTCAATGGGATGAGAAGGGTCAAAACCTGGCATCTGCAAACTATGAAGACATCCTCCCTGAAGCAAAATCCTCAAGCACAGGCTCACCTCTTGCATCCCCACAGGGCAGCCCTCCTCAAATGCACAATCCCAAACCCTCCAAGAGCAAATCATCTTTTACTGCTGTAGCAGGTGGAGTAGCAGGCAGACCAAGAAAACCTTCCCCCATTCGGTCAAATCGCAAGAAGACATACAGCAATGCAGTTTCTGGAGTCATACAGCCATCATTGGCACATCAAGCACTAACAGACCAAGTAGTCTTCAGGAAAACACGCTCAGGTACTACCAGGCAGAATACCATGAGTGCTAAATCACCAATGCTGCTGGAACATGCTCCAACACCTTCCAAGCCACCAAATCTGTATGACAACCTTGATATGGAGGACTTTTTGCTGCGCCAGTCTAACTTCAATAGCTGGGATGATGATTGGTATCAGTTGAGGATTGAGGAGGCTGATCTGGTATCTGAAATGTTGAACCAACTTGGCTTGACTCTTGGACTTGGTACTTTTGTGCTGGCTGATCAAGGCCAAAATCTCAAACATTTTCTGGATGAGATAGATACTGCAACAGAAATGAAACGCAGGGATACTCTAGTCAGTTTTCATCTGCTTTTCTTTCTGTCTACATGTGTACTGATAACCAACAGGCAAGCCTTGATTCAACATATCTGCTGGCACAGATCTTGCAGAAGGCACCAGATCCACAATCTCTGAGGCATTTGCTGATTCTTCAACTAAAGCACTCACACTGGATGTTAATTGACTTCCAACTGGAGAATCAAGTGATTTGTACAATTGACTCATTGCCTGAGTATCACAGCCATCACCCAGATATTCATGCATTGCATGATTATATCAAACTTGTGGACATATTATCAGACACATGTGGTAGACATGATGTGAGATTCATCTTAGGAGTTTACACCAGATGGCTAATATTTTCACAGCTCACAGCAGCCAATTGGAGTCTTCAGAATGTCTCAAGTGGTCATCAGCCAATCAACTCCAGGACTCAGGCTGTTGCTAATCTCTCATGTGGATTCTGGGCTAGCACTTATGCTATATTAGCAATGATGGATACACCCATACGTTCAAATATGAGCCTATTGCAAGTGAAAGATTTGATGAAAACTATGTTGGTGGATTACAAAACCAACAATCTTGGAGGACTTACTAAAGATATGGTCATTGGATGTCTGAACAAACTTATTCCCAATATACATGGACGATATGCGCATGCAGAGCATTTGGATGTGGTAAGTAGTTTTTTTGGCAATATCTTCCCACAGCTAACTCTATACCCAGTGGGCACCAAGGATTGTAGATGACAAAGGGGATTCAACATTTATGCTTGTTCAAGAGGATGATAGCATGGAAACAGCATCAGTTGAAGATAATATTACATCCATTCAACATCAGCTTGTAAGTTTTACATATTTGCTGCAACTGTCTGCACCCTTGACACAAGATAGCTTAAAAAGAGTACTTGGGTCCCCAAAGTTTTGACACAAGGGGAACAGATGAAAGTGAGCCAGGACATATTTGATCTCCATTGATTGATAATTTTTTTTCAGTTAAACAAGGTGTTTCAATCTTCCAAGAACAGCCAGGCAAGGTACAAATGTGGTAACCAAAAGATCAGCCATCCACATTGGGCCTCACTTGGGAATGGAGAGTGGATCACCTCTGGACTACTCGACTTCATCTGCAGCATCACCACAAGTGCAGATACAGGGCTCTGGTGTCATTCAACTGCATTCATGCCCTTACTCAAGCAGTCCTACAATAAAGTGTCTTGACTACGCCCATATGGCATGATGAATAAGGTATTTGACACATGCGAACATTAGAATAGCTCTGAACATATTCTGCAGGCACCTATCAGTGTTTTGGATGAAGTGAACTGCATTTTCATTCCATTTAATGAACCAATCACCAGTGCAGGAAATATGCCTTCTGCTGCTTCTAAGGGCAAGCACCCAAAATCTGGTTACCATTGGGCTGCCATTATGATTAAGCCAAAACTGAGGACAGTGACATACAAGTCTAGCTTATTGGATAGGGAAGCTGGATATGCTGCCATTGAGGTAGGTCAATGTATGCTATCCTTTCATCAATGAGTTCAAGACAATATTGCGCAGCTTATCAAAACCTATCTGAATGCGATGGGAGAACATCGAAAATCAGATCGAGGGAAATATACACAGTCTTTATGGTCATTTGATATTGCTGAAGTGAGTGTGTACAAAAGAGTCACTTTGTTAATTCATGCTGATAACTAGATGTCATCTCAGGACACGCCTCAGCAGTCCAATAGCCATGAATGTGGAATACATGTGATCTCCTATCTTTTGGAGTGCCTGTTAGGCCAAGAGGTCAACTGGTCAGACTGGCAATATGCTGTGCTTCGATCAAGACTGGCCATTCAAATTCTGGAAGGAGAACTAGCACTTAATTCTCTTCTGGAAGACTCTGCCCTGCTGGACCTATCACAAACACATGCTTATTATACTGCTATCACTCCTGGGAAGAAGCGTCATCAGTCAAGAACTCCAAGTCTCTCTCCTGAGATTACCATGAAGCAAAAGGGTTCCTCAACACTACATCCATCTACCAAAAAGCTGCATACTGCAAAGCGGCCCAAGATTGCACCATTCCCCCTAAATCCATCATTCAATCTACTGAAACAGCAGCAAAGCATTAATGTTACCAGTAATCTGAATGATGCTCATATTGAAGAAATAATGAATTACAAGCCCCAGTCAAGCTCAAGCAGCCCTGTTGCTCACTCAAATCATGATCCAGGTATGTGTCATTGGGTGTAAATAGTACTGTGATAATAAGGGTATTTGTCAGATGCAAAGTGCCCTTTCTGTGATTGGCCAGTTCCTAAGCAGTTCCAGACAGCATTCAACTTCAAGCTAGATGGATACTTAAGCTCTAGTATCACTGACAAGCGCAAAAATAATGAAAGGGCACGGCGTGCAAAGCCTGGTCATGTGCTGCATATCCAGGAGTTTTGCCATTGGCATGAGCTAGGTTCAAAATGGCAGACCTGGAGTCAATTCAACTGGCCCATGATTGACCAGAAGGTGTTACCAGAGAGAGTATCAAGTTTGCTGCCCCTGCTTCAAGAGATTTGCTCCACTCCAGAGGAATCTTATGCCTTTCAAGTAGCATCTAAATTCTGGTCAAGTCATCCAAGGGGTTATGTGGTTGGTGCCAAAGGAATGTTTGAAGCTGCACAGCAGTTGGGTCTTTCATAGTCAGTACTGAAAATTATTAGTAATATGGTATACTGAAATTCCAACTAGCTATGGAGGAGAAGGAAACACAATCATGTTTCAAATTGTGCGCCAGGCACTAGATGATGGGATATTGGTGGTTGACCTTAAAGATTGCACACCAATCAACGACCTTAACTTCTTCCTCTACAATGTTCTCATACCTGAGGTGCTGATCAACCTTGTGATGGAGGATATGGGGCTGGCATATGATGAGGCCCTTGAAGTTCTGGAAGAAAGTAAAGAGTATGGACAGGCTGGGTTTAGTAGACTTGCAACTGAGGAATGAAACACTTGTATTGTTCAATTTCTACAGTTAAATATACTTCTGCATGTATTTGTTCTGCCTGTTTGCAGATTGTTAACTATGATGGCATATGTGGAAATCCAACTGCATCACCAGACTTTGCAATTTCACCATGAATCAACAGTTGTAGGTGTTAGATCCATGTACTGGCTCCCTCTCAATTGAACATTGATTTGCCATAAGTTGAATTCACAATCCCTTCAGGATCAAATTTGTGCACCCATTTGAGTCAAATATTGACTTATCCTTGAGCTAAGTACCAGTTTCCCAAGGGTTGAAATTCAAACTCTCATTGGGATGAGACACAAACTCTTGTTGGGGTGAAACCCTTGTTCCCTGTTCAGTTGAATATTGATTTACCTTGGGATCAAGTCTAAACTCCCTCTTGGGTTGAGTCCTGGATCCCCTGGGGTTGAATCCCAATTCCCTTGGGATCAAATGTTGACTCCCCCTGTGGCAAAATCCTAATTTCCATGGGCCAGAATATCAACTCCTGGGGTTGAATCTTAACTCCCCCTGGTGCCAGATCCTGATTCTCCCTGGGGTTGAATCCTAATTTCCTTGGGGTCAAATCTATCTTCCCCTGGGATCAAATCCTAGTTCCCCTGGGATCAAATCCTAGTTCCCCTGTTGAACACTAGTTCCCTGTTGAGTTGAATATGAATTCACCTTGGGATCAAATCCAAACACCTGGTTGGGTTGAGTCCTAGATCCCCTGGGGTTGAATCTGAATTCCCCTGGGGTCAAATCTTGACTCCCCCTGAGGCCAAATCCAAAACCCTTGTGGTTGAATCTTCAATCCCCCTGGGGCTAGATCATGATTCTCCATGGGGTCGAATCCTAATTCCCCCAGGGCCATATCTTTACTTCCCTTGGGAGCAAATCCAAACACCCCTTGGGGCTCAATCCTGGCTCCTTCTGGGGCCAAATCCTAATTCCCCTGGGGTAGAATCTTGAGCTCTTCTGGGATTGAGCCCAAAGTCCCCCTGGGTTGCATCCTAGTTCCCTGTTCACCTGAATACTAATTCACACTGGAGTCAAATCTAAACTCTCCTTGGGGTTGAATCCAAACTCTGCCTGGGGTGGAGTCTTAACTCACCCTGGGGCCTAATCCTGATTTCCCTAGGGTTGAATCCCTGTTCCCTCTTGGATTTAAAATCAAGTAACCCTGGAGTCAAATTCTAAGATGTTTTTTGTCTGAATTGGATCATATTCTCCTGTGGGGTTGAATCCTAATTCCTCAGAGTCAAATCGCATCTCTTCAAGATTCAAATCCCAACCCTTCCCATATTTTATCCTCTGATGGGTCTCATTCTTTATCAATTCATTATCCAGGTCATATCTTATGTCTCCTTGGGGCAGAATCATGCACTACTCAAGGTCAAACATTATCTCTCTTGGTTCAAATCTGGCCACCCAAGGGGCAAAATTTAAGCCGTGCTAGGGTGAAATCTGAACCCCCCTGGGGTGAAATCTTACCCTCCCTGGGGTGAAATCCGACCCTCCCTGGGGTGAAATCTTACCCCCCCTGGGGTGAAATCCTAGCCTCCCTGGGGTGAAATCCTACCCCCCCTGGGGCAAAATCCTAGCCTCCCTGGGGTGAAATCTAACCCCCCCTGGGGTGAAATCCTACCCTCCCTGGGGTGAAATTTTACCCTCCCTGGGGTGAAATCTTACCCCCCCTGGGGTAAAATCTAGCTTCCCCTGGGGTAGAATCTAACCTCCCTGGGGTTGAATACAACCTTCCTGGGGTGAAATACACCTGACTTGGGGTTGAATCTGGCTGACCTGGGGTAATATTAGGTTTCTGACCACGGCAAGAGAGAAAAACATATCAAAGGAAAGGAAGCTAAAATTGAAGCAATCAAAGATGACAAGGAACCTAGTGACTCAGAGTTGGAAAACTAGAAGTGCAGGCTGAGTCCATGTCAGTACCTGCCCAGATACCCTTGACCAAGAAGAAAAGAAAACGTGTACTATACTTAAAGAAATCAGAACAAAGTGCTTCTATCTTCACAATGGTCAAGGGAATCATGGACCCCATACCAACCTTAGTTGACTCCGGATCATCCAAAAACTTTCTAGACCTGAAATTTGCTCAAGAGCACAACATTCCCTTAACTAAATTAGCCAACCCTAGAACCGTGATCGCCATCGATGAAAAGGAGATACTGGATAAAATCAAGTACAAAGCAACCCTAGAAGTAGAAGTTGAAGGATGGACATTTGATGTCACCTTCTTTGCCATGGACCTAGGAGACACCGATATGATACTAGGACTAGAATGGCTACAAGAGGCAGACCCAGATATCAACTGGAAAACTCTAGAGATCTCTTGGAAGGATAAACCTATAACGGCCAAAGCAGGGAAAGAACTACCTGTGATCCCTGAAGAATTCTTAGAATTCTTGGATGTCTTCAGTGAAGAACTATTCAAGAAACTACCGGAGCACAGACCCTTCAACTGTAACATTGACTTCAAGGAAGACACTGAATTACCTAAACTGGCGAAGGTCTATCCCCTCTCACCCATTGAAAGCCGTACCATCGAGGAATTTATTGATCAGGAACTAGCTGATGGGAAAATCCAACCCAGCAAGTCCCCTATTGCCTCACCATGCTTCTTTGTAAAGAAGAAAGACGGATCCTTAAGGCTAGTAACCGATTACAGGAAGATCAATAACATCACAATACCAGACCAATTCCCTATGCCCCTGCAAGTAGAATTGGTAGATCAAGTAAAGAATGCGAAGATCTACTCCAAACTAGACCTTAGGTGGGGATTTAATAACATACATATCAAAGAAGGAGATGAGTGGAAAACTGCCTTCAGAACAGCCTATGGCATCTATGAATACCTAGTCATGCCCTTCGGTCTCAAGAACGCTCCTGCTGTCCTTCAAAGGATGATGAACCACATATTTAGACATCTATTAGGGGCCACAGTAGTAGTCTACATGGACGATATCCTTATCTTCTCAGAAAAAGAAGAAGAACATGCGGAACACGTCAAAGAAGTACTCAGGATCCTGAGGGAAAACAACCTATACGCGAAATTAGCCAAATGGGAATTCTTTGTCAAGAAGGTCATCTTCCTAGGGCTTGTGATCACCCCAGAAGGGATTTCTATGGAAGAAGAAAAGATCAAAGCCATCACTGAATGGAATGCCCCCCGAAGGATCAAGGAAGTCCGAGCTTTCTTAGGATTTGTCAACTTCTACAGGAGGTTTATTGCGGAATTCAGCAAAATAGCTAGACCCTTACATGATCTTACCAAGAAGGAGACCAAATTCAAATGGTCCCAGGAATGTCAACAAGCCTTCGAAGAAATCAAGAAGAGAATATGCGAAAACCCAGTGCTTATACACCCTGTGTCACGACCCTCGTCTGAAGGGTGTTTATCTTCTATTCTTGATACGACGGTAGCGTCGTCGGATCTTAGCTTGATCCTTAGCCTGATGCGTGGCCTCCGCCTGTGGCGGTTTGTATACGTAATCTAAGGTCGATGCGTCGACGATGGCTCGATGCGCAGCGTCGAGCCTCTTAGTCTTGGGGTTGTAGTCTTCGACTCGCCTGGCGAGTAAGTTCTCAAAGGCACCCGTCTCTCTCAGAGACTGTGATTGACTCGTGGCTTGCAATGTATCACTCAGTACCTAAGTTAATAGGACCGAGTATCTTAGAAGTGAGTCCTTAAGCTTATAAGTCTTATGTGTGTCTTAGTAGTTATCACCCTTGAGGGGAGATCGACGAGGTAGAGCAAGCTGGTCTGAGAGCAGCTTGCACACCGTGTATTTATACTCATAGGTACATGGTCTGTGCGTACAGTTCCAAGAATACATGAGCTAAAGATAGTACGTGTTTCTAAAAGAAGGTGTATCTAAGTTAAGATGTCACTAAGAATAGTCCGTAAGAAGCTGAGGTGAGCTAAAGATAGCTCGGATCAGTAAGCCACTTCAGATAAGGTGACTAATGCGCCAATCAGCCTTAGTAAGTGGAAGAAAAAGAAGTGGGTGGCTTATAAAGCATGTAAGCCACCTGACAAAGACGAAGTCATGTGCACGGCTCATGACACCCTGACCCAGATAAACCATTCATCCTGGAAACAGATGCCTCAGGGGTAGCTATAGGAGCTATACTAAGCCAAAGAGGAGAAGATGGGTATCTTCACCCTATTGCATATCTCTCAAAAAGCTACAATGACACACAAAGGAACTATGACACGGCCAATAAGGAACTACTAGCTATAGTAGAATCCTTAAAACATTGGTGCATATACCTAGAAGGCACTATACAACCTAGTGATGTCACCCGGGAAAAACCCGGGAACCCCTTCCCGGGCCAGGGTTCCCTGAAAAATTTGCTGTCCCGGCTTCCCTGCCCCTTCCCGGGTGCGGGAAGAGGGTACCCGCCGGGTTCCCGGGAGTTTTATAAGTAAATCCTACACAGACATTTAATGTATTCGATGTATATACCATTAAATGCGCAAAGTTCACAGCTTTCCAACGATATATAGCAGCCCTGCGTACACTAAGTATTGACGCCGTCGCGCCCAAATCGCTGCTCAGAAGAAATGCCCCTTGCAAATGACAAAGTTGAAAACCCACCACAAACACTCGTATAGTAGCTCATGAAATGCGCATAATTCCCAGCATCTCAATGGTATATTTGGTTTCCTCAGGAAAAATCAATAAGGCCACTTCGCTGCCTAATCTTCGTCTGGAAATAATCCCCCTGAGTGCGCACCCCCTGGTTCACCCTCAAGCACTCATTTCTGGCTCTTTCCATGCATGCGAATGAGTTCTAGGCACCTGAAAACCCCTATGTACATATGTGTCTTGTCCATAGATGTCCTGCATTGCTGTGAACTCACTGCCAGGAAGGGGGGACTTTGCATTCTGTTGTCTGAAACAGTGTCTACATGCTTGTTTGAACATTCTAGCAGATGTAAAAACCGGCCCAGCCCCCTAGATAGGGGTTTTTGAGGTCTCTGAACTCATCGGTAGCATTGGAGAGACTGCTGGAGCCATGGCTGAAGCTGCAGGCGATGATTTTGGTACTTTTACTCACTCAGGGGGGTTTCCCCTTGTATTTCACCCCTTAATACTGCTCCTAACGAGCTAATTTTTTGTATGTAGTATGTCATATATAGTGCGCATCTATTGCGCACAGGGGACAGATATTTGTATGGCTAGTTTCACTAGTGCATTTTAGTCTGATCAGGGGTAAGCGCCCCCCTATATCCCCTATATCTCTGCAGGTATTGCAGCTACAGCCTTGTAAGCATGCGCAATGGACTCGCCGCACTGATGCGCATCGATTAATATGTATATATGCTACTTTCCGTGAGAATCTGAAAGGGGGATGGGCTGCGCTTTCCCCTGAAATTTTCTCAGGGGTATTTTGATTGCGATGCAGTTTTATGATGCGCTTACATACACAATACCTATATCGCTGGAATGTGCTGATTTTTGCGCATTTAATGAGCCATGTACAAAGACGATTGGACGACATTTGTGGTCATCCATTCCCCCATTCCCCCATGTTCCCCCATTCCCCGGGTACCCAGCGGGTACCCTCTTCCTGGGAATTGTTCCACAGCTATTCCTCTTCCCTACCTCTTCTGGGGATGCGGGAAGGGAGGGAAGCGGGTAGGGAATGCCCTGGGTAACCCCCGTGCGGGTTCCCGGGTGACATCTCTACTGAAGAGGCTCGACCATCCACAAGGGGATTGCACGCTTGAGGGTGTTGTGAACCAGATCCTCATTTGAGCTGCCTCTGTCCTTGCCTCTTGAGAGATGCTGTTTGGCCCAAGTCTCATGCGGGCGAACAGGATTCGATTTGTCCAAAAGGCCAGGTAACATTCCCTCGATCCAAAGAACACTGTGATCCCAGCGGATCCGCTTCTGCTCAGCCATAGCCATTGCGTCGCATACCGGAGTCGGCCAGCGAGACTCAATCTTCAAAACAAGTTTCGACCAGTCCTTTGCGTCATCCAGGTGCGACTTCTGAAGAGCTTCGTACCAATCATAGGCCACACCTTGGAAAACTAGCCAGTCGGCCCAGAGTTGTGCCCGCTCCTCGTCCGTGACACCGCGAGTTGCAACAATGAAATTATGGCACCATTCCACTTCACGAATCGGATCAGTGTTGTCGTTAAACCTCGGTAGCGAGTTGAGGTTCGCCTGAGCGGCACGGAGGTCTTTGCTCGCCATGAGTGACGGAGCCACAGGGTTAGGCGTGCTCTGGGGCGTAGAAATGGTCACGGTGGGCACAGGTGCAACTAGGGTGTTGGCTAGACGATCAACTAGGGTAACAGACGGACGAGGGGGATCGGAATAGGTTGCAAGTTGGCGAGAACGAGCAGCGGCATCAGCAAAAGCAGTTTTTGACAGAAAAGTGCTTATAAGCCCTTTTGGTTTTAGACATTTCTCTAAAAGTGATTTATAGATATGTGATTCCTTTGAAGTGCTTTGAAGTGCTTTGAAGCGGGATGTAAGTGCTTTTAAGTACTTTTAAGCATCCTGCTAGTGCTTTAAAGAACTTTCAATGCTTCACATTTGAACTTTGAACTGCTTTTTTGGATGGTTAGGTGCTACCTCAAGGCAATCAAAGTAGGTCTTGTATTTTGGCCATATGTAGAGTATATGCTAAGCTACTAACAAGTATGAACAGAGTGATAGTCTAAGTCATTTGCAACAAAAGAAAGGTCCTGTGACATAGATTGCTTTTTAGACACAGTGAGAGTCGCATCAGCCTTGTCAAAATTGTGCATTTGTGTCCAAATCTGCCCATATATACACTTCAATCGCGCTTAGGTTTACCACGATCAAGCATATACAGTTCGAACCCCGCATATATGTACGAATCTCACGCATATATGGACAAATTATATGCATACATGGATCAGCATCGTGTAAATACCCGTGCCATGGCAAACCTACAACAAGGATTCGGTCCGAATACTGTACCATTAGATACACTTGTTTGAAGCGCAGAGGTTCAGGATGCCGATGGCGCTTTGGTGGATACTAATGCATACATTTACCGGCATGTAAGTATTTACATTATGAACATAGAGAAAATCGAAATCAATCAGTATATTTACTACCCAGATGAGTTTCCGTCGACAGCCGACTAGACACGGGATAACTTGCTCTTGTAAGATAGGGGCATGTGGCTGAGTTAGCAAAGAGTCTACGCGATCGTGCCACTGAACAACGCGATCAATACTCACCGAAATCGAACTGCTCGGCAGTCGCTCGAAAATCGAAAGCGCCAGCGAGTGTTTTGCCCTGATCGATCGACGCCCAAAAAACATGATATTCGTATTGCTGTAAGCACGGTCACAAGCCAGAATGTCAGTTTATTCACCTTATACACATCCATCGCGTCAGTGAGACGCACCGCACAACGCGTGGAGCATGGCGCCAGAGGTCTGTTTGCACAACTCACGCCGCAAGTAGACAGCGAGAACCATTGCTATTCGCTGGATAGTGACGTGTTAGCGATGCGACGACAAATGGCACCGGCCACGCACCAACACAAAGCTTCACCGTCTGAGCGGCAAGCCCACTGATGGCGCAGCGCGAGCAGCGCAAGTCCGAGCGCATGGCAACGGAAGATGCAGCCATCAGCACAACAGCCGCTTCGGCGTCTTGAGAAGGGGAGCGAGCGAGGCTCGCAGGATGTGGTGGATGAGAAATGGACAAGTGAAGCCAAGTTTGGCCCCCAAAAAGTCGGGGTGGTCCGTGCGCCGATGGTTATGCCACTTGCGGTTGTTGGAGTGTGGTTGGAGTCCACATGATCCAACCACAATCCAACTTGTCATCCTTCCCTTGCTTCCCCTTTGCCCCTCTTCCCCGCCCCCAACTCGAACTCACCTAAGGATGTCGCGCGAGAATCCTAACGCCGGAATTCCGGCATTCCGCCGGTCATATTCCCGCATATTCCGGCGTGCGAGCGCCGGCGCCGGCGCCGGTATTGGCCAAACCCACTCGGATTCCGGGCGAGAATCCGCCGGATGCTCGCAAATAAGCGCCGCCGTACCGGCGCATTCCCGCACGCTGAGGAGGGGGCGAAGGCGCAGCAAAGGACTGTGCGAGGGAAAATGGGGTTACACAAAACCCACCACAAATGCGTGTATCATACATCATTAAATGAGCAAAAATCAGGCTTTCTAACTATATAAGAATCACAGCGTTAAAAATTTATCTTCATGGAAGTCGAAGGGAAATACCTTACAGAAATAATCCCCTGAAAGCGCAGAGCACTGAGGAAAGTTCAAATTTACCAAAGCTAGCATATATATACATCATTCGATGCGCGCTGATGCGCTGAGTCCGAATATACCATTCACCTGTCTTCAATCGCTTAGGGGGAGGAGTTATGGCCGATATATAGGGGGATTTACCCCTGACAGGCTGAAATCCACTAGCGATTCCGACCGTGCAATGTCCGCTCCCCTGTGCGGAATCGATGCGGAGTGGCTCAGATAGGCAATGTACAAAATCTCAGAACGATTGAGTAGGTTTGAGAGGATATATGAGGGGAAACCTACCCCTGAAAGACCAAAACAGTCTGAAACCCTTCTATAGAGCGACAGAAAGGTTTCTGGCTTTTCTAGATGAGCTAGATGGATTCAGAGCTCCAGATTACCGTATTCTATATGTGTAGAATACTATTAAACTACTCATACATGCATGGAGTTCATCTGCTCAAAACCGGGGAGACTGAGCCCAAGGGTAGCTAGAGCAGCATCAGGTTCAGGTTCATGTATGTACAGAGTATCTGTAGAATAGATAAGTATGTTTTTGGGGGTTCTGAAGGCGCCAGAATTGATTCGCAGCATCAGAATCACCTAATTCCTGCTCTGTATGTCTGGATGCAGATGTGCGCATTTCAGGGGAATATTTATGCGTAAAGAATGGTCTCGATCCTGCGATCTAGAATTTTCCCGAAGGGTTGACTTATATCATCGTAAGGCTACGAATTTTCTGCATTTTATGAGCCACTGAACACCCGAATGTGGTGACTTTTGATTTTGCTCCCCCCTTTGGGGATTTAGGCTTTTCATCGATTCACTCGCCGCGCGCTCAAATCTTCATGGTTCAGGCCGTGTAATATATCATTCGGGAGCTACAATTTATCTACGAATTTTGATATTTATCAGAAGAGTGTATGTGACGCTTTTACATTGGGAAATCCCGCTACCGCCGGAATCATAGAAAATGCGGGATTCCGCCGGTATTCCCGCATTCTCGCTGCAGGTGCGGGCGCGAGCGCCGGTAGAGGGCCTAACACCTCGGATTCCGGGTGCAGGCGCCGGAATCCGGCAAAATTCCCGCCCGACATCCTTAAACTCACCCAATCGGCTACCATAGCACCCCGCCGGCGAGTGACCACCGCTAGCCAACACCAAGAACGACGGACCGCCAAACAACACCGACAGTACAGCACAGTCGACCGGCGGCATGCAGAGCGGACCCTGCCGCAAAAAACGGCTGACGGAGCAAAGGCCAACCTCTGCGATGCGCCGCGGCCACCGCCGCTCCACTCGATTCGACACGGCAACTGTACGACGCCGCCACGACTGGCTTGTCCAGGTAAGCTTTCGTATACAACGTCCCCTGATTGCACTGCTTGTTCACGGACCTTCCTCGCTGTCACGGCCAGTGTGCGCTCCACGTCTGGTCCCTCGCCTTCGACTCGATTTATTCGGCGGTCTGTCGACGAACGCCGGACCCATCAAATATGAGGATTTTCCTTGCCCACAACACCTAGTATCACCTCAATCTGGGTTTGTCAAGGGCCCTGAGAGGTTTCCTATGAAGCGACCCGACTCTTGGCCGGTCCGGGCGCGGCGTTTTTTTGCGTTTTCTCGCCAATTCAACCTACTTTGGCTTGTCAGCTCTGTCGACGTTCATCCAGCGACTGCGACTCACTGACAATCAGAACAATATATAAGTGCAACCTCCACCGTCATAGCTGATTTGTTTGTAGGGCCGACAACGACGACGCCATATCTTGCCACCATATACTGTTGTGTCTGTGCCGGTACGCGTTTTTTTGCTCAATCACTGATCTATCATGCTTACTTGGTTTTGCTCCATGACGCGCATACTTGCGGTCTTTGCCCCGGTTGGATCAACGTCGTGTGCGCTTGCAAGGTTTGTCTTTGCATGGCTCATAAGCGAGCCTCATTTGTTTCATACTAACTCTTGTGACTAGACTCGGCTTTGCTGCGCTATCTAATCAGCACCATGTGCTCTGGCCCACATCAGAAGTGACTGATATTAGATGAATTCATAAGCAAAAATTATTGGATTGAGATGGTCAACAATAGGTCACTGTGAATGCCTAACTGTTGAATTCTACTTAGTTGTATTGTACACGTCTTTCTAGCAGAACCAGAGCATGAATTTATAAATGAAAAAAACCTAATTTGATTGAATGAAAAACTTGTTTGTCTGCTGATGCTTCAGGGTGTCAACCAAGCTGAAATACAATTGTATTGATGATCTTGGAACCCACCGGAATAGACTTGAATGGGCTTTGAAGTCAGTTTGAATCATGAGATGAGCCAATACACTCCTGTAAGTGCTTGTGAGGTAGCCTAATGACCTTATATGTGCTTTTGAGTTATCCTATAATACTTGGGAGTGCTTTGAACTGCTTTGAAGAGGGGGACTAGTCTGGAGCTGCTTTTGGTGCTTTTGGTGCTTTAAAGCGCTTCAAAGCATGGTAAGATAGAGACTATGTTTGCTGATGGGGTGTAGGTGTAGAAGGTGAAAAGGAAGGGAATACAGGAGGATCCGGCTGGGGGCTCGGGAAGGGCACACCTGACAGGTCAAGAGCGGTATTAACAAGAAGAGGGGTAGAGGGATTACTAAACTCAAGAATGAGAGACTCGAGATCGGGGGAACTAGACTCCAGAGAAGGAATGGGTGGGGTTGAGACCTTGGGTCCTGCGAGAGAGACAGGGGTAGGGAAAGCGCCAGGAACGGCAGACGCAGAGGAGGAAGATGCAGAACGTGGCAGGAATTGACCTCGGTCGTCCCGGAGGGGTAGGGCTTGGTCCTTTCTCATCGTCGTGGGCAAAAGTGACTCAGAGGGAGAGGCCAGAGCGAGGAGAGGGGATATAAAAAGAAAAAAAAACGTGTGGGCCGCAAGGGCAACCCTGTTTGAGTGATGTAAAAGTCGCGTACTTCGAGTGCAATTGTGCTCGATACGCAGATGTGCGGATTGTGTGTCCAAATCACCACTCCCGTCACCACGGTGGACACGCCGCGATCACACGAGTATGGTGGACAAGATGAATCAACACTGAGCTAAGTACAAGGTCACATGACCGCCAGCGCCATGCCGGACACATCAGCAAAACCACTCTTGCACTACCACCTACTATACCGTCAGTTATAGCAGAAAAACCTCACCTGTAGCACCAGTAGCATCAGTGGTGAGCTCAACGCTATATAGTAACCCAGTTTACTACACCTGTATCTACTTCGTACTACCATTGACTGTTAACTCTACACTTGTATATCAGTTTCCTCAGCTACTGCTGGATGTAGGTGGGCCATACTGGTTGGGTCGCTTCTATAGTTGTTGTAGAACGTCGGTAGCGTATGATAGTCAGTTCTGCTATCCTTCCGCCCTGATACCTGACTTTCAAAATGTCCTATTGCACCATTCTTTAATATTTATTACACAGTTGCGATTTTGATGACATATAACTCCTCATATCTCTGCTAGCAAATCACACGGCTACAGGTTTTATTACACTGTTAACCAAACATTCACAACTCAATGAAGCGCCGCATTAGATAATATAGTATACACACACAATGTTGATTGCGTATTTAGCAATCGGGTACAGTGCTGGTAGTATGCAGCATAGTTCATATAGGATTACGTAGTAGGAAACTCACAATGAGCTTGGAGAACAAGCTCCCAAGCGCGGATAGTATTATAATGTAGTGGTACGTAGTATTCATGAAAATGTACAGTACACAGCCGTAGTATCAGTCGGCTGTGGTGGAATATGTAGTAGTACACAATCATAGCTTATAGCAGATACCGACCGGTGTACCCACCCAGATATAGGGTTGTAGTACCACGCTGTCACACCAGAGAGTTAAACCTCCATATACTAGTTACTTGACGTCGATACTGTGTTATAGCGTCGACCACTGTATTCTCGGTGCTGTCGTAGAGTCTGTGGCGGCTTGTGCGGCAGGCGAAATGGTTACTGTAGTGATAGTGGTATTTACTACAGCGCTTGTAGCAGCCAGTTTCGTTCGTCGTGACTACGCTGCTGGGTTTATTTGAGCAAAATCAAATTAGCTACAATTGATCGGAGCACAACAAACAGCTCGATCAAGTGCAATTAAGAGGACAGGATAGTATAAAAAAAAGTACGCATAAATGTGATTCGGGCGACGAGAGAAAAAACAACTGGGAGCGCATGGAGGAGTTGCGTCAGATGAAATAGGCGTCTAGTAGTTCATTTAGCTCTTGAGATTCCGGGAAGGAGAACTACGCACCAGCTGGGCGTGCGAGGAATGACGCACCCCTGTTCACTTCTTGCAAGATTTCTTGGACTGCTTCTCCGCCGGTCCCTTGATCTCCCTCTCTAATTCATCCTCGCGCGCTGTGGTCTCTTGCTCGTTCTTCTTCTTTGCAGCGGCCTGTGCCTGCTTCGCCTCTCCAATCGCCTTCCGCCGTTCCAGCGCATTTGCCATCCTCGCTGCGGACTCGGCGTCCGACATTTGTCCGCTCTTTATGGCCTGCTTGGAGGATCGAGTCGCCCGCTTGGAGACAACCGGTGACGCCTCAGGAGTCGAGAGAGGAGACGATGGCTTAGGCGTACCCGGGACTGTAGCAGTGGGGGGGCTGTCAGGCACGAGTCTCAAGACGTTGAGTAAAAGTAAAAGAAACTTGAATTGACGAAGGAGGTCAAGTTCTTGGTGAGACACCGTCGAACTCGCCCTCATTATATACACAGTCCGAGCCACATCAAAAACAACACAACCGTACAATGAGTCAGATCACATAATCAGATAGAAGCTGCTGCGGACTGCGGAATTTCACATCAAAGTTGAAATACATCTCTGTCAGCGAACTAGAACATTCTATAAGTCACATGACACATTTAACCCATATAAGGAAAGTGTATCTTGAAAATGTTCTCGGAAAATATGATAAATCAAAGGAATATTGTTTTATTATGAGAATCGTGTCAAGTCGTGACACTTCCCCCCTTGCTAAGTCTGAGGGGGCTTTGGCACCTGAGGATGACGCAAAGCATTTGGATGACGCCTATGGAAGTCGGCAATCATTTCTTGAGCATTGGACAAGTGTTCGTATGGTTCCCACGTCCATTCGTTGTAGCCTAACCATTTGACATAATATTGGATTTTACCTCGCTGTCTTCGTGAATCCTGTACTTGTTCTACCTCGTATTTAATGTCTCCTTCAGGTGTAACTTCTGGAGGCGGTTGAGGTGGATCTTGCTCGTATGGGTCTTCCTTTTTTAAGGATAATAATGCTACTGGAAATACAGGGTGGACCTTGAGGGTGTGAGGCAACTCCAGCTTGAAGGCATGCTTTCCGACCTTTGCTACTACTTTGAATAGTCCAATTCGCTTGGCAGCTAATTTTCGGGCAGGACGTTGTGATTGAATATTGCGGTTGTCCAACCATACCAGGTCTCCAACTTTGATGGTTTCAGGGGCGCGGTGTTTACGATCGTAGTATTCTTTCATACGTTCTTGGGAAACTGTTAACGCGGCTTTAAGTTCGTCGTACCCTTTTTGTAACCATTCGGCATGATCGTCTGCTATCAAAAGTCCCTGTCCTTCTTTGTCCCCTACTGCAAACCTGGGGTGAAAACCGTAATTGGCGAAGAACGGAGTTTTGCCTGTCAACGCATTGGTACCATTGTTGTATGCGAACTCAGCCAAAGGAAGGAGCCCCACCCAATGATCCTGTCGATGGGATACATAATGACGTAGGTACAATTCTACGACTTGGTTTAGTCGCTCTGTTTGCCCGTCTGTTTGTGGATGGTAAGCAGTGGAGAATGATGGTTTGATATCCAACCGTTTGTGGAGCTGTTTCAGGAACTGGGAAGTGAATTGTGGCCCTCGGTCTGAGATAGTCTTTCTTGGTAACCCGTGAAGTTTCCATACGTAAGTTAGGAATAAGTTTGCAACATCTACTCCGTTAGCCTCGTTGGTTGTTGGGATGAAATGAACCATTTTTGTGAGACGATCGACAACCGTGAGTATGGCCGTAAACCCTTCCGATTCTGGGAGTCCAGTAATCAGATCGAAAGTGATTTCCTCCCATGGTTTATCTGGAGCTTCGATTGGGTTCAACAGTCCCGGCGGCACCTGATTACTGTGTTTGTTTCGAATGCATGATTTGCAGTTAGCCACGTAGTCGTTGACAGATTTTTTCATTGAGGCCCAGACATATTTTCGATTGAGTAGTTCATAGGTACGGAACTGTCCTGGGTGCCCTGCTGCAACACTGTCATGACGGCTTTCAATCACCAGTTTCCTGACGGCTTTATTATTAGGGATCCAGATTTTGCCCTTGTAGCGCAATAGACCGTCCTCCCATTCCCAATGTTTGACTTTTTCATTTTCTTCCAATGCTTTGATAACCTTCTGAGAGTATTCATCTGCAATGTAGGCGTCCTGAATTAAGCGTTCTAGGTCGTGATCGGGTGTAATTGCTTGGATAAACAGGTTTTCTGGAAGCAAAGCAGAGCTTTCACCCCCCCCTTCAGGGCGGAGTTTACGGAGCCTAGAGAGAATATCCGCTTTCCCATTCTTTCTACCCGGAATATGGAATATTCGGAAATTGTAATGGGATAAAGTTTCCTGCCATCTGGCCACACGGCCTCTTAACTCCACATTTGTCTTCCACCCTTCCAAATTTTTGTGATTGGAGAGCACAATGACAGGCTTCTCGGTTCCTTCCAGGAGATGACTCCATAGTTTGAATGCACGAATCACTGCCAGTAGTTCCTTATTGTGAATGGTGTAGCGCCTTTCATGCTCGTTCATTGACTTGGACAAGAATCCAATGGGATGCATTTTCCCATCTGGTCCTACTTGCGATAGTACTGCCCCTGTTGCGTAGTTGGAGGCGTCGCACTCCAAAAAGTATTGTTTCTCTGGATCTGGCTGAATAAGGACGGGGGCCGTTCGTAACGCTTCTTTCAGTTTCAAGAATGCCTCATTCTCCTTTTCTGTCCATTTCCACTGGACATCCTTTTTTGTTAGACCATACAGTGGTTTTGCAATGTTTCGGAATCCCTCGATGAAATCTCCATAGAAATTCAAAAATCCTATGAATGATTGGATATTGGTTACATTTTCAGGGGTGTCCCAATCTACCGCTTTCGTTGCTTTTGCAGGGTCTACTTTGACTACACCTGGCGCAATGATTAGACCTAAATAGTCTATTTCCGTTACATGAAATGTGCATTTTTCAATGGCGCAGTACAATTTGTTTTCCTTTAACCGTTTCAGTACTTCTTTCACATGTTCAATATGACTTTCTTCTGTTTCTGAGAATATTAAGATATCATCCATGTAAACAACCACGGAGATTCCTAATAGATCTCTGAAAATTTCATTCATGAAGTGCATGAAAACGGCTGGTGCATTTGCCAGACCAAATCGCATAACCAGAGGTTCGAATAGGCCATATTTGGTTTTGAAGGCCGCTTTCCATTCGTCGCCTTCTTTGATACGCACTAAGTTGTATCCCCACTTCAAGTCTAGTTTTGTAAAGATTTTCGCCTTCCTTAAGGTGATCAGAAGGTCCTTGACCAATGGAAGTGGGTAGGCGTTTTTTATTGTCATATCGTTCAACTTTCGATAGTCAATGCACATCCTCAATTTGCCGTTTTTCTTTTTGACAAAGATTACCGGTGATGCCATAGGCGATTTGGATGGACGTATGTGACCTGCTGCTAGTTGATTGTTGATATTCTTTTTCAATTCCTCGTCTTCTTTGACGCTAACAGAGTAAATTGGACCATGGCGAGGTACTGCCCCCAGTTTCAAATCGATGGAAATGTCGAATGGACGGTGCGGCGGAAGTTTGGTCATTTCACCTTCTGTGAATACATCTGCATACATCTTGTATATGTCAGGCAGAATTCCGACTGCTTTTAATTCTAGATCCGGTGTCTTTCCTGCCAATACTTGTGGGGCATGGTGCAGGCAGTTGGCCCTGCAGTATTCCGAATTGAATGTTACCCATCCCTTTTTCCATTCAATAGCAGGGTTATGGCATTTCAGCCACGACATCCCCAACACCAGATCATTGTGACCCGTGTTGACCACGTAGGCAGATAGGATTTCTGAATGTCCAAAAATTTCAATTTCTAATTGCACATATTTATTGACCACTCCTGAATCAATCTCTCTTCCGTCGATTACGCGCAATTTTTTCGGTTTGTCCATTTTAATGGTTGGAATTTTGAATTCTTTGACAATGCGCTCATGTATAAATATTGACGTAGCACCTGAGTCGACCATTGCCCATCCATGAAAAGGCTTAGAAAGATATGTGGTTTTCTTTTCGGGGGTTGTTTGTAGTGGGCACGCTCTGAAGTATAATTGGAGTTGGGATTCATTTCCGAGAGACATACATTCCAAATTATTACATTCATTGTGCGAGACCACACTACTCAAAACTTCGCCCAAAACCGCCCCCCTGGCACGGTTCAGGCGCCTTCTTTTCCCGACTCCTCATCACTTGTGTCCGGGTCTTCCACAAAGGCTTCATAGCCTGATATTTCCTTCGATGGGCACTGATTGGCCCAATGTCCTTTCCCACCGCACTTGTTACAAATCACAGGCTTCTTCCCTTTTCCCGCGTTATCCAAGTCCATTGCGTCAGGATCCTTTTTTGGAGGCGGGGTCGAGGCTGGTTTAGTGTCCTTTTTTAAGTCACGGAATTGCAATTTCACTTCACTCGAATCCCCATCCCATTTGACAGTGGGTTGAATACGCCCCCCAAGCCCCGGTCCGATCTTTGTGATTTGCCCTTTCTTGGCTCGTCCATCGGTACCAATCATATAGACTCGATCATTGCGACTAAACCTTTCTTGAGTAGACGGGTTATTAGAGGTAGTCGCACTAGTCTTAGTGGATGAATTGGAGGACTTGTTGGCAGAGGTGTTGGAGGATTTTTTTCCTCCAAAGGAAATCAGATGTCGATCGATTTCTAAGGCACGATCGGCAACTTCTATTGCGCTGTGTGTGGTAGGGTCATAGTTCTGGGCTATCTTACTATTCCTGATTTCGTCAGAGAGCCCGTCATAGAACTGATCGCGAAGTGCAGCGTCGTTGTATCCCAATCCTGAAGCATATAAATTGAATTGGGTGACGTATTCTTGCACTGTTTTGTTTTGTTTTAACTTGCGCAATAGGGCACAGTGGTTTTCGCTTCTGTTGACGTCGCCGTATCGTCACCCAAACTCAGTCCAGAATTGGGCTAAGTCGGATAGCCAGGGCACCGCAACATTATTGATATATCGCTGTTCTTCAAATGCGTTTACCCATTCCGATGCTGTTCCTTCCAAATAGGAGGTGATGAATGCAATTTTTTGCTCATCGGTGTGGGCTGGCATATTAGTAGCAATGTACCTGCTACAGGCTATTCTAAATGCGACAACTTCTTCTCGCTTCGTGCCATCAAATTTGTTGGGTGCGGCCATTTTGATTTTAACGGTAGAGGTTGTAGAGGGTTGCCCGCCTGTTCCCCCCGTACTTCCTGAACCGCCTGATCCGCTACCTGAACCACTGGTTCCCCCTGTCCCACCTGTTCCTCCTGAACCACTCGTTCCGCTTGTGCTGCCTTGTGCTGATATTAATTGGTTGACGGATGTCTGCAGGGCGTTAACAGCAGCACCGGCGGCAGCAAGCTCAGTGTTGAAATGTTGGGTGTCGGTGACAGCTTGCTGATTGACATGGGTTACAGCCGCCACTAGCCATTGAAGGATATCATCTGTGCTTGCTGCGGACAGATTGATGGCTGCAGGGAAGGTGGTTTGTTGTTGCAACATGATAAAGAGAAAAAATTTATTTGCGAAGACGGTAAGGGAGTACTACGCTGTACAGATGAGATTTGGGCGGATAGGATTGATTATGATTTCTAAAAAATTTCCGGCGCCCTTTGACAATGACTTCAAAATATAATGATTTTTCTTTCCCTTCGAATCTCAAACTTCCTTCAAGGGGAACAGTTTCCTTGGCGTATTCTATTTGATAGAGAATAGGCCACTCGTTGAGCGCGATGTGTTTATCTGCGCTCTTGCGTCGATGGGGTGCTCGAGTTTTCTTCTGCCTGAGAAACTGCTTGTACTTGGCCACTGGATGGTGACGTCAGAAAAGTCGGAGTAGGGAGAGAGCGAAGGAATTCGTACTCGCGAACTTGTTGTTCTAGCTGAGTAACGCGCTGGCTTAGCTGCGCAGACCACTCAAGGATTTCTTTGTTATAGGCTTTTTGGAAGGCGACTTCGGCTCGAAGCTCGTCGACCTCGGATTGATATCGACGGGCGTGGGATTCGGCGCGAGTAGCGCGATGAAGAAGGTATTGAATTAGCTGGCGCTCTAGACGATCCAGCTTAAAGAAGATGGCAGGGAATGCGCGCGGTGAATACGTAGGCGTCCTTCTTTGGGCAGAAGCGACACGCCGCGGAACAAGGGTCTGAGTTGGGCCGGTGGCAAACGATGCACTCAGGGGCCCCTGGAGGAGTTACGAATTGTTGAAGGGACGGGATAACCTTTTGTGGTTTAACAGCCACGCGACGATGGTCGTACTCGGCATTGTCCCTTTTATAGATTTGATACTCCCTGATATGGGAGGACTGGAATGGACAGTTGTCGGGGTTGTGGCCGAACCAACTGCAGAGGGTGCACCGATCAGATTCGGTGAATATTCGTGCCACGATGAGTGATTGTGCTCTTGGAGCCGCCTTGTATACGCTCAGATATGCAGTGTATCCCACACCGCAGGAGGAAAAAGGAAATGACCTTCGTTACCATACTACTTAAGGGCAAAGGGTAACCCCACCGCTTGTCGACGAAAGCGATTGGCGCACCGAAGCTTGTTCACGTGTACGATTGGCCCGAACCAATTACTCAGGAGCTGCCGAGGACGAACCCTTGAGCGCTTCACTGAGATATGGACTTTAGCGGGATCGTGGGGACGCGATAGGGCAACGATGTGCGTGTCTGCGGGAGGGATGGTAGATTGTGGAAGGCAACGACGAGTGAGCTCGAGACGACGCCGACGGCGTATGTGGCAACGAGGAAGGTGGTTTCGGCAAACGGAGGCCCTTACCAAAGAATCGACCAAGAACTCGACCTAATGTCAGGCACGAGTCTCAAGACGTTGAGTAAAAGTAAAAGAAACTCGAATTGACGAAGGAGGTCGAGTTCTTGGTGAGACACCGTCGAACTCGCCCTCATTATATACACAGTCCGAGCCACATCAAAAACAACACAACCATACAATGAGTCAGATCACATAATCAGATAGAAGCTGCTGCGGACTGCGGAATTTCACATCAAAGTTGAAATACATCTCTGTCAGCGAACTAGAACATTCCATAAGTCACATGACACATTTAACCCATATAAGGAAAGTGTATCTTGAAAATGTTCTCGGAAAATATGATAAATCAAAGGAATATTGTTTTATTATGAGAATCGTGTCAAGTCGTGACAGGGGCTTTGGGTGTCGGGCAAGCCGTCAGCAGCCTCACCGTCGATTTGCTTGTTGTTGAGACCCTCAGAATCGCCAGCCCCACCGTGCTCCCTCTCATCATCCGAGCTCGAGTTTTGGATGATCGATCGCCTGGTCAATCGTGGTTTCTTGACCGGCAGCTCGTCCTCGAGCATCTCTTTGGCGGCCAAATCCTCCTCTCGAGCGCCCTCTCCCACCATTGGCTTGCGTTTCTTGGAGGCCTCGCTGGTCCTTACGGAGCCCTGGACCTTGCTACTGCCCTCATCGTCCCCTTCGACATCTGGCGCAAGCGCATGAGTAGGCTGGGTTTTGCCCCCCAATTTCCCATTCTCAGGCTCGGCCATCTCATCATCCACGTCGCCGGACGATTTGCCGCGCGTCCTCCCCTTGTCATGCGTGGCCACGGGCGTACTGTCACGAAGAATATCTTCGTCGTCGGACTGGTCATTAGTATGAGCGATCGTCGACGATTTGTGGGTGGCGGTTTCGGTGGTTGATGGCAGGGGACGGGGTTTTGGTTGGGGGCGGGGCTTGGATTGATCGCGAGCATTACTGTCGGAGGTTGACCAAGTTATTGATTCAATATACTTCTTCTCGCCTGCAAACGAGGCGGCTGCTCTGCAAAATTTGTTGGTGCAAATAAACTGGGGGGTAGTAAATGCATTCATTGCATGCAATTTGTGCAATTAACACCCGTTCATGGGTGCAATTTGCATTCATTGCATGCAATGAACGCATTTCCTACCCCCCTGTTTATTTGCACTTCATGAACTGCAATTGCGCCCTCAAATTTTTGCAGAGTGAGAGCGTGCCGGGGGCGGGCTCTTTCTCAGAGCGATTCGGCTTGTCCTCGGACTTGCCGACACATTTGCTAAACAATAGGTATTAGTAAGCTAATATCGTGTGTAGAAGACCACACTCACAGAGTGGCCTCGCGCAAGTCGTCAAGATACGCCGCGTACGCCGTCTCATCTGACTCCTCAAAAGTCTGGAGGTTACCCAAATGTACCGTCATCAAAGCCTTGACGGGGTCAATATTCGCACGACCCCCCTTCTTGTCAGAAACGCCTTTGTGCTCTGCCGAATCTCCGGCGGACCTCGTTTCCGGCTTGGGGGGTCCATCCTTTGCCACATTGCTAAGGATATCGTGGGCCTGAAACATGGCATTGTGAATGTGCGATTGAATATAGAAGTTTGGCTCACCATAGCAGCAACATAAGCTATCGACTCGGTAGGTATGGGATTCATGGAGTCGGGGAAGCGAAACGCGAGAGGCTTTGTACCAATGAACCAGATGTTGGCGATCCCACGAGAGATGATCGGGCTTTGATAGTTGCCTTCATCCTCCTGCTTGGCTTTCGGCTAAGAGATCGTCAGTAATGATTATAGTTAACGCATATACCCAACTCACGTTGCAATGAAACTTAGTCGGTATCAAGTCCGCAGCGCGCTCTTTTATGTCTTCAAGCGTTTGTTCAGCTGAGAGCTCTAGGTTGAAGTAAGATATGATAGAGCGAGTGAGCCATTGGCGGGCACGCGAGCGGAACCCGTGAACTAGCGACTTGATCTGTGTATCCCATGTTGAGTTGTATCGACTACCAGCCGTTGGATAGTACTCACCACTCGAATCAGGTCTCCATCAAGCTGCCAATTCTCGGCCGGCTGCTGGCAGTGCTTTACGGCTTTGGCCCACCCCTTATGAATCATGAGCGAAATGTCGTCTGGACCAGCACACATGTCACGCCTGAAGTAGACCAATGTCTCTTCAAGCGCTCGGTCAATGATCATAGTCGTGACCCCATTGTCTTTATAGTTACCCCTCTTTGCACGGGGCTTGGCATCCTATTGGTAAACAGTCTAAATTAGCTTGAACATAGATACGATTCAATGGAAAACTCACCTCGCTCGGTTTCTTGCCGGCTTTCTTTTTCTTTGGTTTCACTTCAATATCCTCCAGATGATCTTCGTCTACTCCCTCTGTCACTTTGAAATCAAAATGCTCGCCTTTGGGCTCCTCGGTTTGACGTCGAGAAGGTGGCGTGGGGGCAACGGAGGACTTGGAGCGGGATGGCGCGATAGCTGGCACAGCTGAACTAGCTCTGGTAGACGCAGACGAAACTGTCCTAGAGGATGGTGGCTGGGTTGATCCCTTCGCTATGTCTAACCTGCCTAAATACACAATAATAAAGTTTAGAGCTGATCGTGTGCCGCCCCAGAGAACCTACCTCTCATATCCAACGGGCGACGAGGCTCCTCCGCGCTTTCAACCGACAAGTCTCGCGTACGTTTCTTGGGGACTGGAGTGTACTCGGAACGAGCCGCCTCCTCTTGAGCCTCTTTCCATACAAGAAGAGGGGATCCAATCATTGTGACCTGAGCTATAATTTAGCGCACAATAAACGAGCGGTCAAAATGTTACCTTCGACACGGCCACCTTGCTAGCCCGCACCCCTTTAGCCGGCGTCTTCGCCGTTGACGGTTTGGGTAATGGGTTCGACGACTTGGATTTCCCTTTGGTTTGAACGGGCCTCTTGGGTGGCCCGTTCTTCCAGTAGTCCTCGAGTGTAGGGAGATCGAGGGCCTCAAGCTCAGCGAGGGGTGTTTCGTATCGACCATGTATCATGAATACGAGCTCCATCCTTCGGTTGCGGGAGTCGCTGCCGCCATCATTTGCAGAGTCTATCAAATCATTTTGGAACAGCGTCAGCTGGAACCAAGTGACAAACATATCGTTAGTACAAACCTTCGCCCTCGTCCGAGGGCGGTGTGGTCGCTTTCTTCTTTGATTTGGTCGTCCAGACTTTGAGGAGTTCCTCCTCCGAGTCGCCCTCTTGTGCCTGAAGCTCGGCCTGTTCCGCTCGAACATGTTTCGTCCGGGCGATTGAGTTGCTGGTCTCCTTCGACTTTGCTCGCTCAGCCTCTAGACAAAAGAAAGAGGATATGTAAATATGGTAAAATATGTTTACATCGTATGATAATCGACGTACCGTACTCCAACATCTTGGTTGTTTTGACAGACACACGTTTTTCGCGGGTTGCGTCTTGAACGGACATGCTGGTTGGGCGTAAGTCCCAAATTAGGACCCTTAGCCTAAAACAGCGAAATGTCAACAATAGGGTTCCTATTTGGCACCACCCTTACTAATCTATACTACACCCTACTACACTCGCCATTCCTGATACCGAATCGCGCATTCACTATGTCCGACATAGAAATTGATGAATACCCCTGTTCTCATTGTCCAGCTTTTTTTAGCAACCTAGAGGCCTGCACGGTTCACTATATCGAAACCCATGAGGGGGCCGGTCCATCTATCCCTAGACCCAACCAGGGGATGTTTCACTGCCGCCACTGCGGCCATTCAAAGGCGACTCACCAGGGATTGTCGCAGCATCTACAGAAAGATAGGAGATGTAAGAAGATCCAAAAGAGATGGATCACGAAACAAATAGCCTTATCGGGTGTGTCGCCTCGGAGGTCACGGAGGAGGGCTAACTCTACAGACTTGGACGCACGAGATGATAATTCAAATGGAGACTACGATGAGGCAACACAGGACAGAAATAGGGGCATGGCTAGTGATACTGAAATATACATCGCACGGAACGACAGCGCAGCCGGGTCGGGTGATGACGCAGACAGCGGGGATCTCAACTACCCCAGCGACCAAGATTCAGTAGCTGAATCGCAAGCAGAGATTAGGGACTCGGATGTTGAATCGAATACTGGACTCACGGACATACCCGCTGACTACAGTCCCCCTCGAAGCCCCCCTCGAAGCCCTCCTCGAAGTCCGAACCCGCGTTCTCTGCCACGAAACCCGTCGCTCCGT
Organism: Ceratobasidium sp. AG-Ba; assembly: GCA_016906575.1. Taxonomy (NCBI): domain Eukaryota; kingdom Fungi; phylum Basidiomycota; class Agaricomycetes; order Cantharellales; family Ceratobasidiaceae; genus Ceratobasidium; species Ceratobasidium sp. AG-Ba. The sequence continues at coordinate 1,899,460 of CP059639.1, forward strand.
AGTGTTGAAATGGTCGAGCTGATAGAAGAAATTGACTTATACGGGCGCCGAGTCTTCGTCGAACAATACGAAATACCTACCTTTGGAGAGCCTATACGCCAAGCGACAGCAGCGGAGCTCAGCCAAGGCAACTACCCAGATGAGGGTCAGCTTTCGGACCGGCAATCTTTTGAGATTGCCCAGGTGCTAATGGAATCGGGCATGAGTGCCAAATATCGAGATAAATGCGTGCGTTTAAAGAGAGTAAGATAGCCTCTAAACGCGTATAGTCGGGTTCTGACGAACTTGGCAGTTTCGAGACCGCTCACCATGGCCGAACAATCGGGCTATGGTCAAAGATATTGACAAATTGCCTCGGGGTGCAGGCTGGAGCGTCCAAGCGCTTAAAATTACAGGCGACCGGGGGATAGAAATCGTTGAGCTCTGGTTGAGAGACGCATGGGATATCGTAAAGCGACTCCTACGAAACAAGCGGCTAGGAAGATTCATGCAGTTCAAACCCATCAAGAAGTGGACGTCACCTGATAGAACAGAGCAAATACGAGACGATATCCACACCGCAGATTGGATGTGGGAGGTGCAGGTGAGCACTAATCGTTGCTTGTTCTGTACGTCCATTATACGTGAAATGCTAACGGGCTGCAGGGGGAAATCAAAGATGAGTTCGGGACAGTAATCCCGATCATCATATCTTCCGATGAGACAAAACTTACGAACTTCAGCGGCGATAAGAAGGCTCATCCCGTATATCTTACGATTGGAAACCTACCAAAACGGCTCCGACGGTGGACATCAAAGCGTGCAAACGTTCTATTAGGATACTTACCGGTTCCAAAACTTGACTGTGAGACCAACGCAGCGGCACGTCGGCTGCATCGACGCAACCTATTTCATGGGTGTATGCGTGCCCTGTTGGCGCCGCTTGCGAAAGCTGCCGAGACCGGAGTCGAGGTGGCATGTGCTGACGGCGGAGTCTGACGCGTGTACCCAGTTCTAGCAGCATATATCGCCGATTTCGTCGAACAATGCAAGGTCGCATGCATCAAACAGTCGCATTGTCCGTTATGTGAGGTAGATCCTAAGAAGAAAGGCGATTTGGGGGACGCACCGCTTCGGGAACATGACAAGATCACTACTGCACTAGACGGACACCAAGGCCCAGGTTCCGCAAGATTTGAGCGATTGGGTCTATACGATGTCGAACCTTTCTGGAGAGACTATCCCTACCTTCGCTTGGAGTACCTAATGACGCCTGACTTGCTTCATCAGCTACATAAGGGCATTATGAAGGACCATCTCACCAAGTGGGTTACCGAAATAATGGGGAAGCAGATATTTGACGAGCGTCATACGGCAATGCCCGAATATCATGGCATGCGACACTTCAAGCATGGGATCACGAGCGTATCTCAGTGGACTGGCCGCGAGCTGAAAGAGATGGCAAAAGTGCTCTTACCTGTGCTATCCGATCAAGATGAACGTGTCGTTGCTGCCGCACGTGCTCTTCTCGATTTCATGTACTTGGCTCATTCTTCGGCTCTAACAGATAGTGAGCTTGGTGCGATGGAGAGATGTTTACGCACCTTCCATCACAACAAATCGGTGTTCAGGCGCCTTGGAGCCTTGAAAACCAGAGAGGCGTTCCACAGGATACCTAAAATCCACATGATTCAGCACTATGTCAAGCTGATTCAGATGCTAGGTACTCCGGACGGATACAATACCGAGACGTCAGAGCGTCTGCATATCGATTTTGCGAAGATGGGGTACCGTGCGTCGAATCGGGTCAACGCAATCAAACAGATGGCGTTGTACATCCAGAGGGTCGAGGCCATCTCGATGCACGAGGAGTACCTACAAGAAACAGCCAATCGAGTTACTCGCCCGCAGCAACTCGTGCAGTTTCAGCTTCCCGACGAGCTGGAGGAGGCCGATGATGACTGGGATGAATGGCAAGAGGAGGAGGAGGAAGAAGAGGATCCGGACGAGCTGCGCGATGCAGGAGTCCGCCAAGAGCTTGTGGTAATGCTGGAGGAGTTCTTGAGCGGCAAGCGGGTGCGGGTCGGTGGTCGGTGGGAGCAGGAGCCGGCGGAACCCGAAGAACACACTGATCAGGGTCCTCGGCGTTTCCATCCGGTTCCTGACGTCGTGGTCGCGAAGACACCCACCTGTTCTCCCACGCTTGATGCCTTGCAAAGGCAGAACAACGCCCCACAACTCTGTCACTCCCTCGAGTTGTTCCTTCGCCGACGAAACCCCAACGTTTGGCCGCAAGAGATTCGGCAGCTCGTCCCACCCACCACGAAAGTCCACACCTGGTCTCGCGCTCGATTATTCCATGCCCCTCCGCCTTTCAAACCTTCTGAAGGGCCGCACATCGACGCTGTGCGTGCTCAGCCAGTCAAGCTTGATCGTTTTGAACGCGTGAGCCGACCCGCACGGTTTGATACGGTCCTCATCCGCAGCAGGGAACATAGAGATGGGGTTCATTGTACGTACCTACTACCATCGCATTTTCGGGCTTTGGTTAATGCACGTTCCTCTAGGGTATTGTCCAGCTCGTGTCCGAGCTATTTTCCAGCTGCCTCAACGTATCCAACACCTCTGCGACGAAAAACTAGCTCACGTTGAGCTGTTCAATTCCCCAAGTCAGAACCCCAATCCGCCCGTTGGCTTATTCACCACAACACGCTCCATACACGACGGCATCCGTTCAACTCTCGTCATCCCTCTGGTAGATATTGCTATGACGTGTCATCTCGCACCCCGGTATAGTCACTTCCACCCAGAGAACCGGCTTGTTCAATACGCTGACTTGTTACAACTTTGCGAACATTTTTACCTAAACATTTTTGCGTCCTACTTCCTTTACGAGCTATTTCGACATTGGGGCCAGGCGGGCGGTAGTGCTGCTTGATTCAATCGTGCCGGCCTTCTCATCCCTCGTCTTATTTTATTATAGTTATTATCGCTATTGTTATTACTATTCGCCCTCACGTCTTTGACTTGGACAGATATTGGCGAGATCTGCTGCGCTGGCCTCTGCGCATCCTACGCTATCCCCGACAACCCCCCGCCCCGGCATATGCCCTCATTTTACTTGCTCATGCTTGTACCAGCATGTGGGAGAACCCGAAGTACGCTTTGAATCTCATTGAAATATCGACATCTAATGGCCTTTTTTTATATAGTTCGGTCCGTTAAATCCCCGATGTCCTTGAAGCGAGAAATATCTCCGGCCTATTGGCTTGCATAGGTTAACTGAAGGCTCGAAGAATTGTCGCTGTCTGCCCTCTCAGATAATCTTGGGTTTTGATACCAAGCCCCCTGGAGATACAAATAGCATTGGCGAACCGCTGGTGCTAAGCGTGAGTCCCGCACATGGTCCTTGACGCACCTTGACGTGATTTTACACTAGCCGAAATCGGCAACCAACACCGTATTATGGCCGACTGTCAGCATATGTTACCTACTCAAATTATTGGTTCGTTACATGGACAATTGGCGCGCGCACCAGCTTACAACAAGTTCGGTCTTGTTTGTTTATTTTTTCGTTTTGATTTCTAGGTATTCCGCGACATCTTCCTGATATGGATCGGCTTGGATCCGAGTTTACGCCATCTCCCCTCATCAGTCCCCGGCCCACGTTCCTCGCCTCGAAGTTCCTCTTGGACAAGGCATTTTTCGAACAAAGCTTGGGCCAAGTAAGGATTGTTTCATTGCGTTTCTTATTTGCTTGAACCGGTGTTGAACTTTTATTTTCAGACTTAGCGGACTTAAGGCTTTTGAAGCCGGAAAATGTGAACGTGTGCTCGGTTCGGCAATCAACTGGCGCCTCTGGGTGGGAAAGGAGGTCTTGTGCGTATGCGTCGCGCCAGCCCCGTCTCAGCCAAATTACCCCTCAGCAGCCACCTCAACGCTCGGTATGTCTCCGCCAACTGTTTTTGCACGTGCTCGAACCAGCACCTGGGAGAATCCAACGTTGCCCAGTTCTTTGCGGTCATGCAAGCCCCGCGCGCTCGAGCTCCCCTATTTTGACAAATCGTACGAGTTCGACCCCCCTCGCTCACTTGCTACACCAAATCCGAGCCCGGATCCAATATCGAAGGCCTCCAAGGATACGACGACATAAGTGCATGTACACACTCGACCCCCGAGTTGCTCAGCAAACCGGAGGACACGCTGCGCGGAAGCTAGATGCGCACCACGTCTGAGCCTGTTGCGCACACCCCCGTCCAGTCTTGCCGTCGTTTTGATCGTTTGACCGTCCGCCCATGTACTGTGATCCGTCTAACCTCGTCACGCCCCAGACCGATAGCAATACGGGTTTCAAGCACATGCCCCCAACGTGCATCAAACGTACGTCAAATGAGAGCCCTCTGGCCTCTACCGATTTTGCCTGACCTTGGGGAGCGATGAGCGGACAAGTCACTGGGACTTTACCCAGGGTGACGGTGTAAGCGTTTGAATCTTTAGCCTTTTTTATTGCCTTTTATTCTATTCCATTCATCTTGCCTCGCTTTATCGCATTCAACCACTTGTATACAACACCGAGCCTTTGACTGGAAATTGCATAGTTTTGTGCCGATCGCGTCTGATTGATTTTGTTTCCTACAACAGAAAAAGAATACGATATGAATATCTAACCGCTTCATTTTCGCTATGCCCTTTCCTCCCATCACACGCTCGTTTTATTTCTGTTTGCTCGTAGATTTACTATATCGGCCTATGCCATCTCCTGTGACCCCGACGCCCCCGCGACTAAGTGAAAATAACTCTGCGAGCAATTTATACTTGGCGTATCGGCCTTGACACCACACCCAATCAACACAGGGGTTTTGATCCCGGTTTCGAGCTCGACAAAGAGCTCGACAAGGGGCTTTCTAGGGAGATGCACAGTACGTTTCTTTCTTGTGGCCAGTTGATCAGTCCTAAAGTGTTATATGCAGAGTCTGTAAATTTTTGCCTCTGTCATCAGAAGACGACGAGAAGTCCATGCTCCGATCCAATTCCTATTCCAAGCTGTCCGCATCCAGCGCGGCGCTCGATCTTGCTCCTCTTTCCCCTACACCTCGCAGTCCTGGTCCCAACGGCCGCATCGATCCCTTTCTCAAATCTTACGAATGGCTTCAATTCTCCGGAGCTCCCCGTCTGAATGATGCCGTTGCTCAACTGCGCATACAAAACGCGACCAACTCCGGGCCAATTGGTGGATCGAAGCCATCCTCGGGTATGAGGTGCAGCTCCTCTAGTTCTACAGGCATTCAAACGTTTTAACCCGGTTTTTTTCTAGATCCTTTCGGCAACTATCTGAGCCAGAAGTTGCTATAGTACTCGATGGATGAGCAGCGTAACATGATCTGCGAGTACGTCGTGCAAGACCAAGTTGCAATCTCTTTGAATATGCATGGTACGCGCGCTGTGCAAAAACATGATTCACTTGTTGTCCACGCAACGTCAGGTATCTTGCTGTCGCTTTCTGAATCGCTCGCCTGCTTAAATTATTGCGTTTTGTTGGGCTTGTTAGGCCAATCCGTCATTTCATGATGTTCAGATACACTCAATCATCATGGCATTGAGCATGTACGTCATTACCCTCATCAAGGACTTGAATGGGAACCATGTCGTCCAAAAGGGTATTAACCGTCTAGTACCCAAGGATAACCAGGTGCGCATTGATGGTATGGCCTATCGTACTGTATTAATGAATTCGCTAGTTTATCCAGAATGCCGTAGCCGCGCACTGCGTCAAAGTCGCAACTCACCGCCATGGGTGCTGCGTCCTTCAGCACTGTATTGACCATGCGTCCGACTCGCGGCGCATTCAATCAGCTATCAAGATCACCTCCAGCGCGTTGACCCTGGTTCAAGGCCCATACGGCAACTACGTAAGTGTCTTGTGCTCTCACCTAGCTTTCTTGCATGCTAACTCGACTCTTAGGTTGTTCAATACAATCTCGACCTGAACGACAGTCGGTACAGCAATGCTGTCATTAGGCAATTTGTTGGAAAAGTGTGCGCACTTTTGGTCCAGAAGTTCAGTTTAAATGTGATCGAAACGGTACATTTCCTTCTCCACTATGATAATGACATTTTCTTAATTACCGATGGCCGGCTGACAGTGTATCCGCTTGGCGGAGCATAACACGCGCAAGGTGTTGATCAAGGAGCTTTGCACCGCAATCGCCTGGAGAAGTTGCTGTGCAACTCATTTGGAAACTGCTACATTCAGGTTTGCATGCTTTACGTTTTAGCCATACGACTCGAAAGCCTAACGCGGCAGAGCAGACTGCCCTGGACTTTGCTGAACCCACACAGCGCATGCTCCTTGTTAAGGGTATCTGACTGATCCTCCCCTTTATCCGAAACACCCACTACGGCAAGCGCATCCGGTCCAAACTCCAACGCAAGCAGATGGAGAGCCACCATCAGCAGTGCGGCAGCCACAACTTCAACCAGTCCCACAACACGCTCGTCGGTCTTGCAGCGATGAATGGTAATGGCATGAGCATGGGCAATCGACATGTATCCCAACCTTCGATCATCACAGCCCACTTGATCACGATACTTACAACTGTCCGAATCTGTACAACATACCGCTGGAACAAATACACCCCGCCTCCAGCAACAGTCGATGGACCACTATGGTACTTCGCACATGCACCACTCTCCAATGACGGCTACATCTGTTTGCCCCAACGTATCGGGCTTCTCTAACCAGATCCCAAACTATGGCGGCCTTGTTATCTCAGCAGGCATGAGCGACCCTTACCAACGCGCGAACTTCGCCTACGGGATATAGTAGCTCATTCAACCACCGGGGCGCTCTTCTTCGTCATCTCCTCACTCGTATTATATCCACCCGCCCTCGAACGCCAATCCTACTATAACTACGAAGCATCGCGTCACTCGGTTTATTTCTCATGTTGCTTTTCTGCATTCTGTCTGTCACTTTCGTTGCCGCTCGCATTGAGGTAGGACTGTATTTCGGTGTTGTAACTCGCATATTCTTGTGGCCCTGTGCTTGATTGTTTGTTATCGAACAAGGCATTCAACAACAAGCGTGTAGGCAAGTGTTTTGCCATGCTCCCTCGACGAGGGCTGGGTAGCTCGGCACCCGAATACCTACTTTGCTACCAACCTCAACGTTTGCCTTGTTCTCACTTCTCATCTTTTTTGTCCCATACTATCGTCACTTAAGCAGCTCATTATACTTCTTCCATCACGGGCAATATAGTTTTATTTATTGTCAAATCCGCATATATGCTTCCTTAAGCGCCGGCTGGCTGCTGACATAACAGTGACACATCGCAGCGCGTTCACACCACCACCTCATAGCATATGCCGTTTATGTGGGTTACTCCGCCTGTGCGTATGGGTCCGCTTGTTTTGTGGTGAGCGGAACCAGGCGCAACAAGCGCAGTTTTTACGAGGATAAAGGACGGGAACTCGTGCGCCTTGGGTGGGTTTGCATTTTTCGTGGACCGCGTCCGTGCTTACTCTGGTACAGTGTGCACGCGGGACAACGGATATATGACGCTCTGTCCGATCTATGGAGGAGATAGCTCCGTGGGACACTAGTAAAAGGACAAGAAGGTACGATTCCACCCCCCCCCCCCCCAACTTAGGTTTTTATCACGCTCATACGATTTGCTTACCCAGGTTACCCATCCGCATGCCAAGGGCTACACATGTATCTCCGGTTGGCTGCGGGCGAAACCGATGAGCACGTTATCGACTCCGGCCTACATGAGCGACCGCGGTTCAACTGCGTGACGTTTTGCTGGACGGTCTCCCCACGTCATAACGCCAGCCATGCTGTATGTCCTCGCTAGGTCGTACCTCGACTTCAGCTCTTATCCGATATTATCCAGTACCCAGTCTGGCACTGCCCATAAAACGTCCGTTCTCGTATATTCATGCGGCTCCGACTCCCGTCACCGCTCCCACCAAGTCTCGTCCGAGTTCACGTTGCTTGTCGTCCGGCTAACACTGTCGACTCCTGCTCAGCACCTCATCCACTGGGAGTCGCATATTCGGTGCTCAACTGCATTGTGTTGACGTCCAACGCCGCCCGCCGAGACTCGTGCTCAACTGGTCATCTTACGCTGCTCGATGACTCCTTGCCGTGCGTCCCCAGATGCACGCTCTCAATCGCGCACAGCTTCTGCGTCATATTCGTTCCTGCCCCAGTCAGGCCAGCTGTACCGCCCGATCAAGCCGGACGGCGGGCACTTGAGTTCCTGCGAACAGCTCGAGTCGGTGTCTGCCTGCCAAGCCCGACTTCGGCCAACCGATACCTCGGTCTGCAACGCCCGATTCTTCATCGCTCGACGCGGCTCGACCATCAAAGGTTTTTGATCAGCTGTAGCATGATGTGAATCAGCCCCGACGGCCGTTTAACTGCCGGCGTAACATAAAATCAAGCCAGTTTGGTTGGCGCACAATCGCGCGGTACGTTGATTTTTGCGACAAGACTAATTCTCTGATTACTGCTAGGGAAGCACTTCAAATGGTCAGTATTCTTGAAACCTGTCAGTAGAGGTCAGCTTTGCCGGTAGGGGCTCCTTTGGAGGGCGGGGTAGAAGCCAGTAGTAACATTCCGTGGCGATACAACGCTCAAAGTTGACCGATAGTACTATGATAAATAGATAGTAGCGATAGTTTTGATTGCGATTGGCCGCTGAGTGCCGCTATAATGTGTAGTTACCAGTAGCATGAATATAGTAGAAATAGTGGGCGATAGTAGAGTGCAGTGTTTGTCGCACTACAGCAAAAATCATGGTTTTGCTGATGCACCCCGGTCTCCAGCCCCTACTACACCGTATTTGCGATGCATAGCTACAAGATGAGCGACTAAGTCACATCATAGAGGCTCTTCAAAAGAACGATAAGGTTAAAAACTGGTCCTGGAATGATGGACTCCTTATGTTTAAGAATAAAATTTATGTGCCCAACGACGACTCGATTCGCAAAGACATACTTGCAAGTCGTCATGACAATATGGCTGCAGGGCACCCAGGACAATTTAGGACATTAGAACTAGTCAACTGCATATACTACTGGAAACCCCTCAAAAAATCGGTGACTTCTTACGTGTCCCACTGCGAATCCTGCATCCGAAATAAACATTCAAATCAACTCCCCCCAGGCTTGCTCAACTCCATTGAACTGCTCTCACAACCATGGGACCACATCAACTATGACCCTATTACAGGACTTCCAGAGTCGGAAGGGTTCGACACCATTCTCACTGTAGTAGACCGGTTGTCTCGCATGGTTCACTTTATTCCTACCACCTCTCGCGCCTCCGCTGTTGACGTAGCCAACCTTTTTGTAACATATGTGTGGAAACTCCATGGTTTACCATCCAAAACTATCTCCGATTGCGGTCCTCAGTTCAACTTGGCCTTTCTCAAACAACTATACAAAAGGCTCAATATTAAACCATCGCTATCCACCGCGTTTTGACCCCAAACAGACGGTCTGGCGGAACGGTTAAACCAAGTCGTAGAAATATATCTTTGTCACTACGTAGACTACAAACAAGATGATTGGGTAGGAATCCTTCCTATGGCCGAATTTGCATATAATAACAGCGTCAATGCATCCACCAATCAAACGCCGTTCTATGCTTGCTATGGTTTCCATCCTAGGTTCTCAGTAGGCCAACAAGCTGATGAATCAGTACCTCACGCTGACGAACAAGCAGATCAACTGCGGCTACATATGGAGGAACTTCAATCGTCGGTCACCTTGGCGAATGAAAAAATCAAACACTACTATGATCTTAAACATCGTTCGCCTGGAGACATAAAGGTGGGAGATAAAGTATGGCTCGATGCTCGCAATATCAAAACGGAGAGGCCTGTGGCAAAACTGTCTGCTAAAAAAATTGGACCATACAAAGTTCTGAAACGCAAGGGTACTCATGCATTCAAATTAGACCTACCACAGACCCTTTGTGTACACCCCGTTTTCCATACCTCCCTTGTGTCCTTGAAGAAGGAAGATCCATTTGGTTGCCACCCACCACAACCTCCTGCTGAAGTTACGCCTGATGGCGAAGAAGAATATGAGGTTGAGAAAATCTTGGACTCAAGGAAATGGTGCAACCAAGTCCAGTATTTGGTACACTGGAAGGGATACGGCCCAGAGTCCAACACATGGGAACCGATTGAGCACTTGGACACTGCTATGGGAGCTGTTAGGAAATTCCATCACGAGAACCCGAAAGCCATTCGCCACCCTGACCTTGAGGAGGGGGTAGTGTCACAAGCCAGAAGGCGTCGTTGACATGTTATACATTTAATAACATTTTCTCCGATATATTATTTTATAGTTTACGTGTCATATGACTCATGGAACATTCTGGAATCTTTGTAATATGCTGACGCATTCTCATTTGATATCAAATGACCAATTGTAGTTTGCACACATGTATCATCAGCTGTGTTCTGTGTAATATATATACAGGGTCAAGTTCAAAGGGTACGACCCAAGAACTTGACCTCCTGTCGTCAGTTCATTATATTTTCTTTTACTTGATTTAAGTCTAGTCGTGACAAATGGAACACAAGCTGTTGTGATGGACATGGGTCAATGGGTATTACAAGTGAAGCTGCTCACTGGCACTGGAGCAGGTCAGTTAACCCCAGCTGTCAATTTAAAGTATTAGTGCTAACATAGGTAAAACAGGCAATACCGTGTTTCTTCCATGGATCACATTATCATCAGAGGAATCTGACTTTGGTTTCAAGCTGGAACGCGGCCAATTCCCTGTGCGACTGGCTTTTGCAATGACCATCAATAAATCAAAGGGACAGTCAGTCAAGCATGTGGGCCTGGATTTTGAGCATGCTGTTTTCTCACATGGGCAATTATATGTAGCTCTGTCTCGCTGTACGTCTGCATCATAAATTCACATATTCAACAAGTCAAATGAAGCAATATTGAAAAATGTAGTGTACAAGTCTGTATTGAATGACTGAATTTTAGAGTTTCAGTGTTTTGTAATAAGTTCAAATTTGTGGATTTGTAGTTTGCTTTGTACTGTTTCTTTTCTGTTTTTTTTGTATGTTTTTGAACTTGAATGAATTAGTGAATCAATTCTACATTTTTAAATTGTCAAGTTCACAGAATTGTCAAGTCCATGGAAAATCCCAGGCGCTGCGACTGGGCTAAAGTTAATAAATAGAATAGTAGACAATGATTTTCCAGGTGATATATCTCATTAAGATAGCCTAATATTAGATGCAGGGCGGTGTGCTGCAAGGGTGCGCTGCGTCCCTGTCTTAAGACAGCTCCATGCTGTCTGGTCTCTCCCCCTTGACTGCAACTCATTGTATTTAAACATTCAGACCCGCCTATCATCCCTTCTTGGTCTACTACTTTTGCCTGTTGACTACCTGAACTGTGAGTTCACTCGCGTCTTGGTGCCTCGCTTTTTCCTTGTCGCTTTGCTCCAAGTTCCCTGGCCCCTTCCGGTTGGACAGCAGTAGTCCTCTCTGTTACACTCATGTTGTGAATTTAGTACTATGGTATTTAGTCAGTGCAAGTGACATATATGGATTTAAAAGTGGTCATAGAGAGATACTAGACTACCAACGACTCAATCCAGTAGCACCCTTAATTGACCCAGTACCCAAAATAGGTAGATGTAGTGCATATGATACGCCCCCCTAAAGTTCTGTTTGTATATAACCGCACCAAACAGCAATCACCCTCACTTTTTGGTGAGTCTCAAAGTAGTGAAACATAGACCTATGATAATGCTGGCCGTCCAACCAAAATTCCTGTTATACTGCTTGTATGGTGCAATCATCAAATTTCTGGCGTGTGCTTAGATCCGGCCCGCCAATCAATCCATTGTATCACAGCAAAAGCATAATAGAAGTCTTTGGATTTTTGTATATGATTGGTCAAGTAGTATTGCTATGACTATGTAAAATATGAACAATGGCTTGGATGGACAATCATGAGAAAGTGGTGATGGTCCACTTCCCAGTCTGGCCCTACAGTATATTACTGCGGACATGAGAGGTTTGTGCTAGCCATGTAGATTTTGAGGAGAGGAATATCCAAAAACAATATTTTGGTGCATTTAGGACATATACCACTCAAAGTGCAAAGTTTGCACAATCATTTTGATATACGGATGTTGACTGGTCCATAACATGGGCTTTTCACACCAGGTCAGCATACAGTATGAGACAAAACATCTTCCAAAAAAGTTGGCTCACACTTGGAACACCCATAACTTTGGATCAGATGCGCTCGCATGTGAGTTTTTGCTATTGTAGAGAGGGTATACCCGATTTAAAAACAAGCCTAATCGAGCTTAAATAGCACTGAGCACCCAATCAAATTATTCCCGCTTGCATATACATGCATTACTGTAGGTACCAGAACTCAACGTCGCTGATGTAATAGCGCCTGGCGCTTTGTTATATGATGACTTATTTGTACCATTTGTCCCTCGGCGTCGGGGAGGAGAAGCCGCAGGACGCAGCCATGTGGACGTCGAACAGCATGATCATGTCAGATGTGGACAAAGCATAATGGCAGTTCCATATGATCGTATGTTGGACATGTGCAATAAATTGAAAAGAATCTTGATGGTTTCTATTGAGCACGACATTCTCTATATGTCATCCAGTGTAACAGTTTTAGCCTCGGCAAAAAGACAGGAATAGACAAATATATGCGCATCTTTTCGCGCATAAATTCAAATAAATACTTGTGAGCACACAAGAACGCATGTGCGTCGTCGTCACAAGATCTTCCAAATTGACTGCTGGTCTGTGCATCGATCCGCCAAGTTTCGTGGCTGGATGGCTGAGAACTACCCTTGAATCGTTATATTGTATGTGCCTGGAGGGTGCACTGGTTTATTTCAAGCCTGCGACGTGGGGTTACAACGGATTTTGAAGCTTGCGATTCGTCATGCAGCTCATAACGATGTTGTAAATGAAACCCTGGCAGCCTTATCCGATGGGACTGCACCTGAAGACGTTTTAAACGACCAAAACCGACCCACACTGCGTGACCGTAGCGTCGATTGGCTGTTGCGTGGTTTCTATGCGATCAACCAACCCGAAATCGTGACAAAGGTGTGTTTTATTTATTGACTTTGAGCAATCGCACGGGTGATTGAAAGTATTGGTGCTAGGCTTTCCGATTGTGTTCTGTTCCCGGGACCGAATTCAATCTTTCTTATGAGAGCTTGACCAGTCGTGCAGCACGCCAGGCGATTTTGAGCCTGTCTACCACTGATCCAGCCGCATACACCCGAACCATGGCTAGTCCAGCAAACTCATTGCCTACTCACAGCTCGAATCCACCAGTACTTCAAGCCGGCTCGGAAGCTCCGGAGAGCGACTCCGATGCAGATTCGTGGGTGGAAATAGAAAGCGACCTTAACCACACGGTTGGCGAGGTTACGGCTTTGGTTTTAGCTGCGAACACGCCCTTGGAGGCAGCGCAGCCTTTGGACAGTACGCCTGAGCTTGACTGTGATGATTCGGAGGATGATTTCGTGCATGTAAATACTCATCGTGCCACAGTTTCAGTCACTCGCGCTGGTCGGGCAACTCGCCCATCCTCTCGCTACCAAGGCCAAGATTGGCTCACACATTGATCTTTCATTTGTGCCGCTTACGCTATGTATCGAAAATACCCTAGTGTTACATGTCTATATATAGTAGTATTTCGTCTCCTGCGTCGAGCTCTGGTCGGACAATGGACACATCAAAATTTAACGTCGAGTCGCGAGGTCCCGTGACTCGGACTGACGTTGAGTTCTGGTACCTACAGTAACCAAACACCTAGGAGTGATCTTACAAAGTCCGGAACAGGGGACAAAACACCTTCCAGACACCCTCGGTCTTGTTTGATCTACTACTCCGTCAATTCAGGCTCGGATCCTACGCATATAAATGCGTTCGAAAGCTCGAACATCGCGCTACCCAATGGTATTACAGCCATACGCGTGCGTGCCTTAGTTCCTAAGTGATGAGGATTCTAAAAGTGAGCCGACTTTTTTGGAAGATGTTTTGTCTCACACTGTAATATGCAACGAGTGCCCCTCGATTCCTTCTATTGCCTGGTGTAGTTGATACAAAAAGGTCGCATTATCGGCCACAGTGTGGGCAGGATATACACTTACATGCAAAGAAGCGAGCCACCCCAGGTTTTGTAATTACACCGCATATATGGAACAATGCATGGGCAACCAATACAAATAATATATGAAGGACTCAGCTAGAGTGTCTAAGTAAAGAATTGGACAAAACCAACTAAACCGGGCGACGCTACAGGGGGAACGACGGAGGGGGGTTCAAAGCGCAAAAGTCCAGCACCATAGTAAAGCACTGTGGAAAATATACAAGAATACAGCCGAATTGAGCCGCTTACTAGAAGATCACTTCAGTTTAGCTCATCCCAAACGGACGCGCCGTTGCCGAGATACAGCCCTCACGAAGTCGGGGTTTTGGTAGGGATTTGCCTTTGTTGACCCAAAATCCTATTTTTACGAGGGCTATATCTCGGCAACGGCGCGTCCGTTTGGGATGAGCTAAACTGAAGTGATCTTCTAGTAAGCGGCTCAATTCGGCTGTATTCTTGTATATTTTCCACAGTGCTTTACTATGGTGCTGGACTTTTGCGCTTTGAACCCCCCTCCGTCGTTCCCCCTGTAGCGTCGCCCGGTTTACACTACGGAATGAAACCCAGGTAAGCCGTATGGGCATTACCCCGGTAAATTGATCAGCATCCTACAGGTAAATCACATAGTAGAATGTCATGGGTAGCCTAGATATCGAAATCCGCACAAATCACCTGTATAACACATGTAACAGACATGTATTATGCAGGTAAAATACTATGTCGTTTTGCCGTAGTATACAGGTCTTTGGACTTTTTACGTTGGTTTTACATGTCGTCGTCTCACTGTTTGTATGCGCGCTTCTTGGTGCAAATACCTAGGTTTTACATTTTTTGTATTACTTATTTACACAGGAACCGTAAGCATTATATAGTGTGTGTCTGATACAGGCACCGTGACTGGGCTCGCTCTTGGAAGGGACGGGGCACTTGTAAGAGTCAGCATAATCTTACAAGTTGAGGTAACTATTCTCACTATTTTTGGGGGTTGGCTAAGCGCATTTATGGGTAGGTTACTTGTCCTTGAATAACATTATTATTGGCGTATATTGAATATCAACAGGCCTACCTGTTGGTCTTCATCTCCTGTCTCCTCTACCTTGCACTTTGAGCATGTAGCCGTGTCACTCTTCCCACGTTTCTTTGGATGGATCCTAGGATTCAAGAAGTTAGTAACTGTCAGTTGACTATAGGGGTAGCTTTACAGGTTGGTTTCATCGAAGGGGATCGCCTCTGGGGTTTCAGCTCGGTCGTCTGGGCGGCTAGGGTGCGCAACGTCGTTTGTATTTTCTGGGGGACCGAGGGGGCGCTTTTGGCTGGCGTCTTGGCTATATGACCAAAGGCCGTCACCGGGAGACTGCTCACAAGGGTGGGGGGGTTGCCAGGAGAGGGCGAGTGCTCTCGACATGGGGAGTTTGAAGATTTGACATTGGGTACTGGATCCGATTGCTAAGAGTAGTTAGTGCCGGTATAAGTAACACAAATGTTCCGCTCACCTGGATGCACACCGGGTGATGCTTCAGCGTCTACGAAAGAATGTATATTAATTCAAAAATAACGATGGAACCAGCTGAGCTCACCACAAGTCACTTTTGTTGCCATGTAGGCCATAAAGTCCTTGTATTGTTCCTTTGGTTACGATATGGATATGATTATTTTGTTTACTCATCTAAACGCACTGTTAGATTTAGTTCTAAGTGTTGTAGAGAGGTGTATGCGCCACTCTTGTTTGTTTGTGTTAGGCGCCCGACCCTTAAAGTCGCGCCCCTATCTTTTGTGCCGGCTCAGTTGACCACGTTCGCTGAGCTGGTATGAGTCGTTTTCTTTCCGCTTATACTCATGTATCTGACACCTTCTGTAGCGCTGCCGCGCTCTGTGTTTGTCTGTTAGGTAGATACATTCGTATAGATGAGTTGACCACGTTCGCTGAGCTGCGCTGCCGCGCTCTGTGTTTGTCTGTTAGGTCCGATTTGACCTATTCGTGGCTGTCGACTCACATCACTAAGTTCCGAATGGCGTAGTACTCATTGTGGTCACACGTGATTTAGTCAATCTGGAGACGCAAGGCGAAATGAAAGTTGGATCTGTTAGCCCAAGGACTCAGCGTATTCTGCTATACGCACCGTATATATATATTCTCCGATATTCCAAAGGTCAGCGGTTGGAGTCGAGGCAGGTGGTGGTCAGGGACACGAATGAGGGATATTAGACCAGCCATGTTAGACCACCAGCCACACAGCCGTAACACCGAACCGCCCAGCGCCTGGCCACCTCAATTCACCAGGCCGCAGCCTATTTTATGTATACCAACATGTGCAGTCAAGGACATCGTGTGTTCACGACTTGTGAGTGTGTACTCGGCCGGAGCGGGTTATGGAATACTAAATGAATTCTTGGAGAAGAGTGTTTAGAGTGACATATATACCAGCACGTACTCCCTCACTCTCGCTTGTATCCACTCTGCCCTCTGTCCTCCCGTCTATCTATCGGTCTAACATAACTCCAGAGCGTCGTACAGTACAAAGATCTCGCCAATCTCTATGTTATCTGTGGCCCGACTATTCTCGACAGAGCCCCCTTGCTCCATCGTCCTACTTGGTATCCTCACGGATTCTGGCACTTATTCTTGCTGGACGGTATTCGTGACTTGATTATTCTCCGGATCGGCAAGCACCCCACCGTCAAGACTGCTGTGTGCGAGGATCATCTGATCTCAACCACTGACTGGGATCTTATTGGTCGGGAGACCGAGGCAGCAACAAGGCATATACCTTGTTATTTCACTCGGAAGCTACGGAACATCCAGAGCAAGTGGCGACTCTACTTTATGTATCGGCCCTGGCATTGTCCTTTGCAAGTAACTCCCAAAGAGGTATTACAAGCACTTCATGGAGCTCGCCGCGATGATCAAATGCTTGATTAAGTTCGATAACACTACCAAACGGATTGAACAGCTTCGAACTGAAATGCAGGTCATGTTGAGCGATACGAAGAGTAAGTGCAATCTTAGTTATCGTTTTCAAAACTTATCATTTGCATAAATACTACTACCAATACCACTATAATCGAATCTGCGTCTGTAAACTCACGGTTCACGCCCTGCTTCATGTCGCTGAAGAGGTCGTTCGATGTGGGCCTGTCTGGGTGACTTGGTCCTACCTCACAGAGCGATATTGCCGGAAGACCACTGCGTATGAGAGACAACAGGCTATTCCATCGGCCACGGTAATGAAGTGCGTTCTTCAAATGGCACATTTAACTTCAGTGTCTGTGCGATTTCTTCAAGTTAGAAAGGCATTGCTATTTGGAAGTTCGAATGCGCTAGTTGACACGAGTGCAACGAAACAAGTATATGCCAATTGTGAGTTTTTTTTTATTCATCTCTGTTCGTAAAAAATTATCTTAACATACTCGTAGACCCTATTAATACCATCCTTCGATTCCCCGTCTGCCTGGATTTACCTTGCAATGCAACGTTCAGAGAAAGACAGCCACATTATTCCAAGCAAATATCGACTCTGATCAAGAATTTCACGCATGGATGGAGTACATACGAAAATATGGAGAGTGTTGGGGGAAGCTCCGCATTGGCGAGGGAGGGAATTATACCCGTTGTTCTTGTGCCAGAAATCCTTCTTCAGAACAAGGTAACCGTGACAATTTGTTTGTCAAGGTCAGTTCTTAATCTAGGGCCAAACAGCAACTCGCCGCTCTCAGTACGTGTATGATGAGTATAAAGACATCCGCTTTGTACATCAACCAGTCAAGACGAGAAAGAAGCTTGGTTATGGATGACTCGACTTCATTATCGCCATCACTCTTCGCCCCTATCCCGACTTCGGCATCTACTCCCTACAGCTTCACATACTCGCGCAGATAACCAAGTCAAAAGACGCTCATACAGGCGATTTGTTCGAGATGGTATAATACAATTCCTTCGGCCGCACGTTTATGCTCGACGTTACCTCGATCAAGAGCGCAGTCGGCCGAATCGAGTCCAGAGCGAAGGTTAGGAGGGGAGAATGGGTCATAGTTGACCGGGACGACTCGTTGTGTCAAATGGCGTTCATGCGGGATGAACAGGACTACGAAGACGATAGGTAGATGTAGACACAATTTAACATCGTTTTGTAAAACGTGTAATACCAATCTCTACATATATACAGGAAAAATCTTTTACATGCATCGGTTTCAAGACGTGCATGCGTGTGGATTTACGTGTAGAGGTTTACCTGTACTACAGGTAATTTGAGCCGGCTTCATGGGTAACCCCTGTAAATTTACCTGGATCTCATTTTGTAGTGTTAGTTGGTTTTGTCTAATTCTTTACTTAGACACTCTAGCTGAGTCCTTCATATATTATTTGTATTAGTTGCCCATGCATTGTTCCATATATGCGGTGTAATTACAAAACCTGGGGTGGCTCGTTTCTTTTGCATGTAAGTGTATGTACCTTTCGCACACTTGTTGTCATACTGAGTATCAGCACCTGATCGTGCAGCTTCGATAAGACGAACACTAGGGAACTCTTCCGGTACGACGTGCCTAAAAAAGCCGCTACAAGCGTGCTATGGTTGCCAATCAGAATGCTATGTCACTATGAAACATGTCTTCCGTTACAATACAACAGAAGGCTAGATCCAAGGATGATAGGGGGTCTTGGTCCCAGACTCCGATCGAGGAATCCGGTTCACGAGACTACGTTACTCAACGATCGAAACTTGAACAAGTCTTACATCCCAAGCCCCGCTGTGCACTACCCGGCGTTCGGGTCTACCCTCCCCCTGAACCGGACTGTGTGATTCTCGCGCTGACCACTTGATACGTTGAACTTCCCGTGTGTCACTTGAAGTATTTCCATTATCAGGCGAAAACAGTGACGGCTGTTCCATATGCAATATGTCCACCCAGGAGCTCGTCACGATCAGCATGAAAACCCCTGTATCTTTTGATACCCCTGTCCCCTTTTGTGCGATTGTCTCGCCCTCGATTCGAAACGGGTCCGTTCCTGAAGAGCCATAGCCCACCGGCAGGTCCTTTCCATCGTTTGTCAGGGGTGGTTCCGAAGATCGGCTGGGCGGCTCATACAAGCACTCTATGCTGTAATCCCCGAGATTGAAATACAACACATATGCGTACAGTGGCCATTTGGACCTGTTCGTAAGCACAAGCCCGTACCGCTTGTCGGGATCTGCCGAAAGCTCTGTGACCGCCCCAGTCACCAAGCTGTCACCGAACAGGTTCGTTCGCGTTCCAAGGGGGACATATTCCTCAATCTTAAGTATAGGGTTGATCTGACGCTTGAGTTCGATCAACTGCATATCGACCTGGCCTTTCAGGGGCGAGTCCGGGTTGCGTCGCTGGAGGTGGAAATGGAACCGGATGATAAATGCCATCCTTCGCTTGAGCTCTTCTGCCCCCAGACTGTGCCGCAGCGTAAGGTCCTTCGGCCCAAGCTGGATGAGTGACGGGTCTTGCCGCTGGAGTTTGACTTCGCCCTTGGCTGGCACCAACACAAGGTCAGATGGCTCGCCCGGCTTGGAGAACGCGACCTCGATGGGTAGCGAACGAAGATAGTTAAAAACCTTGTCCCAGACCGGAGGAAGCCTGGACTCGTCTTCGACTAGGATACGGACGCCCTGGCTGTTGTACTTGGTGATGACTACGTGGGCGTTTTGTGGTACCTCGGGAACCATCTCATCCTCTGGAACACTCAGCACCGCCCAGGTGGGAGTAACATTAATCGCCACAAGCTTCACCAGAGGAGCAGAATAGACGCTCAATACAGTCCCAACCTGGATCCCAGAAGCGCTCCCCGCCCTTATGCGGAACATGGTCCTGTCGCGTGTCGGCAAGAGTGCGATCATACCCTTGGACATTGCGAACCGCGTCTGGAACAAGATTCGGTCCTTTTTCTTTCCTTCACATTGAGGAATCTGCATCGTCAATGGGGACCTAGACACCTCCTTCTGGATATCATTGATGACAATACGCATGATTTCGGAGTAGCTTGTAACCGCCGGGTTGCATTGTCGAAGCGCTTTAAGCAGCGAGGATGTAAACAGGCCTATGAAGGGAGGCTCTAGAACCTCCTTTGTGATCGGATCTATGTTTTGAACCACTTGAGCTAGTTCTGAACTTCGGCACGCAGCAAGTAATACAAAAGATCCCACCATGGGAGCCTTTACGATTCTCCCAGAAAAGGAACCATCTACTATAACAGTCTAAGAGGCAAAAATCAATCATTTGACCATAACAGCACGCGCGTGTTTTCGCTCACGATGTTATCTCCTTTATGCTCTTGCAACACATAAATCAATGCGCCAAGCGTCCTATCCGGGATACCAAAGATGTATGACCCATCCGGGTACAGAGTACTTGCATCGTGTGGTAGGATGAACTCCCAATGCCCATCACTCGAATAGATCTCTTGTGGTGCTGATAGCGAATTTACATGACCTGCGAAAGACCCCGCCTATCAAACCTGTGTACTTGTAGCCACCTAATACCACACACCTGCATAGTAAATCACGATAGGGTCCGAGCGTTTGATGTCCTCATTATGAATCAAATGTGTCCAAAAAGCGGTGATGATCCCGTCCCGTGTGGCTTGCTCGTCGAACAGCGTGAGAATCTGACCTCGAGGTACCCCAAGGTCCTGGACGAGATAGTTGAGGACGGAGATGGCGCCTGAGACGCATCCATCTAGGTCAGCACGGGCAGGGGATTTGTACTTGTTGATGCCTATAATAAGGCCGTGGATTTTTGGCTCCTGGTCACAGCCGACAGATGTTGCTTGCTCAGCTGCACCTGGGCTTACATTTGGTATTTCACCAATCTCTCGAATTTCCCCTATCTTTTTGGGAAAGCAACTTATTAGACAAGCTCAGCTCGAAGGCTTAGCATATACCACCTACCCGTTTCTGAACGTTCGTAGAATTCGGTCGACCTTGGGGATCGAATGCCCAAGTATCAACCATTAAACCCCAAAGCATATCCGCTTCTTTGATTCCAAAGGAAGGGAATGTTGCTGGTCGAGGGGGGATATTTTTGTTAACAAGTCGGTCGATAATCACCATAGCTTCCGTCTTCATTCCGCTCAGCGGAATTTTTCCAGTGACGATCTCCTAGAATACAAAGATTTCAATTAGAAGATTTCTCAAAAAAGCCGCCTACAATAGCTCACCAGCATCACCTAGGGCCCCGAAGGCTACATCGGCCTTGCTTGTTCAGGATAAAGATAACCCGCTTACCAAACCAAAGCTGTATATATCATCCTCCTTGCTAGGATGACCGGAATTCAATCTTTCTGGAGACTATGAACGATGTTTTGCTAGTAATTGCACTAATACGTATAAGGAATGACGTCACCCACCGACCAGCGCGCTGTTCCCGGTCTAGACCGCGTTCCTGTGAAGGCCAGCTCGCCGAAACCGAGTTTGGTGCATCCAAAGTCTGAAATCTTTGCAATTCCCCCACCGGATACAAGTATGTTCCCCTGCATATCAAGTATAACGGAAATCAATCAAATTTAATACGAGGTAGACCCACACTCTTGATATCAGCGTGTACCTGATAGATCCAGGGATCAGATCCTGCATCGGACCACCAAAGGTATGAAGACTCACTACTTCATCTGCATGAAGATATGACAGTCCTTGGGATACATCCATGCACTTGATTCAATGTTGTGAGTTTAAGCCGTAGGTAAGCCAGCTATTCCAAAAACTCACAAGGCTCCAACGATTCACATTAGGGTTGCGCTTAACGTACTGTAGTACCGTCCCATTGCTCATCCAAGGCGACACCATGGCCAGAGTGTTTCGGAAAACCGCCGCACCAATGAGTTCTAAAATATTATTATGCCTCAGAAGCGACCAGTAGTGTAGCTCACGGGCTGCGCGCTTCTCAAGGGGGCATACAGGTTGTGAATGTTAACCACTAACTCCTCGAGGATAGATCTTGTGGCTACCTTTAATTGCTTAGGTGTTAGTTCATCATCCTCTTCCACTATTATCCTTAGGCACTTGATTGCCACATGAGCGCCTTCCAGTAATGCGCCCTGATATACGTCACTCCAACCACCATCTGCGGCACGAAACGCACCGCACCGCTCAAGGTCGAGCTGGCGAGTAACGTCGGGACACTGCTGTTTTACTAACACAGCAATTATCTCAGAAACAGGCTAGCCAGAGGGTAGGTTAATGGATTAGCGTTGGGTCCGCTTAGTTGTTTCTAGTCTTTTTCTGTTTTCTTACCATTCTGCTATTTACGACATCGTCCATCATGTTCGCTGGTGGTAATGAAATACTTGACTTTCAAGGTCTACCGCTGAACGCAGAGACCGTTCACTGTCACCCAAATATATAGTAATCACGATCAGTCGCGCTGGGGTATATACCGGGAGTCGTATGTTTTGAGCTGTGGTGGGTCGAAGCAGGATGTGGTCCAGGGTTGCCAGCACGAGCAGTTTCTAGCGCTCGTGGATTGAAACGCTGTGATCAATAGCCATACATGATGTAATTTAGAGTACGCTGACGGTCGATAAGGTGAAGAGATAAGGGGCCACGTAGTGACTAAGGCGAACATATATAGTATGAAGTATACCCAGGGCACCTGATATGACTACGAACTTGAGTAATGGAAGTGAATAGGAGCTTCACTCTACATTGGCGTGGCAGTTCTTTATTTGTATTGGTTTTACCCGAAAGCCAAGTAGCCCTTTAACGGGTGGATGCGATTACCTCTAAGTGATACCGGTGTAGGGCTCTTAGTTTGTAATAAGCGTGTACTGTAGCTACAACTTAATGTCAATCAAACGTTCGAGTTTAGTAGCTACATCAAATGACTAATACACGAGTGGAGGAGCATCTAGTCTCTGCCGTCGACAAAGGCTCTACATACTTCAATATACCCTTGCATTACTCCACTTGTTCAACGGGTGAAGACTGGTGTACCAGTCGCTCGAAACCTCGATTGATGAACTCGACCGCAAACTGCAGCATACCATGCGTAGGCAAAACATCATCAGGGCGGTCCACATAATAGAGCCGAGATTGAGAGCAGTTGAAAGTTTGGGCACAACGCAGCAAGATATCTGCAGAGGGGTTGAGTTTCCAGTCTCGAGTGCAAGTAAAAATGGGGTAGCCTACGTCAATATCTCGTCCAACCGAATATGCTGACCCATGCCGTGCAGTATACAATCCATGAAATTGGCCTTGATCATCCAAAGCCCCTTGACTGCTCGGCCCCATAGAAACCTCGCGTGCAACCAGGCCTGACAGGACCTGAAGGTGTTCTAGTTTTGGTATTCGCGTTATCAGGTTATGGTGATGGAACAATTCGAAGCAGCAATGGGAAAGTTCTATAATCTCCAGATGGGACAACGAGCCACCGATATAAGAGTAGGTGTCAGCAGCATCCGGTTCTGGACCCATCTCAACGCGCGACATATAAAGACTTTTGAGGATTGTAGCTGGATCAGCGGCTGGAAGTCTTTGGGGAGTATTGCTGACGATATGAAGGGATTATACGAAAGATGGTTCAAGTCCGGAAAGCAATCGATTAATTGGCGACACAGGAATTCCGGAACAACTTCTTCTGCAACACACCACAAAACTACCGAAGCGAGTCCATTAACTGAAGGGGGCAAAGAAGACACGATCTTTTTTCTAGGCGAATAACGAGGTGTTTGAGAGAAGGATATAAGATGTACGCCGCAATTTCATCCATATTTTGGAACATAATTTTGAGAGGATCCATGCGTGCCCCAAGCTGTAGAAGATCAAGAAATGAATTTGTTTCATGCGGAAGCAACGTGGGGGTCTCGTGTGGAACTGTTAGAGCCCTCAGGGCATCGAAAGATCCATCCAATGACTCAGCGTCGTTACAACAACGTTTCATGATCTCTTTGCACAGGTAATCAAACTGGCGACGGGGCCGGAGCGTACCATGGAAGGGGGTCAAGACACGAAGATCAGGGTAAGCCATTCCGATGTATGGAAATCTTCGCCATGTTGCGTGCCCCAGTTCAACTCTCCGATGCGGCTGTTTGTTTCAAGTATTTCGAGTCAAGGTACCAGGTACAAGGTCATCTAAACAGAATTTGGGTTAGGGTGCTGCACTCCATGAGGAGAAATGTGGACGTGGTGGACGTTGGGCAACAGAAGCTGAGTCCTTGAGTATAAGTGGAGTTCTCCTAATTAATTAGCGTCAATATTTTGGTACAGAGCAAGTTGGAGGTGTTCCAGATGTTAAGTGCCCAAAGAAATGGAGCATAAACACAAAACTGGGCGGGGTCACTCTCCTTGAATTGCGTTGGCAGTTCCTAGAGTGGACATTAAATTAGCGGGACGGTTTAACACCCCATCCAACACACTATAGTCGTATTCTGCCGCTCGTCACGAGTGACTTTGACTCCAGATATCATGCGGAGGATCTGGGTCAACGAGCCCACATAGCACCAAGTGTAAGAAATGCACGCGTAAGACAATGAACGGCAAACAAGAAAAAGAGGTACAACGTTACGGGAGGTCTCAATTGAGTCGATTATTCATGATGTCCGGAAGGCCCGTGGCGATCTTGTCAAGTGGAGTAATAGGGGGAATGGTCAAGGTAGGTTGGGTCTTCAAAATACCTTGCTCGCCGACCGCCGTTTTTGAGCGCTTGTTCTGTCTCTGCGCATGCGTTTCTGTCGCCATAGTAGTAGGAATATAGTTCGCAACAAAAAGGTGGTGGTCGAGAATCGTTGGCCTGCGAAGCGCCGACTCTGGGGCCCTGGTCACCCAACCCCCGCACCGCTCTTGTTTTCGCTTTCCCGCTTATCTGTCTACGTTTCTTCTGTCCGATTCGATCTTGTGTTCATATAGGACTTTAAATATAAATGCCTCTGGTCACCTTGTCAATCGACATGGGTTTGTTTTCGACTCACAATTTAAATAAGAGCCTAGTAATCGGGATGCAACAACACTGTTCAACACATACTAAATAGACACGTTAAGCTAGGGTCTATTTGGCCTATATGAAAATGGCGCTAGGACCTGTCAAAAATGGCTCCACGCGGCTCCACAGACTGGTTTTCCTATGACGAAAGTGGCTGCACCACGATCCGAAAATGGCACATGTTGGAGCCGATTTGTCTCTAGCTTAACGTGTCTAATAATACTGCCGAGAATTGTCCGGACATGTGACACAGGCGCCAGTTGCTGGTGTCGACCTTTTTTGCGTTCTTGCAACAACGCATGCGTATACAGACAATTTCTTCGTGCATACGAGCTGAGAGACACCGTATGGTGTATATATGCCACTAAATGTGAGATCTAGTAAGCCTTTTGCGAATAATTGAGGCATACATTTGGCCCATCTGGCGTGCATATTTAAGAGCATAATTCAAGAACTGGTCATATAAGCTATGAACTCACGTTGTTTGTAAGCTCGCTTGGCTCTACTGAACCTTTTGTGCGGCTATTTAAGACGTACAAAATTGATATACCCTAGATAAGATGCTAAATTTTTTTCACCGTCCGACGGTCACCCAGCCGTGACTGCCGAAATCATGTTTTATTTGGGCTATGTAAGCGGAGGGTAACTGGAAGCTTAATGGATGTATACTGAGGACTATTCGACGATTTTATCAATTCATGGCAATTTGTTTTTAGGGTTTAGCACTGCGTACGTGGTGGTAGTACTTGGACTACGAGATATGTTTAAGATCTGCATGCAAAAAAGTAAGGCCTAAGTAAGTCCAATATAGCCCCCTATGACTTACATGAGCCTAAATGGGTTACAAAAATTCGTATTATGATTGTTACGCATCTCAGATGACCAGTTCTTGACTTATGCTCTTATATATGCACGCCAGATGGGCCAAATGTATGCCTCAATTATTCGCAAAAGGCTTACTAGATCTCACATTTAGTGGCATATATACACCATACGGTGTCTCTCAGCTCGTATGCACGAAGAAATTGTCTGTATACGCATGCGTTGTTGCAAGAACGCAAAAAAGGTCGACACCAGCAACTGGCGCCTGTGTCACGTGTCCGGATAATTCTCGTAGGGCTCGGTGTCAAACAGTTTTCCTGTTTCTAACCCAAAAGCCACGTTGTAAGAAACACTTGGTCACGGTTTCAAACGGTTTACATCAATTCATGACTAAGCTAATTGCAAACTCACACATTTAGTATGCCGACGTCTGGACGTTAACTTTCTGACGCTTCCGTGGGGGTTGGTTCTTGGTAGGTGACGCATCCGATACATGTGAAGGTTGAATGTTGTGATTGGAAAAACCGGAGAGCAAATTAATCAACTGGGTCGATCCTAGAAACACTCCAGCGTTGAGCTCAACCTCGAAGTGTTATCTGTTGGCTTTCCAACGCAACCGACACTTCGTCGCTTTGGCTGTACAAGGATCTTCCCAATACCAATATATCTTCCTAATAGGCATCAGCCTCGAGCGTGCTCGCTTGGCCGGTATCGATCAGATTGGTAGACAAGTTGGTGGGCATGTTACTGAGCGTGATTTGCGGAAGGTCTGCAAAGCGAACAGTTGGGCGTAAGACCTTAGAAAACCACATTGCATATTAGCTTGACTGTGTCGCTAAGGTTAAGAACAAGTTCACTTACTTGAAAATATTCGTTCTCCTCGCATTTATAGTGTAGGCGGATTGTTGCTATATCAATCAAGGTTGAAGACTACCGCAGTGCTCAATCAGAAGAATTTTGTGGTGAGCGTCGATATAGTTCGCTCATCAGCCATAGAGTTTGGAACAATACTCCCAAGCATCAAGCCCAAGTATTCCAGAAGATCAGCAGGGATTGAACGCAGCGACTGCCAATACATAATTCCACGTTCTAAATGATATACTTACAGGATTAAATGCCTCGATTGCAGCATGAGTCAAATCTTGCACCCACTTGCACAAAGCTGGTTTTCTCCGTCATCCCCATCTATGTATTTCAAGAATGTACGTACAATGGGCTCTAACGACCCCCCGCTACCCCGGAACCGAATCAACCGACCATCAGTGCGAGAGCCAAAGATCAGACTGAGTTTCTAGCTCTGTGGCACCATGATGTGCTGTTTTTTAGGAGCGGGGCCATATCAGGGTCAGCTATACCAAAAAGAGCCCAAATGCGATACTCAAATTTGCGGTCGGTACCGGCGCTCCACTGCCAAAACACAATGACGCCATGCTCCGCACTACCTGTCGGATTTTTGACAATGCACGCAGGGACTAAACGGTATCCATGACCTCAAAAGGGGCCCACCCACGTGCCCCCAAAAACTAGGACATCGGGGGTTTACCGAGTAGTTTAATGCATTCTGTGGCGAGCCATGGTGTTCATAATCATGGGGCTCCAAAGTAAATCCTAGGATGGGATATATGCGCGGATGATCAGCTAAAGAGGCCGGCAAACCCTCGCAGAGCACGAAGTAGCTCAAGGAGTCGAGGATAAACTGGTGTCATCAAATTCGTATTGACTGAGAGTACAGGTTTCGAATGTGGCACGGGGAAGACTGAGTGTGGTGGCGAAATTTAAGAGACGAATTCTATTTTCTTGGGTATTATATACAGAGCTGACTAAGTGCCTCGCGGCACGTGGAGCTTTCCAGCAAACCAGTTTGAAACAGTGAGTAAGTGTTACAAACACGTGTTTATAAGTGCATGTGTCAAATCGGTTTACAGTTTTGGGTTTGTCACCGAGCCCTAAATTCTCGGCAGTGTTAGTACCAGAGTTTACG
Organism: Ceratobasidium sp. AG-Ba; assembly: GCA_016906575.1. Lineage (NCBI taxonomy): Eukaryota > Fungi > Basidiomycota > Agaricomycetes > Cantharellales > Ceratobasidiaceae > Ceratobasidium > Ceratobasidium sp. AG-Ba. The sequence continues at coordinate 1,927,367 of CP059639.1, forward strand.
TACACTTACGGACAAAATAAATGAACCACCACCGGAGATCACTCAACATTTTCCCGGCCGGTCCCGGCATACGGTCCCGGCAAAATTGGCCGGAACAGTGGCAGGACCTGACCATAACTACGCCAGGACCGAGTTCCGTGACTGGCCGACAGACTAATCGGGATTCCGGCCGGGTTCCGCTAGGTTCCCGGACAGCTCCACTCCAGTCCTGGTACTATTACGCATGGTCCCGCTCAGGTTGTGTGATAGAGCAAATGTATTTCTATACTAGGAACATGGATCTACAATTTAACAATCGAAGCAACCCCTGGAGCATCCTTCCAGGGCGTTGACAAGCATAAGTGACCGCCTATTCATTCTGTAGATAAAGCGAAGTTGTTAGTTGGGGGGCGTGAAGAGGTGTCGCGACTGGCTACGTACACCTGACTGCTACCGCCATGCCTCCAGTCAACAACCCCCCGTCAAAGACGAAGCATGTTGCCCCTGATGATATGCAAACACCGACGCGCCCTTCCAAGCAGTACGGCAAAGCGCCCACTGGACGTTCGGGGGCGTCGAACAGCAGTGTTCTGATGAGTGGTGGTGAGAGAAGTGAGTAGGAACTCGGGCGTCAGCATTTAAACGTGAGAGTTAACTTGATTCAACTCGCCTGGTCAGATTCCACTGCGAGTAGACCATTCCGCCACTTGATGAACCCCACTCGCCAACCCACCAAAGAAACCCCAACGCGCAAGTCCTCGAATGCTCCAAAGTCGCATCCTATCGGTGAGTCAAAGTTCATCCCTCGGTCGAGCACGGCTTATATGCGCTGATCCACACTAGCGGATGTCTCGTCCGAGACAACCTCTCGTAACGCCAGTACACCAATCGAGGACCAGTTGAAGCGAATGAACAGAGATGAACATGAGTATTAATACTGTACGGTCTATTAGCACACTCACCTGTTATCGACAGTAAATGCGCTTCTCCGCGAAATCGAGAAAGCTCAAAAACAACAGGACGAGGATTCTGGCACCCCGTCACCAGTTAAAATCAATAAGCGTGAGTCAAGTTCCAAGTCTGTTTCTATTTGTGCTTACGTTCTTGCTGTTAGAGGCCGGTTTGAATAGCTCGAACAAACATCGTCGCCTTGAATCGGACGAAGATAGCTCGCCCAAGTCATCGGGCAAATCCACACATTGCACCAAAATTGCCAAGGCACAACAAGACACGATCAGTAGGTACCAAGAAATGTTTTATCTATTTGTCTACTCACCAGTTAATTCAAGGTGTTGTTCGTCAAGCTCGCCTAGGTGACGATAGCGATGTCGACATGAATAGCGGGTCTGGCGAAGGTGAAATGGAAGAGCCGGACGAGGGAGACAAACAGGGAGAGGAAGGTGAAATGGAAGAGATGAACGAAGGAAAGGGGTGGGGAGAGGATGGGATAATAGAGGAACAGAATGGCTTAGTGGATTCAGGTGACGGGAGAGCCCGAGCACGCGCCAGTGTAAATCATAAATATGAGTGTATGCATAGGTCGTATAGCCGAAAACTCACGTGGCCGATCCGTAGTCCAAGGGGCCCATAGACCCGAGTCGAAAACGGAGAAACACATCTTACAACTGGAGGATGATGTTAAAGATATGCGCAAGATGCTTGGCGATGTGCATGGCTTACTTTTTGAAGACCATCACCTCAAGTCTGGTAGCATCAACCGTAGTCATCCGACAACCCCAGCTAAATCGAGGGACTCAGCCCGGACTTCTGTTGAATGGGAAGCTGCTAGTCATGGCGATGCTCTAGGTGACAAGGAGATGGAGGAAATTTTGCACATGCCCAAGATGAAGAGGGGAAAGGGCGAGGTCGAGGGAAAGGGGGGTAGGTGTGATGCCGCATTATCGGTGAGATGATAAATGCATAATATATTTGTTGACTTACGGTTCAATAGTCATATACCTGAGAAACACTGCTTCGTCTGATGGGGGCCAAGTCCTGCTCGAATCTCAAGGATCCGCTGCCGCCTCAAGACGGTCAACCCGTGTTCTGGGAGAAGGCCGGGAAAAGAAAATATCTTTGTCCAGTATGGGGTGCAACAATCGGGATCAATTTTGCGGCCGAGAATGGCTGGTGCAAAATGTTTATCACCAAATGCAAGAAAACGGCACATATGGGATCGAACAAGGCGTACCTGAGCACAATCACCAGCCAGGAGTTCCTCGAGTCCATGGTTAAAGGTGTATTCTCAACCATTTCTCAGTTATGGAGGTCGCACGCCAGGGGCACCGGTGAGGAAGACGAGCATTGGAGGAAGTATGCCAAGCGGCACCGATATCATTGCAACATGGTAAGCGTTATGATCCAAGTATGGTGCGGGACTTACATGAGTATAGTTGGCTGAAAAAAAAGACAAGGGTCGCCAGAACACCCCACTAGCCGACAAGAAGTACAATTGGGCCATTGTACCAGAGTGTCAATCCGTACAGCACTCAGACGCAGAAGACAACTCACGCTACATAGTTGAGGAGCCAATCTGGTGCTCAGAACTTGTAAGTAGTTGTATAGAATTATTGAAACTACTGACCAATGCACATGTAGGCCAATAAGTTCTTGGATATCCTCCGGGTTCAAGGTTCGGCCAAGGCTGGGACCAGCGCCTCGCCAAATACAAAACCAAATCGAGTCTATGTCCGTGTAGACTCAGCTGTGCTGGACCCTGGAAATGGACTTACCATAGGAGAGTGGGCAATTGACCTGGCCTGGAAGAAGGCCTTCCCAAACAACTATGAGGCTGCAAGCTTGTTCATAGTCAAGGAAGACCCGCCAAAACTCGACAAAGTTGTTGGAGAACAAGCGCCAAAAGGTTAGCAACACCTTTGTGCGCGGTTTCCTATTGTTTGTATGCTCCTTTATGCGTTCCTCTTATTGTGTCATATGTGTATTTAGACAGTCAATTCTGTAGCGAATACATTGCCTCTGACTAGTCTTCCAACAAAAGTTGCTGCTCGTCTGGGCCGATCCTTGAAGCAGCGTGAATATCTTGACGTACGCCCTTCAACCAAGAATCCTCTCCCAGAGAGAGTCGATCTTTTGCTGCTGGCAAGAGTTGCTCACCTCATATAATGTATAGACCCAAATCTTGAGAAACCAGCTATGCCGGTGCGAGACGACCATTACACCTCCCCTCATCGACCAGACCCCTCCCTACATGTCCCGCATACAAACAACCCAGGTATTGTACCCAAACCAACCTTGGGTGCTCCAATTGCAAACGACATGCCGCCTCCGCCTCCACTCTCGACCAACTCTGTAGGAGTCATTTTGCCTATTTTTTAGGATAGGTGCCTATGGTAATAGACAAATGGGTTTTGTATAAGGTGTGTGGGGGTAGGATATGATAAAACTCAGAGCTAAAATGCCATCCCTGACTCAAACCAATGGACAGAAGTGTTTGATTCTGCTCCAATTGAGAGAAAGCATGAATAGCATAAAATAGGTGAATGATGACTGTTAAAATAGCCAAGAACCAGTTGAAAGGGACCACCTACCTATCACCTATTTTTTAAATCTCCACTTCCCAAAAAGGAAAATTGCAAGATTTGGTCAAGAGCAGCCCTTAGCCCTGAAAGTTCCAAAACTTCAATCGGAAGTTAATTCCAACATAAATTGAGTGAGATATCAGTGAAACAGTGTGCAAAGTCAAAAAGAATTGCGTCTTGGAACAAAAAACATAAATTTCTCCACAATTTACTTTGCAATTTCAAATCTGATCATGCTTATGTAACTTTCAGAGTTGTTCCCAACTTTCATGAATTTGAAATTGCACAGCATATGATGTCATTTATTTGACTGATTTGATCAATCTCCTTATCCAGCCATGGTAAGTTTATCCCTTGTGCGCCAAGTGGACCATATGCTACAAAATACCCCTGTGCATGATCACCAGGCTGCACACACAGGCAGGTGTGGAGGAGCCCAGTTACCCAGGGGAACATGGTTGATGGCCCAACTTGGCAGCTGTGGAGTGACTTGGTGCCTGGTGACACTTTGGTGTGACTTTTTTGCCCTCTGATGTCACAACATACATGCAGGCTCATTAAGGTAAGACTAAATCATTCACCATATTCGGAATTTATTACATTATATCTGTATTAATTGTTGGGTTCAACACTATTAGTGCATAGTAGTAAATTCATGTGGTGTTATGCACCGCACTTTGCTGGTGCATGGGTAAAACTGTCTCAAGCATAACATATAAAACATGTACATAACTCCTATAAAAATAGGCACAAACAACCCAAAAGCGACCACCTACAAATCATTTACTTTATGAATAATAATACAATAATGAGTTGAGGACACCTATTAATTGCCATCAGATCTCATGTAAAACAAGTTATTTTCACCTGTAGTGGACACCTAATAAATAGGTATTTGGAGCCACTCAGAGTGGTATGCAGCTGGACTGTATTGATGATTAGCTTTGCTTTTTCAAGTCATATTCCTGAGATATATTAGATAAAACTTTCATCATATTCATAATGCCATGCTGGCGATTAGAAGGCCAATTGCCAAAGCGAGCAAATCCCACAGCAAATTTCAGAAAGGATATTGTCTACAAGGTTAGCCTCGGCTACAAGGATTGAAGATCCCAACCGTCCTACATGTCTATCCCTGTTTCGCTTCCATGTCTTTGGATACTCGGTCTGGTCCATTTGCAACCACTTCGTAGCCCATTACCTTTGAAGGAAGGGCAAGAATGTCACTCGCTTATAACCCCTTGCACAACAACTCAAGATCCCACCCCTTGTTTTTCGAGCGACTGAACTCTACTCATGGACCCAGTCAAATATGTCACCCAGCTCAGTCTAAATCTACTGGTTTTTGGTGTACTCTCTTTAGTTATATTTGTGAGGGTCTCACAATGGAGAATCCAATCCTTACCCTTGAGTCCCAAGTCTTACCCTTTGGTGGGACACCTCTTATCTGTACCTCAGGTATTTCAGCACATAGGACTGGCTGAAATAGCTGATCAATTGAACAGTGCGTCTTATTGCAGCTTGCTATTAACGATGGCAATGATAACCAAATGTTCTTACTCAGGTGAACTTATTTTGCTCAGCTTTTTTGGTACTACAATTATTGTTACCAATTCCCAGCAAATAGCTATTGATTTGCTCGAGAAGCGCTCGGGTATTTATTCTGACTGTGTAAGTCCACCTGCTGTCGCGGAAGCTAGCTTGTGAGTGCTAGTCCCCATCAGGAGGTGCTGCTTAAGCGAAACAAAACATACAGGATGAACTGGGGGGGCACACCGGCAATTGTAGGCTACAACGAAACATGGCGCAAATATCGTCGTATGATGCATAGCTGGCTGAACAAACATGCAGTATCAGCTTTCCACCAATCCCAGCAACGCCAGGCTCGATATCTACTACAGCGTTTATTGGCTAAATGTTATGACCCGCACAACGGGCATAACAGAACAAGGGAATTGATCCCTAAATTATAGCATTTTCTCCGATGTCGAACATGCTATAAACAAGGTCACGTGACCTCGGCGCTTATCTAAGTTATGTAACTCGCTCCAGCTAAATCTCTGCTTTGTAACTTGGAGTGAGGAGCGAGTTGTCACATGACCTGGGCGCTTAACCAGCGCTTACATAACTCGCTCCTGCTAAATCTCTGCTTTGTAACTTGGAGCGAGGAGCGAGTTATCACGTGACCTCGGCGCTTAACCATATTACATAACTCGCTCCAGCTAAATCTCTGCTTTGTAACTTGGAGCAAGGAGCGAGTTATCACGTGATCTCAGCGCTCAAATCACGTGACCTAGGACTAAGCACGGCTCTATAAGATTCGGAGCCGCACAAACCCTAAGAGCGACTTACATCATTATATAAACAACATCATGTGATTGTCATGAGCCACGCACATGACTTCGCCTTTGTCAGGTGGCTTACAAGTCACCCACTTCTTTTCTTCCTCTTACTAAGGATGATTGGCGCATTAGTCATCCTTTTCTATGAGGCTAACTGAACAGAGCTATCTTTAGCACGCTCTGTCTTCTTTGGACTATTCTTAGCTATGTCTTATTTTAGACGCACCTTCTTTTAGAAACACGCACTATCTTTAGCTCATGTATTCTTGGAACTGTGTGCACAGACCATGTACCCATGAGTATAAATACTCGGTGTGCAAGCTGCTCTCAGACCAGCTTGCTCTACCTCGTCGATCTCCCCTCAAGGGTGATAACTACTAAGACATACATAAGACTTATAAGCTTAAGACTCAACCTCTAAGATACTCGGTCCTATTCACTTAGGTACTGAGTAATACATTGCAAGCGACGAGTCCTACACAGATCCCAGACGGATCGGGTGACCTTTGGAACATCCTCACGAGACGCGTAGAGGACTATAACTTCAAGACTAAGAGGCTCGACGCTGCGCATCGAGGCCTCGTCGACGCATCCACGTCCGAGGACGTATACGAACCGCCCCAGGCGACTGCCACGCATCAGGCTAAGGATCAGGCTAAGATCCGACGACGCTACCATCGTATCAAGAATAGGAGATAGACACCCTTAAGACGAGGGTTGTGACAGTGATCTCCTATCGTACGATACAACGACTGCAGAAGTCACATGATCAAAACAAACTGCGGACTGCGCCGCAGCTATGACTCATACTTAGCCACGGGTATATAAGTGTCCAAAGCAAACCTGGGGGCCCCAGTTTGCTTTATCTCGTCCACCACCGGACTCAACGTGTAAACTACCTACAAACTGAACCAATAAGACACACTAAGACAGTAAACAAACGTAGCCACTACTTAAGGATAACCAACGAGACAGCGACACAGGGTCCTGACATTATAAAGCAAACTTAACACTTAACTAGTGGCGATACTGTATCTCTCACAGATACAAGGGTCGAGTACAAGGAGATACCGACTAACCTCTGCGTTACATAAGAGAACTGTTGAAGTTATACAAGACGACGATGACTCTCGGCTTGGATTGATCGTTGTGACCCTGACTTGTCTCAGGTGTCGACCAAATGTTATCCGATCTGTTCGTCGTCACATGACTGGGTGTGTATGGACTGTGGCTGCGCAGGCGACGATGAGAAGGCCTGCAAAGTGTTCGTTGTCAGGGTCTGATTTATGCTGTGCATCACGAGGCTGTTCTGATTGATGATCTTTTGTTACTGATGTGTTGATTGCATCTGTACTGCCTTTTTGATTGTTCTGATATTACTATCTACACTACATAGCCTCTATGGACATTGCAACTTGTATATAACCTGTTGTACTTGAGCTTTGTACTGCACCGGTCTTTGCAATATACATTTCATTCTCCATTTACTTCAACAGGTTATGAGCCCCGGCTTGCTCTAACTTTACTACACCACACGTACTATTACAACGCTCTACACTAGCTTACATCTGTCATGCCTGGATCTACTAAAGGTTCCTTGTCTTCTCCCTCTGCTCCGGAGACATCTGTGTCTGTCGGAAGTACCTCGTCTGGGTACCGCATCCCGGTACTCTCAGGTACTGGAAATTGGCGTGCCTGGAAGGTCAGGATGGAAGATATGTTTGGTGAACTAGAGGTTTGGGAAGTGGTCAGCGGAGATGAAACTGAGCCCAGCGACACAAGCTCACCAGACGCAAAAGACTGGCGGAAGAAGGATAAGAAGGCACTTGGTATCATGCGACGCTGTGTCAATGATTCAATACTTCTACACATCCTTGCTTCAACATCATCCAAGCAGGCGTGGGACACGCTTGTTCAGACCTATCAGGTCACCGATCTAGTCTCCCTGGTAGACTTACGCCGAAGACTCTTTTGGGCCAAGATGGATGAAGGCACCCCCATTGGTGATCATATCCGTTATATGCGCTCTACCTATGATGCACTACGCGCTATTAACGACGACCTGTCTAACGACTTTGACTGGGCGCTTTGTCTTATCTCATCACTCCCTAGTACCTGGTCTACTTTTATTCAAACCCTCACTCCGAAGTTCAATTACTCTAAAAAGACTGAGTGGACTAAACTTGCGGAGGACATGACCAAAGCTGTTATTGCTGAGGGTCAACAACATCAACATGAGGACAAGGTGGAATCCGGGTTGTATGTGGGGAAAGCACCTGCTGGGAAGCAAGGTGGCTCTGGCTCAGGGGGAGGCAAGGAGAAAAAGAAGAAGGGAAAATGCAGGTACTGCAACAAAGAGGGTCATTGGGAAGCAGAGTGTCGGAAAAAGAAACGGGATCAGGACAAGAAGGAAACAGCTCATGTGGCTGAAACCCTGGATGACACGAGCGACAACGAACAAGGTTACGTCTACACCTTCGTTGCCCAAGGGGAAACAGTGCACAGGACCAAGACCCTGGCTTACACTAGCCACGACGAACAAGACCACGTCTACTCCTTCGTCGCCAGGGGTGCATCTGTCACCAAGTCCGATTGGATCGCCGATACAGGGGCCGAGTCGCACATCATCAGTGATCGCTCCCTATTCCACACGTATACTCCCTTGACATCTTTGGTTGGCGGGATTGGCGGTGATGCCCGCATTGCGGGCCGAGGGTCTGTCAAGGCCATCATCCGTCATGGGAAGAAGGAATCAATCCTTAACCTCACAAACTGCATGCACGTTCCCTCGTTCTCAGGCAATCTCTTGTCCATTGGCTATATCGACAGCACTGGAAAGGGATGGGCTACCTTCAAAGGCGGGAAGTGCACCCTCTATGACATGAAGGATCGGGTGATAGGAGTAGGACCTGAAATGGGACGCACGGGACAGGGTCGCCTATATCGGATGGACATGGAAGCTGTCCTACCGTCTGATGCACAGGCACACGTTGCTGTTGGCACTGAGACTGGAAGGGCTAGGAGTTGGGAGGAGTGGCATCGGGTCTATGGCCACATTGGCCAACGCTCTCTGGAGACCCTCGTGAACTCTGGTATGGTGGATGGGATGAAGGTTGACACGGACAGTCCTAAGGATTATTTTGCGAGGCATGCGTGCAGGGAATGCAGCGTGTTGCCCCATTCCCCAAGGAGTCCAAGACCGTCTACAAGGCAGTAGGAGACCTAGTTGTCACTGATGTCTGGGGACCAGCTTGAACCACATCGCTTCAAGGCAACAAGTACTATGTGTCTTTCACAGACATGTACTCCCGGTTCACATGGATTGGATTCATGAAGAGCACTAAAGAGGTCCTAGACAACTACAAAGCCTTTGAGTCCCTCCTCAAAACTCAACTGGGGAAATCACTCAAGCGGGTCCGTTCAGACAATGGCAAGGAGTATGTCAACTCCGCACTGAAATCCCATGCTGCCTCTCAGGGCACTATCTTGGAAGAAACTGCCCCACACTCCTCTGCTCAGAATGGCGTTGCTGAACGTCTGAATCTCACCCTAGTTGGTCACGCTCGTGCTGCTCTAGCTCAACACTCGCTGCCTAAATTCTTGTGGCAGGAGGCTATAGCTCATATCACATTCCTGAAGAACCGCTCCCCAACACACCCTCTGAAAGGCGTCACTCCCATTGAACTCTTTACCGGCCAGAAGCCTAACGTCCTACATCTACAGGAGTTTGGGGCTAAATGCTGGGTACTAGATCAGAGTGGGAAGTCCAGCAAACTGGAACCTAGATCCAAGAAGTACCACTTTATGGGGTTTGCAGACAACTCCCGGGCATGGCGGTACTGGAAGCCTGAAACACGGCAAATATTGAAGTCCCAGAACGTTATATTCCCTCCGCCCGCACGTCTACACTCAGGGGGAGATGATCTTGAGGCACCCCAGGATGAGCAGGAAATTTTTGAGGAACCTGCAACAGCTCCTGCTGAGGGGGAGAGTAAGGCTGAACAGCAGAAGCCTGCAGTTCCTCCAAGTGGTCGCTTCACACCACCACCAAAAAGCGCTCCTCAAGCGACGAACACGCAGCCAGGCGTTCAAACGTCGTCTCAGACGCATCCAAACCCATCCCAAGCGACGAATAAACCTCCTGCAGGTCAATCGTCGTCGCTACATGTTCCTAAAGCACCCCAGACGACGAACACTTCATCTACAGTTCAATCGTCGTCGACGCAGGTCAAAAACGAGCCAAACGCGACGAAACCACTCGACGCTGGTTCATTGTTGTCCTCAGGGAGCCCTTTAGGATTACATCCGCTACCTTGGTCAGGTCCCAATGCACCACGACTGCCTTCGCTTCTGAATATCAATCCACGTCCACTGAAACTGGACACTCGCTCCATCTCACTCCCTACAACCCCTGCTATTACTCCTCTTGGCTCACCGTCAGCCAGTCCCATTATGTCTGGTATACCACTACCACGCTCTCACAGGGCTGTACCACGACCAGACTATGCACGTCTCAATGAGCGTGGCAAGGACACAGAGGATAATGACACCGGCTACCGCTCCAAGTATGCCAAGCCCATAGGGATTGCTGTCACACGAGATGATGAGATTGAAGAAGAATGGAAGGAGTACGCTTACACTGCCATCAAGGCACATGAAGACGACGGTCATCCCAGTTATGAACAATCGTTGTCTCGGTGGGACGCTGAAGCTTGGTCACAAGCACGGGATGAAGAACTTGCCAACCTGAAACACATGGACACCTTTGAGCTTGTCGACCTGCCTCCTGGTCAAAAGCCTCTCAAGGCTGGTTGGGTAAACGTTCTTAAAAGGGATGCTGATGGAGTGGCTACACGCTATCAAGCAAGAGTCATTGTTAAAGGCTATGGACAACCTGCAGGCATTGATTTTGCTGAAATCACTGCTCACGTCTTGCGGTCTGACTGTTGGCGACTACTTGTGGCTTTAGCAGCTAAAAATGACTGGGACCTCCATCAGCTTGATGTGGTTGGCGCATTTCTCAATGGTCGACTAGAGGAAGAGGTCTACATGGAACAGATACCAGGATATGAGGATGGTACCAACCGGGTACTCCATCTACGAGGCTCTCTCTATGGGCTCAAACAGGCACCTCGGGTCTGGCTACTCACGTTCAGCAAGAAGGTCATTGATGCTGGCTATACTCAACTTGAGTCTGAGCCTTCTGTTTTTATCCGACAAGATAGTCACGGCTGTCTGGCCATACTGGCTGTCTATGTTGATGACATTGCAGTGTTTACTACCAAGGGCTACGTACAAGAAGTCAAGGCAGAGTTGATGAAACTCTTCAAGATGCGTGACATGGGAGAACTTGGACACTATCTGGGATACAGGGTTACTCGGGATAGAAAGGAGAAGACTATCACACTCACCCTAGACACTTACACCAAGAACATGGTTGAGCGTGCAGGTCTGGCTGATGCCAAACCTAATTCCCTACCCCTGCCTGCAGGCACTCAACTTGATAGATACAACGGTCCGCCTCTCAATCACACATATCAGCAAGACATTGGTTCCTTGCTATATGCTGCCCTTGCTACTCGTCCCGACACAGCCTGGTCTGTACAACACCTCTCCCAGTTCAGCTCCAACCCGGGTCCTAGACACACAGCTGGAGTCAAATCACTCTACCGCTACCTCAAGGGTACCTCTGCATATGGTATCACCTATCATGGGAAGCTAGATGATAATCAACCTGTTGGGTACAGCGACGCTGACTGGGCTCAAAACATTTTGGACCGGAAGTCTATTTCTGGTCTAGTATTTATGTTCTGCGGAGGCGCTATCTACTGGGTGTCAAAGAAGCAGCCGACTATTGCCTTGTCCTCTATGGAGGGTGAATACATGGCTCTGTCTCTGGCGATCCGTCACGCCCTCTGGCTCCGTTCCCTGTTCTGGGAACTTGGTTTTCCTATGCAGCACCCTATGTCTATCTGCACAGACAACACTGCTGCTATTGCACTGGCTAAGGACCCTCAGTACCATGGCCAATCAAAACATATTGACATCTGACACCACTTCATCCGTGAACAGATCACTCGCAAACATGTTGATGTCTCTCATGTCTCCGGTGAACAGAATCTTGCTGATTTGTTTACCAAAGCACTTCCCAAGCACCGTCACCAGTTTCTGACAAACTCTGTGATGGGTTGCATCTTGTCTTGAGGGGGAGTGTTGAAGTTATACAAGACGACGATGACTCTCGGCTTGGATTGATCGTTGTGACCCTGACTTGTCTCAGGCGTCGACCAAATGTTATCCGATCTGTTCGTCATCACATGACTGGGTGTGTATGGACTGTGGCTGCGCAGGCGACGATGAGATGGCCTGCAAAGTGTTCGTTGTCAGGGTCTGATTTATGCTGTGCATCACGAGGTTGTTGTTAAATATACGTGCCGCGGATGGTTGTGTAGGGAGGTAGTTGACTACTAGGATGACGGCGTAGTCGTGAGCCAAGATGAGCGTGTATACGTAACTTGAAGACGTAGTGATCCTAGTTAAAGGTACTACGGGAGTTGCGGTTCCAAGTATTACTATATGTGATAAGTGGACCGGTGGATCCTGGTCCTAAGGTCCTTCCGCTATACTGCTGAGGGAGACTGTACGGTGTTCCTGGGAATTGGACAGGTGACGGAGGCAGGAGTGTATCCAAAGCAAGAACCTCCTCGAGGTCTACGATGTCGTACGCGTGCTATGACCGGGCTACCTGGTTCAATGTTGGGACTTACCGGGCCTAGTGACGCGTAGAGGGATCGACTCTTGAGGGATGCCCGCTTGTGGGATAGAGTGCGAGTGTCGACGGTGTCAATACGAGGGACGGAGCTGAGCTCGACGTACGGCTTGGAGCAGAGCTCAACAAGTGTCTAGGTAGCTGTTGGAAGCTAGCAGTAGAGCGAAGTGGAGTGGTAAGATGGATTGATTACAGGGCTGCCACACGGGCCTTTATATACATGAGAGACTACGGAAAACAGGGTCCATGCACAGTTGCACAGTGACTGTGCATATAGCTGCGGACTGTGCAGCAGCAGAGTAAACTGTGCGCACAGTCGCTGCGGGCTGCGCTGCAGTAACTACGGAATGCTACGGCGCAGAGTGCGCAGACGGCTGCGGGCGCAGCATAGAACGATGCTGCGACTCGCTGCAGTGTGGACGAGTACAAATGAGACCGTAATCTATCATGTGGCTATGGGTGTCCGTGTGGCTAGATGAATAAGAGCCGGGCGGCTACGCTCTTGGTTAAGCGCCAAGTCCCTTCGGCGCAGTATTATCACAGCTGTTCTGATTGATGATCTTTTGTTACTGATGTGTTGATTGCATCTGTACTGCCTTTTTGATTGTTCTGATATTACTATCTACACTACATAGCCTCTATGGACATTGCAACTTGTATATAACCTGTTTTACTTGAGCTTTGTACTGCACCGGTCTTTGCAATATACATTTCATTCTCCATTTACTTCAACAAGAACGACCAGAAACTATGGCGCAGCAGAACTCAGGAAGAGTAACTAGATCGATGAGCCGACAATCACAGCATGTAGCAACCGAAGCAAACCCTGCCCCAACCACAGAAGACTTAGCCAACACCACACTCCCAGGCTTACCCGGAAGTATGCCACCCAACCAACCGGCTATAAACCAGCCACAACCTAGAAGGCCAATACGCGTTCCTCAACCAGCGATAAGTTCCTCTATTGCACCACCGCCACCCCCTAGGGAGGACTCCCCAGACGAAGTAGAGGAACTGACTCGGGTCATGTATGACCAAGGGGCAGACCTAACTTCACAAGAACATCCCCAATCACCCATAACATTCGGGGATTCAGCTGGAAACATTACAGACCAAACAATAGGGGGAGGAATCCTCACCCCAAGGGAACACAACCCTATACAAACAATCGCTGTAGCCCTGAGAACCGGACTGAACATTCTGAAACAAAACACTGTTCGCGAAATTGAGCAAGTGAACCAAATAGCGACAACCAACCAGAAGTTGATCCAGGATCAACAGGGGAAATTAAAGGAATTATCAGAAGAGACCGCAAAGGCCATCAATAACAGCTATGTGGCAGCAGAGAGGACAAAAGGGGTAGAAACTCATACGAGTAACATCATAGGGAAATTGGAAGGACTAGAGGCAACCATAAAGGAGCTGAACACCACCTTACAAACACAGGCATTGACAACGAAGGAAACCAATGGACACCTTGGGGGTATAGACGAAACCCTGACCGCTCTGGAACAACGGGTAACGGACCTAACCAACGCCTTGGAAAAACCACCAACAATAGAAGAAAGGACAACCAGGGAAACCCGCCAACGAGAACCCAGGGTAACGGTACCAGGATCCCCCTCTCGTTCCAGATCACCCTCTATTGACCCACAGCCATTTGTAGGACGATCCTTCCAGAGGGAATCCACAGTTCAACCAACTGTACCCTTGACCAGGAGAACGAGAGGTGAACCCGAAGGCCCCTCCTTCTTAAACCAGACTACCTCCATGGGAACGAGCGTCCCAAAGGAAGCCCGAACAAAGAAACCCAATCCATTTAATGGGAAAAAGGGAAAAGAAGCGGAAAACTTCATCATGAAGATGGAAATTTACTTTGACGATTATGAAGAAGGGATTTTTGATGACAAGAAAAAGATTACAAATGTTCTAATGAACATGCAGAGCGGGGACGCCGGAAATTGGGCACAACCCTTCCTTTGTAAACTATCGTTAAAAGAAGAACATACCATACTGCAGTCATGGGCTAACTTTAAAAAGGCATTTCTAGCAGACTTCTCGGACCCAGTCAAGAAAGAGAAAGCCATTAGGGACTTAAATAGACTAACACAGACCAAGAGTGCACAAAGCTATGTCACGCAATTCAGAACCCTTATGCAGGAAGTAGACTGGAACAATGAGGCATTAATACACAAGTTTAGGGAAGGTCTCAAACCTGAAGTAAGAAAGGAGTTGACCCGAATTACCATGCTAATGGAGGACCATCAAACAGTGACCCTGGAAGGCATATTCCAAGCAGCATGCAAGTTTGACGATATGATCTTCACAAACCAAAGGTTTAACTCGACTGGACCTGGACTAGGGTCATCAAACTGGAACCAACAGCGAGGGGGACCTTCGGGAAATAAGGGAACAAATACCTCACAAAGGAACAAACAAACAACAATTGTTCGCATCCCTAAAGAGGAAAAGGACCGCCGATGAAAGGAACAGCTTTGCATCAAGTGCGGAAAGAAAGGACACATGATGAAGGATTGCCAAGGACAATGGACATACGACAAGGGCAAGATACAAGGAAAGGCAGGCACTGAGCGGAATACCGACACACAGGATCCTGAGTCAGAATCGGAAAACTAGAAGGGTCGACTGTTCCCATGTCAGAAGACCCAGAAAAGTGTCATGACTTGACACACTTCTCATAATGAAACAATATTCTTTTGATTTAATATATTTTCCGAGAACATTTTCAAGATACACTTTCCTTATATGGGTTAAATGTGTCATGTGACTTATGGAATGTTCTAGTCTGCTGACAAAGATGTATTTCAACTTTGATGTGAAATTCCGCAGTCCGCAGCAGCTTCTATCTGATTATGTGATCTGACTCATTGTACGGTTGTGTTGTTTTTGATGTGGCTTGGACTGTGTATATAATGAGGGCGAGTTCGACGGTGTCTCACCAAGAACTCGACCTCCTCCGTCAATTCGAGTTTCTTTATATTTTACTCAATGTCTTGAGACTCGTGCCTGACAAAAAGGAGACCCCGGCCGATGTATACTACCTTAAGAAATCAAGTAATCAGTCCATAATCTATACATCAGTCGAGGGAATCATGGAGCCAGCAAAAACACTCATTGACTCAGGGTCATCATGTAACTTCATAGACCAAGACTACGTGACACACAAAAACATCCCAACCAAGGAGCTCAGTACAAAAAGATCCGTAATAGCCATCAATGGCAGAGAGATAAAGGACGCAATCGCCAAGGAAACAGAACTAAACATAGAGGTAGAAGGTAAAACCCTAAAGTGCAAACTCTACGTTATGCCTTTGGGGGATACGGAAATCATACTGGGGAAAGACTGGCTAGATGAAGCCGAACCAGTAATAGCATGGAGGAACCTAACAATAACATACAAGGATTCCATCATAGGTAAAGCATCCAGAGAAGAACCGCTGATTCCCCAGGAATTTGCAGACTTTATAGACCTTTTTCAGGAAGAAGGATTTAGGGAATTACCCCCACACAGAGAAGGATTTGATTGTGCGATCGACCTTATAGAAGGAGCCGAACTTCCAAAACCAGCAAAAACATACCCTATGACACCAGCCGAATCAGAAGCCTTAGAAAAGTACATAGAGCAAGAGCTAAAAGACGGCAAGATCCAGAAAAGCCAGTTGAGCATGGCTGCCCCATGCTTTTATGTAAACAAGGCAGACGGAGGACTCAGACTGGTAGTGGACTATAGGAAACTCAACGCCATCACTAAACCATTCCGATTCCCTATGCCAGTACAAACCGAACTCCTGGAACAACTGAAAGGGGCAAAGATCTTCACCAAGATGGACGTCAGATGGGGATTCAATAAAATTCGAATCCGCAAAGGGGATGAATGGAAGACAGCCTTCCGGTCTAAACTTGGAACTTACGAGACAAATGTCATGCCATTCGGAGTCATAAATGGTCCAGCATATTTCCAGGCCTGGATGAATGACATCTTCAAAGACCTGTTGGGAGTCACAATGGTTGTGTACATGGACGATATCCTGGTCTTCTCAAAGACTAGAGAAGAACACGTGAAACACGTAAGGGAGGTTCTTCGACGACTACGAACCAACCATTTGTTCCTCAAACCGCATAAGTGCCACTTCTTCACTACAGAAACGTCATTTATTGGTATTGTAATATCACCCGAAGGGATATCGATGGAAAAGGAAAAGGTAAAGGCGATCCTAGAATGGAAAGCTCCGACCACAGTCAAGCAGGTGCAAGCTTTCCTCGGACTAGCAGGGTTCTACCGACGATGGGTAGAAAACTTCAGCAGTAAGGCAAAGCCACTAACCAAGCTAACCAAAAAGGGAATTAAGTTCCTGTGGACAGACAAAGAAGAACAAGCCTTTTAAAGTATAAAGGAAGCCATTACTAAAGAACCAGTGCTTATTCACCCTGACCCTGAGAAACCATATATACTGGAAACCGATGCCTCAGGAGTAGCTTTAGGGGCAGTCCTCAGTCAAAAGGGGGAAGACGGGAGATTGCACCCCATTGCATATCTGTCGCAAAGCTTTACACCACCACAAAAGAACTACGACACATACAATAAAGAACTATTAGCAATAGTACAAGCATTAGAGCATTGGAGGTTGATGTTAGAGGGCACCAAGATACCGGTCACGGTGTATACCGACCATAGAAACCTTCAGTATTGGCATGAGGCCAAGGTATGGAACAGAAGGCACGCACGCTGGTACCTACTACTGGCCTCCTTCAATTACCAGATAGTGTATAGACCAGGGAAGATGTCGGAGAAACCGGACGCCCTATCAAGAAGAAGCAACCATGGGGACAGCCCCATGGAACCACAGGTCATGATCCCACCGGAAAAATTCATTGGGTTCATGGCAGATGTGAAAACAAGCTTCCTAGACGAAGTCAGAGAAGCACAGAGAGAAGATGAAGCAATAAAAGCCCTGTGGGATAGCGTGTCAAACAAGGAGCAATTACCGCCCTCGGTCAGAAAGGAGTTCCGAAGATGCAATATCAAAGAAGGTGTTCTAGAATATGACGGGAAGATCTACATACCGGATGACAGGGACTTACAAATTGAAATTCTACAAAGGTTTCACGACTCCCCAGTGGCCGGACACCAAGGGCACGCCAGAACGTTAGAACTGATATCAAGGGAATACTACTGGCCAGGACTGAAGGCACAGGTCAACAGATATGTGGACACGTGTGAGATATGCCAACGGTCCAAAGGGCACAAGCAAGCGGTACCACACAAGGCACTACCCATCCCGGAAAGACCCTGCGAGGACATTGCATATGACTTCATTGTCAAGCTACCAGAGTCAAAGGGGTATGACAGTATACTGACTGTCATTGACCGATTCTCCAGACAAGCGCATTTCATCCCTTGCCACAAATCAACAAACGCTGAACAATTAGCTGAAATCTTCATCAAAGAAGTATGGAAGTTACATGGAACCCCAAGGACAACAGTATCCGACAGAGGGCCAACTTTCAACAGCCAATTCCTACGAGCCCTGTACAAGGGACTAAAGATAGAACCTAGGTTTTCCACGGCCTTCCACCCAGAAACGGATGGGATATCGGAGAGGACAAATCAATGGGTAGAAGGGTTCCTGCGAACATTCTGCAATTACCAACAAGACGACTGGACAAAATGGTTACCAATTGCAGAGTTTTGCCACAACAATCATGTCAATGCAGCAACAGGTCAGACAGCCTTTGAAACCGTGTACGGAAGAACACCAAGATGGGACTTGCTGAAAGAAGATAGCGGAGACGACAATATTCCAGCAGCACAATCAATGAAAGAAAAGATGAAGAAAATATGGGATGAGGCGAAGGCCTCGATGGAATTCCACAGGGCCCTGGATAGACAGGGCAGGGAATTCAAGGTTGGGGACAAGGTTTGGTTGCTGCTGACAAACCTGTCAACCAGGCGACCGAGCAAGAAGCTGGATAACAGAAAGGGAGGACCCTTCACCATCACAGCGAAAATATCCTCCCACGCCTATCGCTTGGATCTGCCAAAAACCATCAGGGTCCACAACGTGTTCCATGTTAATCTGCTGTCACCCGTGACGGAAGATAAAGAATTCCAACGGAGACAAATAAAACCTCCGCCAATCATCACAGAAGAAGGGGAGGAGGAATATGAAGTTGACCACATGGTAAACTGGGAATGGCGGAATGGCAAACCCTACTACCAAATCAGATGGAAAGGGTACGACCCCATTGAGGACACAATGGAACGTGCCGACAAGTTCGCCGGGATGCCTGACGTACTGGAGGACTTACGCAAGCGCTTACCTGGCGCACCCATGCCGAATGACTCGCAAGTCAAGACAAAGTCCAACAAGCAAAGGGGGCATAGACCTATAAAACAGGAAGGGAAGACAAGGAAATAGAACATCAACATCCCGACGAACCACTCTCACTCTCATCCAAATATCCTACAGCATGGGCTTCACCAACCGACCAGAAGGCGTACCCAAGGGTACCCCGAGCCATCTGTATAACCAATACCTGACACCAATGGATAACAGGTGTGCGTCCCTGAACAACACCTGGGCCGGGGTAGTGCGACGCCCACCCCAGAAGAAGCGGGGAGGACAACCTTACATCAACAAGAGTAGCCCACAATGGGCAGAGGTCCAGTGCTACACAGTAGAGGAAGCACAAAGGTACGCGGAAAGGGTCCTACCTGGGGCTAACCTGCAGTATATCCCAAAGAAGGAGCGGAACAACCAGAACTGGGTAGGCCCAAACGAATACCTGGATCCAAAAAGGGGTCTCCTCATGTGGTGCCACAAGGGAGCGCCAAGAACAAAGAACGCGCTTATGCGCACAAAGACGTATGTAATTGACGGCCTTGTAGGGTCAACTGTCGACGCCGTCGCCAAGGCGGCAAGACATAGGAGAAGGACCAGGAGCCCTGAAGCGGCAAAGGAAGCAGAAGTAGGGGACTGGAACGTAGAGGCCAGGGCACATGCCCTGCTGGAGGAATGGAAGAGACTCCCATCTGCACCCTACCCGGGCCTTCTCGAAGCCACCACAGCAGAAGAAATGTACGTCCTCATTAGGGAAAATGTGTCAGGCACGAGTCTCAAGACATTGAGTAAAATATAAAAGAAACTCGAATTGACGAAGGAGGTCGAGTTCTTGGTGAGACACCGTCGAACTTGCCCTCATTATATACATGGTCCGAGCCACATCAAAAACAACACGACCGTACAGTGAGTCAGATCACATAATCAGATAGAAGCTGCTGCGGACTGCGGAATTTCACATCAAAGTTGAAATACATCTTTATCAGCAAACTAGAACATTCCATAAGTCACATGACACATTTAACCCATATAAGGAAAGTGTATCTTGAAAAGGTTCTCGGAAAATATAATAAACCAAGGAAATATTATTTTATTATGTGGAGTCGTGTCAAGTCATGACACTCCCCCCCTTGCTAAGTCCGAGGGGGCTTGGGCACCTGAGGATGACGCAAAGCATTTGGGTGACGCCTATGGAAATCTGCAATCATTTCTTTGGCGTTAGAGAGGTGCTCATATGGTTCCCATGTCCACTCGTTATATCCCAGCCATTTGACGTAGTACTGGATTTTGCCTCTATGCCGGCGCGAGTCCTGGACTTGTTCTACCTTGTATTCAATATCCCCTTCTGGTGTAACTTCTGGGGGTGGTTGAGGTGGATCTCGTTCATATGGGTCTTCCTTTTTTAGGGACAATAACGCTACTGGGAAGACGGGGTGAACCTTGAGAGTATGAGGTAACTCTAGCTTAAACGCGTGTTTTCCGACCTTGGCGAGTACCTTAAATGGCCTGATTCGTTTGGCTGACAGCTTGCGGGCAGGACGTTGGGACTGAATATTACGGTTATCTAACCAGACTGAGTCTCCGATCTTGATGGCTTCAGATGCGCGGTGTTTACGGTCATAGTATTCCTTCATGCGTTCTTGGGACACTGTTAATGCAGCTTTGAGCTCATCGTACCCCTTTTGTAACCATTCTGCATGGTCGTCTGCTATAAGCAATCCTTGACCTTCTTTATCGCCTACTGCAAACCTAGGATGAAAGCCATAGTTGGCAAAGAATGGGGTTTTGCCCGTCGACGCATTGGTGCCGTTATTGTATGCAAATTCGGCGAGCGGGAGTAGTCCAACCCAATCGTCTTGACGATGCGAAACGTAGTGGCGCAAGTACAGCTCAACAACTTGATTTAGGCGTTCAGTTTGTCCGTCTGTTTGTGGATGGTATGCCGTTGAAAATGATGGTTTAATGTCTAGTCTCTTATGTAACCGTTTAAGGAATTGAGACGTGAACTGAGGGCCCCGATCCGAGATAGTCTTTCTAGGTAATCCGTGAAGTTTCCACACATAGCTTAGGAATAAGTTTGCAACATCCACTCCATTGGCCTCATTGGTTGTTGGGATGAAATGAACCATTTTTGTGAGGCGGTCAACGACCGTAAGTATGGCTGTAAACCCTTCTGATTCTAGGAGTCCAGTGATTAGGTCGAAAGTAATTTCTTCCCATGGCTTGTCTGGAGCTTCTATTGGGTTTAACAGACCTGGTGGAACCTGATTGCTGTGCTTGTTTCGAATGCATGATTCACAGTTGGCCACATAATCATTGACAGATTTTTTCATGGACGCCCAGACATACTTCCTGTGAAGCAGCTCGTACGTTCTAAACTGTCCCGGGTGTCCTGCTGCAATATTGTCATGACGGCTTTCAATAACCAATTTGCGCACTGCTTTGTTGTTAGGGATCCATATTTTGCCTTTGTACCGCAATAGGCCACCATCCCATTAGTCCCAATGTTTGACCTTTTCATTTTCTTCCAACGCTTTGATGACTTTTTGAGAGTATTCATCTGCAATGTATGCGTCCTGAATGGTGCGCTCTAAGTTGTGGTCTGGGGTAATAGCTTGAATGAAAATGTTTTCTGGTAACAAAGCAGAGCTTTCACCCCCCCCCTTCAGGGCGGAGTTTTCGGAGCCTTGATAGGATATCTGCTTTCCCGTTTTTTCGACCAGGGATGTGAAATATACGGAAATTATAATGGGATAAGGTCTCTTGCCATCTGGCTACCCGGCCCCTCAGTTCAACATTTGTCTTCCAGCCTTCCAGGTTCTTATGATCAGATAGTACTATCACAGGTTTTTCTGTCCCTTCCAATAAGTGACGCCACAGCTTGAAGGCTCTGATGACTGCTAACAATTCTTTGTTATGGATGGTGTAATGTCTTTCATGTTCATTCATGGATTTGGACAGGAATCCAATAGGATGCATTTTTCCATCCGGACCAACTTGTGAAAGTACCGCTCCCGTAGCGTAATCAGAGGCGTCGCATTCTAAGAAATATTGTTTATCCGGGTCTGGTTGAATTAGCACTGGTGCCGTGCGTAGTGCCTCTTTTAATTTCAGGAAGGCCTCATTCTCCTTTTCGGTCCATTTCCAAGGTACATCCTTTTTTGTAAGACCATACAGTGGCTTTGCAATATTCCGGAATCCTTCAATAAAGTCACCGTAAAAGTTTAGGAATCCGATGAATGACTGGATATCCGTTACATTTTCTGGTGTGTCCCAGTCGACTGCCTTTGTGACCTTTGCAGGGTCTACTTTGACCACCCCTGGCGCAATGATTAAACCCAGGTAGTCGATCTTGGTTACATGGAATGTGCATTTTTCCATGGCGCAGTATAGTTTATTCTCCTTGAGCCGCTTCAGAACTTCTTTAACGTGTTCAATATGACTTTCTTCTGTTTCAGAGAATATTAAGATATCATCCATGTATACAACCACGGAGATTCCTAATAGATCTCGGAAGATTTTGTTCATGAAGTGCATGAATACAGCCGGGGCATTTGCTAACCCGAATTGCATTACCAATGGTTCGAATAGTCCGTATTTTGTTTTGAAAGCCGCTTTCCACTCATTGCCTTCCTTGATACGCACTAAATTATACCCCCACTTCAGATCTAGTTTTGTAAATATCTTGGCCTTCAGCAGGGTTATGAGGAGATCTTTGACTAAGGGAAGCGGATAGGCATTTTTTACTGTCATGTCATTCAACTTTCAATAGTCGATGCACATTCGGAGTTTCCTGTTCTTCTTGTTTACAAAGATTACAGGTGATGCCATGGGTGACTTTGACGGGCGGATGTGGCCGGCTGCCAGCTGGTTGTTGATGTTCTTCTTGAGCTCTTCATCTTCTTTAACGCTGACCGAGTAAATTGGACCATGGCGAGGTACTGCACCTGGTTTTAAATATATTGATATATCGAATGGGCGATGTGGGGGAAGTTCAGTCATTTCCCCTTCAGTAAAGACATCGGCATACATTTTGTATATATCAGGTAGCATTCTGACTGCTTTTAATTCCAAGTCAGGTGTCTTGCCCGCTAGTACTTGCGGTGCGTGGTGTAGACAATTGTCCCTACAATATTCCGAATTGAATGTAACCCATCCTTTTTTCCATTCAATGGTTGGGTTGTGACATTTTAACCAAGACATGCCTAGTACCAGATCATTATGGCCAGTATTGACTACATATGCTGAGAGAATTTCACAATGGCCAAAAATTTCGACTTCCAGTTGTACATATTTATTGACTATTCCAGAGTCAATTTCTCTACCATCGATGACTCGTAACTTTTTTGGTCGATCCATTTTGATGGTGGGGATTTTGAATTCTTTAACAATGCGCTCATGTATAAAGACCGACGTAGCGCCTGAGTCTACCATTGCCCAACCATGAAAGGGTTTAGACAGGTATGTAGTTTTCTTTTCGGGGGTTGTTTGTAGTGGGCACGCTCTGAAGTATAATTGGAGTTGGGATTCATTTCCGAGAGACATACATTCCAAATTATTACATTCATTATGCGAGACCACACTACTCAAAACTTCGCCCAAAACCGCCCCCCTGGCACGGTTCAGGCGCCTTCTTTTCCCGACTCCTCATCACTTGTATCCGGGTCTTCCACAAAGGCTTCATAGCCCGATATTTCCTGTGATGGGCACTGATTTGCCCAATGTCCTTTGCCCCCGCACTTGTTACAAATCACGGGCTTTTTTCCTTTCCCAGCATTATCCAAGTCCATCGCATCAGGATCCTTCTTTGGGGCAGGATTTGAGGCGGGTTTGGCGTCTTTCTTGAGGTCACGGAATTGTAATTTTGCCTCATTAGGATCTCCATCCCAACAAACTGTGGGTTGAATGCGCCCCCCAAGACCTGGTCCGATTTTTGTAATTTGTCCTTTTTTGGCTCTACCATCTGTGCCAATCATATAAACTCGGTCGTTGCGGCTAAACCTCTCTTGAGTCGATGTATTGCTGGAGGTAGCTGTAGTGTTTTTTGCGGCTGAGGTAGATACCTTGTTGGTGGACGTGTTCGCAGTTTTCTTTCCACCAAAGGAAATCAAGTGACGGTCTATCTCAAGGGCACGATTGGCAACTTCAGTTAGCTGGTGCGTCGTAGGATCATAATTTTGGGCAATCATGCTATTCCTGATTTCGTCTGAAAGCCCATCATAAAATTGGTCACGAAGAGCGGCATCGTTATACCCCAATCCCGCTGCGTAGAGATTGAATTGGGTAACATATTCCTGTACTGTTTTGTTTTGCTTTAGTTTCCGTAGCAAGGCACGATGGTTTTCGCTTCGGTTGACATCCCCATAACGCCGTCCAAACTCTGTCCAAAATTGTGCTAAATCTGATAGCCAAGGCACTGCTACATTGTTGACGTATCGTTGTTCTTCAAAGGCGTTTACCCACTCCGACGCTGTGCCTTCTAAGTATGAAGTTATGAAGGCAATTTTTTGCTCGTTGGTGTGAGTCGGCATATTGGTAGCAATATATCTGCTGCATGCGATTCTAAAGGATACTGCGTCTTCACGTTTTGTTCCATCAAATTTGTTGGGTGGAGCCATTTTTATCTTAGTGGTGGGCACAGCTGGAGGCTGGCCACTTGATCCACTTGTGCCTCCTGTTCCGCTGGTACCTCCTGTTCCGCTGGTACCTCCTGTTCCGCTGGTGCCTCCCGTTCCACCTGTCCCGCTTGTGCCACTCTGTGTGGCTAAAAGCTGATTAACAGACGTTTGCAGGCTATTGACCACTGCACCTGCTGCGGCAAGTTCAGTATTGAAGTGTTGTGTGTCAGCGGCTGCTTGTTGATTTACATGGGTTACAGCCGCTACTAGCCACTGAAGGATATCGTCTGTTCCAGCAGTGGAGAGGTTGATGGGAGCTGGGAAGGTGGACTGCGACATAATAGAAGAAACGGGACTGATTTATTTGCGCAGACAATAAGGAAGTACTAAGTTGTACAAATGGGATTTGATCGGATAGGATTGGTTATGATTTCTAAAAAAATTTCGACGCCCCTTGATAACAGCTTCAAAATATAAAGATTTTTCTTTTCCTTCAAATCTCAAACTTCCTTCCAATGGAACAGTTTCTTTGGCGTACTCTATCTGATAGAGGATAGGCCACTCGTTAAGCGCGATATGTTTATCTGCGCTCTTGCGTCGACGGGGTGCTCGAGTTTTCTTCTGCCGAAGAAACTGTTTGTATTTGGCCACTAGATGGTGACGTCAGAAAGGTTGGTGTAGGAAGGGAGCGAAGGAACTCGTACTCGCGAACTTGTTGTTCTAGCTGAGTAATGCGAAGGTTTAGTTGCGCGGACCACTCAAGGATTTCTTTGTTGTATGCTTTTTGTAATGCTACTTCTGCTTGGAGCTCGTCGACCTCGGATTGGTATCGGCGGGCGCAAGGGGTCCCAAAGAAAAAAATTCTTACCCGAGGTCGGTTTTTGAAAAATCGCAAACGCGCCTAACCCACCCACCCCCTCATGTATTATGTCATATGATATAAGCCAAAATGGGCACAATAATCATGTGACACCAGCGATTCACTAATTGAACGCATATTGGGAGCGGTATGGCTAACTAAAATGAAAGTAAGACAAATCTCAGCGCGCATGTGGTGGAACGCGACAGCTCTACAATACCTAAAATGAAAATAAGACAAATCTAATTACGGATGAGACGATGGACACAAACGGGAAAACAGAAAGAGACCTACCTCAGCATGCATGTTGTGGGGTGAGACAGCTGAGGATACGGTCACATGAAGGGAAATATAATGGAGAAAAAGACAGGGAAATAGTCGAAGGCAAACGCAGTCCGGTGCGGCTGCGCCGCAAGCGCATATATACAAGTTCATGGCCGGCCGGAGACCAGTGGTTACAATTAAACGGCGGGACAAGATTGGATGAGGGATCTTCACACCATTCAACAAACCACGTTATCAGCGGCTTATTGTATGTGTAAGCGAAGGTGCATACTGCCACTTTCATCCATTTTTTGTCCATTTGGTCTTCACTATCGCTTACTTTGTTGTCACCAAGCTCGGGCGTTTGAGGTATATCCCCTGTTAACTGTTCATCGTTCTTTGGAAGTTCAATTGTTCTAGCGATTTTGTAAGCAATAAACCGCGCCGCTAAACCAATTCATGCTCACTGTACTATCATTCGCAAGCTATGGACTTTGGAAATCGTAAGTTCAGAAGCTGAAACTTGAGGTATGGGGACAGTCCGTCGACGATCCCAAAGTGGGGAACCTTGCGCACCAAGCAATATGGCCCCATATTCATAAATACAATATTATTTTACCACACACTCCGACTCCAACACAAGCGGTACAGGTACTATTCTGTTTAGTTCCACCACGTCTGACCGATACCTTTATCAAATCATATTTGATTTTTTACTTGTACTTCCATATATAGGTTATATTTGTAGGTACAAAAATTCTCCGAGAACGCAGAAACTGGACTTTACCGCACCCACCCACCCATACCTCGGGTCAGCGCTTATTTTTATAGGCCCCCTTGGGCGGGCGTGGGATTCGGCTCGAGTAGCGCGATGAAGAAGGTACTGAATCAGCTGGCGCTCTAGACGATCCAGCTTAAAGAAGATGACGAGGGATGCGCGCAGTAAAGATATAGGCGTCCTTCTTTGGACAGAAGCGACATGCCGCGGAACGAGGATCAGAATTGGGGCGGTGGCAGATGATGCACTCAGGAGCCCCTGGAGGAGTTACGAATTGTTGAAGGGACGGAAGAACTTTTTGTGGTTTGACAGCCACGCGACGATGGTCGTATTCGGAGTTGTCCCTTTTATAAATTTGATATTCCCTAATGTGGGAAGACTGGAATGGGCAAGTGTCGGGATTATGGCCAAACCACTTGCAGAGAATGCACCGATCGGCTTCGGTGAAGATTTGTGCCACGATTGGAGATTGTGCTCTTGGAGCCGCCTTGTATACGCTCAGATAAGCAGTGTATCCCACACTGCAGGAGGAGAGAGGAAGTGACCTTCGTTACCCAACTACTTAAGGGCAAAGGGTAACCCCACCGCTTGTCGACGAAAGCGATTAGTGTCATGAGCCATGCACATGACTTTGTCTTTGTCAGGTGGCTTACATGCGAGCCACTGGACTAACCGCGTTTAATCAAACCGCGTAGCACATCGGTCGAGTGAAGCTGCGCGATAGTCGTTGGGTCACGGGTGAGTGAAGCCGGGTGAGAGACCACCACTAGGACGCAGTGACTACCGCGGAAGTAAATGAGGGACACAGTGGAATCACTCAACCGCGGTGACTCCTGCTAGTGAAGCATACCTGCAGTTACCGCGGTATGAGAAGAACATTTACTTAGACCTCAAAAGACAGTTTTCTTTGAAACATCTCCACCAAAGAGCTCCTTCATATGGCTGTGTTTCAGCAGGCGAGCTATTAAAACACTTCCTGCGTAATATCCAGCCACAGAATATCAAGTGGCGCCATATAGGATCGATCACTGAGCATCACCGCGGCAGGCTACGGGTCCATGGAGCTTTAATGGCAGTAGTAACATTGTATTTGCCCAATAGTATTGAATGCCATGTATACAACGTATCAAACTTGTCATCAACAAGTCATCAGTCAATCACTGACTGCTGTATAGGACAAAAGCACAAATTGATGAGGATGCTGTACAATGACCTAGCGCGGAGAATGCAAGCTGATAACACCGGTGAAATAGACACCCACATCATGGTTGTGCACCTATAGAAACCATGAGTCTACATGCATAATGCAAGCAAGGGCCAGGTTGCGACCACGGGGTTGCGGCACCATTAGACATTCACCGCATGCAACAAGACTACCGCGGGATAAACTAACACATGTTTCACGGTTGTATAACATGGCTGCTTCTCAATTTGAAGTCTCCGACGTGTTGGTATTTGCTTTTTTCAAAGGAATCAGGTATGTTGATCATGAGGATTTCTGAAATTGAATCCAAAAATTAAGATTTGAGATTCCATCCCTCAAGTCGGTAACTTCCCTGGACGGGAAACGCCCGCAACACTTCACCATTAGCTAACGCGATACTTGCAAAATATAAAGGCAAGCAGCCTATCTCACCTAACGTACAAAATTCCATGTCTCCTCCATCCATCTTCACGAGCCGAGAACGCCAGTTCTTTCTTACATACCTGCAACGATGGGTTGAGCTCAAGGGCTCATGCAAAGAGCGTGACGAGTTTGGCAAATATTTCAGTCTAAAGGATCGACTAGTCGACGAAGTGATTGACAGTTTTTTCAAACGTTTCCCGGAGCGCGATAAGGATCAGCAACCTAACGGAGCGCATATATTCAGCCAAGAGGTGCGGGACACTTTGCATTTGGTATGTGAAGACGGCTACTTGTCTCCGCGTTCCTGAAGGCTTGTCGCGGTTAAGCGCATTCGTCGTTTCTTCTACAACAACACATGGAAGACAGAGGAAGCATTCATGGTGAAGGCGTACAAGTATATGTCCTTCTACCTACTGTTCAAGCAACGCTACAACAAGGAAATACTGCAAGAGCGCGGCCCGCTACCAGAGGGGGCAAGCGCACAACAGGCAATGAGCGCGTACAACGCGGCTGTAGATAGGGTTTTAGCAAGGGTGTCTGCCTCAAACCCTGATGATGTAGACGAGCTGAAAAAACTATCCAAGAAGATGCGGCAAACCGCTGCGCTGCCATTCAAGGACCAGGATGCAGACGTTCAAACCGCGTAAGCAGTACATGCATGTTGTGAGACCTAAACGAGCACTGAGTAGTGATCAGCATTATTGAAGCTTTTCCGGCAGAACGGTTGCGACACTGAAGGACTGGGAGAAAAGAACCGGCGCACGCATATACCTCATGGCTTGTTGGTGGTCTCCGAAGGAGGGACCTTCCGCGTTCGAGTAGGTCGCGATCATACCCAGGAAGGAAAACTCTGATTTGAACTTAATTGAAATAGCTGGGTGACAAGAAACGCAAAACAATTCATGAAGACTGGAGCGCGCACAGCTGCAATGGACATATGGAAGTCTTGGGTCTGGTTGGAGTTCGGTGCGCCTTTGAGTTTAGCTAACTTCATCTCGCGGATTGATGCTGGACTAGGAGCTGAGTTGGAATGCAAAGTTGATGAATCAAGTCCAGCGGTGTGGTTTAACAACGATGGATGGCCAATGCTGCCTGACGTGAGAAAGTATCCGGTAAATATGGAGCGTCAGAAGAAAATTCTTCGTCGATGGTTCATCTGCATCTATGGTACGCTTCCTGTCTGACTGATACAGTATGAATGAATATTCAGTGCTGTGCAATTCAGCTGCCTATGGAGGAGCACCTCCTTCATATAAGCGACTTGAAGTGATGACACGGGATCAGCCAGGCGTAGCAATCGATGTGGCGCGGCTGCCGGCTGGGTTCCCGATTCTGGATGACTTGCGCGATTGGAGACGCGACAAGCTGGATGCTTGGACGATCAAGATACTGCACGGGCAAGATGGACGTCTATCAGACATGCAGATATTTCATCCGCGGGAAGTGTTCAAAAAAGGCAGCAAGGTTCCTACGATCATTCAAGAAGCGCGTAGAACGCCCGTCCCAGATGCTGTCATCATTCCGTTACCAGATGAACTGCTATTCACAGAACGCATGCGGAGGCTCTCAACTGTCCCAGATTCAGATGATGCCCACGGTCTGCCAACAATTCTGAAAGAACCAGTTTACACGCCGTACGGTCTTGGTCTATATGAAGTCTTGTGCGATGAATTTGAGGAAGGGTCCGAACTGTGGAACCTCATTCATGAGATAGCTTACATGGAGGAGGAGGCGCCGGTGCATGTACGTGAATCAGCTGAATGTCATCAGAAGCATACTGATGTGTCAGAACATCCACGACATGGGAGCTCTATGTGGCTCTTACAACCCTCATTTACTGGAGAACCGATCCGAGCAGCTGGCTGAACTAGTCTTGTCGAAGACCCTGCTGGGGTCGGCATGCTTTAACTTTACAGATCGGGAGCATGCGGCGTGGTCGATTGACTCCTTTTCGGATTGGGTCAGGGCCAAATCACCGCATATCGATAAGGTCACTGGTACGGTTTATGGGGGCCCACTTGGCGTACGACAGATTGTCCTAGCACTGGCGCGCATTGAACTTACTTTGCGGAGCATTCGCAACAAGCGCTCAAGACCCACCGAGCTTCAAACTCCCGCTGTTGCGTTAACTCTAAACGATGATCTGAAAACCTGGGACAAAGAATATCAGCAGCTGGTCAATGTGGTGAGGAACGACATATCAAAAACTAGACAACGACTTCAAGCTACACTTCCGCGGCGAGTCGCGGTAAGGGCAAGGACAGATTCCGGTATGTGTGCACATTCCAATTTGAGGTCGAACCTACACACTTGGCATCGTGCCACGGAAACAGCGGAGTCAGAGCTCGATACGATCCTTGACATCACGCAAGCAAGGCTGGAGCCGAAGCAAGTCAAAAGGAAGTGTATAAACGTGCAAAGCTGCGGCAGAAACATTGACACAAGCGCGGAATTTATCTCACTTCCGGACTCAGATGATCTCACGGGGTCCTCAGGTAATTTTACTGTGACACATTGAAACGAAATGTCACTCTGCCCAACTAGATGACGAATCCAACCAATCAAGTCGGCACAACGAACGAGCGCACCAAGCAATAGCGCGCAATCACTCATCACTTTCGGTACAGCGTTTGATGTTTTCAGTCATAAAGCTATACCATTGAACCGCTGACCTGGAAACAAAGCAGATCGGGGCTCCGAACGCTCATGAAGATGGTGCATCGAATACCAATACGTATCTCGAAATCGAACAAGAAGTACGAGAGGCTGCAGATCCCACCTTGCATCCAGTGAGTACATTATAACCTTTGGGCTAACTCTGACCAACGACCCCAGCACACATCGCTCGTTCGGAGAAAAAGTGTTCGGGCGGCTCCGCGCTCAGAGAAAGCTGAGGAGGCCATAAGAGCGCTGCCGAAAGGGCGATACCAGTGGAAGTAATGAATACGTAATAACGCAGTGCCATGTGCATACCTCCTGTTGTGGTACCAAGGAATGGGCAACGTGTATGCTGTGCTGTATGATATCAACACGTGTGGTGACTGCAGGCTGAACCTTGAGCGAATGTCGTTTCTGAATATATGTGAAGATCGCAGCTGATATTGCTCCGTAACCCTCTGCTCGATTGCTATTCACTCTGTGTATTCCTATATGTCGGCGTCACCCATTAAACCTCAAAAGAAGTCGCGCGAGGAGTATCCAGCTCAAGAGAATGCGTGGCTTAACAAGATTGTGGCGGATTACGCCATATGGTGCTCTTTGGGCGGACAAGCATACGATTTCATTGAACTGGTAGTCAAGGAGCTGTTTCGCCGGTTTCCCTACCGAGACCCTCGAGCTATTGACCATTACCCCCATACCGCGGAAGAAGACGAGGAGGTTCTGTATGGGCGGAGGCTTCGCCTGTTCTTGGAGGTATGTTGAGTATAGCTAGTAGCATCAACCGCCTTTGACAGCGCTTTCGCGATAGCGACTCCGGCATAAGCTTAACACGTTGAAAAGGTTCAAGGTACATTTCCGCAGCTACTACAAGGCTTTCACTAACAATGGCACAGTTTGGTGTGGTACCACCGCCCAGCGGTTGCATTGAACTGTACGAAACCCTCAAATCGCTACAGAACCGTCTACAGGGGGAAGTGTTTCTTCACGCGGGAACTACATCCCCATATAGCCGTGATCTGGATTTAGAAGATCGCACACAGCGATTTGCGGCGCGGATGGAACTGTGGCCAGAAATCGATTATGGTGCCTGCCGCGAGGATGAGCGCAGAAGGCACGTTTTCCGGATATGGATTCACACAGCACTGACCACGATGCTCAGGGTTTGCCGCGACATTCCAGGCGATTGCCAGGAGTGGGTCAATATCATGGCTGCAAAGACAGGTGCCGAGTTTCTGGTTATATCCAGCTGGAAGAATGATCAAGGAACGTTGATGCTATCAGGGTGAGATATATGCGATACAGTTAGACGCGCATGGGCTAATTGTTGGTAGCGCGGCGTCGGATATGTCCCGAGGTTTCTTGTCGCAGGACGCCTATTCGCAAGTGAAGCAGATGTGGGCCAATTACCAGTCATTGAATAACAGTACGTTCTTAGATTCGCGTCGAATGATCCCAGAAACTGAACAAGAGGTGCAGAGGATCTACTCGTATCATCGGCACCAATGTCACCTCCATGATGCTACGGCGCCTTTGATTACTCATACAAACCGTGGTATCCTGTGATTTCTCTGGATTCGCTCGCACTCCCGCAAATCAATGCGGATTTTCTGAATTATCTCTATGGTAAGCTCTAAGATGATCGCGTACATGCTGAGTAAAGGTTAAACGGTAGACAGATTTTCAGGCCTTGCCACGCCCTTTGCTATGGGCAGAAGCGGCCGATGCCGAGTCCATTGACGACCGTCTTGTACACCCAGATCGACTTCCAGAAGACTGGACCTACATGCCTGATCCTGATGGCTGGACGAACGCAATGCATATCGCATTCGCGCGGAAGATATACGCTGATCAACATGGTATAACGCCTGGACCAGAGCGATTTCAGTTCCTCGGCTCCAAACGGCTGCGTGACGATGTCACCCTCGTCGAAACCATTGCGGATGGATCGTCGATCCGGTACGATCTCTATTTGCGGATGTACGTTGCACGCATCCTCAAGCCCGCATATGACGATCGACAAGTCCTTCTCGAACTACGAAATATGTTACCAGTGGAGCTCGAGCAGAACCTATATACCCCTTTCCCTCCTGCAGCTCAGCAATTGATCGTGGAGGCCACTAATGACCACTCTGGTCCCCGCGGAGTCATGTTTGATCTGGATGACTATGAGGCGTGCTATCCTGTCCAAGTGCGTTAACCATTGTGTGAGTCTACCACGCGTACTAAGCCAATGTTATAGGCGAAATCACCGCTATGGACAAGCGTATTGCAAACCATCCGCGTCTTCCCTTTGGATGCAGGTCTCCCTCCAGGCGATGTCGCGTTGAATTTCTGGGGTAACAAAACTTGGCCTGCAGCGCCTTGCTTTGACCGTGAGGCAGCTCTCCACGTCCATTATCATCCTACCGGCCTCCTTCGGTGGCTCAAAGAAGACATACTGACGCATAAGCCCACTCGAACCGCGTTCGGTGGCCCATATGGGATCAAGATGCCATTTTTGGCATTAGTTCGCTTTGCCCAAGCATCGATGCGTATCAAGCAGGGAGAATTGCCACCATACGCTGATTTCAACATCGATATGCAGGATTTTGATCGAGCGGTCAACGAGGCTACTGAGTACATGCGCATACAGATCGAGCACTCTGCCGCACGGCTCATGGCATTGCGCGGTATCCAAGACACCACTGTCCCATCAATTCCGCACATGGGTCCGTATCATCAGGCACAGCCATTAAATCCTGCGCCAATCGTGGTAAGTAACAGCGCTGGACCTATATCTTTCATGCGTTCAGGAGAGCTGAAAAGGTTCGTTAGTCATTCGCGCAATGGTTTCCATCACCGGAGAACTCCGAGTCTTGCGACAAAGATGCTGGTACAAGGTCTAGACCATCTACTAGTGCCTCCGCGAGTAACCTCGCCAAGCCGTCCCTGAATCGAGTAAGGTTTGAGATCGTATTACCACGTTGCGGTGAGTCATCATTCATATTCCTGACAGAAATTACTCACCGTCTCACACAGCAGATATCCAATCCTCGAAAGGCAAACAGAAGGCAGACAACGCGCACGAATTGGATCTGGACTTGGACGAAGAACAGGACATGCTCAAAAGTCGCGCAGATCAGATCGCTCAAGACGCCGCGCTAGCAGAACAGCTGCAACGACACTTATCTAGCGATGAATTATTTGTTCCATCTGATTCTGACGAAGATATGCATGACGCGGAGTATACTCCAGCAGGTAGGTACACGGAACACGCTCGATTGTTCACCTCTGGATCTATGCTCATTTCGTGACAGGTCCTCGGCGCGGCTCAAACACCGGAAGGACCTCCAAGCGGATCAAGCGGTAAAGATGTTAGATCCCTGACGTACATTGAGTTTCCCGCGTGTACTCGTGCCTCGTGTTATCCTCATGTATGCTCAATGACATAAATTCAAGAATTCATTTTGATGGTTTGTGCTGCTGGCGACGATAGGTCTGGCGGGCACAAGCATGTCGAGCACGATCAAAGGCGATGAGGTCAGTACGTTAGCCGACCATGGCAGCCATCCTGAATAGCATATCATAGATCGAGGATCAGGACAACGACGCGGCGATTTCGGAGCTATGGTATCTGATACACCACCTCCAGCAGGACCCGCCGTTGGATCAAAGACTGTGAGCTAAATACACGTAATTTCATTCTCCTACTGATCAGAAACAGTATTCAAGCGCGCGCGCCATACATACTGGACAGCGTGGCAGACGTGATGTCACGCGCGGTGGGTGGAGGTGTCATCATACACGCGATGCACACCTCGCCTGACGATCCCACTTTTGCTCATGATATCTTGTGAGCCTATGGTTCCTGATTCAATGAGGTGCACCAGGGATGGCGCTGACTTACTAACGATGTTTAGAATCGCAAGTCGCGATATCCCTGGATATGTGGAGTTGAAAACAGGGCTGGCTGTTCGACGGGCACACCGTCACCTCTTTGCTGATAATCTTCGTAAGTACGTTCTATCCGTTCAAAGGCTGTGCAATCAAACCTTTTAGTTACCGCGGAACGACGAGCTGAGATAGGGGGACTTCCCCTTATCGAAACCAGCAACATGTTCAACCCATTCAATGAAAAGCTATCGAACACAATCTCCCCGATCTGCGAGAGGGATCCAGTCATCAAGAGCTGCCTGGACAAGCTGCTGGCGTTCGAGAAATTGTGTCCACCGCATGTAAGTCGGACAACGGTTCTACCGTGCAACTGTTTAACAGGTTCCAGGGATCCCAAGGTCTTGGGTACTTTGGCTTGCACGGGACACGGGTTACACTTCTGCCAAGCACGTTGCCGAACGAAGATCGATTCACACAGTTCCTGGGCGAGGCATTCCCCACCGCGTTTGACTCTGTTGGAGAAATCGACGAAATATCGCTAAGCCCCTATCGCCTTATGGTCGAGCTAGCCGAAATGCCTTTCCGCGACACGGTTACGAACTGTGATTTTGGGGGAGCGGGCGGCATGCGATGGTTCTTTGCTTTAGGCGTGAAACTGGACATGCACTGGCGAAAGGCGAAGAGGGCGCAGGAGGAGATCCTGCGGCAACGTGAACGCCGTCGTGCCGAGCTACAAGCACGATCCAGTGCCGAGGGGCATGCCAACGCAGCCGGAGGTGGTGGGGCCGAGCAGTTTGATGTCTCCGCGCTGAACCTGGCGGATGAGGAAGGTGGTCTTCCCCCGACGATTGATTGGGTAACTCTCCGATCCTATACTAGGAAATGTTTCCACCTGCTCGAATCCCAGCTCGATCACTCTCTCGATTTGTTGCGTAAAACGGAGCCAAGTCGCGAACGCTCCTCGCTGCCGACATTCAGTTGGAGCAGCATGCCAACTCCCCAAGCCGCTCGCTCCGCGGCGCCCATCCCGGCTATTACCATGGACCAGCTGGCGAGTGAAGCTGGGGACAAGTCGGAGAAAGGCGTGGAACCCGTGGATACAGACATGAATTCGGCATCAGAGGCAGAGGATGCAGAAGACGAAGCATCACCGGTCAAGGTGCCGTAATCGAGTCGTTTTCAGCATGCTCATTATACTGACGTTCACGGACAATAGACGCATCGCGCTAGGCCAACGGTGAAGGTAAGTACTCGCGCATATAGCCACAATATCAGCTCATGTACTCGTAGAGAGCAACCTCGAGCCCGGTGGATGATGGTGAAACCGATAGTCCGGCCGAGTTCTTCGATCGTTCGGTCGTGCCGCCGCGCAAGAAAAGTCGACCGTCTGACCATCCAACCGCAGAAGAAGTGATTCCTGTGTTATCAGTTGCGCGGGAGCCGCATTTCACGAAATGTACCTGTCCTCATGTATCCGAGACCCCAATATATTCATCATTGTTCCTTTTCCACTGCCCTTCACTTATAAGGCAGAGCAAATTACCGTCCAAGCCCAGTATACTCAACATGTCCAGATCGCTCAAGCGCCGAGTAATTGCTTTAGGTCCTGCAATACCGTCGTCTGCGGCCGCGTCAAAATTTAGCCGACCTAACATTCGGCCGGTCAAGAAAATCAAGACCGACTCCGCTGTAACGCAAAGATCAACACCAGCGGTGGTAAATCCACCGTCGCAAAGTCTGTTTACGTTCACTGCGCCTCTTGTGAAGGAGTTGGATACTATAGCGTCATCGGATACCACTTCCAACGATCTCCCTTCTAATGATCCCCCTCTTAATCGAATTGACAAAGATTTAGAAGAAGTTGTGATCAACAAGCCTGGCGCGGGAAAGGTAGGCCCGACCAGAAGCACATCGATATCGACTTATTGAGAATGGCATTAGGGACAGAACGAAAGACTCAACGATTGGCTGCTCTCTTCGGCAGATTTCTTTCTGCAATGCCTTCTTTCCAAAGAGAAAATGACTGCTCAACGCGCGTGTCAATCATGCGAAGCGGTTGGTCTTGACCTCTACCAGTGCAGATCCTGCCTCAGCAATGCGGTCAATTGCGCACTTTGTATCACGCAAAAACACTCTTCGATGCCTTTACATCGATTCAGACGATGGACAGGCACTCATTATGCAGATACTCCCACCTCCGCGTTAGGCCTTGTTCTGCACCTTGGTCATCATGGCGGTGAATGTACCATGGGCTCCAACCGCATCATGACCATCGGAAGTGAAACTGGATTCCAGAAAATAAGTGTTCGATTTTGTCGCCATCCGGGGCATGCTAGTGATGTTCGGCAACTGATGGAAAGTGGAGTTCTCCCATGCTCTGAACAACGGCCGAAATCGGGTTTCACCTTCTCAGTTCTTTGACTGTTCAAGCTCTTATCCAGTGAAGCAAAGCTTTCCGCGCAAAGGTTCTACAATGTTTTGTTATATCGTACAAATGCGCTGGCTCCTGATGAGTGTGATGATCGCTACAAGGAGTTCTTGCGGGTCAGTTGGCAATGGCAGCATCTTCAAGACATGAAGCACGCATACTGCTCCACGAGCAAAATGAGATCCCGCGGTGACCTCGCTATAAAGTGCCCTGCCTGCCCGATTCCGGGAATCAACTGCTTTCCCGATGATATTGATCAAAGCAACTCGTAAGGACCCTTCTGACTCTCATTGAGCGGTATTCACTGCTGACATGTCCCAGTTACCTATACGCCTTTCACATAGCATACGACGGTAGTTTTCAGCTTTACCGCAAGAACAAAGCATACAACGACTGGGATCTATGCTTGAGTGATGGCCGGAAATATTTTGTGGAGGAGAATGCATATCAACGCTTTCTTTCCTCTTCGCGCGGAAAGGACTACGCCATGAACGCCAGAGTAAGATGCTTCCGCGGTCTGATTGTCCTGTCTAATTCAACTGTCAGGATACTGCGTGCAACAATCACAAAGCGGCCTCCAACGAGTGGGTTCGGCTAACTGGTGTCGCTGAAACCGGCATCGGTTCCGCCATATGTGCCAGGCACTCAATGTTCCTCCCAGTAGGAACTGTAAATTTTTATCAAGGTGAAAAGTATGTCTTTTCTTCTCTACACTATCTGCTCGTACTGAAGAACACAGGTTCATGAATGGCAACTACGCGCTGGTGTCGGTCTTTAGCGACATACACAACACCGGCGTTACGGAGGTTGGACTCCATTATGACATAATGTGTCATTTTGTGAAGAAAATGTGGGAACGTTGGATCAAGATGGAAGCCCCGCTAAAGCCATTGGAGAAAGAGGATTTTCAGCGCTTCATCACATCGATCCCCAAGTTCCATCTTGCTGGTCACACACTTTCCTGTTTTGCGCGGTACTCCTTGAACTTTACCTTTGGCGTTGGCAGGATTGATGGAGAAGGATGCGAGCGGTGTTGGTCAAATATCAATCACGCTGCTGGTAGTACGCGTGAAAAAGGACCAGGGTCTCGCAAAGACTCCTTAAATCACGTCATGCATCAAGCGAACTGGTCAATAGTGGTATATATGCGTAAGTGCGGATACACACTGCACCATATATGCGCGCTGTATTGATATCAAGCGTTCTAAGCCTCATCTATTCTTAGGAAGTGGAGGCAGGCTGTTCATCAGGCATCTGAAATGCGCGATGCCTTCCTGGACCTCAGCTCAGAAATTGACCCTGGTCTGCTTGCGCAGTGGAAAAATTGTTCCACTGAGCCACGGCAAGTTGAAGGAAAATGGGTGAGCGAATTTGTTCAGCCAGAACCAGATGGTATGTGTCCGCGTATGCATGAGCAAGTCACTCAGTGATCTTCAGTCATGTCTTTGGTCACTCGAATCAAATCACTTGAGCTGGACGCTCGCGAGTGTAATGACGCCGGGTCTTCTGTGCGACTGCCTGGTTGTGCATCTTGGATTGCTCGTGCGTTTGAAATTTTGATGATACAGTTAGCTTGATCCACCGGCACCCCAACACAATCGCTGACGAATACCTAGATACCAGGTCAAGCGCTTACTGAAAAAGTACGGGGCCACGCCCACTAGCGGTCAATCTGTTGAACTCGCCACTCAACGCAAATCACTCCTGCGGTTAATTGAGTCCCACCGCCAGGAATCGGCTCAATTCATGGGATTCATTCCCGTAGCACCTAATTCGAATCACTCGACCCGCAATGATGGACATCCTGAGAAGCTTATACTGTTGCTGCCAAGTTCCTTGGTGGGTACTCAATTACAACAAATCAAGGACACCACGGTGGCAAGCACGGAGCGTGAACTCCTGCGCACAATATGCCTGAAACATTTGCAAGCTGTGAGAGCTATCACGATGCAAAGGGTACATTCCGAGCGCACCAGGGCAAAACATGCAAGAGGTCAGGCTGCCGTTACTCGCGCTGCAAGCAAGCAACAGCGACTTATAGATCAATTGGAGCACAGCCAAGAGCTGTATGAAGATGCAAGGCTTCGCCTTACGCGCTTAGGGTTCACACCTCTAGACGAGCGTACCTTTCGACCACTCACCGCAGCAGACCTTAAAAGCCTGTACCGCGATGTTGGCAAGGACCGCCCGCTGGGTGAAGGAAGGGTGATCATGCCCTGGTATTGGCGTGTCAGTCTCGCTCCCGCATCTGGTGATTCAAATGTCGCTGTACGAGGTGCTGCTGAGCTAGCGGAAGAATGTGAATCCAGTAAGTACCATTATCCGTTCACCTTATAACCTTCTGACGCCTGCGCCTAGGTATCCGCGTGGAATGGTTCAGGGCTAGGGAGCGCATGAATCGGTGGCAAGAAGAAATCCACTGGCTAGAAAGGGAAGCCGCATCAACAATCTTGTATTATCATCACCGAAAAATGACCTGGCTAAGACAAGCAAATGAAAGCACTGAAGCGTCACGGAGCTCCTACTCGTATCGGCAAGCTGCTGTCTGGGATGCACACACCACTAAATCTCTGCGCATTCTTACTCCGGTGCTTGAGGTACGACCTTTCACCTAATTCGACTGCACACCGGACCGCCTGACAACTGTTAAATATAGGCTACACAAGGCCCCGCGGAACCAATCGTCAATTGTGTTCGCGAAATGTTTTCAGTTTGTACACAGATCTAGTCTAATTCTCCACCGAACAAAAACACGACACTGTTTGAGTCACACCTGTTCTGTCATTTTTACCGGAGAGAAATTCCTATGTATATAAACATATCTAGCTAACATTCAGGTCTGTCGGATCATACCGCGCTAGAATGTAAGCTATGATCATCGCGGTTACTTGCTTGTTCAATGACCGGCATTTCCACCGCGGCGAGTAAGACTTCATGTCCAGCGCGGTACCAAAAATCTCCCCTGCCCGAGTGAACTTCACTCACCCGTAACCTACCGGGTATCGCAGCTCTTCACTGGACTGATGCGGAACGGTCTTTCCTTAAACGCGGCAGATGCTATAGGTGTACATGCTTTATAAGCCACCCACTTCTTTTTCTTCCACTTACTAAGGCTGATTGGCGCATTAGTCACCTTATCTGATGCGGCTTACTGATCCGAGCTATCTTTAGCTCACCTTAGCTTCTCACAGACTATTCTTAGTAACATCTTAACTTAGACGCACCTTCTTTTAGTAACACGTACTATCTTTAGCTCATGTATTCTTGGAACTGTACGCACAGACCATGTACCCATGAGTATAAATATACGGTGTGCAAGCTGCTCTCAGACCAGCTTGCTCTACCTCGTCGATCTCCCCTCAAGGGTGATAACTACTAAGACACACATAAGACTTATAAGACTAAGACTCAACCACTAAGACACTCGGTCCTATTCACTTAGGTACTGAGTGATACCTTGCAAGCCACGAGTCCTACACAGATCCCAGACGGATCGGGTGACCTTTGGAACATCCTCACGAGACGTGTAGAGGACTTCGACCCCAAGACTAAAAGGCTCGACGCTGCGCATCGAGGCCTTGTCGACGCATACACTTCGGACAACGTATACGAACCGCCACAGGCGGCTGCCACGCATCAGGCTAAGATCCGGCGACGCTACCGCCGCATCAAGAATAGACGATAAGCACCCTAAAGACGAGGGTCGTGACAATTAGCACACCGAAGCTTGTTCACGTGTACGATTGGCCCGAACCAATTACTCAGGAGCTGCCGAGGACAAACCCTTGAGCTAGAGATGTCGTGCAAGAATTTTGCCGGATTCCGGCGCCTGCACCCGGAATCCGAGGGGTAAGGCCCTCTACCGGCGCTCGCGCCCGCACCTGCAGCGAGAATGCCGGAATACCGGCGGAATCCCGCATTTTGCGTGATTCTCGCGGCAGCAGGATTCCTGCATATATTTCCGTCGCACCCACTGTTCCAATAAATATCTTAATTCGTGAATGAATTTCAGCTCTCGAATGAGCTAGTAAACGTCCAGAACGAACGGGTTTTGAGTGAGATACAACAGAATCGACAAAAAGCCTAAATCCCCAAAGGGGGGAGCAAAACTCAAAGTCACCACATTCAAATTCTTAGTAGCTCATAAAATGCAGGAGATTCACGGCTACACGATGAGGTATTTCGATTTTCTCAGAAAAATCT
This sequence comes from Ceratobasidium sp. AG-Ba, assembly GCA_016906575.1. Taxonomy (NCBI): domain Eukaryota; kingdom Fungi; phylum Basidiomycota; class Agaricomycetes; order Cantharellales; family Ceratobasidiaceae; genus Ceratobasidium; species Ceratobasidium sp. AG-Ba. The sequence continues at coordinate 1,968,669 of CP059639.1, forward strand.
GGTTCGCCAGATGGAGCCCATTCTTTAGCCGGAAAAAATCCCCTGAAATGCGCACATCTGCATTCAGCCATATGGAGCAGGAATTAGGTCAATCTAACGCTACGAATCGATTCAAACACCTTGAAAACCCCCAGAAACATACTTATCTATTCTACAGATACTCTGTACATACATGAACCTGATCCTGATGCTGCTGTAGCTACACTTGGGCTCAGTCTCCCCGGTTTTGAGCAGGTGAACTCCATGCATGTATGAGCACTTTCATGATATTCTACATATGTAATATAGGGTAATCTGGTGCTCTGAATCGATCTAGCTCATCCAGAAAAGCCAGAAACCTTTCTGTCGTTCTGTAGAGGGGTTTCAGACAGTTTTAGTCTTTCAGGGGTAAGTTTCCCCTCATATCTCCGCTGAAACTCACTCAATCATTCTGAGATTTAGTACCTAGCCTATTTGAGCCACTTCGCGTCTATTCCGCACAGGGGAGCGGCCATTGCACGGTCGGAATCACTAGTAGATTTTAGCCTGTCAGGGGTAAATTCCCCTGTATATCGGCCATACCTCCTCCCCCTGAGCGATTGAAGACAGGGGAGTGGTATATTCGGGCTCAGCGCATCAGCTCGCATCGAATCATGTATATATATGCTAGTTTTGGTAAATTTGAACTTCCCTCAGTGCTCTGCGCTTTCAAGGGATTATTTCTGTATGGTATTTCCCTTCAATTCCCATAAGGATAATTTTCTAACGCTACAGTTTTTATATGGTTAGAAAGCTTGAATTTTTCTCTATTTAATGATGTATAATTCATGCATTTGTGGTGGGTTTTGTGTCACCCCATTTTCCTTCGCACAGTCCTTCGCTGCGCTTTCGCCCCCTCCTCAGCGTGCGGGAATGCGCCGGTACGGCGGTGCTTATTTGCGAGAATCCGGTGGATTCTCGCCCGGAATCCGAGTGGTTTTGGCCAATACCGGCGCCGGCGCCGGCGCTCGCACGCCGGAATATGCGGGAATATGACCGGCGGAATGCCGGAATTCCGGCGTTAGGATTCTCGCGCGACATTCTTACCTTGAGCGCTTCACTGAGATATGGACTTTAGCGGGATCATGGGGACGCGATAGGGCAACAATGTGCGTGACTGCGGGGAGGATGGTAGAGTTGTGGAAGGCAACGGAGTGTGAGCTTGAGACGACGCCGACGGCGTGTGTGGCAACGAAGAGGGTGGTTTCGGCAAACAAAGGCCCTTACCAAGGATTTGACCAAGAACTCGACCTAATGTCAGGCACGAGTCTCAAGACGTTGAGTAAAATATAAAAGAAACTCAAATTGACGAAGGAGGTCGAGTTCTTGGTGAGACACCGTCGAACTCGCCCTCATTATATACACAGTCCGAGCCACATCAAAAACAACAGGACCGTACAGTGAGTCAGATCACATAATCAGATAGAAGCTGCTGCGGACTGCGGAATTTCACATCAAAGTTGAAATACATCTTCGTCAGCAAACTAGAACATTCCATAAGTCACATGACACATTTAACCCATATAAGGAAAGTGTATCTTGAAAAGGTTCTCGGAAAATATAATAAACCAAGGAAATATTATTTTATTATGTGGAGTCATGTCAAGTCATGACAAAAGGAAGCTAACATGGTAGACTTCAAGAAATGGCTCGAAGTACACCCCCCTGAGGACGCAAACCGAAGGAGTCTAGCTAACAGCATGGAAAACCTACTGTTAGCAGACAAGAGGGGGGATGATGACACGACCACAAAGGCAGACGTTGATGAGAGAAGTACGTTTGACTTCGAGGAGTGGGAAAATCAGGATGTATTGAATAGGATAGGCAAAACAATTGCAGAAGAAGAAATGCCACCCCTGGAGGAGGCCCAGGGTCCTAACATAGAAGAAATTGCCTATTCCCCCACTTAAATCACGCAATATTCCTTTGTACACTCGTATTGTAAAAACTACCTAATACAAATCACCACCTTCTCTTCGCCGAAGCGGGCCGCACATAGGGCCCAGGACGTCTGTACACCTGAGTGTAATGGACCATGCTGGACCTGCCCACACGTGGTGGCAGAGGTACAACTTCTTCGGGCATGACAATAAAGTCCTCCTTGGAAAATGGAGGATTAGTAAGACTAAGGCAAAGAGGCACATGGGGATAAACCCCAGCAAAGGAAAGGTTGCGAGCAATCTGGCGCTCAACAGCCTGATTAACCTCATGCTCTGAAGCAAATCAGCTGAGACACGGCAGGACAGAGGAGGGGGACTCACCAGATTGACCGAAAGCAACCCAAGTGCCGATGCCCGCCTCATAGTCCGCCAAAGCAAGGTCGCAGACAATGTCGCAATAGGCACAATACTCGGCCCAAGAAGCCAATGGACAAGTGCAGTCAAAGGGATTGTAATTGAGGAACGGTAAGGGCATGCTGTGGGATGATCGGGACGTAGCAGATTGTTATGGATACTAACATCTTCTATTACTAGAGTCTACCCTTGCCAACTTGTATGCGCTGCTAAATGAATATTTTCTGAATTTTATGAATTGTGAACGCGCGAATTTGTACCATTTTATGTCTCCATAAATTGTACTAAATTCTATCTTCTTTGCGCACTTTATCTCGCAATTTTAGCTTAAGAACTCGGCGAGATATTCATTAAACCAGTTCAAGCGACAGCATATATAAGGTATCACTAACATATTCCGCTTATAGCTCGACAACGGCTGACGCTATCGATGCGATCAAATACTTGATCGATAGCCACGGTTCGGGCGTATCCTCTCACCGAAGATCGGCCCGATCCCCGGACTCCTCGCCGAGTTACAGGCCGAAGATCGAACTGATCTGATTGACTGATCAGTTCTGATCTGACTCACACACTGAGTCAATGGACCCAGCTACCCTTAATTAGAAGGCTCTATGACTCACTGAGATGTTGGCTCCGTTCCATGTATATAGTTCATATTATTAATATATCAAACAACCAATAGCATACACTGATCCAGTGATGCCACCGATCTGCGCCCAGTCATTACTCTAAACCATCCTGTATGGGGATAGGGTGATCCCCATATAGCCAGAACTCTCCTTAGAGATTGGCTTGGCATGACTGTCTCTATTTGGCTCACCCAGGCTTCCCTCAGTGTATAAAGAACCCTGCTGGAGACCCTTGCAGAGCCACCTCCTCTTACTTACCCACCTGATCGGTCTTGTGTGCTATTTGGTTTGTATTTCTCTTATCTCTTATCTCTTGTGTGATCAATCTGTATCTAATAAGTGGGAACTCAAGTACCTGATTAGATACATCTGTGTGATATTGTCTGAATATATACATTTGTGCTTAACATAGCGTGTAACTAAGTACCTGCCAGTTGTGGGAATTAAGTACCTATTTGGTGTGAGGAAATATACGCTTTAGGCGCATCCCATCCATCCATATTAAGCTATTGCTTAAGTATAGATTAAGTTTAGTAAGAGTATAGTCCAAGCGACTAGGGCTGAACTATAATAAGTATATCTAAGGGAACCTGACCGTTGCAGTCTTGCTCTTTGTATATTATATTAAGTCAGTTTACACTGTGAAAGGTTAAGACTATCTGAGTGTTACTTGATAATCTCTGAGATCTTATATTAGCCTTCTTATCGAATCTAAGAAGTATTGTTTACTATTGGAGTACTAACCAACTACATTGCTTAAGCTCCAGATATCCAACTGTACTCCAACCTGAAATACAGATCAATCATATACATATATAAAAGATCAGACATCTTGATCCTCGAAAACAAACAACAAAGGGACCACGTGACAAGGGAAACCACGTGGTCGTCCTATCACAACAAACAACAAAGAGAAGTCACGTGACTAGGTAGAAACCGTGTGACTAGGCGCTATCTCGTAATACCGGAGGGGTTGGAGAGGGGGCACCGACCGGAGTGAAGGAGCGGAAGCCCCGAGCGTCAGCGAGGATCAGGCTGACGCAATGGAACGCAGGAAGGGCACCCCTCGGAGATGCGTCACCACGGAAATGCTTAAATCACACAAGACGAGGCAACAAAAAACAATTATATTACTAGAGACCCTCTAACACATCCCGTCCCTTGGCTCGACTGGTGAAAGGCCGACTATACGGTTTTGTGACCTTTCGGGACTTCTTGGACTTCCGGGACTCCTGAGCAGCCGCCTTGGCGGCAACAAGGCGCCGACTGCGCCAAGGGGCCTCGCCCTCGGGGTACTCCGCCATGAAATTCCGAAGGCGCAAGAGACCTCGACGGTCTTGGGGATCAGGAAGAGGTGAGGGGGAACGACCCTCCTCGAAATACTCGGCCAGAGCGAGCAGTTGCTCCTCCTGATTGAGTTCGTCCTCGTCTAAGTTGTAGGACCGTTAACAGCACGACACAACAAAGAAAGGGGAAGCTACTTACCCAGGACACCATAATGTTCCCAGTAACCGACACCCGACTCATAGTCAGTGAGGGCACAATCCAAGACGAGGTTATAGTAGTTGCAATACTCGATGGAGGAGGGGTGAGTGCAGGAGCAGTCAAGGGGTTCGTAGTTAAGGGTGACAACATGCATGTTGTTTAGATTGCAAGCCTCGTGTCAAGCCCGTTATAAACCCAAGGCAGAGGAGAAACACATACAAGCAAAACAACAAGCAGATCACATGACTCGCCACAATCATGTGGGACCAAGTAGAGAACGGAAAACAATACCAGTCACATGACCAACATCAGGAAAATATGGATTTATTATAAATCAGGGTTTATTGGATTATATGTAATTTACATAAATTTCATAAACTCAAGTTTATACACCTCCAATTCTCCCAGGAAGCCTATTGGAGGAAAGTTGCAGGAATTTCAAATTCATAAATCTCATAAACTGGGGTTTATCCACGTAAATTGCCATAAATCAAGGCCCCCCCTTGGTAAATTCATGTCAATTTATGTCAATAAAAAGGGGGGGTGAGAAATTCCCACAACTGATTTATTTACGTAAATTTACAGCTATAAACTGCAATAATTCTGGTGGGTTTTCTCTGATGAACTGGAGTCACATGATCACCGGGCTGAGAGCGGGTGCATGCGGAGGCATCACGTGATCCACAAATTCAAAACAAACAACAAAGTCAGGTCACGTGACCCACTATAGTCACATGACTAGCTGCTATCTTGTTATACCGGAGGGGTCGGAGAGGGGGCACCGACCGGAGTGAAGGAGCGGAGGCCCCGAGCGTAGCGAGGATCAGGCCGACGCGATGGAACGTAGGAAGGGCACCCCTTGGAGATGCGTCATCACGTGACCGGGCGACGAGTATGTCGAGTATATCAAGAGAAGGGGGGAAGGCGCAAATGCCAAACCCATGCCACCCATCCGCTCTACCCACACCCAACAGACCAACAATGCCCTACCTCGGACAATTCAGCGGAGCAGCCCGAGTCTGGGAAGCGCGAAGAGAGCCATCAGCAAAAGCAGTTTTTGACAGAAAAGTGCTTATAAGTGCTTTTGGCTTTGGACATTTCTCTAAAAGTGATTCACAGATATCGGATATCTTAGAAGTCCTTTGAAGTCCTTTGATGTGTCCAACACTTGATTCAAAGTGCTTACAAGCATCCTTCAAGTGCTTTTAAGTGCTTTCCAGCATTTCTGAAGCACTTTAAAGCACTTTTAATGACCAGCATATGGACTTTAAAGTGCTTCTCAGAAAGGTCAGATTCTTCCTCAGAGCATTGAAGTATATCATGTAATTAGGCCTTCTCAAGATACGGCTAGAACACATCAACATACCAAGAAACATAGATGGGGTGCTGGTTTAAACTATTTGCTAACATCAGCAGGTGGATGTCATGGTGGTTTAATTTTGGACCCTGTGAGTGTTGTCAGAACAGTGTGTTTGTGGCTGGCACTGCATATATATAGCAGTCGTCACGCATATATGGTAGTTTTTGCGCATATAGGGAGTCGAATCGCGCATACATAGATCACCATCGCGCATATATGAACTAGGACCGTGCAATTACGCTGGCAATAGCGCGTATACATGAAATTTGGTCGTATCGTGTTGAAGAAAGCGAATGCATTCAATTAAGTTAAGTACGTAGACAAAAACAGAAATCACTGATATGTATTCCATCCAATCAGACTACCGCCGACCTACGGCTGGTCAACGGACGACCTGTCACGGTAAGATCTGTGGCGTGTGGCTAAGTTAGCGAGGGGCGCTGTGGTCGTACGATTAAACAGTGCGATTGTCACGAGCCAGGAGGCGTCGTTGACATTTAATACAATTAATAACATTTTCTCCGATATAATATTCTATAGTTTACGTGTCATGTGACTCATGGAACATTCTAGAATCTTTGTAATACGCTGACGCGTTCTCATTTGATATCGAATGACCAATTGTAGTTTGCGTACATGTATTCTCAGCTGTGTTCTGAACAATATATATACAGGGTCAAGTTCGAAGGGTACGACCCAAGAACTTGACCTCCTGTCGTCGAGTTCAATTCTTTCAACTTGCGGTTTCCTAAGTCAGGTTCTGACACTAGGTCAAGTTCTTTAAGAACTGCAGGTAACCGGCTTGTCGTCGCCAACCACCCCCAGTTCATTGCCCATACGCCGCGTGCGTGTCTCAAGCTAACAAACCAATTGCCTTCCAAAAATCCTACTCCACCCATCCACAGATACGTTTGTCGTTGCCCTATCGCGTCCCCGCATACCGAACCTCATTTGAGCGCTTCCTGAGCCTGGGCCGTGGCAGCTCGTGAGAATTAGGCTCCTGCACACGTGAACAAGCTTCGGCTAACTAATCTCGTTCTTCGACACGAGGTGGGGTCACCCTGTGCCCTTAAGTAGTAGGGTAACGGAGGTCTTATTCCTTTCCATTCAGCGACGTGGGATACGTTGCAATTCCTCTATTCTTGCGTTTACAAGGCGGCTACAAGAGCACCCAATCCTTTTCCAGCCAGTAAGTCCTCCGGCGAGGGGCATAGCATTATATTCATTCCTGTCTAGTGTCGTGGTATAACGTGTTACTCGAAACCATCCTCTACCTCTATAAACTCATCTTATACTGCAACCCAATTGCATCGATTGAACGAGAAGGCTATATCCGAGCCCTTGAACAACGCGCAGACGATATTTGGGAAGCCCAGAGGGGATTTTACAACGAACTCGTTTTCACTCGAGACCACGCACATCATAACCGCACCCCTCGCGAGACTATCGAAGTCATCGCTGATTACTATTTCGACGTTTTTCACCCAGGCATCCCAGATCGTTATTCTAGCCTATACATCCTCCATAACGACCCAGGACCCAAACGCTCCGGAGAATTACCCTTATTATATCCTGAATAAATATGTCGCAGTGGGGGTCACATATGTCTTACATACCACCCCCTCCACCCAAATCGACTACCTACGAACCCATTCCTCCCCTGCAACCACATCTGACGGGATTAACGGACTTTGGTCATGGGGCGGGTGACGAAACCTTTATGCAGAATACTCCTGTTGCACCGAATCCATCTGAATCGGATAATCCTATGATTGTATTAAATACCCTGTTAAATGAATTCCGAGCTTTCAGGGATGATATAACCCTCCGGATGAACTACGTCGAAACTCGGGTCTGCGAAAATATGTTTACCATGCGCCATTTTAACGGATTGCAAACAGACCTGCAAACTATTCTTACTCAATTGCATGGTCTACCCAGGCAGCCAACGGGCACAGACCGCCCACCACCACCACCACCTCCAGCAGGCGGCATCCCTCCTGTTGCACCGCCAGCCCAAGTACCCACGTCGACTACCCGGGTTAAATTAGCCAAGCTGGATAAGTTCGATGGAAAAAAGGACAAGTCGACCACATTCAAAGTAGCAATCACTCAATATCTTTGGTCCACTTATCCAGGCAGCTTGGATGACGATAAAATTGCCTTCATCATTTCTTATTTGGATGGAAAAGCAGCAGAATGGGTCGAACCGCACATGGAACATGATGTACTCCGGCAGGCTGTCCCGTGGCTGCATAATGTCAACTTGTTTTGGGCCGAATTTGAGAAACGCTTCGGAGAAATAGATCGCGCTACCAAGGCTCTCAAAAAATTGAAATCTCTTAAGCAAAAATCGTCGGTCCAAGACTATGTCACTGAGTTCCAATCCCTGGCTGCATATGTTAACTACGACGACTTAGCCCTACGCGATATGTTCTACGAGGGACTAAAGGACGAAATTAAAATGGCCATGCTGTCCCAAATGTTTGACGTCAAAGACAACGCCACCACAGGGCAAATGGTTGTCGACCGAGCCCTCCTCATTGACCAGCACTTGGAGCAATTTTCGGGCCGTTCGATTTTTGAAAATAAAAACTACTCATCAAATAACCGTGCTACTGCTCCCACTAACCCTACTCGCAAAAAATTATCTTCAGGCAATGCTGTCTACATGATCGGAATGGATGGTTGAGCTGTAAAGGGTAAAATCGAATCTATCGGACGAAACAATCGAGGACAAGTTGTTCCTAATGTTAAATGGGCGGGACAAAACTCCACCGTCCAAGTACCTTTCCCCGCCCTTAAAAAAGATGATCGACCCTCCACTGGCACGTTCCGCGCTCCCCCTCCACCTCCGGCACTCGCAAAAGGCAAAGGACCGGGCCCTATGGAATTGGATGGCGAAAGGAGAAGTGGCGGGATCACTTGCTTGTGTTGTCAAGGAAAGGGTCATATGGCGCGTGATTGCCCCTCTAAACCCATCTCTGGCTTCGAAGCACAGATTGAGGAAGTGAAGGAACTGGACTCGGATGATGAGTCGGTAAAAGACAACACCTGAACCTGGCAAGGGGGTCAGTTTTAGGCGAAATATTAAAAAATATGGACAATTTCTCGGCTGCGCATGTACATTCTGATATGGAAATTATGTCACTCTCCAATGAATCCCAAATGATGTTATTTTTCCGTGCGCAACCGTGTGAAAACCCCCTTGAAAAACGTTCGGCGATCCAGGGAAAACCCTTCTCTGGGTGGGCTATGCTTGATTCAGGTGCTTCCTCTATTTTTATTAGTGAAACCATAGTTTGCGATTTCCAACTATTTAAAAAGAAACTCGACAAACCAAGGCGTCTTAAAGTTATTGACGGACGCGAAATTGACTCAGGAAGAGTAGAACACTATGTTACGCTGAACCTAAAAATCTTTGACCATGAGGAGGAGGTAGATGCCTACGTAGTCAACGTTGGCAACCATGATCTCGTTCTAGGGATGGCCTGGCTTAAACGCCACAACCCAGCCATAGATTGGGATAAAAAATCGCTTGTCTTCTCTTCCCGATATTGCTCAGAAAACTGTCTGCATACTTCCCCTATTGTGAAAAGTGGCGAACCAGATCTAGAAATTGCCGCTACATCCGAACTCCCTACGAGATATTCCGAATTCTCCAAAATCTTTACAGAAGAAGAAATCTCTCCACTTCCCCCTCATCGTCCTTATGACTGCGAAATCACACTAAAACCCGACGCGGTGCCACGCCATGGCCCTATCTACAGTCTAGGACCTAAGGAAGACGAGGAACTTCACAAAATGGTTACCAAACAACTCGAGGCTGGCCTCATTCGACCCTCCAAATCCCCAATGGCTTCCCCTGTTATATTTGTTAAAAAGAAAAACGGAAGCCTGAGGATGTGCATAGACTACCGAAAGTTGAATGATATGACTGTGAAGAACGTATATCCCTTATCAAGGAGCAATGATCTTATTGAAAAACTCCGTGGTGCAAAAATATTCTCAAAGTTCGACCTCAAGTGGGGATACAATCTAGTCCGCATCAAGGAAGGTGACGAGTGGAAGACCGCGTTCAAAACCCGCTACGGTCTCTTTGAGTACCTTGTCATGCCGTTCGGACTCACCAACGCCCCCGCTACCTTCCAACATTTCATGAATGATATTTTCCGCAATATTTTAGATGTTTATGTTATTATTTACCTGGACGACATACTCATATTTTCAAAGAACGAGGAGGATCACGAAAAACACGTTAGAGAAGTGCTATCGCGTCTTCAAAAGCACCATCTATACTGCAATCTGGCCAAATGTTTCTTTAGCATTAAGGAGATCGATTACTTGGGACTCATCATGTCACCAGAAGGGATTCGAGTCGACCCAGCTAAAGTCGTTAAGGCCATTGACTGGTCGGTTCCCTCAAAAGTTGTCCAGGTTCAAGAATTTGTAGGATTTTGTAATTTTATCGGACATTTATCAAAGACTATTCGCGGATTGCCGCACCATTGTTCAACCTCACTAGAAAAAACCACCCCTGGGAATGGACGGATGAGTGTGCCCAAGCCTTTGAGCAACTCAAGGAGGCATTACGTTCGGCACCGGTCTTAATCATTCCCGACATTACAAAACAATTTTTCCTGGAATGTGACGCATCTGATTTTGCCACTGGCGCAATATTGTCGCAATTCTCGGAAGATGACCGTCTCCACCCAGTTGCGTTCCTATCCAAGGCCATGACCCCAGCCGAACGCAATTATGATATCTACCCCAAGGAACTTCTGGCGATCGTCAAAGCGCTCAAGGAATGGCGACACTTGCTGGAGGGAACCGCTCTCCCAGTCCAAATCATCACGGACCATAAAAACCTCGAGCCTTTCAAGGCTTCGAAAGATCTTAGAGGCCGCCTAGCTCGTTGGGCCGGCTTCTTATCCGAATTCAACTTCCAACTAAAGTATTGCCCTGGCAAGACAAATGGAAAAGCGGATATCTTGTCAAGGAAAGATGAACATCGGCCTTTAGGGGGGGGGTGAGAGCCGAGCTCTACTCGATCCTAACCTCTTCATCGCCGCAATCAAGCCCGATGAGGTCCTGGATGATCGCATTCGCGACGCGTATCTACAGGACGAACGACTGAATCACATCATAGAGGCTCTTCAAAAGAATGATAAGGTTAAAAACTGGTCCTGGAACGATGGACTCCTTATATTCAAAAACAAGATCTATGTCCCCAATGACGACTCCATACGCAAAGACATCCTAGCAAGTCGTCATGACAATATGGCAGCAGGACATCCAGGACAATTTAGAACGCTAGAATTGGTCAACCGGAAATATTATTGGAAATCCCTTAAAAAATCGGTAACTTCCTATGTGTCTCACTGCGAATCCTGCATCCGAAATAAACACTCCAATCAACTTCCCCCGGGTTTACTAAACCCAATCGAACTACCGTCACGACCATGGGATCATATCAACTACGATCTAATTACAGGTCTTCCAGAGTCAGAAGGGTTCGATGCGATCCTCACAGTGGTTGATCGAATGTCTCAAATGGTACACTTCATCCCCACTACCTCTTGCGCTTCCGCATCCGATGTGGCCAATCTGTTCGTAACTTATGTTTGGAAACTCCACGGCTTACCCTCCAAAACTATATCCAATCGTGGACCGCAGTTTAATTCAGCCTTCTCAAAACAACTTTATAAAAGGCTCGATATCAAACCCTCGCTCTCCACTGCTTTTAGACCACAGACAGATGTCACGCTCAACTACTAATTGCTTAGGCAGAACTTATGACTTCGACGACAGGAGGTCAAGTTCTTGGGTTGTACCCTTCGAACTTGACCCTGTTTATATATTAGCACAAACACAGCCAAGAATACACATGAGCAAACGACAATTGGCAAAACAATATCAAATGAAGACGCGTCAGCGTCTGACAAATCAACCGGAATGTTCCATGTGTCACATGACGTGTAAACTAAAGAAAATATATAAAGGAAAATATCAGAAAATAGACTAAATGTCAACGACGCCTCTTGGCTCGTGACACTACCCCCTCCTCAAGGTCTGGATGACGGAGGGCTTTCGGGTTCTCTCGATGGAACTTCCTAACCGCTCCCATGGCCGTATCAAGGTGTTCGAGAGGTTCCCATGTATTCGATTCTGGTCCGTATCCCTTCCAGTGAACGAGATATTGTACCTGATTTCGACGTTTCCTGGAGTCCAAAATTCGTTCCACTTCGTACTCTTCTTCACCATCTGGAGTTACTTCGGCAGGTGGTTGAGGCGGGTCTCTGCCAAAGGGGTCCTCTTTCTTCAGAGATACTAAAGAAGTATGGAATACGGGGTGTATGCGTAGTGTATGGGGAAGTTCAAGCTTAAACGCATGTGTCCCTTCCTTCTTAAGTACTTTGTAGGGCCCGATTTTCTTCGCAGCAAGCTTTGTAACTGGACGTTCCGTTTTGATGTTGCGAGCGTCTAACCAGACCTTATCGCCTACTTTGATATCTTCTGGCGAACGGTGTTTAAGGTCGTAATAATATTTAATTTTTTCGTTCGCAAGTGATACCGACGAATGGAGTTCTTCCATACGTAATTTGAGCTGGTCGGCCCGTTCGTCGGCATGGGGTACGGATTCATCTAATTGCGCTCCTACAGAGAATCGGGGGTGGAATCCGTAGCAAGCGTAGAAGGGAGTTTGGTTGGTCGAAGAGTTGACACTGTTATTATACGCAAACTCAGCCATAGGCAAGATTCCGACCCAGTCGTCCTGCTTGTATGCGACATAATGGCGAAGATAGATTTCGACAACTTGATTTAACCGCTCTGCTAATCCGTCGGTTTGGGGTCTAAACGCTGTGGAGAGCGAGGGTTTAATGTCAAGCCGCTTATAGAGTTGTTTTAGGAAAGCGGAGTTAAATTGTGGTCCTCGATCAGAAATAGTTTTTGACGGTAGGCCATGGAGCTTCCAGACATAAGTGACAAATAAGTTTGCAACGTCAACTGCCGTTGCTTTGGAGGTGGTGGGTATGAAGTGGACCATCCTAGACATTCTGTCCACAATGGTCAGTATAGCATCAAAACCTTCAGATTCTGGGAGGCCTGTGATCAAATCGTAATTTATATGATCCCAAGGCCGTGAGGGTAGTTCGACGGGGTTTAACAATCCTGGAGGGACTTGATTGGAATGTTTGTTACGGATGCAAGATTTGCAATTAGACACATAGGAGGTAACCGTTTTCTTGAGCGATTTCCAATAATACTTTCGGTTTACCAGTTCCAGTGTTCTGAATTGACCAGGATGCCCTGCAGCCATGTTGTCGTGTCGACTCACCAGGATATCTTTGCGGATGGAGTCGTCATTAGGAACATATATTTTGTTCTTGAACATTAGGAGTCCGTTATCCCAATGCCAATTTTTGACCTTGTCGCTTCGTTGGAGTGCTTCAATGATGGGGGTGATACGTTCATCCTGTAAATACGCATCACGGATTCGATCATCTAAGACCTCATCTGGTTCGATTGCGGCGATAAAGAGGGCGGGATCGAGTAGAGCTCGGCTCTCACCCCCCCTAAAGGTCGGTGTTCATCTTTCCTGGACAAAATGTCTGCCTTGCCATTTGTTTTGCCCGGGCGATACTTAATTGAAAGTTGAATTTGGACAAGAAACCCACCCAGCGTGCTAAGCGACCTCTTAAGTCCTTTGAAGCCTTGAAAGGCTCGAGGTTTTTGTGGTCCGTAATGATCTGGACCGGAAGAGCAGTTCCTTCTAGCAAGTGGCGCCACTCCTTGAGTGCTTTCACAATTGCTAGGAGTTCCTTATGGTAAATGTCGTAGTTGCGTTCGGCCGGAGTCATGGCTTTGGACAAGAACGCAACTGGGTGTAGACGGTCGTCTTCTGAAAACTGCAACAGAATTGCGCCCGTGGCGAAGTCAGAGGCGTCGCATTCTAAGAAGAATTGTTTGGAAATATCGGGGATAATTAATACGGGGGCTGAACGGAGTGCCTCTTTGAGCTGTTCAAAAGCCGTAGCGCATTCTTCAGTCCATTCCCAAGGATGGTTTTTTCGGGTTAGGTTAAATAAGGGTGCGGCGATGCGCGAATAATCCTTAATGAAGGTTCGATAAAAATTGCAAAATCCAACAAATTCCTGAACCTGAACAACTTTGATGGAACAGACCAGTCGATGGCTTTTACAACTTTAGCAGGGTCGACTCGAATGCCTTCTGGGGAAACAATGAGTCCCAAGTAGTCGATTTCCTTGACGCTAAAGAAACATTTAGCCAAGTTGCAGTAAAGGTGGTGCTTTTGGAGTCGCGTCAGCACCTCCCGAACATGTTTTTCGTGGTCTGCCTCATTCTTTGAAAAAACTAATATGTCATCCAGGTATATAATGACGTACACGTCCAAAATATCTCGGAAAATGTCGTTCATAAAATGTTGGAACGTGGCGGGGGCATTGGTGAGTCCGAAGGGCATCACAAGGTATTCGAAAAGGCCATAACGAGTTTTAAACGCAGTCTTCCATTCGTCGCCTTCTTTGATTCGGACTAAATTGTACCCCCATTTGAGGTCAAACTTTGAGAAAACTTTTGCGCCGCGGAGTTTTTCTATTAAATCGTTACTCCTAGGCAAAGGGTATACGTTCTTCACGGTCATATCATTCAACTTTCTGTAATCGATGCACATCCGTAGACTCCCGTTTCTTTTTCACGAATATTACTGGGGAGGCCATAGGGGATTTGGATGGGCGGATCAATCCTGCTTCAAGTTGTTTAGTCACCGTCTTGCGCAGTTCTTCGTCCTCTTTTGGTCCTAAACTGTAAATGGGGCCGTGACGTGGTACTGCGTTGGGTTTCAGGACAATTTCACAGTCGTATGGGCGATGCGGGGGGAGTGGGGATATTTCTTCCTTGGTGAAGATTTTTGAAAACTCCGAGTATATTGTAGGTAATTCGGATGTAGCAGCAATTTCTAGATCTGGTTCGCCGCTCTTAACAATCGGGGAAGCATGTAGGCAGTTCTCCGAACAATATCGGGATGAGAAAACGAGCGATTTTTTGTCCCAATCAATGGCTGGGTTGTGACGCTTGAGCCAGGCCATTCCTAGAATAAGATCGTGATTCCCCACGTTGACGATGTAGGCGTCTACCTCCTCCTCATGGTCAAAGATTTTTAGGTTAAGGGTGACGTAGTGTTTGACTCGACCCGATTCAATTTCTCTACCATCAATGACTTTAAGGAGACGGGGTTTGTCTAATTTCTTCTTAAATAGTTGAAAATCGCGAACTATATTCTCGCTAATAAAAATAGATGATGCTCCTGAGTCCAACATGGCCCATCCCGAGAATGGTTTTCCCTGGGTTGCCGAACGTTTTTCGAGGGGGTTTTCACACGGCTGCGCTCGGAAAAATAACATCATTTGAGATTCATTTGATAGTGACATAATTTCCATATCAGAGTTTACATGCGCAGCCGAGAAATTGTTCATATTTTTAAGTATTTCGCCCAAAACTGACCCCCTCGCCAGGTTTAGGCGTCGCCTTTTACCAACTCATCGTCCGAGTCCGGTTCCTTCACTTCTTCAATCCTTGCTTCAAATCCAGAGATTGGTTTCGATGGACAGTCACGGGCCATGTGGCCTTTTCCTTGACAACGCAGGCAGGTGATTTCTCCTTTACGCCTCTCGCCATCCAGTTCCATTGGTCCTGGGCCCTTTCCTTTGGCGAGAGGAGGTGGAGGTGGTGCGCGAGATGTTCCTGTCATGGGGCGATCGTCTTTTTTGAGGGCAGGGAACAGGACTTGTACTGTAGTATTTTGTCCTGCCCATTTGACATTTGGAGTGACTTGTCCTCGTGCGTTACGACCAATCGACTCGATTTTTCCTTTTACCGCGCGTCCGTCTGTGCCAATCATATAGACTGCATCGCCGGTTGACAGCTTCTCGCGACCTGTTTGGCTTGACGTTTGTCCTTTGCTTTCTGACTTGAACGACTTGTTTGCCTGTGAATTATAGGCTTCTACTCGTAGGTCAATTTCTAGTGCGCGGTCGGCAACATCTTGGAACGTGGTAGCGGCATCTTGGGGATCAAATAATTGCGCCAACATATGGGCTTTGATGCTTTCATTTAGTCCGTCATAGAACATGTCACGCAGGACCTCATCATTGTACCGCAGGTAGGTCGCGCAGGCTTGGAAATCTCGTAGGTATTCTTGAACCGACTTTGTTTGTTTGAGCGAGCGTATTATTTTACGAGCTTTTTCGGCCCGGTCGGTTTCTCCAAATTGTTTATCAAACTCGGCCCAAAAGGTTGTCCAGTTGCGCAGCCAGGCGACGTTTCCATGCATGATTTCCTGCTCTTGATATGGTTGAATCCATTCCAGAGCGGTCCCATCCAGATACGAAATAGTAAATAGTACTTTTGTTGGTCGGTTGCATTAGGGGCGCAAGCTACGAGATACGAGTTGATGGCAATTTTAAATGCCGTGGCTTTCCCCTTTTCCCCTTTGAATTTCTCAGGTTTGGCCAACTTGATCCCATTGCTGCTTGTTGTGGTGGCGGGCGCCGCTGGTGGTGGAGGGTTTGGTTGGCGCGGCGGTGGGGGAGCAGGTTGCTGTGGTTGGGGAGCCGTGGGCATATTTGGTGCGGCAATCAAGGCCTGCGTATCTCTATGGATATCATGCGAATACCTCTGAACCGTGTTCACACTGGTCTCCAACGTAGCCAATCGTGTATTAATTTGATTAATTTCCCCAAGGGGGACAATTTCGTTGCGCACCAGTGCTACCTGATCACGGATTCCCCCAACTTCAGTTTTTAATTCGTCCAAGCTGTTTTTGAATTCGGTGTGCATGCGTTGGAAGAGCCCTAGTAGCGTGTGGGCTTCTGCTGCTCGGATCGTTGCATTAGGATCCAAATTATGGATAAAAGCGGCATCCAGATGCGCGTTTGATACATGGGTTGCATGAGATACAAAAGAGGCACGGGAATCTGGGCGAGAGGGAGGTGCATATGCGTATTCTGTGTCCTGTTGCCATCCACTGATATCAGGGTTCATGTTTGAAGCTCTTCGCGTACGCCCTCGGGATACAGAAGTATTTCGGGCGTAGGGATGTCTGGGAGTACGCCTGTCCGTGGTTGCAAATGTAAATCGCTTAGACTAAGCGATGCAGACCAGGGGTCAGAGTTGGGATGAAATGTTTCAAAAAACACGTCTTGCACGTGGCCAATGACGAATGGTACTGGTAGGGATTGGTCGATGCGTTCCTCGACTTCAATGAGTTGTTCGTAAAAATAGCGATGTTGATCAGTGAGAACACTGTCAGCGGCTTGGTATAACTGAATGCGAGCGCGGAGGTTTCGATTTTGGGTCTCAATTTTGACCCAGTGGAGAGGATTAAAATAAATCAAAAACCTATAGAGGTTGATGACAAAGCGAATTACTAGGTCGACAAGGGACACTAGCAGAGGTGAATAAAAGGTTATGCCTCGCGCCGGAGGACTTACTGGCTAGATATGGGGTGCTCTTGATGCCGGGTTTCTGCGTATTTAATCACTGCCCGTTGCTCTATACCTGGCGTTGGACAGCCCCTATAATCAATCTACTGCCTTGGACGGGCGTGATATGATACGGGTTTTCTGCAAGCGGGTACTTTGCTGACTACGCGGTGTGAAGCAGTTGGTCCTGAGACCAATATATGTGGGCAATAATCCACGAACACCTTATAGACACCCGCTACTGGATAGGGCTCCGGCACTTTTGACTATTATGTGCCTACTCCCAATCTCTGTTTCACGGTAGGCTAGTACGTAAGCGATGTCTCGACTCCCGATTTTAGACAATGACCAAGTTTGGCACAAAAGCCACGAATGCGAAGGAATATGAGGGATAGCCTTAGGCTGGAAAAGGTTTGCTCGGTGGCAAGGGGTGGTGGAGTAGTGGTGACCCTTGCGACCGTAGAAGAACTTGACCTAATGTCACGCTCAACTACTAATTGCTTAGGCAGAACTTATGACTTCGACGACAGGAGGTCAAGTTCTTGGGTTGTACCCTTCGAACTTGACCCTGTTTATATATTAGCACAAACACAGCCGAGAATACACATGAGCAAACGACAATTGGCAAAACAATATCAAATGAAGACGCGTCAGCGTCTGACAAATCAACCGGAATGTTCCATGTGTCACATGACGTGTAAACTAAAGAAAATATATAAAGGAAAATATCAGAAAATAGACTAAATGTCAACGACGCCTCTTGGCTCGTGACAACGGATGGGTTAGCTGAACGATTAAACCAAGTAGTCGAGGTCTATCTCCGACACTACGTAGCATACAAGCAGGATGATTGGGTGGGGATACTACCCATGGCTGAATTCGCATATAACAACAGCGTCAATGCGTCCACCAACCAAACGCCCTTCTACGCATGTTATGGTTTCCATCCTAGGTTCTCAGTAGGCCAACAAGCTGATGAATCCGTACCTCACGCCGATGAACAAGCCGACCAGTTGAAACTACGTATGGAGGAACTTCAATCGTCAGTCACCTTGGCGAATGAAAAAATCAAGCACTACTACGATCTCAAACATCGCTCGCCTGAAGATATAAAGGTCGGAGACAAAGTATGGCTCGACGCTCGAAATATCAAAACGGAGAGACCTGTGGCCAAACTGTCGGCTAAAAAGATTGGACCATATAAAGTCTTAAAACGCGAAGGTACCCATGCGTTCAAACTGGACCTACCACATACCCTGCGTGTTCACCCTGTGTTCCATACCTCCCTGGTGTCCTTGAAGAAGGAGGATCCTTTTGGTCGCGAACCTCCACAACCTCCCGCCAAAGTCACACCTGACGGCAAAGAAGAGTACGAAGTTGAAAAAATCTTGGATTCCAGGAAACGCCGTAATCAAGTCCAATATCTGGTACACTGGAAGGTTATGGGCCAGAGTCTAACACATGGGAACCCATCGAGCATCTAGACACCGCTATGGGAGCTGTTAGGAAGTTCCATCGTGAGAATACAAGAGCCATCCGCCACCCTGACCTTGAGGAGGGGGTAGTGTCACGAGCCAGGAGGCGTCGTTGACATTTAATACAATTAATAACATTTTCTCCGATATAATATTCTATAGTTTACGTGTCATGTGACTCATGGAACATTCTAGAATCTTTGTAATACGCTGACGCGTTCTCATTTGATATCGAATGACCAATTGTAGTTTGCGTACATGTATTCTCAGCTGTGTTCTGAACAATATATATACAGGGTCAAGTTCGAAGGGTACGACCCAAGAACTTGACCTCCTGTCGTCGAGTTCAATTCTTTTAACTTGCGGTTTCCTAAGTCAGGTTCTGACAGCGATCAATACTCACCGAGATCGAGCTACCCGGCCGGGTGTCAAAAAACGAGAGCCCCGGCGTGCGTTTTACTCTAGTTAAGAGCGGTGCAAACAAAGGCGTAGTTATAGCGTCGTAAGCACGGCCACTAGCCAGAATGATATGTCGCTCATCTTTTGCGCACAAACGGCGAGTCACTCCGGTGCTTGATCACCCGCACCTGCGAAACCGCTCGTGCTGCGCGTGTACCACGGCACCAGAAGTCCGCTTGCACCACTCATGCGGCAAGCACACGGTGTGAGGTATTGGTATCAGGCGGTTAATGTCATGTTAGCAATGCGACGACGTGGAGCGGCGGTCACGCACCAGCACAGCGGTATACCGCCTGAGTGGCGAGCCACTGATGGCGGAGCGCCAGTAGCGCAAGCCGGGGCGTCGACGGGAAAGGCGGTGATGGGCGCGGTAGTCGTTTCGGCGTAGCGAGATGGGGAGCGAGCGACGTGGGCGATAGAAAGACTTCGCCCAAGGTCACAGGACGTGGTTGGTGAAAAATGAGTAAGTGGGGCCGAGCTTGGCACCCCAATAGTTGGCGTGGTCCGTGCGCCGATGGTCAGGGTCCGTGTGCAACCTGCCCGCGGTTGTTGGAGTTCGGCCGATCCAACCACGACCAAACTTCCTGTCACCCATCCCTCGCCTGTCTTAGTCCCGCCTCTTCGCCCTGGGCCCGAGTATTTACCACCGATTCGACTGCAGCAATACGCCACAGGCGGGCGACAACCGCTAGCCGACAACAAGGACGAAGCACTGCTGAACAGCGTCAACCGTACAGCACCGCCGGACCACGGCATTTGGAGCAGACCCAGGCGCAAAAAACGGCTTATGAAGAACCGGTCAGCCTCTCCGATGCCCCGCGGCCATCGCCGCTCCGCTCGGTTCGACGCGACAACTGTACACGCCGCCACCGACTGGCCAGGCAAGTTTCTGTATAAAACTCCCCCTAATTGCACCGTTTGCTCACGGATTTTCCCCGCTATCTTGGCCAATGTCGGGCCCCTGTCTGGTCCCCCGCCTTCGACTTGATGTGTTTGGCGGTCTGTCGACTGGACCGTCAAATACGAGGATTTGGCTGCCTTCAACACGCAGTCTCATCCACCTCAACCTACCATGACCAGACTCTCGGTCCGGCCACAGCGTTTTCGATGTGTTTGCTCGCTGGCTCAGCCTTCGTTGGCCTGTTGACCTTGTCAACGCACGTCCCATGGCTGCAACGCACCAACGATCGACACCATCCACAGCTGTAGCCACCGCCGTTATGTCAGCCAAGTTTGCGGCGCTGCCGACGCTCACGCTGTATGTTGCTACCATACTCTGTCGCGTTCGAGCCGGTACGTATTTTCGCTCAACCATTAGTCTACCGTGCTTAGTTTTGCTCCATGGCGCGTTAACTTGCAGCATGTGCTCCAGTTGACTCATTGTCACGTTTGCTTGCCGGGTTCGCCTTTGCATAGTTCACAGGCACGTGTACTTATTTATTGCTGAGTTGCAACTACAGCTAGCGTCGCTGCTATTTAACAATTGCTGTGTGCTCCATCCCAACGTCAGAAGTGGTGTAAATTGGCATTATTTCGAAACAATAATCATCTTATCTGGATGGTTGATGATCTGCTAGCGTGAATGTCCAATTTCAGTTGTGTTGTATATACTATTTGAGTAGAACCAAAATGTGAATCCATAAATGAATCAAACCATTTTGACCAGTCAAGAAACCTCCTTCTCCACCAAGGCTTCATGATCAGGGTGAATAACCTGAAATAAAATTGTATCAATGATCTTGGAATTCACTGAAATAGACTTGAATGAACTTTGAGGTTGGTGTCAATCATCACATCAGCCAATACATTCTCTCAAAGGCTTGCAAGGTGGCTTAATGACCTTATATGTGCTTTTAAGTTGTCTCAGGACATCAGGAGTACTTTAAAGTGCTTTGAAGAGAGGGACTAGTCTGAAGCAACTTTGGGTGCTTTTGGTGCTTCAAATCACTTCAAAGCATGATAAGATAGAGACTATGTTTGCTGATGGCGGCTGAGATCAGCCTCGCCATCGCCCGTGCCCTCGGAGGCAACCCCAGCCCCCGAGCCAAGTTCTTCGCGGCATACACCAATGGATCGAGGGTCCGAAGAGCCGAGAGGTACCGGGCCCAATGGAAGGTTCAGAGTGCAGTCCAGAGCTGCTTTCCTGACCTGGTCGAAACTAAGGGACGAACCAACATCCGGCCTAGTGGCCCAGTGTGAACCCTTGTTTATTAATTAGGAAATTCACTCATAATAAGAACAGGTACGAGGCGTTCTGCCGGGACCGGCCCAATCACTGGGCGACCCTAGCAGTTGTAGAACGCCACGACCCAGAAGAACCCAACTTCGACCTGGACCGCCCCCTTCACGTCCACGTGCTAACCATCAGCCAGGAGCGCAAGGGCGGATGGAACACGCAAAATCCCCGCTTCTGGGACTTCGAGGGGAACCACCCCAACATCCTCCAGAAGGAGCTCAGGGACGGTCCGGGCGGGAACCCCGCACGTGACGCCTTCAATTACCTGTGGAAGCACGTGGGAGAGGAAGGCGAGGAAGTGGAGGATCTGATGGCGGGGGACCTGACGCTAGAGATGTCGTGCAAGAATTTTGCCGGATTCCGGCGCCTGCACCCGGAATCCGAGGGGTAAGGCCCTCTACCGGCGCTCGCGCCTGCACCTGCAGCGAGAATGCCGGAATACCGGCGGAATCCCGCATTTTGCATGATTCTCGCGGCAGCAGGATTCCTGCATATATTTCCGTCGCACCCACTGTTCCAATAAATATCATTATTCTTGAATAAATTTCAGCTCTCGAATGAGCTAGTAAACGTCCAGAACGAACGGGTTTTGAGTGAGATACAACAGAATCGACAAAAAGCCTAAATCCCCAAAGGGGGGAGCAAAACTCAAAGTCACCACATTCCAATGCTTAGCAGCTCATAAGATGCAGGAAATTCACGGCTACACGATGAGGTATTTTGATTCTTACAGAAAAATCCGGTTCGCCAGATCAAGCCCATTCTTTAGCCGGAAAAAATCCCCTGAAATGCGCACATCTGCATTCAGCCATAATGGAGCAGGAATTAGGTCAATCTAACGCTGCGAATCGATTCAGACACCTTGAAAACCCCCAGAAACTTCCTTATCTATTCTACAGATACTCTGTACATACATGAACCTGATCCTGATGCTGCTGTAGCTACACTTGGGCTCAGTCTCCCCGGTTTTGAGCAGGTGAACTCCATGCATGTATGAGCACTTTAATGATATTCTACATATGTAATATAGGGTAATCTGGTGCTCTGAAACGATCTAGCTCATCCAGGAAGGCCAGAAACCATTCTGTCGCTTTGTGGGGGGTTTCGGGCAGTTTTAGTCTTTCAGGGGTAAGTTTCCCCTCATATCTCCGCTGAAACTCACTCAATCATTCTGAGATTTAGTACCTAGCCTATTTGAGCCACTTCGAATCGATTCCGCACAGGGGAGCGGCCATTGCACGGTCGGAATCACTAGTAGATTTTAGCCTGTCAGGGGTAAATTCCCCTGTATATCGGCCATACCTCCTCCCCCTGAGCGATTGAAGACAGGGGAGTGGTATATTCGGGCTCAGCGCATCAGCTCGCATCGAATCATGTATATATATGCTAGTTTTGGTAAATTTGAACTTCCCTCAGTGCTCTGCGCTTTCAAGGGATTATTTCTGTATGGTATTTCCCTTCGATTCCCATAAGGATAATTTTCTAACGCTACAGTTTTTATATGGTTAGAAAGCTTGAATTTTTCTCTATGTAATGATGTATAATACATGCATTTGTGGTGGGTTTTGTGTCACCCCATTTTCCTTTGCACAGTCCTTCGCTGCGCTTTCGCCCCCTCCTCAGCGTGCGGGAATGCGCCGGTACGGCGGCGCTTATTTGCGAGAATCCGGCGGATTCTCGCCCGGAATCCGAGCGGTTTTGGCCAATACCGGCGCCGGCGCCGGCGCTTGCACGCCGGAATATGCGGGAATATGACCGGCGGAATGCCGGAATTCCGGCGTTAGGATTCTCGCGCGACATCCTTACCTGACGCTGGAGCGTCTAGAGGAGATCTTGGTGAAGGGCCGAGGAGGTAAGAGGTCGAGACAGCAGGCGGAACTGGAGGACAGGGAGGAGATCGTGGGCTCAAGGACCCGGGAGGAGTTCTACCAGGCCTACAAGCGCCTCCGTCCCCTCGACATGACCAAGTCGTGGAACTCCATACGAGCGTATGCGGAGTACACGTACAAGGCGGATGCCGGTCTCCTCCCAGCTATACCAGTGGACCTGGAGGTACCGGAGTACCGGGAGCACGTGGACCAGGCGGACAGATGGTTCGCCCAGGAGGTGCAACCGAAGGGACCAGGGATGCGTCATTGCATCCTGGTAATCGAGGGCGAAACGGGAACAGGGAAGACCGCTTATGCCCAATCAAAGGGTTCGCACAGCCGAATGTGCAACGTGTGGAACGTGGCCGCCCTGTCAGAGGACGCCAACATTTGGATCCTGGACAACATGGTATCCACGAACAGCAAGTACTCGCTGAAGGCCCTGAGCCAATACGAAGCCGACTTCACTGGGCACTACCAGCGGGTGAAGACTATAAAGGTCCGACCAACGGTCATCCTGGGAAATAGCAGGGCCGCCATCACCAAGTGTTGGTCGGACATCAAGGGGAAGAAGGGGAGGCATGGGTGGCGCGTAATGTGGAATGGGTATACTCGGGCGGAAGACCCTTCTTTGTATTTCCATAGAGCGATTTTATCATATTTTACATTATAATAATACATTACGCATCACCCAGTACAAAGGGGGAATGTCCCCTACGCGTCAACCCAGTTCCCAATCTCATGTAGCGCAAGGGATAAGGGGTCTAGCCTGACTTAAGCAACACCACCGGCTGATTAGTCAGACCGCAGGTTGTCAGTTCGAGTCTAGCGCCCTTATCCCTGTCGATGCATGAGGTCATATTTCTTTTGCACAAGTCTGATACATGTATCGGATCCTCCAAGACATGTCCAAAGGGGGGGATAATGTTATGACCCGCACAACAGGCATAACAGAACAAGGGAATTTATCCCTGAATTATAGCATTTTCTCCGATGTCAAACATGCTATAAACAAGGTCACGTGACCTCGGTGCTTATCTAAGTTACGTAACTCGCTCCAGCTAAATCTCTGCTTTGTAACTTGGAGCGAGGAGCGAGTTGTCATGTGACCCAGGCGCTTAACCAGCGCTTACATAACTCGCCCCAGCTAAATCTCTGCTTTGTAACTTGGAGCGAGGAGCAAGTTATCACGTGACCTCGGCGCTTGACCATATTACATAACTCGCTCCAGCTAAATCTCTGCTTTGTAACTTGGAGCGAGGAGCGAGTTATCACGTGATCTCAGCGCTTAAATCACGTGACCTAGGACTAAGCGCGGCTCTATAAGATTCGGAGCCGCACAAACATAGGATAAACTTATGTCATCCCTTAAACAACATCATGTGACCTCCTAGCATGTGACACAGCAGCTGCGGAAGTCACATGACCAAAACAAACTGCGGACTGCGCCGCAGCAATGACTCACACCCAAGCCACGGGTATATAAGTAGCCAAAGCAAACCTGGAGACCCCAGTTTGCTTTATCTCGTCCACCACCGGACTCAACGTGTAAACTACCAACTAGACTTAACCAATAAGACACACCAAACACCGTAAAAGAACGTAGCCACTACTTAAGGATCACCAAAGAGACAGCGACACAGGGTCCTGACAACTTACATCATTATATAAACAACATCATGTGATCTCCTATTGTACGATACAACGACTGCGGAAGTCACATGATCAAAACAAACTGCGGACTGCGCCGCAGCTATGACTCATACTTAGCCACAGGTATATAAGTGTCCAAAGCAAACCTGGGGGCCCCAGTTTGCTTTATCTCGTCCACCACCGGACTCAACGTGTAAACTACCTACAAACTGAACCAATAAGACACACTAAGACAGTAAACAAACGTAGCCACTACTTAAGGATAACCAACGAGACAGCGACACAGGGTCCTGACACTAAATCGCATAGCCTTAGTACTTCAGAAGAACTGAAACTAGAATTATACAAGTAGATCTCTCCTCCATAGCTGCTCGATTGGCTTTTTGACCATACAAATGCACAGCACTACCTCTTCCAGTCTGCTTGAGTCAATCTACGGTTACAGTACTCAAAGCCTGGACAATCCGATCGTCATAGGCATGAAAGATGTGGCTACAAACCTCTCCAAAGCCGCTATCCCAACGAGTAGGTCTGTTAGTTCGGTGTCTTGGACAAAGTGCTCATTGTTGTAGTTTTTTTTGTCAATATTTGCCCCGCATTGATCTATGTGCCAGACTGGTTCCCTGGTACGGGTTGGAAGACAACGCTTCGACTCTGGGGACAACAGAAAGATAATATTTCAGAGACTTTTCTTGCATGGGCGAAATCGCGGATGGTATGTATGCTTACTGTTACAACGTCATGGTTTCATTTTACTCAACCTTAGTATAGGCCGCAGGCAATGAGCCTTCGATAGTCGCTTCACTCTTCAAAGAGTCAGATAAATGGGCGAGTCTTGAAATGCCAGTCAATTCAATGGTGAACGAAGTAGGGCTTAGCCTATTTGGTGGTATGTTGATGATTTGCTTGTGGAGGATAAGGTTGACTACGCAGGCATATATACAGCTGGGACCGAAACGGTAGGTGATATTCAGTTCCTCTTGGTATCATATAATTCAGAGAACTTGATTAGACAGCAGATACCCTTGTTGTTTTCATGTTGGCAATGTTGCTCTTCCCAAAAGTTCAGTCTCGAGCTCAGAAGGAGATCAATGGAGTCGTGGGGACCAGTCGGTTGCCATCAGTCGACGATCAAGCAAATTTACCTTATGTCCAACGGTTGATACAAGAGGTTCTGAGGTGGCAGCCGATCCTACCGCTAGGCATATACTGCAACTATGCGCTGTTTGCTATATTTGCTAACTATACACTATCACCTAGGATACCGCATGTATGCGTTGTGTTATGGATACTAACATCTTTTACTAATAGAGTCTGCCCTTGCCAACTCTGAATGCGTCCTAAATGAATATTTTCTGATTTCTACTAAATGTGAATGCGCATATTTGTACAATTTTTTGTCTCCATAAATTGTACTAAATCCAATGTCTTTTGCGCACTTTATTTCATATTTTTAGCTTAAGAACTCGGCGGGATATTCATTAAACAAGTTCAAGCGACAGCATTTATAAGGTATTACTAACATATTCCGCTTATAGCTCGACAACGGCTGGCGCTACCGACGCGATCAAATACTTGATCGATAGCCACGGTTCGGGCGTATCTTCCCACCGAAGATCGGCCCGATCCCCGGACTCCTCGCCGAGTTACAGGCCGAAGATCGAACTGATCTGATTGACTGATCAGTTCTGATCTGACTCACACACTGAGTCAAGGGACCCAGCTACCCTTAATTAGAAGGCTCTATGACTCACTGAGATGTTGGCTCTGTTCCATGTATATAGTTCATATTATTAATATATCAAACAACCAATAGCATACACTGATCCAGTGATGCCACCGATCTACACCCAGTCATTACTCTAAACCATCCTGTATGGGGATAGGGTGATCCCCATATAGCCAGAACTCTCCTTAGAGATCGGCTTGGCATGACTGTCTCTATTTGGCTCACCCAGGCTTCCCTCAGGGTATAAAAGAACCCTGCTGGAGACCCTTGCAGAGCCACCACCTCCTCTCTTACTATCCACCTGATCGGTCTTGTGCTTTGGTTTGTGTTTCTCTTATCTCTTATCTCTTGTGTGATCAACCTGTATCTAATAAGTGGGAACTCAGTACCTGATTAGATACATCTGTGTGATATTGTCTGAATATATACGTTTGTGCTTAACATAGCGTGTAACTAAGTACCTGCCAGTTGTGGGAATTAAGTACCTATTTGGTGTGAGGAAATATACGCATTAGGCGCATCCCATCCATCCATATTAAGCTATCGCTTAAGTATAGATTAAGTTTAGTAATAGTATAGTCCAAGCGACTAGGGCTGAACTATAATAAGTATATCTAAGGGAACCTGACCGTTGCAGTCTTGCTCTTTGTATATTATATTAAGTCAGTTTACACTGTGAAAGGTTAAGACTATCTAAGTGTTACTTGATAATCTCTGAGATCTTATATTAGCCTTCTTATCGAATCTAAGAAGTATTGTTTACTATTGGAGCACTAACCAACTACTTTGCTTAAGCTCCAGATATCCAACTGTGCTCCGACCCGTAACACGTTGAAGACAATGAGTACCAATCTTACAGGATACCTCGCAGCGCAATGATGTAAGTCAAAGGTTCCTACCCCACATCAGTTCGCTAAATTAGCGGCTCTATTGTAGTATTGGTAACGTCTGGTAAGTCATAACCATATTCCCGAAGCAGGATGCTCGAAATCATTTAGGGCAATGTCACGCGATAATAACTTTTACCAGAACCCTGAAGTCTTTGACCCAGATAGATATCTCGACCCAAATGTACCAAGCCTTCCAGCTTTTGGTTGGAGCCGGCGGTATGTAGTCGGCTCTCCAAACGATAATGATTTGGCTTTGATTTCATTTCCCAGAATATGCCCTGGTATCCACTACGCCCATACCTCGTCCATTCTTGCAAGCTTCAATATCTCTATGCGAGAGGATGACGCAGGAAATCCTATGGTACCCACCACCGAGGGCATAGAAGATGTGTTTCTGTAGTAAGTAGCTTAGGGTAGCTTTCCCAATACAAAAGTGGCGATGACGAAATACAAGCCATCCAAAGCCATTCATGTGCAAATTTGTCCCACGCTCAGAGTTACATGCCGACTTGATTTGTGGGGGGTCATAATGGAACAAAATTATCTGTAATATCGCGTGGCAAAAAACAAGATCACTGACGAAACAAGTGACAGCCTGATGGTATGTATGAGGATAATGAGTGATTGTATACGTCTGGACGTAGATCCATGGACATACAATACAATACGGCTTAATTACGTTGAGTAACCCAAAATTAGTCCGCCAGGCGCCAGGTAGAGTTCGCCACCCAAATTGTCTAGTCTATTGGAAAAAGTTAGCTGTGCTGATGTTTTTGATTCGAAAATGCTGTCGTTCGTGTGGCCTGGCTGTGCAAGGGAACACATAGGATATGAGTTTGAGACGGATTTGACTACATTATATAAACTGTGATTGACATCATAGATATCGATTGCAGCTCCACAAGTTGACGTACCATCAATTGATGCTGCGCCTAAGCTGCCGTTATTCATGTATCTCAATGTTACTTAGGGTTGATATAACTCAGCCTTGGTCGCTCTGAGTCGGACATGGTAATATATGCGAGTTATATGCACCGAGCCCAGCACACGCGGTGTGTTTGGGGGAGTCGGTCCGCTGCAGGCGGACCGACGAATGGCCGGGCCGCCCAGAGTGCGACCGCGGAGATCGCCCCAACAATCGCATTCTGGGCAGCACTGGGCTCGGTTTCAAATCAAATAACTTACGTTATCAATTCATAAAGGCCAAATCTAACTGAGGGCGGGCGGTGGGCTAAAAAGAACGCGAGGGCGCACACCTACACGCACCTCGTCGTGGGCCTCTACAAGGCCAAGGGGTCACATGAGCTGTCTTTTTTTTTTTTTTTTGGAATACATATTTAACGTCCTACACGAACACATGGTCGAACCGGACAGGGAGAAACAAGGCAACAGAAGGGGCGGGACGGCACTATGAACGAGGAAAACGCGAGGCCTACAAGAGTAAACACGGCGTACAGCGGGAAAGGCGCAAGGCAAGTTACAAAAAGGGCCGGTGTTCAAAGCGGGCTAAACACGACACGAAAAATGTCTAGAAAAAACAAGGCGATGGGCGTCAGAGGTAATGATATTGCCGTCTGTGTTACGAGCGGGTTTGCCGAGGTTTGTCGACCCATCGTTTGAGGTGAACCGGAGCGCCGAACATGAACAGAGAGGACTTAGCTAACGATGTACTGATAGATCCGTCCGGGTCGAGGAACGAGAACGTGAAGCTTGAATGGGCGCCAGAGATCGAAGCAGGGTTGCGGACCCATCGTGGGGCACGCGTGATGGAAAGGGCTTGCATAGAGGGATTGGCTTTGAAAGAAGCAAACACCTCCTCTTCCGAGAAGGTGGGTTGACTAGGGGCAGATCGGGTGGGGACACTTGAAACCATGAATTTTGACCATTTGATGTCCTGGGTGATGAGCGGGTCGAAACCTAAAAGAGGGGCAAAAGTTGATTGGATTACAGCAGAGACGATGGCAATCTGAGCATCTGAAGTGCCGTGGGCGAGCGAAACGATGAGGTTCTCGCTGCGGTTGACGTGGACACCCAAGAGTGAAATGCCGCAGCCGGAAGGGGAGAGTCTCATGGCGCGAGAGAGGATTTGGTACGGCTCAGATGGACCAGCAATATGAATTACGGCAAAAGGTTTCTGAGCATAACGTTTCCCAGATGGGCGAACCACAAGGCGGACCGGGTTGAGCACCGGAGCCTTGAGCTGTTGGTTCTTGGGCCTGGACTGAGGGGGAATACGGAAAGAAGAGGGGCCGCGAGGAATTGGGACGGGGCAAGTTTTCAATTTATCATCAGATAGCCTGGCTGACACAGCCACACTAGCATACGTTGGCCTCGGGGCGGGGCTGGGTGGCATGTCGACGGACATGGCCGTGGAAATGGGTCATCAGCGGGGGTGTCGGTCATAGTAGACTTGTGATCTACCATACGGAAGGTAAAGGGTTTGGGGGTGGGGGTGGCTTTACATGATCTTGGGCACGATTTGGTAGATGGATCGACATTTGCACTGTCGACAACCTCGTCTATGAACTTGATGATAGTTCGACGTACGCCAATTCTGTGGTGGGTGAGCTGTGCAGCAGTGAAGTGTTTACCAGGGGGAGTTTGACATAGAAGACGCTGGAGCGCAGAAGAGCGTCGATTCGGTCCAGATCATTGTTGATGAAATTGTCGTCAACAGGAGTAGTGACGGCGGGCGGTTCGGGAAATATCGTGGAGGGTTGTGTAAAGTTAATGGGTTTGTTGGGAGGCGTTGCTTTCGGCAGAGGTTTGACGGTACGGGAGGACATGATCGTCGCCGTGCGACGTCACGTGTCACGTGAGCTGTCTGACCCGCTCTTCTTTCGGCTGAGTATTCACGATGCTTCCTCCGCAGGCTTCGTCCCATCGTGTCACTCGAGCAGCTGCTCCTCACATCACCCTCCTGATCACATATATACAACATGAAAGAACTTGATAACGGGGTTTTGCTATCATGCATTGCTACAGCCCTTGTATCCACTTCTCTGATTGTAGCTCTTACCAGAAGCAAACGCCCTTATCAACCACCACTCCCCCCAGTCCGCCATGCTATCCCCTAATCGGAAATCTGTTAGCGATGCCTCGATCGTTCGAACACTTAGGGTTTTTCAAACTTGAAAAGCAAAGTGGAAGTACGCAGAATAGTTCATTGGTTGTTATCTATCCTGAAATTTCCTTGCCTTGCGCCCTCAAGGCAATCTCATCTTGCTAAGTTTTTTGGGAATAACCATGATAGTTACGGGTTCTCAGGAAATTGCAAACATTCTTTTCGACAAGCGTTCTAACATTTATTCGGACCGAATGTGTCCTCCGGCCATCAAGGAACCTAGTTTGTAGGTTTGACGCCTGCCGTGACAAACAAATTTACTGAAGCCTTGCTCCAGAATGAACTGGGGAAATACTCCTGTAGTTACCAGCTATAACGAGACTTGGCGCACGTACCGTTGTATTATGCACAATAGGCTCAGCAAGCCAGCAATATCAGTATTTCACCAATCTCAAGAGTCTCAGGCTCGTTTGCTGCTACAACGTCTATTGAAGAAGTCGCATGATTCGTATGATTCTAGAGATTTAGATCAAGAGTTTTATCGGTGAACATTTGTACGCGACCCACAGCACTCTTCGCTGACCCATACTCTCAGGGCCATCTAAACAACCTTACTTGAGTCGATATACAGCTATAGCCCTCAAGATCTGGATGATCCATTTGTTGTAGGTATGAAAGAAGTCGGCTTAAACTTCTGTATGGCGGCAGCTTCAACCAGTATGTTTTAATCTAGTGTAAATATATTTATCTATCCCAAGAGATGGCTGAATCCTCCTTACAGGTTTTTGGGTTAATACCTTTCCCGCGTTGAAATATGTACCAAGTTGGTTCCCTGGGGCGGGTTGGAAACAAACTCTTCGGCAATGGGGGAAGCAAAAGGATGAGATTGTTGAAGGGCTTCTCAATTGGACTGCGTCACAAATGGTTTGTCTGGAAGCTACGAGCTCTTCAAGAAGGCTGAATTCAACTTATGCAGGCACTGGGTAATGACAATGTATCAATGGTCGCTTCTCTCCTCGAAGATATCAACGTTTGGGGACTAGATGAATCAGAAGCAAACTCGGTCATCAGAGAGGTAGGAGCTAGCCTGTTTAGTGGTACGTCTTTTCTCTAGCAGCCAGCGGCTACTTACTGCAATACGCGTACCTACAGCTGGATCAGAAACGGTAGTGGAATAGATATCATAAAAGCTTGTTGAAACACTAACATGAGCTAACCCAGACGGTAGAATCTATCCTAGTCTTTGTGCTCGCAATGGTACTATTCCCAGATATTCAAGTCAAGGCCCAGGAAGAGATTGACGGGGTTGTTGGTATTGGACGACTACCCACAGTGAACAATCAACCACATTTGCCTTACCTTGTGCGGGTGGTGCAAGAAATTTTGAGGTGGCAGCCAGTTCTTCCTCTAGGTAAGTTTGCTAACCGAGCTATAAAAAAAACATCAGGAAAACGAGGTCGCGTTCCCGAGCACTCGACCGAGCGGTGGAATCTGTCCAGTCTGTCCAGAAGCAGGGGGTCAACACCGAGGGGTCGCGACTGCTCGTGAGCACTCCACCGAAACCCTCTGAATGCGCTAGCTTGGCCTCGAGTTCGGCCCCGCGCAGCAACAATTTTCCGCCCCAGCCAAGGGTCGTCTCGCGCTTTAGCACGGAACAGCAACGCTAGTGCGCAGACGAGACTGACAGCGCAGGGATCAGGGATGGACGAGCGAGCGAGTCGGCGTGGGGGAAAGGGTCGAGAGGGGCGAGGGCAGGGGACTTGCACTAGCGTCGGGCGGCGCGGCGCCCATGATCGTTCCGCCACACGCATCGATCGCTCTCGATGGATCTTTTGATAGGGGGATTGCCGCCGTGCGGTTGCTCAATGGATAGATCGGTACGGTTCTACGGGTTTGCGAAATGCTTTGTACATTGCTTTATTTAGACAGGTTGCAGCTATCGGTGAACCGGCAGCTAATTGTATATGAATGATACATGTGATCTGGTCCTGGTGCAATCCCCCCACGCTCGTATTTGTGTTCCCGTCTTGATCTTGTCCCCTCCTATTATGTACGATATTCGTCAGCTTTTAGATCATATACAGTAGGGCTTGAACTCACTATTGGTCGCCCAATGTATGGATTTCTTCTAGAGGGCGAGAAGAAAATGTCGGTGGCCGAGTTTGCCTAATAGGTGGGCTAAATGCGACTTACCACGGCATATCAGGCAAGCCTCTCATGTGTGGTAGCCCCCGGCGAATGCATAATCCAGGACGTTGCGGTACTTGTTCACGTAAAACGTTGTATAGCGCTCTAGCACGTTGCTACGATCGACATCTCGAGCTGCTGGGCCAGAAAAAACCGGTGCAAGCGAACACAAGCGCGTTATCTGTGAGGCGAAAATGATTTCGTACTGACCCGATCTTTTACTGATTTTATGTAGGACCGAAGCTGTAGTGTGTGTCCGAGGAATCTTAGTAAAAATCTCTACGCATGCCATCAATGGCGGAGTGGGGACCAAAGTTGTGGGGATGAGGCGAAACAGGACACGGAGTTGCCCGACTGAGCAATCTAGTAATATAATCATTAGTAGCTATACTGAAAGCCAATATATATCTTACCGTGGAACTGAACAAACAATGGGTCATTGACACCGCTGGGCACGTAAAAGACAGGATCGCATTGCGCCGCTGATTCCCCTTGAGCTGGCTTGGCGCGCATTCGTTCCATCTTTGTCTTTGCGTGAGGTTTATGTGGGTGGGAAACAGTTCGAAGGGCATCCCAGGTGTCCACATAGGTGTACTCGTTGACGGTGATCGGGAGGGAAGATAGGAAGGAATTACGTTTGATAGCGCAAAGGAATGGTTGCGGGCCTAGATTAAAAACCCTGCTGATATCCAGAAGGGTTTGTCGTCGTAGCGAGGCTTGTTGGTTGATCTTTTGTAATTCGGATAGGGTGTGACTGTCCTGGAGGCGTGGTCTCGGTAGAGATCTCGTCATATCGCGCCTAAGTCCTATTGGTTCTCCGTTTGGGTCCGGATGCTTTCGCTTCTGCCCCCTTCCTCCCCCTTCCCCTTGACCATTACCCGCCGTAGCCTGTTGGGCAGCTTGAGCTACATCTTCCAACTAGAAAACAAGCGGTAAATATTGTTTATCGGAGCAGTTAACAGAGATATACTCACATACGTAGTTATATAGTCAAGTTGCTCTTCAGCCAGTTGGCGGGGTATCGTAGTATACTCCTCCCTACTACCATCTTCCCCCTCGTGTTCGGATTGATCGTCATCATCCCAGTTATCATTCTGTTCCCCTGCTGGCTTGAACTCCAGGCCCTCGTCGCCACTGAACTCCCCTAGATCAACTTCCGTCTCGGTTTCAAATTTGGCGTCGTTGTTGGAGTCGGCCTCACTCCCAATTTCCGACTCTGACTCGTCATCAGCCCAGTCCATATCATTGTCAGCTTCAACTCCGTAGCCTAACAGGTTAGTTATTCCTTGCCCTAGAATCGAAGACGAGATTACTTACCATTCTTCTCATCGCACCATCGCATCCATTCCTCAAAGTCTTGCATTTTTTCACGCCGAGTCAGCCATCGCACGGTTTGTTTCTTCCACTCTCGCCTGTTCGATGCTCGGTATGCCTCCTTCACTTCGCCATGGAGTTTCTCCATAGTTTCGGTTGAGAAGTTGTCAGCACTGCCTTTTAGTTGGATATGCTCATCGAGGTGGCGCAGTACGTGCATTTTTGGTATGTTGAAATGATCTAGTACCACCTTTTTCCCTCTTCGCGTGCCGTTTTCAACCCATGCCCATCTGTATTCCATGAGATCCTGATACGCTTGTCGATAGGTCGCTAGTGACTGTTCGGTATGAATCGGAAGCTGAGACAGATATATTAGGTCCATCGCTGCTCGGGTTGCCGCAACCGACGCAGGGGTAATATTGTTCGGTGAATCGGCCACAATAGCTAGGTGAGTGTGTGCAAGTGTGCGATGCTCAACACCCGTCATCTGAGAGATATGTAGGATGCCTTTTGGAAAGGCCCGATCGCCCGTGAAGTGTACCTGCGATTTGACCCGAGCGTTGTATTCATCCCTGCCAACGCCTGCAAGATCCCACTTATGGATATGATCGAAGAAGAATTTGTGAAACCCGTGTAGTAGGTCGGGCGATAGGGCTTTGAAAATGTCAAGGTTTGGTAAGTTTTCCCAAAATGGCCTGTCAACGCCGTTCAAGTGTTGCTTTGACGATTCATTCAGGAAGATTTCCAGTGGGATTGGTCGTTTATAGGAAGTCTGGTATATATCCTTTATTGCCTTGATTCGCTTGAGTACTTCGATTTGAGTCCGTGGAGGTGAGCACTCTGCCTTCCCAATATTTGTCCCATCACAGTCGCAATGTGGGCAAGAAACCTGCGAAATCCCCCCAATAACGTGTTGCTCTTCAAGATCTGCAACGTAGGCAAAAAGAGCATAGAGGACTGATCGGAGGTTGCCTTCAGGGTCGACTGCCAGGTGCGGTGTCGTACGGAGGAGGGGTCGGGTGATGACTTCCATACACCTATGGAAGAGACGGCGGTTAAGCATATTTGCTATCCGTTGTCGAACAGCTGCTGGACGATCCTCCATTTTGGAAACAGTTCGAAGAAATTTGGATTTCGGTATGTACGCCACCAAGATCCAACTCCTTGCACTGGTGCTTGCACGTGTTGTTTTATCCAGGTTGGCCAGCGTCATGTAGACAGCGTGCGCAGCAACATCACCTGAATGTGTGCTTAGTTGTGTAGCGTCGCTCGCAAAGATTAATCCGCCAAGGGTCGTTCCGATTGGCAAAGAATCCTACAAACGCGTGAGTACAATTAGAATCATAAGAGTTAGGCTCGCAATCTAACGTACTTGCTGTTGTTTCCACCAGTCTGCTGTCCAAGGGTTCTCATATAGCCTGGTAACGTCATCAGAGGCAAACAGCTGCTCTGGTGCAAAGGCCATCTTGCCTGCAAAGTACGGCCAACCCAACAGAAAATCGGCGCACACCTGAATATCTCGATAGAACAGTGTCTCCTTGTCTTTCTCGGCACTCGCTAAGGTGATGTCTTCTGCGTACCAGTCTGGCCCTCCAAACCCGTCCATTTCATTTTCAATCTTCGTGAATAGCATTTTTGCAGTTTTGAACGAATAGCCAGCACGCCTGTACTGGACATTCGGTCAAGGTGAGCTATTGCGCCTAGCCCATATTGTAAATAACTCACTCTAATCGTCCTCAATAATGTGTTCAGGCTCGACTGAGATACCCTTGTTGTCGCCATCCATTTTGCCGATTCCCACTCATCCTGTGTCCCCCAAATCCCCCAACGGTTCCCTCCGCGTTCTTTGAGGTTTTTTTGGTATTGCGCTTCCCACGGGGTTTCGCCTTTGCCATATGTTTGTCCAGCTGAAGAATGTCAATAGATAACCCGCCCTTTACTGACGATACGCAAGTATGGCAGGGCGCCCACATCTATGTTCGCAAAAACGTTGTTGATCTCTTGCTCGGGGTTGTTGTTGCTACCGGCTCCACCCTCTCTGTCGACAGTTTGAACTTGAATAGAGTGAGCGTCTAATAGGTCTACGAAACACAACCAGACACTTACCACTATGTTCGGCTAGCGGAGGCAAACCTGGGGGCTCGTGTGAGTATAATTCTTCTTGGGACCAGGGGTTCATCATCACGAAGAACTCTGTGTCGATAGGACCAGCTGGCAAAGCAACTTCGGCCGAATGAGGGAAGATGTTGTTGGAGTTTGTGATTGGAGGATAGGATGGATGGGCTGGGACGACACAAGGTTCTTCCAAGGGGCTCTGCCAGTGAGCACTGCCAAAAACTTGGTGAGTTTCGTTGTCCATTGTCATGTTGATAGCGCTGAACGACGGTTCAGTCACAGTCGTCTTTGCTACAAACATTTTTACTGTGAGTCGTCAGGATTTGGAATCCACTTTTATAACTTACCTCGAGTTTGGTGTCTTCGCAGTTCGTAGTTGAATTTACCGCATCCTGTACGATTATGGTTTGAGTGGATTTGCCAATGACCGACAGTCTTAAACACATTCCGGCAATGGGGATTGGTGCATGCATAAGGAAATTCAGCAATTGGACAATGAGGGAGCATGACAGGTCACGAATCGTAGGTCTGTGTGCAGCGAGGGAGGATTGCTGGACTTGGGTGCGTCTACAGGCGGTTGTGTTGACTCAGGTTCGAGAGGAACATTTTCCTGAATTTGCGTTAAGGTGGCCAAAGCTTTCCATCAACGTTACAGCCATGGTGCTAAGTTAAGCGGAAAGGTTTAGCATGCATACATCCACTTTTCAGCCCTAAGACCCTATGTTCAGCAACTCTTGCGGAACGTTTGACAGTAGATCCAACAACAACAACCAGCTTACACCCAACACTGCTGCTCCTCTCGTCCAAATTGCCACTGATCCAAGCCACCGAACGTCTCGACTGCTTTAAATTTTCTCAATCTACCCTGCTCCAAGTCGCCTATTCTACTATATCTTGACACTTATTTCTCAATATATTTTCTACTCGAATTCCTCTCCCATCAACATGGACTTCCGACGAGAGCTCTCAACTGTCTCCCTTCCAACACGGGAACGTGCCGCTGCCAAGTCAAAGTTCAAAGAGCTCACATCAGGCCAACCAGGTCAAGTCGATACTACGCCTAAAAATACAAAACAAAAACGTCGAACCAAGGTGCCGCCTCCAACACTTGCTTCAACGCGCCAGCCTCGCGCCAGGCGAACCGAATTGACTTTCAAGAAGCGCAAAGGTGGACTTGTGATGCAAGGTGTTCTACGGCATGACGACAAGGAACCGTCCGTTCCGCCAGTCCCATATCTGCCTGGTCAAGAAGGTAACTATCATCATTGGCTCTTTATATATATGAATCTGACTACTTGCAAGTAGATATCCCGCATTTTGATGAGGACATGGATGCCGGTGCCGATGCTGATGCCGATGCCGATGCTGATGCTGATGCCGATGTTGATGTTGATGCTGATGCCGACTTAACAGAAGAGGAGGAGATATCCCCCGAGTTGGCGGAGCTCCTGGGCACGACCAACATCTGCAACGAGGATATTGACACTGGTACGTAATGACTATAACTCAAGCTTGAACGCAGTGTTAACACAATTTCTTTTCAAGGTGAGGCAGGAAGTGCATACCCCATCGAAGACATAGAGATGCAACACGGGGACTTGTCAGCAGGGAACAATTTCAGCTCGGACACTTTACGTACTCATCAAGCTTCGTTTGGATATTCAGAGTATGAACTAGGCGAGTAACATACACAGTTTGGATACCATATATTTACGCTTGATGTTTGAAACAATTAGGCAGAACTGATTTTCTCAGGAACATCAGTCCAGATGATGCTGCCGTGCTATTTGGTGGCCTCAACTCGCTTGATTCCCTTGATTCCACCGAGAGATCTTTTTTCGACTCAGCCAATAATTCGGCCTTTGCTCCTCTAGCCCTCAACACCACAGCAATCAACCATAGATTCATTTCAGAACCGACTCTGGACTTGTCGCCCACAAATGCTACAGCTGACACCAACCTTGATCTAAGTTCAACGTCGCACCTTGGTTTGCCGCCCTTGGTTCCAAACTTCTCTCAAAGCCTACCTACGCTACCCAATTTGTTTCCGGCTGTGCCACTGCATGCAATTCCCCCACTCAACATATGTCATCCACGGCCATCCCCCCCGCTCTCCGTGCCATGTCACCGGCTCTCTGTGCTGTGTCGCCGGCTCTCCATGCCGGCTCTCCCTCCCTCCGTGCCGTATCGCCCTCCATCCCTTCAGGATCCCCCGGTATTACCACTTCTTCCACTCGAAACTTGCAGCCAAGCTCCCCCTCTCCTGTTTCTCGTCGTACGTCTAGTTCACACAGCCACAGGTACAGCCCCTTGGGCTTGGGCGGCACACCAGCCCGTGCTCAGTCTCGAGCGCTGTCAAGTACTCGCAGCGAGGTACCGATCTTGATGCAAACTCCGATACAACAGCGTCGTAGCATATTGCATACGCAGACTCTGGTCAGCACAGCTCGGGTCAACGCCGCATACAATACCATTGATAATACATCAACATACACCGAAAACGCAGCAAGCCCCCAATCTACAGCCGACGCATTGGCCACTACCGATCCTTCTTCTCCAACGCCAAACACAAATATCCCCCTTGTTGATGTTCGGCAAAGCATTCCACTTGTGCAGGATATTGAGCGTAATATTATCCAACATTATCAACTCACATCCCGTGTTCGAAAAGTCCGCCGCTTGCCACTCAACGATCCACTTTTGCCCAATGGACTCCCCCGAGCAGGCGCCTTGTCAGACGGCGAGCGAAGGTTGATGCAGTTGATAGAGTTTCACCTGC
This sequence comes from Ceratobasidium sp. AG-Ba, assembly GCA_016906575.1. Lineage (NCBI taxonomy): Eukaryota > Fungi > Basidiomycota > Agaricomycetes > Cantharellales > Ceratobasidiaceae > Ceratobasidium > Ceratobasidium sp. AG-Ba. Next base: position 2,007,731 of record CP059639.1, read on the forward strand.
TTTATCGAATGCTCACTTTTGAGGCTTGGTTCAACGATTCACAGCTCGCGTTGGAGAAAGCCATGTTGTACGGAGAGAAGCTGTTAGGCAAACCAAAAGGCGATGTTATCGTGGTCGACAATTTTGAGCTTTCAGTAAGTCTATCCAATTTTTGGGTAATTCAAGCACCGGTTCTAGTCGTAACAACTTACTTTACAGGCGTTGAGCAAACTCTCGAGTCTTCGTAGCGACTGTTTGCAATACATCTTTCCAACTGTATCGCGACTCCTGAACGTGGTCATGGGAAATCATCTCAAGGCAACAGGGTTGATGAGCGGTGATGCTTTCCTTTATAGAGATCAGCAACCCGTAAGTTGTAGCTCATCTCCCCGTGCGTATACGTTACGCTAATACTATATCTCAAGAATTCGGACACAAAGTTTCGCTGCGAGGTTGTTGCTGAAGTCTTGCTTGACATATTCTTCCGCTTGAGCAAGAAAATCGGCTTGCCTTTCATACTTGAACTGTGCGCGCCAGATGATCGAGCCGAATGTGCGTCCTGGCACAAGCAACTTCGTGATTGGACAGCAACAAAAGGACTTTCAGTTGCAGCGATTGCTTTTGCGGCCGCAACAGTGAGTTGGGTCCATTTCTGTTCATGCATGTTCCCACTTGACAACGTCTTACTCATAAAGATATATTATACTCTCGACAAGATGGCCCGGAATGCAACAAAATTACATTTCAACGATCAAGGATACAAAAGGTACTACGACCAATATTTCCGCGATTTGGTTAAGCTCCCGCATCTCGGCGTGCTGCGTAACGAGTTGTTAGATCGGATCAAGTAAGTGCCTCTATTAATGCAGAACCCAGCGCCAGGCTGACGCCCTTGGCCGTGCGTGCAGGCAAGAACACCTTCAATACTGGCCGGCTGCGGATATCGATGAAGAGACGGCGGAGCTTGATCTACGTCAGGAAAAACCCCCGGAGCAAATTAGGGCAAATTGTTGACAATTTGCCTGTTTGCCCGGTTTGCCTTCCCCCCGGAATATGCGGTGCTATTTGCCTGGTTTACCCGCGGCAAACCGGGCATATGGGGGGTAAATTGACATGTATTACACAGCCCCGGCAGTTACAGCATGTAACCGGCCGGGTTTGCGTCACCGGGGCAAATTTGCCACCGGGGTTTTTCCTGACGTAGCATGGTGATAGAGTCGTGGCTTGAGCCAAAGTAGAGCGACTGGAAATAGTGCATAACATCATTATACCCGCCCCTCGTACCCTCTCTTGCTCCCAAATTGTCCAGCCCATCCATCCACGCGGTTGCATATTTTCTGTTTTACTCGATATGATTGTCTAATTGCTTTGATTACATCAATGTCACCTCGCATTTGCTATACGCTTGTAGTGTTCATAAACCAGCAGCAACATACTATTCAAACAACACCTGGCCGCTGCAAATTGCTGTGCAAACCCGTAAAACTGTACCGATCTATCCATCGAGCAACCGCACGGCGGCAATCCCCCTATCAAAAGATCCATCGAGAGCGATCGATGCATGTGGCGGAACGATCATGGGCGCCGCGCCGCCCGACGCTAGTGCGAGTCCCCTGCCCTCGCCCCTCTCGACCCTTTCCCCCACGCCGACTCGCTCGCTCGTCCATCCCTGATCCCTGCGCTGTCAGTCTCGTCTGCGCACTAGCGTTGCTGTTCCGTGCTAAAGCGCGAGACGACCCTTGGCTGGGGCGGAAAATTGTTGCTGCGCGGGGCCAAACTCGAGGCCAAGCTAGCGCATTCAGAGGGTTTCGGTGGAGTGCTCACGAGCAGTCGCGACCCCTCGGTGTTGACCCCCTGCTTCTGGACAGACTGGACAGATTCCACCGCTTGGTCGAGTGCTCGGGAACGCGACCTTGTTTTCCTGATGAAGAGAATCACGAATTATTCTGGCTCTTAGGAGTACCTCACGTATGCACCGAAAAAATGAATACAACGGCTACCTCATACCAAAAGACGCAATTGTGTAAGTAGAAAACAACGCATACAATAGGACTGAATTATATGAGACATTGTTTAGTATTGGGAACACCTGGTGTGTCATCAATTGTCCCTAAGAAAGCTCGCGTTCTAATGTGCGTTCATAGGGCAATGTCGCGAGACGAGAAGATATACAGAAATCCAGAGACTTTCGATCCAGATCGTTTCCTCGACCCGAGTGTGCCGCATATACCCGCATTCGGCTGGGGACAGCGGTACGTATAGGATTGCATAGTCCAACGCGCGGGTCTCTCGATTTATCAAATTTTCAGGGTATGCCCTGGCCTGCACTACGCGCAAGCCTCGATCTTTATAACAATCGCGTCTATCTTTGCTACCTTCAACATCACCATGTCTAAGGATGAATCTGGGAAAGACATAGTCCCCACTACCGAAGGCGTCGAGAATCTTCTCATCTAGTGAGTTTACTGGGCTTCATGACGTGATCGTTACCTTGCTCATGCAAGGTTCTACACGGCGGAAAATGTCACAATAGACTTCCCCCACCATTGTGTACAAATATTTACTCCGGTGGCTCAAAGTCTGGACTTGTTTATCTTTGGGGTTCTTTTTGAAATACCTCGGCTACCACTACCCGCCACTCGCTCGACATAATCCGACGTACAATTCAAAGAAAATAGGTCTCTTGGATGATTTCCACAGCATGTATGAAGCACAATATTGATTCCGAGCGCTTCAGGGTATTCAAAATTGTCAATTCATCAACCATAGGCCTCTGGTCTCAAAACCAATCTTAGAGCCAGACCAGTAAGTTGATAAACTATCACGAAGTATTCAGCCAATACTATGATAATGGCTAAACAATTCTCCTCAGAGCCTTCATAACTCATGCACTCGGCGCCAGGAGCCCATCCAAGGGTAAGAAGATTTCGCCAAAGCCCCACAATATCCAAACGATCCTCACCCCAAATGGCGCTCCCAGACTCAAAAAACGGCGAATAAATCCCCCCCCCCTCACCCCGCCTCCGCGCAATGCGTTCAATAATCGCTCATTCTCAAGACCAAATGCGAAATGTCGGTAGAAAATCCAATATCTTATTCCAGTCAGTAGGGCACCTAAATGTACGATAGACATAAATATGAGAAGATATAAAGCATTGTGGCCCGAACACGGCCTCAGGAGACATCAGGAGTCAGCGCCGTGCTCTGGAAAGGTTCTCAGAGCGTCCAGAGCGTCCAGGACAGATTTCCTTGTGGCCAGAGCAGTTCCAGAGCAGCTTAAAATCAAATTCGGGTCTCAGATTTTAACTTTGTTTGTACATGTTTGTAGTCGCTTATGTAATCTATTGAACCCGCGTCGCTCATCACGCCGCCCGTCGTGTCCTATATAGGAGCTCGGGTGCCGGTTTCCTCCCTATATAGGGCGGCCGGGTGCCGGTTCCCGAGCTGTTCCTGCACGCCGGTGGTCCCTATTGGCCGGTGCTAGCGCACTATCTTCCGATCATCCTTTGCCGCGTTCGACCCCTATCTCCCCTATCCCCCCCTGTTGCCCCTATCCCCCCCATCGCCCCTATCGTACCCCCTGAATATGCTGTTGCCCCCCGCCGTCCTTACACCTCGACTGTTCACTCGACCGCTCTTAGATTAGGCGCATATATGTACCTAATATGCGCATACGCACAGAAATCGATTGGATAGCGGCATTTTATGTACATGGATAGATAGCAAAACAATATATGCGAAACACAGGCAACGTGGAAGATGGGGAGGGTGGATGGATCGTCCGTGTCCGTGGAGAAAGCGGGAAAGCAAGCATAGGGGGGAGGGGACCAAATGCAATACGGATACGCCACGGTGGCGGCGGCGACGGCGACGGCGACGGCGGCGAGGTGAGGTTGCGGGAACAGCGATCAGAGAAGTACAGATAGAGCGCAAAATGAGACGGGAAACAAGTGTCCCATACCGAGCCTGAACGGCGAGCGGGAAAGCATCATCGAACACGGAAACAGGAATGGCCAGGAAATGCCCATAATCGAGCCTGTTGGTAAACGTGCTGGCAGTTCAACCTGCACGTCTACGGCCCCGGCGGTAGCGCGAGAGGGCCGAGGATCGAGTCTTGAGAGCACGAGGAAACGGAGGAGCAGGCGGGATAGAGACCCAGGCTAGCTAAGCCAGATTCGGGCTTCGAGTTGAGATTGCAAAAGGGCGGGAATGGGATCGGACAGGGTACCAAGAATGGAGTGGTCCGGTTCAGCTACGGGATATGCAGTGGAGGGTGTGGGCGTACACCAGTGGATGGTGCAAGTCGAGGTCGAGTGGTAAATGAATAGTCCAGCCTGTAGGATGGCACGCTGGGAGTTGGAGTTGGTAGGCGGTTTTGGATCCAAACGGTCGAGACCGAGCGGGGAATGGAGGAGTGGAGCAGAACAGGAACAGCAGAAAATAGAGCAGGCGAGTGTCAGCAGTATTAGTGGGTTTGCAGCTAGCGCGCCGTGTGTGGATAGGATGTCGTTCGAGGCAAAGGACGATGGTTGTCGGGGGGACCGATTAGAAAGCACCAGAGCGGGCAAGCGTTGACGATATTAGTGGTTTTTCGTAGGCCGAGTATGACGACCACTTACAGGAACAAATGAAGCCGAGCAACGAGAACACAAGTAGAATGGCGGGTGGTCGGGCTGGTCCGGGTGGGTGCAACAAGAAGACGGAATTGGATTAGAGCAGAGCGAGGGAGCAGACGGACAATGAAAACGCGGAGCAGGCGATTGTTGACAGAAATTAGTGGTGTATCGCAGGCATAGGATACGGGGACGGGGGACGGGGGAACGGGGGACAATTCAAAGTTCGGGGAAGGCAATCTGAGGAACAGGAACCGACAGAGCGGGCGAATGCCGATGCAATTCGATTAGTGGGTTTTCGCACGCGTAGAAAACGAAACCGAAACTCACGAGAAAGACATAGGCAGAGGTACCGACCAGAAGGTAGAGCCACTTCCGAAGATCGAGGTTTACCACAAGTGGTCATTTCCCTGGGGCGACCATAGCGACTGAAACCTTTGATGTACTTTTTCCTGATATCCGGTCAGTACCATTGTTCTACGTCAAGGAAATTGGGCTCACTTCAACTCATCCAAAAACTTACTTCGCAGAGTGCCCAGGTGCGGATGACAAGCTAGCGCACGAACATAGCGTTTCCAGTGAGTCCCGTAGTTGGTCTCGTTGAACTCCACTCGTGGTGGCCCCGGAGCCTTTTTCCCTTTTTCTTTTTGCTTGTCCTTTTGTCCTTTTATGTTCTTCTTCCTCCTATCTTGCTTCGGTGCGATGCTTGGGACCTTCAGACGCTCTAGAGCGTGGCGGATCTATTGCGGATATCATCACTTGATCTTCGATGTATGGACGTACAATCGAGACTTACGCTTACAGCAGCAAATGCGATTACTGCGAGTGACGGCCCTCGTTGAGCTTCTGGGGATTGATCGAGTATGGTCAGGGGTTCTTCGTCCTCCGAAGTGACAAGCTCGAGAAGCTTTTGAGTAGCTTCAGGATCGTCATCTTCTAGGAGCTTGTCCATGCATAAGAATCCAAGCTTGCACGGTGTACCAAAGTAGAGGATAGCGATTACGATCACCATGATCTCCAGGTTAAATTGATCCTCGACAACCTTAATAGCGCGAAAGAAAGCGATCAGCCAGCGTAATCAAATCATATGCACGGCCGCTCACTAGATTTTCACCCGGGAAAGTGAAACCATCTTGATCCAGAACATCGTTTATGGGATCGGTGTCGCCCTGTTCCACCTTGTAATATCTTGCCGCTTCAAGTTTGATTTCATCCTGGCCCGCAGTTCGCAGTTGTCCATTGCTCCTTCTCATCTATTTTATTTTTGTCGACCCATCAGTAACTCAAATAGGATAGATTAGGGTTATCGCCTACAGTCTGCCAGCATTCTTCGTTTACGATCTCGTCAACATTATGGTTTACCAATTGTTGCGCGAACCCCTTAGCACGAATGAATCGGCCCTCTTCATCCTCGTAGAACGGCCCAGCATGCAAATAATCGTACTGCATACCCGCCCGCACAAGGAATATCAGCTCTTGAGTGAGTATCGGGAAGGACCCGATGCTCTTCGGTCCACTGCCCCCTTCTTCCTGTTCCGCGCTCGCCTTGTTGGATGTCTTGCGGGCGTTTTGAACCTTGCGCGCCTCTTCAGCCCGGCGTCTAAGAAATTCCGCTTGTGTCGGCGCAGCGAATGTCAATCCAGATTCCAGCCGGATTGGAGTTGCACTTCGGCTTCGACTTCGATCGCGCCTGAGATGTGAAGGTAAGGGGATCGGGGCAACACGGTGAGTATCTTGGGGAATGTTGCCCGTCACCAGGAAACCGTTAGACCTGGCAACGAGTTCCTCCGCGGTCAGTTGATCCAATCCATGTATGCGAACCAGGGGTGGTGGGGTTCGATTGCGGCAAGCTCGGGGATCGGAGGTGTATCTAGGACGCGAGGCTAGAGGTTCAATTTCTTCCCCAGAGTCACTTCGAGGATCGAATGGGGAGAGGGGATCGTGGTGAAATTCTAGCTCGCCATTTGAGTCATCATTGAAGCTCGAGCGAGCCGGTGTCACTGGGAGAGACGGATGAGAATGAAGTGGCGAATGTAGAGATCGAGGGGGCTGATCGAACGAGGACGAAGAACTGGACGATACAATAGTGTCGACGGCATAGGGCTCCCAAGGCGCGATCCTGGCGCCGACCCGGTTGTTACTTCCATGTGGCGGACTAATAAACGACGAGCGAGAGGTGTGCTTGGTGCGGATACATGGTGCGAGGGAGCATCGGCACAGTCGGCTGAGTGGTTTGATGCCAGCTCACCACCAATGGCAGGTCTATTCGGGGTGCTAGAAGTTTGACCGCGAGCCAACCGATTAGAACTTGCCATACGTAAAAGTGGCTTGGTTTGCACACGGGGAGTAACCTGTGGCGTAACCTGTGTCGAATGTCGACGCATTTGGATCGGGGTAGCAGCGGGAGATCGGGTGCGGTTCCTCTCCAAGTTTGCCTGCGGCTCGATGCTCGGTGCGATTAGCGGAGCGGAGGAGATCCTAGGAGTGCCGATGCGAGGTCCGGGAGGACGTGACCTAGTCGAATCCCCGTAACGAGGTGGCGAATGCGAACGGGCAGGATTCGACAACAACGCTTGACTAATAGGGTTTGTAGTACGCGATATGTCGGACGAAGTCGTTGGCTCGGGGCGGGTAACCGGCGTCGATGACACGTAAGGAATAGGCGAATGCCCAATGGTGGCATCCGGTACCACCTGGGCAGACCCTGCGTATCCCATGGGCAGATGCGAGGAGCCTAGAGACTTGTTCGTGTTCGAGCAAGGGGCCATATCTCCTGCAAGCTGTGCCTCGATATCGTCCGTCGCAGCAACCACAGTTAAGCCAAGATTTGATCCGAGGGAGGAGTGCATGTTGAGTGACGAAGAGGGAGAGTTATTAGAAATCGTAGCAGGCCCGAGGTCGTCCATTTCAGCAGGCGGCTCGTATGGATTGGACTGTAAACCAAGGGCGGTGGGGTCTATGTTTAAAGTTAAAACGCTGTGGAGTAAATCGAGTAAGATATAACTACTTACTGTCAAATGTAAAATCGATATCCATTGCACTATCCCATGCCCCAACAGTCGGGAACGAGGCACTCAGCAACAGGGCATCCTCAGGGGAAAGATCCGGGAGACTAGGCAGGGGCTCAGCGTTGCCGAAAGGGTGTCCTACAATTGGATTGGGAGCGCCAAAAAGATGTCCGGAGTCGGCGCTGGAGGCGTCGAAGAAATGGTTCGCGTGTCCATGGTCGATTCCGATACCGTTGTTGGACAACGGTGCACCTGATTGATGGCTACACGCTGTAAATGTGGGGGATAGGAATGCGATACGTGGGTTCGCGTTAATCCAAATGCATGGTATGGCCCAATATCCGTTTGAAGTAGAGTTTGGCCAAAAAGCGGGAGGCCATTTAATAGGCAGGGGGAACGCGCCTCCATAGCATCGGGATTTGGGGCCGGGTAGTCGTAGGAGATACAATCGATATTGTTGAAACAACGCCGGGCGATTTGAGAATTTAGCGCGCGTGTTGGATCAAGGACAAACATGGATCAAGGACAAACATGTACCAATAACACGCAGCATAATGTTGAGGAACGTGGTGATTTTCAGTCAGTGAAATAATTAGCGGCTAAGGTTAAATGAACGCACAGTTTTCGCCAGGTACGGTATGCCCCATATGGTTACCGAATGGGTTATTGTAGCCGACGGTTGGTTCCCCTATTGGCCAAGTAAGTGCACGAAATATTACTTAGGCTTGCTCCAAATACTTACCGTGAATCGAGTTGTTGGCGTCACCAATTCCTCTGTTCCCGAGCTCCTCTTGGACATACTCGCCTTCGCCATCCTTGCTGCCCCCGTTTTCTTGGCGCCCAGAGCATTCGCCTCCCTCGTCCTCGCCCGCGTCATTGTTTTCATCCTCGTCCTCCGAACTCGAGCTCTCAGAGGCGGAATCAAGAACTGTGTCGGCTTGCGAGCCTGTCTCGTCTAAATCTGGCTCTACAAGCGCTTCGGAAGCGGAAGTCGACGGAACCTTGTTCTTCCGTACATAGAAGGTAGGCTCTGTCATCACTTGGGTAAGACTTGAGTCCAAACCGGGCGGATTCTTGGTGCTGGTTGTCGCGCCTAATCACCATCAAGATCACATTTAATGGATTAGTATTTTCGGAATCGGTGCTCTACGCAGCACGAACCTTGAGTAGTAGCCAGACCAAAAGTTTTGAGTGCGGCTTGGTTGAGCGGCTTCGGGGCCTTGCCACGTCCAAATTCGTATTGCACGCCACGAAGTCCCTCTCGACGAGGAGGCCTCCGCTCAGGCATCATGATAGTAGGTACTAATCCTTCGTTTATCTGAGCCTTGATTCGACCAGCAACGTATCGCTCGTAGCCGGTCATCGACGCCTCCTCCCGAACCCGCGCATATGTTCGATCGGTCATGGCGAGCCCCGTGGCAACCAAAGGAGATAGAGTATCAGGAGAGTCGATATGTAGGATATATAAAAGTGGTTGTGTGAAGTGCGACGCGTCGTCAGCAGAGCAACAATGCCAATAGAATAACTGCATCAACAGGAGCAGTAAGCACGCATTATTGGGACTCTATCAAAGATTAATGGTGCTAGCGAGTTCTACTCACCAATTATCTGAGTAAAAAAGAGAACGAAACCAACGCTCGCAAAGTAAAAGACAGGCGGTAGGAGCGTATTGATGGGACGAGACTACTGAAATGGCTTTACTAAGGCAAGGAATGACGACGATGGGAAGTAGAAACTATGCGACCGATTGAAACCGTGCGCGAACTTGAATTTTCGCAGAGTGAGGGGGTCGAACTAGAGCAAATGGTGGTATGTTGAAACGCGAACTTGAATGTTTGTACTCGCTTGTATGCATGTTGAATCGAGGCGACAACTTGTAACCAAACTTCAACCACGATTATCATTATTCGCACCATGTACTCACCCTATAGCAGCATACAAAATGAAGGTTATTACTGCGGCAACCCAACCTGTTGCAAGTGGTCTCGAACACGGCCCCATATTAATATACACCGGGCTTGTAGTCCGCATGGTTGTGGTAAATACAACGCAATCCCAGCCGCGATCTACCAGAAAAATATTAGAAGCAGTCGTCAGTATCGCTACTATACCTATACCCAAGTAACAGATAGCTTACCGACAAAGACACAGGTCTTGTGCCACCAGCTCAGACGCAGGGTATAGAAATCGAGAGCTTTACAGACGTATTGCCGCCGTCAACACCGAGTGGTTCGGCCACCTACATAACCGGGCAAGGAATCGAAGGTCACGAACAATACCAGCGTCATATCACACCTACAACATATGAAAACACACCTGGATTTGAGAGCACGTACGCGCATGAAACCGCGCACATGTACGAAGACAACATCGATCGAGGATTGGACTATACGGGTAAGCTCGTGTAACCGGGTTATTCGGCGTCTCGAGACTCACCTCTTTTATGTCACAAAGCTTGGCCTCGGGGGCTCTACCCCGAAAACCCCTGGGAGGAGGAGTTGAATCACAGACTACAGACCGAGGAGAGACTCGGACTCAACGAGCATTTGAATATCGGTGAGTCTGGTTGCACCTATTTCAAAGCCGAGATAACATACCGTATTTCCAGCACAAGATTCTAATTTATTCAATAATCTATTCGCCCCTGGCGCAACAGACAACGAAGGGGGTAAGCACGGAATGACCTCTTTGATAGAAAGATGTCGACTTACAAGGCGAATAGCACAATTTGCTTTTTACAACGAACAATTAATATGGCCGAGCCTAGACATGTGGACCCAGATCGACGCTAACGCCGGTGTGCATCAGCCTCAAAACGTGGATTGGTCGATAGAGAGCGAGGGACAACGCGAGGCAAGACCTGAGCCGGGAGAGAACGTCCAAGGGCTAAACCACGAAGGTGAATGTGAGATTCTTCCGTGTTGGACGTCTAGAATAAAGTACTTACTATCTACTGATTCTCTATTGCGGGCCAACTCATCCCGGTTTCACATTGTTCGATGCTCTTTATACCCCACTGTACGATATAAAACCCTGGTTTACCAGTAGCGATGGACAACGCCAACTCACCTGGGCTAGCCGAAGAGGAGCATCCTCAGCTATACGATCCATTAGGAGAAGGTGGCGAACTGCAATACACACGCCGGGAATGCGACGATGGCTATATTTACGAGTACGCGAGCGCGGGAAAAATAATCCAACATGCCGGGGGTACGAAAACTCGATGGGACGCACAACAAGAAATAAACGAGAAGGAACACGGAGGGAGCGTCCATGGCATCTGGAAAACGGCACGCAAACAAGAGGATGCAGAGTGGATGAGTCGCGGGAAAGCCTCGCAGGCATACTTAACTGATCTGCTAAAGACCGAGCGAGTAAGTGTCTTGGGTCATTGAAGAACGAACCATACTTACATGCCCAACAGTTTAAGCAAGACCCGCCTAATTTCAAGACGATAAAGAACTTGAATAAAATAATTGAAACACAGCTCAGCCAATTTGGAGGACCCAAGTTCAAATCCCAAACCGTTCGCGTACCCGGTGCCGAAAAAGATTCGCACACTCTTGTCTGGCGCAACCCTCAGCAGACGTTGGACCATCTTATAGGAACACCTCGATTCCGCGGGAAAATAGCATTTGCGCCTACGATATTGATCGGCAAGGACGGAGTTAGGCGGTATGGAAACATGGAAACAGCTGAATTTTGGAACTTACGCCAGGTACGTTTTATCAATCCATCATGTCCCTATCACTCTCAAGTCAAAAACACGTGGCTTCTAGCGTGGACTTCCGCTAGGGACAACTCTCGGTGCCGGAATAATGATGAGCGACGCGGCCCAACTATCACAATACACTGGCGACGTAACAGCACACGGCGTGTACATAAGCCTAGGGAACATCGATAAGTCAGTACGGGAAGACACCAACGAAGGAGCCTGGCTGCTGGTTGCAATTATTCCGAAGTCAGACTGGGACAAGACACTTACCGGAATGAATCCAATGTCACGCAAACGCCGAGCCTCGGTCATAGCCATGTACAACCGACGGCTCTTTCATCACTGTATGCGGATAATCACCGAGCAATTCCGGACCGCCAAGCCGCACAAAGTCCTGGACCCAGAAGGACACACCCGGTCAGTGCAATACGAACTAAGTGCATACGGAGCCGACCTGGAGGAGCAATGCGATATCCTGGGGATTTCGCGCAATTCGTGCCCGCATGGTGAGGCGAACGGGAAGAAACTGGGAAACCCAAAATGTCCGCCTCGATCATCGCGAACCATTCTCGCAAAGATAGCAAAGGTCATAGCCAACTATCGAGCAACTCACTACGGAGACGAAGGCCCAAATCCAATCGAATTTATGGACGCCGGCAGAAAATACGGTCTCTCCGGTGTCGACATGCCGTTCTGGGCTGACCTTCCTCACTTCGACATATGCCGCGTCCTTAGCCCCGACCTTTTACACGGTATTCACAAGCTATTCTTCGACCACTACAATAGATGGAATATCAATGCCGTAGGAGCCGAGGAATATGACACTCGCCTCAAAGCCCAAATCCCGACCCCAGACGAGCGGATGTTCTTGCGAGGCGTGACCAAGCTGAAACAATTGGCTGGGAAGGACTGGCGAGCCCTGTTCCGAGTTCATTTAGCGATAGTGGCGGGAGCGAGTTCGGCCGAGCTTACCAAGGCGACCCGAGCAATGTCGGACTGTGTCGCGTACGCTCAACTGCGCATCCACACCGAGCTCACGCTCAAGGCGTTCGAGCAGTCACTCGAAACACTCGATCTCCTAAAAGAAATCTGGATTAGGAACGGTAGCAAGACGGGAAAGAAAGGGAAACTGATCAAGGACTGGGCGATACCGAAGAAACATGTAATGGGGCACGCACCTGAGCACATCCGACAAAAAGGGACCATGGACAACTATAATACGGAGACGATGGAGCATCTTCATTCACCGGTGCTGAAAGACGGCTACAAAGCGTCGAATCGGAAGGGGTGGTTGCTACAGATAGTGAGGCGGTTGAATCAGCACGAGTCAATGAGGGAGTACCGGGAATTCCTACAATGGCTGAAGGAAAAGAAGAAAGGGGACAGCATGGAAATAGATCGTGAGTCATATAAAATCAACGAGTGTCCGAAACACGTTTCTGACTCACGGATACATCGTGTAGCCCCCGAGCAAGAGGGTCAAGACGCCGAGGATGAGGCCGATGACGATTGCGAAGACGAAGATGAAGATTCCGACGACGATTTCGAATTCGACGACGATGACGAGAGCGATGACGACTACGACGACGACGACGACGAAGATGAAGCTGAAGACGACGAGGAAGACATCGACGACTTTGAAGAGGACGATTTCGATGAGGTTGAGGGCGAGCACGATGATGAGGGCGAGGGCGAGCACACGAGGAATAACGAGGGTGGGCGGAAAGGTAGTAGGAGCAACCAGTACAACAACCAGGGGAGAAGGGGTGGGGGCGAGCAAACCGAACAGGCTCGTGAGCAAGGCAGAGGTAAAGGTAAACTGGCACGCGGCCAGGGTTCGAGGTCTGATTCGATTTGATATAGATCACCAGGGTCCCGGTCCCGCGCCCACAGAACGTCCAGAGCATCCAGAACGCCAGTTGGTCGAACCTGTGGAGAACCGACTGGACGGAAGAAACAACAGAACTGAGGTATGTGTTATCCTATTAAGCTATATAAATCTGTATTAATAACGGATTCCGGAATATCCCCGTATGGTACCATCTTTGACCGGCGAAACCACGCTCGTCCTTCGCTTTGGCTTTGGCCAGCTCCAGATCGCGCCTGTGGCCGGCAACGGTACAACGAACGCTAATGCGTCAGTATTTTATTTCGCTTATCGGTACGCCGACGCTTCATTTCGTATTAGGTCGAACGTATGTTTTCCGACAACAATCGTCCCCTACTACCGCGTGGCCAAGAAGCCCGTCGTCAAACCGCAGCTTGTTAGCGATATAGAGCGTCGTCTTGGGTTTCCGAAATTCTTACAACACCTCCAACAACATCCCTACTTCGCCACCCTCCCGATCCGGCTCACCCCTGCCACCCTAGTGAACGTGTGGAAATTGATCTACATCACGACGCCTACTTCACCCTATTGTCCAACTGGACGGGTTTGTCGTATATTCTCACACTCAGGACTCGAAGAGAAGAATCCACGCCGCTGGGATTCAGCATTTTATATCAAGACCAACTCGGAAATCACAATACGTACGCCAGAGCTGGAACGGATACATGGTATGTGAGGCCTTGTTCAGCTGGATGGATTCTGATAAACATGACCGTCAAAGATTACGCCGTAGGTCGGATTGCTCTTTTGTTTGCGCTGAAGCCCTCCGCCGAGCTGCCAGAGCCCCGCTTGATGGCGTATGTCCAGCGGTTCTCGCCCATACCAAAACGGGCCACCGGGGTCTCTGGATTTTACGCTGTTAGCCGACTGCAGGATCAGACAGGGCAGGGCCGTTATGAAGTGATTGCCGTATCACAGATTGCCCGCCCATGTCCACTTTCTCCACAGATTAAAGGTTCGGCAATACGAGGAGTGGAGGGTCAACAATCTTTCGATTGTTATAGTCAATTCTATATTAACAAGTACCGGAATCCTAACGACTTCCTATTCATTAACTCCAGCTAGGAGCGACACCGCGAAAGAGCATCCGACAGGGCCCAGTCCAAGGTAATGCAAGGCGGATGAATGCAAATGAGGAACGAGACCTGCGCAAGAGTTCGACGAGAAACCAACGAAGGTTCTTCTTGTCGCCTGTATATGGCTTCTTGGTGAGCCGAAGGTTCCATGAATTGAAGTATGTACGCATGACATGTTTGCTTCACAGGGCCGTTGATAAAGGAGGTGGCGCTAGGAAAACCAGCTAACTTACTCCTCGGTAAGTAGTGCCGATATGGGGTCACCGACGACTAATTCCTTACTAACTGCCCTAACATATCTAATGCCGTCAATAAAAACGCGATCAACTGCCTCGTTCTACGCCCTATACCCCCACCCAACCACAACCCCAGACGCCAAGCCATCGTTTGGCGACGACGATGTGGTATTGAGTCCTATTACTACCATCGATGGTGCCCGAGTTTGAATCATTCCCTATCTCGATACATTACGCTGATGACAGTCCGAATTTTTCTTCTACAGTCGCCGTATGCAGCGGCAGTTTTCAGGCGTGCTTGTATTCATGTTCACGTTCCCCATCCACTCAATCCTAATCGTCCCCTTATTTGCAAGCGTGCCGCTTGCAGCTTGAATTACGGATTCGTCCTTTGATCCGGTCTCATGTCACGCCAACAGTGTATGCCCTCCCCTCCACCAGATATTTCGTCGGTACCTGCCTATGTCTTTCTCGTGAGTTTTGGTTTCGTTTTCTACGCGTGCGAAAACCCACTAATCGAATTGCATCGGCATTCGCCCGCTCTGTTGGTTCCTGTTCCTCAGATTGCCTTCCCCGAACTTTGAATTGTCCCCCGTTCCCCCGTCCCCCGTCCCCGTATCCTATGCCTGCGATACACCACTAATTTCTGTCAACAATCGCCTGCTCCGCGTTTTCATTGTCCGTCTGCTCCCTCGCTCTGCTCTAATCCAATTCCGTCTTCTTGTTGCACCCACCCGGACCAGCCCGACCACCCGCCATTCTACTTGTGTTCTCGTTGCTCGGCTTCATTTGTTCCTGTAAGTGGTCGTCATACTCGGCCTACGAAAAACCACTAATATCGTCAACGCTTGCCCGCTCTGGTGCTTTCTAATCGGTCCCCCCGACAACCATCGTCCTTTGCCTCGAACGACATCCTATCCACACACGGCGCGCTAGCTGCAAACCCACTAATACTGCTGACACTCGCCTGCTCTATTTTCTGCTGTTCCTGTTCTGCTCCACTCCTCCATTCCCCGCTCGGTCTCGACCGTTTGGATCCAAAACCGCCTACCAACTCCAACTCCCAGCGTGCCATCCTACAGGCTGGACTATTCATTTACCACTCGACCTCGACTTGCACCATCCACTGGTGTACGCCCACACCCTCCACTGCATATCCCGTAGCTGAACCGGACCACTCCATTCTTGGTACCCTGTCCGATCCCATTCCCGCCCTTTTGCAATCTCAACTCGAAGCCCGAATCTGGCTTAGCTAGCCTGGGTCTCTATCCCGCCTGCTCCTCCGTTTCCTCGTGCTCTCAAGACTCGATCCTCGGCCCTCTCGCGCTACCGCCGGGCCGTAGACGTGCAGGTTGAACTGCCAGCACGTTTACCAACAGGCTCGATTATGGGCATTTCCTGGCCATTCCTGTTTCCGTGTTCGATGATGCTTTCCCGCTCGCCGTTCAGGCTCGGTATGGGACACTTGTTTCCCGTCTCATTTTGCGCTCTATCTGTACTTCTCTGATCGCTGTTCCCGCAACCTCACCTCGCCGCCGTCGCCGTCGCCGTCGCCGCCGCCACCGTGGCGTATCCGTATTGCATTTGGTCCCCTCCCCCCTATGCTTGCTTTCCCGCTTTCTCCACGGACACGGACGATCCATCCACCCTCCCCATCTTCCACGTTGCCTGTGTTTCGCATATATTGTTTTGCTATCTATCCATGTACATAAAATGCCGCTATCCAATCGATTTCTGTGCGTATGCGCATATTAGGTACATATATGCGCCTAATCTAAGAGCGGTCGAGTGAACAGTCGAGGTGTAAGGACGGCGGGGGGGCAACAGCATATTCAGGGGGTACGATAGGGGCGATGGGGGGGATAGGGGCAACAGGGGGGGATAGGGGAGATAGGGGTCGAACGCGGCAAAGGATGATCGGAAGATAGTGCGCTAGCACCGGCCAATAGGGACCACCGGCGTGCAGGAACAGCTCGGGAACCGGCACCCGGCCGCCCTATATAGGGAGGAAACCGGCACCCGAGCTCCTATATAGCAAGGAAACCGGCACCCGAGCTCCTATATAGCGAGGAAACCGGCACCCGAGCTCCTATATAGGACACGACGGGCGGCGTGATGAGCGACGCGGGTTCAATAGATTACATAAGCGACTACAAACATGTACAAACAAAGTTAAAATCTGAGACCCGAATTTGATTTTAAGCTGCTCTGGAACTGCTCTGGCCACAAGGAAATCTGTCCTGGACGCTCTGGACGCTCTGAGAACCTTTCCAGAGCACGGCGCTGACTCCTGATGGAACGCTAATCCTAGCCATCACATAAATGTCAACTACAAAGAACAATTATGTTCCGCAAATCATGGGCGTTAAACTTGACCCCTTATTGAGCCGGCGCATATTCAACGTAAAGCTTCATGCGAGAAGCACGTAGTGCGAGGCCAAAACAAGAAAGACAAACTGGGCGTGATTGGATTCGAGCTCCGACGCACGAGGGCTCTACCCAAGTGCGAAATAAAAGCTGTAAACCAAGGGGAGACAGTATTGAAGAACAAGACACAATGGCATACCTCAGTACGAATGAAGACAAGATGAGATGGAACAAACAAGAGGTGGGGCTTATATACAGCCGTAATCCTGAGGAGGGACCAAGACCAAAACCAAAACGAACGATAAAGCAAGCTCGAAGGAATAATGGGTAAGCAGCCGAAAAGACAAGTATCTGCTCAGAAAGATCCTCCTGAATGCAGCGGTCCCAAGGGAGCGCTAGCAATTTGGATACAACCTCCTGACTCCGTCATTGAATATATCTTTCCGGGCGCAGTTTATCTGGCACTCGGTACCGTACTACCCAATAACAATACACGTAATTGAAGGATATTGTGCAAATAAATCAAGTTCTTAGTAGACGATAACGATACGTGTATACTATCGTTACCAAAAACCAACCAGTGGCAATTCCCCACCGCTTACTGCTTTATCCTACCTTCAAAGCGGAATATCTCAGAGATAGGCAATACCGAAACGCCTACCAGGCAATCAAAAGCAGCCTCACGTACATTCAAATGTTATGTATCCATCTCGTGTTACGTGCAAAATCGCTTCCCTATATACATTCATCACATAGCACTCGATGGGGCTTTTTATTCTTTTAGAACCGTTGACAAAAACCGAGCAAAGTCAATGTTGCCGAAGGCGACGCTCGAGAATAAGAAGGCTGACGATGAATTTGTAGCCAGCCGAAGCCATTCACGTGCAAGTTTACCCCGCGCTCAGAATTACATGCCGAGTTGATACGTGGGGGAGCATAGTGAAACAAGAGTATTTGTAATATCGCGTGGCAAAATAAAATCACTGAAGAGACAAGCGATAGCCTAGGGTCATCCCACGCAACTGAGACCCGCAATTACTCAGCAAAAAATTCAGGTAGCTATAACATCATGTGACACATAATAACCCCATCTGACTCTTATCCTTCCCCCCTATTCTAATATCTCTCCTTATCCCTCATGACACCATGGTAATGACACTTGGTCATAATATTGCTCATGATCAGCAATGATACCTGATCATAACTTTCAGTTATGACACTCTGTTATATTATCACGTCATGATACACCTTCATGACCGCTTTTTTGACACATAAATGAGGTAGGCTAGATTAAAATTATACTTGATGATCAATTGATACTGTGCATCATTGATTAATGAGACGGATATGAACTTGAAATGCGCACGAAGGCCCGCGATTTATGGGTTGATTATGTAACCATATGTGGTCATTGTCTCAAAACGAATATATAGTAAGTGAGATGGCAGTGCAGCACACAGGCACACACAAAACTGAGCGCGAAAATACACAAGAAAACAAAAGAGAAAACTCGATAACATAGTAACCGAAGAACCCACCAGATGAACGCCTACAGAGGACATGTCAGTGAGCGGAGGGTTAAGTTAGAATGCACCGCACTTGCCCGATACAAGCCGTGTATGACTTAGGGTTCGGTCTTTAACTGTTATGTTCGTAACACATGTATATAACATGACATTTATAACACGTTTATAACAGTCTCGGGCGACTGACCCGGAACCGGCAAGTTAGAAACCGATTTGATCATTCACACCTCGGGTTCCCCTGAATATCGACAGTTCTTCCAAGTGTGCCTTTGTGTTCAAGCGAATTGCTACTTGATTTCCAACTTTTTTCTTGCTCGCAGGATAAAATGTAAACCGCTGATATGAAAGTACGATAAGACTGTGCCCACGAACGTTTCTCCTGTTTTATGTCGACGTTTTGACCTGAATGTTGCCTGTGCCAAACCGGTTGAGCCTTTGTTGCGTTTGCCGAACCGGTTGGGCTTTCCGAATTATTCTGAGTAAATTTGTATAAATTGCAGATTATAATCGATCTACAAGACATCCGTCTGCATACACTCAATCTTGGCAATGTCTCTAACCGCTAAGCTCGATCGTCTCCATGCCGCGCTTCGCGCATTACCTACTTCCTTGCCATTGGGCTCAGCCGTATACAACTTCGACAAATGGACCCCCGATCCCAATCTCCTGGAAGACTTTGGAGCGGAATGCAGCGTTCTGAACGCTCACCTGGAAAATGTATTTGGACTGCGCAACGGCTCGCTCATTTCGCTTGCCGAACGGGGTCCAGGTCTTGAATCCATAGTTGAGGTTTTCCGACACTATCTGTCTGGAGCTTTCGCGGAAAAACCAGTCATCGAGAAGTGGCTCGACGATTTGACCACGGCAGCTGAGCATATATCGCGTGATCCCTGTGTGGTTAGTACATGCTCACTTGCATGCGGCGTCGTTCTCATTCGTACGGTTTTGACACTATAACAGAAACGCATCTCGAAACCATCTGCATCTCTCAAGAGATCAAACGAGTATGTTGCTGATGAGAAAGCGGAGAAAGAAGAGCGAAAGCGAAAGAAGGGTGAAACTAAGGACAAGGCGGCAGCTCGGGCTGTAGCAATTCTGAAGTCTGCCCAAACAGTGAGCATTCGTGTGCTGGTCTTGAGCTTGAACGTGTTTTAACCAACTTGTATTAGTGCAACTGGCCGGCAGGATTTGACGACCTTGAAGATTTAGAACAAACCGAGAAGGTCTATACAACTGGGCGTCGTAGTATTGCTATCATTGACGAGCTGATAATCCCCTGCAAGAGCAAGTCTCTTGGGAAGGTTCGCTTTCGATGTTCGGCCCCTGGATGTCATCAGTCGTGGTCGGCCCGACAGCCTCAACGCATTCTTAACCACTCTACGGAGGAGTGTCGATTCATTGACCCTGATCTACGTGAGCGAGCTGCGGAGCAGTGTCATACTTTAGCTCCCGGTACTCAAGTCATGGCGTTGGATCATGCGTTGAATTCAAACACTACCCTGTCAACGTCGACTGGGAATGGGTCCTTGCAGCCATCTGTTTTTGGATCGGTGACAACGGAAGGACGAAAAGCTAGGCAGCTTCGATTCGATCTTGCTCTCGTGAAATTCACTGCCGCAGCTCAGCTCGCGCCCAACAAGCTCGATCTTCCCGAGTTCCACTCTCTGATATCTGTGGCTGGAGCATTTATCTCGCCAAAGTCGAGCTCGCATATTGCGCACTCTCATATTCCAATGGAATCTGCTCGACTAAGGCGAGAGCATGTGAGCAGACTTCGCACAATCTCCCACTTGACTATATCTTTTGATGGTGGTACTGCCCGACGCCCTCAGAGCTTTACAACAATCCATGTTACTACCCCCAAAACTCGAACTGCATATCTGATGAATGCAGTTGAAGCGTCTGGAATATCGCATACTGGCGAATATTATTTTGATGAGGCCCACAAGGTATGTCAATCTATTATCCTGAAAGCGCATATACTGATTGTATGCTAGGTGATACAGGAGATCGGTGCATCAATGTTCTCAGGGGTTACTTGCGACAGTGCTGGGAATACCCAATCTGCTCGCAAGAAGATTCACGCGCTATATCCCACAATTCTTGTTCTCCCCGACCCTTGCCACCAGCTTCACAATGCGGTGAAAGCCATTGTGCAGCTTGCATATTTTGATGAGGTACGATAATACTCTAGCGGTGGATACTATAGTCTGAGACAAAGCTATTTTGCAGTGTCGACACTACTGTCAGGAGGTGTGGGGCTATTTCAACCACTCATCTTTTGCAACTGCGCACCTTAACACGACGCGAAGAGAGATGGGAATTACACAAGGATTTGACTTGCCAGGTATCACCCGGTTTGCGGGGTGGCATTATGGCACTAGGAGCGTTCGGATAAATCTCCCAGCTGTAGATTGCCTGATTGAGACTAACATTATTGAGATGAAAAAGGTGAGTAGCTCGCCAAAGGTCCTTGTATAAAACCTAACGCATATATTAGGATCATAAATTGCTTTTCATGCGAAAGGTAGTTGTGTATTCAAGATTCAAAACTCAGCTTCGTCAGCTTGAGAAGGTCACCGAGCCATTCGCTCGAGCAATCAAATGCCTAGAGTTGGGGCACTCCAATCCTGGCGATGTATTTTTGTTCAATATGGCAGTTATGGCTCAACTCCGACAGATTGCGGATGATAACGAAGCTGAGCTCGGCTTACCAGAAGATACACTCAACAATATCAGGACGATTACCAATGCCCGCTACTATAACATGGTCCTTGCATCAGGCCAGGAAGTCTATCTCAGCACATTTATGTTGAACCCTCGTACGTTTATGGCTTTTCTTCCCTGAAATGATACATGCTGAGCTCATAATAACAGAGTATCGTAACTCAGACATACTACGTCGTAATAACCTGAATCCATTACGCACAGGGACTATCATACTTCGCCCTCACGAGGCATCGCTTGATGATGAAATTGCCGAGCTTGCCCGTACATTCCCGTGCCTCAACAAAGTTGGGATCTTTTTGAAGCAGGTTTTATGTCGAGAGCTCGAAGCTGGAACACTGCCGGCTGCTCAAGATTTTCCGAGTACTACGGAGGGAATCAAGCTTATCTTGGCCGCGTTCAAGTCCCAATTCATCGCATATATTCGTGGAGAATACCCCTTTCTTCTACCTTCGCCAATTCCAGCTAATTTTTCACCTCGAGCGTACTGGGTGGAGCGGAAGGATCGGCCTGACGCATGCTTCATTGCGGTACGCATACCTCTATTCCTTTTACTTGCAAAAGCTTAAATTGCGCAGCCTATCGCAGTGAAATTATTTTCCGTTGTTCCAAACTCCATGGCTGAAGAACGTACCGTATCTTGTTTTTCATCGCTAAACTCGAAGGATCGCTCCAGGCAGAAGATATCAACACTCGTTCATATGACCCGGATACGCCAGGACTCCATTCGAGCACGTACAAAGGCCAAATTTGTGAGTATCTTATTTAGTTTAATGACTAAAAGTATTACTGAACTAACTTGACTTGATCAGGCGTACAAACCGGTCGTAAAGTTCTGCGAGTTAGCAACAACCCTACTCCAGCAGCGATCATCTCCGCAGCAGCGGAGTGATACCCCCGAGTTGGCTGATAACTCTGAGCTTGATGTCCTGGCGGATGGATGGTCTGTTGAGGATATTGAAACCATCGAACCGTGTAAAGACATATCGCAGATGGATAGCGAGCTGGACGAGGGTGAGGGGAAAGGCAGCAATATCACGGAGGACGAGAACGTCAACGAAGATGAGGAATTGGAGCCTACCGACCCCCGTGCATATGAGTTTGCGGCTGATCGTAGCTATCATGCAAACCTCTCAAGCGAAATTCTGCTCAACGTTTTGTCCGATCGTGTGTTCGAGGACGTCGATAATGGTATTGTTAGTACTCGATCAGGTATCAGCAACGTCGAACACCATTCCAAGTCTTCGGCAAAGAAGGATATCAGCGGAATCGACTTGGATTCACCACTCTAACGTTCCATTTCACAATAACTCTTTAACCTATACTCTGATTTGTAATCACTCGATACAAAGTTAATAACACGTGTTTCTAACAGCCTGTTTTTAACAAGCACTGTTATAAACCTGTGATAAAGTGTTCTGGACTTAAAAACCGTACCCTAGTATGACTTGAACGTCTGAGAAACCGAACGCTCTATGACATCGAACAGGGGAGTTAGATGGGGACGGGACGAGGCCATGAATAGAGGGGTGTTTTATACTCGAGGGAGTAAGCGAATGTAAACAACATACCGGGCGCCGGAGCAGTGTGATACGAAAAGACGTACGATCGCAAGGAACCGTTCGACGCCGACGCTACACGGTTGGCAAGAAACAATAAGCGCTGTGAAAGGACCAATAGTGCACTATTACTGATGATGTGAGCACAGCCATCATTGCGTGGATTTCGCCCACACACTAAGTGGTGCAGGCCTGCGCGCAGAGCACTCTACTGGCCAAAGTGTGTTCCTATGTAGGTCGTTATTAATCGTTATTAATCCAAATGAGAGCACTATTTTACGACTTACTATTGCCGATTGAGCTAAGGAACACGATCCCAAATATGTGTAGCTCAATCACCGCTCGACAGCAGCTCCCAACACGTTATCGACAAGTCGCTTTTCTCTCTTATTGCTAGTATCTAATGCTCATGCAGTGCGCCTCGCTAGTTTGCCTGCTAGGCCTTGGTGTACTTGGCCATCCAGTTGTACGTGCCATGCAAATCATCCTCAAATCGATTGCTAACTTGCTAGCAGTGACATACAGCGAGATCCTCCTAAAAGCGCGATACCCTAGCTGTCCGCTTTACTGCGCGCGACTCTGTCGCTTCCCGTCGCCACTGATTACCAGCAACGGGCCCATACCGAGGCTTGAGTCTCATGTTCGAGGCGAGCCGAGTACCTCTACCATGTACAGCCTCGCCTGAGGTATGCTACCACACGCCCGGTGTACTCAAGGCGTGAATTATGCCGTACGAACTCTCTGGCCCTACACGACAGTGTATTAGGACTAACGCTTCGACTAATTTAATGGATTCGAGCCCATGGCACTTGTAGCCTCTTAATTACTCTAGGTGGTCCGCAACTGATACCTCTGCATCTCGGTCGGCTGGATGTATGTCGTACGTGGAATATCCCCAACTACCGAATTCTGTTAACCGGCTTAGTTCGACCAGTTGTACCGTATTCAACCCCGATCTCACGCTGGGGCATGATTGCCAATCGAGTGCCCAGATGTTCAATGGCCGCACTGGTACCTCTGTGGACATACCTGGTACCCGAATGTTTGCCGGCCCGTTGTGCGTATCCCAGCTACTCAGACCAGGCTTACTAAATATATCGACCGCTTAGCGTCCGCGTCCCCGCCAGCACTCGGCGTGGATATTCGCTTGTTGAGCCGGTCCGATCCGACCTTTCGAACATAAAAGCAAGCCGTTTTGCTCACGCCCGACTCACGCCAACTCTCTCGATTCGATGGTGCGCCAGTCTCATTTAGGTTTGCACGGTGACACGAATGTTGATTAAGAAAGCTGGCGAACTAGGCCGCCGTGTAACGTTTCGATTTGTATATACCAAATTTGCATCTAATAAAGCTCCCGTTTCCGCTCCCGTTTCAATAAACATAACACAAACATATTGGTGTGAATAGTTTGCCTCTCTGGAAACTATATACACAATAATAGAATTGTATCCTATGTAAAAATACCTATAATTACGAACTCTTGTTAGGAGTGTGCCATAACGCCGGGCCATGATGGCGCGGTCATGATACAGAGTCATCAGGTGTCACGAAGAGCCATAACCCCATTATCCTTCCCCCCTGTTTTATGACACCTGCGGTTTTCCCTGAGTAGGGATCCAAGAACATAGCCTATAGGTAGAGACCGTACCGGAAGATAACCACGTGTAAATCTCTTCCCCCTTTGAGCCGCCAAGACCTCGCATGACCGCTGGCAACCGCAGTGATCCTGGCCACCCATTATTAAAGATGACGGCCAGGCTCGCCACCGGGATTACTCTAATGATGTGTCCAAGCTCACGACCTCGACCATGTCAGCATTCCCATAGATAGAGGTACAGCAAATTATGAGACTCGAGTACGGTCGTTCTTGACACATGCGAGAACCTCGGTCTCGAGAAGGAAGTCATAATTGAGGTTCGATTGGTGCCACGGTACTGGGAAGGATCAGCCACGTGCGGCCCGCAAGCGCTGAAACCCACGCCCACTCTCAGCATCGACCACACCCTTCGAGAGCTCGCTGTCAGGATTTCAATTGAGAGACGCATGTCGCAATCGCTAAAACTGGCCACCGCACCTCACCGGCACGCTCTGAGCACACCGGGCCGGTCAAATTGTCAACGGCCCGCGAGTGAGCGACTCCGTTCGCCAAGTGCTTCGCCATCGACCCCTCGTGATGGAGCGTGCCTGTATATTCTTCCACCCGCCCTCCTGCCAAGTGATTTCTCCTACCCCGGATCGTTGTCGGCATGTGCATGATTATCTCGTCTGTCGTAATTTGGGTTTCGTATAAGAACTGGTTGCTTGGGTGGATCGGAAGAATAGGCTTGGTCGTTTGGCTTTTCTTCTCCCGCCTTTTCCCCTCTCTCTTTCTCTCTCTGTTGTTCGTGCGAACCTAAGCGGCTATGGTTGTGTTGCGTGCGTTGGCTGGTGCGTTTGTTGGTGCAGGGATCGCTGCGGCTGCGCAGGATCCCGAAATTTGGGGTTTTGGTGAGCACTGGAACTGAGTTGTCCGTTGTCGAAATTATTCACGTGTGGGTGTACAGGTGCCAAGACTACTGGAGGGAGGGGTGCTCCGCCCACGAGTGTTTATACCGTGAAGAACTTTAACGAGTTCAAGACTGCGTTGAACAACGGCGGTAAACCTAATGCGCCAAAGATTATTTACATCGGTAAGCACCCCGATCCGGCGCGGTTATTCGAGGCTTGACATTCCCCTTTCAGATGGTGCCATTTCGGGCAACTACCTTCCAACGGCCAAATTGCGACAGAACAGGACTATGCCAAGGGCACGGTCTACAGCTGGGCCAACTACCTCGACTCGTTCAACCAAACGCTCATCGCCCAACTAAACGCTTCCACCGTCCCAGCCGACAAAACCCGTCTCCAAACCCTCCTCCTGCAAGAACCAGCGCGCTACAACTCGTCGCTCGTCCAAGCCGCGCAAATCTCTGTCAAAATCGGCAACAACACGTCTATTCTGGGCAAGCCCAAGCGCAAGAGTGGGATCGCGCGATTGGAGGATATGGCGATCGCGGTGAACCAGACGAACAACGTGATTATGCAGGATTTCGAGGTCTGGTCGCCGATTGATTTGTTCCCCGAGTGGGATCCGACGGATGGGTCGACTGGGAACTGGAATTCGCGGTATGATGCGATTGGGGTTGTTACTTCGACGAATGTGTGGTTTGATCATTTGACCATTTCGGATGGGTAAGTGTCGGTTGATTGTTTAGGACCGTATGGAAGTTGATGGGTTTTGGTTGAAGGCTTCACCCAGATACCGAGGCGCCGACTATCTTTGGCAAAAAGGTCCAGCGCCATGATGGCGCTATTGACATTACTGAGGGTATGTTTAATTCCACGGTTAAAACGACAATTGTTGACCATTCTACCAGGTGCTGATCTCATTACCATGTCAAACTGCCTCGTCTACAACCATGACAAATCTCATCTCGTTGGCAACAAGTGAGCTTTTCGATTGGTTGCCATGGACTGCTTCCTTATTTTTGCCTTTTTAGTGACGCCAATAACCTCGGACCTGGTGATATCGGTCGTCTGCGCGTTTCATTCTATGCCAATGCCTGGCTAAGCTCACTTCAACGCTCTCCTCGTCTTCGTTTCGGCAAGGCGCATGTGTTCAACAACTATTACAACGCCAGCTTGGATGATCCCAACGAAAAGCTGCAGTATTTCCTTGGCATGGGTATCGAGAGTGCGTTTTATATTTCTCCTCGCGTGACCATGATTAAAGTTATGATTTTAGGTTCGATTTTCTCCGAGGCCAACGTATTCGAGGTCACGACCAAGTCGGCAACTACTCCTGCGGTCAACGCGGTTGTTGGACAGTACAAGGGATACCGACTAAAAGACAACAGGTCTTGGGTGAATGGAACGTTTGCGAACATCGAGGCTGTCGCCAAGTCCAAGTACGATACTGCGAAAGCCGCCGAGGTTACTGCCGCCGCTGCTGCCGGACGTGCAGTTGCTGAATGGGCGACGCACGAGTTTACAAACGAGGTGTTTAAGCCGGACTATTTCTATCGCCTCAAAAGGCTGAGGATGTGAAGAAGTATGTGCTCGCGAACGCCGGTGCTGGAAAACTGTAACTGTGTATCACGTGTTTCACCAAGTGTATGCGTTCAGGGGGCATTGTGTGTGTATAGGTAGTGTAATGGATGGTGATAATTTGGTCCCGCTATGAGATTGAAAAAGTTCCGTGCGCAAAACATTTTGCGCCCGTGCAAAGGGCAAACTCGGATGGAACCCGGTGCGTGAATTTGACGAGCGCCCAAAGCGGACAAAAGAGGTGATCGATGACGAAGGGATGTGTGGGGCCAAACACGCGCTTGCCTCGTTGTCTTTGTGCATTGGACTGGATTCGCGCACAACGACCAGTGTCTGCTCTGACTCTGTGCGATCTGCTTAGATCACCTGTTTAGACACAACTCCTTTGCTCTTTCACCGTTTCCACCGCCTCGGCTCGACGCCCTCAGCCCTGTGCGGATCTACTACTTAACCCTACGCTTCCTGCGGACTACCACCACCACTCCCACCACCGCTCTCGCCCAAGATGATGACCATCGTGCGCGCCCCTCAGCCCCCGCTACCGCGGGAGAGCCTCACCGACAAGGCATTCCAGGAGAGCGTAGATCGATTCCTGGTCCGTCTGATCGATCGCCCGTCGGACACAACTGACACCCGTTCCGCAGTCTGTCAAGAACCAGCCGTTCACCGTCTCTGGCACGATCCCAATCGCAGATCCCCTCAGCCTCTTCTTCCAGGCCGATGTAAGTACTTCAATCACGCCCATCGCACAAACCCTAACCCGCGATGTAGAACGGCACATCCTACTCTCTCCGCCTCCCGCTCGACGATGAATACGCCACTTCCCCTGCCTTTGAGGCTCTCATCAACTCATGCGAGCCCGAGGAGAGGCTGGTTCCGCCCACTCGTAGCGACTCGGCGCCGCCACAGCAGCGCAGCAACATCATGCCCACCCCTCGGCAACACTACTCCACCTTCACCTCTCCCTCTTCGCCCATGGTCGGAGCCGGCGCCGTCGTTCCGGTGGGAACGATGCTGTACCCTACGCCCGGCCCTCCAGGAATAGGTCCTGGTCCCCAAAGTGGATTTGTCGCCGGCCAGTTTATCCCACCGCACCGCCGCTCGCTCGTCTATCCCGCGACCCGCCCGCTCGCTATTTCGCTCGAACTTGCGTCCCACCCGGTTCTGGATGTTGTCAAGGCTACATTGTTCCCCAAGCTCGCCCAGGGCTACCACCTCCTCGCCGTCCGGGACAGGCTCACGATCCATCCTTCTGGGACATACACCCGCCCGGTGCATGATGCCGTCTATCCCGAGGGTGTTGTTGCGACGATCATGGTCACGCTCCCGGTGCAATACCGTGGTGGCACGCTCGTCGTCGGGTGCGAGGGCAAGGAGGAACGTTTCTACGGCCGTCTTGGAGCCAAGTCCAACGAGCTCGAGTGGCAAGCGTGGAGGACCAACTGTGATTGGGAAGTCCAGAAGATCGAAAAGGGTCACCGTGTGGCCATGACCTGGCATGTGTACCAGCGTTCGTACGGTCCGTCGAGCCAGCCGCTCATGGTTCCAAACGACGCTCTCCTCGACGCGCTTGCCGATTTGCTCAACCAGGCCCGCGGCAAGAACCTCGGGTTCTTCCTTTCGCACGAGTACGGTGTCAGTCCGAGCGACGTTCTTGCGGATTCTCTTGCTCCTTACGTGAGTATATGCTCGTCATCTTTGAATTCATTACTCACGCACTCATTTTAACCTAATTCGGACAGCTCAAGGGCGCGGATGCGGTCTTGTATCACGCCGTCAAGATTTACAAGCTCCAGCCTCAGCTTAGGTATTGCGCGGGTGGATACATCTGGCCGGTCGACAAGCCTGCGTTGATCCTGGACAGCAACCGCAGCGGTCCTCAGTCTGCGACGCCGTTTAGGACCGTTGGCCGATCGCGTTCGCTCACCCGTGAAGGTCGTTCGCAGTCCAACCTCGGTGGCTCGCGCGAGCTTCAGATCTACAACCGTCGTCAGGAACAAGAAGAGGACGCTGATCTTGCGGACAAGGTCCAGCGTGGAGGTGCTGTCCCGCTCGCCGATGAGAACATTACGCTCCTCCACTCGCCCGAGCAAGGTCACATTGCCAAGGAGCGTGTGCCATTCTTGGCAAACGACGCAGAGAACACACTCGACCACTTGTACGTCAACGTCGTCCTCGTGGTCTTTATCCCATGAGCGTCGTGAACGGGTTCGGTTAGATGGAGTTTGGATGAGATTGATTGAAATTCACAACATAATCTTGTTTTATCGTGTATTAGATGCTGGAGCGTCTCTGTAGTTTTTTTCTTTTCATTTGTGTTTCTAGTTGTCGAGCTTTTTTTGAATGATATCCTTTGGTGATGTGAAAGCTGTGAGCGTACATCTATTCAATGTGTCTATAATCCAAGATCGTATGTTTATTATGGGGTGGGAATTTTGGTTGCGGTCCAAAAGGACGCTTGGTACACGTAGCCGAGCATAGATTCTACGTTTCCGGTGTAGGTTGTGGGAATCGTACGTTCATTCTGTTTGAGAAATTTAATGGGATGACGACTGGCGTAGGTGTTCGACTGACCGTGATTTCGAACCCTACTTTTCTAGCAAGTTCCTTGACTTGCTCTAGATCCAACTCGATCGACATGTCGTTTGTATTGTTATTCTCCCAATGCCACAATAGTGGACCTGCGCCCAGAGTTAGACTTTGATTCGGAAGTCGAGAAGCGAGATACTCACCCAGGTTGATCCAAACACCTCCGGGTGCCAAGATCTTGTGTATCGTTCGCAGATAGCTCACGATGTTCTTGGCCGTGTCGATAAAGAAGCATGTCAAGACTGCGTCCCATTCGCCTGCGTGGGGCTCTGGTTCGGCGGAGTCTGGATCGGGGTCGACGCCGTAGATTTCCTCAAAATCGCCTATTGAAGTTACGATTAGGGGATGACCGTGAATAGAACTGAGCGACTCACCTGCGACTAGCGAAAAGTTGGATCCTGGTGGGAGGTCTGAAGGGAGTACGTCTGGGATCTGGACTGCTCTGAGGAGCGATCGGGCAGAAGTCGTGTTGGATATAGAGTGCACAAACGGGTGGATCGTATGTTCGAATTTCGCGTGGGTGCTACAAACGGAAATGGATTAGAAATGAGATAGGTCAAATGGAGATAATACCACTTGCCGATTAAGAATAAAGTAGGAAGCCAGTAGCATATAATGAGAAAATTCGTTTCCTTGACACGCGAATCCTGTTTAGGTCTAATCAGCACCCGATTTAGTTGACCGAGTGGAGCGTCGACTTGCCCCGTGCAGCTACGTCCCAAGCTAAGCGGCCCAGCCCTGCTCCAGGAACGAGAACCCGAAAGTTTCCTCTAAATGGAGTAAAGTTAATATAGCCCGGAATACGAGATCGCCATGGGGCTCACCGTTCTTCCACAGGCACGTCATGGAAATATTCACAGAGAGCATCAAGCATGGTTCCGTAACATGCGTCTCGCTCGACTTTGCCCTTATGGGGTTATGATGTGGTTAATTCCGAGTGGGCTGGTGGGGTTGAGGGGAGTCCTTACCTCTACGCCCCAGTCTCGTACAAATTGTTTGAGCATCGAGCGGACTTTGTCCATGTCAAAGTCAGTTTGGGGTGAGCGCCTTGATTGGCGGCGGGATTGGTGCCCGTGATCATGCGTGTTTTCGGCGTGGCTATGACCGTGATCATGGCCGTGGTCGTGTCCATGATCGTGATCGTGAGCTGTATAGCGTCACGACACAAATTCAATATGTATTCCGGGATGAAACTCACAATGGCCATGCCCGTCCTCAGTATCCATCCCTTGGAAGATGAGAGGGTCATCAATAATCTTGAGCAAAAACTCGGCATTTCGCTCGATTGCAGCATCGATGTGAACGACCTTCTGCTTCCACCCTACGGCATCGAGAAGCGCACGGTCATCCTCGGGAAGCTTGAGATAGTCGTGCCGGCGGCGCATATTGGCCGACAACTTCCAAATGAACCAAACGTTAAACCCAACGAAATTTGGGTGCAGAAAAAACGCACCGAATATTGTCGATAATTTCTGAAAGCATCCAGAACCCGGTTGAGCGCCGCGGCCTCGAGTTCGGCGTCGGTGGGTTTAGCGCTCATGCTGGAGACGGTGGTGGTCGAGAGTAGGAGTGGTGCGAGTGATTACGTAACGAAGCGATTTATGTCTCGGTCCCTTGGCTCTTTGCGTATCGGTCTCCGTCTCGGGTCCGGGCGAAATTATATTTGGGGATCGTCGTCGTCGTGGCGCATATTGTTGCCCAGGGCTAGCCACGTGACCGTGATCTACATCCTCCGGCCCCTAAACGCGTGCGATTCAGACCAGCCCCTGTTGGGGAAGTCGACTATGATTTGTTTGGTGCTTGCGCCACATGCAGGCCTATAAATAACCAACCGGTCTAGTAATAATTTCTCTGCAAACTTCAATCGCGTTCACCGTTTTGAAAGTCGCACCTTGTTCTCTATCATCATCTCTGTGATCCTGCAGATGGCCAAGATCAGCACTAATACCAAGCGGGTACGTACTCGATTCAATGGCTTCACTATATACATATGTCACGTCGACTTGCTGATTCATTTTGCTTGTTCCTCTTAGTCTCGCAAGAACAAAAATGCTTCCGTCGAATGTACGTCGTTGAATTGCTCATTCCCTCGGTCTAACGTGCTGCCGTTCAGCTGCGGTCCCTTGTGAAGCGCTGGACCTCTCTCAGAAAGGGCCTGGTCCCGTGACACGTTCTCGTGGTCTGAAGCCCGAGGCATGCAAGGAAACGAAGCGTGGTCCTACGGGTACCGGGGGGCGTGCAGGTGCGTACTGTGATCACTGGTTTATTGTTTATCACTTCCGAACGCTAAATTTCATCAGTGGCCGTTCGGTCTGTGAAGCCAGTAAGTCCTACCAAGGCCGATGTGAGCTTAAAGGGACTCCCACCACTTAAACGCACTTTTGCGTTCATCGACGAGGGTATGTGGGCTCTTCTCCGAGCTAGTATTTTAATAGTTTACCATGTCCAAAGGACCCCCTGTAGCGAAGATCCAAGAAACGTCGTTCGGCTGCGAGGATCAAACCAATGTGGATAGTCCAGGGGACTGGGTGGATTCGAACACGGGGAGCACCCTAGTCGAGATAAATATGGATGAGGTCTTTTAGAGCCTGACTATGAACCTGTGGTTGAAAGGTTGGATTGGACCATAGGAATTTATGTATTGATAAAATTTGCCTGAACCGGTTGCAATGTCATCAGACTTCGACCGCTTAACGTCGTTCATAGCCGTGTAATGTGTCGTTTCCAACACTCCAAACCATTAGCTTGAAGCCTCTCAATCAGTGGCCGGAATGAATCATCAAGGAAGAATTTGCTTGAGCATGTCGCAATCGGGTCGGTTGTATTAAACAACAGTTTGAGATGCCATTGCAAGTGATTCCGGGAATCCAATTGACTCCTTTGAATACCAGAAGCGTGCCTATCGGTATGGTACACAAGTGGGCACTTCATATGGAAACGATGGGGGTAGGTTTCTTCGATTGAGCTGGAGCGGTTGAATATATGCTCTAAGTTGCTGAACCGACGGACAAGATATATATATATAGGTGAATTTTTGCGATACCAACGAAACGGAGCGCTTGTTCTTATGCGATCCCACCAATAAGCCAAGAATCTGACTGGCACGCTCTGTGGCCCCGCTGTCTAACTGAGCTTTTTAGCACCCAATAGGTATTGGTAGGGCCAGTAGTTCGTGCTACTCACGGAATTTTGGGTACTAAAAACGTTGGTTAGAAGCTTGGAGGTACTTTGTGCTAGCTAGACTTTCGACTTTGACTGGGAAGTCAGAAATCGTGAGTCGAAAATAAAGCTGTGTCGGTTGATTAGGTGATTAGAGGCTTGGGCGGTCACTGGAGTTGGCGCTTCGTGGACCCACAATTCTCAACCACCACCTTGCTTTCGTTACCAAATCTATTCCAACTACTATGCCTGCAGAAACGCGCGCGCAGAAACGGAATAAGCGCTCAAAAACGGCGCTCGATGAAAAAGGTATTTTGGAGACCCAAACTACCTTGACCGTTGTCCCTGTTACTCTGTTCGACAAGATTGCCACGGGTCTACCGGAGATCATGATGACAATAATCGAATCAATCGGTAGCATCCGCAAAACTGTACCTCTTTCTCTTGTTTGCCGTTCCTTGTTTCACGCGTGCATTCCTTACACTTGACGCTATGTGGGCTCTTTGGCCCAGATCCTCCGCTTGATATCTGAAGTTAAAGTCAATTGTGACAGGCAGCTGAAGACAACTATAGTATGTTAGACAGAATGATATACCGCCCTGCTAATCAAATCTCTCCGGTAGGAATTGCCAACGCAATTTAAGGACTCAGGAAAAAATTCAGGTAGTTATAACATCATGTGACCTATAATTACCCCATCTGACACTTATCCTTCCCCCCCATTCTAATATATCTCATGACCCCTCATGACACCAGAGTCATAACCCATGCTCGTTACTTTATTCATAATCAACAATTACACCCAGTCCTAACATCCACTCATGACACCATGTTATACCACTAGCTTATGACACTCATCTATCGCACCTGTCATGATATGTAAATAAGATTAGACAAAAATCGGAATTAAATTTGATCATCAAATGATAGTGAATACATTTGATTAATGAGTAGAATGCTTATCCGCTTGAAATGAGCCGATGTCCACGATTTATCAGCCAATTATGTAATTGTATGTGGTTATTGTCTGTAGGCGATACATCGCGCACGGCATGCAGCGCGCAAAACCACACAAAGATAAATGCAAAAATACACGTAAGAAACAAAAGGGAAAACCCGGAACACATAAAAACTAGAGAAGCCACTATATCGATGCCTACAGAAGCCACATGAGAGGGGATGGTTAAGTTATAATGCGCAGTACTTGCCTCATGCAAAATATACATGACTCGAAAGCCAGAGAAAACAAACGCCCGACGGTATTGGAAGGGGGAATGGACGGGGATGCGACAAGGCTGAGGACGGAGGGGCTTTTATATACGGAGGAGCTCAGCAACACGAGCGAATATCGGGCGCCGAAGCAGTGTGATACGAAAAGACGTACGACAACTACAAACCGTTCGACACCGGCACTACACGGGTGGCGAAAAAAGAATAAGCGCTGTGAAAAGACCAATAGCTCGGCCAAATCGTGATATGCTAACTAGCGCCGGTAGCGCGGTAGCAAGGAGACTGCCCCCCTCGTAGGTAGAACCCCCGGTTCTACTTGGCGGTGCTCCTGCGCTGACTAGCGTCATGTTTGTGTCTCCTCCTTCTTGTAAACCCCTCGAGGCATCCTAAAGGGATAAGTTCGAGTTAGGAGGACGCAGACCCAAAAAGCGACTACCGACGCACGAAAACCACGAACGTCAACAAGTCGTGCGCGAAGACTCAAACAGCAAGTTTGAAGCTTGCTTGTCGCAGAACGCAGCTTGCGTAGATAGGAGATTAAAAGGTATGTATTCGACAATCAAGAAACGTGTATAGAGCAACTCGAAAGGAGGATTAATGAGGAAGGGGTGGGATCAAGGGCAAACAGCGATTAGAGCGCCAGCGCGGAAATAGATAGACAAAAAGAGGCCAAAAATGAGCGTGAACGACGATCAAGACCAAGTTGCAAAAGAGAACAGGCAGAGCAAAAGAGAAATATACAAGGCAAGATTGTAGAGTCGCATTTCGAGGCATGGGTATCGGCTATGTCAAGGGAAATTGTCTACCTAGCACGTCCTTTGCCCTTTGAACGCGCGGTGAGGCGGCCGCTCGAATCGTACTCGACGGCAGGAGTTGGGGATGGCGTATGCGAAGGAACGTCATCGGTGGGGTGCCGGTCGTCGAGCTGACGAGTCTCGAGGTAGTCGTCCAGGGTCTCGATGCTAGCCATCTGCGCATCCCGCATCATACGTTCCTCCTCAAGTTCAAGATCGAGCTCTTCCCACTGCTCGGCGGAAGAGCGTTCGACTGGGCTATCCGGGCGCAGTTCTGAACGATCCGTGACGGCCTGTCCGTTGCTGGTGCGAACAAACGAGGCGCCAGTGTAGTCCCTATAATTAGGACAGGTCTTAGAATCATAAAAACTACAAGTAAATTGCCAAAGAGAGCCAACTTGCCTGATGTATGCGGACCACTCGTCCTGCAGTCGCTTGAACCGACGAGGAGCAACGGAACGGAGCTCCTTCAGACCAGCGAGGTGGGCTTCGTACTTGTCAAGCATATGCGCAGTGCCAAGCTCGCGGCTCTGCCAATAGCCGTTCGACCATTCTTCCAAGCAAAACTGCCACTGTACGTGTGTCAGCACCTTTCTATCTTGGTTGGAGTGAAAAGACTTACCAAGGCTAACATGAATGCTACGACCGTAATCGGCATGTTCTCAAAGTATTCCGGGAACTGCACAATGACCGAGGTGGGGCCGTGACCCAAACCCGCGCCAATGACACGCCCAAGGTGGGGGCTCTCGTAATGCCCACTGCGAGGGCTCATTGACTAAGGGGAATATATTAGTGGGCGTGAAAATCGGTTGAGGGAATTAGACTTACCGCGCAATGAAAACTATTGGGATGGGCTTGGTGAAAAGCGTCGAGGTTATCTTGGACATCTTGCTGTGTCGCGACCCGGTGCTGTAGCCCATGGATCTCGGCAATAACAGGTCGGAGCCGCTCTTTGACCTTACCTCGCAAGGTGGCAAGGTAATTAACAAGCTGACGAGAAGAATTAGGGCGCATATATTCATGTTTAACAGCAAAGACGTACCACTTCGAGCTCGTCCGACGTTGCCGCAACGTACGGAAGCTCCTGGATGAGAAGTCCCCACGTCTTCTCATGGATCAACTCAGCCCACCTGAGGAAAGTGGCCCTTGTCTGATAGATTCCTTCCATGAGCGCATATGCAAAGAGATGCACTTTCGCCACAACGAGGATCTGACGAGCGAGGCCAGTTGAATCGCGAGCAAGAGGCTTTTTTTTGCGATTGCGACGGCGGCGAGTACCGGCAGATTTCTGAGCAGTCAGCATGGGTTGGGATACACAACAAGAAAGATAGAAAAGAGGGCTTACCGGGAATCTACCCTCCGCAAAAGCCTGTACCTGAGCAAGCTCTTCCTCATCGTCATCCAAAAGACCGTTGGCCGACCGGTTGCGCATTGGCCCGCAACGGGCTATCATTCCTTCGTCGTTTTCCCGGCGGTTGGCACGAGTGGCGGACTCAACAAAAGAGGCTGCGTTGCCGCAAGCAACCTCTTCATTGAACGCAACCATGTCGGCTCGAGCAGCCGACACAGGATCGAGTCGGCGGTTGGTGTGCTGGCGCCGACTCAAGAAGTGCTGGCTTGGAGCAGAACCCGCCTGGGCTTGAGTGGTGGCGGCAGAGGTTCTGGGTACAGTCCGGCGGATGGCTGCGCAAGACTGGTGCTCGATGTTGGGCCTGCCTAGCACCGAGCGTGCCCGCTCCACACTGAATAGCACAGCCGGATCCACAGTGGGAGAGTTTGGTCGAGGGAGGGGGGCAGTCGCCTCAGCCAAATAATTGGCGGCGGTCGAGGGAGCACGGTGAGTCCGAGCATGCGCATATGTGCGCTTCGGCGGCCCTGGGGTCTTTGGATACACACCCGCTCGAGTGTTGTCCAGGAGCGGCGAAGTCGACTGTGCTGGGTTTGACGTCGCCAACTCGTCCACATCCTCTTCCATCATATCCCATCCCTCTCCTGTTTCACTCCCACTCAGATCGTCGGCACCAGCCCTTGCAGCCTCTGCCTGCTCTGCCTTCCTGCGCATGCCCAACTCGAGCTTGTTGACCGCCCGCTCCAGCACTCTTGCACGCAGGCGTGCATGAACCGTATCGCGCACAGGGAGCCAGAGGTCGGGGATCAATGGGATGTCAACATCGTCGTCATACAGTTGGGCCAAGTGGAGGGGGGATTCGAGAATGGTAGTGGGGGTTCCCGTGCGGCTGGGCGGCGGAGCATGTGTGCCACGAACAGGCAAGTGCTGAGAGGAACTCGGGGGTGGGTGAGAGCGAGCGGCAACGTCCACCTGGGCTGGAGCAACGTGAGCAGCAGAAGGACGGGGTGCATGGTCGTCGTCGTCTGTTTCTGACTCGGTGGCGGTATCGTTGGCTGGTCGGCTGCGCTTGGTCCCCCTGCCAGAGTTTCCTGAGTCGCCAAGCGATTGACATGAACTGCTTTGCAACACCGGTCCATCTGACGACTGGGTTTCTGTACAACCATTAGGATTGGTCTGAATCAGATATATATGAAATGACCTACGATGGACACGACGGTGATGCCAACCACCGCCTTTCATGGTCCCAACGGACTGCGGAAACAGGACGATCTGGATGCTTCATGTGAGTTAAAGTTGAACCTGAAGTTTAAGACAAACTCACCTTAGCTTTGCTCCGCGAAGAGCCCACCTTAGCCTGAGAATCCTCTTCGGCAATGCGTAGCATTTCGACGAGGTTTTGTGTGCCGCGGTTTTGGAGGTCTTTGATGTCCGGGCTCCCGAATTTTGCTTTCGCATACTTGAGGAATTCCGAGTGGTCAACCGTTTCGTAGAGGGGGGTAAGTTGTGATTCGCCCGCTAAGGTATTTGGTGAGTTAAGGCAGACCAATCAGTAGAGTGCACTCACGAGGCGTCGAGCCAAAGTAAATAGCCGTAGGCTCCTCCTCAGGGGCAATATCGCTGGTGGCAGGTGACGGGGAACGGTCGTGTTCCCGAGCAATCCGGGCCCGGCCGCCACGCCCGCGGGATGCAGGACGTCCTCGTGGATGGCTTGGGTTTGCGACTCGAGCCTTCTTGTTCTTGTTGTGCTGGCGCGGCTGCAGAGGTTCGGGGTCGGGATTGGGATCGATTTCGGCTTGGTCTGGACGGTGCTGGGGAGCCGGGAGGGCGTCATGCGTGGTTGAGGCCGCACCACTGTCACCTTCATCGCTGTTGTTGTCATTGTCGGGGCCGTTACTGTGGACCGTGCTGAAGCTGGCAGCTCGAGCCTTGCGCGCTCGCGTGCGGCGAGAAGCGACCGAGTGGGAACGAGAACGACTACGCTCATTCGCTTATATATGAGCGTTAGTCAATAGAATAAACTCGGAAATGATCGAGGCCTCATACCGTAGTATTCGTATTTTTCGGGCGTTCTACGGTTACGGGGACCAAGGTCGACTGGCGGTTCGCCAGGGGGTGGTGTATCGAACAGGGCGTGGCCGCGAGCGATGCCCTGATAAGAAGGGATAGTTAGTTGGCAGAACAAAAATGCTGATAAATTGCGCCCACTCACAGACAGGGTCGTAGGTTCTGGCGACACCGAACGCAAGTTGAGGGCACACGGGCTGGGATCGCGTCCGCGGGGGATACTTTGAGGGGCTCGTTCGCGGTCAACGCGGGAACGGGAGCCAGACATGATGAGCGAGTGTAGGGAGGAATGGTGGAAAAAACAAAAAACGAGCTGAAGATGGGGACTTTAGTGAGTTCCGACTGTTCTATATATACTGATAGAAGGAATCACGCTCACCTAAGCCAGTCTCAACCTGCCTGTTTTGCAAAGTCGCCAAGTCGAGCATGATGGTCATAGTCGGTGTCGTGGTTGAGGTTGGGTTGTTGTTTCGCGATTGTCTGGTCGTGATTATCGGCGCCAAATAATTTGATCGACGGTAAGCGAAGAATGAAATTGCTAATGATTGAACTCACCATTGACTTTGCCAAAAGTAGTATCACAGCGGTTAAATGAGACGCATATGGAAGAGGACCTCAAGCCTAGACCACGCTGGTTCAAGTTGAGTGTTCCATCTCCATCATGTTGGAACCGGCACTTCAAAACTCCTGAGCCGTATTGTGATTTGTAAGCAACCGCTGACTAACTCTCATGGACCCTAAGTACTCACGTCACATATTTAGGTCACATTGCATATTATGTTACTATGAGTTTTTTGTGTTTTAAATTAGTAGACACTGTATGTTTGCTCAATACAAAAAAGACATTGAACCTCAAATTAATCAAAGGGCATGGGACAAGGACAAAGAACCATTGACTTCAGTTTTAGAGTCGAGACAGTAAAAATTTGGGGACCTAGCAACGGGCTGATGAAACTTTGGACAAGTCAGAGGCGAGCAAGTCAAGACTCACAAACGTCTAGAACGCAATAGCCACAAGTGAGGAGAAGGGTACAAATTCACCGAATAGTGGATTTGATATTCAGGTCCAATGCTTGTTCATATGAAATGAAAAGGGGTCTGGGTTGCAGGGTATGGGCTGTGGGGTATGCCGCAATAAGCAACCACCCATGCAAAGATAAACATAGCTGTTGTGTGCCAAAGCGCACAAGAGACATCCTGATAGCGTACAAAGTCCAATGACCAAGCACCTTGCTATTGAGTAAGCAAGCCAAAGAGAGAGCTAGTGTATATGCCATAGCCAACAAACAGAATTATTTTGGTGGCTCGGCAAAAGGGCCTAGGAACGTTCTTAGCCTGGTGAGTAACAAATTATATAAGCTTGAGGTGAGCGAAGTGATACTCACCAATGTGATGCCAGGGCTAAAGCAGAGTCACCGTAATGTTATCTGCTCAGGGTTGAACTTAGGAAAGGGACAAGCTAGAGATTCACCGGTTGCAAGGTGGTGGTTGAATTTGAAAGTTCGGCTCCTGAGGACTCTCAATATGTGTTAGTTCACCATGGGTTGTCAAAGTGTAAGATCAAATGTGATAAACAGGAACGCCGAGGTGACCGAGTAGGTTGAGTAGAGCGCGTAGACTGCGCAGACCGAGTAGATTGAGTAGATGAAACCGATTGACGGTGATCTGCCGCCAAGGTCTCGAACACTGGCCCACTCAAACCAAGCAACACGTTGTAAGAGAAATCTAATTGGGGCAACGTCTAATCAAATAGTCCAAATTTGGCTACCGGCAAAGAGATACACTCAGGAACCAGAGCCCGATGTCCGCCGAACTCATTTTGAAGTCACGATAAAATGAGATTGAGAAATAAAAGAGGTAAAGTAAAGTAAAGATTGCACCGAGTTGTCAAAACTATGCTGCGGCGTTATTTCATCACAACGCGAAAGTCGGACTTGGACAAGGAGTGGATACGTGTGTCAGTAGATGAGGTATACGTGCCACTTTCAAACTTTCGAGTCCGCCGAGTAGTGTTGTAATGTGGAAAAAGTTGCAAATCGGCAACTAATGAAGGAACAGAGCTTAATTAAGCAGGAAACCGGCAAAAATCCTGAGAGATCAAATGAAAGCGAAGAGTCAGTCACCAAAGCACGTCCAGGGAAGACGACTTACCACTTTCAAAATTGGGGACACTGGTTCCCCTCCTACTCAACAAGCTCCCATCGACCCACTTTGACTGAGTCAACATGCCTCCGTCTAACATTCTTCTATTACGCGCCACGCAGCATAAGCTTGCTCTCTCCTCCCGAATTAGCTTCGCGTCGAACACCTCTTCAACCCACACTATAGTGCGGTGCCCTCATTGCTTGAAAATAATACCCTACGGCGGATCTCTTGAAAAACATACCGCGGCTGTGATCGATTGCCGCGAGGCCGAGGACGATGCAATCCGCGTGGGGCGCCAAAAGCGAGCGAGTGAACGAGAGCGGGAACGAGAGCGGGAAAGGGAACAGAAGCAATGGCGGGAGCTGGAGCAGTGGAGGGAGCGAGAGCACAACCGGAAGCTAGCGCGGCAGCGGAAACGAGCACGCGCAGCCGCAAAGTTGTTACAGGCGGACACAGTGTCAACATCTGGCTCCGAAACCGGCGGTGAACCTCCAACCAAACAGCCTCGAGTGATGATCGAGGAGATAGTAGACGAAGACGCACCGCATATCGTCACTTTTGCCGGGCCATCTACTCCTAGCCCGTCAACGCCTCTGGTCTCTTGTACACCAAGTGCCGGCCCCAGCCCAACAGCCGAACGGCACCGGGTGACGGTTGAGGAAGTGGTGGACGAGGAAGCACCACACATTGTCGCCGGAGCATCTACTCCTGGCCCGTCGACGCGTCCAATTTCTGACCCATCAAATACTGGCCGCAGTTCGACAGCTGAGCGTTTGGATGACGGTCAGCCAGAGTCTAGACCGTCCAGGTCAAGCCAAAACAGCAGGCCGAGTCCACGCTCGTCATGCAGGCCTCGAGGGTTGCGTCGGTGGAGGGGTCTGTATGTTGAAGAGTTCCCCGACCCATTAGCCGGCGCGCCGATATCAAACGAACGAATCCCTGAGCCTGAT
Organism: Ceratobasidium sp. AG-Ba; assembly: GCA_016906575.1. Taxonomy (NCBI): domain Eukaryota; kingdom Fungi; phylum Basidiomycota; class Agaricomycetes; order Cantharellales; family Ceratobasidiaceae; genus Ceratobasidium; species Ceratobasidium sp. AG-Ba. The sequence continues at coordinate 2,048,772 of CP059639.1, forward strand.
TACGAGGCCTATATCAAGTCTACCGGCACAATGGCCGACCCCGACAATTTCGAAGTCGCAGAGTTGTTGATGACGTCGGGCATGACAGACGAAGCCAAGGATCGTCACTTGAAAAGTAGACTGGTGAGCAAGAGTCTATGCGTGGCTGTGGCTAGCTTACCAATCCATCTCCAGTATTGCGGTAATACCCCATGGCCGACCGGGAAAGCCATGGTCAACAACGTGGATAAGCTGCCTCATGGCCCTGAGTGTATCTTGGACGAGATAGAGGTCGTGAACGCGCGGCGGCCGCGCTTGCAGTACATGGTGCGACGCAACGCCTTGGAGCTCTTGCAAGATCTATTTGCAAACCGACTATTCGGTCCCCAGTTTGTATACGCACCGGTGAAATATTGGACAACAAATAGGAAGCGAGTACGGGTGTGGTCAGACATGCGATCAGCGAGGTGGTGGTGGGAGGAGCAGGTGAGCAGTGTAAACAATAGCTACACATCATAAAAACTTACGAGCCATGCGTAGGAGAAATTAAAGGCGGCAGGGAAAAGGGCTGCTACAATCGCGCCAATCATCCTTGCAACCGACGAAACCCACTTGTCGGTTATGTCTGGCGGTCAAACGGCGTACCCCGTCTATATGGCTGTGGGAAATTTAGTCAAAAACTGGCGACGAAAACCAAGCAAACGAGGGATGGTGCTCCTCGGGTTCTTACCTACGGACTCATTTGAAGACATCGATGACGACGATGAGAGAAGGCGACTCAAGGCCGACCTAGTCCATCGATGTATGGAGGCAATGTTGGCGCCGCTGAAGGAGGTTTGGGAAGACGGAGTCGAGATGGTGTGTCCGGACGGTCGTCTGCGTCGCGTATTCCCGAGGATGGCTGCATATATGGCAGACTGGCCAGAGCAGAACCTGCAGTGCTGTACGACAACCGGCACCTGTCCAATTTGCTCAACGAAAGGGAAGGGGCGGGGTGACCTATACCAGACGGCGGATCTACGAGACCGGGACGAGACGCTCGGCGCGCTACGCGCATATTTCATCTGCAATCACGTCGGCGAGTTAAAAATGATGGGCCTAAAACCGGTCTGGCCGTGGTGGGGGGACTTGCCTGATGTCGACCTTCACAAATGTATCGCGCCCGACGTCCTACACCAGCTCTACCAGGGGGTATTCAAATCGCACCTCTTTCGGTGGCTCAAGTTCTTTGTTGGCGAGGGGGTTTTAGACGATCGGTTTGCGGCAATGCCGAGAGCCGAAGGAATGACGCACTTTCCAAAAGGTGTCAGCGCGGTGAAGCAATGGACAGGGAGGGAAAGCAAAGAAATGTTAAAGCAAATCTTACCTGCTGTCCTTGGCGACCTACGTCCGGAGGAAGCGCAACTTGCTCGCTCGATTATCGATTTTATCTTCATCGCGCACTCGGCAAGCATGACCGACACGGATCTAGCTACCCTAGAACACGAGTTAGACACGTTCCATCGGTTCAAAGACGTGCTCATCGCAAAGGGGTTTTACCAGTCGGAGGCACGGTTCGACCGTATTGCCAAGCTCCATGCGCTGAGCCACTATGTTGAAATGATTCGCTGGCTCGGCACGCCCGACAGTTACAGTACCGAGTTGTCAGAGCACCTCCACATCGAGTTCGCGAAAGTACCCTGGCGCGCGTCAAACAAAGTACGGCCCTTGCCGCAGATGTTAGCGTACATTCAACGACAAGAGGCGATACGTATATACCGAACTTACCTGGATCGCTTTTTGGGGCGTGATCAAGAACCCGAAGACGAGCCCGAGGAGCCAACGGCCGAGGTTACGCCAATGAACATAGCGGTAGGATATAGGCCACAAGGGGAGAGCTTTGATGATGCGGAAGTCGAGGGACAAGTCGAGGAGCCACAGTCGGACGACATAGGAGGGGAAGACGGTGTTGAGGACGAATGGGGCACGATCGAGCCAGTTACCTACCCTGACCCACACCGTCACCTGGCAATAAACCCAACCAAACACGACTTGCGCCTCAAGGACGTCAGTACCAAGTACGAAGCGCCAAGGTTAGAGTCGGCCCTAAAGGACTTTCTTGTTCGACGATGCAACGTCCCTGTGTATGACGTGATGCTGTCGCCCGAACACCGAATTCCAGTATGGCACCGCCTTTACCTCCACCACCGCCCTCTTCCCTTTGCTCCCTTCGAATCCCCTCGGCGCGATGTAGTCCGTGCTAGCGCCCCCATCCTTGGTCCAGGCGGTCGCGTATGCAAGGAAGGCGTTTGGGACACGGCCTTGTATCTTGAACGGCCGAACCAGATTCGTACGTCCGTTTTTTCTGACTTGGTCTCTTATTTTCTGACCGACGCTTCGCAGGATCCAACGCCGAGGATCGCGAAAAACACGGTATTCAACGTGAGTTTTTTTTTCTTGCTCGTAGTTCGCGTATCCAGTACATATTGATGCTAATCTTGTGTTGTTGGCTGGATAGGATACCGTGCCGGGCGCGTGCGGGCAATCTTCTCCCTCCCAGGTCACATCCGTGACGTGTACCCCGGCCAGCTCGCGTACGTGGAGGTTTTTCGGCCCTTCGAAGCAATCCCAGCCTCCCCTTATGGACGTATGCACTCCACTGGACCCGAACTCGACGCGCGCGGCCGACGCCGAGTTCTCGTCATTCCTGTGAACGAGATCGTTCTCGCATGCCACCTCGTCCCCAAGTTCAACCAGCTCGACCCCGATCTCCGCCTCGACCCTTACACCGACGTCTTGACTATTAGCCGACACTGTTGGTTCAATCACTACTACAACCATTATCTTTTTCTGCTCGTTCAACACTGGCGCCGCCGACGCCCCACCCTTCGCGAACGACTCCTTTCTTATCGATCGTGAGGTCATCTCTGCACACAAGCACCTGGCTTACTTCTCCTTCCTTACTGCTCTCTTTGTGACTGCTTTGATTCTGCTTGATACCCATGCCTATGTGTACTTATACCACCGGTAAGCAAATTTGTTCGTCCGCTCTATGTTGCATTCACTGACTACCATGCTACATAACTAGTCTTGCCTCGGCCTGTTTCTCTCGATCGCGCGCTGCATAGGCGCCCTTATCCTTGAATTCTACACGTCAACGATGCTACATAACCCAATCCCCAATCATCCCCCATCTGGTTAGTCTCGTAGCCAATAGGCGCACACGCATCTTTTCATTTATTTATTCCAGTATTCCGCTTTGTATTCGTGAAGCGCTCCTCGTGGCGGAATGGCTCGATTCCGAGTTCATTTCCTGCTCGTTAGTCAATCCTTTTTGGACGAGGCGTGAACCAGGTACGTATCGTCCCAATATGATTTGTCTCAAATTGGATAGATACTGATATACCTACATTTAGACTTCCACCTCCGAACTCGATGCTCGGTGTCGCCACCCACCGTCTCCATCCATGCGTGCTCGTACGCGTGGGGAAAGCCGATTCCTTCCGGCCTTCGTGACAACGTCAGCTCGGCCCACTCCAGCTCCTCGATCTCAGCGATTTATACCCAAAGCTTGACGCGGTTGCCTACATAGCGTGAGTTGCTCTTTCTTACATTCGCTTTGACTGGCGTTCGGGTGCCAAGAAGCTTGAATAATTCCGTGCCTGAGATGACGTGTGACCCCCGCCCCTTGTGAGGCGAATGTACCGTTGGCGATGACCTTTGCGGGGACAACGGGGGAACAGCCACGTCGTCAAACGCCGGTTCAAGATTCGTTGGATGCGTTGACAGCCATGTCACGGCTTATTGGCTCGACTCGTATGCTTACATATTCTTGCCGCCCCCAGCCTGTGCCACTATTTGGTTTCGGCGTTGAGTCTGCAAATCCGCGTCCCAACATCCGCCCTCGCGTACGAACTCCCAGTTGTGCCACCTATTTGTTTAGCTCTCACTGCCGCGCTCGTTTAGGACGAGCGTAGCTCATGGTTCCCTGGCCGGATGTCTCGAGCTTCTGGGACCTGAGCGATGGGTAGAGCGATCAGACTTAGTCTGTCGCTGTGAGGGATTCGATTTCCCTGGCCGGATGTCTCGCGCTTCTGGGGATCGAGTCAGGGGACGTGTCTTCGGACAGGTCTCTTGCTTCCTGGCTGCCTGCGCTGCGCACCCTGTGCCGGTTGTTCATTGCGGGCATCCGTCGCGCCGGTTCTTTTGAGCTCGCGTCTTGGTAGTGCGCTTGGCTTGACTGTGAACGGGCACCTCTCGGTTGGACGGGAAGCCGGACGCAGGTGCATCGTGCCAGCCCCGCTCCAACCTATCTATTCTTCGCCCGCCAACTCGATGCCCGGCCTCGTGCTTCCCACCACTGCGGCTCATGTGCGTACAGGCGTCCGGGAGACCCCGATCCTATCGAGCCTCCACGACAACCCCACTCTGGCTCACTCCGGCTCTTCAACCCCGACCGTTTATGCTCGGAGCTCGACGCCGTCACTCACATGTCACACCGAGTCCGAACCAGGCTCCGACGCAGTCATCCCTCAGGGCTAGGACGAGCTGATCAAACGTGGACCCATTGCCAGACATCGCACCGACATCTCCGGAATAGTATACTTATTCGTTTTTGCGTCGTATCTACATTCTGCCCGCGCCTCTATCCGTCGCTACTGTTATTAGTTTCCGTTGCTTCCGCCGAAATGTAATCTCCTCAAACTGTCCTACCTCACCTAATCCACGTCGCTCAATCATTCCACTGAGAGCTCATATATCGAGCTCGTGTAAGCCAAGCACACTCATTGCATGCTCGGACATTCGCACGATGCGTAGCTCATCTCATAGGCAAGCATTTCATTGGTAAATTGATCCATCCTATAACCATCCTCAACATTTCTTAGCGGGACCTGATGCGCTAGGGCGGTTCTAAGTAGCGTAGCAGTAGCGTTTCTACCACCGCGCTATCTACGAACGTATGGGCGCTACCTGGTGCTACCGAGCACCATATGGGCGCTACTATCAGTAGATGGAAACCCCGGCGCTAACTAGCACTACCTAGCCACCACGATTTCGCCGACGAGGGCGCTATGGATGGATGCAAGCACTGCCATCGTAAGCGTGGGTCTTGCCTCTACACGCTGATCGTAGTATAAGTCTAACTAGCGCAGCACATATTCCACTGACCGAGATGGGTGTCTGCCTATGTGATTATGAATACGAAGGTAAGCAGCATTGTTTTTGTTGAGTTGCCGTTGCCGCTTCAAGCTACAGAACACGATACGACTGGTGGGAACACGGCAGGTCGACGACTGCTGCACGTCGAAAACAACTCCCGACATGTTATCAATGTGTCATGTCTCTCCTATTGTTGCAACATCGACTATACTTGCAGCGCGCCTCGGTGGTCTACCAGGCTTTGGTATGCACGGCGACCCTCTTGTACGTGCCATACAGCTCATCCACGAGACTGGCTGATAGCGGCCAACGAACAGATCCTTGTAATAACTCTATCCATTAACTTTTCTATCTTTCTACGTGCGCTCCAATGAAGTTTCCGTATCATTTGCGACTACTGACGCGCCCGTACCACTGGTCGAGTCCCGTATTTGTGGTGAGCTTAGTATTAGTACCACCTACATCCTCGCATATGATCTCGCACAACCTGTGTAGCTTGTCCCAAACGGTTTCGGTTATGGGATATACCGTATGCGCTCTCCACCTCTACACAGCCGTCTATTAGTGCTGACGCTTCGACTCATTTAATGGACTCCAAATATCTCTCTAAGGTACTCATGGCCACTCAATCATTCCGAACGGTCTGAAACTCCTGTGACACCTGCGCGACTCGGTCGGCTAGAGGCACACGGTGCGTGCGGATGCTCCCAACTACTCGATCGGATCGGCTCATACCGTATCCAACGGGTCAATCTCACGCCGAGGTATGATCGCCAAGCGAGCTCCGCAACGTGCGTACAGCCTATGCTGGTACTGCCACGCTCGCTCTGCGCGACCAATAGTGCCGACGTTTTGACTGTTTGCACAGACTCAAGTCCGAGGTATTGGGGGCCGTGGTCAGTCGTACGACCCTTGTCCCAGTACTTCTGTGGACATACCTGTAGGTTTGTCAATCTGCCGTACGTCATCCCAGCTACGGTTTTTGCCCTTCGTGTAGCTGGACTAACCAAATTCGTCGACCGCTTAGCTTGCGCATTCCCCGCCGGTGCTCGGCGTGGATTTCGCTTATCGAGCCGGCTCGATCCGACACTTAGAGGATAAAAGCAAGCCGTTCTGCTCACGCCCGACTCGAGCCAACTTGTTCTCTTCATTGGTGAGTCAGTCTTGTTTGCGGTGGCACAACAACTCGATTGTTGGGTGATAAAGATGGAATGGTTCATATCGCCCGGGGACTTATCAATGTGTACATACATAGTTCAAATGAAATTTCCTTTTGTGATGAATGTCAACCCTCTTAGTATCGGCCCGCTATCTCTACAGAAATGACATGTATAACAATAGAATCATGTCCCTCATAAATATACTATAATTACGACCTCTTATTAGGAGCTTGACATGACACTAGGTCATGATAGCGTCGTTATGATACAGAGCTACGAGGGATCATGGCGAGTCATAACCCCATTATCCTTCCCCCCTGTTTTATTACACCTACGGTTTTCCCTGAGGAGGGTGACCTCGCCCGGCTTCGTGTATACGCTCCATTTGTTCGGGTACTTGACATCTGGAATAACTCTCTTGAATTGTTCTGCATCAAACAATTGACGCTACTCAATTGGAGAGAACTTTACTCATACTCAAGGACCCAGCCTTGCCCAATGTCCGGCAGATCAACATTTCTCCTTATGGCGTGCAACACTCCAACCCAACTCCTGTTTGGATGACCTTGTGCCTTGGACCTTCACTCGAAATCTTTGAAACAAACAGCCGTATTGGAAAGTTGGACTGGGGCATGCAACTTGGCGAAAAGTTCTATACATCGGAATGGATGAACCCGCTGCTTTTGGCTGCCATCAGGAAGGCTTGCCCTAACCTTCGTGTCCTGATACTCTTCCATGGCACGCTACAGCCCCGTCACCAGTTTGATTACCTCTGTAAAGAGATCATGAAACATTATTATGGTGACGCTGAGCCGTTGGATGGATCTTTCAAGTCTTTGACGGCACTGACGGTTTCACACGAGATCGTCACGCTGCTCCCGCATGAAACAAGCTCGTCTCTTGATCTTCTACAGCTCAGGGTACGCATGAATCCTATCAAAATTGTGTTCCTAAATGTGGATGAAATTGTGGCGTACAACTTATACCCTTCTCTGAAGCACCTCGTTATCCACCTGGAAGGGAATATGATTGAGTCTTTTTTACCCTCTTCGGCTACTGGGATCACTTCGCTAGGATTGTGGTATGTTACAGGAAAAAAAGTTGTTTCGGAATCCCTGTTTCACCAATTGATCGATTGCTTTCCGGACTTGAGTCATCTTTCGTTGCATAGTCTGGATAATCCCTTCCCTATGCCGGTAATACTCCCCAAATACTTCCAGCCGCTAATCGAACTAAAGTCATTGAAAAGCCTTCATATATCGCGGGTTGAGACGGGCCCGGGACGGGATGCTGCTGGCGCGTACTCTTACATCGGCGGCTCGTTATCCCATTTGGAGATTCTAGAACTTCCCCACTGTTACTTCGAATTATTTCAGCTCCATAATCTGATAACACGAATGCCAAAACTAGAACATCTTCAGGTCCTTGTCAAGCCTGGCGGCATGCGAGGCTTCTATGCAGGCCGACCAGTCAAGGGGCTCCGGATAATCAAGGCCAATTTCATTGATTGCATACTCAGGGAAAACCGCAGGTGTCATAAAACAGGGGGGAAGGATAATGGGGTTATGACCACCCATGATCCCTAATGGCTCTGTATCATAATCACACTATCATGACCCAGTGTCATGTCAAACTCCTAATAGGAGTTCGTCATTATATGTATATTTACGCAGGACAGACCATGTTATAGTATAGATTGTTTCTAGTGCACGGACGGAATGTTGATACTGATGGGGTTCATATTCATTACAAAAGCGATTTTGATTCGAACTTGGTATGTACAAATTGATACATTGCACGGCAACATAAACCATTCTATTTTTATCACTCAAGAATCGAGCCATTGTGGCACCGTAAATGAGGCTGACTTACCATCGAAGAGACGAGGTTGGCATGGGTTGGGCGTGAGCAAAACAGCTCGCTTTTAAGTCCCAGGATTCGGACCGGACCGGTTCAATAGGCGAACATCCACGCCGAGCATTGGCGGGGGACGCGCACGTCAGGTGGCCGACAGATTTAGCAAGCCCGGCTGCGCGAAGGTTTGAAGCTGTGCGCTAGTTTGGTATGATAGATAGGGATCACGCATGGCGGGTTCGATAAACCTACGGGCGTGTCGACACCAGTACCAGGGCAGAGGCCGCACGACCATTGCACAGCCAAGGACTCAGCCAGCGATCAACCGCCTAAGGGACCAACGCACCTTCGGGGTGAGCGAATTCGACTCAAGTCGAGCGTAGTCGAACGGATTTCCTGATTCGACAGATGGGCCAGCCCGTATGTTAAATAAGCGGCCGACGAAAGATAGGTCGCATGCGCGGAGTTCGTTTCGTGTAAGCAGTTAAAATAATAAATGATTGGTCGACATACCTACGGACATGGCCTCAGAGTCGGAACACAACATGTGCCATTGTTCCAGGGCCCTGAATGTCCCTAGGGTCGACAGAAGACGACACACGACAAGGCGAGAGCTTGACACGCGCCGGGGTACACTGTGAACACGGTGGAAACCCGCAGAACATGACCGAATACCTACTTTATACACCCTATTAGGTCCCAGTCAATCGAGGCGTGGAAGCGCTTGCTACAAGCCACCCAGGGTGCTAGAGGCACTGGAGCGTCTTGGGCTCGAGTCTAATTGATTTTGTCTACCAGTGTTAAGTGTTGGTGCTATGAGGCAGCTATGCAGGAGCGGAGAGTGCGTACCGGATATTGTATCGCCCAGAATGCTTCGGACAGGCTATATTGGACCAAGAAGCGCTGACCTGCGGATGTTGCTAAGATGATAGCGCCATATTGACAGTGTGGGATGATAGTTTCTAGCCAAGGTTGGAGACGGGGCGGCGCCTTGTGGCTGCTAGGCGGATTGCAACTAGGACTCAGCGAGTCGTATGGGCGCGCTGTTGGTGAGTAGGATCGAATCGACACAGTTATGGCGGAGCCGCGGGTGGTGAAATGGAACGAACATGGCATGACACAACCAGAGACACCTACACCTTGGCCATTATCGACCGGTTAGCAATAAATTTGAGGATGTTTCATCTGTAAGTTATGATACGTACATCATGTGTGGCACAAAATACCACATGGCAGGCGTACCGGCGCGGTGCGCCACATACGAGACGGCTGCCGGCACGGCGGACAAGAAGCCTGACTCGTCGAGAACATCCCGAGATTAGCCGTCTCAAATACTGCTTTCAACATGAAAGAACTTATCTATGGTAGCTTACGAACTCCTAATCACATTTGCGTGGATAACCGCCTACTAACGCACAGATGCACCTTCAGTTAGTAGACTGTTGGCTACGCCTAGACTAACATTACTCACCGCTAGCCGACGCACGGAGTTGAACTCTGTGCTATGGTGGCGCTGCTCTGGAGTCTAGATCCGCTGCCTCATGATCACCCTATCGATCAGATGTCTGTCAGCGCTTATACTTTCCTGCCGACCGCGTCATTTCGGCGTCGAACGTTCATGTTATCGTATGTCTCCTTGCATCACGCAACGTTCCGACATCGGCTACTTGTTTACTTTTACTTGCCCCCTCGAATATAAAAACGTCCCCTCATCCGCAGCTTGGTCCCACCCCCACTCGACTCTCCTTTCAATACCGTGAACTGTTTCACTCTTCGGACTTATGGGTTGAGCACACCTTGTATAAGGTGAGTACTGCACATTCCAATGTGTTTCTCTTCTCACACGTCCTCTACTTGTAGGCGTTGAGTGAATCACTTTTTGTGATGCGATATGTTGTGTTTTTGCGCTCCGCCGGTCACTTGTTTATTTTTCTGGTTCTTATCGCTTGTACTTTGGCTTGTTCAGCTACATTCTGTATATTCTGTATTCGCTTTTGCATAATGATAAACTACAAACTAGCTAATCCGTGGCTAAATCAGGTGAATTGGTATTCAATGTGATTTGTGCACTGGTTGATCGATTTGGCCCATTAATTGATGATCAAATTTCTCATGATTTACCTGCACTTCATTACATATCATGAAAGGGCATCAGGAATAGGTGTCATGAGTCTGTGATATTACTCGGCGTTATAAACAAATGTCATGGTAGGTGTTATTTTAGATTATAAACGGGGTTATTAGCAAATGTCATGACTATGGTATCATGAGGCGTCATGAGATGTATTAGAAGGGGAAGGATAAGTGTCAGACGGGTTATAATAGCTCAAATGATGTCATAACTACCTGAATTTTTTCCTGAGAGTACACGCTTATTATAAACTAAGAGCCCTACACCGGTATCACTTAGAGGTAATCGCATCCACCCTTTAAAGGGCTACTTGGCTTTCGGGTAAAACCAATACAAATAAAGAACTGCCACGCCAATGTAGAGTGAAGCTCCTATTCACTTCCATTACTCAAGTTCGTAGTCACATCAGGTGCCTGGGTATACTTCATACTATATATGTTCGCCTTAGTCACTACATGGCCCCTTATCTCTTCACCTTATCGACCGTCAGCGTACCAGAGTTTACGTACCTGCCACACGACACCTTGGCTGAAGGATTCTCCTTGCCTTGTACTCAAGTTCAGCCACTGAACCGATAAAGGACGACGCTAGCTACAAGTAGTGAAAGCATATTTATACAGTCTGAATTTATATACATAAGTCGGGGGTAAATCGAAGCTCGTAACTTAATAACTGGGATGTGTCAAAAGATCTACACCTATCCAGACTGCCTCCATCCTAAGACATCCAAAATCCACACATCCACCCTGCGCAGAACGTGGCAGCACACGCGGTCCCAACTCCGATCAGCACGCCTAGTCCGCCCCATCCGCCGTCTTCGTCATCCTCTCCCTTGGCATTCATTCCGCCCCGGGTTCTAGTTCGAGTACCAAACAACCCCCCGATTGCGCGTGGGAGGACCGAAGCGGCGAGTGCGAGGAGTGATGGCAAGTGTAGTGGATCGTGGTACACACTTCGTGCAAGGGGAGTGCCGGAGCCTTCACCATATTGAGGCTCTAGTCGACGTCGGCGCATGGGGATTGGGGAAGGAGAGATAGATGATGGTCGTCCGCTCGAAGCCGTTTCTGCGACCGAAGAGGGTGCATTGAACAGTGGAAGTGGTTCCCTCGACTGGACGCCCAAAACAGTTGGTTGGTGTGGACGAAGCGTGCCCATCTCCTCCGTTCCATGCCCACCCAACCTCCACATCGTGCGCATGACCATGTCCTCCTGCTCCTCATCGTCTTCCCGCTCACTTTGCCCGGCATCGACATCTTCAAATCCTAGGAAGCCAACCATCCGGGACTCTCTCGATCCGGCCCTTGATTCAACAGTTCGGTCCTCGCTTATTTCCCTCTCACGTTCTCGCCACGCGACAAAACGTGCGGCAGCCGCGTCCCGCAGTGATGCAAGAGCCCTGGGACTATGGAACAGCACATACGCTAATTCGCCCATGCTATTCAAATGAAGCACGTATTCTCGATCTGGAGGCGGGGGAGGGAACGGTGGAGATGCAGTTGCCGAAACAGGCATCGAATAGGCAAACGGCGGAGACGCATGAGCCGAGACGGTTTGCCTCGATCCGCGCAGTGGCACCACGCCAGGCTGGCGCCCTCGATCGGTGTGCGGATATTGAGCGGAGAGCATGTGAGCCACTTGGGGTGACTGGGGGATTGAAGCTGTGGGGCGCTGAGTACTGTGTCGGGACAGCGGAGGCGGAATGGCATGCTGTGAAGAGTCCAAGCCGTTCTGAGAAGAGGATCGGGTCTGGGACTGTCGGGGGTGATGGCGTCTCCTGTGGCTTGGTAACGTGATCACAGGCGCGTGCGCAGCAATAGCTGATATGATGTCGTGCTCTCGAGCTGAAATGGCTAATTTGGGATAAGAAATACCCAGAGTCAGCATTTGCGAGTTAATAGTCAATCAATCAGGCAAACTCACGTTCGGAAACAACTATGACCACCGCAGTAACGAGTGGAGTGCGGTGGGAAGCAAGCATTGCCTGAAAGTCGGGCCCAGGTGCCCTAGCTGGGTGGAGTTGCGAGTGCAGCGTGTGAAATGACTCGTGCAATACTCGCAAAACCTGTTGTACGGCACGCCTTGTGACCACGGGCTGACAGTCGAAGTGAGCACAAATGGAAGGCAAAGCGCCAAGCGGGGAACTCACATCGTTATCGCGGGCGTCAAATGGAGGCATGACAGTGAGTCGTACGTTCCGCTCTCGGTCGGCCAAAATAGTCGAAGCCTCGAGCGATGCAAGAACGTCCCCCGTGGGCTGATCCCAGCCGTGGATGTGAACGACGTTGGGGGTGCGCATAAGCAGGTTGTCGGCCAGGCTACGCTGTCCACCCAGAACAAGTAGACGAACATTTCCCAGAGCCTCTCCATAAGCATTCTCCATCTCGGGGGCTGGCGTAGGGCCAGAAACGAGAGCAGGTCCAAGGGCGAGAGAAGGAATAACTAGATGGTGAGCAGACTCGGGATGTTCGTGGGACGAAAAAGCAGCGACTTCGTGTTCTTCGGCAGCGGCGCGCCGTACATAACCACCCTCCTCTATCGACCAGATGGATCCGGAAAGGGCTGAGGGAAACGAGCCCAGCGACGATGGTGAACCGGGACGGAGACGGAGTGGAGGTTTGGTGACGTCGGAGGCGATGGCAATGCCGGTGCCGAGTGAGGCGACGATGGTCGCGAGTTCATTGCACTCGACATCGAGCGGACGCCGTAGGATATATTCTCGTACGCAGTGCTCATAGTCGATTTGTCCCACTGCTCATGTGAATCGACGTCGTAGTCGGGTCCAAGGATGTCGTGCTTCTCCAGCCCAAACAGCCAATAAGCGCCGCTGACACATATCAGCGCTTGTGCCCCTTTACCCCTGATCCCAAACCTGGCAACCACCAGTGCATACATGGAATCACAGTCGTTCCTGGATCCCGCTACAGTTGCCGCCACCGCACATATCGCACGAGCGCACTCTGTGTGGTTGCCACGTGGAGTCCACGTGTTGGCAGCGCAACCTCTTCTCATGCTAGCTGACTTGGTCCCGCCAGCCCCCTCGGCCGCAACGCCGTTGTCATCCTCCGCCGCACTCATATGACTCTAATTTACTCAATTCAAACCACCAGTCACGCGATGCATTCGATGCTGTTGGCTCCGCTGATTTACCCGCTGGTTGATGCCCTTGCGGCAACGCACATTCTCAGAAACTACGTATGTCGTCCGTCTTTGGGTGCTAGTGATGCATCGATCTCGAATCCGTCGCTCTAACCCTAGTGCGGTGCTGGAACACTCTCCACTCTGACGATGCTCGCTGTGGATCACTCGTGAGACTTTATAAACCGAGGCTGAACGACGCCTGTTCCTGCCTCGCTCAAACTCGCTACTTGATTCTGCCACCGCTTTGCTACTCTATTTGACGTTTGCAAACTTTCCCTTGAGCCGTATCGGCGAACACTTGTCTTAACTGCGCACCGACCCCAGATTCTCCATCTAATATACCTCAACTAGCAATAAATCTAGACTTCTTTGACTGGCAATACTGGCTCTCGCATTGCCATTTGCTTAGAAAAGTATTTATCATCCTTTTTACTAGAGCTCCACGGGTACTTGTCGGTCCTTCCCCCTTCCCCGGAGTAATTGAACCATTGCCCCGGCAAAACCACCATTACATCCCGCACTGATCACCTCCCATATCCGACCATGTAAGCTAAAAACTTACCCTCAGCACGCATAATGAAACACGCTTAATCCTCCCCAACCATCCTGTTCGTCAGGTCCCCCAGTCCGATCCATGACGTTCCCCGGCTCCTACCCACCGAGACCTTCGACCGAATCTTCCAGCACCTTTCTACTCACGATCTGCCCCCTGTCTGCCTCTCCTCGGTGCACCTTCGCGCCATTGCTGAACCGCTGTTGTACCGAGCACCCCACGGACCTTCTCCCGCGCGGGCCCTAAAGCTCACAAACACTCTCCTGCGTCGACCTCAGCTGTTGCTTCACATTCGTTGTCTGGCTTTCGATATTGATGGGCCAAGTGCTATACCCGGCCTTGGGAATGGGGTTTTCCCCTCTTTGCTACGACGAATCGCACTAGTCCTAAACAATAGAAATCTCTCGGCCCTGAGGCAGCTCACGTTTTATGCTCGAGGCGAAACAGCATGGGCTCTTCCCCGAACTTCACCTTCTTCGGATTCTCAACCACTTGGCGCTCTCACCCACTTTACTACAACGTCATCTAGCACACGCGAACTGTCATCGTTTCTCACAACACATCCGGCACTTACGCATCTCACTCTTCATTCCCATGCGATGGGCCTCCGCCTGCCTTCTCATGCATTGCCAAACCTCAAGCATCTAGCTTGTGCCGCTCCAGCTCTTGCGCATATTCCCTCTCGTAAACTGGCACATGTCACTCTCCTCGACGCGCCGTTCATCCCGTTGCTTGGTACAGCATACATCTCAGCCCTAAGCGAGGCAGGTTCTGGCGACAAGAAAGATGACGAGAGTGGAGAAGGCGTTCGAAGCGTGGAACTTAGACTCGGTCAAGTCGTAGTGAATACGATACAAGCACCTCTGATTCTTGAGCCGTTCTCGCAACATGTCCCAGCTTTGAGGCGATTGAGCGTTGTTGCAGGTCGGAGCTTTTTCAGCCAGGTAAGTGAACAGGGAGATGTGCGGGGTTACGTATTGATGATATGCGTCATAGGACGTCCTTGAATCACTCACTCCTGCACTTGTGGGCTTCACGGAGCTCGAGAAGCTGGATTTGGAGTGCAACTCCGAGTCCGAATGTAATCCACTCGACAACGACACAACGCTGAAAGTGCTACGAGCGTGGCATAGTTCGTGTCCGAGTATAAAGCATGTGAAATTGCCTTGGAGAAACTCGAACATTGATGAGCTAGGGTGACCTGGATAATTCCGAGTGAGGGGGGAACGATTGTTAGACGTCTTCTCAGATATTTATTTGCATAGTTGTCTGCAATGATAGTATTATAGTTCTTTTATATGACCGGCCAAAGTAACAATGAACAGCGAATTAGTTTTGCTGCGTGTTCTAGATAAAGAAGATGTGGTATAGCTGTATAAGGGATAGCGAAATAAACGTTCTAACGAGTCAGAACCCAATATGTTACCAAGCCCCTGGACCGATCACAGCGTATTTTCATGAGCTCATGTCACACAGGGATAGTGAACAGGATAAAAAGGCAAGGAAGAGTGTTTCGATTGCTCTAGCGGATTTTATAGTGCTCTTTCCGAGGAATCTGTGCATATAACACACAAATATAACGCATATATTAGGTCTTCCTTGGCAGAAGTTCCTCTCACAAGGTGACCCAAGTATGAACTGTAGGGATGCACCGTATGCTCTGATTTTTCGGAGCTAGCACCGTGGACTCATCGAGCGGTGAACAAAGACATCGAGCTTCACGTTGTTCTTGCAAAGATAGCTACATGCTTGACAAGACACAGCAGTTCACCAGCTCATAGCGAGTGCGTTGACGAATAGCATTCGGTGTCGTGGACGGTATATATGAGATTGACGAAATGAGATTATATATGATGTTTAGTCGTTAAATTCGAACGTTACACTGGGCAGAAAGTAGATGCGAGTAGAGGGAATACTATGGTAGAGAATAGAGAGAAAAGAGAAAAGAGAAAAGAGCAGAGAATAGAAGATTGGATACAGAAAGGCCAGGACGGGGAGGACGGCCGGTATCGATCCTACGAAGGCGGGGTTCAGCAGGAGTTCAGGCGCGTCCGTCGGCTTACAGTTTGCGAGAGACAGTCGGGCGTGCGGGTGTCCAGTAATCCCGGCCCTCATCTTGCAGGCACACGTTCGGCCCGGACACCCGCGCGCGAGCCCAGCACCCGGCCCTCATCTTGCAGGCACACGTTCGGGCCAGGCCGCGCACCGCAGTCTAGTGGTCCCATTCGATAGAGGGGCCAGATGCTGAAGGAAAGGCGGGGTTAGTCGCGTGATCCTGGCGGGTGTAGAGGATCGAGCGTCTCCTACCAGTATCCGACGTCGTCGCATACGTGTACCCAATTGAGTAGAGGAATAGCTGTAGAGGGGCGCTGGTGAGAGGGAGGGTGCGTGTCAGAGAGCTAGAGCACTTACCGTATAGTAGAGTACGTTGTACGATGGTGGTTAGCAAGTGCGGCGCCCAGGAGATTCAAGGGCCAAGAGGCTCGAAGGCGTCTTGGTTTAGATCGTTAGTGTCGAGCAGAACGTAGCATCGAGAGAATCGCTTACTATAAGCTGAGAGTAGAGCCGGTGGTCGAGTCGAGCTCGGTCCATAGCGGCGAGAGTATGAGAGCAAGGTAGGCGACCGCAGACTCGAGTCGAGGGGTAAGAGTGTAGAGGATGAGAGAGCTGGACAGCTGCCGTCTATCGTCTCCAGAGGCGGTTATTTATACCGCCCGCGGCTGGTCCGTGCGCTGGATGCAGATCCTGTGAAGGTCGCAGCGACTCGGGGGAGCAGTGTGCCCGGCCAAGGTCCAACACAGACCCCGCCCCCATATCTTCCCACGTTCGGCCGCCTGCGCCCGAAGCGTCGCTCCAAGGCACTAGTAGATAATCGAGGGTACTGATTAAGATTGAGAGTCGTTACGAACGACGAGCGCAGGGTCCCCAGCAGCGGGCGTCGGGATGTGTGTGTGAGTGTTTGCGCGTTTTTTCCCCGACGCGAAACGTCCAGGGGTCGCAGTGCCGACCACGCATATAAGCTGTTAGCAGCTTATCTCCAGTGACGCACATCCTCGAGCCGGTATGGCGTCATTGGTCAGGCGGACGAGCGGCGGAGACGGTCCCAGTCGATGCTCGGGCCTCTCGAGCCCCCGCATATCGAACGATCCGGCCGGCCAGTCTAAATCAAGAATCCAGCTCCGCACTAAGACAGCTATCCTCGTTGGATGAGTCATAGAATGGTGCTTGGGAGACTGGTCTGTACCTTATATATATGCTATCGCGGAGTAGTCGTCAATAAAATGTTTCGCTAGTTGAAGCTTAAGCGAAAAAGGAGGGTTGGGAGGCGATATATTGACTTTCGTCCACATATGACTCATCCAACGAGGATAGCTGTCTTAGTGCGGAGCTGGATTCTTGATTTAGACTGGCCGGCCGGATCGTTCGATATGCGGGGGCTCGAGAGGCCCGAGCATCGACTGGGACCGTCTCCGCCGCTCGTCCGCCTGACCAATGACGCCATACCGGCTCGAGGATGTGCGTCACTGGAGATAAGCTGCTAACAGCTTATATGCGTGGTCGGCACTGCGACCCCTGGACGTTTCGCGTCGGGGAAAAAACGCGCAAACACTCACACACACATCCCGACGCCCGCTGCTGGGGACCCTGCGCTCGTCGTTCGTAACGACTCTCAATCTTAATCAGTACCCTCGATTATCTACTAGTGCCTTGGAGCGACGCTTCGGGCGCAGGCGGCCGAACGTGGGAAGATATGGGGGCGGGGTCTGTGTTGGACCTTGGCCGGGCACACTGCTCCCCCGAGTCGCTGCGACCTTCACAGGATCTGCATCCAGCGCACGGACCAGCCGCGGGCGGTATAAATAACCGCCTCTGGAGACGATAGACGGCAGCTGTCCAGCTCTCTCATCCTCTACACTCTTACCCCTCGACTCGAGTCTGCGGTCGCCTACCTTGCTCTCATACTCTCGCCGCTATGGACCGAGCTCGACTCGACCACCGGCTCTACTCTCAGCTTATAGTAAGCGATTCTCTCGATGCTACGTTCTGCTCGACACTAACGATCTAAACCAAGACGCCTTCGAGCCTCTTGGCCCTTGAATCTCCTGGGCGCCGCACTTGCTAACCACCATCGTACAACGTACTCTACTATACGGTAAGTGCTCTAGCTCTCTGACACGCACCCTCCCTCTCACCAGCGCCCCTCTACAGCTATTCCTCTACTCAATTGGGTACACGTATGCGACGACGTCGGATACTGGTAGGAGACGCTCGATCCTCTACACCCGCCAGGATCACGCGACTAACCCCGCCTTTCCTTCAGCATCTGGCCCCTCTATCGAATGGGACCACTAGACTGCGGTGCGCGGCCTGGCCCGAACGTGTGCCTGCAAGATGAGGGCCGGGTGCTGGGCTCGCGCGCGGGTGTCCGGGCCGAACGTGTGCCTGCAAGATGAGGGCCGGGATTACTGGACACCCGCACGCCCGACTGTCTCTCGCAAACTGTAAGCCGACGGACGCGCCTGAACTCCTGCTGAACCCCGCCTTCGTAGGATCGATACCGGCCGTCCTCCCCGTCCTGGCCTTTCTGTATCCAATCTTCTATTCTCTGCTCTTTTCTCTTTTCTCTTTTCTCTCTATTCTCTACCATAGTATTCCCTCTACTCGCATCTACTTTCTGCCCAGTGTAACGTTCGAATTTAACGACTAAACATCATATATAATCTCATTTCGTCAATCTCATATATACCGTCCACGACACCGAATGCTATTCGTCAACGCACTCGCTATGAGCTGGTGAACTGCTGTGTCTTGTCAAGCATGTAGCTATCTTTGCAAGAACAACGTGAAGCTCGATGTCTTTGTTCACCGCTCGATGAGTCCACGGTGCTAGCTCCGAAAAATCAGAGCATACGGTGCATCCCTACAGTTCATACTTGGGTCACCTTGTGAGAGGAACTTCTGCCAAGGAAGACCTAATATATGCGTTATATTTGTGTGTTATATGCACAGATTCCTCGGAAAGAGCACTATAAAATCCGCTAGAGCAATCGAAACACTCTTCCTTGCATATTTTGCTACTTTTCTATTGTCCTAACCGTCTCGGATTCACCTACGTGGGAACCTTGTGGTAAGCGCTTTGATGCAATGTTTGTTCGCCGAGGCTCTCTTACAATCACAACCGGCTACGCGTTACAATCATCTTGAGTGTCACTCTACATACAGTTGCTCGGAGAACATTGATCATGGCAGGATGGGATCGAGGGCACATATACTACATGGGGGTGTTAGACCGAAGAAGGCCGAAAACCAGCGGTAGACGGGGATCCAATGCCCGTGATGTTCATAGAAGAGGAAGCAGAACCTCGGGCACGTGTTCTAGGACAAGACTTCATTTTTTTTCACGAAACTGTTATAGGTAGTCATGGTAAACGTACTGCCGTCGGCGTTTACATTTGAGCCTATTCGCCGAACCCGCGAGTCGAGTATATAAAGACCACTGCGAACGCGTCAACTCTACACTTCAGTAGCGATAGAATCATATGGCTAACCATCCCAGCGAGGTCGATATCATATTCGTGGGTGGTGAGTGTAAATCATACTCGATCACACCAGATCTCAACCATTTCGGTTCCTAGGAGGTACGGCTGGTAGGTGCTCTGACACGTTGTATAGCCAGCTCGCCGAACTTATAATCTTTGGTAGCATGTGCTGCGGCAGGGAGGCTTGCCGCTGCAAACCCCGAACTGGAGATCCTATTAGTGGAACAAGGACCTAACAACCTAAACGAGCCTACTGTTTTTACCCCCGGGCTGATGCTCACACATCTTGCTCCAGATAGCAAAAGCGCGCAAGTAGCGTAGTGAGCTACACGAGTGGATATTAACATCCATATAATTTAGGCTATTTTGGCAAGGAAACAAGAGCGATGCTGTCAACGGACGCGGTCCTGTTGTAGCTTCGGGTGGGATTCTAGGAGGAGGCTCAAGGTACGCTGGTTTGGAACACACACCAATATAATGTTTCAATCCGAGATTTCGGTTAAAAGTATCAACTTCGCGATGTGAGTGTCTTTCAAAAACCAAGTGTAAGCCTTTTTGATACGATTTGCAAAAATCCTTAGGTATACCCGACCCGCCGCGTCGTGAGTACAATAGTTTTCTGCCGGGCATGGCGTCTTTACCAATCAATTGTAGAGATTTCGACGATTGGAAGACTCCCGGCTGGGCCGCAAAGGATCTGATCCCTTTGCTACGAAAGGTGATTTAAATATCGGCGCAATAATTTGAGTGATTGATAAAACGGCCACATAGATTGAAACTTATCATCTGGGCTCTGGACTCGAAGTGCATGGGTATAATGGTCCAATCCATGTGCGTAAATTCAAACGGTGGGATATTTCAAATGTTACATCTGAACCGGCGCATAGGTATCATATTCGAATTATTACTTCCATGTCGCTCAAGAATATTTGGACGTAATCACCCGTAGGGGAGTTCCATTGGTCGAAGATTTGTGGGATCTAAAGACTGGGCATGGTTGTCAAGTATGTTAGTAACGCTCGTTATGTCGTAGTTTCACTGACCATCGAGCAGCGTTTGCCTAAATATATCCACCCAACAGTGCGGCGTCAACCTTGTTCTAATATTTAAACGCTAATTTCCGCGCATAGACGGGTCGCAGACAAGATGCCGCGCATTGTTACATCCATCCACAGGCTAGCAACACATCCTTACACGTTCTTACAAAGACTCAAGTCGTCCGCGTGCTTTTCGACGGTACCAAGGCAACAGGAGTGCAGGTAGTCTCGAACGGAAACCAAGATCCAGACGCAGACCAAACGCCTCGTACCATTACTGCTCGTAAGCTGGTTGTCATATCGGCTGGTACGATAGGCTCCGCGATAGTCTTGCAACGCAGCGGAATCGGCTGCGCTGAACGACTCTCCAAGCTTGGAGTACCTGTTGTCTCAGACTTACCCGATGTGGGACGTCACTATGAGGATCACAGCTCTCTGATTCCCTTGTTCCACATTGGAGACGATGTCGAAACGATGGACTGCATCATCGAGCAAGACCCGGGGTTTATGGGCAAGTATGTTCCGGAGTTTGCTGAGGGAAGGGGATACCTCACGTCGAATGCCAACGACGCCGGGGGCAAGCTGCGGCCCTCACCTGAAGAATTAAAGAACATGGGACCGGCTTTCCAGGCTGTGTTTAAGCAGAAATTCGAGCCAGCACCTGATAAGGTATGCACTCTTTGAACGTGGCGTACAAAGTATATTAACTCTAGATCGTCTAGCCCGTTCTAATCCAAACCTTGTTCAACGGCTTCTTTGGGTATGTTTTATTACTGGTAGAGTATTTGTGCCGCTTACATTCGTACTAGGCCACGTTCAATGGTCCCAGATGGCAAACGATTCATGATGATAGCCAACATACAAGCATATGTGAGCACACCTTCCGACACGAAGGATAGTACTATTTAACTCTCCCACTACTACAGCCCGCGTCACGAGGCCATGTTTATATCACTTCCACCGACCCATATGCAGCCCCAGATTTCGACACAGGATTCCTCAACGAACAATCAGACGTCGACGTACTCATATGGGCGTACAAACACTGCCGGTATGTGGTTACGCCAGCCATCGCAACCGTCTACTGACCCAAGTAGCGAGCTGGCGCGACGAATGCCAAGCTTCAGGGGTGAATATGCCGGGTTACACCCTAAGTTTCCGCCGGGTAGTGCGGCAGGATGTGTGCGACTGGACGGTCCGCCTTCGACAGAGATAGAAGATCTGGTGTACACAGATGAGGACAATGCTGCCGTCGAAGAGTTTATCCGAGAGGGAGCTGGCACAACCTGGCACTCGGTAAGTATCCCAGCTGGAGATTTCTGGTTGCTATAATACTGACATTGCTTGCAGATTGGAACCGTCCCAATGAGGCCCAAGGAACAGGGCGGATGTGTGGATTCAAGGCTAAATGTTTATGGAACCACCAATCTCAAGGTAGCAGGTGAGTCTTTTGCGTAAGTACGCATGCACCAGAGCATCAAAACCACTCTACAGATCTCTCCATCGTGCCAGGCAACGTAGGAGCCAATACCAACTCAACTGCGCTTGTAATTGGGGAGAAGGCCGCAATCCTTATTGCTGAAGACTTGGGACTGAATGTACCGTAGTTCCTACACATAGTCATTTGCTCTTGATATCATGTTTTGATTTCCAAACATCTTACATTCATCGGCATATTCATGAGTATCGAAGAATCAATGTGCTTCCACGATAGTTCCCTAAACGCTTTCGATGGAGAGCCTGGAAGGAGCCAAGAAGAGAGCCGCATTTGAGGCTAAGAGGTTACTATAGGTAGGGCTCAGTCATTTAGAGGACATGGGCTTGAATGTATCCCGTTCAAAGACACTGGTTCAGATAGAAGATTTGAAACCCTTAATAATAAGGACGTGAAATTAAGGCGAGTGATGTCGTCCCCTCGATCGATCAGACAGAAGGCAGGTGGCGGTGCATTGCCGATGCACCCTATCGATCGCACTAGTCGCTCCCCCCAACGTGCAGGACGGTTATGGGAGTGTCCTCACAACAATCGAAGACTCGCATGCGCTTTTAGGTGCGGCTTACCTCGCGCGATTGGCTAGTTCCTCGGGCGCGGTTGGTATCATCGCTCATCGCGGTTTGATGAGCGTGACTCATTTGGTCGAGACACGAAACCCTGATGCGGGCACAAATGCTTCCGATACGTTTCACTCCCAACCACCACCGCCATCCAATTCAACATTGTATCATACCCAGCTGCCTGCAGAGATACTCATGGACGATCCGGATACTACTTCGTATGTGCACTGAGGTGCATAGCGGAAATCTCGGCCGCGCAGACACATCTCTTGTCTCTGCGTTGCTGGGCTCTGAAGTCACGTTTTTGAGCCACATGAACGCGTCGGCTCATCTTTCCTCGTAGCTCAATTTCATCCAACTGTGTTTTTCCGTCAGTGCAGAACCAGTGTCACGTACCTAACGTGAGAAACCAGGATGAGCAAGTCAAGCTTTGGAAGTCCTTCTCAGATGGTGTATCTGGTGTCTCGGTGGAAGAAACCTTAGACGAGCCTTCTAAGTTATTGATAGTGAGTTTCGTAGCGTCTCGCCTGGTTGGCTCAGATACTGATGGCACAAGAAGATTACTCAAGACTACAAAGGCAATAGATGGGATCCTAACAAACCGCACGGCCCAACGAATAGCATGTCTTTACCCACTGAACTAGATCAAATCAACGCTAAAGCTGTAGCTCGCATGTTTCTTGGAGATGCACAATCAACTGTTATGCCAAACCTGAGTAAGGCTGAGATCGTACGTACCCAAATGGTGGTGTTATGCTCCTCTGACACAATAAAAGCTCTCTCGTTTTCGGAATATGGCCCAGGGGTTGGACACTCTTTCCGCTTATTGTAAGTCAGATGTCTCAAGCCGTGGGTTGAAACTCAGTGGTTTTAATCAGTATCGGGACATGGCAACCTTGTAGATGGACGCTCTTACTGTTCGTCTACCATTTGGCAGCGGTCGATATTCACTCGCATTATTTTCAGATCTCACGTTGCAAGAACCGGCGAATGAGAGAGATATAGATGAAGGGCTTTATCCAGAGGTACATGTTTCTCGCTCAATAATTGGAGCACCTTTGCTGATTAACCACACAGGATCTCCAAAAGGTAGTGTACTCGACTAATCCTTTTTTGAAAACAATTGTAAGGTGCATTACCTACTCTGGTGTCAGTCCCTAACATAGCACTCCTAGTTCGTCACGGATGTAAGCTCGCCCCACACTTTCAAATTTGCTGAAACTGAAGTTCTACTCAGTTTTGCCACTCGGGAAATTGCTTCGGTGAGCTGGCTTTATGTCTGCGCTAAGTCCGTTATTAAGCTCCGGTATCGCAGCTCTTCGCTTCGTTCTACAAGTTAATGGCGACAATATTGAATGGCAGGAAGTTGAAGGATGGTCAGGCAACGAGCCTTGTGCCCCTACTGTATGTTTTATTACATATAATCAATCGCTCGAGTCCCCTACTCATCTAAAATAGGTCCACTTTTCTGCAGCAAAGACGGATGAAAGCGCTTGGGGGGACCGCACACACGGAAGTTTCATGACCAAGGTACGTTTATGATGGTTTCAAATCTGGGTTTCTATCTCTAACCTGATATTCGTCCAGGCACTCGCTACCAGCGCCGAAAAGAAGCGTTCTCTATCTGAACTTTTAATTTATGTTAGGTTCGTGCACTTGCCCTCATATTCATATGTGCTGACTCACTAATATTCAGGTATAAAGTAAATGAATACCTTGAAGAAGCCAAGCGGCGGAACCCTCATATTGCCGGAGAGAGCGCAACGCAGACACCTCAGGTAGGTCATGTATCTGTCTTGCTAAGTCTATTGTTAACAAACGCCGTTTTATTATAGATATATTCGTCGATTAGATTGGTGTGTTGATCTCGCCTCGCCTTCGTGATATCGAATACTGACTCTTTTCAAGTCAGCCCTTGGACGACCCTCGAGAGCTCGCAACGCTCATGGGGTTCAGTTCGGTAAACAATTAGATAAATAAATTGATTGATTTTATTGAATTTGACCTAATTCTCTCTGCTTATCGCGTGATACTTCTTTCACACATGCCGCTCAGGAAAGACTGTCAAAACAGATTTTGACCACCGGAACTGCTCTGGAGTGAAAACTACGACTGGTTTGGTGCGTCCGTGAATAGGCTTTTCCTGCTTTCCCAGCGTTCAGGAAAGAGCGCGAGCCATGGAGCTGGCTGGATCGAGTCGCTTGCCTGTTCCGCTTCCTTTTCCAAATGCGGGAAGAGTGTGCATGTGGTATAGTGGCTGCTTATATCTATCAGTTAAGCTTAGGTGCGCCAGAGTGTTTCTGCTACAAGCCAGTAATGCACTTGACCCAGTGAAATAAACTATAGTATGCAATAAGCACTCAAGTCTCACCAGACGGCCCTTGGTTGTCTTGTGGTTTATCTTCTTGTAACTTGCGTCCCACTCCGAACCAATGATCTATTCGCTCGCGGTCAAGCGCATTCATTTCATGGAATAGGTTTTCTTAAGCCATGAAAAAGCGTATACCACGTAGTTTGAATTAGGCCTCTGCGCCTATCACACGAACGGCAGGCTTGATCGGTACTACAAGACTATGGGTCATCTCCCCAATTCACTGATGAAACTAGCAGAAATCAACCAATTCCATAAGAAAGGTACTGAGAGAGATTGCTCGAGATCGGCCGGAGGCTTCTACTAGTCGCTCTCTAGGACTGCAATAGTGTTTTTATACACTAACTACCAACGTTCACCGAACCTATTGAACTTGAATTGGAAGCAAAGGTTTGAAATTTGTACAAGACGGTTATCCTAAATATTAAAAGCTTACCAAAAAAGAAAAAGAAAAAAGCTACACATGCCAATCATATGTCCTAATCTGTACAAATGGCATGTATGCGTGCTATTGTTTGTAAGCCAGCGGCGATGTCATGCAATTTCCTTGTCAATCTGACGTTGATGGTATCTAACATTTTTAACGTATACCAAGTGTAAAAACATCAAAAGAATCTGTCTGTAGAGGTTCTAAAGCCCTTCTGGTTGCTCCGCGCCATGGCATGAGCCACGACTCGCATGAGACAAGCACAGCCAAAAAGGACATACGGGAGACACGCCAAAACCGATATGGACTATGTATCACCCAGAAGGATTTCATTTGTTATATACGACTTGTATTTCGACACAAGACAATGAAACAACTAGGTGGTTAATCAGATATGTGCACATCGTCGAATCTGGTGATCACGCCTGGTCCTTCATCATCCTTGAATTCTACTCCACTATACGAATCATGAACCCCGGACCCAGCCCACCACATCGGTTTCAGGTTGACCACAGCCTTTATGAACTCTTCGCCCGGCCGAGGATGATCCGCCAGAAGGTCCTTGGATGCTAGCATCGAATCGTACACGGCTTTCTCGTCCGGTTGAATGATCTCGGGGAACACCTCATGGTCGCAACCTGTCACAACGAATGCATACCGAGCGTGCTTTGCTGTTTGCTTTGAATACCAACCAGAGTCCGGTTGGTATTCGGAAACCTCTACTCTGCTAGATTTCGAGTTCGTCCCTAGATCCATTGTGATTGTTATGTACGGCCGGCCAGCTTCCATATTCCCAGTTGGACTAAAGCATCCCAGTTCTTCCGCATCGATCTCCAGCTTTTGTGACGTGCCTCGATTCTTGACTTGCCAGTATATCGCGCTCACATTCTGCCGATTGAGTCCTTCCAACGAGAGGGCGAGTGGAGTAACCAAGTCGATATCGACTTGGTTGTCGCAGCACTGCCAAGCCATCGAACGAGCAAGTGCAGACCACATGTATTTGTCTTTGATGGCACCGTCATCTCCAGCCTTGGTCCAGTGAGTGAAGTTCAACACAGCGGATCCTAGCACGCTGTCTTGTAGACTGAGTCCGCCAGGTTGGTTGCTCGGTCGAGCTTTCAGCATCCTCCTAGCCTGCTCTTTTCCAAAAAGCGACTCCAAAAAGTAACTCAGACGCACTGGATATGTGTACAGTTCCGGTCGACTCCCGAACTGCTCCTCCACGGCAATATCGTGGGCTCGAGTAAGCAGGTACCGCGCGACTAGTTCCACACGCTCGCCTTTGGCTATCAGCTCAGGTTCTAGCCACTTTATAAGTTCCCGAGGAACGCGCCGGTCCTTCCTCAGGTGCCTTGCCATAAGCTGCGCTGCCGCTTCGGCTAGAATGGGTTCGGAAGGTGTCCCAGATCGTACGTACTCGCGGTGACTAGGGACAGAGTACGCTATTCGTTGGTTTCCGTTGATCAGTTGATCTTCCATCACTTTTGCTTCCTCTCGAGATGACGTGAACGTCAGGCCAAGTCGCTGAGACAGAAATGCGAGTACACCCCACTCCCCGAGTGTCTCGGTACGTTGAACGCCTCTAAGCTTAGCTTCAGCAAATCTGATGATGTCTTCCCGTACTCTCAAGTCACCATGCTGGAACCGAGTCCAGTACCTGTTGGCTCACATGAGTCTGAGACCACAAGCCTTTATGAGATCGCTCACAGGGGTCGACCAAATCTAACCATAAAAGCTGGTCGACATACCTCGCGAACCGAGTGGGCACCTTCTTTGAGCAGCGGAGTGTCCCCGGCCAAGTCGAACGCTAGCTCTACGAAAGGCACCTGCACAGGGTTTGCATCAACTTCGATTACACGTGCAGAAGGGTGGACCCTTTGAGGCGGGGTGAAAACAGATCTAGAAAGCCTCGAGTTGGTTGATATAAATACACCAAATAAATCGTATCCTCGGAGGTTGTTGAGCACCCGGCACAAAAGCTGGTAAGCAGTATATGATTGCTTGCCATCTTGGATTGGTGAATACTTCGTGAGGGTATGTGCTTCGTCGAAGTAGATCAACAGTCGGACTGGTCGCGTGTAGATTGGGTCTGGAGCTGGAGAGTCCCACTTGACGCCAGACTTTTTGCATATCGCTTGGATCAACCGTTTGCAGGACGATTTGGCTATAGAAATGAGTTTTAGAAGCGCTTCGGTCCAAGAATCATCTTCATAGCTATCTTACTATCTTCAACCAGGAACTTAGATTTCTTTGCATGATTAGTCTGCAGGCCGCAATAACTTCGTCAGCCTATTGTGGAATTTTCCTAGGCCATTATTGTTACCTTTTCGGTAACATTTTTGTATAGGTGCTCTCGTTTGCTTGATCCGTCTTTGGCTGTGTCACGAAGAGACTTGTAGAATTCATAAGCAAACTCTTGAGGGGTCCCACAATTGTTCAGGTCCTGGATGTGGAGAGCGACGCATTCGAATAACGTATGAAAGAACAGGAAGTAACGAGAATAGATCTCAGATGTAGTTTCCGATGCTTGAGGAAGGATGAAGCTGTTCATGTGAGGATCCGCAGGGGGGAAGCCTTGACATCCAGAAAATGCATCACGACGATAGCACAGCTCTCAACACTACTCACTGACCTGTCATGTCATGGCTTTCCCTTAGGTTGAACGGGATGGTGAACACTCGACGAGCTACCTGATCAACTGCGCGGGACTTTCCGGTCCCGGAGCTCTGAACGATGGGCACAAAGTTTGCGTGTGCGTCTGAGCCTCTGTCACGGTTCATATCGTGAATGGCGTGCTCGAGTAGCCGGTCAGCGTTACCGAGGTAGGGAGTATCCCAAGCTTTGGATGTCACATCCGCTACGACCGGTTGTAAGAGCCAATGCTACGCTACAGTAAATCAGCTTACCTCGGTCTACACCTGAAGGGTTAGGCGGCGACTGTGGCGAAACTTTGGGTTTCATGAATGCCTCTGCGGATAAAGTCAATGAGCTAATTATAATGCTGGTTGTACACTTGCCGTCACTGAGTAGTTGAAAAAGGTTGTCCGGGGGAACCGCTAGGGATTTTATCGTATTGGCGAGTTTCGGGTTCCCTTCAAGGTGACGTCGGCAGCCACCTTGAGTGTCGAAATCAGGGTTGAGGGTGTTGTAGGTTTGTGCCTCCTCACACATAGCCGAATAAAAAACCCAGAGAATGGCTGCTGGAGCCTGATCGCTCGCATCACCAATCAGAGGTTTGATGAGATCAATGACATCCTGGCGAACTTTTTGAGGGATGTCAGACATTGTGGTAGTGAGGATAGAGGCCATTGTTTCTCACGTGCTCAATTAAATAGGAAACACGCTGATGAAGCGGCCATATGCGCCACCTTGTCTCCATTTGGAAGAAGAAATCAGCCAGAGCTGGAAAGTTGTCGCTTTCACCGTCTATCTAGTGATATTAGTAGAAATGAGGTGTGCTACCAGTCGGCGTATTGCGTTAAATCAGCATATAATGGTACAGGAAACTGGGCGTTAAATATCAAAGTCTTAAATGGCGATGATTTGATGCGGGGAACGCAGTGGAAGCGAGGGATACTATAAGGCGATTATATTCGACGATGTAAATTAGTGCTTTATTTAAATGTAAAATCGATAGACACGTATATATGCACCGCAAGGAAATTGCTGA
This sequence comes from Ceratobasidium sp. AG-Ba, assembly GCA_016906575.1. NCBI lineage: Eukaryota > Fungi > Basidiomycota > Agaricomycetes > Cantharellales > Ceratobasidiaceae > Ceratobasidium > Ceratobasidium sp. AG-Ba. The sequence goes on from CP059639.1 coordinate 2,077,826, forward strand.
TATATCACATCAACACGAGATCTGAGCGTCCACCACGACCTTTGCTAGGCCAGGGCCGACGGTTGACCCGGCTTCGTTTATATATAGTTTGCACGAAGTACAACTCAGATCAAGCGTTGAATGAGGATCCCCTAGATGGACCAAGTACTATTCTACGTATAACACAGGGCATCGTGATCTACAGTAGAGCCTATGCGCATATAGGAGGCAAAACACAGCGACCAAAGAACCAGTGGATTGGTTAGTTTATAGTTTCCAACACATTGTTCATCCAGACCTGGTCTCATGGTTCTATCAAAATCTCATGTACTTGGGGGCTAGGGGCCAAACCGCACAAAATCTCAAATCGGACCAAGGCCTAATTCGATGGCCTAGGAGTTAGTAAACCTCATTTTATCAATATGTTTCTCGATGAAGTTGGTATGTCAATCTTGTATCACCTCTGCCCTAGTATCACATAATGCCTTTTTCTCTGATTCGGCCTTTGGACAACCCTCGAGCAGTGGCAACGCTCATAGGGCTTCCAAACAAACGGATCTATAAGCCTTGATTTTAACAAATTATTTTCGCTTATTGTACCAAATTCATCTCATGTTTGAACTCATGAGGAGCGGGGACCGACAGCTGGGTTGCTCCAGCATCACAATCACTGCCAACATTCTTTCACACTAGTGGACGCCATTAATCGTTCGGGAAGAAATGTGAGCCAAGAGAGCGGCCAACTCGAGTCACTTACCTTTTAAATCCACCTCTTGGACTGCGGGGGAGAACACGCTGATGGAATACAGCAGCAGCAGTGGCAACCTTCATTCGCCGGTTCAAGTGCCCAGATCTCGGGCACGTGATCATGCGGCGCATACATTTTAGTCCATCGGGGCGCCTAGTGACGTTCGACCCCCGACGTTCTTCACATACTTGTCGTAAGCCTGGATCCATGTGAATCCATCCACGGCTATATCGAACGGATCGTCGGCCTTGACTATCTTTTTTGGGGGTACTCGCAGTCGTGAGTCATGCCGATACAAAGGTGTTAAACCATAACCGGTCTCTCGCATACAGGTGCTGACGTTTTAACCTTTCGGCTGGCGAAATTAGACTTACGAATGCGCCAATCGCTAGAGTCAGCATGCAGAGTTCGTCGGCTGAGGCCCGATTTGTATTGTTCTAGAAGGATGGCCCGGTGGTGTGTTGCCTGCGGAATGCATACCCAACGGTACGTCCTCAGAGCATCTAGCCGCGTGTGGCTATTGCAAAATGTTCACTCATTCAGACAATCATACATTCAAAACATATCATTTTCAGGCATGAATACGTTACATCATAGATATCATGAGAACATAAGGCGAAGACAAATCATCAAGCACATCAAAGTTGGGTATAGAACAAAACGAGCGACACAAGCGAATGGATACAGTTATGACCAAAGTGAAATACAAAGGGAGACCGAAACGTGAAATATCCGCACACAAAACAGCAAGAGAGCACAGTATCCGGGTATACTCAAAAAAGAAAACAAGACACAAAACAAAACCAAATTCCATCAAGTAGAGTGCGCTCATACATCAGACACGAGCGTGCCCTTGCGGAGCTTGAGCTTGAGTGCATACACATGCGGCCACATGTCCTTGTCGGCTACGCGTCGCTTCGCCAGTGCTTCGTCCCGGCCCAGGCAGACAAAGAGTGACTTTTCGCCGAGCCAGTCGACGGCGAGAATGCCGCGGCGGTCATCACCGTTGCGAGATATGCGGTCCTGGTATGCGTTGTACAGCCGTGCGCGATCAGTGTCCGAAGGTAGGAGCCAGAGCATGGATTCTTCGACGGGCGTGTAGAGTACGGCGTGGACGGCCTGAAGCACGTCCCGGACCGTCACACCAGCCGACCCCTGCTGAGCGTGGACGGGTACGAGCCAAGGGAGCGCGTCGTTGCACGCAATGAGCATGAACGGGACGGGAGGAGACGTGGCATATGCGACCGAGGCTGGGTGTTCGAATAGGTACTCGGGTTCGTGGCCGGAGAGGACGACCGCCTCCTTAGGCGCGTCGCGGACGTCCCACTGGAGACGGAATCCAGCGGGAGACTCGGGCGTGCGGAGGATCGACTGGGCCTTGAGTAGAGCGTGAAGCTGGGGCTGGCCGGGGTGAGGAGACTTGGCCGAGGACGAGCCAGGGGACGGGTACTGAGTCCCGGCAACGTAGTCGGCTGGCGGGACGTATCCGCGCATTGCAGGGGAGGTCTTGGGCTCTGAATGAGAGCCTGAAGGAGTACGAGGTGAAGGCAACTGGGCCGGGTTATAATGAGGCCATAGCGTCGAGGACGTTCCCTGCGCGGGTGGCGGTGGCACCTGTCCAGAGCGAGAACGAGTGCGAGGACGAGTGACGGGAGCGGTTATCGACGAGGGCCAGCATTGGCAAGGAGTCTTGTTGCATTCACAGAAGAGGGAGCGCTGGCGAGAAGGCGAGGTCATGCGCGAAGAGGACTGCAGCTTGGGCGTTGAGTACGAGTGGGTTTGGTAAGAGTTGTGTTGCGCTGAGTGCGGGAGAGTGTGAGATGAAGGAACGAGAGATGTGCAAAGGCGGGAAGTTATATACAGGACGGGACCGCCCCAGGGACCGGGCGGGGGCGGCGGAAGCGCGAGTCAAGAAACGTTCTGTGCTCGCCAGCTCTGCGGCACCCACACGGCCAAACTTGCTCAAGCTCCAGTCCCTGACGAGGCGGTGACTCGGTTGATGGGAGTTGACCGAGCGGACCCTGACCCACTCAGCCACAGACCCCAGATCCAGTTTAATTGTGCCCTGAGCCGTCCATATGAGGCCGTGCGGTGCAGCGGGCGATATTTGGGCTAGCGACGGGCAATGCGCCTTCCTCATGTTCCGTTCCCCTCGCTTGTGTGCGCACATTCTAGCCGGCAGCACAGCTCGCAGATCCTCCTTCCACATCCGTCGTTTATGACCAGACATCATACGCAGCGATCGTGCGTCATAGACAAGTGATCTACGTTCGCAGCAGTATGGCAGGACGAAAATTTATGACAGAGGTCCACTCGCATGGGGCTCGTACGATAGATATTTTCCAGGCGCCTGCTTCTTGCGTTCTTGCGCATTGTGATAGCGCACGGAGAATTCTATGCTTGGAGACAAGTTGGCAAAGGGGACGCTTTATTTATTTTCATAACTTATACAGAGATCTTTCATTGTTCTAGTAGAAACCAAAACCCCAAGACCCACAGAAAAATGTCCCAATAAACAAGATTCGAGCACAATCCGCAAAACACACCGATTCACAAAACACACATATTAGCAAGCCATAATATTACAAAGACCAGACCGCATCAAGGCAGTTCACTCCAATCCCCCCACCCCCTCCCCCCATCTCTACTCCAACGTTAGTCAGAAAGAAAAAACCCAAGCCAAGGGCTTAGCGCTGCTCCCTCCTAGCCAGCGCAAGCACAAACACTTCACTCCACAAACTCTCTCGGGCAGGCAGCCGACGACGCGCGAGAGCTTCGTCCCTACCAATACACACAAACAACGTCTTTTCGCCTAATCCGTCGATTCGCCGATCCACCTGAAGCGCATTGTATATACCGCGAACGACATCGAGAACCGTACAGCCGACTTGGGGGTCTGATGCGTAGATCGGGATCAGATACGGAAAGAGATCCAAATCTCGGCACACGACGAGCATACGCGCGCGAGTCGGGGTCGTGGCTGGTTCATGAGCTAGGGGGTGGGATGTGAATGGCGCAGTTGCCGTGTCGCCAATCGGGGTGTTGGCGCTAGTAGGAGACGGGATCGAGTTGTAGTTGTGGTTTAGCCGAGCGGTCAAGTCTGATGCCAGTTCTAAATCCGTTCCAGGTTGAGTATTCGAGCGTGGCCGACCGTGGGTGCCAGCCGGAATCGCCGAGATGGTCCCAGTGCTGTACCGATGGTTGTTGCGGAGAGACGGGGCGGGAACGTCTGGACTGAAGCGGACGTCCCACGCAAGGCGCATACGAGCACGAGCACGCAAGATGGAACGCACCGCGAGAATAGGATGAATTGTCGTGGGTGTAGGTGTTGGATAATTCAATACTAAGCCGTCACGGCAATTAAACTCGACTCTCTTTTCAGAGATATGTAAGAAAAGACTTACCAGGAGGTGCACTAGGCGCACGCTGAATGCTATTCCCGGCCTTGGGCTCGTCTTCAGTCGCATTCTGAGCCGCCTTTTCGGTCGTAGCATCTGCCGTGGCTGGGACATAGTGTCGCCACGTCGGGGATTCTTGAATTTCATTGACGTCGTCGCCGGTCGAAATCGTCACCCGCCGCTGCAACTGAAGCTGAGGGGGACGAACTGGTCGAGGGTGATGGACCTCGGGGCTGCGAGCTCCTGCGTTCATGATGCGCAAGTCGTCTGGATGGGGTCGAAGAGACATTCTGGATCGATTTGGTAAACTCGGAAGAGTTGGGTAATTAAAAAGCACTCGAAGGAGTTGTTCGGTTCGGTCACGGTGTCGAATCGAGGTAAAGCTGTGGTCCTGGGGTCCATTTAAGCAGAAACGACGAGCTGAAAGTTTCGGATGACATAACGGTTCTCGACTAGGGAATAGTTGAGGCTGGCAAGAACGAATCATTCGAAAGCGTAGGTCATACCGGTGCAATATCTTCCGGCCCACTGGCGCATATGGGTCAGCTCCACTGGTCCTGGACAGATGCACAATAACATTGCCGTAGGTTGTTGAAAGGTACCCCCAGCGCTTGTCGCGAGCTGTCCCAAAAGTGGCGATGGCTGTGCGGATGCGCTATAAACGCTGATCTACCGGCTAACATGATAAATCAGGTGCTGTGTTTAGGTTTATACATACGGGAGAACAAACGTACGCTCGGCTGTTCTGCGGGCATTCCGAGTTGCCCGAGGCCGTACGCGGTGAGTTCCCCAAGCGTGCGCAGCAGTGAAAAAATTGTGGAGACAAGCACACGGGGCGATGGAGACACAGTCGGTCCTCTGAGGATACGGTTGCCTAGGCTCCTTTGTGGCAGTGGGTATTAGTTGCCATATGATGGGAGTTCAATGGTTGAGTTGTACTCGACGATCGGTGTTGATGCCGTCCCCGTCTGCTGGTTTACGGAACTGGAACGTACAGCCTTGATGCTCGTCCGATAGTTCAAGTCCTCTAGTCGGCCTCGCAGATAATAACCGACGTATACGCTACGGCTCTTGGTTAGTTAAGACTCGCTCGGCTCACTCACACCCGGATCTGTTCTGCCTTGGCTCGGTTCGGTTCCCGGGTCTCGGGCATAGACTCAAAATGGCCGATTGAGATCTCATGACATATCAAGCGTGAATGAGTCGCACTGAATGGGATTTGCACAACTGGCAGCGTGGAACAAATGACTTCAATGCTGGTCCTTGATACCCAATTTCCCTTCCTTGAATTCTCGTGCCCACTGGAGTCAATCTTGTCAGCAATTTGGCGCACAGCAGAAGGACGAGAAGAGCAGACCATCATTGAAGGTATCCACTTGACGGGTTCTGCGTGTCGTTGCTGTAGAGGCCAGCCGGAGATGCGTCAGTGCCGGCGAGCAACAGGAGGGAGGTGAAGGGCAGACGTACTTCGACACGAGCGCTGTACTGCCATGCACCATAGACGAGTGCACCCATTCCAGCAGCGCAGATCGCGGTGTTGGCGACCCAGTTGGTTGGTCGTGTCCACCAGCCGCCTGCGCAGAGATATGCAAGTGAGATGAGCGTCGGATACGGTGAGAGCGGAACTTGCCAGAGGGTGTCCAGACGTGCTTGGGATAGGGATAGTGTGCTCCTCCGCCCTATAGCATACTTTCAGCCAGTTGTTAGACTTGGATTACACTTGGATAGTGTACCATTTTTGAAAGATAACTCTGGTGGTGGTCAACGAGAGGTTACAGTTTCACATGGCCTGCTGACGTGAGCAGATACGTCTGACCGGGTAACGCACGCTCATTCCTCCCCGAAACTCTTCAACCCGTCCGCCACCGTCCTATCCCCACCTCGTAATGCTCTGAGCACACACACATGTTGGACGGAATAAGAAACTATCTATACGAAAGGCGGCGGGGACTGCTCACGACCGCGGGTACGTTGGGCGCCGGATATGTAACTGGCCAATACATCCTTGCTCGGCTTGAAGAAGTCCGGGACAAGTTTATACGGGACAGGGGTGATAAGGACAAGTAAGTACACGATCAACCTGAGTCTAACCGTATCTTTCAACTCATTTTGTACGTAACCGTCGTCCAGTCTCGTCCGGCGCTTCCAGCAAAATGTCCAAGACTGCACATTCACCGCCATGGCGCACCTCCCGACGCTCGCCACACAAATAATGCACGACATGGACGTAGAGTCTCTCATCTCCCGTCTCCAACAGGCCCGCGCACCTCGTCAACCGCTCGCTCAACCGATTCTCGCACCTCCCCGGCTCCCGGATCCTCCGCCTTCGAATGTCTCGACTTCTGCTGGTCAAGAAACGTCATCAAACGTGGCCAAGAGCTGGGCCGAACAATTTTCAGCCTCGAGCGACCAATCGTTGTCTCTGTCTGCTGGAGATGTGGCTACAACTTCGGCTGATAGATCCTTGTCTCTGCCTACGCACTCGCTCCCGCCGACGACCGAGACTGATGTCGACACTCGCTCTGAAACAGGTGCAGGTGCCACGACGGAGTTTCATTCTCTTCCTACGGATAATGGTGATGCCGAGGTGCTTGATGTAGGTCGAGATCGGGATGAAATGGAATCGGTTCCAGAAGAGGTTGCGGCCGTAAGGGATGAGTCCGTATCCAGTCGAGGGGACGCCCAGATGTCTGAATCGCTGATGAGTGTCCCCGAGACGTCGTCCCAGGCGAGTGGGAGTAGTAGTAGTGCTGACAAGGACTCTGCTGTTGTGAGTCACTTCGAGTTTATATTCGACCTCCGCGAAAACTGACTCGAGGTGTGTCCATAGATGGTCAACTTGGATTATGATCCTACACCTTTGGCTGAATCATTCCCTCCCCCTCCCCCTCTCTCAGCAAAAGAAAAGCTAGCACTCTGGAAGGAGCTTATGGTCCTCAGTACGTACACCGTCCAATTTCATTTTACTGCCTCGTCATTAAATTTCATTTCAAACAGCCTTTACACGCGCTCTGACCGCACTCTACGCTCTATCCTTCCTCACTCTTCTAACGCACACCCAACTCTCTCTCCTATCACGGTACAAATATCTGGCAGCAATTCGAGAAGCCCGCCGGGCCGAATCAAAATCCAAACAAAAGCCGCATCCGTTCTTCTCGTCGCCCACACACTCGCACATTTCGCTCATCTCTTCTTCTTCATCTGATGCCGGGGGAGAGATGGATTTGCATGATGAAGGCGGGTACTGGGACGAAGATGGTCGATGGTGGGATTCGTCTGGCCGAGGTGGATTGTTTGGACGTGATGGCGTTGGGTCGTTGACTGAGCGCAAATACTTGACCCTCGGCTGGTGGTTCTTGAATCGAGGATGGAGAGGTATTGGGGAAAGGGTCAGAGAGGCTGTTGGGGAAGTGTTTGATGGGTGAGTTGTATTTGACCAGATTTGGAAAGAAATATACTAACGGATGGAGCAGGATGTCATTGAAGACCATGCTCACCTCTGGCGACTTGGACGAACTCATTGCCAAGGTCAGAGCACTGGTCGAAGGTGACCCAAGGTTGTTTGTTCTTGACTTTGAGTAAGTCTGTGCCCTTTACCTCTGCCATTCAACTAACTCGTGTTTCTTACAGCCCCCTACCGGCCATCCTCCCGACCTCCCCTGCTCAAATATCGACAACTCTAGCCTCGGGTGGTCTTACGTCCTCGCTCGCGCACGTCGATCCAGCACTCTCAACGCTCCTAGATGCCTCGCACGCGCATATCGGCTCGGCTGATTTTGGGCTTGCGCTCAGAAAATGTCTCGATTTCGGTGTGAAAGCGATGAAGGATGGACTGGTGAGGAGCGGCGAGTTTGGTGAAGCCGCTGCTACTGCGAGTGCTTCCAACGCTATAGGCGAGGAAGGAGAAAAAGTCAAACTGGCTGCACTTTTGCCTGGCATCGCGCGTTGGACGCATTTAGCTCTGAACGGCGTACCAAATGAGATTATCGAGGTACGTTTGACATGTCTAACTGATTCCATTGAATTGTAAAGTTGACTGGGTGGTTTTGTAGGGATTTGCGGAGCTGAGAGAAGTAGCCGGCTATTCGGCTATCGTGCTTTCGTCCTTTGAGGGTGCGGGTGCGAACTCGGGGTGGTGATTTAAGAGGTTTGTATCTACATGCGCATTTGCTGTCCTAATATATTGTATTTTTGGCACCTTTCCGAAGATGTGATGTTAGTATGAGGCCCAGAACGATTATAGGCTGAGTTGATTAAATTGCCTAATATAAAACGACGTGTAACTTAGTTCCGTGCTCTACATTCCATTGGCCCAGCAAACCATTCTTCACATTCCGTGGGCCCATGGCAAGGGAAAGCAAGAAGGTTTGGGCGGTTCCTATTATATCCAATTTGCAATGTGCATGCTGTGCCTTGTCTCTTTAGGTTCCTGAACATAAGCACGTTTCGTAAGTCTACTCCTCATCCTGGCAACCATCTCGACCTTATTTTACACATTTCAGCCTTTTTTTTACTATCACTATCACCTGGTTCTCTAAAAAGGAGGCATGGTTTCTATTGAGACGAAGGCCCGGAATTGGTACGCATATATCCCAGCGTAAATCCGGTGCTCCACGTGACGAGTTTGGATCCTCAAGAACATGCAGCTCACCGGGGCCCGGTGAGCCAAGCGACGCCAGAGTAAATCATACTCGGCATACATTGCATCACAGTGAGAAATGCATCGTCCGATTGGATTCCCCTCGAGCAACGCAATATAAGCTTGTGCTGAGTGGTCCCCCCCTCTATTCCTCCGCTGCAGTCATCATGCCTTCGTTGATACTAAACCTGGTGCTGAGCTTTGCCGTTGTTTTTCTTGTGAATCGATGGATCAAGTATCGCAGAGCAGTCAAGCAGATTGGTAACCATCCCGGTCCCCGCTTGCTCGTTGCCCCCTATTCGTACGTGGCTCTCGAGAGCTCAGCATCCTACGGTGGCTAACCTCAAACTCTCCTCTCAGAATACCGGGCTTCCTACTCCCCCGTATACCGTATATTTCTGGAGGGCGTGCCTACTTTCAGAGTATGAAGTACACCGGTGAATGAACACGAGTTCGATTGGGACAAATATGATGCTAACACCAAAATTGACTCATACGTAGATTTTGAGCGTGCTGGATCGGGAGTCTTTGGATTCGCATCTACCCTTCCCGCCGGAGCACGCTTTTGCGTTGCAGACACGGAAGTTATAAAGGTGAATCTTGATTCGTATACATGTATTAATTGGTGGTGTCCCTAACGACTTGCCGACGATTCTAGCAAATAACAGCTCCACGCAGCGCCTTCAAGAAACTAGACAGCGACTATAGGACGCTCAGCCGGTTCGGAGGTAACTTGGTTGCGGCCGAAGGGGCTGATTGGAGGAGGCAAAGGCGTATCTGCGCGCCTGCATTTTCTGAAGTGAGCAGTTTTCGATACTTTGGACGTTAAACTGATTGATTTTTAGAAAAACAACAAGCTCGTGTGGTCGACGGCCTTGGGATTCACAAATGACATGATGAATAGTTGGGAACAAGGGGTCCCTGTGCATGTTGCAGACGTTTGTGAAGATATGACACTTCCGGTATGTAGTGTTATCCGTCTTGCCGTCTGTTGTTGATATAAAAGCACAATCAGGTTGCTCTTTGTGTCATTGCCAAGGCGGGCTACGGTCAGGATGTCAAGTGGAAAGATGAAGCCCCAGCTCCCGCGGGACACGAATTTACGTTCAAACATGCACTGCTAACCGTATCCGACAAGATCCATCTACCCCTTCTTCTTCCCAGTTGGGCATGGGGACTTCGTGAGAGTTGGAGACATGTGAAAAAAGCAAACGACGAGCTACGAGTGAGTTTAATATGTTTTGGAATCTCTCCATAAAACCGCATTGACCCGCATATCTCAGCTATATATCCAAGAGATGGTTGCTGAGCGCCGCCAGCTTAAAGACATGGCATCTCGATCACTGGCCGAAGAAAAACATGATATATTCAATCAAATCATCCAGGCACATGATGACAACGATACACTCAGCGAAGATGAGCTAATTGGTAAATGCGTCGCTTACGTGCTGGACATCTCATGCTGAGGGCTCCTTCAAGGAAACGCGTTTGTATTCCTCATCGCTGGCCATGAGACTACGGCCCACTCTTTAGTGGTTGCCCTAGCCCTTCTTGCGCTTCATCCTGAAATACAGACCAAGCTAGCCCAGGAGATTCGATCGGCCCAACCAAAGGATAGAGAGTTTGTAAGTCGGTGCATTCATTCCAAGTGATAGGGTCTTATAGCAATAATTCTAGACATATGATGATATGCCTAAGATCCCATACGCATTGGCTGTTTTGTACGAGACGCTCCGTCTGTATCCAATGGTGAATCAACAGATTACTGCGCTTTACCTTTGTATACTCAACCCCCAATATTAGGCACCAGTAATACCAAAGTATGCACCGGACGGCGCATCCCTGATTACCGGAGGCAGTGTCCCACATTCTCCCAAGACTGTCAACGTGCCCGAGTCCGCTCGAGTATCTATTCTTGCAAAAGGCCTACACTATAACCCACAGTACTGGGACGATCCGTTTGATTTCTATCCCGATCGGTTTATGGACTCCAGCTGGAACCGCGACGCATTCATTCCGTTCTCGGTGGGACCACGGGCCTGCATTGGCCGAAGGTGAATTTCCCCTTAGAGACATCAATGTTGTGACGCCAGTTTTGACATGACTTGCCTCCAGATTTGCTGAAACAACCGTGGTTGCTTCACTTACTGGAATATTATCCAAATACACCGTGTCACTAGACGAAACCAAGTTCCAACCCGTTCCCGGTGAATCGCTAGTTGATCGAAGAGAGCGCTTCTTCAAGTTCTCGTACAAAATAACGCCATCACCCCAGAAGGTTGCTCTGATATTTACGCCAAGATCATGACTATGTGCGGTGTATTATATACCAATTTGATTTGTGTATTCTCGTTTGACTTGTTGAAATACAATGACCTAGCATTGAGTCGTTTCAAACGAGGCGGGTGATTACACGTTGTAGAAAATAAAATGACCTGCACAAAGGTTCTTAATTTTTTCCGAAAACGGTGGGGCGGGGATAAGCACATGATGATTACATCACTCTTTGTTCCCTCATTTCGGACCGCCACCATCGGCGTTAGTGCCACATCTCCCGTATCCGTCTCCAATCACCAGTGTCAAGAGTCGAGAGCGTTGTCATGTATTCATATGCCTGTCGGAAAAAGGGCGGTTTAGGGAGGTATATGTTAGGGGCATTTCCGCTATGCTTGATCCTGCAGTAAATCGTTCCGATTGGGTTTAATGGCAACTCTATCACCAGCAGCATCTTCGCAGGAACATTCGTCTCCGGGTGCAGGCCCAAGCAGATCACGCCCATCACCTATTCCCATCCCCACTCTCTCTGCCTTGAACTACCTAGCTCCCGAGCCTGCTGTACGAACACGAACCCCCATTCGGGCCGCAACAAGTGATCAAGAGGTTGAACTTGGAGTTCATTTTTCCAAGGGCAAGGATATCGGAACACCGCCGTTTGTACCAGCCTCTGCCTCACCGTCAAGATCCGAATTCGCTTTTCATAGGAGGCCCTCAGGTACATTTTAACCTGGTACTCCTATTTCTACTCTCGCTAACCAACCCCTTCGCGATAGTTGTGTCAATAAGCCAGTCCAAGCCGTCAAAAAGTGTGTGGCAGACATACAACTACTATTTTATAGTAGATATTGATTGTAGGCTCCAGGTGTTTTCCTGAACAGTTCAGAGTGGCGCACCGATATCGTTACCTTCTGCAGGTAAGTAATGCAAGTGGACCATCGTTGAGTTATCGCTAACCTCCACTTAGCCACGCCCGGCTTGACTCCGCACTCGGTCAAGCGAAGATTACTCACATACAAGCAAGAAAGTCTCGACGGCCTCCATTTCTTCATGAATACATTCTAGTCTTTTTCACGACCTCCAATGATCAACGATTCGTAGCACGGATCGATCGCCTCGGCAAAATCGGTTCAACTTCTGGCGAGGGACTTTTGGGCTGGTGCGCGGGGCGCCACGGCCAAGTGTCTAATACTGCGATACAACAAGTTGGTGTATACCACATACAGGACTCACAAATAGGGGTTGATTCACCTGAGGGAGCATGGTTCGCGTACGACGGCGCTTGGGGATCCCATCCTATTGCTACTTTGATTGCATGGCCGAACGTAGATCGAGCGGCCGAACCTATTTCTCATCATATGCAAACGGCGACCGCTCGGGATGGGCCTATTCCCAGGCTATGTGACGTATCCCGACTGTTGGAAGCTATTCTACTCGAGATGCCTACATAGTAAGTTCTCTACTTGACCATCACCACAGATCACTCAAGCTGACCTGGGCCTTTCAGTCATTTGACTACCACAAACTGCTATTTCATGACCCGATCTTCGCTTCTCCTTCTTAATCGCTGCTTCCCAAGTTCTTTTGCTTGTTTTATGGGTTCGACCTCGGGCGACCTCGTCGCTTCATCTGAACTCGCGGAACCCATTTGGGCGGGTCTACTTCGATGGTACCTTCCATTTGTGATTACCGTGTTCTTATTTTACTTCCCTATGCTCGTACTGGCGCATATAACGGTGTCCAATGGGCTTCGGTGCGGTGAACTGTGGGTTTGTCCTATCGATGATACCCTCTTGGGCCCGGATAAACCAAATACTATGGTTGCTACCGTGGCTCATATGTCTCGCCTCGACGTAGCATTGCGCCTCGCACCACATGGACTTGTCGACGTCGCACTCCCAGCTGGAATCCTTCACGCATGGATGACTGCGCTCGAAGTCGAGATGAATAACCTTGTGACTCGGCTTTCAGCCGAATACCAAAAACTTGAGAAAGGCATTTCGGGTTCTGTCCTGCTTGTAGATCCGTGAGTACACATTCTTCAATTCTGTGTGTTTACGATTTCGGTCTCAACGCAAATGATTTATGTCTGTTCAGAGAGCCATTTGGCGTAGCATTTCAAAAGGCGTGGGCGATACTTGCAGTGTGGATTTGCATCGGGGTCGGTTTGGCAGCAGGTAAGTTACATTTTACGCCAAAGTTTCACCACTAATAGGCTATACAGTGCTTTTCATTGCTTCGGTGATAGGCCCCCCTGCCATATTCGGAATGTTTATTCTTGGCACTATCGGTGCCGTGGCTTTCAATCTGAAATATACCGATGACGATTTCTCAGTCGGGATGATATGTTTATGGCACCTCCACCTGATACAGTTGTATGCGAGCCTGAACCTGTTGTACCTGAGGCCGGGATCGAACCAGGTCAGTCAGTCGTTCGGGCTGGTCCATCACAGCTATCGGTCAAAGGTTCTACTAGCATATGATACCAACAGTTAAAAGTAACATGACCTTGAGTGTAGCATAGATGTTTTTTTAATAATATATTTAAGTTTATGCAAGAGCGTTCGCAGCTTGGACACCTTTTGCCATGTAAGATATTGGTTGAGATGCCCGTTCTTACCGTATACCCGGGCTGTATCCTGGATAGATGAGCCATTCAAACCTTATGCATAGGTCATTCCTTCATGTATGCGCGATGCGAGCTCTCTAAAGAACATCTTAATTAACGGCTCCTCGCCATTTAGTTATAATCAACCCATAACACACTAATATAGCGCCACACCGATATCTAAATCAGATATAAACGTGTTGGTCACTCAAAACTAAGATACGGAATCAAGCGCTGAGAGACGCCCTTGGTCCCAGCGTTTTTCGAGGCGATTTTTGCGAACGATCGCTGAACCAACGTGAATCTCGTGAATCCGTTCGGTGAACGCGAGGGGTGGACGAAACGAAGCTGGGCGCAATGGTGTTAAAAGCTAGAGGAATTCAAATAAAATCGATAGGATCAAGTCTTCATAAATCAGAAAACTCTAAGCCAAATGTGGTATATAAAACAACTCAAGTGGCTAAATAAGAAGACCGTCGTGGCTGCATAGTACCACATATCCCTAGGAAAGCAATACAACATACCCAGTCTCCAGGACTGTTCCTATCTACCCAATACTCCAGCTGGTCCCACGCTTCTCAAATCACTGAGATACGGCACGGTAGAACCAACATCCGAATGAGACCGATCACTACACAACTTGGATGGAAAAGGCTAACGGCAGACAGCAAATCCAACAGTCTGCAATAGATACGGCCGCGCACACCCCTGCAAGTATGACGTGGAATAAGCTTCAAGAACCACAGCTCATGCTGACTCACACACTCAAAAGTATAAATCTCGAGTGACCCTCGGGCCCATCTCAGAACCGAGGTTCCCACCATTTCCAAATAATCAACCTGGCCGGTTGTTGTGCGATGACAACAACATAGGGGCAGCGACCGTTGTCCAATTGCTTGGTAATGTCGTGTTCGGGTCCGAATGTGTCACTGATAATCGTACTTGGAGTGAGGTTTTGGACCGCTCGAGCCTCGGCTTCGTTGGCACATCCGTAGAGCGAAGCCAACATCCTTTCACCACGTGTTCCCGTATGCTTCTCGTCTGGCCCGAGGGGTGTATACGCCCAAAGCGTACGTGGAGCATCGAGTATAGTATGTGGAATCGACTAAAAGCAAGATTGCCATGTTATTACCACAAATTTTGTGTTGATGAGAAACGCGCATGACATGACGTACCTCGATTTTCGGGTTCTCCACAATACTGACGAGTTGTATACGCGCCATCGACGCAAGTTTGACACGACTGAGCGGCTCAGCGGCCATATACCAAAGCTTCTGTTCGCCCGACTCTCGTATATTCATCACAAGCATGACAGCTTCGGTCGTGAGCTCCAGCGCGGGCTTGGGATCCATGAACCCAGCGTGACGGGTGATGCGGAGAACAATCTCGAGTGGAAGTGCTGGTCGGCGAGGTTGATCAGAGTGGAGCTGGAGGCCGCGAGTGAGAGTGTAGCACACATAGAGGTCGTTTAGCTCTTGGTTGTAGGTCGATTCGTCGTGGATGATGTAGTAGTAAAACTCCGCCAACAGTGAATTGTCATCGTCCATAGCTTCAGGGCGCAAATACACTCGCTTAGTCAGGGGCTCAGGAAAGTGGAGCACGGGGCTGTGGAGCAAATAAAGAAAATTTGTTTTATTTAATTTTAGAGAGCTCGATCGTACAAACCAACAAGATGACAAGGTAAACGTTCGTTATGGTGAAGATACAGATGTGTATGAGAGGGAAAACAACGGAACAGAAAGGCGATGTGACGCTAACAACGTAAACTGTCCATGTCAGCATCGTAAGCAGGCAACAAATCGCCATTATATCACTCAAGCCTCCGGGCCGGTGATCTAGACCTGAGGCTTCGGTCCGTTGGGATCTTTGTCGTCCCGCAGCTCTTGATTGTCGAACCCATGGGAGCCGTAACCGGGCAGCTTCTGAGCATCGTACGGCGGCGCATAGTCGTTGCGGGCAAATGGATCAGGCTGGCCGTAGCTATAGGGATTGTACTGCTGTTGAGCGTAGGGATTATATGGCTGAGGCTGATGAGGAATGGCGCCCATGCCATACTGCTCTGACGGCGCGCGGGGATAGCGCGAAACAACAGATGTTGGGTCGAGAAGCTGGCGCCAATAAGCGAAATTCACGGAAACGAACATAAAGCCGAGGACTGCATGTGATTACGGAAGCAATTGAGTGGTGAATGAAGAGCGGGAGACAACGGGACGTACGGGCTGAAACGATAAACCATGCGAAATCAGCAAACGTTCCCCGGCTCCAAGCATCATTGCACCAGTTGCGCGCGTCGGCCTCGGTCAATGTAGTTGAGGTAGTTGGATCCCAAAAACCTCCCTATATTCGAGGGTGAGCAGCTGTGAAGACTATATAATGATTTTTTACCCTCGTGATGACAACGTCTCCGGTATTCTCTCGCGTACATTGGTCGATCAAGGATTTCTGGAAATAGAGGTTAAAATAAATTCTGCACGACAACAGGCTCAGGAACCACCAACCTTGAGAGTGAAATGAAGGATTATCCTAATAAGCTCGGCGGCAATTACAACGACCACTGCGCCAACCGATGCCCAAGAATAGATTCCTACGAGTCTCGTCTTTTGTCCAAACATAGCAAATACACCAAATGTCTGGATAAAAATAGCTCGGGACAGCCTCTCACACTTGAACAGCCTAGACATACCTCAATCGCACAAGCAGTCGCGTAGAGCGCGCCAAGAGTGATATCAAAGGCCACAACCCTCGGGAAGCCTGCAGACCGTTAGCAAACGCCATGTTTTCTAGGTTTTGTACATACTTGTTCGGTCACCGCTAGCGTCTTGGAAAGACCGGATTGACCTAGTGCACATCATGTTCATCAGCACGTTTCCTGATTTACGGCATAGGCCAGCGGTACTTACCAGAGCAGAGTCCACAGCCAGGCCATTACGCCACACGTCAATGCAACAGGTCGGAGGTTATATCGATAGACTTTCTGCATAAAGTTGTAGCGCGGAGGCGGGCCTGGGGGCGCTGGTCGCGTATCCATGTTTATCGAGTTGATAGGGGGTGGGGCGGGTTTGGGTTAGGAGTCTTTTTGATACAGTTATGGGAAAATTTTCGAGAGTTCGAGAGGAGAGAATATTATATATGAGCACCAGAGCGCAGCTGTGGTCGTGGTCGTAAGATGAGGCATGGACACGGAGGCGCTACTCTCTATAACACAGCCTTGATTACGGCATGGCGCCATTTTGTGGAAGTCAGCCTGCCTGTTTTCAACCACAACACCATGGAAATTACAAATGTAATGCTGGTCTTGTACGTTGTGAGTTAACTACTGGATGATGGATAGGGTTGGTGGGGAGAGAGAAGGAGACAGTCTCCATCTCCATCTCCTACTTTGACTAAACATCTCCGAATCCTGGGAAGCTCGAGGGACCCATGTCTCCGATGTGACACAGCCTTCTGCTGTTTGATTTAGCTACCCAAGACAAAAATTACCACCGGGTAAAACCTAGCAAATGTTGATATAAATCGTGCATATATTGCTACTTGAAGCGGCCCGGCTCCGGGCCCCTGACCTTGCTTCTGCACAAGGGCGCTCAAGGATAACGAATGATCCCGTTGTTGTGACGCATTCACAGCGGGCAGTGACGCGAGTACAGCTCGATTGGTCTTATCGCTCGCAACCGTTTGTGTACCCTCGAACAGGGCTTTGTCCTTCACGCCCGCCTTCCCTATCCGTACATATCCAGCCACAATGTGTATCCTATATCACAAACCATAACACTCCCAGTGCGCAATAATATCGTATCGAGCGGTGTTTGTACTGAAGTGTCTTATGCTCGTGTGTAAAAACAAAAATAAAAAAGGATCGTCGTTTCTTCTTGTGAGGCTGTCCAGTAGCGAATGGGCTCACCGCTGATTTGACAAATAAGATGTGCAATGATTGCGATAGATCGTGATTGCAGTTGCTACTAACAGACAACGTTTCAACCACTTACCGCCTAACTGGTGCATTGACATTATACACTATTCATCGAAGCGTACGTGCACTTAAATGCACACCTTTTGAGAGAGGTGACACTGAAGAGGTGATGAAAGTCAGCGTAGTCGGGGCAATCTAGGAGTATATGCTGTCGGGTTTGCAGGGGCTCGCCGCAAGGGCAGAACGTGTTTTCGTCTGGGACGAACCGTTTGTAGTATTCTCCTATAAAGGCGTGGCCGGTGAAGACTTGGGTCAGTCGTGAGAATATGGGTCTTGGGGTGTTGAGGAGGGTTTTGCTAGGTTTGCACGAGGGGTGCACACGGTCTGCAGGTGCAAAGAAGCCGCTTGGTTCGCGATTTGACCAGATTTTGAACCAATCGTCCGTTGTTTTGGCTTTGGATTTACGCTTGATGTTAGTAAGGGTTTTCCTTCCGGTTATACTTCTTCTGTGAGACGACGCCCTTTTAGCCAATTTATCGGCTAGGTCGTGACCTCGGATGTCTTCGTGAGCAGGGCAGTACTGGATTGAAATGTTGTGTTCGGGGTGTTTGTCGATGAAGTTGAAGACTTGGTCGCGAATTGACATGCAGGTTTTTTGACCGGCTCTTGCGTGTCCTACTAAGGCGACCTCAATGGCGGAGGTGTTGTCGGAGAAGATATGGATTTTTTGGGGGATGGTTCGAATCTAGAAGTGATTTCGATGGCAATTTTGGTAGCAATATCAATAGCTTCGAGTTCAAGGTCCCAAGGCTCAACTTGGTTTAATACTTTATGTGAGAGAGAATATATGCGGAAGGATTTATGAAAGACTGTGACGCCTATACCCGCCCCCATTTGATTCTCGCCTTGATTGGTCCAGTATGATGCATCGGCATAGCAAACTAGATGATCCGCGTCGGTTTCCCATTGATCGATTAGCTGTTTTGAAGATCTCTTAAGGTTGCTTTTGAGGTGCGACCGTCATATAAGGATATAGTGATCCTGTTGCGTATCTTGGGGTCAGTGTGGGCGCGCTTCCAAGGGGGGAGTAGTAGCGGGTTGCAGCATTCGTTTAGGGGATCGTTAAATTTTGCTAATTCGTAAAGTGTTAAATAATCTCTTTGTCGGATCGTTGGATTTCTGTAAGCGTCCAATACAAGTTGTCGGATTTTGTTTGGGGGGAAAACTCTTTCGGTATCGTTGTGTAGCCATCCGGTGTCGAGAAGGTGTAAGATGAGGTGGTTTTCGGGTAGTTTGCTGAATGATTGCATGTTTGAGCGTGTCAAATTCAGAGGGGGGGAGTGACCTTGCAGAAGCAAGGCGATCTATTCATGTTTCAGCCATCAGTACTTTCAATTAGGTGAGGAAACTGTCGCTATATGAGCTCAACTGGCTCTACATTGTTCGTGCGAGATCTGGGAGGTAGCCACTGTGGCTCAGCGTATCCAGTGAGTCTCCGAAGGCTTACGCAGCTCTCCGAATCTCCCACGTGATAGAAGCGATGGGAAGAAAGTGTCTCTGAGGGAAATATTTGTCTCCTCGCCAACCCTAATGATGGAGACAGGAATAAGGATGACATCCCACACGCTTGCGTCCAGTGTAGTGGGGCGGCTGTGCCCTAGGTGTCTCTTCCTGTCATCCATAGCTATCGGGTCTGCTCTGCTGTCGCCTGACATGTCCACCAGACCTGCTTTTCGACCCATGTTCCTGCGCCGTGCATCCCCGCTCTCTTGCTCAAACGGCGACGGCTGCTCTATATGCGATATATCCACCCACGAGCTCGACACGAACAGCATGAAGAACCCTGTCTCCTTTGGTGCCCCAGTAGTGCTCTCTACTCGAAGCGGGTCCGTTCCTGAAGAGCCATAGCCCACCGGCAGTTCCTTCCAATCGTTTGTTAGGGGTGGTTTCGAAGACCGACTGGGCGGCTCATACAAGCATCCTATGCTGTAATCCTCGAGATCGAAGTACAGCACATAAGCGTACAACGGCCAGTTAGACCTGTTCGTAAGTACAAGTCCGTACCGCGTATAGGGATCCGCCGGAAGCTCCGCGACCGCCCCAGTGACCAAGCTATCACCGAACAGGTTCGTTCGCGTTTGAAGGGGGACGAATTCCTCAATCCTAAGTATAGGGTTGATCTGATTTTTGAGTTCGATCAGCTGCATATCGACCTGGCCCTTCAAAGGCGAGTCTGGGTTACGTCGCTGGAGGTGGAAATGGAACTGGATAATGAATGTCATCCTTCGCGTAAGCTCTTCTGCCCCAAGACTGTGCTGGAGCGTAAGGTCCTTTGGCTCGAGCTGGATGAGCGAGGGGTCTTGCCGCTGGAGTTTGACTTCGTCCTCGGCTGGCACCAACACAAGGTCAGATGGCTCGCCAGGCTTGGAGAACACGACCTCGATGGGCAACGAACGAAGGTTATCGAAAACCTCGTTCCAGACTGGAAGAAGCTTGGACTCGTCCTCGACCAGGATCCGGACGCCCTGGCTGTTGTACTTGGTGATGACCACATAGGCGTTTTGTGGTACCTCAGGAACCATCCCTGTGTCTGGAACACTCAGTACCGCCTCGGTGGGAGTAACCTCGATCGCGACGAGTTTCGCCAGAGGAGTAGACTCAATCGACATGTTGCCCGAATAGATGTCCAGCTCAGTCCCAACCTGGATCCCAGAAGCGCTCCCCGCCTTTATGCGGAACATAGTCCTGTCGCGTGTCGGCAAGAGTGCGATCATACCCTCGGTCATCGCGAACCGCGTCTGGAACAAGATTCGGTCCTTGTTCTTTCCTTCACATTGAGGAACCTGCGTCGTCAGTTCCCCAGACCTAGACACTTCCTTCTGGATATAGCTGATGACAATACGCATGATTTCGGAGTAGCTGGTCACCGCCGGGTTACACTGTCGAAGCGCTTTAAGCAGCGATGATGTAAACAGGCCCGTGACGGGAGGCTCTAGGACCTTGTTCGTGATCGGATCCATGTTTTGAACCGTTTGAGCTTGTTCTGAATCTCGGCACGCAGCAAGTAATACAAATGATCCTGCCGCGGGAGCCTTTATCATTCTCCCAGAAAAGGAACAATCTAATATAACTGTCTAAGAGGCAAAAATTAGTCGTTGTCCACCATAGCAGTACGCACATATTTTCGCTCACGATGTTATCTCCTTTCTCCTTGTTCAACTCGTAAATCAATGCGCCAAGTGTCCTATCCTCTATACCAAAGATATATGTCTCATCTCGGTTCGTAGTATCTCCATCGTGAGGTAGGATGAACTCCCACTGCCCATCACTCGAATAGATCTCTGGTGGTGCTAGTGCCGACTCCCCTTGACCTGCAAGCAGCCTCGCCCATCAAACCTGTGGCACTTGCAGCCGACGCAATGCCACACACCTGCATAGTAAATCACGATGGGGTCCGAGGGTTTGATGCTCCCGTTATGAATCAAATGTGTCCAAAAAGCGGTGATGATCCCTTCCCGTGTGGCTTGCTCGTCGAACAGCGTGAGAATCTGACCTCGAGGTACCCCAAGGTCCTGGACGAGATAGTTGAGGACGGAGGTGGCGTCTGAGACGCATCCATCTAGGTCCGCATTGTGAGAAGATTTATACTTGTTAATGCCTATAATAAGGCCGTGGAGGTTGGAGTAGTCGGACTCGGACATATATGCTCGGGGTCTAGAATGAGAGTGAGGAAAGGGGGTTATCTCTCTGGATTTATATACCTACGGGGCTTCTGCAGTGCAACTCGAAATCTAGAGGTGATGTTAACCGTTCATCAATGAGCGTTTGATCGGTACACTGAAGAGATAAACTAGAAGATCTAACTTCATCGAATACGCTGGTATATGCGCACCCAGTCCAAATAATCATTGTTATAACTAAGATGAATACTCACGATCTTTGAAGCAAATAGGCGGATTTAGTGAGAGCATAAACCCGAGCCTTTTACACATACCTTTTCAAGCAGCTTCGCGCAGGAAGGACGCGCAACTGGCGATGTCGTCCAGCAGAGTTCAATTACATCCCAAGTTTTCTGATACTCAAAATCGATCCTGTCTGAGGTTTTATTCTGTGGACGAGAGCCTGGCATCTCCCCTGAAAGGATCTTCTGCGTGACTTTTGCATCTTGCCTATGGTTGTGATATGGTAATCTCCCGGTGATCATCTATGAATCACGAAAAGTAGAACATAAGCAGTTAGAGTCACAGTTAAACTCACCTCCAGTATAGTACATCCTAGTGCCCAAACGTCTGAATAAATAGTTGGTTGTTCCTCAAGCTCGAATTGTTCGGGGCTCATCCATCTTACGAGACCTGCATGCGAAATTGCTGGAACGAGGTCGGGAAAGGATAATGTGGATGCAGCAAGCCCGAATTCGCCCAGTTTTGCAATCCCTTCGGCATCTACATATACCTTGTCCTACATAAATAATAAGTTGGCATTTTATGCCTCACAAAACCATGTTAGCTGACTGCGTTGATGTTCCCGTGTACTACGGGTGGGTTCTGTGAGTGCAAATACTCGAGCCCAGTTACAACATCCATTATCTATGATGGGACTTTCTAGTAAGAAGCTATTTTTTCCAAATTTCGTAGGACTGTACTCACTAAGGCATTAATTCGAGAACGAGTTGCTTGTGACTCCCCCTTTAAGTGTTGAGCTATGTACTACTTAAATCATCAATGGTAGCCGTAAATTCATTTATAGTAGAGTGGATTGCTCACACTTCGAAGACTGCCTTGTGGATAGTAAGTTGAGAAAAACCCCAATCGGTCTGGTGCGCCCAGTAGAGCCCCGACATGAGCCACGTTTTTATGTTGGAGTTTCATCCAGCATTTTACAGATTGGCGGAATTCCTAAAACGCGAATAGTTAGAATGGCCAACATTCCAGCATGTAATACAGACATCTTGGAACGTCAAAAACAACTGATGATCCTAGCGTGAAATGATCACATGCCACAACAGCAATCAGCACTTGGTTGTGTGGCCGGGGCCAAATCTATGAGTGCATACCTCCTCTGTCTCTTGAAAGTCCGCCAGTAAAACTCTAATAACTTTAAGAACCCTCTGTCCGAAGATACACTCAGTCAGATATCGTTGAGAGAATAGGACTACATCTAATACTTGGGTCTTATTTGGACTATTCTTTATGCTGCTTCTGGCACGAGTTTCAAGTCAGCCGCAGCTCGATAACAATTTGCACTCACAGGAAGATGTCCGATGCGGCTCCAGCGCATAGGATGGTTTCATTTGAACTTTCTTCCCTCGTAGCTTCACTGCTTGCTTCAGAAGACCTTTCGTTTTTTTCGGCAGTCTTCAGTGCTCTCTCAATATTCTTCATTTTGTCCGATACGTGGCTTACGATTGTCAACAGTGGTAATTTGCTTGAAAAGTGGGAGAAGCAACCACACGACACGTGCTCACTAAGGCCCGCCTTGACATCGGCACTTTAGGGCTGGCACTGTATGCACACGTGCTGCTCTATTTTTTATTTTTATTTTTTGGATGGAATACATATTTAACGTCCTACACGAACACAAGATCGAACCGGACAGAAAGAAACGAGTCAACAAGAAGTGTGGAACAGGAGAGAGAGCGAGGAAATATCGAGGCCTACAAAGGTAAACACGGCGTACAGCGGAAAAGGCACAGAGCGGGTTACAAAAAAGGCCAAGGATCAAAGCGGGTACGCATGCTGCTCTGCGTTTCGTAGTGTCATATCGTTCTGATTGACGATGGTACTGTTCAGATAGCGACCATGTAGTCTGCGTGCGACGGGTGTTTTCTGAGAGTATGGACCCGATTTAGATATCCAGATTAGATACTTGCAATAGAGTCACAAAGAGACGACAACTATAAACCCGTTGAATTGGGCTCAATCTCGGTCTTCTGTTCTTTCCGAATATGCATCTCAAATTTTTTATAGTACATGCCCACACTGAACGATATACGATTGTCGTTGGTCAATGTTATTAACAGCTTCGACAAGCCGAGCTTCATTAGATCTTCGGGTATGAGATTTGGCTCTCCGGTGCTTAAGTTCGCCCTTCTCTATGTATCAGAAATTGTAGCGAAACCAACCAAGCCGCAGTCGCTTACAATCTGGCTCGAATAGCTATCCGTTATACCAAATGTTTCAGTTACCTCTGGATAGGCTCTGATTGCAATATAGAGCTTCGTTGCGGCTGAATCCAGCACTAAGCTGTGAGGCGTTTGTAATCAATGCATGCAACGGAGGTGATACTCTCTATAACATAGCCCTGATTACGGCATAACGCCATCTTGCCAAAGCCAGCCCGCTTGTTTTCAACCACAACATCATGGAAATTACAAAAATAACACTTGTCTATGTAACTACCGGATGATGGAAACAGGAATCAGGATGACATCCCACACGCTTGCGTCCGGACCTGCTTTTCGATCCATGTTCCTACGCCGTGCATCCCCGCTCTCTTGCTCAAACGGCGACGGCTGTTCTATATGCGATATATCCACCCACGAGCTCGACACGAACAGCATGAAGAACCCTGTCTCCTTTGGTGCCCCAGTAGTGCTCTCTACTCGAAGCGGGTCCGTTCCTGAAGAGCCATAGCCTACCGGCAAGTCCTTTCCATCGTTTGTTAGGGGCGGTTTCGAAGACCGACTGGGCGGCTCATACAAGCATCCTATGCTGTAATCCTCGAGATCGAAGTACAGCACATAAGCGTACAACGGCCAGTTAGACCTGTTCGTAAGTACAAGTCCGTACCGCGTATAGGGATCCGCCGGAAGCTCCGCGACCGCCCCAGTGATCAAGCTATCACCGAACAGGTTCGTTTGCATTCCGAAGGGGACATATTCCTCAATCCTAAGCATAGGGTTGATCTGATTTTTGAGCTTGATCAGCTGCATATCGACCTGGCCCTTCAAAGGCGAGTCTGGGTTACGTCGCTGGAGGTGGAAATGGAACTGGATAATGAATGTCATCCTTCGCGTGAGCTCTTCTGCCCCAAGACTGTGCTGGAGCGTAAGGTCCTTTGGCTCGAGCTGGATGAGCGAGGGGTCTTGCCGCTGGAGTTTGACTTCGTCCTCGGCTGGCACCAACACAAGGTCAGATGGCTCGCCAGGCTTGGAGAACACGACCTCGATGGGCAACGAACGAAGGTTATCGAAAACCTCGTTCCAGACTGGAAGAAGCTTGGACTCGTCCTCGACCAGGATCCGGACGCCCTGGCTGTTGTACTTGGTGATGACCACATAGGCGTTTTGTGGTACCTCAGGAACCATCCCTTTCTCTGGAACACTCAGAATTGCCTCGGTAGGGCTAACCTCGATCGCGACGAGTTTCGCCAGAGGAGTCGACCCAATGGACATGGTCCCCGAGTAGACGCCCAACTCCGTTCCGACCTGGATCCCAGAAGCACTACCCGCCTTTATGCGGAACCTGGCCCTCTTGCTTGTAGGCAAGAGTGCGATCATACCCTTGGACATCGCGAACCGCGTCTGGAACAAGATTCGGTCCTTGTTCTTTCCTTCACATTGAGGAACCTGTGTCATTAGTTCCCGAGACCTAGACACTTCCTTCTGGATATAGCTGATGACAATACGCATGATTTCGGAGTAGCTGGTCACCGCCGGGTTACATTGTCGAAGCGCTTTAAGCAGCGATGATGTAAACAGGCCCGTGACGGGAGGCTCTAGGACCTTGTTCGTGATCGGATCCATGTTTTGAACCTCTTGAGCTTGTTCTGAATTTAGACACGCGGCGAGGAGAACGTGAGTCTCTAGACTCGGTACCGAAAGATTTCGTCCTTTTTTCACTGATAGGGCTTGAGTTTGTACTATCGGTGAAGGCATATTCAAGATATCTCTATCCAGCGTAGGTGGGATTGGTGGCGCATTCGGGTCGTGCGATTGTCGTGAGCGGGAACGACGCCTCGTCCCGCTACCCGAGAAACAAGAATCCATTATGACCGTCTGATAGCCACAATCGTGTCACTCCCCCGCAATAATATACAATTTACCACTTACGATGTTATCTCCTTTCTCCTTGTTCAACTCATTAATCAATGCGCCAAGTGTCCTATCCGGGATACCATGGATGTATGACCCATCTGGGCTCATACTACTTGCATCATGTGGCAGGATGAACTCCCACTGCCCATCACTCGAATAGATCTCTGGCGGGGCTGGTCGCGACTCCCCATGGCCTGCAAGCGACCTCGCCTATCAAACCTGTGTACTTACAACCAGCCCAATACCACGCACCTGCATAATAAATCACGATGGGGTCCGAGGGTTTGATGCTCCCGTTATGAATCAAATGTGTCCAAAAAGCGGTGATGATCCCTTCCCGTGTGGCTTGCTCGTCGAACAGCGTGAGAATCTGACCTCGAGGTACCCCAAGGTCCTGGACGAGATAGTTGAGGACGGAGGTGGCGTCTGAGACGCATCCGTCTAGGTCCGCGCGGATAGGGGATTTGTACTTGTTGATGCCTATAACAAGGCCGTGGAGGTTAGAATAGTTGGGCTCGGACATGGGTTTAGACTTGGAGGGGGAAGTAAGGAAAGAGTGTTGTCTCTCGGGGTTTATATACCTATGAGGCTTCTGCGGTGCAGCTCAAAGTCTGTAGGTGATGGCAATCGCTCATCAATAAGCGCTTGACTGGTGCTGTGAAGAGACAAATTGAAGGATCCAGCTGCATCGGATATGGGGGTATATGCGCATCGAGTCCGTGAGGCGTGTAACTGGGCTAGTCATATTGGAGAAATATCCACTTATTAGAAATTTAAATGACTCTTTGATTATGTTGATAGGCTCATGCATCGTGTATACAAAAATCCTGAATTATGCTGTAGAAGGACAATCGTTGGCGTTTGGGTGGCAAGTTTGCAGCTGAAGCGTATGCGTCCTAGGGTCTCCTGCTTTTAAGTCACCACTTTTGTTGGATGGAGTTTTTTACACCGCTAGGCATTATAATATAATGTATGGCTGAACTATTAGTGAAACAATCCCTCCAGAATCAGTATTCAACGACATCCTAGTTCCATTACATTCTTCTCATGATTACTAGTTAACTAGGCTTCCCGACAATCACTTGGGAAAACCGGTCAAATACATTGGCTAGCTCACATAATAAACACTGTAAGTAGGTATGTGGAGTGATAAGAGGCACTCATAAACTCTCGTCCAGCTTGCAACAACACCTTAGTCCCCTGATCCAACGAACTGGTATTCTGTTAGTAGTGGTATTTCAATACTATCGATCTTCAATCATACCTGCATACCCCTTCCCATTTCTTACACTATTTATGTACCATAGGCCGTCAAATTCTCCTTGACATTCATTTTATCTCCATCATAACGGGCGCTCCGATAGGAAGTGAAGCAGGGGGCTACCCATATTACTAGAGCGTCTAGAGGCTAGTGCGTGGGACATCATCTTGTATTTCTCGTACTTTTATCGACTCACGACCTCGTGTGACATGGTGTACGGTACCAGGAAGATAAAACTCGCCCTAGCTCAATGATAGTGATAGCAGTGAGACGTGGAGTATGCCGATCAATGGCTTGCGGCGGTTTTCAATATCACCTCAGGCGAAGGTTGAAAATTCAACTTTGAGTAAGCTCTTTGCTCTTTTTTACCTGCTGCTTTCCAGCTACAGATTAGCTACGCCTTAGACGGAGCCTGTTACATGCCAGGAAGAGATTTAAACATTTACCAGAGGTGTTAAACGCTGCTCAAGGTGAAAACGCGAAAACGTCTCCAGGCGTCACTCTCGAATCGACACGAGAGCCTTATCAACATCGTAAGATAGCTATCTAGTATCATAATATGGTACCTCAAGCGTGTTAATCTCACTTAAGGAGCCCACCGGACGTCTCCTCGTCGTGGAAAACACGATTCGAGCCTGAAAGGCGGTTTTTCAACAAATACTTTTCCTGGCGGACGGTTAATACCATTCGACCCGCACTCTCCTCAAGACTACTTATTTATATATACTGAGTTTGCAGAGCCCCAAACAGTTGTGATACGTCCAATTCTTTCGGGGGCGGAATGAGCGAAATGGCATATTTTTCGGCGCTTGTGAAAAGTACTTTTGCAATCCGGTATAACAGTAAAAGGCGGCGCCTGTAAACATCAATAATGCAGACTAGTGGCATTCGTAATGCTATCTTTGATCACTTCTTGAGGTTATTGAATCCTGCCCTGGCAAAACTATTCACGCATATAAGGTGCGAAAATGATGAAAAACGCGAAAACAAGTGAAATTTGGTCAGCTGTAGCAGTTGCTGACACGCAGCGTGCTCGAACGCTATTCAGATGTATATAACATTTTCTCTTACTAGCAGGCGTTTTCTTGCCATCGAGGGCCGATGTTTACAGAAGGTCGCAGGACCCTTTAGCCTGGGCAAGCAGGTGTAGTCGATTATAATTCGACTCGATAGAGGGTTAAGGCTTGCAACAGGCAAGCCAAAACAGGGCACATACCAAAATCGCCTTCGATCACGATGACTATTTGCTGACGAATGATGCGGTTCCCAATAGGAGGTTCGCTTCTGGAATAACGGCTCTAATTCGATGGTTTTAAACAGGAGTGACCCCGGTGTTTGTACGACGAATCCAATGGCAGTCCTAGCTATTCAGTCCAAACCGATCAATTTGCTACCGTTCGCCTCATAGGTTTTTTTATAGGCGCTAACTACCGTATCATGGTATCGCCCGGCTTGATTTTGCTCAAACTGTTTACCCGATAACAGGGTTGATGTCACAGCCTCGATGGTGTTCCGACTCTTAATCAGCTTTGTTTTTTTTGCGAGTAGCTAGCATGAAACATAGAAGTCGTGAAAGCCAATGCACCCAGCATTAACTAGGAAAACCCCTTGAGCTGATACACTAGTACATGGCTAGATACATAATCGTCTGTAGATCCTATATGAATCCAAGACATCTGGATGCTCATGACCCGCGTTATTAGCGACAAATCAATCTTATCACATGCCGAACCCGCTCTGCAAGGCTTTGGGCATACATCTAAAGTTCCCAGAACCATGTGATTCGTAACTGCTAAAGCATATATAGAGATACATATGTTGCCCATTGTGTCATAGGGCTACATACAACTCGTTTTCGCTCCAAAACTTACGAATCAAATTTTACTAGGGCTCGCACGTAAGAATCGGTAATCATTCTGCTCTACTAAAGGCATAAAATCATCGTAGTATAGTTTATGAGCTCGTCGTTTCTTCGAGTGCGTAACCGTCAGCAGCATCGCTGTAACATTCCCTGGCCAAATCACCCATATTTTGGCGGATGTAGCAGTCTCCCTGACGCTCCCGGCTTCGAACAAATAACCCTTGGTTATGTTCCCTAATTGCGATCTCCCTCGCGGCACTGAAACACTGGTGAGCGGCATTCCAGTTTTTGTCCTCGATGTCTAAGAGGCCCATAGCTATTAAGCACCACTAGATTGAATTGTCAGAGTCACGTATTGGACATTGCAAGTTAAATAACATACTCCAGACCGAACATGAAGTGCTACATCCTTGCATTGGTTATATGCATGTTCCAAGAACATGCGGGAACGGGGCAAGATTACCAGCCGCTCGTTCAACTATTGCAAGGTCTTGCATTGTCTCGAGTTGTCCACTCAGGTCTCTATTGTCGCAGAACATTTCGCGCGCTTCGATGAAACATCAACGTGCGGCGGCTCTACTACCTAATAAGATATACCGTACCGGGCTGGGAAACGGACCGGTTTTAGTATTTAAGCTGTCGAAAGAGCCTAAGCTAGCCGTTTCGCCTATAACTTGGCCGGTACATTAAAGTCGTGTTCATCAACCAACACGCCCATTGTGAAGCCATTCGAAAGTCTGAGTCGACATTGAGAGCTCCTGAAAGATGAAGCGCTTATTGAGGCACATACCGGGAAGCGGACCACCTCAGTCACCCAATACTACCATCTGAACTATTAGCATATTTGAAGCCAAACCAGTTCATTGTATCATTATTCGTTCTGTGATATGTTTTGCAAGGCGTGTAAGCTAGTTTGATCGCAACAGAGATGGTAAGTCGAATAAAGTAGGCGGCAGAATTGCACCTTGCGTACTCTACGCGATTCAAGTTCTTGCTATCGTACTTAATCAGTTCAATTGACATAGATGACTTGGGGTGCGGCCATAGAGAGAAACTAAATTCATGATATTCAATCGAGTAGCGTACTTGACTGACTTGTTAGGCAAAGCAGGTAGGTGTGGTGCACGTGGTACCGCCTCCCCCAAAGTGTTATTCGTGTACAATCGTATCGAGCGACAATCGTCCTCATTTTTCTGCTAGTTTCGAAGCGGCAAGGCTCATATTTATGAAACTGCTGGCCGGTCGACCAAAACACCTTTTATGCTGCTTGTATGGCGTGATCGCCAAATTTCCGGCGTATGCTTCGATCCAGCACACCAATCGAGTTGTGGTATCGCAATGAAGGCACAATAGAATTCTCTAATTTTTCGTATTGTAACGCCCGGCCGAAGGCCGGGCATGTATTCGCACATTTACCTGGTTCGTAGCCACAGTCTTTAGTCACCACGCGACTGGTTATTACGTCCATCAGGACACATGTTTTCGGGACTCTCCCACCACCGTTCCTTTCATTTATTTGTCGCATTTATATACTCTACCTAATACATACAATTGTTTTATCTATTCGTCTTCGCTGAGACGCTCGCTTCGCTCGCTCAACGCGTATATCCATACTCCCTATCTTACCCGGTTCCATAGCGCGTCCACCGCGGGTCTTTCAGTATACAACTGGAAGGATAGTATAGCTACAAGTGCCGGAAAAATGGCATATGATTTAGATGGGCAATTGCGAGAAAGAGGTGGTGGTCCGCTTCGCCAGCCCGGTCCGCTTCCCGGTCCGGTACGGTATGTCCATCCAAGATCTCTCAAACATGTTGCATGTTGGACAGTATCGTTTGTCAATTTTAATTATTGGCGGGCCTTATGATAGTAATCGAGTGCTTCTTCGTACGCCCCTCGTCTATACGCCGCTTTACCATGTTTCTTGTATCGCAGACCTACCTCAGGCTGGGCAAGGACTTCCAGAAATGGCGAACTATCTAAAATAATACATGAATGCGGATGAAAAAGGTTCTCACTGCGATTCTACCTGATAGTGCGGTTGGTACGTCTTTGAATGGAGCTGCGTTTATTATCTCGGTTATCCTGGGTCGTGCCTTTGAGTTGAAAGTCCAACATCGTTCGAGGAGAGGCCAGAATAGTGTAGCCACAATTACATCGGTACTTTCGTTACCTTCAGCAGGGCGAGGATTGGTATCTCCTTTCATGATCGCAAGGACGGCTGAAAAATCGTTCTGGCACTGAGGGTATGGTGCGTTGCCCGTGATTGTCTCTCATGACTGCTTAACGTGGGGTCTAGCACGATAATAAATATAAGGCTCACCATGTAAACATGGTGACCCCAGGCACAGATATCTGCTGCAGAACTCGGGCTATCGATGTCATGTCCAACTGTGTATTGTTGTAGTGTTTCGGGAGTCATCCACCGCAAGGTTCCTGGTCCCGCTACTGTGGTGTTTTGGTCCTCTCGTGGTTTTTTGAGTGTTCTAGAGAGACCAAAGTCTGTTATTTTTGCGACAAATCCAGCTGAAATCAGAATATTTGTCTACTCGAACATAAGGTTTTAACCTTTAGACGGAACAAAAAGCTCACAGCTGTGAGGTCACCGTGCATAACAGGTCCCCTCGGAGATGTATGCATATAGTGCAAGCCATCCGTGAAGTCACGAATCTGAAATAATATAAACAAATAGTTCCGACCGTCTAACTGTGTAGTCCGAATAAACATACTATGCTATAACGTAGTGATCTGTCGAGTCTGCTTTCGGTTGTCCTGAGAAACCATACTCTGTTTGTGAGCTTATGGTATACTGTTCCCGAAATAAAGGTTCACACATCTGTTAGGGTCCCATGGTGACACCAAGGTGCAACCAAGGCGGGCAGGTCGCTGAAACGGGTTGGGTCGGTTATTGATCAGTACAACTCCAAAATGTTTCTATGTGAAAGTCGCTTCCAGGTTTGCATCTCCCGGTTGATCCTCTACAAACATCAATCAAAGATGTAGCTTTCTATTTGGTTGAATGACTCAGTTTGCTCACTCTCTCCAGTCTGTCTTTTGAGACCTCTTGATTTCTAGTAGGATTTTGACTGTTAGCTGTTGTAGTGGCCTTTTAATTAGTAAAGGTTCCAATCCTTGCAGCTTAGAGTTACTTTTCTCCTAGGGGCTCGTTGATCCAGTGTGCGCTGCCAAATGTTCGATTATCAAGTATAAAGCCTTCTTTGAATCAGCCATACCCCAGACGATTGCTGAACCGCTCCTTGCAAGAGGCCCTAATCCTATTTTTTTCAGCTTTCCATCGAGATTTCCGGAATAGTAAAGTCCTGTGCGATCGACTTGTAGTTCTTTCTGAATGAAGGGCGAACGCCTTTTCATTACAGACGAACTCAGGTCTGACTCAAAACATCCCCTCTGACTATGCTAATTGGACAGCGGGGTATCAGCCGTATTGGACGATTTGTTAGAACAATTCTTAGTATCTTCAAAGACGATGTTCCAGCTCTAATAAGTGATCAGGCGCAACAACGTAGAGCACATACCTGTTCGATAAGGGCTTTGCATGAAGGGCGTTTGACAGGGGGGTTAATCCAGCATTGGTCGATTATACTGCACGCAGTGTGGAATTCGAATTTGGTATCCCATAGCCTATCTGCGCCTTGACCCTGGGCTCGAGAGCCTGGTAACTCTCCCGCCAATATTTTCTGTGCGATCTTTGCATATTGTCTCTATTTAGCATATGGTAAATTCTCTGCAATAATCTGTAGACGACTGTCAGGAAGGCGATCGGCCGATCCAGAGAACATTCAATCGAATTTGCCTCTAAGATAGTGCATCCCAAGACCCAAATATCGGAATGTATGGTAAGAATTGTGGCCTGTTCGCCAAGGCCGAGCCGTTCAGGACTCATCCACCTTACAATTCCGGCATGAGATATGGCCGGAACCAGGTCTGGAAATGACAGAGAAGATGCAGCAAGCCCAAACTCGCCAACCTTTACCGTCCCTACGGCATCAATATATATCTTGCCCTATAGAGAAAACAATCAACCGCTAATACCATGGATAACAGGTGATCAACCAGCCGCGTTGATGTTTCCATGAACAACCGGTATGACCTGAGAGTGTAAATATTCTAGCCCGGTCATGATATCGATTACCTGCAGTTGGATTCGGTATAACTATCAATATCAACATTGTTTGGAGACCTCTAAAAAAACCACTTACCAGGGTCTTAACGCGGGAACCGATCGGTTTCAGTTTTGAATTCTTTATGTACTAGTCGAATATCGAAGAATCAAAACAAGTGGATTTGTTACTTCGGCATAATCACTTACGGTTCGAAGATCCTTATTAAGATAATGAGTTGAAATGAATCCGAGCTGATTGGGGGGCTCCAACAAAGAGACTACCTCAGCAAGATTTTTATGCCGAAGCTTCATCCAGCTCCTCACGGTTTCGTGAAATCCCTGGTAGAAGAAACCTTGGGATCACGACAACATCGAGTAATACTGGGGAGCGCACGTTGCGGAAGCTCATGAGTATGACTTGATCCTGGAGTGGATCAAGTACATTGTAGTATTATTGAGTGTGTGCGTGTTAGTGAGCTATTTTTATAGACAGCCACCTCGTCTGTTTGTTGAAAATCCGTCGAAGAGAGTCTCATGATTTTCCGGACACTCTTTGAACAGTATTGAGCTGAAGAGAGGTGAGAAAATAGGGAGGCACAAACGACTGGGGTACGGCCTGGAGTCTCTTCAATGCTGGCAACAGTTCATCCAGGTTGTGTGTATTTGGCGAGGGGTGCGTACTAATAGGAATATTTCTGATGTGGCTCCCGCACATAGAAAACTTTCGGTAGGGCTCATGAAATTCAAGGTATTAGAGTGTATGTCTGGAAGCTCGCTAACGCGCTGGTGTTGGCCACCAAGGGCATGGGAGATCACATGTCTTACTATATTCTACATGACTGTTACGTGTATACTTCTTTAGGCGCTCACGCTAATTCCCAGCTTCAACCACCACCGATGGCTAGTGTGTCTCACGACTGCCGCCATTCAAAAGCATATGAAAGAGAACACATTTTGCAGAAAGCTGCTTCGAGCGTCTTCCAGAACCTGGTCAAAATATCAAGTTCCAAGGGAGATCAAAGCTCGTAATGTGATCGCATCCCACTGTTTCGCTATATGGGCTCCGGGCTGAACCATACTATAGTGCTACTCTTATACCAAAGCGACAAGTAAATGCTAGTGTTCAATCTATCCATCCTACTCACAAACACTCAATAGGTGGTCATAAAAGGAATACTGAGATGTCTTGGAGACCCCGACGTGAGTGTAGTTCCGCAGCGCGTACTTTATAATTAGCTCTAACGAGAAACTTGGTTTGGCAAACAGGCCATTGAAGTTCAAAAATCTGTCAATCGAGAAATCATAATTTTGTGTATTCTCAAAAACGAAAGCTTGAACATTCACCCGATTCTTGGCACAGTAACACTCGAGCCTTACTTGGCCCCCTCGCCGGTATTCGAGCTTTGCAAGGAAGGAACAATCATTCAGGTGATTAACCAAAAAAGAGCGCCGGATCCAATTTGTCTAATAGAAAGTAACTAGTATATGAAAAAAACAGATGTTAGGGCAATCGACCGACTGAGACTGGTGAGATGTTCGAGCTATCTGCAACCCGCTACAATAATGTGTTAAGCAAGCCTTCCGCCTCCAGCTAAAAGACGTCATTGAAGGAGTTTCATACATACACAGTTGTCGTATCGTCCATGGTGACCTCAAAGGAGTAAGTAATCCCGAATATCTATAATACATAAGGTACAAGATCGATATTCCAGCCGAATATCCTGATCGGAGATGACAAGCGTGCAAAAATATGTGATTTTGGCTCAGCCTATTTGGAAGGATGCAAATGCCCTGCAGGACAACCTGATAGTTTCGAGAGCATTTTTACGTCACAGTACATGAGTCCTGAGCTTTGGGAGAGCGATGGCGAAGACGAGGTCCCTTCAACAACAATGTCCGACGTTTGGGCATTTGGTTGTGTTGCATTAGAGGTGAGAACCTTATCTCACCTATTTGATTATTTCTAGACACACAATCCACCACCAGGTTCAACTAGGCATTAAGCCTTACGGTGGACCAAGGAGTGCTGTCCAAGCGCTAGTGCGCATGTCAAAGCAAAAGTTACCAGCAACCTCAGAGGAGTTGGCTATGCACCGAGATAATATTCTCTCGGTTCTCGTAATCGAGCTCATCGAGGAGTGTTGGAAATATGATCCCGCTGAAAGGCCTAGTGCCGTAGACGTGGGCGCAAAACTGCAGAATATACTTGATTCGAATTTATTTGGAACGAAACTGTAGGATACGAGCACGATATGCTATTAATTACCAAGAAGTTTAGGGTCAAGCCGTTGGACTAGCGTTAGAGCCCTAAGCAGGTACATTCTCAACGACATAAACGACTCCACTATAATAAATACATATTCAATGACGGCTTCGGGGATCAAAAACGGTCACAGGATAAGTGATCGAACCAGACACCGAAGGCAGCTGAGGGGGTAGGTGATGAGGTAGGTGATGAGGGGAGTCGCCTGGGCGAGATTTTCGACCCTCTTCAAACCCGTCTTGTTGGATAGAGCCCAATTGGGACAGGAATGTTGAGTAGTATACCTTTATGAATCCCTTGTCCTCGTGTGCTCCGTTGGCGAGCGTAAAACTTAGAGGTGCGGCACCAGAGCTGCCGTATCCGATTACCAGTCCGCTTGCAGCGGGCAGAGGAATATCAGAGGTAGCCGGAAGATAGATAGGGGTGATCGAATAGTCGTCTACATATTGTGAGGATCACACATGTAGTCACTTTGAAACGGTAACTTACTAGGGTCAAAGTAGAACACATACACATACAGGTTGTATGCGCCGTTGTTGAGGATCTGCAACCCAAATAACTCGTCTGATACAGGCACGGTGTAAGCCCTTGTTGGGTGGATCTGAGTAGGCTGACCCCGTGGGGCAAGCGCATTCACCTCACGCAGCACATCCGTCTGATATGCTTCGGCCAACTGAACTACGAACACACTGATCATGTTGGTGCTGGCAAGTGGGGACGGAGCCGTTTGGCCAAGATGGTGAAAGAACATGGCAGCTTTGTATAAGGCGTCGGGTACTTGACTGATGCCGCGGAAACGCAAAACGCCGCCATGGACGTTGCGAAGCTCAAACTGGTCAGGCCGCATATAACTAGCACTAAGTTTGCCTTTGCTTCGCACAGGACTGATAAAATGGCCGAGTGGCCCGTGGCTACCAAATGTGTTGACGAGGCTCGCTTGGAACGACTTGTCATTGTACAGCGCTGGAAAGTCGACTACCATTTCGACTGGCAGCGCTGTGGGTGGAGTGCACATCACCGCGTATGCATCCGGCCCCAGATCCAGATTATGTCCAGCCACCAAGCTCGCCTCGGAGTCAAGAACATGGTGTACTCGAAGCCTATCCACCTGCTTGAGTCGCCCTTGTGGGTAGTCGTAGATGTCAAATACTGAGTGACGTTCGATCCCAGCCAGAAGCCCAACGGGAAGGATAATACGGCCGCCGCGCTCAACTACTGGAGCTATAGCGTGACTTCCATGAGGGCGCGCAGGCGTAGAGAAGATAGGTCGATCTTTGTAGTAGCCTTCACACTGGGGATGCTGTGGTCGAAGTGCTCGCTCTCTGTGCTGCATATCTTCCATGATCATCTTGATGCGCTCGAAGAGTCCAATAGGCGTTACCGTCCATATAACGTTGTCCTCTTTGCACTCGATGAGAGCCTCGATGAGGGCTGTCGTGAACAGTGCTTGACAGCCGTAGGAAGTGCGGTATTCTTGTGACAATTGGTCCTCACGGCACGAGGCGATAAGAACATGTGAAGTTATGCCTCCGTAACGGAGTGACGAGGTCCGGTTGTTCTGTGCCACCCGAGATGAGCTGTTTGTTTCAGAGGGGTTGTCTATGTCGCTTGGTAACTCCGACCAGAGATCTTTATCAAGCTCTATCAACTTGTCTAAATCAACTTCAAGGGCCAAATCAATAGCATTATCAACGTCGTCATCTCGCGAGCCACTCCCTGCATGACAGCAATCAAGGAGGAGAGTCTATTTGGAACGTTACTCGGCCAGGTTAGAAATAGTATTTAGAATTGACGCACGATATGTTTGCTCTTCCTTCGCGCTATTCGACCAAGCAGCGCTGAGATCGTAACATCTGGAATGGGTGGAACAGGTGATGTGCGTCGGAATTCTGACAACAGTGTATCATACGGCACAAGGAACTCTGCAGGATAGGGGACAACTCCTGGGACAGCGAGAAGTTGTCGACGCGCGTGCCCTGTAATTGAATGCCATAAGCTTGTTGAATATAGGAGCAAAGACCAGACTAACCACCGAAGTATATGATGATAGGTGCATCATCCACAATTCTCCGATTATCGGCAATGTCAGCAAGCTTCTGTATGATAGCCTGGCGGGTGGCGGCGGGGCCTGTCAACATTTCGATATAAGGCACTCCCATGGACGCCAAAGTCTTGGACAGCTTGATTGCATCTGGTTCTGGGGCCTGAAGACCGACACCATTCAAATCGTTTATAGCGATAATCAAAGCATATGCGGGAAGACGCCTTGAACTAGACATCGTGGTGAAGAGATACGACTAAAGCAGAGACAAGCGACCCGAGGCCAAAGGGCAGGTGTATTTGTGCGGAGCGTATTTTCACTACTCGCCGATCATAATACCAATTATAGAGAGCAGTATAGTCAGGGTCCTTGAGTGAACTGGCTTAGGATTTGCTGTACTTTGCCGCGTGTGAAAGCATAAAATGTGCAAAGCTTCGTTCACCATAGCCAATGGGTGGAGAATTCGAGAAGAAGGCGAGCATAGCACAGGCGGCTCGAGCTATCACACAGAGCACTGATCGTGAGGCATTGCACGAAGACCTCACGTAAAGTAATGATCATGATGGAAGTTGCCAAGCGGCAAGTCCAGCCACTGCTAGGCGCCCAGTGAGCACCCGTAGCAACCTGAGGCATCATCATAACTGACAGAACCGACACGTAGTCTCAAGTCAAGTAGGTAGGTAGGTCTCTCTAGAACAGACTACCAGTATGGAGGTAAATGGAAATGTGTAGAGGGCTCTCAATTCGTAATTGATTTATCAGATATCAGATATAGTTATATCTTGTGTAGGCAGCTTTCCTCCCCTGATATGACTCATTTTCTCGAACACTATGAGTGCAATTATAACAACGAATTATCGAAATAACAAAAAGCAAGTGCTGGTAGGCGGAGTTTCGGAATTTTTGATTGATGTAGAATCGTTTCACCTCGCGCGCACAATATCGCAAAATCCTTCCTGTACTATAGAAATCATTTCGGATGGATATGTTGAGTAGTATATTTTGAGAAATCCTGTGGATTGGTGTATATGACGATCGAGATTAAATCTCAACGGTGCAGCACTAGAACCGCCATATCCTATTACCAGTCCGCCCGCAGCAGGCAGTGGGGCATCAGAGGTAGGTGGCAGATAGATAGGGGTGATCGAATAGTCGTCTACATATCGTCAGGACCACGCATAGAGTTACTTGGAAACAGCAAACTTACTGGGGTCAAAGTAGAACACATACACATACAGGTTGTATGCGTCGTTGTTGAGGATCTGCAACCCAAACAACTCGTCTGATACCGGCACGGTGTATGCCCTCGTTGGGTGGATCTGAGTAGGTTTACACTGCGGGGCAAGCGCATTCGTCTCACGCAGCACATCTGTTTGATATGCTTCGACCAACTGAACTATGAACACACTGATCATGTTGGGGTCGACGAGTGTAGAAGTAGCCGTTTGGTCAAGATGGTGGAAGAACATGGCCGCCTTGTATAGAACGCCTGGTACTTGGCTGACGCCCCGGAAACGCAAGACACAACCATGCACATTCCGAAGCTCAAACTGGTCCGGCCTCATATAGCTAGCACTAAGTTTGCCACCATTTTGTACATGGCTGATAAAACGACTGAGCGGCTCGTGGCTACCAAATGTATTGGCGAGGCTCGCTTGAAAAGACTTGTCGTTGTAAAGTGCAGCAAAGTCGCCGACCATTTCGACTGGCAGCGCTGTGTATGGGGTGCACATTACGGCATACGCATCTGGCCCTAGATTCAGATTACGCCCGGCCACCGAGCTCGCCTCGGCGTCGAGAACATCCTGGACTCGAAGTCTATCGACCTGCTTGAGTCGCCCTTGTGGGTAGTCATAGATATCGAACACAGAATGATGCCCTACTCCAGCCAGAAGCCCAACGGGGAGAATGATATGACTGGCACGCTCAACTACTGGAGCAATAGCGTGGCTGCCGTGGGGGCGTGCAGGCCTAGAGAAGATAGGTCGATCTTTGTAGTAGCCTTCACACTGGGGACGCTGTGGTCGAAGTGCTCGCTCTCTGTGTTGCATGTCCTCCATTATCATTTTGATACGCTCAAAGAGTCCGACGGGTGTCACTGTCCATATAACGTTGTCCTCTTTGCATTCGATAAGAGCCTCGACGAGCGACGTCGTGAAGAAGTTTTGGCGGCCGCGTGGTGTTTGATACTCTTGGGATATTTGAGTTTCGTGACACGAAGCAATAAGGGTATAAGCGTTTAGGCTTTTGTCGTATCTCCCGACACCCCGACGACTCGTCCCAGAGTAACAACAGTCAAGGATAAGTGTCTTTGAGGCGCATTTGTCAGCCAAATGGAAGTTGGGGAGGTGAATCAGCCTACTATATTCTCGCTTTTTCTTCGAGCTACACGACCTAGAAGTGCGGAGATTGTAACCTTCGAGATAGGGGGAATAGGTGCTGTGTGTTGGGAGTTTGACAAGGGTGTATCGTACGGTACAAGGAACTCTGCGGGGTAGGTACCAACTCCC
The DNA here is from genome assembly GCA_016906575.1 of Ceratobasidium sp. AG-Ba. Lineage (NCBI taxonomy): Eukaryota > Fungi > Basidiomycota > Agaricomycetes > Cantharellales > Ceratobasidiaceae > Ceratobasidium > Ceratobasidium sp. AG-Ba. The sequence goes on from CP059639.1 coordinate 2,117,473, forward strand.
GGCACGGTAAGAGGCTGTCGAACAGCTTTCCCTGTGACCGAACATGAGCCAAACATAAATAGGAACAACCACCATGCTAACCGCTATAATATACGATGATAGGTGCATCATCCACAATCTTTCGATTATCAGCTATGTCACTAAGCTTCTGTATGATGGCCTGGCGGGTGGCGGCAGCGCCAGTCAGCGTCTCGATATAAGGCACTCCCAAGGACGCCAAAGTCTCGGACAATTTTATTGCGTCTGGCTCTGGGGCCTGAAGGCCGGCGCCGTTCAAGTCGTTTATAGCAACGATCAAAGCATAGGCAGGAGGACGTCTTGAACTAGACATTGTAGTAAAGAGACGACGAGTAAAGGAGGTCAGTAAACTAAACACGAAGAGCAGGTGTATTTGAGTGGATCTAGTTCTCGATAATCGCCAATCAACAGACCAGGTATCCAGAACTACATGACCTGGTTCATTAGATTAGGATGGCGCCGCATATCATGTTCTCCACGGATTAGAACAGCAGAACACGTGTGTAAATCTTGTAGGACATTTGATGAGCAAGAGGTTCCAAAACAAGTCAGTTGCAGGGTGATTGGCTGGCCTGTCACAACGAGCGCTGATCTTCGGGTGGAGATCACACTCGCCGCGCTTGGAGATGTGATAAAGCCAGCCACTATTAAGCGCCGAATGGGGATGCACAGTACCCCTGACCGGCATCGTCGGAATCAACCGGAAGACGATTCGGACCGACACACAACCTCAAGACCATAATCGGTGTGTTGAACGTATGATCTAACATTGTGCTGCTCACGGTTTGAACCAGACATGGCCCAACGCGTCACCATCCGCAAGCGCACGCCCTACAACACCAAGTCGAACCGCAGGAGGGTGGTCAAGACGCCTGGTGGAAAGCTCGTCTACCACCACATCCGGAAGCTTGCGACTTCGCCCAAGTGTGGTGACTGCGGCGTTGCCCTCCCCGGCGTAAGCTCATCAAGAATGAGTGCCCGTGGTATGCTAATTCAATTTGGTTCATAGATTCCCGCCCTCCGTCCGCGTAAATACGCAACGATCTCTAAACGCCAAAAGACTGTCCGACGGGCGTATGGTGGGAGTCGGTGCGGTGATTGCGTCAAGCAACGGTACGTTAGGAATGCTCTGCGTTCTTATCTTTTGCTCATGGTTCCGTATAGCATCCTCCGTGCATTCTTGATTGAGGAGGCAAAGATCGTGAAGAAGGTGATCAAGTCTCAGGAAAAGGCTGCTCCCCGCAAGTAATTGTATTCATACTTGTCTGCTTCCTTGCGCTATGTCATTCCCTGCCCTCGTTCATATATGTAGTCAAACCTTTACCTCCAAAATTCGCCAGGCTGTATGACCAACGTGCATGATCAACATTGGCTCACTGAAATAACTCTGGCAAGATGGGACGAAGAAGAAACGGATAACAAGGTGCGTATTGATTGCAAGCATCGACTTGAGGGAAATCGCCGTAAATGGTATAAATTACATCCTAAACTATCCCGCAACTCTATCGATCATATCCAGGCCGACGCGTTCTCCATCGCCGTTGAGCTCAACCTTACTCTTCGTCGCTCTCTTCAGCGGCTACCCGCATCCGAGGCCGCGCTCTGGGTTTGGATTGGTTCCTCTTCAGGCTCGGGCTCGGGCTCGGGTGCTGGTTCGGGTTCGATGTTGTCCTCGGCATCACTTTCCACAGCCTTAGGTTTGGGCCTAGCTCTCGGTCGTGGTTTCGCCTTTGCTTTGGGTTGAGCCGGCTGGGTCAGGTCATCGCTCAAACCGGCTGTTCCTTCGTCATCCTTTCCCGTTTCAGCATCTGCCTCCGCCCCAGCCTCCTCGCCCTCAGCTTCGTCCCTTGTCCGCTTCCCTTTTCTCTTCTTCATCCGTTTCTTGGTCCCGTGGGACATCATCATCGATGTCTCGGGCTTGCTCCCTTCTCCAGCCTTTTTGGCGCGCTCCATAAGCTCCCTCTCCCTTGCAAAGAACGCATCGTCGTCGTCGAGATCCGAATCCTCGATGATCTCCGCAGACTTGTACACGACCGTTTCCTTCTTCTTTCTCTCCCTCTTCTTGGCTTCAGCGCGCTCCTCTCTTCTCCGCTGTTTAGCCGCCCGTCTTTCAGCGCGCTCGGCCTTTCGTGCAGCTCGGCGTTCGACCGATTCAGGATCGTTGGGCAAAAAGTCGTCTTCGCCCGAGTCGGATAGTCCAGGGGATCCTTCAGAAGAAGAAGGCTCTGCTTGACGTTGACGGCGAGTGCCACGTTTTGTCGCGAGAAGGGATGTTGCCTTCTTGCCTTGTAGGTCGATCGGGTTGGCAAGGTATTGTTCGATGACGTTTTGGGATGTTTGGAGTTCAAACGGAGTGAGGGAAGCTGGGACATGCCATTCGAGTTCGAACGCGTCTGACGTCGAGTGTTAGTTTAAGAAGATCACAAATAGCGATGTACAATACCATCATCCTCGCATGTGAATCCAACCAAACGCATGAGCAACTTGAGGTGCTTATCTGACGTTGCGGCTTGAGCATGGTGGTCCTCGACATATGGAATGCCTGGACAGTTAGATGATTAGGAATTCGAATTTATCCAGCGTTATGTAAACTCACGATAGTCTTCGAATTTATCCATAGCCTCTTTCGACGGCACTCTCTTGGCTTTCGCCGCCTCTCGTATAGCAGCGGCTTCTTCGTCTTCGTCCTCTGGTGCGTCCTCACCAGCATCTCCGTCTGTCTCCTCAACTACATCTTGTCTCTTCCTCCCAACGCGCTTCAAAACCTGCATATACCCACTCAACCATCAACTCTTACCAAAAGGAGTAGCAATCGACTCACATCAAGGACCCAGTCGATCAGCAACTTCCCGCCTTCTTGCTCAGACAAACAAGCAACGGCAATGCCAATCTGCTCGCTCGCCTTGAATCCGCGCTTGACTGTAAGTTCGGCCTTGCCCGCTGGTCGGCCCGATTTAGGTTTGACTTCGGGTTCGTAGCTTGAATAGGCTTTCCATTGGCCACGGTTCTTCGGGTAAAAGGCCTAGCGCGGACATTGGATACGTTGAAGCGGAGAACACCGGCCTGCGAGCGTGAAATAACCTACCTCGACCAGCAAAAGCGGGTGCTCTTGCGCATTTTTGAAAAACTTGCGAAGAACAAAGTTGATAAGCTGAATCAAGTCCTTATATGGTTGATCTTTAGGAAGCGAAGACTGAACCTTGAGGATCGATTGAAAAAGCATGAGCGTTGAGACCTACGCCACATCAGCCAATCAATCCGGTTGGGTAGCATGTGAAGAGGGACGGAGTGATGTGCATACTTTGAAGAAGAACCCCTCTGCCTTGGCTTTCACTGCTTGGCGATGCAACAAGCTCACGATACGCCGCATTTGTTCTGAAGAGGTGAATTCACGCCATCGTGCGAGGTATACCAAGCACGCGTGTGCAATGTCTTCCTGTGCGAATTTCTGATGTCATAGCACCAGTGAGTCAAATGTGACAAGGTAAAAAGGTGAAGGATTGACGTACCGCCTCGTACTTCTCAAACACGAACATCTGTTCTTGGATCAAATCGTCCGCGGCAGCCTTGTCCTGTTCTCCTTCACTCTCAACATCTACGATCCCTTCTTCCTCGGTAACGCCCTTGGCTGCCATCGCACCACACGCATCAGCATATATGCGCATGATTCCAGGATAAGAAACACACCTTTTTTAGCCTTGGCTTTCTTCCGTTTGCGGACATACATCTCGCCTTGGGAATGAGCCCATTTCTCCAACATTCGAAGCAGGACGAATGCAAGGTGGACAGCCGAATCCAAATATCTAGACGTCAACGACAATGGGATCCAATACCTCGTAAATCCCAGGCTAAAACTCACGCGATACTTTGATCCTTGTAACCTCTCAAACTATCCAATGCAACATCGAGAGCTTCGCCATTGTAGTATATTTGGCTCTGTAGTGTCTCGGCTGCTTCTTGGACCGCTCGGTCGGAGTCTTGAGCCATGAGCGTAATGAGATTGAGCTGGATGTTCAGTTGGCAAACGTGTCCCAGTGGCAAATGAAAAAGATAGGCACATACGATCTGAACAAGACAGTCTATCCCGGCGTGGAGCTCGACCCATTGTTTAGGCTATATTCAGACATAAGTAGGATAGATTTCCTTCAGATAGGATGAACGGGACCTTTTCCTCGACAGCCGCCCGCATGCGTCTCAATACCCAGGGTCCCCATGCCGGTTCTACAATTTGACTAACATATCCAAAGGGCCAGACCTCTGCATTGACCTGGTATGAGCGCTTGTTCTTGGTTTCGATCGAGGGATGCACACCTACCTTGTGCGTTGGCGAATAACGCCTGTTGTTTCCGTGCCTTTTCTTGCTCTTCTCGAACCGAGAGGAAAAACTCGAGGAACCATTTGGTAAGGAAGAGTAGGCGAAGATTGTCCTTTTCAGTAAACCTCGGTCTCTCGGCCCGAATGTCCTTCAAGACCGAGCCCATGAACGCTGTAAATCCAGCCTGTCAATTGTCAATTGACACCCAGATGCTAGGAGACTTACTGTTGAAACATGACTCTATAAACTGTCCGGCATATCCGGCGAGTGCGCCCAGTGCGTCCGAGCTCAGAGGATTGAAAACCCCAACTTCATCTACTTTGACGGTCTTTTTGGCTCGTTTTTGTTTGGTCATGTCGATCATTTGGGAGGGATCGCCTGAAATGGCTTCTTGGCGATGTAGAACATAGAGTTGTTTATCCTGTAAAATCACATTTAATCTAAGGCACTCGCAAATTGGACAGGAGAGATGAGAACATACGGTTTTGAGAGCAATAGTGGTTCCGAACCGACTATGCCTCGTCGGTGCGCCCTTTCGAGTCATCTGTTTCTCTCTCTTTTCCCTCTCCAGCAGCGCCTTGAGCTCTTCGTCCTCTCCATCTCCTACCATACCACCTCTCTGAGGATCTTTCTCCTTTTTGGCTCTTGTCCTCACTACGTCTCGTACACCAACACCACGAACGAGCAAATAGGAAATTTCCAGCAGCACAGCGCTAAATTCAGAGTACGCGTGATTATCTACGTTGGACGCGCACACGAGGATAAAATCGAGTAGACCGGTGTTGCGTAGAGATACCAGCAAGCGAGATTGGAGCGAGGCGAGGGACGTCGAGCTGGAAGAAAGCGAGGAGGATGTGCGTGGTGGATCTTTAAGGACTAGAAGGTTTCGAAGAATATGTAAAACGAGTAGGACGATTTGAGTATCGCGTAGCGCTCGGACTCTAATCCAAATATTAGTATTCCTGATATTAGAGAGTGTTTGGTGAAACGCACTCTTTGCCCATGCACGCCATTAGTATGTTTCGCATGGCTTCTAGCGGTTCGGGGCGTGAAAGAACCTCTTTGTAATGAAGCTGCGCAAGCAATAGCGTTGCATAATCCGTCCTTTCGTCGAGTTGTTCGTCCAATTCTTTGAGCTCTTCAGCGATATCGATCGGCCAGGTCATAGCAGCAATCACGTCGGCTAATCTCACCCGCCTGGTTAATTCTATCACTTACATCTGAAATAGAGAGACTTACCACACGCAACAGCTCTTTTATCCCCTGCCCAACCTGTTCCCTTCTTCCCAGCAGTCTCAACCAAGATAGGCACGAGATCATTGATCAACACCCTCGTCTCCCAAAACATACGCGCAACCGTCCGTTCGTCGTCTGTATCATCCTTTCTCCATAGCTTTTTCAAGTCCTTGAGACATCCTAAACAATCGTCTCCGGGTACGTATCGTGTCTCGTTTGTATTCGGATCAGTCTCGACACCTCCAAGAGCAGTAACAACGTTCTGAATAACGGGACCAAAAATCTCTCGGCGAGTGAGTTCGGTCGTTTGCTGCTGATCATCTCGAGCTTCGTTCTCGGCTTCAGAGCCAGAGGAAATGTCGACCGTTTCGTCGTCGGACGACATGATGTGATGGACGACGTTTGGATGTGGAGACGCGTTTCTCACGTGATGTTTGGCTGGTGTGAGTGGCTCGGGTGGCGTTACCGCACCAGTCCTCACGATCGAGTAATTCCGACCGCATGTCTGGCCTCGAGGTTATCGTTGCCCTATTACGTCCCGTACGCAATCTGTTCCTATCACTCCTAAGGATCTCTCCTCGTAATATGTCCGGACCGAGTCTAGTGGAGGTAGATCCCGAGGGGCGGACTTGGCTGGACCACGTTATTTTAATGTGATATGAACACTCATTTCCCCGCATATATTTGCTGACCCTCGCGCACACGCCTCTGGACTCTTTTTAACGATCTTAGCGTTTAACCCCTTGACAGGCAAACTCCGCTGGTGAGTAGGCCGTGCTGTAGACGCGCGCGCGTATCTGAAGAGCGCCTCGCCTCGACCTCGTTGCTGGAGATTCTTCGGATGCAGCTAGAGTAGACTTTGAGTTTGTGGGATTCAGGTTTCATCTCAATAGAGGCGCATGTATAAATCAACCGAAACAGTCCATTTATCCATAAAAGCAGCGCATAGTCTAATACTCCCAAACGCGCCCATCCCAAAATTCGTCCTTGGAGAGACTAGCAACCCACCATCGTTGCATACCCGAATCGGCTTCTTGACCACCATCGATCGGTCCATAGTCCACACGTCCGACAAAGGGTGTATGCGTAAGCAAGAGCGGAACCCACAGTGGGTCGTCTTTCCACATGAGGTGGTAGGGAAAAGGTGGGGTTGTCGGGTCTGAATTACTTGGATGGGTGGGTGCAGATGATTTGAGGGTGGTCGCCGGACTATGATCGGGATCGAGATGGGCTGAATCGGGATGGGGTGATAGATTCGGGAATGCGAACCATTCGGGGCGCATTTCGTCTGTCCTACGCGTGCACGGATACGTAAGTTGAATGGCCGGGCGAGGGGAAAGAGTATAGGGCAAAGCAAGGGGCACGAGCCAATAGCTACCCGGACTGGACCAACGTGTACTCACTCTTGTTCAACACCTGTATAGGTCGTCGCTTTGAAGACCGTGATGTGGTGGGCAAACGCGCCTCCTTCGCCCACGAAAAACAAGACTCCGCACGGTTCGAGCGGAGCGTCTATGCCGGCTTCTTCCTAGCCCTCTTCTTCAACAAACAACGCGAAATGAAATGGACGAGGCTGACCTGGAGTTCGCGTACGCCTGCCTGGAGCACTGTCTCACCCGGATCGACCTTGCCTCCAAACCCGTTATACATTCCCTTTCCGAATCCGCGTTTCTTCATCCCTAACAACACCTACTGATATAAGCATACACGGAAAAAGGCAAGGCACGAGTGTACCTTTTTGTTTTCCTCATCCCAAACAAACGCGTTTGTGTACCGCTAATTCCTATTGATCAGTCGCGTCGCATTAGCCGAAAAGAAACAGCAGACCTTGACGACCGAAAACTCTCGCCATGTTTCATAGCCATCGACTTTTCCATGTGTGGTGACGTTGTACGACGCGCAGTTGGGCAAGCCCGGCGGAATATCCATGTTTGTGAGCGCTGCCTCGGAGTAGATTGACGCCGGTGGGGGCACTGCACTCGTTGTTTTGATCGGGGTTGGAAGCTAGGCTGAGATGAGACGCAGATGAGCGCCGTAAACGTGGAGAGTAAATAAATAAAATAAAATAGTAGCAACGAGACGATGACGGCGGTGTGGTAATTGCTTATCTAAAATCACGAAACATATAAATAGCGAGCACTGCAATCGGCGCAGCGGTGTCATGGGCGAGTCGGTCCCGCCACTTGCACCTCTCTCTTCAAAACCCCAGCCGCACATGAACACACCCACCCCCTGTGAGCTCTTGTCCACCATCACCCCCCCTGAGCTCATCGCCGATGGCCCCTCCCCCACCACCCCGCCTCCAACGCGCTGAACCCCTCGTCTCCGCCTCGGGTGTGCTGTCCCCTGCGCTCCCCTCAACACCCGGGCCCTCGACCGACAAGCAGTATGTCCTCCTCAAGACCCTCCCGCGCAGACACCGCTCGCTCCGGGACAAGGTCGGCACCCAACTCAAGAAGCTGCTCGCGCGTGCCAAGTCGCTGACCACACACGACGAACGTGTCCCGATGGCGCGGGCCCGACCAAGAGAATTCGAAGACCTAGGAAGGGTCCGGACGAATCACTCGCACAGACGCACGTTATCCGATACGTCCCAGTTTATCGATTCCGTCCGGCGCATCGCCCGACGAAGTCTCTCCTCGGCTCCCACACCCTCTGCGACTCCCCCCGACTCCTCAAATGAAGTGTTGGCAGACAAACCCTCGCCGCCGCTCGAGGGACTCCACCCCAACCGATCGACGGCCGGTACGTCCCCGGCCCGCAGCCGCCCGCTCACCCTCGTCCACACCCGCTCCCAAGCCTCGAGCACACCTCCCGTTGAAGAGGAAGACGAACATTCGCTTGCGGCGTACAACAAGCCTGGAAGTGTGCTCTCCCCTCCGTCCCTCGTCGTCCCTGATTCGCCCACGACGTACAAGGACGAACAGCCGGGCGCGTATGTCTTGACCAACGACACCCATCTGGGAGCAGATCCTCCCAGGAGTCTGTTTACCGACTCGAGTTTGGGCACGACGTCCAAAGTCGACCTTGCTCCAGACGACGATCTCACTCCTAGTGCTGGACCCAAGGCCATCGACTTTGCTGCCCCGGCCCCGCCTCCGGCCTCGGATGTTCCTGCGATCCGCAAACCTCAGACGGTCACCCAAGCCGTCGGCGACACGCTCGAGCCCAAGATCCCAGACGAGCTCGTCAAGGGCACGCTCATGACCAAGGTCACGCAGAAAAAGGCAAGTGTGTGAACAGAGTGTATAGGCTTTGCTGCATGGATGCTGGCTGGATGGACAGACCACGAGGCTCGCACCTGGGTCTTGGGATTTCGAGGGCTGCATTGTCAGGGCTGCATGCTGATAACAGCCTTTCTTTCACACAGACTCGACAAAAGTTTTTCAAGCTCGACCCGGACCAAGGACTTGTCACATGGCAGAGCGAGAAAGCGGGTATCAGTAAGTCTATCGCACTTGGTCTCTCTTTTATGATGCAAAAAACATTTTTGAGATTTCTGGTCGAGTGTGAGATCACACGATGCGAGAAATTTTAGCTTTACCATCTGAATCTTCCTTGTCAATCAACTATTTGAAAGACTCGAATGCTAACATCTTTCATTTGATCACAGTCAACGTCGAGAACATCAAGGAAATACGACGGGGCGAAGACGCACGATACTATCGTGAACAGTGCAAGATTCCGCCCGAAAAGGAAGACCGATGGCTCACAATTGTCTACACATCCGGTTTGTCCTGTGCTACACTTTATCTTCTCTTGCTTATCCTTTTTATGAATAGATAACAAGTACAAAATTTTGCACGTTATGGCACACTACAACCACATTGCTGTCCTCTGGGAACGTACACTCCTCGACCTCCGTTCATTACGCCAAAGCGTCATGTCTGGGCTCGTTTCCCCAGCTCGAATGTGGGAACGACACTACTGGCGCGCAGCAGACATGAGTAAAGACGAACGGCTCGAGTTGGAAGAGATGGAACGATTGTGTAGGCGGCTGAATATGTCGATCAGTCGAGAGGAACTTTTGGATCGATTCAAGGTTAGCTCTATTTCTCAGTCGAATTCATTTGGATGCTGACAATAGAGTATAGGCTGCGGATAGAGGCGGCAAAGGGTACCTCGATTTTTCTGATTTCCAGCAATTGGTCAAGAAGCTTCAGGCGAGACACGACATTAAGCGATTGTGGAATAAGATGAGAGGCGACGAGTTGTTTAATTTTGCAGTGTTTGAGCGGTTCATGCGCGAGGAGCAAAAGGTGCGTTGCTGTCGGTGGGTATGCTGGCACAGACATTAACAACCTGATTTTTACAGTCTGATCTGCCCCAAGAAGAGATCGAACGGCTGTTTATCAAGTATGCTGGAAGCGCCGTACCTCTTCCCGTTGAGCCCTGTTCCAGTCCACCCCGGCCCGCGTCGCCTCATAGGTCCAACACTTCTTCGCCCACCTCTCGCCCTGCCAGCCCACCCTTTCGCCGAAGCACGAGTCCGACCCCCACGTCCACTCGAAGCCGGTCTCGTTCCCGCTCACGCTCACGCTCGTTTGCCAAACTTATGCCCAATGCGTTGAGTGGCAAGGTCACACCAAGCTCGTTTTTACCCTCGGAAAACCACCACCGTAAAGATGAAAAGGACCAGGACCATTCGATTGCCGCAGGGCTGGCGCCTAGCATCGCTTTTGCTCTTCCTCCTCATTTCACGCTTGACGATTTCAGCGCCTTTTTGCTCTCGGCTGATAATTCGGCATTTGGCGATACAGAGCACGATATGAAAAAGTCATTGTCGGAATATTTCATCTCATCGTCCCACAACACGTATCTTGTCGGCCACCAGCTTGTGGGCGAGAGCACAATCGAGGGATACATTCGCGCGCTCGGGTCTGGATGTCGCAGCGTCGAGGTGGACATTTGGGATGGGGACACGGAACCGGTCATTACCCACGGACGAACGCTCACAGGAAGCGTTCCACTCCGACACGTTGCACACGCGATTGCCAAGTACGCGTTTGTGGCCAGCCCGTATCCTGTGATCATCTCGGCCGAGATGCATGCCGGAATCGAGCAGCAGAGCCAGGTCGCCGCGATCTTCCGGGAGGCATTTGGCCCGATGCTGTGTACTGCCCCGGTGGAAGGCAGTACGTGGATGGGACCCGGCGATGTGGAAGAGTTGGAGGCACTTCCGAGTCCGGAGCAGCTCAAGGGAAAAGTGTTGGTCAAGTTTAAAAACGCCCTTTTGAGCGAAGTCGAGGTTGAAGTTGAGCATGAGGATGTGTTTACGGAGGAAAGTGGGACTTCAGACGTAGAGAGTGTCAAGGGTGGGTTTTTTCATATACACATTTAAGGCATGGTATTGAACCATGATACAGGTATCAGTCGAAGCAAGTCGATCGCGAAACGGGTTAGGCGCAGTTTCTTGGGCAAGCGACCCGAACCGAACGAGCTCTTTGGGTCAAGCTTGCCTACACCCAACTCGCTTACGCTTGACCCGATGTCGGCGGCCTTTGCACCCTCTTCGCCTCCGTCGAGTTCCATGCAGACCTCGTTCTCACCGCCCACATCCCCTCCTCGGAAGAAGCAACGCGCGTACTCGAACATTTCCGAACACCACGAAAAGCCTAAACTCAAAATGTCTCGCTCTCTTGCTGATCTGCTGATCTACACGGTCGGCGTCAAGTTTAGAGGGTTGAACAAGAACGAGCGATATGGCGTGGAGCAAATGTTTAGTCTGAGCGAAAAGACTGCGAACAAGATTGTCAAAGAAAACGCGATGGCTCTCGTGAAACACAGTCGGACGAATCTTGTGCGATTGTATCCGAATGGGACGAGGGTCAAGTCAACCAATTATGAGCCCAATCGGTATTGGGCTGCGGGTGTACAGCTTGTTGCGATGAATTGGCAGACTATCGGTATGTTGTTCGATTATCGGGTGAGGCTGATACTAACGAGGCTGGGTAGATCTGGGAAATTTGATGAACCAGGCGATGTTTTTGCGGAACAACCGGACTGGATATTTGTTGAAGCCTGAGGCTTTGCGGCTCAAGGAACGCAAGGAGCAGTTGGTGCGCCGTACAGAGTATTTCCTCGATATCACTGTGAGTATGGACAGTCTGTGGCATGTATGCGCCGCTGACATAACAACGTGATTAGGTCATTTCTGCTCAGCAAGTTCCCCGCCGGCGGGACGAGGTTGGGCGAGAGATCATCAAGGATGAAATCATGGACCCGCTCGTCGAGGTCACGATACATAGCCCCGACTGGCCTACGGCGCCCGCTCAGGACCCCAACTCGCCTCCCAGCAAAAATGCGCCCTCCGGGAAACGCAGCGACAGCACGGCCGGCAAAAAGAGCGACAAATCCGAGCGCCGCACGTACCGCACAACGGCTGTCAAAAACAACGGATTCAACCCGGTCTGGGAAGAAATGGTCTCGATTCCGTTTACGTGTGTGGCAGAGATGTGGGACTTGGTGTTTGTCCGCTTCGCGGTGATGGACGATGACGAGGACGACGAGCCGCTTGCGGTGTATTGTGCGTCGTTGGGAAGCTTGAACCAGGGTATGTTCCGTTTTTCTATCTACGCGAACGATGTGTGTATTGATAGCATTGTGGCGTGGACAGGATACCGACATCTCCCGCTGTATGATTTACAGTTTTCGCAGTATTTATTCTCGACGCTGTTTGTGAAGATTGCCATCCGCCGAGCCTGAAGGTCGTAATCCATTCATAATATGCTATCTTCCTCGGGTTAATTCTTAATGTTCATCCTGGTATTCCACTCATTCGGTTCGATACCCTGTTCAATTGCTGTGTTCTAATAGTAGTCAGCCCTTGTATACAAATTGTCTAAATTGATATTCGCATCGGGTTTCCCGTATCATTCTGCCACGGGCTTCGGTTTCTTGGGTGTCACAAGTGTCCATGCAAGGGGTAAAGCCGGAGGGAGGGGCTATCGGGCGAGTCAGAATGCATGGGGATATGCAATACCACGCCAGCCAGAGATAAGTGGGAAGGACGCAGACAGCCGCCGGTTGTCTCGCATACAGTGGCACCAGCGCTGGGAGCCGATGACAGCGAGCTCCGGAACGCCAAGGTCCATGTTGGGAGTTGGTGTGCTGCAATCAGAGAGGATTCGGCGTATCGTCATCAGTGCCGAGCAATCCTGGGTGTATGCGGGGAATGCGATAGGTCCGGTGTGTCCCGAGGTGGGGGCACGTGTCGGCTGGTCGATCAGGTCACACGGTTCAAGAAGGCGCTGAGCCTTGTCGTGCACTATCCTATATCACGCATATATAGGGCCCGACTCAACTGCCCCAAACCCTCGCTCGCCCCCAGATAGCACTTGGACATTGACGGCCGCCATCATTTTCTCGCTTCATTCAGTCCAGTTCCGTACCGCATCCATCTCTCCCTTGAGCTTCTCATTAACGCTGCTCCTAACTAGTTCCTCCCCTTCTGTCCGCATATAACTACTGTACGCGTGCTCCACTCTGATCTTCCCACCGCCCGTTGCACCCACTTATCCCCCTGCCCCTCGCCCAGTTTCATTCCCCATATACTCACTATGACCGCCGAGGATACCGTTCACGACGTGCACGAGGTTGCCCCTCGTATGAAGGGCACCGACGGCCGGCCCAAGCCTCACGTCGGCCCCGGCCTCGACGACTACAAGGCACTCCACGCCAAGACTATTGGCACAGACTCGAACGAGTGGTGGGCCAAGGTGGGTCTGGCTTCTCGTTCTTGACCGTGCTTGAACCTGACTCGCACGCAGATAGCAAAAGAAACCTTATATTGGCACCGCCCGTTCGAGACCGTACGTGCCGGATCGTTCGAACAAGGCGACATCGCGTGGTTCCCCGAGGGTGGACTCAACGCTTCGTACAACTGCCTCGACCGATGGGCGTTCCAGAATCCCGACAAGGTACCGTGTCTATTCCTATCGCACACTATCTCCTATTCATTCTGCTCGTACAGCCTGCCATCATCTACGAGGCCGACGAACCCGGTGAGGGCACGACCGTCACCTACGGCGAACTCTTGCGCGAGACATGCAGGATCGCCAACGTGCTCAAGGAGTTTGGTGTCAAAAAGGGTGATACCGTCAGCATCTACCTCCCCATGACATGGCACGCCGCCGCCGCTTTCCTTGCCTGCGCTCGTATTGGTGCGATCCACAGCGTGATTTTCGCTGGATTCAGCGCCGAGTCTCTCCGCGATCGTGTCGTCGATTGCCAGTCCCGCGTCGTGATCACCACCGACGAGGGCCGTCGTGGTGGCAAGACGATCGCGACCAAGGCCATCGTCGATTCTGCGCTCAAGGCCGCTCCTGGCGTCGAGCACGTTCTCGTCCTCAAACGCACTGGCGGAGAGGTCAACATGGTCGCAGGTCGTGACAAGTGGTGGCATGAAGAAGCTGCCAAGGTTCCGAGCTACTGCCCGCCCGAGATCGTCAGCGCCGAAGACCCGTTGTTCATTCTCTACACCTCGGGTTCGACTGGCCGTCCCAAGGGTGTCGTTCACGTAAGTTCATTCAGTCTATTCCTTTGCGAGATTCGGATCTGAAATTTATTTATTAATAGACTACGGGCGGCTATCTACTTGGCGCGGCACTTACCGTCAAGTACGTCTTCGATGTCCATCCCGAAGACAAGTTTGCGTGCATGGCCGATATCGGTTGGATCACTGGCCACACCTACATCATCTACGGCCCACTCCTGAACGGCGTCACCACTACCATCTTTGAGTCTACCCCCGTTTACCCCACTCCTTCCCGTTACTGGGACGTCGTTCAGCGACACAAGATCACCCAGTTCTACACCTCTCCTACTGCCATCCGTCTCCTCCGTCGTTTGGGCGAGCACCACTTTGAGGGTTATGATCTCAGCACGCTGCGCGTGCTCGGATCTGTCGGCGAGCCCATCAACCCCGAAGCCTGGACTTGGTACAACGAGAATGTCGGCAAGAAGCAGTGCGCAATTGTCGATACATTCTGGTGCGTTTTTCCTTTTCCCATCAATGTCATCCTTGTTCTCACCCTATTTCCCATAGGCAAACCGAGACCGGTTCCATCGTGATTACTCCCATCCCAGGCGCAGTCCCCACCAAGCCCGGTTCCGCAACCGTTCCGTTCTGGGGCATCGAGCCCGTCATCCTCGATCCCGTTTCCGGAAAGGAGCTCGAGGGAAACAACGTCGAGGGTGTACTCTGCATCCGCAAGCCATGGCCGTCGATCGCGCGTTCGGTCTACAAAGACCACGCGCGGTATTTGGATACCTACCTCAAGCCCTACCCCGGCTACTACTTTACTGGAGATGGTGCCGCCAGGGATCAAGACGGGTACATTTGGATCAAGGGACGTGTCGACGGTGAGTGTGTCGATTATGTCGGTGGAAAGAAATAGACTAAACAAGGTTTAAAGACGTGATCAACGTCTCGGGTCATCGTCTCTCGACAGCCGAGATCGAGTCGGCGTTGATCATGCATGCTGGTGTGGCTGAGACTGCTGTCATTGGTACCGCAGACGAGTTGACGGGCCAGGCTGTGCACTCGTTTGTTACGCTCAAGCCGTACGTACCTCTAGCTTCCTGTTTTGTTCAGATCTCCAACTCTCTGTTCTAGTGAATTCGAGTACGATCCTTCGCAGAGCGGTGCGCTCGTCAAGGAGCTCACGCTCCAGGTCCGTAAAGTCATCGGTCCGTTTGCGGCTCCCAAGCAAATCTACATTGTCAACGACTTGCCCAAGACTCGGTCCGGCAAGGTAAGAGGGATTTTCTGTCATCTGAGTATTCACCTCATACTGATCCTGGGATTGTGATTAACAAGATCATGCGTCGTGTGATGCGCAAGATTGTCGCAGGCGAGGCCGACCAGCTGGGTGACCTGAGCACGCTCGCCGATCCTTCGGTTGTCGATCAGATCAAAGAGCAGGTCGAAAAGGCGCAGCGCAAGTGATGAATTATTAGGTTGAATTGCTTTTATAGTTGTAACTTTCTCTCGTGTTGTAATATTGCTGGTGAAGTTGAATGAAAAAGTCATGACCATATGTTATGTTCGCTTGAGTGCTCGGGATGTTTCTAGCAAAGTTATCCTGATGAGATTATGTATACGTTGGAACGCACATCGTAAAGGAGAACACCAATAATAAAACAGTCCGACTAGCTGTACATTTGAGAATCGTGTCCGGCTGGTCCACCTTCTTGCATAATCTTTAGTGCTCGCACGTCATCTTGCAATATCCTCGTGACATGGGACAACCCGTTTTGTTGGTCCTTCAAGATCTAAACCACGAAATCAGTCTCCAGGCTCGAATCGCCTCCGGCCGACTCACCTGAGCAATGTTTGCCAACCCTTCTTCATCCACCACAGCCCATTCGACAGCACTTCCAGCACCCTCTCGCCTAGCGCGCTCCCTCATAGCCTGGACACCTCCAACCGCGGCCCAGAGCTCGTTCATGCGAGCGCTCATCCGTGCCATACCAGCACCTTCCTCCAACGAACCCAATTTTCTCCTCAGTTCATCTTCCTCAGGACTCAACGCACTCCGCCGAACACTCGGAATGAGCATATGCAATCGCTGAGCGAGCATGCGCACGCGACGTGCGAGTTCAGTGTGTTGTTGAGCTGCGCGCGCAAGCCGGGTCGTGTGGGATTCGGCGTGTTTTTGGTTCAAGTCTGCTAGACGCGTGCGGAGTGCTGCGAGTGCTGCAATGTGTGCGTTTGATTGCGATTTTTGGGATGTCACGCGTTTTTTGAGGTCGTCAAAGCCAAGGGCCAGAGCGGGCACTAGGCTGCCAGAGACGTGTTAAACGGAACGTTAAAAAACGCAAGGAGCAAACTAACCGGTCAGGATTTGGATTTTCGCTAACGGCACGTTTCCAGAGAGCCTCGTTTGTTGCGTTGGCTGGGCGTCCGTAACTTTGGGGGTTATCTACAAGATTGTAAAAGTAGTACTGCACACGAGTCGATTAGTTGATCTGATGCAGCATGGGAAATATACCTACTTGGAAACGACAACTCGGGGATCCTGGGTTCCATGCTTGGGCGATATTCTCAATCCTTTGCTCCAAGGATAATCCAGCGCTTCCGGGAGTACCAAACACAGAAACCTGCAGATTGTTGGGTTTGGGAGCTTGGGGAGCAGGGCCAAGAGTCGATGCAGTTAGGGTCGACTGAGCGAGCGGGTTGGGTTGTGTAGTGGTCTGACCGAACCCGGTAGTTGTGCCCGTTGTGGAAGGTGGTTGGCCAAAGAGCGAGGTAGTTGTACCCGCTGGCTTTGCACCAAACAGTCCTCCGCCAGCAGCAGGCTGAGTCGTTGTGCTGCTAAAGAGCCCGGTTGAGGGTTGAGTAGTCGTGTTTGTGGTGGTGTTCCCAAAGAGACTTCC
Source organism: Ceratobasidium sp. AG-Ba (assembly GCA_016906575.1). Classification (NCBI taxonomy): domain Eukaryota; kingdom Fungi; phylum Basidiomycota; class Agaricomycetes; order Cantharellales; family Ceratobasidiaceae; genus Ceratobasidium; species Ceratobasidium sp. AG-Ba. Next base: position 2,134,421 of record CP059639.1, read on the forward strand.
CCCAGTGGCTGGTGCGGTCGAACCAAACAAACCGCCAGTAGGCTGAGTCGCGGTCTGATTTTGCGGCTGAGTCGTTGTCGAGCCAAACAAGCCACCTCCCGTCGCCGATGTGGTAGTGCTACCAAACAACCCCCCAGTGGTAGTTCCTGTTCCCGTCGTTCCTGTGGTTGTAGTCGTGTTCGTGTTTGCTGCACCAAACAAACTTGTGGTGGGCTGAGCGGCTGGCTGAGCGGCTGGTTGGCCAAAGAGGCCGGTAGTTGGAGCGGGCGCGGGAGTGTTTGCAGCGGGTTGGTTGGTATTAGTGTTTCCAAAGCTGAAAGAAGTGCCACCTGTAGGACGCGTTAGTACCGCGTGTTGAAACGTGAAATAAACAAACGAGGCGCACCGAAACCCGGAGTGGTAGTGGATGTCGACGCAGAGGGTTGGCCTATGACACCATTTAGTTGCTGCTTTATGGTTGTTTTTCACTGCATACCAAACGTAAAAGCCATATCGGACAAGAGGCTTATGGAGGTTGGGATCAGGCCGGAGGTCGGCGCTTAGGATCTAATCTTATCTTAGCTCACATGACCTGGCGGTCGATCAGTCGTCGGATTTCTGCTCTTGACCATCTCTGTCCCGCAGCGCTAGTGTTTGCTTTAGACTCGCCTGCAGATCAGCCCCCGGCGCACTTGGACTTTTGGATCTGTACACCACCGCTTGACTCTCTTGCTGTCTGACCTCGGCCATGACGGACGACGACCGGACCGTAGACCCCAATGAGCAGCATGGCACTGAAGGTGGCAAGAAGCCAGGCACAACAAGCAAAGGCCAGAAACGCCGCAAAGTCAATCATGCTTGCCTCTATTGCCGCCGCAGCCATATGACCTGTGATGAAGGTACGGACAGTTCTCTGGAATTCGATGCTCGTCAACTGAGGTGGATCGCATAAACTAGGGAGGCCTTGCCAGCGCTGGTATGTCCTCCCCACCTTGTTTTCTACATGGCAATACTGAACTATGTCAAAGCATCAAGCGGGACATTGGGCACCTATGCCATGATGAGCGAAAACAGCCCCCGCCCACCAAACAGAACACCAATGGAAGTTCATCATCAGCGGGACCTAACGGTACTTCGACACCTCAACCAGTGATCGACACTTCTACCCCTAGCGCTGCCGACTCTTCTGCGAATCCCACTCCTGTCCAGCCTCCGGAAGGATTTCCCATGCAAACCGGTTCGTATGCGCCTCCATCAATCCGTGTGGCGCCTTATTCCGCTTATTCCTTGACAGCTACCCAGTTTGCACCTTCATTACCTCAATCGACCCCCCAATGGCCATTATTCGCTACCCAGCCATTTGGCCTACCAGGAACCGACTCGACTCTCGGCAGCGAGTTTTCCGTGCTCAGCGATTTCCTACAGTCCCTTGACAATCGCGGGTTCCAATCGTTTGTTCCGGGATCAATGATGCAGGACTCGCCTCAGGCGCGGGAAAACATGGATCTCGACCCCGAACAACTCACACAGTCGCAGCAATCGCCGGGTGCAGCAGACTTTGCGAACCAGATCCAGATGGCATCGCCTTCAACAGCCCAATCCCCGGTCCACACCACTACCCCCGGTGCTTCCACCTCTGCCGCACACACTGATCCGACCGAACCGCTTTTGCCTGCCGCGACCAAGACGGAAAAGTTTTTACTGACTGCAGCCGATCAAGAGCCAGGTTTTCATCTTCTCTGATCGTGGTCTTCTGGTGCTAATATTCGCGATAGGAACTCGGGACGAACGACTCGCACGCGTGATTCATGCCAAGTACGAAGCTGGCTTATTACGACCCTACAACTATGTGAAAGGCTATGCGCGCTTGTCGAGATGGATGGATCACAAGTATGTCATCTTCGGTCCCTATTCGTGCGTGTATTGAAGGCTTTCACTAGCATGTCAAACGAGTCCAAGAAGCAGATTATTCAACCATTATCTGTCCTGCGACCCAAATTTAGAGTGAGTTGCGAACGGTCTGCTTTACGCTTGCTTACGAGGCCTTCTCTAATTCAGGCGATCGCGCAATCATTAACGGACATTGTACGCCGCCTTCATGTTTTTACTTTTAACTATATTTAACGCTAGAACAGGACCTTGTGTTTATCGAAGAAGCGTTCGAGCGATTACTTCTCGACTATGATCGCGTATTCTCAGCTATGGGTATACCAGCCTGTCTCTGGCGACGTACAGGTGAAATCTACAAAGGCAACCGCGAATTCGCAGAGCTTGTTGGTGTCGATGTCAGCAAACTACGAGACGCAAGTTTTGTCCTACCTGAACTTAATTCCGCCAGTCCCGCTAACTCCGCGATTTTAATCCAGGGGAAAATGTGCATATACGAATTGATGTCAGAAGAGTCGGCAGTCAACTATTGGGAGGTACACACATTCCCGGTCGTCCCCGCTAGTACCTGGATGCTCATCCTTCCCCGCACAGAAATACGGTCACGTCGCCTTTGACCCGGCTCAGAAAGCTGTACTGACGTCGTGTGTCCTCCGATACAAGCCGACGTCGAATACGGTTAGTACCTCTAGTGCATCGAATGGAAGTGCTCAGGTACGGTCGTGTTTTGCACGCAACGCTTCATGCTGATCCCGTGGTTGGCGACTAGTCCTCACCCGTCTGGCATCGTCGAGGGCAGGGCCAAGACGGAGAGCCAAACGGTGCGATGACTCAAAGTGGTTTTATCAACTGCTGCTTTTCGTTTACCATCCGACGAGATACGTGGGGGATACCCAGTGTGATTGTCGGTGCGTATTCATCTATTTCCCCCAAGAACCATCGTATTGAAGGAAGCCTGCAGGGAACTTTATCATGCATTAGGATGCAAATATGATTATTTTGGGTTTATTACCGTTTTGGAGCTTTCGACAGTGACACTGTGTACACTAATTGTGTTATATTCGCCCTAGGCTATCGAATTCAAATATCCTTAGCTCTGATTCGGCCTTGGTTTGATTTGAGACTTGGTGTGGTTTGTCTCCTAGTTTCCAAGTACGTTGCTTTGGTATGTCTCTGAGACTAGGTCCAGATAAGTGATGTCCCGGCCTCTACAAACCAATCAATCCATTAGTTATTTGGTCGCTGCATTTTCACCCTTGTACTAGTACATGCTATCTACACAGGTCAAGAGACAGATGATTGCCATAGGTGGCTTTTCCTTTAGGCTTTCAACGTTCAAGATAAACACCGTCTAGTAGCATCAATTCAAAACCATTCCTTCCAAGCCGAGTTCAATCCATTTGGTGAATGTTAGTGGTTAGTGTGCCCAAGGAATCATACCATATGACGTCCACCACTATTTCGAACAAGGCAACCAATTGCACTATCCATTATAGTAGACCAAGCCAGATCCCCTTCTGGAAGTGGTGGGAGCCGAAGCTCTAAACATCAATGGTATGGTATGCAGATCCATAGGCATTAGGCATTTAGTTCCACCGTAATCACATTCGCGCGTATGCCCTCCCTCTAAGCAAGTGTTACATCCACGCTGACTGGACGATGGTCACTCAAATACACCCCATCATCATACAAAACTTCGTCGGTTTTATACGCAACACTTTGCCTATTTCAGATCATCGAGTTAGCTGGCCAGTGTGTCCTATCCAACCGGAGAAATCATACCATTTTGTATGAGACGCCCCAAAGACAAAATCGATTCTATCATACGATGACGTTTTACCCGGAGTTGAAAAACCTGTCATGATTCCAGGTAAGTGAGAGAGCATTCGATCGTTCCCCCAGGGGACTTGCCTGTATATGTTGCGAAATTTCCAAAGACCTTGGACCGAGGTGTGGTGCCCCTAGTGTCTAGCATAGCGAAATCGGCAGGAAGCGGTGCATCCTTTGGTACCGCATACATGCTTTCAAACGTTGAATTGATAGAAACTGGTGGAATAGCCCCAGAAAATATCCTGTAGGCGCCGCTGTCTGTCCCCTCTGCAGGGCTAACGTAAAACCAGTCAATATACGACCGTATGTCTGATCACGAAACCTACCTATTGAAATCACCATTGACAAAAACAGATGAACCTGTCGTAGCTGCCTCATAGCGGGCGCGGTGTAGAATCAATGAAGCGGCAAGTCGACGTTGAGCATCAGATTGATCATCGAAATGCGTGTTCAGCAAAGTGAAATTCTTTCCGGATATATTGAAGTGCGCGACAGTACAAATCCGATATGACCCTGCCCCTGGGTACTTGGAGACATCAAACGGTGTGTCACTGGTTGGACATTGCCCCGCTAAATAAAACTAAATTATACAAGGTTTAAACACTCACGAAAGCCAAAATGTGTCCCAAGTCTTGAGCGTTACGAGAGCTCTGGGAGGTCGAATCACTCGCTGTCAGGCAATACGGATTGATAAAAACTTACTTGTTAAAGAAGATAGGACTGAATTCTCCTTTGGTTCTCCTGTCGTCTCTTCCCACGCCGATCCAATCCCAGTCTTTTCCCAAAAGCTCTTTGAGATCCTGCACCTGCCTAACAAGTGCCTCCTGGAAGGCTACATGACGATTAGGTTTTTGTGTCGCCTTGGTTCATAACCTGAGCTCACAGATAATAGTTGGAGCCTGAAATTCTAGGAGCGCTGCAACACCAACTCGTCTAAGACTCCAAGGACGTTCGCGAGAAGCATCTGGATAGAAGGAAGTGGGCTCTTGAAGTCGATTTGGCAAAGAGGCGAGGGTGTCGGCCACAGTGACATTGTCAGGTTGTGAATCGTAGCGAAGATTCCAAGTTGTGAGCCTGATACATTGGGTTTTCTCTGGAAAGAGTATGAGCGAGAGGATGCCAAGGCCAAGAGCAGAATACCGCATGGTGGGGGTAACCGACACACGTTTGCGACTAGCTGCGCTCTGGGTTTAAGAGGGCCACTATGGAAGGAAGAATACATCCCGAGTAGAATTTTTTATAGAATATTGTACAATCCAGCCTATAGAACCCAGATGTGGGCAGGAGCAGGACAAAGAATTCGAGCAAGTGGATTCAGGAAGAGCAACAATGCGGAAGAAAACGCACGTTCAGCATGGCCCGTAGACGTTCGTGCCGCCTCTAGATTAGTCAACTGCATCGAAGAAGAGAAAAATCAGACACGTTCGCTCTCGCTAGGATCAGCCAGTCGGGTTCGAGGGAATGTGGTCGCAGGAAGGAGAGTTGCAAAACGCATCCGGAACCAAGTGAATTATATAACCGAGCTCGGACCGAACCACATACTGTATGCACAGTTGGAAATGTTGACGCAGGCGTCTATGAGTGAATTCAGGCTACTAGGCACAGATTTACAGATATCTACACTCATGCACAGGCACACGATACTACAGGTACAGAACACGCAACAAAGATTGTGACAAGGACCCAAAACAAGGGAAACCCGAGAGATATGAGGATAACGAGGGAAGGCAAATGGTGTACAACATAACTGGTACGAGAAAGTATTCTTTAATATGCTTTGGGTAGCGATAAAGAATGAAGAATAAAACAGTCCGAATATGTTTAGTTGGATCGTGTCCCTTCGGATAGGCGAGAGACGACATGAGTCTGGTCTATATAGTAACGATTCGGCGCGAAACTACCCCTAGACCGCAATGCGGTCAACGCATACACTATCAAACTCGTAAGCAAGGCGAACCCGAGGTCCAAACAATCAACCTACAGTCGAATCAAGTCCCATGTCCCGTTTCCGTTTTTGCAGTTATTCCGGCGAATCGCTTCGGGCATATTTGGGATGCAGCATCTGCCACACATATTAGCAGGGGAATGCTGAGATACCATATTATACTCACAACTGCTGAAGGGAATAGTGCCAGTCTAACGGACAATAGTATCCGGCTGGAGCAGTCGTTGCCTCGGAAGTGGATTTATCAACGCAAATCTGCTTCGGTCCGAACCAAAATTGACCCTCAGAGCACACTCCATGCCCAGACGGGTGTGACGGCACGGGAACAGAGCGCGTGGGGGGTTCGCAAACCAGATCGTGTGGGTTGAAACTGAGTCCAGATTCACAAGTCGGACCAAACGCCAAAGTGAGGGCCGAGTAACGCGTCAAATAGGGAGCAATCGTGTGCCCAAGCCTAAACAATGGACTTAGATTAGTATGGTTAAAGCCCCAACAAAACGATGATGTACTCACGCAACACTGGCAAGCGCTATGAACCCGTCATACCAACTATCTTCCGAGCCTCGTTTGGATAGGCCTGATGATGTGTTATCTCGAACCAAATGATGCGGAAGGGCTACCGCACAAGTAGCAAACAGAAAGCTAAACACGATGTCGAGCCTCATTCTGAGGGCGACCGTGGACCAGGAAAGTAAACGAGAGACGAAAGATGGGGGGAGTCGAGCCTTTTTTCATCTCTTGGCCATCTCAACAAGCCTTTAATACGGTTATCTCCAAGGGCTAGACGCTGGTTACTGAACACACGATGGCCGAGGACAAATCTCCGCACAAAGCCTGCTGACACACAAGGCACGCTACCCAAATCAGGTTTACCGGTGGCTGAGTCCTGTGCGCCTGAATAACGTTTGACAACGGTTTCGGGTCGGTCCCTGGCGCCAAGACAATCAGCGACTCAGATACTCAGTTACGGAGCCGAACGAGACAGCTGCCGCAGCGGAGGTCTGCATCCATTGTTTTGTGCCACCGACCATTATTTAGTTCAATTCAAAACATGACTGTCTGGACAGACATATGAAGGGAACAGGTACAGCCTCTAATTTCGGCGAAAGATAAGCATTTGTCTCCATTCAGATAACCCTACCGAGGCGCCCATATCAAATCTCCGCACTCATCCGCCCGGCGAAAATGACCGAAATGATGGCCAAGAAATCAATTCACGTATTCAATCTCCGCCACGAGTCACGTCGATCGACAGGTTCCAGCGGGTAACTAGTGAATCGGTACCGTCCCAGCCGGCTCTTGTTGAGAACCCCTCAATCTGGAGCTTTCCTGTCCATCACTTGTTTTCTCTGAAACCATTGATTAGCAACAAGATCGTAGACCAACGCAGGAGTATAATAAAGGAACTCAGACAGAAAGTGGTTGTATCGTTCGCACCGCAAGCTCACAGCATGCTCGATTAAACGAGATTCACGTCAAATAAACATCATAACAAGAGTCCAAGTAAAGTGTCATCCGAGCCACTTACCATAGGTTGTCGAGCATACTTTCGTTTTGCACGGCAAGCTTGCTTCAGGGTCGAATCCCGTCGGTGAGTTCACCAGATAAAATTTACATCTCAGAATCTGCCACGCTGCTTTTATAAGGACCACTCAAATGGCTTTGACGTCAGCTACTGGTCACGCGGTCGGGTTAGAAGAGTCATTAAAGCAGCTGAAAAATCCCATTGCTACTCAAAGGGGAAACTCAAACTACGGCAATATGCGACATGAAGCCGAAAGAAGACATACAGGGGAACAGAATATAAACGAGGCGAGTGTATGCGTACGAGCTTGGAAGGCAAGTCAAGTGGCTAACCCTGTCAGTTCTCAGACAACAATCGGAATATAGCTTCATTTTCCATTCGAATTCACAATCCAGACAGTTCAATTTAGAGCGTACACAAGTCTTCCCTCCACTCAGTGGTCGTCCATCTCCAAGTCTTCTACTTCCAAGTCCTCCATCTGCGTATCCACAGTTTTGTCTTGTCCACCTTCAAGCGTCGACGACTTGGCCTTGCGCTTACGTTCCTGCGCCTGATATTCGGCCCAGGACATAACAGGCGCGCTCCAAAAGTTTGCCCAACGTACTAAGGCCTGGTGTCCCTCGGGCGAATCACTCGGGAATGTTTTGCCAGTAGCCAAGTCCACAACGGTAGATATATTGGCCTTGCAGAGGGTCAAGCTTTTGTGGGGTCGGTCTTCAGGGGCTATCGGGGCGGGTATAGGTCAGCGTTCGCTATTAGGATAGTACAAGTGGAATGGCTTCCACCTACCAAGTACCCAAAAAGTACGCTTCTCATCCTTGATCTCAAGTTTCGAAATAGACTGGGTTAGTTCAGTCGCCTGGGCAGCCTGAAAAGCTTTGGCTACGGTTACGGAGGACTATCAGCTCTATAAGCGATCCTCAAGAGGGGAACGTACCCTATGAGAAGCAGTTGTCGGAAGAGTAATAAAAGAATCATGACAGAGCGTAAACCATTTGTCGAGAGGTACAGGGATGATATCAGCTGGGCGAAGTGTGCGTGAAGCAAGTATTACTCACGCGAGTGATAGGCATTATTCTTGACAGTCGTCGTGGCAGAACTTCAGCACCTGGCAGGCAGAGGCTTGTATGATGGTCTTTTGCAGAAATATTGACAGCGGCCTCTATTTATTTATATCCGTCGGAAGCATTGCTTCCTCAAACGGGGAGAGGGTGTTCAGCGCGTTTAGGGGCTGATGCGGACCATCACGTGGCACACCCCCTGTATCGAACGATGGGCAACCCACGGACATGAAACTTCAAGATACAATCGGCCAGAATTTTTCAAAAGGGTGAAATCGACGCATGAATGCAGCCACAAAACGGCAAAGCATGATAATACGTCTTAAATGAAGATGTAGTATACAACCCCTTTCAGCCGATCCGCAAGTCGAGCACACACAATTCAATCATATTTAGCTTCGAAGGATACCTATGTGCGTGGATAGTGAGAGTTCGCCATGCTGTTTTAACTTAACGCTGCCTTGTTGGGTGTAGCCCCTGTTCACCCCATTTCTCTAGAATATTCAAGCTAACATCATTCATATTAACAAAGCTATCGACAAAACACTGAAAGAGCGTAAAAAAGCGAGCGCAGAGAGCAACAAAGAAGCAAATGGGTACGGCGCCATCCTCCGCCCTTTTCAAGAACTACTGGTGAATACAGTCGTTCATACCTATCTTGGGAGCTCCGGCGTTTCGACTAGCATTGGGTTTACGCATAGCGCTAAACTGGTCCTGGATTTGGCGGCCTAGCATCGATTCGGGCGCAGAGGGTGGATGCTTGAAGGCTACCATAACGGTATTCAGTGTTACACATCCATTGCGAGATGCTAGAAAGAGCCTTACCTCGTGCCCGCTGGTCCCTAAGGTATATTCCATGCGTACCCTTCTTTGCAAGGTGCGGACGGTGTGCTAGGATTTCGAACGTACTTCGGTCCCGTACATTCCACTCGTCGTCCATGAAGCCGCGTACCGTGTCCTGTCCCTGGCGGAGCGGAGAGGGAGTAGGCCACATGTCTGGTTCATAACGAGGTAGCTCTGAATCAGTGTGTTAGTAAAAATATAAAATCTGGAATACACCACGATATACCAAAGATTGTCTGCGTATCATTGAACATCACCTGCTTCACTTCCGAGAATGTCGGCGTTGTTGCATCCCCGAACAAGAACGGAAGCTTGGCAACGTTCGCCTTGTCAATCAGATTGTGTCGAGGACCATAGCAGAGCTTTTTTGAGCCATTGGCCGGGGGAGATGAGTCAACATAAGGATCGACATGGTTGGCGGTGGAGAACGTGACAAGTCGACGAGTTTTCGTCCCTATTTGCACACCAGGGCCAAAAACTGGTTGATACCGTGGCCTTATCCTAATCTTGGTGTAGGTTTCTGAGAGCATAAGGCCAATCAGCAAAGGCAGGAAGGCCGTGTATCGAAACTCACGGGTGAGCGGATTAAGAACTGCGAGTGGGCTGGGCGCCGGGCGACGACGAATCGCGCTCTTGATAGGGGTATGGGAAGGAGAGTGGTAGAGAGTGAAGATGGACTTTGTGGGAGCGGCTATTGGTAGTAGAGAATTAGCAACTGAAGGGTTCATGTCTCGAAAGACTACTAACGGATACGAGTAGCAGGAGGAGCCTTACACTCCTGGCGGTTCAAATACTGGAAACAAGAGGCAAAGTCACCGCTCTCGGAGACGCGGCGATATTTGTGGAGAGAGGCTAAAGTCGAAGAGCGAGACCGTCAGCCCCTGGTATCGACAAGGCAAAGAAAGGCTCACCATCGGATGACCCTGTGCTCGACTTGTCATCTTCGAAGGGCTGAGTAGATAAAGAACGTCAGTGGCAATACCTCAAAACTTCATTGGATCAGGAAAGAACTGAATGAGAATCCAGTGCGCGAACCACTCACTCGTTTCTCGTTCATATCCTTTTCACAAATCGAACTGCTTTTGCGAAAGAAAGGGTACGAAATGTGGGAGCCTCTCGGTGATTCCAAGGTGGATCGTCGTCGTCTGTAGGAGCACAAACATACCAATGGTCCAATAAAAGTGATCTCCAATAGGGGCAGAAGCTCTCGATCCCGACGTCAATATTTGGTGAATAAATGCGGTCACGTGTTATTATCAGGCGCGCAGTATTTGGTCCGCTTTTCGCATGAATAGCTAGGCTAAGGTGCAAGAACCACCAGATTTACACTATTTCAGTCCGATCCAGCCAAATATAGTAGAATAAAGCATAGTCATAAGCACAAAAGTTCAAACGTATCCACACTCACGACCTAAGAACTTGGTCCAATTCATCCATTCATTCACCATCTTATTCAAGTTCAACCGCCGTGAAAGTAGGACAAATCGACTTATTCTGATTCAAAAGCACAGTTTACAAAGCGACCGAAAATATTCCAAACGAGTGTCGAAAACGAAACCATTCCAGCAAGGATCTCCAAGATCATATCCAGCTACGATTCAGCCATATCAGAGTCGACTGCCATCTTCGAGCTCCCGACTCCAGAGTCTGACCCGGAATCCACTTCTGGCCAAAAGCCTCCAGGAAAAACCCCCAGCATGGATCCACATTTTGATGCCACAATCCCATTCTCGTTTATCACAACTGTCCCCTCGGTCCAGTCCGGCAACGATTTGAGCTTGGGACGTCCAAAAACTGATATGAAACATAAAATCAATAATACATCGACAGGACATGGTTGGCAGACTCACTCGATGAGGTATCGCTTTGGATCGGTTGCTGCCCACGAGGAATTATCTTGGCCAAATAGGGACGATGCGCCAGGATTTCTGACGTAGTTCGGTCGCGAGCGTTCCAATCCTCGTCCATAAAGCTGTTGCTCGCATCTTGTCCCTCTTGTAACCGAGAAGGAGAAGGACGTTCCTCGGGTTCGCGAGCGGGGATTTCTGAAACAATATGTCAGTCGAGGCTGAAACACACAGCGCAAGTTAAATACCAAAAATAGTATCCGTATCGCTAAAGGCTACCGTCTTTCCTTTCCCAGCCTTGGGTTTGAGACGAGCTGTGAACGGGCTCGGGCCACCGACGATCACAGTGCGTCGGTCACCAGAGCCCCTGGCCCCGCCGGTCAAAGCAAAAGGGCCCTCCCCAGGACGGAAGAACCTGGCGTGTGCGCGCGCGGGATGGTCGTATGGCTTTTTGTCCGGCAAGCCCACACCACCTACCAAAGGATGCGCTAGCCTAGCCCGCAATTTAACGACCCATTCTGCAAGTGTATGTACATTAGCTGCAATACAACTTGGAGTGGATAGCGGCTGACCGGGAGTCGGGGCCAGACGTCGGTCGATCGCCTTGGTGTTTTTGCCTGGACCGAGTCCGAAACGAGGCAGTGCTTTGGAGTTCGTAGCAGAGCTGGACGGTTCGATACAAAGTGTGGGCTTGGAAAAAGGGGCCCCTAGACGCAAGAAACTGATCAATGGCTAGGAACAACTCGCGTCGAAAATGACCTACCGGCACAGCCAGCGGGAACATTTTTAACTGACGTTTCCCTGTCTTGAAGGTTCAGACGATCAAAGCGCGACACAAAGCTGACTCCTGTTGACAGACGACGAGACTTGTATCCGTGGACTAGAGATATGAAACGAGCCCTCAGCTGGAGGAGCCGATGTAACGAATAGGTGCTTACTATCGCGTAAATCCATAGTTGAGTCTTCATCTTCAAATGCCTAGGCGGGGGGGACGAATAGTCAGCAGTCGCACATCGAGTATGTCTCTAAGGTCCGAGGGAAAGTGGAATGACAACAGAACATCCGAGCCGCTTACCCGTTTGCCTGTCATCTTATTCTCCAGATGTCCGCAAGAAGAAAGCGAGGCCTATCGAGTCAGCCGAGGGAGGATCGTCGTCGACCGGAAGTCTTGAATATTGTTATAGGTCCAATAAATGCATTCTCCAACAGGGGCTCGATCTCGATGTCAATATTTGGCGAGTACATGCGGTCACGTGCACGAGTCTCACAGATACTTTCACGACCCAGCCCGACCGGCGAGATGTGTCAATTGTCTCAGTTCCAGTTGGGCGAATTGAATATATAGCTCTAGCATAAATTATATCCATAGAGTTAAAAGGCCGAAGTTGGTCCCCAGTCGAATCTGAATACTCTAGTATAGGCCTATCCTTTGCGGCACGCAGGTCTCCAGATCCAACCGCCGGTCATCCCTGCTATGGATGAGGATCTCGAACAACGAGTTCCCCACCACGCCAGATGTGAGAAGAGAAAACGAAGCATGCACAGATCCCGGGGCATACGTTCGACGTCCGTAAGCAAGATGTGTCAAGGCAATCTACCACCCCAGATCCAACACCGTCTTTACCAGGCGTACGATTCAAATTCACCATTCAGGTCCATCTTCAAATGCACTATCCGGGCTCATGTCCAAGGTCTAGAATATCTGCGAATCGTTGGGGGGAGACTGAATGAATGACGCTCGTCAACGAGAGGAACATCATCTTCCCGATACTCGTCGTCATATCGAATGCCATCATGGCGAGAAAGGCAACTTGAAGATCCAGTGTCGGCCGAACGTCGAGAAACGAGTGACGTCGTTTCATTAATTAGAGTAGCCGCCATCCAAGTGAACAAAGGCAAGGTGTTAGGCAGATGTGTGTGTCGAAGAGATATCACAAATACGAGTGTCGAATGAGCCACCTCCTGTGGCGTCTGTCGATCCTATTCTATAGCGGAAAGGCAAATTAATAGTAGGCCGGAGGTGTTGTCTTGTTCAAGTGCTCACCCTGGGATGTATGGGTACAGGTGTCGGCCGAATGAACGGGGGGCGTGTTCGAAGGCATAGAAGCATTATCGTGTGCTCGCGTATAGGGACGCGGACTATCTAGACCGAGTTCGCGAGTCAACTGGGAAGGTGTGTGGCGGCAAACCTCGATTCGGACAGAAAGAAAGCATGGCCGTCAATCCAAATGGTCAAGGAGAACGGCCCGAGAGGTGAAGATTAGGATGGCCTGTCGATGTCATGCATCGTATCGACGATGGATCCAAGCCTATCCAGTCTGATCCAGGCTGCTAGGCACGAAAGAGCGAGCCTATCCGGCGGGGAATCCCGAGTGACGAAATGCGCTCGACGACCAACACCGAGTCTGGGACAATCGATATACTGGACTTGAGCGGCAAGCATAGAGAGTTCTGGGCACACGTGGATCGGATGAGGTATGACGAGCGACGGATGACGCCGGGGCCAGCTGGCGAGGGAGCACGTGTGGGAAGCGTGGCTGCGGTGGGCTGTCCTGTGGCTCCGGCGGTGGAGAGGCCTGAAGAGCGAGCGGTATCGAGGAGCGGGAGTGGCCGGACGAGACAGGCGCTAGATCCGGCTGTAAGAGATAGCCAAAGTGGCTCGATCAGATCGAAAACTTGAGTACGACGACCACAGCAAGAGAGGTAAGGGTAAACAAACACTCATTTGGCCACCGCTTACCTCATGGCACCTGCAGTCGCCCGCCATGTCCTCCCGCCGCCCGTTCTCCATCCAGGAGCTTGCAGCGCGCTCCCGGCCGACGGGCTACGACGCATCCAAGTCCCTCAAAGATCTCCTCCGTATCGCCACCGCAGAGCGCAACGCAGGCGACCAGGCCAAGGACGCCGGCGATGTCGAGAGCGCGTTCATCCACTATGCCAAGGCATCCACCCTCATGCTCGAAGACCTCCCCACCCACCCCAAGTTTGCCGAGCTCACGTCTAGCCAAAAGGACGCCGTCGTGGTCGTGCGTTTTTTCGCATTCCTTTGTCGGATGATGGCGGGCTGATCGTACACATCTAGCATGGACAGGCGATATTAGACTCGCTCGGCGCTGTCAAACGTCTCGTCTCCCAGCGGTTCTCCGACTGGCGCACCGAACACCCAGACGCTGACCTCTCCGCCCCCGTCGCCCAACCACAACAGCCCAGACGGCGCCAGACCCAGCCCACACACCAACCCCGAGACACGTACGAAGAAGCGCGCAGAGCACAGCAGCAAAAGGAAGCCCGCCGCCTCGTCGAAGAGCAAGAACGCCGCCAACGACGGGCCGCGCGCGACGCAGGAGCCTACGACCAAGTCGCCGCCCTCACCACCACCCGCCGCGATGCCACCGCCGCTCCATACGACCAGGTGGCGAACATCACCGCCGCCCGGATCCGCGAAAAACAGGACAAGGACCGACTCGAAAAGGAGAAGCTCGAAGAACTCAAACGGGCTCAAGAGGCGGCGTTTTTGGGATACCCTACTCCGGTCTCGATTCGTCCCAGGCCCGACTCGTACGAGAGCCAGGCTGCGCCCGTCTCGGTCCAACCCCAGCAGCCGCCACCGCCTCTTCCACCGCAGTCGGCTCCGCCCGTGTCGATTCCACAACCACAGCACTTGCGCTCGGTGCCGCAACGCACTGGAAGCGCCGCACGAGTATACCCTTCTCACCCCCCGACCACCCAACCGCCGACCCAACCACCGACCCGGACAGGATCCAGAGCCGAGGTCCATCGACCGGGATCCAGAGCGGAACATCGTCCACAGCCGCCCACGATCCGAACCGACGTCTTTGGCGTGCGAAACGAGAGTGCGCCCGCTGCCTATGGACCTGGTCAACGGCCACGGAGACCGAGCATGTCGTCTCCGGTCAAGGATCGGCCTCCGCCCGGTGCGAGTTTTGCATATGGGGCTCATCCTCCGACGACCGGGCCCGGTTCGCACCCTCCGACCACCCAGGCGCCTGTACCCAGACGACGTACTTCCTCGCACACTGCAACCGGCAGGCCACCGGGATTTCCGGTCGCGAGTGCATACCAGGGTGGGACTGCTGTGGGGATTGGCGTGGGACTTGACTCGCGGCCGAATGGCGGATCATTCGACTCGAGAGCCAACGGTTCATTCGATGCGCGACAAAATACTTCGTTCGATTCCAGACCAAACGGGTCATTCGATGCGCGACAAAACGGCTCGTTTGACGCACGACCCAACGGCGGATCGTTTGACGCGCGCGCGAGCGGACAGTCGTTCGAGTCTCGAGCGTCGGACCCGCATGCACACGCACGACCCTCGTCAGACACACGTGCAAACGGCGTGTTCCCGGCCCAGCCGGCGCAAATGCCGATGCCGCAGGATATCCTCCCGCTCGAGAGCCCGTCGCATAGCTGGAGAAACGAGCCAGAGGAGATGCCGGTCCATGCGCCTGCGCCCAGACGAAACGCGCACGGCCATCAGCCGGTCAGAGGGTGCGTTTACGTTTTTGATCTTTTTCGATCAAAATTAATTTGAGTTTTTATCATAGGTCTTCGTATCCGCCTCCGGTGACGACGACTTCTCCCCCGCCCGGTCCGATTTCGTATCCGGATTTGATGAGTACGCATCAGCGGGAACAGGGATATTTGCCCTCGTCGCATTCCATGTTTTCGTTTGCGGGCTTTGCGCAGGCTCTAGCCGCCGAGCGAGACGCTCAGGTATTTGGTCCGACCAAGACGACGATGAACACTCCCCCGGCTCTTCTCTTTCAACCCAATCCCGATCCGACTCCACCCGGGGCCGAGCCCAGCCGTTGCCCAATCCGCACGAATCCTCGCCGTCCAAGATGTATGCAGGGCCTGGAACGAGTTCGGGCGGTGTTCCCACGTATCCGGGGATGCCCCAACCTCGAGCCCCGCAGAGCAACTATGCGACGAGACCTCCGCCCGCGGTTCCCCCGAAAGATTACACACGTGCACCTCCCCCGCCTCCACCCCAACCTGATTCGACGATCCCCCCGCTTCCCTCGACGTCCAATTCGCCAGCTCAGCAACCAGACGAACCGGAGGATGGGAAACTGCGTCAAGTGCTGTTGCCCGAAGAGGTGATTCAAAAGTTTATGTCGATCGCGAAACCGAATACGCTTCAGAACCGGGAGACGTGTGGGTTGTTGTTGGGCAAGAAGCGTGGGCCTGGATACGCTGTTACGACGTTGTTGATTCCGAGGCAGCGCGCGACGAGCGATACGTGTGAAATGGTCGAGGAAGAGTTGATTATGGAGTTTCAGGAGTCACGGGAGTTGATCACGCTTGGTTGGGTGAGTTTTTTTGGTCTGGATGAAGAATGTAGCGACTGATGGAAGGATAGATCCATACACATCCGACCCAGAGTTGTTTCATGTCATCGTTGGATTTGCATACGCATTCAGGCTACCAGGCGTCGCTCAAGGAAGCGTTTGCGATTGTCTGTGCGCCGTCCCAAAGTCCAAAGTAGGTCCCGTCTAGTCCTCTTGTCCTCTCGCATCTAACGACTTGATTAGTGTCGGGATATTCCGCTTGACGGACCCTCCAGGCCTCCAAACCATCTTGAAATGTACAATCAAAGAATCCTTCCACCCTCACACGGCCTCGAACATCTACACCGACGCCGATCAAGGCCACGTCAAGATGATGAAAAAGCTGGACCTTTCGATCGTCGACTTGCGCCGACACAGTAATTGATACGCTTGCTTGTTCCGTTTTCCCATAGACGCATAGTATATGCCTTTTCCTGTTATGCCCCATCATCTGTTTTCGGGCATCTGATCATCGCATTGTATGCCACTTCCACTGCTTTCGTCTGGGTTCTGTCGCTCCGCTCACATTTCGTCTAAACATGCACAATGATGTTGTTGTACTCGTATGTTTTCATTCTTTTTCTTGCTTTTTTTCATTCTTTATTCACTCTTACTCTAGTGTCATACCCTGCTCAGTTACCTCTCTTCTTGATCCCAACATTTGTAGTTTTTAGTATTTGTGCATAATTGATGTCGGTACTGGGAAGGATTTTTTGATCTTTTTTTGGTGTGAGGCGCTTGGCGTCAATGAAAAATCCGTGTCTTCAGGCGGCTCAACCTTCGTTTTAGGCTAAAGCCTAATATAATTTCACCCCCTCCCCCCATCTCTGTTGGGTTGCATTAAACATATTTGATTATGTGACACACAGCACTGTTCTCTAAACATCACCCACTTCAGTGTGGGTTTTGGGTGGGGCATATTGCGTACGGTATATAAGCCGGTTTTTGTATTTCCCTTTGCACTGCGGAGTCTGAGTAGCCACACCCGAATGCTTGATCTGGGCGTCAATTAGGCATTTCTGGACGTGCTCCATTAGCATAGAGTAGCTTGTGGTTGCCATGTCACACTCTCTTAGCGTCCGGACTAACGTGTAGGTAAATAACCCCGAAGTCTTTCGCTCTTCTGAGTAATCGCAGGTAGCTTCCTCGTCGCCTTTGCATGCAGCCAACAAGACATGGGTTTCCGGTTCTTGGCCCTGCTCTACCCGATGGAATTTGTTGCACCACTGTCCCGAAGTAACCGTATATCTAGGATGACTTGAATACACGTCCCACATGGCCTGGAAGAAATAGCTATCGGCTAGGCCATACGGTGTAGGGAGTTCGGTTGCATCATCTGGGTCACGCAAGCGAGCCTCCTCTGCCATAGCGCTACCACAAAAATCGGAATCCAAGATGACCGTCTTAATGCAAGACCCGAATGAGTGTGATTTCTACATTATCCGGTTCTCATCGTACTACGCACTATGTTATTTCCCTTAGCCACAGCCAGCTGGTATAGTAACTCGCCCAGCAGCGCATCTGGAATTCCAGGTGTGTACACCATGCTAGCACTGTTCTCGGCATGATGCCAGCCCTCATCGTAAGGAACGATAACCCCCGTTGGGTCGTAACTCTTGCGTCTTCCATGCCCTTGCACTAAAAGTAAACACCTCGCTGGTATAGCTTTAGTCCCATACCTATATAGTACACAATGATTGGGTCACAGTACGCGATACATCTGTTGAAAATCAAACAGTCCCGAAACGTATCAATTATTCTCTGTCGAGTAGCGGCTTCGTTATACAGACAAAACAAGTTTTCTTGAGAAATTTGAAGATTTTCTGTCAAGTAGTTTGAAATAACTTGTGCAGCTGCTGATACTCCTATGTTTGAAGTTGAAGTCAGCTCGTAATTCTCTATGGCAATTAGGAGAGCGTGTGGATTGAGGCTTTGTGGTTGAGACATGTAACGGTGAGGTCGGATACGTAAGTCAACGGATCACAAGACCCAGTTAGCGCACTTTTAGACCCGTCTAGATAGGTTTGGGGTTAGCGCCGGTTTCCCAAGCTGTAACTAGGAAGCTTGGGCTTAGTGCCAATGTCACTTCACATGGTGGCGCGCAGACCCAAATTTTAGTCTATCTATATATGCGCCTCGAGAGAAGCCCCAGCGTATTCCACTTATGCATCCATGCATCAACGGAGACGCTCAAACACTACAGAAAACTATGATGGAGTGAGTAGCCCACAGACTCCCCTTAGCCTTCCAGTTTCTTGTCTCTTGGCTACCTCGTTGGTCACTTTTGCGTTAAATCTTCCGTTTGCCGTTGAGTTGCTTGAAAATATTTTAGATAAGCTATCAATAGTTTCATGAAACAGGAAAACCGTCCAGCTCGGCGTAAGGCGATGAAAAGGGGTGTCGAGCTTCCGATTCCAACAGTTACGCAACGATCCTCTCCTCTTTCGTTTTAGGTTCGAGTTTGATCGAATCTTATAGACATGAACAACTCTTTACACAGGTCTACCAGTTGACCAACACGACGGTCCTCATCACATCCTGCGGATTCGAAACTGGCCTCTCAAAGTAACGTAGATCATCCCAGCTCTCGCACCTTTACCAGTTAGTTCAAAGCTCGATAATTGTTTTATATACGAGATGACCCAACCCAGATAACGGATGCACGATTCAAACACATTGGGATCTCATATCGGACCACAGGTGAGCTGGATAACCGACGCGTCACTTTGTTGAACTTCGACATCCTTGGTTGACGGAGAAAGCACAAGCTCTGATTTCTTGCGTACGCATGTCGAGAGATGTAAATCTGGCCAGCATCGGCCCTTCGAGTAATATTTGTCACACTTAGTCCCAACTCAAGTATAAAGATACCACCTTGATCGAGCGGCGTGTGTCTGCAAACCGTGCCTAGTTTACAGACCAACAATGAGCCAGTACAATCATATCTATCTGAAAGCTGACGTTTTCTTGAGTCGAAATAAAACAAACCCATTGTAAAATCGATGCGAAATACGTGGTTTTAGAAAGTTAGTTCAAGAAGACAAAAAGGAAGCGAACAAGGTGGACACTTCAGCTGTATGTTCGTTTGTAGCGACTCAGCCCAAGAACGCGTTCAACACACGAAATACATAGCAAGAAGAAGAAGATTCACCGATATACCAATCAGTCCACTAGACTAAATCAATACCTAGAGCTATATCACCAAAGGGTCCATCTTTCCCAGAGGTGAGTTCATGTGTCTGTATAAAATGTACAAGTTCTTTGATCTTTGACATCCATATACCAAATTCTGTCTTATTTTGGGGGGTTATGGAACGTTTGAGCGCCTTCAACTATTTTGAACGAATATCAGTATGGCCCACTCGCCTGGCATTCACATGGCAGTGATAACTCACATGGGTTCGGACGACGCCTGAGCATGGTCGATGTGCTGGCTCATACAACCAACACTTTGACAGTATCAGCCATAAAGAGTACTCTTGTCCTTTCTTTATGGATGGAAACGTCTCTGGTCGTCGAGGAGGCTGCTTGTGTACATGTACTCTCGTGATTACTGCGATCTCTGAATGAAGCTCATGATATGGGACTTTCCCCGTAACAGCCTCCTGAAACGTGGTTTAGGAATTAGCCAGGATGCCAATTAATGCAGGAATTGTCTGGCCTACCAGTAACGTCTGATGCAGCAGGGAGAGAGTTTATTTTCATTCAAAAATTGGTCAAAATGACTTACCATCCCAAGCGCATATACGTCCGCTTCCCGACTTCGTATCACGTCTCCTGCTAAGATTTCAGGTGCCTAATTACAAACGACATCTAGCATATGCTCTATGATTGATAGTTAATGTTACATACCGCCCATCGTATGGATATTGAAAGGCCATTGGTTGTGGTGGTAAAACATAATGTGCTCTTTTTGAGTTCGGTACAACCAAAATCGATCAGCTTTGGAATGCCCTCTTGCGAAATTAGAACGTTGCTCTGTATTGAAAAGTTAGCATACTATGGTATTCATATTCCAGAATTTTAGGCGTACGCTTTTTATATCTCCGTGTATCTATATTTTGACGCTGTAGCATAGACTAGAATCTAGACACAGAGGAGAGAACCTACGATTCCTTCCGCATGTAGGTAGGCGACTCCCTCTGATACTCCGATCAACTTCATGCACACGTTTCGATCATAGGCGATACATATGAGAGATGAACCTGCTCACCAGTTCAAGACGATCGACCGTAGGATCATGGGCTATATATTGCAATAAAGTTCCGTTATCCATCCAAGGAGAGAGCATAGCGATTTGGCCATGATACTGGGCTAGTCCTACCAGTGGCATTATGTTTTGATGCTTGATACGAGACCACGCATAGATCTCGGCCGCCGCGTGCTATGGTTTCAAAGAGAGGAGCCATGATACCAGTTTAAAACTTAATGATGTAATTGAGCAATTGCTTACTTTTAGAACTTTGTGTCGATTCTCGTCGTTGTGTTGGAGGTAGAATCTAGCACACTTTATAGCCACTCGAGTTCCTTTGTGTAGAAATCCTTGATATATGTCACCAAAGCCACCCCCAAATATAGGTGTATTCCCGCAATTTTCGAGATCAAGATACTGAGTTATGTTGGGACACCCGTGTTGTACGAGAATTGAAATAACCTCTGAAGCTGGCTGTTACTCGGTGAGCATTATTTAGACTAACTACGCTGGCGAGATCGCTAACCATTGTACCAGATATTGTTTTGGGGATTCTCGAAATATCATCTGGATTGATACCAGTCTGGGGAGCGGCGATCGCCACTTTGGGAGAGAGCGGCCGAGCAATTCTCGTTGTATGACTGCTCTGCAGGGCTTGAGCCTGGGTTGCGTGCCAGTACATTGGTATGTTGCTGCAACTTGCTCCGGAAACCACATGTGTACCGCCGAACAACTCAGATGTCCTGTTGGTTAGGTCTGCTCGGTGGATTTGATGTAGCTTTGGTTGGAAGAGATCGTCCGAGAAGGTATCCACGATCACAGGTTTAGCCGGACTAGACATCTGAAAGTCTTGTTCGGTAGTCAGAGATCGTGCGAAACTAGTAGAGTGGAACATTGAATGCGTTGAAAGAAGACGCCCATGTTTCAGCTGGTTCATCCTTATCAAGTCCGGGTACGAAATCGGACCAGGCGGCCTTGAGAATCGCGCTAACTGAACAGGGAAGGCTGAGCCATTCGGCTTGGTTTCCGTTCTATTCGGTTGTGATCGAGGCGTGGGTTGAGGCAGAGACCACCAAACCCGTTGTGGATTCCGTGATCGGGCTCCTTTGTACTGTTGAGCGCCACATACTTTTTCGTAACTGTCTTGCTCTGGCTGTATTGGTTGGCCTTGGTGCCGTGCGGGCTGTTGTTGTTGGACGACGGGGGTGGAAAGATCAGCGTTTAGATGCTCTGTGCACCAGTCGAACAACCGGTGAGCAACGAGACCTTTGAGAGCGTCGAGAGTGTCCAACATTGCCTGTCCATGCTAGACAAGTACAATCAGTCGCACCAGCCCCACAAAGGAAAAACAGAGGGACGTACAACTGCGACAGCGACCTTTTGGGTTGGAGTGAGTTCGTCAAACTTGGGATGTGTTGGGAGGTCTTCGAGCAAGAGAGTGGACCCTTTAGCATAGTGGATAAATGCGCCATCAATGTTATTATTGGCCTTGGCCTGGTCGCCAGCGTTGCGTTCGGCCGCAGCGATGTGAAGGAGATCCTTGAGGGACTTGGATGAATCAAAACCTGTTGGCCAGGAGCGTGCTGCCAGCTCCCGGATAGAGAACGGACGGCGCGAGGTCATAGTGAGCAGGGTTAAATGTAAGGCATGGAGTAAGGATGTGACTACGGCCAAAGGTCCACAACCATTTTATGTCCACCAAGCGCGGTCTCGCTGCGGCCAGTCATTCAGGCACGGATACCCCCAAGAAGTAGCGTCAGAAAAGCGCCGATATCGGTTGCAGCCAGTTCTAGCCGGCTGCAACCACCAAATTTGCCAGAACCAGGCAAAATCTCGGCCCGGTGCTGCAGCCTGTTAGCAAAAGGGCAGCGGTTGCACGTGCAACTCTACCGGATCGCCGGTGCAACGGTTGCAGCTTGCTGTAGCATGCGGTTGACTATTAAACACTATACATTGTAATCACATTTACTTTCTTCCGCTTCCAATCAGTCCTTTGCAATCACGAAACAATTTCATTGCAAGACTTGTAGTGTACATTGTTCAAATCAAGTCAATGGGAGTATATCACCCAAAGCTGAGTGCTCCGGGACTGCTTGCTGCATTAGCTTTCAGGACAAACTACTCAAAACGCCTTGAATTCGAGTGCTAGAGACTAGACTACGAGATGTAATACGTGCATATAGATTGATTTTTTCTACAGAGTAGGGGAGTAGATGCCTCGGCGTAGTGGATGAAGGAACTCTCCACATCACGGCCGTTCTTGGCTTCGTCACCAGCGTTGCGCCCAATGGCAGCAAGGCAAGCTATATTATCGAGAGATTTTGATCGATCGTAGTCTGTCACGCGGAAGCGTGGTGCGAGGTCTTGAATCGAGGCTGAACGGTGGAATTCATGACTGATGGGGTGGAGCAGGCATGTGAATCATTCCACGTGCCCCCCGTCCCGCTCTTTGTGTTCCGCTTCCCCGCTCGCGCTGTGTGTCTGTGTGTCCGGTTCGACCTCGTGTTCATGCATGTAGGACCTTAAATATGAATGCAAAAAAAAAATCATTCCACGTGCCGCTCTCACAGGAAGTCGTAGGGAGAGATTATTTAGAGATCTTTAAATAATCGTCGGTGATCTGGTTCAGAATCCCCGAGACCTTTGGCGTTTTGGACCAATATTGATGAGTCATCCAGATTCCAGTATATGCGTAGAAATATATGAACCTAAATCATTACGCTCGATTCGAAGTCGTGCCTGATTACATAGACTTCCATCTACGGCCCGAAGATACGCCAAGTCAACTTGTACTTGACGTCCACCATCCATACGCCACCAGCTAGCCACAATCTCTCTCTTGCTCCACGCAACTCGAGTCCACTTGTAGAGTTTATTATAACGCACTACAAGCGTGGAGGCGGCTCAGATGAGGGAGATTAACGAGCGAGACAAAGTCCGCTGAGTGAGTACTGGCAGCGCTGAACTATATTGAGACATTTAAGCTAACTTTCAAACGCTACGGTTCCTTGCCCATACTGTATGTGTAAGGACCCGGTGAGGTGTGGAGATCATCTGTAGCACAGCAAACGTGATGTGGCTATCGAAGTATCGCTCTAACGAGATAGCGGGTTACCCGGACGTGCTTAACCGACCTCCCTCAACTAGAGTTCATTTTGCGTTACCGGATCACTCCAATACACCTGATAACCTCTCCTCACCACGACTTCCACAACCTCCGCCATCTCCGCCATGCACGTAAGCCCCAGATCTTCAAATGGTATGCTGTCTTTGG
Organism: Ceratobasidium sp. AG-Ba; assembly: GCA_016906575.1. Classification (NCBI taxonomy): domain Eukaryota; kingdom Fungi; phylum Basidiomycota; class Agaricomycetes; order Cantharellales; family Ceratobasidiaceae; genus Ceratobasidium; species Ceratobasidium sp. AG-Ba. Next base: position 2,158,155 of record CP059639.1, read on the forward strand.
TACATCTTTACCCCATTGTTTCGGCATCAATGAAGACCGCAGTTGACACCCTTCTCCGAGAGTACAACTCTCCCAGCATATCTTCCGGATTATTTTGGTGTGATACATTCGGATTCTGGGTGAACCATCCTAACACGTTTTGCAGCTTGTTGAGCAACCTTTGTATCTTATCAGTCTCTTCCTCTTGCCCTCGGACCGTTGCTGCTGAATCGGCTACCGTCCACTGTAAATCGTGGGTCTCTTTCTTGTATGGATGCCGCCTCGGCTTGGGCAAGCGTCCTCAATTTGTTTTTTTTACTAATCTTGGTTTTCCGCCCGCTGCTCTCCTTTTCCCTGGAAGTCGCTCTCCAGGTCAACCTGATGAGCACGTACAATATGGTATCCCCGATCGTGAGCGACTTTCGTGCTGCTCGATTATGCACTCACCAGGATCTGGCAGGTCGGGACTCGAGGTACGGGCATACACAGTCAAACCCGGGGTTTCAAGCACTCGCAGTAATGGTATGGTGAACTTGTTCGGAATGACCAGAGCTGACGGAAACCACAGTTCGGGAAAGGGGTGATTGATAGCGAGGGATTTTTTTCTGAGCAGGTGTGGGCATAGTGGATCTATTTTGCAGGGAGCTGGGCATCTTGAACGCCGGTGTCGACAAATGCGACAGCACTCATGGCTTTTTGGCAGGCGGCGTCGACGCGTTATCTTCGTCGTCAGAGAGGTCGTACCCTCCGACCTTGCGCTTCGACATCTTGAAGCGGGGTCAAGAGACACATCAAAGATCCCGAGACGGTATGTTTTATCACTGGTCCCCTCTAGACACATCTGACCTTCGATTGCCGCATCCAACTGCACGAAGCAATGTCCGACAACCGACGTGGCTCTATCGAGTTGCTAGGTGATTGCCCACGGTGGGTTGTCCCAAATGCGATAATTGTTCGGCTTGTTAATCCAGGAGGGAGGGATTGGCGTTCTGCATCTTATCAGAAACCTCTGTTTTGGGGGGACACGGGTGACTCGAACGCAATCTGACCATGTATGGATCATCCTCTTATGTGGATGATTGAATTCTATTCGGTTATGCCCTATAATATAATCCCATACATTTGAGCTTGGAAGGTCAAATATCTTTAAATAACCCCGCACGGATTATTTAAAGATCTTGAAATCACAGATTTCGTTAGAGTCCCGGCGATTATTCAAAGATCTTTAAATAATCGCTCGCCACGACTTCCTGTGCTTTGAATGAAAAAGGTAAAAATGAACATTTACATGTACATTTATTTTTAGCGCCCAGTTTGTGAAAAGCGACGATGATGATGCTCCATTTTACTCTATGTTGGTGTATACATACGATGTCTATTACCGACGATCTGTCTGGTTGATGGATACCCCAACCGTGATCACATCCCATGCATTCGAGTCTGGCTGCACAAATTGACCCATTCCATCTCGATTCTCGCCCTCCATCGCTGGCTCAAAGATCGACGGTTGATCCATATGCGAAATATCGATCCATCTGTGCGACACAAGCAACATAAACACCCCAGTCTCTCGAGTCGAATATCCACTATTCTCAACTCGGAGCGGCTCAACACCACTATCTCCGTACCCGACTGCCAGTGGCCTTCCATTGTTCAAGAGCGGAGGATTCGTTGCTCGACCTGGCGGGCTGTACAAAAAGTTGATGCTATAATCTTCGAGATCGAAATACAAGACCCAGGCGAAGAGCGGCCAATTGGACCTGTTGGATAGCTGCATGCCGAATCGATGTTCTCTAGTTGCTTGCAGTTCTGCCACTTTTCCGGTGGATAGGCAGTCTCCAAACAGATCTTTGAGTTCCGACGAGCGTGGAGCATATTCTTTGCCTCCCCATGAGTAGCTGTGTGTGCATATCAACTCGAGGAGCTTCATGTTGAACTGCCCTTTGATCGAGGATTTGGGATTCTGTCGTTGGAGGTGGAAATGGAAGTTTGCAATGGCCGCCAACCTTCGTGCGATCTCGTTGGCACTCAGCTCCTTCCCTAGGACAATGGGCCTCGGCCTCAGCTGGATGAGTGATGGATCGGTTCGTTGCACCTCAATGCCTTTGTCGGTTGGAATGAGAACAAGATCTGATTGCTCGCCAGGCTTACACCAAGTGACATCAATCCGTTGAAGATCCACCTTTTCAAGTACTTCTTGCCATACTTGATCCTGCTCCAGTCGCTCGCCGACGAGGATGCGGATGGAATAGCCTGCATATTTTGTCACAACGACATATGCGTCTTCTGGTATATCTACCACCTGGTCCGCTTCTCGGAACCGGAGCAGGGCCGCGGTGGGATTGGCATTTGTGACGACAAGTTGTGCAATAGCCCCAGACTTGTTTTCGGCATTGTTATTATAGACGTCTAACTGTGCACCCTCTTGGATGCCCGAAGCGGTACCCGCTTTGATGCGAAACGCTTTGTTGAAGGGGTCGCGTTCGAGTTGGATCATGCCCTTGGTCAAACCATATTGTGTGCGAAACACTAGTCGATCCTGCTTTTGTCCTTCGCACTGGGGTGTTTGGAGTTTAACCCCCGGATATTTCCTCGCCTGCCCTATGAGTATCCGAGTTGCACGATTCTGAACGGACCTCATGAGCCCAGAGTAGCTTGTGGTGACCAAGTCGCACTCTCTCATAGCCTGAATCAATGCCCAGGTGAAGAGACCGCAGGATCTTGGTTCGGACGTTTCGGGAGTTTCAATCTCTTGAGCTAATTCGTTGTTTTTGCATGCAGCCAGTAAGACATGGGTTTTAAGACTTGATGCTTGGCTTCCACCTTGGAATTTGTCATTCACCTGTTGTGGAGGTGATATTTGCTTGGGATGGGCTAGAGCAGTTGGTAGCATTGTTTGAAAGACCTTTTCATCCAGGTCAGATGGAATGGGAGGTCCGCTTGGATCATTGGAGTTGCGTGCGCGAGCAATACCTCTCGTAGCGCCACCCGAAAAGCACGAATCGAAAATGATCGTCTTGTTTCTCGTTCGTGTCAACATTTTATTGCTCATCAACTTGACAACACTTACGATGTTATCTCCTTTGGCTTGGCAGAGTTGATTGATCAACCTGCCATTGTTCTATCTGGAATTCCATAAGTATATGTCGGGTGTGTTGATTCGTGTGTTTGATGCCAACCGGCGTCATGGGGCAAGATCAGTTCCGTGTACCCATCGCTTGAATGCCAATTAGCAGGAGCCTTTTCCCGTGCACCATGACCTAATCCCACATCTTAGCGATAAAATTAAGCAAATCGTAGCTGCATACCTGAAAAATACACAACTATGGGATCCGAGTGCTGGATTTTTTCATTCAGAATCAAGTGTTCCCAAAATGCGTCGAGGATACCTTGACGAGTAGCGTTTCCGTCGTATAGGCGGAATACGTTTGTTTGAGGGACGTTTAGAGTCTCGGTAAAGTAAGACGCGATAGACTCTGCATCTGAAATACATCCTTCCAAGTCTACATGCGAACTGGACTGGTATCGGTTCACGGCAACCAAAGGATATGTGCGTTCGAGAGCTTAAGATTAGACATGAATCAATAGGAGCTCAGCCGGATTAAATGATCAAGACAAGAACGAGATACCTTCTACCGATCCCGCCGACTCTATATGACTTTTATTAGCTTGCGACTGAAGCGCACGACCGTCGCTCATCCCGGTATGCGGCCGGCGGGTTCATGCGCATATATTCTATGATTTGCTGGCAATCAATAGAAACTCCTGTAGATCAATCGACAATCATGAGTAGCGTCGATAATCTTTCACTCATAGCGTTGCCGTTGAGCGGCATTCCGAAAATCCACTGTGGAACACTGATGGCGGTGAAGGCAGTGCCATGATTATGTAATCGCCCAGCACCCCCAGATAGGGACCGGCACGTGCACTGTATGAATGCAAATTATCCGGATAAAAACTGCTCCGGATTAGTGTGAGGTTCGTAGGAACCGAGCGATGTCGAGCGACGGGCGAGTTGGCGAGGTCGAGTCTTAGGAGAGGAGGTGACTTGCCAAGTGCTCGTGTATTCGAGAACTGCTGGGGTACATGGACGAGAGAGCGAGGTTTATATACATCGTGAACGAGAGTAAGGGTTCGAGATTAAACAGAGGTAAACAAGAGTGTCCGATGTAATCAAGAATAGGTAAGATAGGCACGGCCGGAGGCTGTGCCGCGTGTGGGTGCGTGCCCGCACCTCACATTCGCCCTTCCGAGCCGCGGAGCGGCTCGCTCAGTTGGAATCGTCCATTTCGTAGTCGACCTCCTGCTCTTCCGAGGTCGATTGCGCTTCGCTAGGCTGACTCTGGCCCGTGTGGCCGCCTGCATTGTTCTGAGTGGGTGTAGTAGTGTTGTTGGTGACTTGGGCTTCGACCGGATCGGCTACTTGGGTGGGTTGGGTGGGTGCGATATGGATTGCCGTGGTCTGGGCCGTGTATAAGGTTGATGGAGCCGCTACGGGTACGTGTGCGTCGTTTCCTGGCTCTGTATGATTGACGACGAGGTGTTGTTCGGTCATAGGAATGTGTGCCGTCGGGTCGAAGTCCGGCCAGTCGGCGAGTAGGTCCTCGCCATGCGAAACCCCGCCCGATCCTCCTGATCCGCTCTGTAGCGTGTTCTGACTCCCTGGGTCCGCCGCTGCCGCCTCCGCGTCCTTACGAATCCTATCCCTCTGTCGCTTCGTCTTCCCCTTCCCATCCTGCTTTCCCTTCTGTCCCGGTTTCCATCCCTTCTGTCCATCCTTCCGTCCCTTCTGGTATCGGCTTGCCCTTGACTCCTCCCTGGATTGCGCGCTCATCTTTGCGATCTCGAGCAGGCCGTCAGTCACGTCTTTTAGCACGGCCATCGCCTTGTCCTGCGACTTGGCCGCGTTGTCCTGGCTCGCCATCTGGACCTGGTTTTGGCCGGCGAGGATGACTTGAAGAGACTCCCAGGTGAGTCCAGTGCTAGCTTGGGGGCCGCTCATTGGTTCGGTAGCGTAGGGTATCGAGTGATAAATGGGTACGAGTGGAGTAAAGTAATAATTGGGTGGAGTGGGTGGGTTTTTCCCGTGAGTTTTTCCTCCTGTTTTATAGTCGCAGCACACACTAATAAAGTTTAGCTCGTAATCTTCGGGCTCGCTGCCTTCGATTTCGTCTGTCACATTTGCTTCGAGTTTTCCAACCTCCGACACTCCCTGTGCCTCGCAGTACGCTTTTAGCGCTTCTAAGTGTCGGACCGCTCGGTATGGTTCCCACGTCTCATCGCCGGTTTTCCAGGCTAACTTGAAGATCGCTTTCCGTCCCTTGCCTTTGTGGGTCAGGACTCGTTCCACCGCCCATTCTTGTGGAGCGTCGCCGAGTCCAACGATTTGGTTGAATTCTCGACCCGGAAATCGTCGGTCGTCCGACGGTACGTGGACTCGTAACAATGATGCGTGAAAGACTGGGTGTATGCCCCGTGCTTTGATTTCTTTTGGCAGTTCGATTTCGTACGATGCGCCTCTTGTTAGTACACGCAAGACCTTGTACGGTCCAACATACTTCGGAGCGAGTTTCCTCGCTTGACCCTTCGGTATGCGCATGTTCTTGGTTGATACATATACTAAGTTTCCTTCTTTGATTTCCGCAGGTCTTCGATGCGTGTTTGCTTGTCTCGTCATCTTTGCTCTAGCGTCGATAACTGCATCGTGCCCGGCCATGATTGCCATTTTGATCCGCTCGATGTGTTCTCGGACGCCCGGAAACTTCGAATTCGTGTCATGTACCATTAATGACGGGGTTCTACCGTAGTTGAGGTAGAACGGTGACAGCCCGGTCGCTTCGGACCTCGCCGAGTTGATGGCGAACTCAATTGCTGGTAAGTGTTTTGCCCAGTCTTTTTGCATTCGGCCTGCGCATGTTCGGAGTAATCCCGAGTAAGTTCGCTGAACTCTCTCTGTCATTCCGTCCGTCTGTGGGTGGTATGCTGACGACCTTTTCAGTTCAATTTTGGTCAATTCGGACAGCTTTTCCCAGAACGTCGACGTGAACAGTGAGTCTCGGTCCGATATTATCTTTTCTGGCATGCCGTGTAGCTTGTACACATGTTCGAATACAATTTCCGCAACGTCGCGTGCTGTGTACTCTTGTTTTGTCGGTATTAAGTGTACCATTCGCGACAAATTGTCAATCACTGTTGTGATCATGTCGAACTTTCCGTATCTAGTTTCAGACTCAGGTAACGGTCCGACAAAGTCGACGCCTATAGACTGCCACAGATACGACGGTACTGGCATCGCTTGTAGCAGTCCTAGCGGTTTCTGAGTGCTTGTTTTACTAACGGCGCACGTGTGGCACGATTCGCAGTAGTCCCGCACGTCTTTAACCATTGTCTTCCACCATACCTGCGTTCGTAACCACGAGAGCGTCTTTCGTGTGCCAAGGTGAGCGAGGATCGAATGTGCATGCGTTATTACGATTTCTCGTACTGACCGTTCACCTACTTTGATATCAGGTATGCACAACAATAAGTCGTCGTCTTGGCGCATGTAGAGTATATCGTCCTTGAGCTCAAAATTTCGGTACTGATCCGGGTTTTTAGCAATATATGCTAGTGATTCGTCCTCTTGGTAGCGTCCTTTCAGTCCGTTAGGGAGCTCAAACTCGGTTACGCAGTTTGTGAGTGCGCTCGCTCGATTTGCGCTCTTTTCGGGCTCTTGTCGAATTTCTCTCGATTCGTCAGGTTGTACGACAACTGACCAGTCCTCTTTTGTCTCAGAGGTTTCTGTTTTATTTTCTAGTGCTGGTTCGATTTTATCCGACTCGGTAGGCCGCGCTGTTCGACGTTTGCGCTGCGGCTGGTTCTGATATCGCTCTACCAGTTTCCGGTCTCGTGAGCTCCTCCTCGGCGCTTCGCCTGTGCCCAGGCGCTTCTCGAGCTCGGCCCTGATGCCGTCTCCCACATACAGCGGTTCGGTGAGTTCTTCCCTTGTGCCGTTTGTGCGTCGCACTGTACTGACCATAATATGTGGGGCTTCTTGGTCCGTATCGCTGACGTACTCCGACTTGTGTCGTACTACGCCGTTTGGCTCGTCGCTGTACATTCTCGATAGCGCGTCGGCTAGTACGTTCGTCTCGCCTGGTATGTAGTGTACTTCGATGTCAAACTCATTGATTTTTTCCATCCACCGTGTTTGTCTAGGCGACAATTTGTCCTGTGTGGAGAAGTGTTCGAGCGCTTTATGGTCGGTAAATACCCTTATCCTTGCACCGTGTAGTAAGTGTTTGAATCGCTCTAATGATTCTTTTATCGCTAAAAGCTCTTGTTCGTGTACCGGATAATTTTGTTGTGTAGCCGTGAATTTGCCTGACCAAAACGCGGTGATTTTCGCCGTTGCAAGGTCCTCGCCTTGGCTCACAACACCGCTCGCGCCCGTGCAACAAGCATCGGTCGTTAAATTGATCGGCGGTGCGTTTGGTGAGTAATCCAACGCTCCACGCTTCGAGTTTCGATATTCTGACACTATCCTTTTTGTTTCGTCAAATGCACGTTGTTCAGTCGCTTCCCAACGCCACGGCTGGTTCATCGATGCGCGTTTCGAGAGTGGCGCCATTGCGATCCGAATATCTTTGCAGTTCGGTGCGAGATACCCAACGGCGCCTAGAAAGCTCGCTAACTGATCTTTATTTGCAGGAACTTTCCATTTCTCTACTGCGTCGACCTTATGGGGGTCCATCATGATCCCTTCGTCGGTGATCACATGCCCAAGAATTTCGAGACGGTCGGCAAACAGTTGCATTTTCGATGGACTAAGGTAAAGTTTCTCCTTTCTCAAAACATCGAATACCATCTTTACATGACGCTCGTGTTCTTCCACAGTGTCCGAAAATATGATTATGTCGTCTAGGTAGACGAACATGAACTTCCCGATGAATGCTGCAAAGACGTGGTTCATCAGCGCCTGGTATGTTGCGCCGGCGTTACAATCGCCCTGTTGCATGACTTGACTCACCATTGTTCCTTTAGGTGTCATGAATAGTGTTCGGTGGACATGTTCCGGTACGACTCGGATTTGTTCGTAAGCGTCTTTTCCGTCTATAAGACTTCGATACTTATGTTTAGATACCTCGAGCAGGATATCATTGATGTCTGGGAGCGGCGATGCAAGTTTGTGAGTGTTCGCGTTGATCTCGCGTTTGTCTAACACTGTTCTAACTGCTATCTTTCCGTCTTTAGATTTCTTCATCATGATGAGCATAGGTATAGCATTTGTTCCTACTTGGTACTCCCATCGCTTGGTCTCGAGATATGCTGCGAACTTTTTGTTGAAGAGTGGTTCGAGAGGTTTGGGGCACTGTACTCTCCTCGACCTGTACTTCTTGTTCTCATCGATCAAGGGTATTGTATGGTTGATTGCACGAAATGGAGGGAGCGGGGTTTCAGACATATTTTTGCAAAGGTCTGCTCCATACTGTCTAAGTTCCTCGCGTCGCTCCTCGATTTTCTCTTCGTACAGCTCTGCTGCCATCAATTCGATAATAAGAGCGGTTTCTCGGTCTATTGGTTCGGCCTTTGTGCATCCAAGCGATATGGTCGGGGGATTGAATCCCATGATGACCTTATACTGATACATAAACGGGGTGCCAAGTATTAAATCATAATTCTCTAGGTTAATCACATCAAAGCGACGATCCTCGTCGATCCCCTGATAACCAAAACGCCCAACCACTGAGTGATTTATCGAGCTTCGCGATCCCGTCACTGCCATTTGGAGTCCGATCGGCTTTGCGAGTTTCTCGCGCTTGAGCCTGAGCTGGTCGACGACTGTTGTCGACATGAAGTCACCAAGTGATCCCGAATCAACCAAGGCACGTACCTCTTTACCATTAATCATTGCTTTCACAATGATTGGTTTAGGTAGCTTTCGTGTCAAGTCTTTTGGCTTTGATGCATTGCGCTCGATGACCTTTGTGCTCGAGTCCCCATGCTTCTTGTCTCCGACTCGAAGGACGTTGAGTTGTGCGGTAGGGTCCGTAGCATTATTATGCTGGCTCGACTCGGGTTGGATGGAACTAGAGCTGGGGCCGGCGGTGGGCCTCTGCGTCTCGTCGTCACTCTCGCTCCATTCCGGGTATTCCCATTCTTCTTCCGTGAGTGCTGAGGTTGTTTCCTCTGGAATCGTGGGCAACGTCTGATTATTTTCAGTTTCAGTACGTCGATTTTCTCGTTCTTTTGCAAGGTAAGCTTCCCGTACCTGCCTCGCAATCTCGACGTAGCTCATTTCGATTATGTCTGAGTCCTCAGACGTAATCTTGAGTCGGTCATTGGTAACTTCGACAATCTTTGAATAAGGTGTGATCTCCTCTAGTATTGCTGTGAGTAGCGATCCTTCCGGGGTGGTTTCAATTTCTAACGTACCAAACGATGCGCTTTCAAAGCTAGACTCGCTTTCCGTATCGGTATTTGTCTCGTCTTCATTGGTACCCGTAAGTTGTATGCTCGCAATGCTAATGCTAGCTAATTCTCGCTGTTTTCGTAGCTTCTCGATTGTCGCAAAATCTGGCCTTAGTGCTGCTGTGTATGTCGACGGTTTCGCTGTGTTGTGAGTCGGACAGTCTTTTGCAACGTGTCCCGTCTCTTTGCACTCATAGCACTTGTTCGCGGCTCGTAGCTCGTCTTTCTCTTCCTTTGATAGCTTTGACCTATTTAGCTTAGGTTTTGGCTTCGAGTTTGAGCCACGGTTCTGCGGTTTTGATGATCCCGGCTGACTCGAGGTGTGTGTCTGGGCCGTACTCCTTGCTTGGGGCCGAGGTGGTCCTGCTGGTGTACTCTGGCGCCTGCTCGGTGTCCGTGGGGGTACTTGCTGCCCATGTGCATGGGAGGCTCGCCCTTCGTTCCTTGCCGGCGCTGGTTGCACGACCCTGACGTAGTCCGCTTCTATGCGTACTCCTCGTCGTACCTCTTCTGCTGCCTCGAAGCGACGTGCTAGGTCAGTCATGAGCTCGAGATTCCCGTCTTCTGGGTCTACGTCTGCCTCAATCCATTTGATTTTCAGGTATCGGTGGACAGTATCCCAAAGTTTCAAGCAGATGCCTTTGTCATCAATGTCCCCGATCCGCCGTTGTAGGCGTTTCAGTCTCCGTAAGTAATCCGCAAACTTCTCAGTTGGCTGTTGCTTTGCGTGCTTGAGCTCACGTCTTAACCTAGCCTTCATGTCGGGCGGGAAGAAATTGGTATACAGGCTCATCTTTACGGAGTCAATGTCCCATTTCTCGGGTTCTGGTGCGACGTGGTCCATGAACCACTGTCCCGCCTGTCCCTCAAGGAAAGTGCCGTATTCCCCTACTAGCCGTTTCTTTCTAACCCCGGTTTGTTTTGCCTAGTGGTCAAACTGGTAATCAAACAACTCCAGGGCATCGTAGTTGGCTTGTCCACGGTATGGGGTAGGTTCTTTCACCTTTGCACTTGACCGTTTAGCCCGACGTATCTGTTTTTGCAGCTTCTTGTACTTCTTCTGGTACTCATCCCGGTACTTCTCCTTTCGGAGTTTCCGGCTTGGGCTATTATTGCTCTTATTTTTGTGCTTACGCTGTTTGGATGATCCATCAGAGCTGCTCGTACTATCTGAAGTGTCAGACGACCCATCGGATGATTCTGAGTCTGAGCTTGATGATGATCCGCTGTCATCTGGTGGGTTGTTATTTTTCCTAGCCCCAACCTTATTTGACATGTTTGGGTCTTCGCTCTTAGCACGCATTTTGGTGGCAAAGTATCCACCTCCAGGCAGTGCAGCCAGGCTATCCCTCAGGTTGGTGCGTAGTTTGGATTGTGCTACTTTGGTTCTAGCAGGTTGAATCTCATCAATACGGATGCCCAGTGACGGTCGCGCCTTGCATGGCTTTTTCTTAGTTGTCTTTGGGGATGGCTCGGGGATCATTTCAGGTGCGCGTTGTGCTTTTTGTGCGGCAATGAATTCCTGATTTGCTTCGTAGTCTGAGCCGTTCACCCACTTCCCTTTATCGAAGTATGATGGGCCTGCCTTGGAGCTTTCAGGCATCTGCAGGCTCTCTGTACATGGCTGATATTCTGTGTATGGATGCTCGAGGTCACTCTCGGTGAGGTATTCATCATTTTCTCCGTACACCGCTTCATAACCATTCTCAAGAGCTGCGCTTCGGATTTCCTCAAGAAGGCTCCGCCCGCCCGGAACAGTATGCTCGATGATACTCCAAGCTTCCTGGAATCGGGTTTCATCCCTTACGATATCACGCAGGTATTCGGCGTCTGCGTCACGCTGCTTTTTCTTTGAGCGTCGTTTCTTTTGCTTCGAATCCTGACGGAGAGTTTCGTCCGAGCGTTGTTCCGCTTCGGGTTCGGTCTCGCTTTGATCAAGCATCTCAATTGTATTATACTCTTCTTCGACTAATACATTCGGTGCGAAGAATCGCGCGCCCTTCAGACTAACACCTGGTGCCTTCTCAGGGACCTTTGCCGTCTTGCTCGGTGTCTGAAACGGTGTTGTACCACCCTTGGTAGTTGCCTCGGCTTCCGCGTAGAACGACGGGGTTGCCATCTGTTCGAATGCTGGAACCAAGGGGTACGAAGAGGGCCTTGCGGCGGTCTCGCTCGTACGCTCCAAGGGGCACGGCTTTTCGCCTATGCGCTCCTTTTGGGGGCACGATTCGGGCGTCCTGCCGTTCTCAGTGCTCGTGTCACGACTTGACACGATTCGCATATTAAAATAATATTTCTTTGATTTATCATATTTTCCGAGAACATTTTCAAGATACACTTTCCTTATATGGGTTAAATGTGTCATGTGACTTATGGAATGTTCTAGTTTGCTGACGAAGATGTATTTCAACTTTGATGTGAAATTCCACAGTCCGCAGCAAGCTTCTATCTGATTATGTGATCTGACTCATTGTACGGTTGTGTTGTTTTTGATGTGGCTCGGACCATGTATATAATGAGGGCGAGTTCGACGGTGTCTCACCAAGAACTCGACCTCCTTCGTCAAATTCGAGTTTCTTTTATTTTACTCAACCGTCTTGAGACTCGTGCCTGACATTAGGTCGAGTTCTTGGTCGATTCTTGGTAAGGGCCTCTGTTTGCCGAAACCACCCTCTTCGTTGCCACAAACGCCGTCGGCGTCGTCTCAAGCTCACACCTCATTGCCTTCCACAACTCTACTATCCTCCCCGCAGACACGCACATCGTTGCCCTATCGCGTCCCCACGATCCCGCTAAAGTCCATATCTCAGTGAAGCGCTCAAGGGTTCGTCCTCGGCAGCTCCTGAGTAATTGGTTCGGGCCAATCGTACACGTGAACAAGCTTCGGTGCGCTAATCGCTTTCGTCGACAAGCGGTGGGGTTACCCTTTGCCCTTAAGTAGTGGGTAACGAAGGTCACTTCCTCTTTCCTCCTGCGGTGTGGGATACACTGCATAACTGAGCGTATACAAGGCGGCTCCAAGAGCACAATCATCCATCGTGGCACAAATCTTCACCGAATCCGATCGGTGCATCCTCTGCAGTTGGTTCGGCCACAACCCCGACAACTGTCCATTCCAGTCTTCCCATATCAGGGAATATCAAATCTATAAAAGGGACAACGCCGAATACGACCATCGTCGCGTGGCAGTTAAACCACAAAAGGTTATCCCGTCCCTTCAACAATTCGTAACTCCTCCAGGGGCCCCTGAGTGCATCGTTTGCCACCGGCCCAACTCAGACCCTCGTTCCGCAGCGTGTCGCTTCTGCCCAAAGAAGGACGCCTACATATTCACCGCGCGCATTCCCCGCCATCTTCTTTAAACTGGATCATCTAGAGCGCCAGTTAATTCAATACCTTCTTCATCGCGCTACTCGTGCCGAATCTCACGCCCGTCGATATCAATCCGAGGTCGACGAGCTTCGAGCGGAAGTTGCTTTCCAAAAAGCCTATAACGAAGAAATCCTTGAGTGGTCTGCGCAGTTAAGCCATCGCGTTACTCAACTAGAACAACAAGTTCGCGAGTACGAATTCCTTCGCTCTCTCCCTACCCCGACTTTTCTGACGTCACCATCTAGTGGCCAAGTACAAACAGTTTCTTCGGCAGAAGAAAACTCGAGCGCCCCGTCGACGCAAGAGCGCAGATAAATACATCTCGCTCACCGAGTGGCCTATCCTATATCAGATAGAATACGCCAAGGAAACTGCACCCCTTAAAGGAAGTCTGAGGTTCGAAGGAAAGGAAAAAGCATTATATTTTGAAACAACTGTCAAAGGGCGTCGAAAGTTTTTTAGAAACCACAACCAGTCTTATCCGCCCAATTCTCATCTGTACAGCATAGTACTCCCCTATCGTCTCCGCAAATAAAATTTTCTTTTCCTCTTTATCATGTCGCAACAACAAACCACCTTCCCCGCAGCCATTAATCTGTCCGCAGCAAGCACAGATGATATCCTTCAATGGCTAGTAGCAGCTGTAACACATGTTAATCAGCAAGCCGTTACCGACACCCAACATTTCAACACTGAGCTTGCTGCCGCTGGCGCTGCTGTCAACGCCCTACAGACGTCCGTTAACCAATTAATAGCGGCACAAGGCGGCACAAGCGGAACGAGTGGTTCAGGAGGCGGAACAGGCGGAACAGGAGGAACCAGTGGTTCAGGTAGCGGATCAGGTAGCGGCTCAGGAGGCACGGGAGGAACAGGCGGGCAACCCGCTACAACCTCTACCGTCAAAATCAAAATGGCCGCACCCAACAAATTTGATGGCACGAAGCGAGAAGAAGCTGTCGCATTTAGAATAGCCTGCAGCAGATACATTGCTACTAATATGCCAGCCCACACCGATGAACAAAAAATTGCATTCATCACCTCCTATTTAGAAGGAACAGCGTCGGAATGGGTAAATGCATTTGAAGAGCAACGGTACATCAATAATATCGCAGTACCTTGGCTATCCGACTTGGCCCAATTTTGGACAGAGTTCGGGAGACGATATGGCGATGTCAACCGCAGCGAAAACCACCGTGCCCTATTGCGCAAATTGAAACAAAACAAAACGGTGCAAGAATATGTCACCCAATTCAATTTATACGCCTCAGGATTGGGATACAATGACGCTGCACTTCGCGACCAGTTCTATGATGGGCTCTCTGACGAAATCAGGAATAGCATGATAGCCCAAAACTATGATCCGACCGCACACAGCGCAACGGAAGTTGCTGATCGTGCCCTAGAAATCGATCGACACTTGATCTCTTTTGGAGGAAAAAAATCCTCCAACGCCTCCACTAACAAGTCTTCCAATTCTTCTACCAAGACCAGTGCGACTACCTCCAGCAACCCGTCCACTCAAGAAAGGTTTAGTCGCAACGATCGAGTCTATATGATTGGTACCGATGGACGAGCCAAGAAAGGACAAATCACAAAGATCGGACCAGGGCTTGGGGGGCGTATTCAACCCACTGTTAAATGGGACGGGGACTCAAATGAAGTGAAATTGCAATTTCGTGACCTCAAAAAGGACACTAAGCCAACTTCAACCCCGCCTCCGAAGAAAGACCCCGATGCCATGGATATAGACAATGCTGGGAAAGGAAAGAAAACTGTAATTTGTAACAAGTGTGGAGGAAAAGGACATTGGGCAAACCAGTGTCCGTCGAAAGAAATATCGGGCTATGAAGCCTTTGTGGAGGACCCGGACACCAGTGATGAGGAGTCGGGAAAAGAAGGAGCCTGAACCGTGCCAGGGGGGCGGTTTTGGGCGAAGTTTTAAATAGTGTGGTCTCGCAGAATGAATGTAATAATCTGGAATGTATGTCGCTTGGAAATGAATCACAACTCCAGTTATACTTCAGAGCGTGCCCACTACAAACAACCCCCGAAAAGAAAACCACATATCTTTCTAAACCTTTTCATGGATGGGCAATGGTTGATTCCGGTGCTACGTCAATATTTATACACGAACGCATCGTCAACGAATTCAAAATCCCCACCATCAAAATGGACAAACCCAAGAAGTTGCGTGTTATCGACGGAAGAGAAATCGATTCAGGAATGGTCGATAAATACGTGCAACTAGAGATTGAAATCTTTGGACACTCAGAAATCTTGTCCGCCTATGTAGTCAACACGGGTCATAACGACTTGGTGCTAGGAATGTCCTGGCTGAAATGCCATAACCCTGCGATTGAATGGAAAAAAGGATGGGTAACATTCAATTCGGAATACTGCAGGGATAATTGTCTTCATCACGCACCACAAGTACTAGCAGGCAAGACTCCTGACTTGGAGTTAAAAGCAGTTGGAATGCTGCCTGACATATACAAAATGTATGCTGATGTTTTCACTGAAGGAGAAATGACAGAGCTTCCTCCACATCGTCCATTTGACATATCAATCGACCTGAAACCAGGCGCTGTGCCCCGCCATGGTCCAATTTATTCTGTCAGTGTTAAGGAAGACGAGGAGCTAAAAAAGAACATCAACAACCAATTAGCAGCCGGCCACATTCGTCCATCAAAGTCACCTATGGCGTCACCCGTAATCTTTGTAAAAAAGAAAACGGGAAACTTCGAATGTGCATTGATTACCGGAAGCTGAACGACATGACAATAAAAAATGCCTACCCACTCCCTCTGGTCAAAGATCTCCTCATTACCCTTCGAAAGGCCAAAATATTTACAAAATTGGACCTAAAATGGGGCTACAACTTAGTGCGCATCAAAGAAGGCGATGAATGGAAAGCAGCTTTCAAAACAAAATACGGGCTTTTCGAACCATTAGTGATGCAGTTTGGACTGGCCAACGCTCCCGCCGTTTTTATGCACTTCATGAATGAAATCTTCCGAGATCTATTAGGAATCTCCGTAGTAGTATATATGGATGATATCTTAATATTCTCGGAAACCAAAGAAGTTCACATTGAACATGTCAAGGAAGTGCTAAAACGCCTCAAAGAAAATAAACTATATTGCGCTATGGAAAAGTGCACATTCCATGTGACGGAAATCGATTACCTAGGCCTAATAATTGCCCCAGGAGTAGTCAAAGTAGACCCTGCCAAAGTTACAAAGGCAGTCGACTGGGATACCCCAGAAAACGTCACTGACATTCAATCGTTCATTGGCTTCCTAAACTTTTATGGCGATTTCATCGAAGGGTTCCGGAACATCGCGAAGCCCTTATACGGTCTGACAAAGAAAGATGTACCTTGGAAGTGGACCGAAAAGGAAAATGAGGCCTTCCTGAAATTGAAGGAGGCACTACGTACAGCGCCAGTGTTAATTCAACCGGACCCAGAAAAACAATATTTCTTGGAGTGCGACGCTTCCGACTATGCTACAGGAGCTGTACTGTCCCAAGTTGGCCCGGATGGGAAAATGCATCCCATTGGTTTCCTATCGAAATCAATGAACGAACATGAACGACGCTACACTATTCATAACAAAGAGCTGTTAGCAGTCATTCGAGCGTTCAAGTTATGGCGTCATTTATTAGAAGGGACTGAAAAACCTGTCATTGTCCTGTCGGACCATAAGAATTTAGAAGGGTGGAAAACAAACGTGGAATTGAGAGGACGGGTAGCTAGATGGCAGGAGACATTATCTCATTATAATTTTCGTATATTCCACATCCCTGGAAGAAAAAATGGAAAGGCGGATATCCTATCAAGGCTCCGAAAACTCCGCCCTGAAGGGGGGGGTGAAAGCTCCGCTTTATTACCAGAAAACCTTTTTATTCAAGCCGTTACCCCAGACCACGACTTAGAACGCCTCATCCAAGACGCGTACATTGCGGATGAATACTCCCAGAAGGTCATCAAGGCGCTAGAGGAAAACAAAAAGGTCAAACATTGGGAATGGGACGACGGTCTACTACGATACAAAGGCAAGATATGGATCCCGAACAACAAGGCAGTACGCAAACTAGTCATTGAAAGTCGCCATGACAACATAGCAGCAGGACACCCGGGACAGTTCCGTACCTACGAACTGCTTAATCGGAAATACGTATGGGCGTCAATGAAAAAATCTGTCAACGAATATGTAGCCAACTGCGAATCTTGCATCCGGAATAAGCACAGTAATCAAGTTCCACCAGGCTTGCTAAATCCAATCGAAGCTCCAGATAAACCATGGGAGGAAATTACTTTTGACCTGATCACTGGACTCCCGGAATCAGAAGGGTTTACAGCCATACTTACAGTTGTTGACCGCCTCACAAAAATGGTTCATTTCGTCCCTACAACCAATGAGGCTAATGGAGTAGACGTGGCGAATTTATTCCTGACGTATGTGTGGAAACTTCATGGATTGCCCAGAAAGACTATTTCGGATCGCGGCCCTCAATTTACGTCTCAATTCCTTAAACAGTTGCATAAGAGACTAGATATCAAGCCATCCTTTTCAACGGCTTACCACCCACAAACGGATGGACAAACAGAGCGCCTGAATCAAGTTGTTGAACTATATCTGCGCCACTATGTTTCTCATCGCCAAGACGACTGGGTCGGATTACTCCCACTTGCCGAATTTGCATATAATAATGGTACCAATGCGTCTACAGGCAAAACCCCATTCTTTGCCAACTATGGTTTTCACCCTAGGTTTGCAGTAGGCGATAAAGAGGGACAGGGATTGCTCATAGCGGACGACCATGCAGAATGGTTACAGAAAGGATATGACGAACTCAAAGCCGCACTAACTGTATCCCAAGAGCGCATGAAGGAATACTATGATCGTAAACATCGCGCACCTGAAAACATCAAAGTAGGGGACTCAGTGTGGCTCGATAATCGCAACATCCAATCGCAACGTCCCGCTCGCAAATTATCCGCCAAACGTATTGGCCCGTTCAAAGTAGTTGCCAAGGTTGGCAAGCACGCCTTCAAACTGGAACTACCACATACTCTTAGAGTTCATCCCGTGTTTCCAGTAGCGCTGCTGTCGTTAAAGAAGGAAGACCCATACGGGAGAGAACCCCTCAACCACCACCAGAAGTAACACCAGAAGGTGACATAGAATATGAGGTTGAACAAGTCCAGGACTCTCGCCGTCATCGGGGAAAGATCCAATATTATGTCAAGTGGCTCGGCTACAACGAATGGACCTGGGAACCCTATGAGCATCTATCCAACGCAAAAGAAATGATTGCCGACTTCCACAGGCGTCATCCAAATGCTTTGCGTCATCCTCAGGTACCAAAGCCCCCTCGGACTTAGCAAGGGGGGAAGTGTCACGACTTGACACGATTCGCATATTAAAATAATATTTCTTTGATTTATCATATTTTCCGAGAACATTTTCAAGATACACTTTCCTTATATGGGTTAAATGTGTCATGTGACTTATGGAATGTTCTAGTTTGCTGACGAAGATGTATTTCAACTTTGATGTGAAATTCCGCAGTCCGCAGCAAGCTTCTATCTGATTATGTGATCTGACTCATTGTACGGTTGTGTTGTTTTTGATGTGGCTCGGACCATGTATATAATGAGGGCGAGTTCGACGGTGTCTCACCAAGAACTCGACCTCCTTCGTCAAATTCGAGTTTCTTTTATTTTACTCAACCGTCTTGAGACTTGTGCCTGACAGCTCGCCCGTGGAGGGCACGACTCATCGTCGGTGCTCGCTCCCATGTCAATCGATATGTGAGACGCTGCGATGCGCTCATCGATTTCGTCGCTGTCGTACTCAGCCACGACGTCGTCGGGCGCTTTTCCGAGGTTGACGGGACTCGCTGCGAACGAGCCT
Organism: Ceratobasidium sp. AG-Ba; assembly: GCA_016906575.1. Lineage (NCBI taxonomy): Eukaryota > Fungi > Basidiomycota > Agaricomycetes > Cantharellales > Ceratobasidiaceae > Ceratobasidium > Ceratobasidium sp. AG-Ba. Next base: position 2,176,877 of record CP059639.1, read on the forward strand.
GGGATTTCGAGGTCAGCCGACCCTTCACGCTCATGTCCTGAGCTGCCGTCTTGGATCTCCTCGATCCGTACGGGCTTGTATGCGCGTCCCCCAGCAGCTGCTGACGTCGGACGGGAGGGGAGTGGTGCGAGGTCGGGAGCGGCGGCTCCCAACGCCCTTCGCTTACTCCTAGTAGTGGCCATATCGCGATTAGTAATTACCCGGGGTTTAGAGAGAAAAATAGACGAGAGAGGAAAGAGAAATAGAAATGTTTTGTGTGGTTTTGAACTTAGCGAGAGAAATCAAGTTGTGTTTTTGGTCCTTCGGGGTGATCAATCCCTCCGGTTTTGTCGGTTATAGGTATAGAGTAAAGAAAAAATTAAATTCGATTGTTGGATGTTGAGTTCGTCGACCGCGATCGGTTCGACGACGTCGAGGGGGTTCGATTTGTCGAGCAGAAATAAACAATAGTCAAAAAATGTGAGGTTCGTAGGAACCGAGCGATGTCGAGCGACGGGCGAGTTGGCGAGGTCGAGTCTTAGGAGAGGAGGTGACTTGCCAAGTGCTCGTGTATTCGAGAACTGCTGGGGTACATGGACGAGAGAGCGAGGTTTATATACATCGTGAACGAGAGTAAGGGTTCGAGATTAAACAGAGGTAAACGAGAGTGTCCGATGTAATCAAGAATAGGTAAGATAGGCACGGCCGGAGGCTGTGCCGCGTGTGGGTGCGTGCCCGCACCTCACAATTAGCTACGTACCGATAAGATAATCATCCGTATGATTTGTCAGCGAACTACGTACTTAGCCACGGCTAGCCAATCGTATCCGCAACCAGGAAGGCTCACAAATCTACCGTTTGTGGTGCATGAGCCGTAGAGTACTGGTGCGTGAGAAACGTCTGAAGGGAGATGAGCCACAATTACACGCACCAAGGATTGTGGATCACACTAAATGGTAAACAGTGCCTGTGAGTAGCCACTAGCTCAACCGCCCCGTACAAAGTTGATTTTGCATGTTCATCCACTCAAGGATCTCACTAAATTTGAGAGGATAGCGTGGGTCGTTCAAGCCCGTAATAGCGGTTCCTCAGATCGGAGGAACTGCGCCCAGGACTCGCAAACCACGCATACAAGCTGAAATACGATGAGAGAATCTTGATATAGTTCCCCCTGTTACATCGAGCATGAAAACTGGAAGAAATGCGCAAAATATCCTCACCTGGAGTCGTTTATCAGTTATTGCTCTTGCACCTAACGTCGACATTGATCTTGCGTTCCCTATGGGCGAAGCGCCTTCTCCTGCATCTCCGACCGACTCGTAAATGGCAGCGTCTAGCCATCCACAGGACGTGTGTGCAGATCGAAACTTATAGTATCTAAAGGACAACGGATCCCTTGAATTGGACATCGCGCGGGTATATGGATGGCTGTGGCGCGTTTTGATAGTTTCAATCCAGCGCCGCCGGCATCGGAAACTACAGAAACCACGGAGGCATATTCAGAGAAGTTTAACGATGAGGCGAGATCTACTCTACTCTCACAAGCCGTGTTATTACTAACACTCGGGTCTAGGACTATTCGATTTTCAAACACAAACTTGCGGCGAACGGTGGGTTTCAACTTGGCTCGATTGTGGGCTATCTTCACACTAAGCCCGTTTCCAGCAAATTTATACCTCTGGTATGAAGGCTACTACGCTATAGGGAGCCCCAAGCATAGTATGACACATGCTCTAGCCTTGCGAGGGCCGTATTCTATCACTCGTGTGCTAGTGTTGCTCCTGGTACGTGAAGTTATTGCTGGGCTACATTTGCCGCTCCTTTTCTTCCTATAATCAAACTGTTGGAAGTTACAAGTGTCAGCGCTCACAGGCTGATCGCGTAACCTAACCGATGGCTAGTCGACTGCCATCGCTTGTCGCTTATATATTGTCGCATATACGCGTCTTCGACGCTTATCCCGGTTTTTCCAGTCGAACCTTCGCTCTTTACATGTATATATTGCTCTATCGATTGTACACGCTCGATAGCGTGGTGAATACACTCGTTTTACATTCACTGCGTTCAACACAAACAGCGTCATCTGTCAATTTGAAGCATGCATTATCTTGTAGAAGATTGGCGAACAAATAGTTTGAGCATCAGATGTCGCCCGATACGTTGTGTGCCAAAATGGCGCTTCAATCATGGTTTAAAACCCCTCTCCTGCGTAACGTGGAAGAAGTTGCTACCTTGTCGCACGATCGTGTCCCTAAGTCATCTCCAGTAGTTCAAGCCGATTGATTTCATACATATCTCTGGATGTACGCACACCTAACAACATAGTTGTTTTGGATTGCTTATGATCTCGGCTATCCACACCTCAACTGCTAAGCGATCTGTGCGAAAATCAGTTTTATCCGGTTAACATCTGTTTATTAGCTAATATCTACAGCTTTTGTTTCATTGGCTAGCCGGATCCATCTATGCCAGTCCCTACCCCCAGAATCCTTCAATCCCCAGCATGTTTGTCATGAACACCATCGAGGCCAATATGCAACAACACGACTTTTTCTTCCCATTTTTCATGCTTTGCACGCGCCATAATCTTGGATCTCATTTAATCAAATCGACCACCCCCGAGAGTCGTGGTGAGCAGTACATTGGCGATAACATACAAATTGGCACATGAGTCTTTGTACTGTTCGTAGCTAGGAGGCTACCCTCTAGGTACAGACGCATGATCTAACTCTGCTGTAATATATCGACGGCCAGACTCGAGAAGCCCTCTCAACCTGTTGCCCCATCCACTACCATTTGCTGACAAAACATTCAACCTGCTTTCGAGTTGTTTGATAGCATCATCCACGAGCCCTAGTTCAACTTCGGCATTGATTTTAGTCTTCAGCTCTTCTTTGCGCGGCTTCTGCATTTCTATAGCCGAACGGATACGTCCGACGAAACTTCGGCTGAGATATGCCTCGTTGTAGGTATCGACAAGTGCTCGAATTCTGTCTTGGGCACTGGCCATCCGCTGCTAAACCTCAGTTATTCGGGGCTCGGAGGCATCTTTAGCGTCTGGCAGTTGCTGTTCTTCGGTTTCTGCGGATTCGAGTTGTCTAGCAAGCTTTTCAACATCCCGTTCGCGGCCCGTTTGTACGTGGACCTCTTTGTAGTGACGGTGTTCCTTGGACGGATGCTTGCAAATGGTGCAGCTGGCCAGTGCACCATCCAAAAGGGTATGGGCCAACGCTCCTTGAAAACCTGGTACCACAGCCCCAAATTCGTGTAGTCTTCTATAAAGTTTAAGTTGCAGGGAGAATAGCAATTCGAATAACGACCTGACGTGACGCAGATTGTATTGTACGTTTCCGTGGGCTCCCTTTCCCATACTGGCTCCGTCATCTGCGCCTTGAGCGCGACCAAGCCCGCTTGCCTCCAGGAATGCGTTAGCAAGTTCCAACTGACCAGTTTGTTTGATGAATCTGTACCCTGGCTGCATCATTCTAGTTTGATACGACCTCCCTGGCCGTCATACGATTGGGATAAGGACGTCAAATCGGCATCTGAATGGGTGACTGAGAAGATATCAGGAATATCCGCTGGTCAAGGCATGGTCTAGCCTATATGCGCATCAATTCTACCGGCGTGCCGCCACGACAAAGCTTCGATCCGGCCGCACTTAGAACTCGAGCTTTTAACCCCGTTAACATACCCTCCAGAAGCTCTTGTTCAGTGGAAATCTAGCGTCAAACAGCTGAAAAGTGCGCTTCCGCGAGATCCCGTCAACGACCGTATTCGCCACATGTGCAAGTATACTTTGAGACCCGAGTACCCGCGGCGAGCACTAATATGGAAATATCTACTTCATATTACAGCCTTAGTCAAACATCTTGCACAGGGGTTGGGAACGCATTGTCCGAAGTAGGTATTGAGTTCTTTCAGAGTGGAGTGAAACAGGTACGCCTCAGAGGTCGCTGGTGTCGTCGGACTTTCTATAACGGGATATAGGACACCCACTCCTCGGGGGGCCTCTATAGAGCATGGTGGACCGATTCCTCTCGCATAGCTAATGTTACCTTTGTATTGTATAAGAACTTGAGCGAGCTTAGATAAGAATATCTGGGCTCAGTGCGAGTTGTATTTACACGAGATTTGTTGTTGATTCACGACAATCAAATGCTCATCCGACTGTAATCCTTGAAGAAGATTCGTAATCTTAAATGAGTCTATGTAGTGTTCTAGAAACGTTCCAAGATCTTTGGTGGCGCGTAGCCCTCGCAGCGTCTTTTTTCACTTCTAATACGTTTTGTATATAGTGTGTTACTAGTTCGTTGACGCAAATTTTATATATCATAGTTTATGAAGGCTATAAAGCACCGACGGGTGCTGGAGGGATATACAGTTGGGCATGAACCAACAAGAACTGTACGACTTCTGTCGACGCATTAAGTGAGAAGTAACCTGCAAGCAAAGCGACCGCATTTATTTAAACCCGGTAAGACCCAAAAGAAATCTGAAAACCAGTACGCCCATATCCCAAATAAGAAGCATATATTGACGCGTCAAATGAAAAACCTGGATCAAGACCGCTGGAAATGGAGGAGAGCGAGGGTATCTTCGAGGCTCTGCGTTGAAAAAACGTCAGTTTGTTTGACGCAGAAATGGAGACCAGAAGACATACCAACTTGGTTGAAGAGAATATCTGGAACAAAATTGCATTCAGTTCATCTTTAGAACGCATATATCTACAGTACTACCTGGGGTGTTTGCGTATCGTCTGCCGCAGCAACCTCGGGAGCAATATTCTTCACATCTTCGAGAAGCCCGTTTACCTGGGACCTGTATATAGATATTGGTATTGGCTCAAAACACAAACCCAACAGGAATTCCAGCACTACTAACCTGATAGCACGAAGCATACTCGGAAGAGAGAGATTCTCTTGGTACTCGGACAAAGCCTGCGTAGATGTTAGTCTGTTGTAATTCTGTTGATCAAGATAACAATGTTACTACTTTGGTGAAAAAGCCACCCAAGTTATCCTTCTCGTAGACCATTTCAGCTTCCGTAGCACCGGCAAAATGTATCTTTTGGCAGCTTTTTAGTCGCTGTACGCTTTTCGAGCCCAAGCGGCACTCACGACGGGAGACGGTTGTTGCTTTCCTGACCAACCATGGGCCGTTCTCCATTCCGCTTTTTCATCGTCGACGTATAGCACAAACTGAAGAGCTGCGTAGCGAGGTTGAGCATGATATAACAGCTGGTAGTTGAACGTGAGTAACTCACAAAAGCAGTTTCCGGATCGACAAAACTATCAAAGTATTTAGCTCGGACGTCTCCCAAAGTGGTAAATTGGGCTTACATCGGTAGCGACCTGGCAGCATTCTAAGTCAAAACGAGTGTAGTGAAAACGAATCTATACTTACGATCCTCCAAGGAAGATGGTCGGTTAGAGATAACAGGTCCATCATATCCTTTACAAAGAATAAGACACGACATGACTGAAACCAACTTACTGCGTACCTTTGGGTCAAGTCCGTCCCAAGGTTCATCTGGATGTATGCCATTCTGGGCTGTGATATCTGGACGAATATGAACACACACAGAGGCGAGAGGTCAACGTAACTTACATCTTTTAGAAGACAGTGCCGTAAAGACACCATGACCTTGAACTAAAGAGTTATTGTAAGCGACAGGTTAGAGAGAATGACCAAATATAAACCCTCACAATATAAGCAGCAACCGCCCGCCCCTCGTGCTTTGTCCTCAATCCGTGAAAACTGGGCCGAGATTAGGGCTGCAACATGCGCTCACATGAACGTGCCTACCAGTTCGGTCTTACTCGGGTTCCGGACATTGAGCGGCCATATACCTTTGACAAGGCGTGTTATCCATTCCTTCGCATGTACTTCGTCAATCTCGGCTCCAGGTAAATACATGTTGTTATCATCGCTAAATGGTTTATCTGGAAACCATCTGGCCCCGGGATAAGTTTGGGTAAACTGAGAGGCTCATTTAATACTCGTTACTGTGGGTGTTCGTTGACTTACGATTAGCGCCCATGTCCCGGACAAATCAAACACTCCATCAGGCGTCGATCCGTAAAGAGATTTATATAATCCAGCAAGGCAAACAATGTCAAGCGGTTGTGTGTCCGAGTTGACCGAGCCTGGCTGTGGCTTACTGCAGAGTACGGTTAGTTGCTGGACTCACGGATCAATTTCGTGTCTCGGGTCCAATTGAGTGAAGCCAGTGTATAGGCCACTGGGTCCATACAACCGGAGTTTCAGCTATGCACGCGCAGCACATACGAAGTTCGGGTGGCCTGGGGCGTGTACATCTCGTGGCGTGACAATTGGAAGTGGTTTTAACAAATGCGAGATACAGGTTTGATGATAGAGACGCGATTAGTGTTGTCTAGTAAAAGAAGTACGCGATCGGCTCGAGTGAGCGAATGTATTAAACGAAGGACTGGATAGTGGTCCTGGTAAAGTGCAAAGCCGGGTTCCATGCTATATATATCAGGCACAGCCACACGTTCCGGTGTCGGATAACCACAACAGCCGGCATGACTCGGATGCTTGGAACTCTATTTTACTGTTGTCTGCTATCTACTGGGTGATTGAAACGCCAACCAACAGAACATCCCAGACGTTTGATGCTGGCTCTACCGGCTTATCTCCCTTTCTAAAACCCTGCCCCCCAATCTCTGTCGCGGAAATGGATCCTCGAGTAATATGTGAAATATCCACCCAGCTCCTCGACACGAACAACATGAATACGCCGGTTTGCCGTTCTGCGTCCGAGTCGTTCTCCACCCGTAATGGATCTGTTCCGGCGTCTCCGTATCCAATTGGCAGAGTCTTTCCGGTTACGAGTGGCGCGTTTCCGGACGAGCTGGGTGGCTCGTATAGACTTTCGATACTATAGTCCTCAAAATCGAAGTAAAACACCCAGGCAAACAGTGGCCAGTCGGACGTGTTAGTGAGCTGAAGTCCATACCGCTTATCGGGATCCGAGTCGAGCTGTGCAACTTTGCCAGTTGACAAGCAACCATCAAACAAATCAACCTGGCTGTTTGCGGCCGGGACGTATGACCTCCTACCCCAGCCATATCCTGGTCCCGCCTTGAGCTCTATCATCTTCATCCCTATCTGATTTTTGATTGGCGAGTTTGCATTATGTCGTTGCAAGTGGAAATGGAAATGCGCTATGCCCCCAAGCCTTCGCGCAAGTTCACTTGCGCTGAGCCCCTTTTCTAGTAGAAGTGGCTTTGGGCCAAGCTGAATAAGCGACGGCTCTGATCGCGATACTTTGATCCCCTCGTCCGTTGGGATGAGGACTAAGTCTGCGGGCTCGCTAGGTTTAGCCCAAACAATAGTAATCTGCTGGGAGTCGAGCTTCTGCTTGACTTCGGTCCATTCCGGCAAGACTTCGATTTTCTCATCGACAAGAATCCGCAGCGAGTAGCCTGTGTATTTGGTTACAACGACATATGCGAACTGTGGAATCTCGATAACTGGCTGCGTGTTGGGGAAAGATAAAATCGATTCAGTAGCAGCTACTTCTGTCGCGACTAGGCGAGCTAGAGGTTCGGCCACATTAGTCATTTCGCCTACATAGACACCCAGTTCTGTGTCTTTTTGAATCCCAGATGCGCTACCCGCCTTGATCTGGAAAGTGTTGTTCGTCGGGTCGCGACGCAACTGGATCATACCACGAGATAGGGCATATTGGGTACGGAAGAGCAACCTGTCCTGCTTCCGACCCTCGCATTGGGGAGTTTGCTCCTCGATATTGTATTCAGGGAACCGTTCGATTTGCATTGAAAGAAACCTCTTGGCGTGCTGCTGGATCCTCCTCATAAGACCCAAGTAGCTAGTAGTCGCCAGATCACATTCTTGGAGTGATTTAAGTAAGGAGTGGGTGAAAAGCCCACAGCTTGATTCGTCTGTACCATCTGGATTGCCGACTTCCTGGGCCCACTCGCTGTTTTTGCATGCAGCGAGAAGAACATGGGTTTCGAGGCTATGTACTTGGGAAGGTGATTGAAACCTGCCAAACGATCGCCTTCCGGTGCTGATACCTCGTCCCGGGGACGACTGTAGAGATACATGTTGTACAATATTTTCGTCGAGATTTGCAGGGATGGGTGGCGCATTGGAATCATGCGAGTAGCGCGCTCGAACTTTCCTTCCCCTCGTAGTACTACCTGAATGACAACAATCGAAAATGATTGTCTTGTGAAATGTATCAGACAGCTGTCCTTGTCTTTCGTTCTGTGTAACACGCTTACAATGTTGTCACCTTTCATTAGGTGGAGTTCATGCACTAGTGCGCCAAGCGTTCTATCGGGTATTCCATGCTTGTAGTCTTGGTCTAGCGGGTGATCTTCCCCTTGCCTGAAACTTGCATCGGCCGGCATAATTAATTCTGTCATTCCGTCACTCGAGTGCCATTCGGCAGGGGCCTTCTGTTGGTCACCATGCCCTACAACCATTTTGTGTAAGCACTCACTATCGAATGCAGCCGAGACACCCACCCGAAAAATATACGATAATAGGGTCCGAGTGCTGAATATCACGATTCAGAGTGAGATGGTTCCGAAATGTGTCGATAATGCCCTCGCGCGTTGCTTGATTATTAAATAAACATTTCACGTTGTCTTCAGGAACATGGAGAGTGTCTAGGAGATACTCGGCGACGGTCGCAGCATCAGAGACAGCGCCCCTTAGCTGCTCATCCTGGTTCATATGTTCATATTGGTCGATACCTATCACCAAGGCAAAGATACTCGAAAAGTTTAGCTCGGACATTTTAGATGGGGAGAGTCGTCTGAGGGCGGCGGGGCACTCACATCTTCAGGTGACTTTCATACCGCTCAGGCGCCAAAGAACTTATCGATCGCTCATCGTTCCACTCAAGCGAGTACCTGCGTCATATTGGCGGTCAATCACACATTGCGAACAGCATGCCGTTACCATAGCTTTAACCTCATGTCGCAGTTCCCGCCAGTCAATCCAGTGCTAGGCGCTACTCGCTATTGATGGGCATGGTAAAGGAACTCCCAGGTGTAATTCACGCGCAAGCAAGCGACAATATCGCTGATCAATCAAAAGCAGTCGCGGGCAAAACTATGCGTAACGCATCATACGGCTACTGGCCCTGCAAATACAAAATCCAGCGCTTCAGATCACCGAATCATCACAACCATCCTCGTATATGCGCTGGTTGGCGGTGGATGCAGCCCCAGAAACAAACAACCTGCCGATCAACAATTGGAGCTATGAATGCTTGCAGAGATAGGTGCGTCGTTCACGCAGATCCACGAAGCTTTATTAAGGTGTGGGTCGTATGCAAGTCCTACACAATCAGGCGCAAATTAGAGAAACGTGCAAGTCAGGTTTGCTCGGTAATTTGTATATACAAAACTTACCAGCCTGACAGACGAGAATACCTATAGCGAAGAGCTGTTAAATACACCGAAGTCACGCATGGATCTTGGATTTTACCTGGGGTGTCTGGGAACTTTCGGGAGATATCTGGCCTTCTTTCTTAGCTTCCTCGACAGACTTGTGCACGCACTCCCTGCCATTTTATAGTTGTTTTAGCGGCGATTTAAAAAATGAAGAAAAAAGTTCTTGAGCCTCACCGGATGGCCTTCAGTTGTTCGGGAAGTGTTAGTGAATTGTCCCACTCTTCTTTGATAGCCTATGGTAGTCAAATATGTCATGCTAGTAGACGAACTATGGATTCGGCAAACATACATATGTGAAAAAGCCTCCCGTTTGGTCTCCTTCGAATACTGGCTGATCCTCAGTTGATCCGGCAAAATGAATCTACTCGGATGTTCAAGTCGACCAGATAGCTCTGCTCCCGCCGCACTCACAATAGGTGCCGATGAAATAGTATGACTTCCCGGACTCCAATCGGGAGTTTCTTTCCATTCTGGTACCTCTCCTTCAATATCCAAGAAAAACTGGAGAACTGCAACAAACGTGACTCCTCAGTTTCGGTTGAAAACGACACGAGTATGTTTCCTACAAAAGCAGTTCCCTGAATAGCAGAACTAGGCCATGGGTCAGCATAAATAGTATGGTCAGGGGGCAAGAAATCTTCTACGTCTGTCACAATCTATTCCATGATTAGGTCGGTGGTTTGATAGCAAGGACATCAATTTAGCTCACCAAGCGCCATGAGAGATGCTGCGTTGAGTCGAGTATCTGTAGCATTTCCTACAAATAAGCCTACAGTCAATATGCACACCTGCATTGTGTGAATTACTAGAAATGCTTTGGTGTCGAGGCCCTCGATCGTCCCGTCACTTTGCATCTGAGCGGTAACATCTACGCACAAGTGAGTAGAAGGAAAACCGGAAAAGACACTCCAACGAACAGATCCCATCCCAGAAATGGCCTTGAACTTTGCATAATGATCCATGAGTACTATCTTTACGACTGTACTATGTGTCTTGCTGAACGTACGATGGATATAAGCACCCAACCTGTTATGAGTCTCCTCTTTGAGACACATAAACTTCAATCAGGTCAGAGGACGAAACGCATGAAACCGCACGAGTAGCTTACGAATTTATTCTTTCTAGCGTTTGGGACTTCAATTATTTCAATACCTGGAAACACTCTTCTAGTCCAGTCACTCGAGTGTTCGCCATCTATGACCGAACCGGGTAGTTCGGCATTATTCTCATTTTCATCAAAAGGCTGTTGTTGATCCTCTTTAATTCCTTTGTATTGATTGGTAAACTGCAAGCATAAACGGTTATGCCAGCAAGTTGTATGCGAAAATCGAGCTCACAATCAGAGCCACAAAAGATGGCCTGGGTGCCCTGGACAACGTCACCCCCAACAAGGATTTAGCAACACCAAAGAGCTGGCCGAAGATGCATTCTTCTTCAGCTTCTTCTATACCTCTCCATTCACCTGGATCGCAATCTGCATAACTCAAAGTTTGTGCGGGGCTAGTGTCCCAAAAAAGTAAGTTGACATGCCCATCTGGCGAGAACCGCGACTCGGAGCCCAGTCCCAATGCAACGCGAAGATTTCAGATCTTATCGGGCTGCATGACCGGAGATTCCGCTATGCACTTGTGGCACGCACGCGAGGAGCAGCATCTGCACGTTAGCCTTGTGGCGTATCGGATTGGGAACTAGATATGCCGGATTTGTCGAGGAAATAACTCCGACGTTTCTGGGATTGTTGTTGCTATACACCGGGAGCTGTTATTCTGAACAGTTGAAACGCAGGGATGGTTGTGGTAGAGGTCAAGGGCGTCCAGTCCACATGACACTGTAAACAACAAACGTCTAATCCGTATCAGGGTTATTATTGTAACCAAGACAAACCAAAGAGGACGGCATATAAACAATTGAAACTTTGTCGCTACTTGAGCGGTAGGTTGAAGGATTGGAGCAACAAATCAAGCATTTAACGAGCTGGTGCATTATACAAGTCTCAAAGGGTGCCAATCCTTGTGACAGGACTATCATCCGTTCCTCCCAGCATAGTATCTATATGTATTTGCCAATCCAATCGCCCCAGTATACCCTGTTCACAAACTCATCAGAATGAGCTTAGAATAACTCGCGTGTGCTCACTCCATCGGGTTGATCCCGGCTTCGGCACCTACTTCCATGCTGCAGAAAATGTGATCGGATTGGACGTTCCCAAACAACTGTAAACCAAAATACCAAAATACTTGTATGTGCCCCATGAATTTTGGCCCGTTGCATTATACTTCATGAACAGTGTTGTTCCGATTGCCTCGTCTACAATATTTATATTCGCCCAACCTCCCGGGCCAGACTTGAGCGTCCATGTCTGATATGTGCTCTTGCCCGTAAAGTCTTTCAATGGCATCGACGCCGATGGCGTAGCCGTGTCCGTAAACGCACAAATCCCAGCCAAATTGTTCCGTACGTCCAAGTAAACTGGAGTCACCGGGCCGCCATCTTCGCCTAGAGTACTGATCGCCACAAGTGGGCACGAATCGAGCGAGGTCGACGCCAAGGACGGATCGACTTGCATTCTAAATGTGTACTGCCGGATTCGTCCATCGGCAGGATGGGAGGGAGCGCTAAGTGTGACGTTTTGTACGCAGCTGCCGTACGAGTTGGTCTCGACGTTCTCTAGGGTTTACAGGAGAGGGTATAGACGTAGCAGGCAGGATTTTGCTCCCAACAGGGCACCCTCCCTTGGCGAGATAACTGGTCTGATGTGAGTAACAATAAAAGGAGAGCAATGGGCATTTTCTTACCCCGTCGAGTGGTACTGAAAGTTCCAGTCGGGCAACGCGCCATTGTGAACGCTATATCCGTCTGCAAGTACAGTGGCTCGCTTGAACACCTCTGCTGGAGCAGCAGAAACTGCGACAATCAACGCAGAAGTTGCAGCGGGTGAAAACACACATGATGATAAAAAGAACAAGTTGGCCGATAAAGGAGATGAAGACTCAAGAGTTGTAAGACTAGATGCTTGGGAGATACGGCCAAGCCTACGATACATTATATACTCGCTACGATAGACTATGCGCCGTGTCAACTTGCAGCAAAACTGTGTATTGGGGACGACTTGTAGGTGGGCGGTGCTAGCGAGCAGCGTGGATCGGGACTACGGCAGCCGTGTCCGATACAACTCCACTATCAACAGACATATCCATGAAGCTAAGCGAGCCGGTGTAGGATGCTGCTGAGCGCCAAACATCAGATGACAACTAGCGCACGCTCCTCGGCGAGCCAGGACGGCGTGGAGTATGAATCCATGCTCCTAGAGTATAGGACGATAGCAAGCAGGTTGATTATGAGTGGCATGTGAGAGTAAAATAGACCAGATTGTGTGTGGTAACGAGGTCGTACGGATGTTAAGGCCGAGAGACAGGATTTGGTCGTGGTTGCAAGTAGCACACGTCGAGTCACCTGACTATCGATACGAACTCTCAGACTAAGCATTCTCAAATCAACAAATGTCTGGCACCAAAAGAGTAGATAAAGTCATCATTAGCGCACATGCATACGAAGCGTCCAAGTCGATGAATGAGGTAGGCGATGTTACGATATATTACATAACACTACACGACATTGAGAGGGGGAGAGGGGGCTTGAACAAATTCAACCATTGGATCACGCCTATTATTCAATAAAGCAGACACATAAACACAGATACAAGACATTCCAGTGCCCGAGTAAATACAAAAAAGGTCGTCTCCAAAATCTATCGTCATGCCATATCGTTCAATCCGCCTTTAACTTTTCATACGCACTCGGAGTCTTGCCTCCTCGTCCAGACACCGGACTCTGCTCATCGGTTTCGCTATGCGTAATCTCCTCAAAATCGTCCGCCGCCCGCTGCTCACGTCGACTCGGCTTGGGCGCATTCCTCGACCTGATCTGTGCACCGCTCGACCGAGTTTGGACAGTCGGCTTTCGCGCTGAAAGGTTGATATCCGTGGGCGCAAACGAGCTCGTCGAGCTCGCCGACGAACTCCGACTCCGTCCAGGCGTGACCTGTCCCCCAGCTGCAGCCGGCGCCGGCGCCATCGCACCTGCCGCAGCCGCGGCACCCAATATCATGGGCGAGTACGCTTGCAGCAGTCCAGACGTCATTTGCAACGGGCCCCCCATTGGGTTCTGCAATGTCGGCGGCCCAGCGGCTTGTCCGACTCCAGGTTGCTGGTTGAGAAGTCGCGCCCATAGTTCTTGTAGCTTTTCGCGCATAAAGACATAGGCTCGGCTGCGTAGACGGGCGACGGATGCGTCGATTTGGGGTTCATAGTGTTTGAGCACGGGTTGTAGACGGTTATTGTAGATGGCGGTCGCGCCTTGGTTTGTGGGAGGGCGAGATACAGCAGGAAGACAGTTTTGATTTCCCAGTAGAGCGGGATCCTAGATAGAGATAAGCAAACGATAAAGACGATAAGACAACAGGCGCACCATCGAATAAGCCATTCGGCGACATATTCTACACCGACAACACATCCCATCACCGACCAATACATCAGCCAGCGCTCAAGGTCGGCCTCTTGTGTCGGTCGCTTTGACAGAGTCTTGTACGACGCATAGGTGGGATACAAAAATGCTCCCGTCACACTAGCAAATCCAATACATCAAGCCAAGGCCAATGTTAACCTAAAAATTAACACACCTACCTCACAATTCTCGACGCAACCCAATACAACATCATGGTAGACGAAAGCGAGCAAGAGGAAGAAGAGACCCGCCGAGGAGACAGACCAGCTTTGTAGGAGCGTGCGAATATGCTCTAGAACTTTTCCCTACGTGTGTCGACGTGGTGGGCGGCGTGTCGCCAGTGATGGAGGTCGAGTGCAAGCGCGTCAGACTGAGATTACGTCAGCCACTCCCGGCCACCTTGTTTTCGACCACCACATCCCCTCGTTCATCTGAAACATGCCTCCGAAGAACATTCCGACCCCCAACCCCCGAAACTCCAGTTTTGTCAAGAGTGGTGTGTAGCTAATTACACTAATTGGCCGTAACTGACACATTTGCAGTAACAACCTTTTGTACCCCAAGGTGCGCTATAGCCACATGTGAACCTCCGTCTGGATACGAAATCAAATCAGACAGACTCGCAACGACAACTGTTGAGTTATGCCTGCCGCATCTGTGCAGGACACGAGGAAGAGTCGCAGAACGAATGCGTGTACAGAAATGATCTGTTGACGGTTACAAAGTGTGTTCACCTCATTCTCCGCAATTCGGAACAATATCTGAGGATGGTCTAGGGAACAAGCAGGTGTCACGCAGGACTTGCATACCGACCCAACGTTGGTGCGTGCTTTACTCCCGCACGGCATGTCCCAGTAGACTAAACTTTTACGGCAGGCACACTCGGAGATGCAATGTCCAAACTGTGGCCACAACGAGTATGTCTTCGTGTTCTAGCCCTTGCCACACCATTCACACTAGACCCCCCAGTTCGGTTTTCTACCAAGACCAATCTAAACGAACAGAGACCCGCATGACCCTGTTCTACGTATGCACCAACTGTGGCCACAACTTTATCGACCCAAAACTCGCAGACAAACTCCAAAACGTCGAAGGACTCGGAGACGACTAGCAAAATCACTCGCTATCATGTTATATATTGTATATTATTCAAACAATTAATCGATGGTTTATTGACTCTCAACTAAATTAACCAAACAGCCCCTTGAACGCCTTCTTCTCTCGCTCTCGCTTTTCCTTTTTCTTTTGCTGGACCTTTGCAAGTTCGGCCTTGATCGCACCGTCCTCGGGGACGAGCTTGGAGGCCTCGATCAGATCCTTTTCGGCCTCCTCGTCCTCGTTGATCGCCACGTTTGCGAGGCCCCGGCGGTAGTATGCTTTGCCTATGATACTCGATCAACTCTCGGCTGCACGACTGTTTCCTTCAAACTTACCCTTGTCCGCATCGGAGATGGAAGGTGTGATACTGAGCGCGTTGCTCGTAAGCTTGATTGCCAGCCTGGGTTCACGTGTCTTGATCGCCACGAGCGCAGCATTTAACAAGACAGGTGTGAGCAGCGCATCAAACTGGGCTTTGAGCTCTGGAGGAGAACCATCGGGCATGACAGGGTGCACATCGAGATATCGTATCGCCTCTATTCAAAGTTAGATGCGAGCCTAGTTTAGAAGCAAAAAGACGACGCACTCTGGTACTTTTGCAACGCCAACTCGAGCTTGCCCTCCTTGTACAACGTATTCCCGAGTGCACGAATCTCGCCGGCAATTCGGAGAGCGGTTTCGGGCGAAGTCTGGACGTCCGAATCATCGTCTTCGGGGTAATCCTCGTACTTGTCTCCGTCGGCAGGAGTCGAGCTCGTCATCGAGAGCTCCTCGTCAGACGTGAGTTCACCGCACTTGACAATCACGCATGGGCTCGTAGGCGCATCACCCGAAGCCGTAGGCGTATTCTCAATCTGTCGAACTGGCCACAAACAACGCTCTAGATATGACCAAGTTCTAGAATACGTGAACATACCTATCGACTTTCCCTTGATAACCTCTCCAAATACCACATGCTTGCCGTCCAAATGAGGAGTCGGCACAGTCGTGACAAAGAACTGGGAGCCATTTGTGTTGGGTCCGGCATTGGCCATGGACAATAAGAACGGTTTCGTGTGATTGACAGGGAACGCCTCGTCCTCAAACTTTTCGCCATAGATAGATTCACCGCCCGTCCCATTTCCGGCTGTAAAGTCGCCTGAGAGAAAGAGGAGAAGAACGAGTCAGCGTCTCTGTTCGTTGCGTACAAAGACATCGATCAATCACCCACCGCCCTGGATCATGAACCTGATTGTCAAGAGACAGGTAAGCGAAAAACAACGCGAGCATTCAGCCAGGCGTAGAGGATGCTCACCCTTTGATCACACGATGAAACGACGAGCCCTCGTACGAGAGGTTCTTTCCTGACTTGCCGACGCCCTTTTCGCCCGTACATAACGCTCTAAAGTTCTCAGCCGTCTTGGGCACCAAGTCGCTGCAATCCCGCATCAAGCTTATGCTAGTGATACAAGAGGGATAGAGCGAGAGCGCACCTAAACAGCGAGTACACAACTCTTCCGACGGGTTTCCCGCCGATGGAGATGTCGGTGTATACCTTGGGTCGGGTGAGATCCTTGATAGCAGCCATGGTCGAGGGAACTGTAGTGGTGGAGGCAGGTTCTGGTGACTTAAATCTACTTGGCGTCCCCCGAGGCGTCAGAATGATCTAGAGCGCCGATTCCCATGCTGATGAACTTAATTGGCTAAGCTGATGCCGCAAGCTCAAAGTTGTGATAGTCGAATATTCTGGAACAAGTCGTGTCCCCCATTTGGAACATGTCGTCAGCTTTGATCAAGCCCTAATCACACGTAATCCATCGGGGCCGGCAAGCGATTGGTTCACAGATACGAGTACATTTTAACTATTCACAATAACTTTCTTATGCTACATTCCAAACACGAGTCGTTCATGGGTTGATTATCTGCGCACACCGTTAGTGCTCGTTATTTTAATCTCGAACCAAACTTACATTAGAGTTAGGGTTGGACAAAGCTGGCAAAACAGGCTGCGGGGGAGAAGTCGAAGCAGCGGCGGAGGTACGAGCGATCGCGGCCAGGTCAACTTCTGTATCCAAGTTCAGTGCTCGTTCGCATCCAGGACAGATATTAACTCACCGCCGTGCTTGAATGTGCCGGTGCGGAACTCTTTGGCATTTTGCCTCTCTTCTTCCGTCATCGTGATCGATGCACGCCGCGGCAACTCGGGCGACTATAACAAGTTTATTAGTAAATCATGCAATGTCAAGTCAGAAAACATTCATACCTTGCGAGCATCGCTAGCACCCGAACTTGTCGTTACAGCATCATTGACCTCGTCACGAGCCTCCTCTCGCTCGTGCGCATCATAATCCTCCTAGACCGACGTCAGACAAAGTGATCCGCAGCAGACCCGACGCGAGACCTACCTGCTGAACCGCAATATCGTCGTCGAGCGTACCCCAGCCGCCCGCTCCGCCCTTTTTCAACGACCTGTCGTACCCATTGCGAGGCTCCGACCTGACCGAAAACCGAAACCACGTCAGCAAACACGATCCGCATCATTTCTGTTCGTCGGACGAACCTGTCCTTGGCCAAGGCCCTTGGGTAGGCAGCACGTTCTGTACGAGTCATATCGATGTGAGAGATAGACAGATGATGGGATGGTGGTATGGGAGGAGAGATGACCGCTTCATTGGGGGCCTTTATACGCCTAATGGTCACGCGATCGTCCCCGGGCGCAACGGCATGCTCCACTTTGGACCAGCTTGGTTCATCGCATCATACCGTCGTTGATGTTGTCATGCTCTCGAGATTCTCCGCGCATACAATTGGGTCCTGTGGTTCTTCCTTCTCAACAGCGCGCTTGCCGTCGACAAACGCGGGGTAAAAACGCCCCAGTTGTACTTATTTCAAATCGGTGTCTGGACCACATTTTGTCTCTCGTCATTCGAATGACTCTGGTGAAGTTTCTACCCTGTTCTAGTACGGCGGCCAACGGTGATGCATAAGTGGCTATTCAAAAGACTCATTGCTCGAAAATCTACTTGTTCTAGTCGATTCGATACCAACTCGACGGTGGACCGAGCCGTGACCTTGAGCCCTCCGCAGATTCACGGCGTAAAGCCGAAGTCTCTCGCTGACGTGGACAACCGTCCAAGTTGGGCGAGATGTGTCGGCGGAACATACTCGTGCAACCTAGTTTCGGCCGACCGGGACTAAGCGGCTACGGCCCGCTGGCGCATATATTCTCACTTCGACGCATCTATCGCACCATGTCAACAACCCCTTTGAACCCTACGAGTGTGCGTTAACGGCAACTATGAACATGCGTATTCAAACGACTACAATCGATTACACCTCTAGCACGCTGAAATCTCTCCAATCTACTCCTGGAGTCTCAGGTCTACTATGCGCGCGAAGGTTACACAGATGTCGCATCGTCGGACGCCCATGGGGGCAATTCCATGGTAGATCCATACCCGCTAGATTCCTTACCATCTAAGCACACAACCTGTCAGTCCACAAATCCGAAGAGGTTCGTTCAACTGGAACTCACATTCACCATATGTCGCTGTTTCAAGGCGGTACCGATCATGATAGAACTTCGACATGCCCTCATCGCAAACATCGCACGAGCTTTCGTACACCGAACCGTCTCGCTCGAATTTCCCTCTTGCATCTGGTGGAGAATCTCTTCTAGGTCTGGTAGTACCGATTTAGCCAAATTTCATCAGGTTTCGTTTTGAACTCACCCTTCATGTCGAACATGGTATCTTTACTCATGGGCTGAGCGGCCAGGCGTAACTTGGGGCGATCACCGTCAGGCACATCTTTGTCAACCTGAACGACGAATCCGTTCTTCTTTAATACCTCTAGATTATCGATCGCTGTGAGTTCATCCATGATACTAAGCTCTAGCAGTCGAGGCCTGGACCAACTCGGTTAGCTGTTGTCTAGTGGGTTTCAAAAAGATTCGTCGCAGAACTGACCGAATCAGGCGTTGAGACTGAATTTTGGTCGTCCCCTGCAACCGCTCAAAATTGAACTTTTCGTCCGCAGCGTGCTGGTCAATAATGAATAAATCGTCCAACTCTCCCCCAGGCTCAACCCGCTTCCTCAATCGTGCAATGACGAACCCAAGGTTAAACTGACCAAGGATTTCCATCGCCAGGAAATCTTTCTTTTGGATCACACGCGAAAGAGAGAGCTCGGCTTGGGCAGCATCCGGCTCTGCCCAGTTAGTCTCCGAAATGAGCCCAGCACAGGCGGGGGCGGTATCCACTTGACTCCCCGTTCGACCAGACTGAGTCCGATAGATTGTCCTCATGCGATTCATGTCCACAGCACAACGGGCGGCTCGACGTCTCCCTCCAGCCTTTACAAACTCTGTTGGACGTTTCTCCGTCTCGGGCGTTGGACGTCGCTGGCGAGGTTTTTTCGATGGTCGTGGCGCCTCCTTCTCCTTCTCCTGCTCTGGTTCTTTTGACGCTACAGGACCTCCAGCGACCTCTTCCTCATGTTCAGGGATTTGGGCAACTGAGGGAGCCTGGTCTATATCCATAGGCGCATCGCTTGCGTTCGGAGGGTCTGTCGAATCATCCTCCTGTAGTTCATCCTCCTCTTCATCATCCGGGATGTCTTCGACAACAGGCTGACTTCCTTTGAGTGCCATCCCAGCCAGATGCTCCCTGAGCGCGCTTCTTGCGGCCGCGCCTGTGGTCGATTTTTCCTTGGCTGGAGACTGGCTAGGCTGACGACGGTTCCAGGACGCGGACGAGGTTGACAGAATGGCCTGCACTGTTTTCGCCTTGGCGGGTGAATTAAACGCAGCTGATGGGATGAACTCTGGTCGGGCAGACGGCGCGAGGCTTGATGCAGGAGAGTCGGGGGGCCCAGTTTGGACAGGTAGTTTAGGGGCAAGAGGCGCAGAGGCAATATTGTTGTTGGCTGGATCGGGTCTAATTTCCTCCACCGAGTTGTCAGGAGTGGCCACCCTCGCTTTCTTGGCGGGGCGAGTACTGGCTACACTTGCTGAGCGACTGTGAGTCGCAACATCCAATTTTGTCTGTGTATCTTCGGTTGAAAAGCCGGGTTTTGGAGTGGATCCTTTGGATAACTTGCCGTCGTTGACTTGATACGTAGAACGAGCAGAAGCAAACGATTCTTCGATGGACGTCTGGTAATCATTCAGCGACTGTCTTGGAGTTAAAGATGACACTCAAATACCTTCAGTGCTGCGACAAGCTCTGATTCATTGTGGAGCATAATCATCCGTTTGTCAGGACTTACGTTGATGTCGAATGTGTCTATATCAAAAGTCAGCCAGGATACACACCTTGCAGTGACGAAAACCCACCTCCCGGTAGTTGAAAGTCTGCAACTACCATCGGCACTTGGGTCGAATTGAACGTTTTATATACCTCGTTGAAGGCCTTTTGTATCTAGCCAGGCCGTTAATTAACAGACAGGACGCGAAGAACCAGTGAAAGAAAAACCTGTTTGGGCTCGAACGGACGGCCGTTGAGATAATAAAACTGCCGCTCGGAAGTGAGGCGCCCAGACATGTGGCTGAACTTAGAGATCAGACCTCGAACGCGGATGGTGGTCTCTTCACTAGGAGTTGGTGTGAATACGTGTAACATCTCTACGAAGAAGTGTAACATACTTGTAACCAGCCTGTTTTTTGCTCAGTCTCCTCAAAACAGATTTCTCTGGCGATATGGTAAACTCTAAGTCGAGAGGAATAACCTGTTCCAGAGTTTTGGGCCCCCAGACAAGCGATAGGTTGGCTCTAAGGCGTTGGATCGGATCCACAGAAACATTGGGTTGTGCAAGAGGGGCCGACTGGACCTGATTCTGACGTGCGCTGAAACCCGGGAGGGGTAAGAAAGAAGAAACAAGCTATCTGGTGTAACCCACCCTTTGCCACTTTGGTTACTTACGGTTAACCTCACTCCGCGTGGCGCTCGCTTCTCCAAGGAAGGCCAGCTTCCACCAACGCACGGCACGAGTGCATACGCTTGCATGAGTTGTAGAGCCCTGGCATAGTCGCGTTTGATCATTCTCTCGAGTTCTCGGCGTCGGACTGGTAGTGGCGCAAAGAGTTTTTCGACTAGGACTGTCGTGCCTCGCTTTAGAACTTTGAGAGAGCATCTTGACTTGAGACATCGAAAGTACATACCTGTCTTGCCGTCTTTTTCGTAGAACTTTCCAGCTCTCCACTC
This sequence comes from Ceratobasidium sp. AG-Ba, assembly GCA_016906575.1. Lineage (NCBI taxonomy): Eukaryota > Fungi > Basidiomycota > Agaricomycetes > Cantharellales > Ceratobasidiaceae > Ceratobasidium > Ceratobasidium sp. AG-Ba. The sequence goes on from CP059639.1 coordinate 2,198,097, forward strand.
CGGGCGAACTGTAAAACAGTTCCCATTGGTGCTTCTTCTGCTGTTGCGGTGGTGATTGTTACTCGCTCGCACATAGCACACAGACTAGCCAAGGCCTCGCCACGGAATCCAAAAGTTTGCACGGTCATTAAATCGGATAGTTGTGCTATTTTGGAAGTATGGTGTTTTCGGGCCACAGAAGCATAATCGGCTTTATTGATCCCAGTCCCATCGTCAATGACTTCGATGCTCGTCAGGCCTTGGTCTTTAAACTTGACTTCTATCTCGGTCGCGTGGATGAGGGAGGTTTGTAAACGGGCAATAGATAGCCACATACCTATATTTGAAGCTCCGGCATCTAGACTATTCTCAACAAGCTCCTTGACCGCTGTGGCAAGGTCAACAACAACCTGGCCAGAGGTAATTCGGTGGATAGTATCTTTGTCAATCGACTTGATATTTGTGGTATCTGGCATTTGTGGCGGGTATCAAGTGTGCAACAACCCAAGCTTTGGAGGCGGAGGTTCAAAACAGATCATCCCTCTCGGCACCGCCACATGTCTTCTTCGTGATCGGTGCCACGTGAGGCACCCATGCCCGATGGTACAGAATCCAGCAGCCAGACTAGGAGCACCACAGTACCATACGTTAATTCAGACCGCATCACCTCCCGCATGCTGATCTAATTCGAGTATCCCTTTGGTTTGTTTATTAATACAACGGGCGTCATCAGCGGCCATTCACCCTGAAGAGAAGCAGTTTAAGTTAGCGCTCGGTCGAATTTTCTTTTAACTTTACTGACAAGAGGCGCTACAGTAAGCAGTTGCACTGGATTCTCTGTAAGAGCCTAAGAATCCAAGGCTGAGTACTACAATCTTTAAGCTAAATAGACTGAGATAAACAGGTCTCCTTTCTTCATGGTTCGTAATTTACAGTCGATACCTTTATTTGTATGCGATGTCGGCCCTCTGTTCGTAAAATTAATCTGTACGATTCACTCTGATTTGGCGGCCAGTTTCATTCACAAGTTTTATCTGGTTTTACGACATGACAAAAACTTCGTTTGCACTATGCTGCCGCCCGAATTAACTCTGCATGCAGGTCTGAACGTGGAGTTAACTTGCACTTAAACGGCTTTGGATGACTATGAGGCGACTTGCTATTAGGCCAATATCCCGCAGTATGTGGTGTGAAGCATAGTTGACTTACTAGAGCACATGGCCTTCCATGCCCTCTGTTGTGGGTACCATATTGTCCCCTGCGCCATTTTTGCACATTGTGATATTGAAGGTAGCCAGAATGGAAGCAATCGCTATAAATAAAGAAGCCTCCGCGTAGTGAAGGCCAGCACATTTTCTAATAAACTAGGATCAATCTACTTGGGATCTGGTCGCACTCCACGTACCGACGTCCCCATCCAAAAGCAGGCGGCAACGGGACGCTTGGGTCGAGATACCGGTCAGGATCAAAGGTTTCTGGATCCTTGTAGATATGCTCATTTCGTGATATGGCCCTAGATAGGGGTTATCAAACGCGTTTTCTCGGAGTCTCTCTGAAGTTTACCATATATTACCGATCCTTAACAACTGAATCAGCATTCAGCGTCTCATGCGCCTACAAACCTTTCTTACACGATCGCGCCTTTAGGTATCAGATAGCCTCTATATAGGTTATCCTCCGTACACACGTGAGGCAGAGCTGCAATAGAGCTTACAATAAGTGAGCTCTGATTGTGCAACCAGTCGACTCACCCAACGGAGCAATTGGCTGCCATCTTAACAGCTCTTGGATCAACCGCCCTACGTAGGGTAGACTCATTTCGTCTGCTAGAGAGGGCAATCGACTAGCACCAATGACCATGTCGATCTCTTCCTGAGCTTTCGCCTGGGCGTTTGGAAACAACATCATTGCCATGATAAATATAATGATTGTGTCGGCAGTCTGTCCGAGTGTTCTTCAATTTAGGACTAGTTGGCGCTCATTCAGGGGGATGACTCACAGTCTCGGTTCCGGCTGGATGTGCATATACGCTATGACATTGAACGAAGGCGGATCGAGCATATCGATAGCGACGCAAACATACCGCCAAACAAACCAACTGCTACTTCACCGATTATTGAATCCAGTTCCTTCTCTTCAGTTCCCCATTGGTCCGCACTGTTCAGCAAAGAGGCAACTATGGAAACGTTATCGTTGCCCAAGTTCTATAGTAATGTTTAGCGTTTGAATACAAGAGGTTTAATCATACGAACCATTCGTGACTTCGTCCAACGAAGTAGGCTATCCGAAACCCGAGTTTTTTGCTTCCCCCATTGCAGAAGAGTTTTTTTCCAGCTCGTTCCAGGGAACCAATCTGGCGTATATACCAACGCAGGGACCATATTTACCCAATAATCTAGCGAATACTGTGAGCAACCTTGCTTAAACTTTGACCAATACCTACTAGTTGGAAGCGCTGCTTTGCCAAGGTTGAAAATGATTTCTTGCATTTCCACGACATACGGGTCGTTCCAGCCCTGAGGACTGTACCCATATATCGATTGAAGTAGAGTTGACGAAATAGTCCTGAAAGATTATTATGTTAAAAGCCTCGCTCATGTTCAACTGTAATGTCTCCTTACGTATACAACTCCATGTTCAATTCCTCAGAGCTACGAGAGCTCTCACACTTCATCAGTAGACGCTGAAGCAGTAGTCGAGCCTGGGATTGCTGGGATTCATGGAATGCTGGGATCGCCTGTTTATTCATCCAGAGGTGCATCATACGACGATATTTTCGCCAAGTATCATTGTACCCGATAAGTGAGATGACATTACCCCAGTTCATTCTAATCCACACCCGTCATTTGCCAAACTATTCACGAGCGTAATTGTGGTGACTCACAGAGTAGTCTCTCTTACTGCTGGTGGGCACATTCGATCAGAGTAGATTGCTGAACGCTTCTCGAGTAGCTCTATTGCATGCTCTTGCGAGTTTGTGACAACAATCGTAATGCCAAAGAAACTAAGCGAAATGATATCGCCTACGGTGAACAAGCCGTAAGGATGCTGAAAATAACAATTTAATCATTCGATATGCTACGTACTCCTCAGTTGCCTCCCAAGCTCTGCGAACCCTTTGTGCTCATACGATCGGGGTAGTGAGAGCATGTTTCCAATTAAGGGATAGGACTTAGGGCCAGGAGGTAGCGGCGGAATTGACTGGTTCCTAATCTTTGAGAGAACGAGTCCAAAGGCTCCAAGTACCCCGGTTCCTATACATAGTTGTAAGAGTGTGCTGTCGAGTGGGCCCATATTGAATGGTGGTTAAGAAGAAACTGAGGCGAGAGCAACGGCTACACTATCGATCCGATTTCAAGCAGATATATTAGGTGTCATCGATTAGTTTATCAGGGAGTTTGGACTGGGCGCCAATGTCTCCATCAAATTGTCCCTTTGGATGTCAAGTTTGAGACCAACCACGCGGCCGCGATCAACCGCACCGTCCGGCGCCCTCTGTCACCACCTTGTACCCCACTCGTACCCTCTCTCCCCTTCGCCATCTCACTCGCCTACTTGTCTAAGATCAGCCGTGGAGACTTTATGAGTCCTTTTGCAAAAGATAAAACCACTCCGGGGTTATTTATGCTCTATTCCACTGCCCTTGTGGCTACCGCAGCCCCACGCTCCGGCCATTCTTTCGTTTATATTTTATCTTTCTATCCCTGGTTTGTCACGTACATATAGCTATTTCAGCTTGCTCCTGTATGATTTACGATATTTCACCCATGTTCACTTATACGCGTATGGCCTGCTCATTTGATATACTATTTGCCTCACATTCTATGTCATGTACTCGCCTCATGCGATAGCGTGTATGTTCTCTGCCATATTCGGCACTGTTTATCTCTGCTATTCACTCGCGCTGCTTGCTTAACTCCGTATGGGTTGTTCATCCACTTCTCTGTGTCGTCTGGACTCTCCTGAGTTGCCTCCCCAGCTCTGCGAATCCCATGTGTTCATACGATTGGGGCAGTGATAGTATGTTTCCGATCAGGGGATAGGACTTAGGGCCAGGGGTAGCGGCAGAATCGACTGGTTCCTTGTCTTTAAGAAAGCCGGTCCAACAGCTATAAGAACCCCCGTTGCTACACATAACTGTAAGGGTACGCCGTTGAGTAAGCCCATGTTGGATAGTGGTTGAAAGGAAACGAAGGCGCGAGTGATGGCGATACTATCGATCCGATTTCAAGAGGATATTGTATTGGGGGGCTTAGCGCTAATGCCCCTATCAAGTTGTGGCTTGGGATGCCAGGACTAAAGGAGGCGTCACACATTCACCGCCAACTAGCATCGGAGCCCGGTCAAGGTGTTCCGTGACATATAAAGTAGCCAGTAAGTGGTAGTTTTGAGCCAACCAGGACGAATTTCGACAATCAGGTCATGCGATTTGTGGTGCGCCAGTAGTTACACACGAATATACAGTTAGACTCACCTTGTATGCGTTCTAAAAAGCTTAGAGCTGAGGTTTACGGAGGTTGAACCGGAAGCCGTGCAGGGATGTGGCTGACCTGTTTTATCCTAGCTGGCTACGTACGCGCTCCGGGGTCGTAATGAACAGTCATCGTACCAAACATAATATGTTCATGATTTAAAATGGTGCATATGTATCAGGAGAAGGGTTCAATCATCTAACACTGTGTCAGGCCGTAAGTTATGGGAGTGAAGGCCATCGGTAAGCCCCTCTTGGCTGCGGTGCGTGATGCGACCCCGGAGCCCGTAGTACGCCAAGACAAAGCAGTTCAGCCATAGCTCGGCACGGCCCCACTCTTGCAGAGATCCTAGCCCAAGGTGCATACAAGCTCCATGTAGATCAGAATACAGATAGTGACATGTTTTACTCGAGAGCCGAGGAAAAGCTTACAGGAACTGTTGTAAGAACAAACGTATGCGACTCGGTTACTATTGTACAAATAGCTTTGTGTCTTATCTCTCTTAGTTACAATTGTTGCTATCGCACCTTTGTATCTTTTCTCTTCTTGTGTTGTATCGCATATATGCGCTATGTTCTGTACATCAAATATACATCTTATTCCACTACCACCACTGCCCGCTTTCAACAGGAGCCATTAGCTAAATATATGGATATGCGATGGAGTATCTATAGCTTCTTTATATGGGGATCTGTAATAGCTTTGGGCTCCAAACCCTCTAGTGTACGATGTCGGGTGTTTGTCTTTTCTCCGTGGGGCGGGAGTTCTCGTTGTTAGGAAGAACTACATTGAAAATGGACGGAGATCTTTGGCATTACGCATATCTGAGTGCACACAGTGAACTCTTGTTTATCCATGCACCTCTGCACAAAACAAGCGCTTGATCGAATTCGAACTCCTGGTGTCCCAACCCTGTTCTTATGCACTCGCGGTCCAAGTGGGACGCCTCAATGTCCCATTGTCCCAACATCTGCTTGCACCTTATGCGTGTCACGCCCCCAATCCCTCTCTCCGAAGATTCCGAAGCCCATTCGTCCTATGCAAACAGTTATCTCCAGCCGTTGTCCGGAAGCCACACGATCCACAGGAGGGATATCGTAAACGTGTTCTTTAACGGACTTGCTCCTAGAAGCAGGCTCAGCGATGATTATCTCTTAAGCGGCGCCAGCTTTTGGACGCCTCGGGGCGCTGTTCACATTTCTGCCAACACGGCGGAATAAAGCCGGTCGGCCAACTTTGCTCACTATGAGGAAGATGCAACCTACTCCCCCGACGCTTCGACCACTCACGCCCGCACAGTCGGTATGCCCAGCTTCACTCAGTCTGGTTCGTACACGCACGCCGCTGACGCCAAAAGCATGCCAGGCTCCCGTCGTGGCTCCCATAGCTGTGTTTTGCCCTGGATAACATCTCGGCGGTCTGAGCAAGCGCGCTAACATTATAGCCTATAAAATTGACACAACCATCTAAAACACAATACGCGCGGAGTTGAATGACATGGTGTTGATTATCGTTGCTCACCGCCAACAGACTATATGCGACGCAAACAAGATTCTGTTATATCCAAGGCTGGCAGCCGTGATGTTCACTAAATCTAGTTTTTATAGATCATGATATTAGCGGCAGGCAAGATCTTCGAGTTTGATACACCGGTTGCACTCTCGCAGATACCAGTAGGTGTGGCCTCTTTGACCACAACGTGGTTTTAGCCGTGAAGAACAGAAGCACATACCCGTATTCGTCGGCACTAGAACGTGAATCCAACACCTCGCACACAGAAGGGCTGAAATATACAGTTTTGACCAGTGGCTCGGCGACACTCCACAATGGAGTAGTATTCATACACACGGCTTAGATTTGGTACGCCAGAGCGAAAGATAAGAGACAGAGCTACTAGTGTGTAATTTAGAGCTCGAAAAACATGCGCGCATGTGACAAATTCAACCATGCGTTCATGTTCATGTACTCTAAAACAACAATCTGTCTGAAGCGATTTGTGCGCTTCGCGCTGGAAGGCTCAAAAACAGCATTGATTGTCGATTTTTATATGCATGGACACTTTGATCCGAATCAGAAACTAGTTATCTATAGACGATGCTTCCTTTTTGCGTTAGCCCTGTCTAACGGGATGGGTAAAGCGTTTGACGGACTTTTGAATAGATGGCGTGGGCAATATAGGGCAATGGGCTTAGGCGTTGAATGTGTCTATAAAATTAGGGTCGTTGGCACGGTTAGTCTAACCACCCCACCCTCCAACAACGTGCACGCAGACGTGACGATGCGCAGTCGTCCACGATCCACAAAGAGGAAGGCGTTCAATCTTTCGTTTTATATATCTGGTTTCACCATTAAGGGACCGCGGATATCCTTGCCCGCGGCCCGCGGCGTCCAAGAAGCTACCTTCCTGGTTGACGGGTACTTTCTCTGGCAGGCAGTCTCCCCGTGGATCGGTGAGCCGGGCGAACGCAGCCCATCCGGTGCTGGTAAGCTCCAGTCGTTAGAGCGCTATATACCATCGCAAGTCTGATTATGTATTAGTATTGCGTGGTAACGAGGCCCTCATTGGCTTTTATTGTCCCATCCGGGGCTGGGTTGGTACCATCAACCGTCCTGGCACGAGACTGACTGTTTTCGAAGATATCGAGATATATCTCACCGGTGGGGTGAGTTACCCCTGCCTTAGTCTGTTGCTTAGGCTGACTGATGTCTGCAGCCCTTGTCAATTCCATCACCTGATAATTCGGACGTCGACTCAGACTCGGATGTTCTGAGTAATTCAAGTGATTGATATAATCGTGTGCTTTATATTCGAACAAATCACTATATATATTCCGATTTTTACTTCAATAATCAACAATGACACAAGCGGCCGGCGCGAATGCTCGGTCCCATGTATGCGTACGGCCTGACGGCCGACTCAGCTACCGGCAAGGTCCGGGAGACGCAGGCGCCGCCGAAGACGGCGACGCGTGCGTGGCCGGCTCCCGACCGCGAGAGCGACTCGCCCCGAACAAAAGCGGGTGCGCCGCCCCAGAAAGACCACGTCGTTGGGAAGGTGCACTCGCAGGAGCGTCGCGGGAGGGCGGCATGGCCACCTCGAGCCACGCAGTGAGCTCGGGCCCCAAATGGCAGCCATAGACTGCCAAAGGTAGGCTGTGGACGCCAGTGGCCGTGTCGGACGAGGCTCGGCTGCGTGTGCACGCTCCAGTCAGTCTGCAGGCGGGGATAACAGCCGCGGGAGCATGAATAAAGACGGCCTTGTTGGCGCGTTTTAAAACAGCCCCCGGACAGGGATAAACAGCCGTAGGAACTTGAATAGAGTGGTTCTGAGGGCGCACTCTAGACAGCCTATGGACAGGGATAAACAGCCGCAGGAGCATGAATAAAGACGGCGGTGTAGGCACGCTTCAGACAGCCCCCGGGCAGGGATAATACGGCCGTGAGGCCGGTTTTTATGACGTAGCCAAGGTGTGTTAAACCTCTGGCACGGGATATATTTTATGTTCGTGCGACGAAAATTGTAAGACGCGCACCGACAGGCGCCGCCACGATGTCGTGGTCGAGCGCAACCAAACACGTCGGTGCACGGACCACGTGACCTGCGCGCCCGCGCCGGCTTTCCCTTGCGTCATTATTCATTGAGCGCTCTCCGCAGGCTGCGGCCCACAATGCCACACCGCAAACATTTAGCGCGAGCAAGTTGCAGGAAATACATTCATTTAGCTATAATTTCTTTATGTTAGGCCTTTTAGTCGTTTGTTGGCAAGTCACAACCATCCTGAAAGTTCTGAAGAAACCTGGGATCATTTAAATCCTATGGGTTCAGGTGTTATGATTCCTTAGTGTAGTGAATAGCCAGCAAATTCACTTACGGCTTTAAATGAACAGTAAATCTGTGATAAATAGTATGAGTAATAGTAGATGGTGACATGTGGGCACGGATACCTGTGGTTTTTGATAGCCAACCCAGCTAGTGTGTTTGCGATCCTCATTACACAGGCTTGCAACCCTATTGCTGAACGGGCATTCAGTGACTAGGATCAATGGTGGTAATATATTACAAACCGAATAAACCGAAGTCTATCTGGCAGAGTCTGGGATTCCCCCAAGTCTGTGTAAACTTGTGGGAATACTGAGCCGAACAGACAATGTAAAATTCAGGCTCAGACTCACATAGTAGGTAAAATATCCGCCGGTGGTATCTCCTTCGTGTGTGTTCTGCGAACGGCCTGCGCCTGCAAAGTGTATCTATCTATCGCGGTGAACCAGCTGCACAAGGGAGTCGGGGTGGCACATACCGCGTGGCAATTGGGTGTCTTTTTATTCCAATACTTGGACTCTACCCACTTGGGTTCGTCTTTTAGGCAGAGATAGTAACGGAGACCTAGAGATATTCGTTTCAGCGAATCCAAACACGGAGAAAGTCAGTAAGCCGCACCGTAATAACCGCCCGCGTTGCAAAACTGTGGAAGTCGTCAATACGAGATTATGTGGGGACATGATTTGGAGACACGCACATCTGAAACTAGCTGAAATCGGGTGCGAGGCGTCAAATAAAGCGGTTTGATCGTGGAAGCGCGTGTGGCGTACCATGTATCGGCGATTGACGCCAGAGTCAAATAGAGTATTGTACATTATCTAGGCATGGACTTGAGTCAAACTGTTCTTTACGTGTGGGAAGGTTGTGCTGAAACTTACTTCGGATGTGATTCCCTCGAATCGTTTGTTGATCTGACAATCGCTAGGATAGTCTGGAGGACTCAGAGCTTAGTCTTCGAAAGAATGAGTTATGTGTTCTAGCATACATAATTCTGGGCTGCCGTGTCCTTGGACTACCACAAAACGTGAACATAGGACAACCCCGGGACGCGAGCCACTCACTATAAACAAGACAGAATACCAGTGTCGAGAGGGCACGTATGCCTTCGATCTTGATGTATGCGTTTAAGAGCCGTCGTTTTTTTAATGGTGGATTAAATGCTCACGATATCATCTTTTGTCGCGTTGGTTTCCAGGACACTTCGAAATCTAGGTTTGACTCTAGATATTTAGCTATATTTTTGATGTCCTGTAATGTACCGCACGACTCCATAGTTTCGTCTTCATCATTTTCGGATCCCTTTGGCCAGTACAAGTTCTCGTATTGGTTGGTCACCTAAATGTGCGCTTCAGTCGCGTGATCGGTGTCGGGTGGCGAAGCACACGGACGACAAACGCAACAGGGGCTCCTGAAACAGGGAGGGATCCTACGCGAAAAGCTTTCTCGAGGCCTCGCTCGACGCGTTTTTCTTCTTTTTGTTTCGAGTCCGGACTGTTTCCTGGCTGTTAGCACCGAGGCGACGTCTCAAAGCCGCACGTCGGGCGCCAACAACGCAGAGGCCAGATGTGCAGGGGCGTCTGTGGTGCCGGCGGCCCCGCTATATACTTGAACGCCAGAGCACCCACGAAGCGTCCATATTCGATCGAAAAGCGCAATCCAAGAATAGGTTGATCGTGGCGAGCTCCAAGCAGTGTGATATAGGCTAAGCGCCGAGCGGCTGTGGGATGCTGCGCCAACAGTCCCCTGAGGTGTTGATACCGCTCCCCCACAACCTGCCGCCAACAGTCGCCGTTTTCCGTGTCTGACTTTTTTCGCCCAGACACCGAAGCGTGGCCGGTCGATGTGTGTGTGCTGAATAAATTCCTCACTTGTAATTCGTTTGATTTATCTCTGTCACGACCTGTCCTCTCCTCTTCCCTCTCCTCAACTATCTTATATTTCGGACTGCACACGACATTTTTTCTTCTCTCGCTCTAGACTGAGGGTGTAGGACGCTGGGTTGTATATGGCCGCTGCTGTACTAGGACCTCGGTCATTGGACGATCGAATGATGAGTGGTTCACCGCCTCACACGCCCTCGTCGAATGCCTCGACTTCGGGCGTCGACTGGGAAGCTAAATACCATGAAGTCTCGGAACTGCTACAGGAGACGAGGGCAGAGCTGGGTGAGTCTGCAGCGGAGTCGAGCGTGTCAGATGATATCATCGCCTCTGACCACGTTTCTCCCCCTTGACCAGATGAATTCCAAACGAGCTCAAAGGAGTTGGAGGAAGAACTTGAGCGAGAGCTCGAGAGCACCGAGCAACAAATGACCGACCTTCGTAACAAGATTGAGCGTGTTGAGCGCGAGCGGGACGACTGCAAGTCCAAACTCGCCACCCTCCAGGGAACGCACAACACGACTGTTAATTCGCTCCAACGGGAACTCGACGGTGTGTATTTCACCTTTGGCTTTTTCAGTTGACCCCGAGTCACGCGAGCTGATGATCAAACAGCCCTTCGACAGCAACACGCCCTTATCAAGGTTCAGTTGCGAGAACTCGAGGTCGGGAACGATGATCTAGAACGATCTGAGCGTGCGGTCAGTAGCTCCTTGGCCGATCTCGAAGGTCGGTATGCGCGTGCGCTCGAGGAGAAGATTCTCCTAGAGCATGAACTCCAGGATCGAGTTGTACTGGAGGAGGACATTCAGAGGCTCAGGGACGAGCTCCGAGGTACGTGCTTTTATACCCGCTTCGCTGCCCAGCTAAATCAAACATGGCGCTCTCCAGACGCAAACGAGGAGTCTACCATTTTGAAGGAGCAAAACACTCGACTGGCCGAACAACACTCTACAATGGACGAACAGAACAAATCCCTTTCTGACGAACTCTCCCGAACGAGGGAAGAATTAGCTCAAGCGCGTCACCTCGTTGAACTCGCTCGAAACCAATCACATGAATTCCCCTCGGCGCCGTCAACCGCACGGACATCCACCAGTTCTCGGTCACGCTCTCCCACACCCTCGGCCACGTCCTCCGAATTACTTCTCGAGGACTTGCAACCGAAATCGGCACCTCCACCCGCGCCCAAATCCGAATCTGGCGTTGACCAAGAACATGAGAACCAGCTGGCCACACCGCGCGCCAAGTCTGCCATTCCGGTCACTCCCTCTCACAGGACAATGTCCGTTACGCGCCGGCCAATGCCTGGCAGCGGAATCGCTATTCCCTCGGTTGTGCGCACACCAAACGGAAATCCTCTTTCTCGATCGGTGCTTGGCAGCACAAACGGAACCCCCGATCCTCTTCGACGAAGCACGACTCTCCCCGTCCTGGCTTCTCCTGTTCCGACACGGTTGCCCACCGCACGCAGCTCGCCTCTTCCTGCCCCGATCACTCCCCGACCGCGCATGACATCCACCTTGAGTACTGCCACGGTAACAAAGCGAGGAACAGCTGTGCAGATGGTTGGAGAGATGCGGGCACGCGTCCGAACGTTGGAGCAAAAGATCAATCGGGTTCCGCTTCCAAAGATCAGAAATGGATCGTTGCGGAGCAAAATGCTCGGAGCGAGCAAGGAGAACGCAAATGGGTGGAACCCAGAGAGTGGGGCAGAGAGCCCGGGGTGGGTGATCGTCGCAGAAGGACAAGGAACGGGCAAGGATGCACCATCGCCTTCACCTTTGCCTCGTCAACCTCTGGTCGAGCGTGGGGAACGCAAGCGGACGTCGTTTTCGAGCGACCGGTCGTCGCGCAAATCTATGCACGAGGAACCTCCCCCATCCGCGTTTAGGGGCATGCCCACCCCGTCACCTTCCCAACAAGATTTCCCTACCTCGGTTTCTGGGCGAACCACGCCCGCTTCGACGGTTGGTTCGAATCGGGTCATTGCTAGAAGCGGAAACGGTCGAAATACACCTTCGTCAATATTTGGTATGACGATTAGGAGACCCCAATCCCGAAACGCGTCGCACGGAGGAAACATGATGGCGGCGCCTCTTCCGAGCATACCTTCACTCTCGCGTATACCGTCTTCTCCACTTCCAGGGAGTGCAGACCTCTCAAACGACGACTATTTCTTCCCGAACCGACCGACGACGCCGAGTAGCAGCATGACGATGCTCCCGATGCCGGTTGACAGGAGTCCGTCAAAGTCAGAGCAGATTGGGAACCGGAGGCCAGCGAGAAGATTGTCGTTGCACCCATCTGGGCACCATGGCGCGCCGGGACTGGGCAGCGCAACCACTCCTGCGCTACCGGCTGGGTTGACGGGCGGTGGGAGCATGAGTGTGAGCGGTGTGCGAAAGACCGCGTATTCTACCGGAGCGGGCAAGCCGATGTCACCTCCCGGGACAGGAAAACCCATATCCCCGCCCAGAAAATCAATGTCACCTTCGGCGAGCGTAGGAGTCAAGATGTCTCCTCCTGGGAAGAAGAGTCCTGGCGCAGGGATGGGAACGAGCCAGAGCATGCTAGGCATGAGCAGGATCGGTCGGCCTAGTTCGTTTGGTCTCGCATCGAGCCGGATAGGAGCGCCCGCTACTGCCGCTACAAAAGACAAAGCTGGCGCGGGCGCAGCTGGGAGGACAAGGAGTGGTAGTGTCGGATGGGGTCGTGAGCGGTAGTGGTCTTTTTCATTTTATTTTCTTCTCTTGCTCAATCCTTAATTCCCTGTGGCATATCAATCCATTCCTTTTCGTTTCTGTTTCTCCTCGTAATCTTGGGCTTTTATTGTCATTTGATACCACGTCGAAATTCCCAAACCCGTGTTCTCATCTGTATTGGAGCCTTTATATGATACGGTATGGTATGGCAAACTTTCTTCCTCTTTATGTATTACGATTCTTGGCTGGTACGACGAGAAATGATATTTTTTATGTGAATTAGTTTTGTGGGGATAGGGGTTTCGGTCTAACTTTAATGGCTTCTTGGGGTGATCGCTGATGTACCGATTCCAAGACATCGTCTGGAACCAGTAGAAGCTCGCGACTTGGCGTCTGTGCTCTGCAAGATCGAACTGGGTCTGACGACATGTGGTGTGTTGTGATTGAGACAAACACACCCCGCCTAGATTCTGACAGGTGATGGTTTGTCTCCAGAAGTACATCTATGAGGCGCTACATGAACACAAAACTAAGTTATGCCCCTTGTTCTGTTTCAGGTGGCTAATGCAAGTTCGCGGCACGGATAAAATGCCATAAATAGATTTCCCTTCATTCGTGTTACGAAAAACAGTACAAGTGATTCATAAATAACCAAAACCGGTGCCACTGAGCCATGCCATACACCATCCCGCTCTTTATTTTGGCCCAGTAGCAGCTTGCGCTGGGCTCGAAGACAGCAGCTGTTGGATCGATCTGCAGTACATCATAAAGTGGGCGGAAGAGTCACCAGGATAGTACCATGCACCCAAAGCCTGGAGCGAACAGAGGTTATTCGAAAGTGATGACTACGCGACCAGATAGTGACTTACGATAATGATGTAGAACCCAACCATAATCATTCCCTCTGACCAGTTCGTGCGCCCGTCTTGAGTCACTGAATTGACAAGGAAGGATGCGCCAACCACAACAACGACCTCGTAATGATCTATAAGAGCAGAACATGAGTTGAGGCCCATCCAATGCCAAACATGGGCGTACCAAACAAGAGCGTGAGGGGCTCGTTGAGTCCCCAAGCAATCAAAACAAATGTCGGAATCCAAAAGAGGGTAAATTGAATACTATGGAAGCAAATTATGAACTCCGGCTCAAACGCGGGAGCAAAAATAGTCCCGCACCTTAGGTCAATGCTCTTGGCCTTGGCCAGATCAGTGGGTGGTTTTACGTGTTGGGCGAGCAGGTTCGAACGGATGTAGAACATGGTAGTGTTGAGGGCATCACCGGCAAACGACACGAGAGGCAGCAGAATGAGTCCGAACCACTACCACCAAAACGTAAGTCACGAAGTATGTGATTCGTTGGCAAACCTACCTCCGAAGTGAACAGTTCCGTTTCACGGATAGGTTCAATACTCTTGACCAGCTGTTCATCGCGCATATAGTCAGTTGTGGTTTGATGGTCTCAAGGCGACCCTACATACCCACTCGGCAGTAACACTCAACAATCCAATAACAATAATAAGCAACACCACAGCGACCCAAGGTCCAATCTCTGGCGGCTCGTGGTGTTCTTCTGGAACGATTTCGTCAATCGATTCTTTGGCACCATGCTCTGCCTCGATATGCTGGATCAACTGTTCTCGATCGCTGTCGTCTCCGGTACTATATGCACGTTTCTTGAGACTGTCCCGAGAAGCACGCTCGTCGTACAAGACAGAATGTTTCTCGTGTGGATGGAAATGAGACTCCTCATCGTCGTGGACGTGCACGGTCTCGACGACAATATGTTCTCCCGGAGGGTTATGGAGGTAGAATCGAGAGCCGATGTATCTGTGGGATTCAACTTGGTTAGGTGGATAGCCAAAAGACAGGACAATGACACTCACATGATGAGTAGAATAACCGAAATACCACGACTCAGGCGCAACATCCAATCACGGGTCAAGTCGTCAACGGCGATCACGCTCGCAGCGACCTCCATTGCGTGGGCTGATGCCTTGTGTGTCACATAGTCGACTGGGGCGCGCTTAAGGAGGCGCGCTCCGGTAGCGGTGTTGGCAGCTGTGACGGCGGTTCGGTTGATGAACTGGGGAGCATAAACTGATGGGTTTTGATACGGCAGTGCGCTGAAGAACGCAGCAGGAACCACGAGTGCCAAAACACTACGAGAGTCACTCGTCAGTCCAACTATCATAGGAATCTCTACGGAGTTACGAACCCAACGGTGATCAAACTCTGGTTGAGCTGTGTGACTTGAGGTTTGAGTTGTTGCGCCCAGAGTTTTGTCCCCTCGGTAAGGAAGGCTGTACCCGGGACAAGCAGACAATGCAAAAGAACGACACCAATCACCGTAGACTGGAGAAGTTTTAGTTCGCACTTGATGAGCAGAACAATTGCAAGGACAGCTTCGACAACGTTGTGCAGTGTGACAACGATCAAATCGCCAACGCTCTAGAATGCCAAGTTAGTCACTTATTGCCTTGAACCAATGGATATTCCCACCTCTCCGCAATACAAAGCGAGTTGTTCTCCCCCAAATTCTGAAATGTTTTCGAGGGGGATGATAGCAATAAACGCCACTACCAATTGTTCAGATGGATCACCAGAAGATTCGTCAGAAAACACTCACAGATGAAAGAATACACATAATTCCACTTGGCCAAAGCAGCCACCCAAGAAATTGGGACGAATACGAACAGAATATTCAACCCTGTGCGATACAAGCCAGTCAGTTTCCCATAATACCATCGCAGATCTCCCAAAACGCACAGCTGCTCGTCACGATAGCCTTCAAGCTCTCCCACAGGCTCGGGATTTTGTGCCTGCGCTCCTTTACTCGCTCGCCCATCAGTTTTCGCCAAAAGCTCGACAAACCAGGTCGCTTTCGTCGAATGCGCAGAGCCGCATTTGGATCGTCAGACCCTTGTCGGTGGTGTGCATAAACCGGCGTCACTCGTGCTTTGAGACCTGATGCGACTCGGCGTGGGCCGGACGTCGGGAGTGATGGCGCGCGCTTATGTCCAGCAGAAGACGGGATCGAGAATCGGGTCGTGTTGCGCTGGTACCCTGGGCTCCAGGGGTCAGGGGCACTTCCAGTACGCCGATGGGTGTGCGATGCGGGCCGGACGTGCGCTCGACCGTTGCTATCATCTGCGCGTGGGGAAGTGGAGCCGGTGATAGGATGAGTTTGAGCATGCGCGGTCAGCTCGGCCTGTTCGGTGCGCTGCATCTCGTCCATGGAGGCTACACATGATGTCACGATCAGGGCGGCAATCTTTCCTATCTTGACTTGGATACGCACCTTGGGACATGGGCTGAGGTTCTGGAAAGACCGGGGTACGAGAACGGGAGCGGGAATGGTCACCATGTGGGGGCGGCGACAGTGGGGGAGAAGTGAGCCGGAGGGGAGCGTACTCGTCGGAGGACTCGCGAGGAGAGGCCATGGTGGTTTAGCGGTGATAGCGGCAAGAGGGGAAGCAGGGGGGTTAAATACAAATGATAGCGCACCTGCCAAGGAGACGGGGATTCCCGCCCGAGAACTGGAGATGATGGGAATTAGGCCGGTAAGAATGAGTGGCTAGGGCATCTCTAGGGGGTTGATCACAGACGCATATAATCAACGAGGCGCAGCAGTGCCTCACTCCTTCGAGTATCAACACACCGCCACATCCCCGGTCTTCTTTGATCAACGAGCGTCTAGATACTATGCTCGACGCTACGCACTCCATTCAGTATCCTTAAATTTAGCGTGCCAAGCACTCCAACAGCCACTCGTTGCCCGATCATCAACACGGTCAATAAAGTGAGATAACCCAGAAAAGTGTTTTATGGTATAGACATATCATGAAAGCACGAAAGCCAGGGGAGATAAGTGTGTGTACATACAACTCGGCAAATAACGAACAACATAGTTCAAAGCAAGTATAAGACTCTAAATAAATTAAATCAAGGAAAACTAGCAGGAGACTTTCTCCGCTCGTCCGCGAGCACTGCGAAACAAGAACAACATCCACGGTGTCAGAGGAGGCGACAAATTATCAACGTGTGGAGTAGACAACTCACCCAGCATCGCTTTTAGACTCTTCTCCAACACAGGTTTGGTCAAAACACTGGATAGAAGAAACACATGTCCGGTCAACTCGCTGACCGAGGCCTGATGTCATGAAAAAGGTTCTCACTGGTTCGCTCCAGCTTGCAGATACTCCTGTTGGTCCTCGGTCAGAGCATTCCCTGTGACTCCCACCACAAAGTCTTTTCGCTCTAGTTTTCGTAAGCGTCTTGCGACTTCGACTCCACTGCATATCGGCATACTACGACGTCATAAATGTCAACCTTTAACAGGAATATTCCCCGACAAAGAAGCAAATCCTCACTGGTTATCAAGAAAGACGATGTCATATTTGCATTCGACTCCAAAGTCCAGGGAAGGAGCCATAGCAGGTGAAACCGTTCCAGGTTCAACAGATGGAAACCCAGCAGAAGACTGAGTTCTCTGTGACCGAGGTGTTGGGAGCGGAGCAAGCAGCATATCCAGGGCGATTTGTCCGTTTTCAGCATTATCCACCGTACATCCCAGTCGCGTGAGCATTCGTGTCATCAAACGTCGAGTGAGTGCTAACAAGCCAAACCGTTAAGCAACCGAGCAACTTTTCGGACTCCCAAAACTTACGATCGTCATCCACCACGAGCACTTTGAGCGGCGCAAGGCTCTCCCCTTTAACTGGCGACCCATTGCCCGGACCCGAGACAGGAAACGGTCCAGGCCGTGTCTCGCTAAATTTGAGTGGAGCCAACGAGGAGTCGGACGGCATCTGCCGATGCGCAGACGGCTTGGGCGAGGTCCTATCCAACGTGCCCGCCCGAGACACGGCGGTAGCACCCATGACATTTGGGCCTGGGTCCGACATGACAATCCGCGAGGCCGATGGATCGCTCATCGCCCCAACTCGCGACGTGACGGGCGAGGCATTGGTGCTCGGTCGATTGCTGTCTGGCGAGAGCGTGCGCGTGGCGACAATGGGTCCTTCCTCGGCCGAGGCTAGCAACGGCAGCTGCGGGACGAGCTCGACAACACCGCCATGTTCCTGTGTATCCGTCAATACCATTCACTATCGTATCCGGAATTATTACTGACCATAATTGATCGCAACGTGCTCCCACCCTGAAGGGGTAAACCAGGCCCGGCTGCCGCGAGCAGTGCCCCTGATGAAATCGCGCTCGACACATCTCCACTGCTTGATGCCAAGGCCATATCCGGCCCAGGACTATGATTCGAAGGCAACGATTCCAATCCAACCACGCCCGCATTGCCCGATTCAGGTTCAGTCGGCCCGCCCGGCTCAAGCTCTTCTAGCCGCGAGTCGCTCGCGCCAAGATTTAACCCAGCCCCCGAACCTGAAAAGTTGATAGCGTCAACCGCGGCGTCCCTCGCCCGGGTGGCGTGCACACCCGCCACAGCTTTCCGACCCACGCCGAGAGGAAGCTCGATCCAAAACGTGCTCCCAACCGCGCGCTTGGACTTGACACCCAGTCTCCCGCCACTCAGGGCCACGATATGCCTTACGAGCGCGAGCCCAAGACCCGTGCCTTTTCCGCCTTGTCGAAGCCCGCTTGAGGTTTGCATAAACGCAGAAAACAGTCGCTTTTCCTCCATATCCCGTTGACCAATCCCAACACCCGTGTCCTGCACCTCGATCCGCACAACAATATGCTCCAGCGCCCGAGTCGAATCATCAGCTGAATCTCCACTATGACCACGAGAGAGTAATGGGGGTGTTGAATAGTCTCCGGCAGTCGTACCCTCGGACTTGCTTCCTCCATCCGTCGATCCGCGTTGATGGTCAACCGAGACCCGGGTACGATGCTCCGGCCCAGGAATAATCAACTTGGTGCGCAAGGTAATGTTCCCGCCAGCCTCGGTAAACTTGCACGCGTTGCTCGCCAGATTAGTCACAATCTGCCGCAACCGCATCTCGTCGCCCATCACGATCCCGTCCTCATCCGAGCCCTCGATCATGCGCTTCGCGATCCATTCTTCAGCGCGTTGACGGGCTTCATAGTCCATGTTCCGTTTGCGCGCATCGTGTTCTCGGATTTTGAGTCCCGTTCGGTCAGGTTGGCTAGAGCCGAATTCCATCTCCTGAGCCTGTGCACGGTAAGCGGCCAGACGCGCCTGACGGTCGATTTCTTCGTCTAGTTCCACAATGAGCTGAAGCCCTTTGGCACTCGCGCCAAGGCCAAGCGGGACAAGCATCGAGCGAATGACAGCATGAAACGCAAACGGCTTGGACACGGTTTCGAACCGGCCCGAATCCTGTTCCGAGTCGTTGAGTATACACAAAAACAAGAACGAGCAGCACGTACCATACGATTAAAGTCGAGGACATCATTCAGCACCTTGCTCATCATGTTCAAGCTTCCCTCGAGCGCATTAAACTCGATCTCGTGCTCTCGCTGGATCGCCCCCGTGCCCGCCAAATTTTGCGCAGCCAGCAGCGCCGTGTTGAGCGGTACACGAACTTCCTGCAATCCTACCACTGTCAGTTGACAGCCCGGCCCTCCAACGGACACACGCACATGAAAGATGTAACTCGTCAACCGCCTCTTGGACTCGGAGCTTTTTCGTTCACTAATCTGGGCCTTTTGTGTCTGCTTGTACTGGGTCTTTAGCTGGTCCCGAAGCACATACAGCCGGCGCTCGGCCGTTTCGCGCATCCAGTTGATGTAGAGGATAAATGCATGAAAGATAATCAGGTTCAGGATATGTCTGATCCAGTTGCGCTTGTACGGTAGGAACTAGAGGTAGCGGATACTGGGTTAGTAAACGTATCGATCGAGGAAGCAGGCCAGGTGGTTGAGCAGGACGGATCGGCCCGATCAGGTAATCGAGAGCACAGCGTGGCGTCACGAAGACCAAAATCAAACGGCATGGCAAGTGGCGTTCGTGCATTCATTGAGACTCCCCCGCACCAGGACGTAGGGTATTGGATATGCAAAGGTTAAAATACTCACGAAACCACCAGCCGTACAAATGAATGCGACAACCAATGTCGTTTGGACCGTCCGGTTCTGCTGCATAGCAAAGATCGCAATGACCGGAAGACCTGTCACATAGCTATCTCCGAGTCAGACATTCGTTCCGAAGTTAAAAATGAAGAACGAACTAGAATAAAACCAAAAAATCCCTGTCTCCGCAATCGAAATGTGACAGTTCTCGATATTTTCCGCATAGATGCATGAAACAAATGGTGTAGAATCCCCAGGCCCAAACAGCGGCTCCGAGCCAAATTTGGTAGATCCACGGGCGTGTACGCGGCCAGTCAAACGTGACGAATACAGGGAGTGGGACCTGACGAAAAGGTGAAGGGTGAGAGGAATATCTCCGGAATGACATGGCACATACAGTGAGAAATGGGGCAACACCAAAGAGGAAAATCGAGTCTTGAAGAGTGTAGGGTTTCGTGAGGAGCGCAGCAGCCAGGATCCAGTTCAGCACTACACGCAAACGGTCACCAATGTCGAACAATAACGTCAGACTGCTGACGCACAAAGAAAACACGACGCCCAAAAGGCAAGCGTCTTGCCGGTGTAAAAAGTCTCTCTACGGTACTGGGCCTCGGCCACGGGGTCATGAAAGTGTAGACTATGGCGCTTGGCGTGAGATGGTGGAGCAATGATCGACAAATGATGGGTGACGTACCTGAAAAAGCGCTCAATGACGGGCCATATTCGGTATCTCAACAAGACCATCATGCGGCTCTCGGCTACCCCGCTGCTGGTGCTGCCGGTAGGCCCTGTGGGAGGCGTGCCAGTGTCTTCATGGTGGTGTGGATGCGTGGATTGTGAACGCTGGGTAGACTTGTCTAGTGACAAGAACTGGTGCATGCGTCAGCTTGAGATCAAATCCGGGTAAAGAGCGGAACGGACCTGGTTGTCGACGACAACGGCATCGACCTCTGCGTCATCCATCTCATCCTCGGGCTCGTCCGTAGCATCGACGTCACCGTCCGTATGTCGACGAACATTCGCCCAGGGTACGACATGATCGTTCCCAAGGTCTGAATGGCCCATTTCCATGTCATCATCCCGTTGCTTCCGTCCTCCCCACCGCCGTTTCTTCGACCTGGGGTTGCTCCCGTCGCCGTCGGACGTGATGGTACGGGCAATAGCCCGACCCCAGCGAACACCGGTGCTCCCCTTCATCTGACGCAACCGGCCATCCTCGTCGGCTCCCATGCCGCTGTCATCGACACTCGAGCTGCCAGTGCCAGTGCCCGTGCCAGTAGTCGTGAATTTGTCGGGCGGACCAAAGCCGGTGGTGCGCTTGAAGCGGGTCCATTGGTTGTGGAGCGCCGATCGGTCAAAGCGCGTCGCCTTGACGGGCGGCGCTGGGGTGTTTGACGCCGTGATGGGCAGGTTGGGCGAGACAGGGGGCGAGGAGTACGACCTGACAAACGGTGGTTGATTACTGTTGCGGTGTGGCGTCGACGGGGGACATGGGGGAGCGGGTGGCCCACTTAGACTTTGACGGCGGGGGAGAGTGGAGTTGGTGGTAAAGGACGAGAGCTGGAGGGCGGTGGTGTCAGAGCGGGTGGTGTCTGTGCCAGCGGTACCCGACGAGGGGTGTTGAAGGAGCGGCCGGGAGGAGGGCATATGAAAGACAAGAAATGCAGGCTGGTGTGTTTGTGCTAGTGGCTGTGGTCATACGGAACGAGTGACGTCTGGGGACTCGGCCAAAAGATCAACACGCCTCTCCCAGCCGAACCGACCAAGTCTACGCGAACCAGCTTTCTTCCAAGCTCCGGACTGGCGAGCCGCACGTCAAGTCGTATATATCTCCAGTTTTTAGCACCCAGTTCTGAGCTGGCAGTCGACCTAGGCGCGTTCCCGGCACACAGGGGTGGTCGTCCGAAGCAACAGCAAAGGTCGGTGCCGATAAACGTGTAACGTTACGGCCCCTGACCATCAGCCGAGTCTCGGCCAAAATTCCCGGATCGGGCGCGAACACAGCAGACCGCCGGTTTCTTTCCCTGGTATTCCTCTCGAGGCATTTATCTTGTCGTCACCGTTGGTATGCATATATGCACTCGCGAATAGTTCGGATTCGTACCACTGGAAACTACGTCACTGGAATCATGATTTCGCCTCATGATCTTGAAATACAGATATCACATCAAACGGTGATCTATCTCGATTCACACACCTCAATCTCACTGATGACATTCCAGGATGACGCTAATTGACACGTCCGGCTAGCGTGGGCGCGAAGGCAGTTTCTTGTATGTCATACCATGCCGTAATAGGAATAAACGTCATATTCCAACAACCCAGAACTCGCTGGCGTAAACCCAGGCTGCGGTGTTACGCATAGGGTACACAGATCAAACTGTGCATCGGATACAACGAAAAGCGTTGTCTTTCTAGCCTCTGTTTTCAACCGTATCTCCTAGAGTCTCACACGAAGGACAAATACGTACTCGCTCCAACTGCAGTATTTACCTAGAACTCCACTGTTTCAAAGCTCGACAGTCGCACACCCTGATTGCTCCTTTTCGGAAGTACACCGCGGCACTTGCTGAAACAACAGATCACGCTCTACCTCCGAAGCGCTGAGCATGTTCGAACTGAAATAGGACCATTATGCTCTAGTTAGCAGCAGCGTATGTCGTACAAAAAACAGCTCATAAAAATATTACGCCCGTCGATCCGACAATTCACTATGCAAATAACTAGATCGACACCCTTCAGAACCGGACAGCGAATATCTTATAGGCTACATAAGACGTCATGAAACGCGGGCAATGAGCAGCAGTTGATGAGCGTCATAAAAGCATTGCCCACTCTGCTAAATGTCACTACTATATAGTTATCTTAGGCAAAGTAGGTTTTCTCATGAGGCGCAAAAGTCCATCCTTTGCTCCTACTGTATATGCCTATGAGGACGTTATGAGCAGGGTGGACCTGTGATAGTAGTCAGCCAATAGAAGACTATAATAAAGTCAAGGAGCACTTGCGAATGATGCAATCTCGGTAGCAGGAAATGTCACTGAGTTGTGGGGCAACTTTCTCCTAAGCAACGCCCGCGTCCATCACATACTGCTCATTGGTAATCTACTGTGCCAGTAGTTTGAATGACACCACCATTACGGCCTTTTGTTCGACAATAATCATGACGCGAAATTCAACCTTCTTTTTCTCTCGAAACAGTCTGCTGAGCATCCTGTCCTGGAGAAACATGACATCCTGTGTTTTTAGTTGAATGATAGCCTCATTACGCGGAGGCGTAAAAAAGTAACTGCGCTGAATAGCCTCTCAGGTAAAAAAGTCATAGATGCAAATGATATGTTTAGATGTGAATGGCGAAAAAATGTGTTTCTATCTAGCTATATCGCATTATAGTCCTATATGCGCTCTCCTTTTAGCATGCGTGCAGTTAGGCGCAGTTGGTTGATCGTAAACAAAACAACCCAGACCCAACAGTTACTCTCCGAGAAGATTTGGACAAGGCGGCACACACGTCGATCATTTTCGATCCGCCCTGAGAGAATAGTCAGATCTGATGGCGGGGAACACGCCTTGGAGCAAGTAGCATTGCTAAAGATTTCTCGCAGCAGCCGGGAGGCTCTCCTGCTGTGTAGATATGAACACGACGATAGCATGCATACTGAAATTGATGGATGACAATAGTTAATGGATATGGATGGTAGATAAGTGTGATGACCGATCTGTCGCATAATTCTGATAGTTGGGCACATCGCACCGCGAATAAAATAGCATACAACTAGCAAAAGTTCTGCATCAAATATAACATTGAAGGAAATCAAACCTGCGGGGCCTGAAACGCGGTAGGTTGTTCAAAAATGTCGTCGACACCTTCATGGATGCCCGCCGAGCTATCGCCAAACTTCAAGTTGAAGCAGACGCCGATGCATAGTATGATAACAAAAAGTGTTAGGAGACCGTATTGTCCTCCAAGTAACGAAGCAAATATAACTGCAAATTTCAGTCAGTCACGAGCTAAGGATTTGAGAAGGTTTGTCTCTACCAAACATAAATGCACACCCAAGAGCACACCAACCGGCCAGAGTACCCCAGCCGCCGTTACAAAATAGTCCAAATGGCTCGCTAAATAGAGCCATTAATGACAATGGCACAGAGCAAGCAAGACGGCTTACCTCAGAGGCTCAGCGTCTTCGCTTTGTGATTCTCGTAGTCCCAAAAACTCGGCAGACAGTCTCCCGACCAGTCCGTTCATGACAGATTCAATGGATGACATGTAAGCGTGCATGATTCCCACTGGTAGAGGCACGTCAACAAGCCCATGTACAGCCAGTTTGAGTGCATCGAGATGGGCTGAAATTGAGCGGTGCCAGCACGTGCCCATGACGCATCCCCCCGCCAAGAATGAGTGAAGTCCTACCACCAGGGGTATATAAACCACAAAGAACAGGGCTATGAAGAACCAATACCAGCGCACTACCCCTGCCCAGATTGGCTCTGCTAGTTCAGATGCTGGGACTAGCTGCCCGTTCATATCACCCAGATAGCAAGCGAAAGCTGAAGGATAGCACTGTTGAAGTAGTAATAGCGAACTGCGAGTCATGAAATAGCAATTTGTTGTTGTTAAATGACTAGAGACCCACATTTCAGTTGTCAGGCAATGTGTAATGATAAGACTCTTACTAGGTAGGCATCTGAAACAATATTGCTTCTAATAGCCTTGATACGTCCCGAAGGGTTGGGCAAGGCCCTCCAGTAGCGGTTTGGAGGTGGTGAGATACATGGGGCCCAGCATGGTCCCAAGTCGCCAATGTAGCAACCGAGTGCGAGCCCCATCGTCCGTCCATTTCTAGCCATAATCCATCCAATGAATCGATCCCGCTCTGGATATCCTCGATATGATACAATCCAACTTCTTGTAAGGCTGTGTTTGCCGCAAGTCCGTGCTGGGTACCAAATGGCCATCCTGAAGCCAAATTAGATCCGACCTTGCCTAACCGATCGATGCGTAACACAAAACGTTGACCACGAGCGGTCGTAAAGAATACCAAGAGATACTCGTGAAGAAATGGCGGGCGACGGGACTTGCGAGCCTGTATATGAGTGATACGAGCTTCACTCAACACGGGGTCAACGCGAGCGTGACTAACAGTCAAAAGGTAAGTCTGCGGTAGATTTCAGGACATATAATCATACCTGCAAAAGGTTAGAATGTCCGTTTGCCATGCCGAGTTTGCCATAAAAAGCCTGCGAATATTTTAAGGATGAATTTCCTGAGACGACTGAAACCCTACTTTTTGCGCCACTCGAAACTTTCAAAGAGGTAACTAGAAGCGGTGACCAGCAATGAGTTGCGTCATCACCAGAGCTGTTGTATAGAGTGATACGTACTAGACCCAGCTGAACCTCTCCTTGCGAACGCGCCAAGGTTTTCGGCGCATGTTTGTGTGTTTTCGGGTGTTAACCACTGGGGTGTAAGATATGTACCAAGCTCCACGTCTTGTGGGAGAGCCCCTCCTGCAGAACGTTTCGAGTGGTTTGAGCTCGATATGTGCACTTCCGGAGGGGAGACAAGAATTGGCAAAACGGGCAATCGACTAGAGCCCGCTCCACATGTTTGCTCTACATTTTGCGGCTCAGTCGACTCCGGAGCTGGCATATTCAGAGCAAGAAACGAAGGCCTATCCTCCAGGGATGGGAGTTGGCTCTAAGAGACTCACAAGACATGCTGTGCTAAAGGGGCCTTGCTGGCTGTTGATGGCCCCTTGTTGGTTGTTATGGAGCGGTTTTTGATTGGGCACCCCAGACCTTTGGGGAACAAAGGTCCGACAGACGCTATGCTCTAAACGCCGAACCCCATACGCCAATGGTGCTTAGACTGAACATGAGGTCAACTAGCCAGGGCGTCACAGAGGCAGCTTTCGACAACGGTGAAATGAAATTTGGGATGAGATTATTCTTCATCTTGCATTGAATGAGGTACGAAAACTAGCTTCAAACGAGTCATGGTCGACCAAATGCTCACCTCGAGCGGGCATTTCGGCGACATTTTGCATGGATTCTTTGACATAAATGGACGCAATACCCGGAAACAAGTTTACTGGGGGTGCGTGATCCTAGTAGAACGCTAGATGTAGGTTGACCCAAGGTGTTGACGGCTTCTCGTATTCTCAGTTAAAGAGCCCCCACCCCTCACTTTCCTCTCTTGGATATCACGGCGCAGCAAAAAAAGGACGACCGGATTGCCCGAAGCCTGGTTTCCGGTTTGGTTCATCGGACGCAGAATTTTGATGATTATATGCGCTCGGCTAACAACTAACTCGATCCGTTAGCTTGCTCTGAAATCCAACTCATGGCCTCACTAAAGTGTCTGGGACCCATGGTCCCTCAAATACACTCCAGTGCTGAGTTCTACCCGTTACCCTGTTTGTCCGAGGAGAAAAGTAGTAAGAATGCGTACACGACTCGATGTCTCAAGTAAATATGCTTGGTCCATGATTTCAACTAAAGACATTATGCATATATGACTGGTCTGAATGAGCGTTTCAGACGAAATGGTACTCGCTTTCTTGGTAGTCTGTATATTTGGACTTTCAAGTGGAGAATATTGTTGAAGCGTTGAGCCCGCACGGTGCCTTGTGGCAGCTCCCGAGCTGCCCCAGGCGCAATTTAATGCACCAAATACGGACATAGCAGAAACCCTTTATATAACTTGTCTTTACTCACAGGAAAGCAATATCAAAAAAGGTAGCAAAGGAGCATTTCAGTTCGGTTCGACCACGATCGAGAGATGAAATATACAAAAGTGTAGAGAAAACAGCAACAAAAACGAGAAATATCAAACATATCAGCCCCATCTCCTTCATGTTCTACTTGGTCGCAGGCCCGCTCTCGTTGGTCGGTGTCGTTTCCTTGTCGTCGCTCATCATCGAAGCACGATACACGGGCGCGCCACGTTCCTGTAAAACAATCACGGCAAATGGCGCGTCAACCGCTGCCACCAGTGCGGACCGGAACCGGAACGGGACCCCGTGCGCTTGCCGTCCGAGCTGCTCACCGACGGGGGAGGAGAGGGAACCTTGGATGGATTAGAGGGAGGGGTAGGGGAAGGTGCTTTGGCAGATGCGGTTACAGGAGCAGGAGCAGCAGCAGGGGTGTGGGGGAAGCAGGAGTGGGAGCCGGTGCGGTAGCAGGGGACGGCGCGCGCCCAGGGGAGGAAGGGGAGGGAGCGAGGGCAGGGGAAGAAGCAGCAGCAGTGGGGGTGGTGGGGGAGTTTAGATCTTCAGGCTGGGCAAGTACCTCGTCGACATGTTCCTAAACCCGATTGATCAATTTAATTCATCAGAGGCCCATGAGAGCAGCATCAACGCACCTCCTCAGCATCCTTCCTGTATTGCTCGACATCCAGTGCGAGTTGCGAGGTCTTGACGGGCATGGCAGACATGCGGCGCATGGCCATCATACCAAGTACGGCCTTGCGGACTGTGCAAGGCGCAAACAAACACGAGGTCAGCTCTCAGCCCCGAACCCCAAACTGAATTGGACGTGACGTACAAGTCTTGCGCGCATCGAACTGCTTCTGGATGTGCGGCAACAAGTTGGTCGGCTGGCCGGACGCGCTCTCGGGATCAGGCACGAAGTGCGGGGTCACGTCGGCGAGCCATTTGTGTTGAAGGGCCTGGGTAGCCGTCGGGCGCTTGGCCGGGTCGATGGTGAGGCAGTAGCGAACAAAGTCCTTGGCGGTCTGAGAAACATTTGCCCAGTACTCAGCTATAAAGAAAGGGCGACGAGATTAGTATCAAATCGAGTGGACGGGGCCGAACTAGGCTAGGGAATTCAAACCTGGCTCAAACTTGTAGTCGCCACGGATGATGGCCTCCATCTCCTGTTGCTGGTTGTCACGGTCGAACGGAGTGTATCCGCACAACAAAAAGTAGGTAATCACACCCATGGCCCAGATGTCGACTGGCTTGTGATGGCCGGCTGCCAAGAGCAAATCATGTCAGTAAGCGCCCGAGGCCGACGCGACCGAGGCTGTTTACCTTTCTTGAAGATCTCGGGCGCCATGTAGCCCGGGGTGCCGCAGACCTCGGTGAGTAGCGTGAACTTGTCGTCGTCCATCACGCGCGAAAGACCGAAATCAGCGATCATAATATCCGCGTCCTCGGCTTTGGTCCTGAACAGGAGGTTCTCGGGCTTCAGGTCACGATGGACGATCCCGGCAGCGTGGATATGCTCGACGGCCTTCATGATCGTACGGACGAGGTCCGCAGCATCGGCCTCGTAGTAGTTGCCCTTGGCGCAGATGCGGTCAAACAGCTCGCCTCCGGTGCACAGATCAAAGACGAGATAGAGATTGTGGGCGGTCTCGAAATAGTCGTGGAGCGTGACAATGTTCCTGTGTCCGCTCGACACCTTTTTCAGCACCGCGATCTCGTTGCGGACCTGTACCAAATGAGCAGATGTCTAGACTGGCAGATTAGATGCTCACCATGTGCTCGCGCCCCTCCATGAGCTTCTTGTTGATGACCTTGCAGGCATAGTACTTGCCAGTCTTGATGTGCACGGCCTCTTTCACGACGGCGTAGGTGCCACTTCCAAGTGTTTTGCCAGTGCGGTACTGCTCGTCGTCAGCTCGGGTTATCTGCTACGGGAATGCACGTACCTGGCAGGGCACGGTCTGGGGAGCAGGCATTATGGTGGTGAAGGCGAGAGGGTTGGCGCCCAAGATAGACCCGCCGCCCGCTATATGTACTCCCCACGTGACTCACCATTTGGAGCATCGCCCCCATCCCGCACCGCATCGATGGCCGGCTCCGGTCAGGCACTATTCGAAAGCAAATTACAGCATTATATTGTTCCTGTGCAAATACACCCGTAACACAAATGAAATTAAGATAACACAACCCCAGCCTTGGCAGCAGCTGCTGCTCTCAATTCCGTAAACGTCCCGCTCTGCAAGCACATCTCCCTAAATAGCCCACCCTCGCGCTCAATCAAGTTCCAGGGCGTGTCAAACTCGATAATGTGGCCACGGTCCAGCACCATCAGTCGGTCGTGCTCGATAATTGTACCTTTGTGGCCATGGCTATTGTTAGGTGCTGAAATAAAGGTGACAAAAATAGACATACGGATACGGTGTGCCACCGTAATCGTCAAGGCATCTTGGAACTCTTCCCGAATGGTATCCTGGATCTTTTGGTCTGTTGCATAGTCCAAACTTGAGGTAGACTCGTCCATAATCACAATCTGACAACCGCTCAGTGCTCGCACATCGCCTCAAAGGACAAACTACTCACCGAATTTCTCCTTAACAGCGCCCGAGCGAGCGAGAACAGCTGCCTCTGGCCCTGACTGAAGTTAGCACCCCCTGCGCTAACACGTGTATTCAACGCGATCGTCAGGCGTGCAATATCCGCCTCATCGTCATCCAAGAACGACGGCGAAGGCGGCCGTGTGCTCCCGGGCGTCGTCCGGGCAGAAACGACAGGTGCGGTAAGTTGAACGCGATGCAGCACATCGACACATTCGGCATCGGTGTGTTGATGGAAGGGGTCGAGATTATCCCTGGAAACCAGGCGATGTGATGAGTGACGTTCAGCGGACACGTTACGCCATGAAGTGCTTACCTAACCGTTCCAGAAAACAGCACAGGATCTTGAGGGATTATCGTCTGAGCGCTCATTCAATATCGCACCGCATACATGTTAGCTCGTTGGACGTACCAGCTTGGAGCGTAGGTCTTGTAGTGAAATCTTCGTGATATCTATCCCGTCGATTCGTATGCTGCCCTCGCTCGGCTCAACAAACCGTAAGAACTACGTAAACGCCGTTAGGGCTTATCGTACAGCATGTCGTTACGGTATGTTACTTACACTCATTGCAAGTGTCTGTTGCCCCGGCCGTAATCAGTCTCACACGTTGCCTCCATGTAAAAATGGACGGATGGAAACTTACACTCTTCCCACTCCCCGTTCTTCCCAACAGCCCGACCTTTTCTCGCGCCCGGAGCTTGAACGATACGCCATGCAACACAGGGTCGAGCTCGGGTGCATATCGCACAACCAGGTTTTCGACAGAGATAAGCCCTTCGTTCGGTGCACTCGATGGCCAGTATGCTGGCGGTTTCTGTGTATCTTGACCATTGGACTCTTGAGGCAGGTCGAGATACCTATTTCAAACGTCACGTTCAAAACCTTCTTGAGCTTCAGGCATTAGGGCTTACTCCACCACACGCTCGACCGAATTGAGGTCCATTTCCAACTGTGCATTGCACATGTTAGATTGCCGTTATGTCCGAATCGAGGGTAAGAACTTACGTTGGTAGCAGTTCTGCAGCACCAATACACGCTCTGGGTAAACGACATTGCGGTCGTAATCGTCACTGCTGCCAGGCCTTCGCCCAACAACCCAGAAATAGCGAATATTGTTGTCACAAACACACTTAACGAGGCAAGAGCATCAAAGTGTAAGAGTAACCTATGGTCGATGGTGCTCAGCGCCAAACTGAGAGATGTTCGTGATATGATTTACCATCGGTTAAGCATCCTACACAGTCCGAACGCTCAGTATGATTATTTAGCCCCCCACGCACCCAGCAAGCTCACCAGAAATTGTACCACATCGTAGTCGTATTGTCGATTTGCTGATGCAAGACATCGAAGAACCTCTGCTCAGCCGAGAACGCTCGCACAGTCACAATACCTTCCAATAATTCCGCAAAGCTTGAAAAGATGGGGCTTCGACTGTTAGATTCCATACGTTTCAGATCTCGTGCCGTTCGAACATATCCAAGCGCGAGGAGATAGTACAGCCATGCAATCACTGCTGCAGGAAGAAGGAACGGCGGCAAGATTACGGATACTGTCAAGACTCCTGCAAAAAACGTGGCGAGCCAATGCGAGCAATTTCGGAGCGACCACGACAGTGAAGAATCAACTACGGTCATGTCTCTGGACATGCGGTTCAAGATTCTTTGGTACGAAGTCAGCAAGCGTCATAATCAACTAGAAAGGATAACGTACCGGCCAGCTGGCGTAACATCGAAATACCGGATCGGTGAGTATACGATCCTGGGGTCAAGATAAGAACAACGCTAAATCATGAGGGAATAGCAAGCTTACGAATTGAGCAACGCATCAAACAGCCTCCTCGAGGCACGAAGAGAAGCATTGAACTGGATACCTCAAGGTCAACATTGATCTATGCGAGTATCAAAGATACATACCTGTACAGTCGAGTTCACAGTGGCCATCACAGCCGCGGCAAACACGATTGCCGCATAGACCGCAACGTAAAAGAAGGGATGGGCCCTTGCCGATGGCATCTCCCACTCGAGCGTCTCCGCTGCTGACACTTGAGTGAAAAACGCCGTTACGTGGTGATGTGCGCCAAAGGCGTGTTGCTCCTCGCCGATGGAGTGGGAAAGAGAATAGGTTGCGGCAAGTGCATGCGTATGTAGTGAGGATGAGTTGCGGATGCTATAGGCTTCACCCCATGCTTTGAGCCAGAACTTTTCAACGAGACCAAAGGCTTGGTAGGCAATAATCAATACAATTAGAAGAGCCCAAGAAAAGTAGCCCCTACGCCCCAAATGAGTGCAATTCAAATCAAGGTATGAGGCACTCACGAGGCCTGAAGATAAGTCTTGTATATCCTCCACTTAACATTTCCAGTCGCTCGCGCCTCAGCCTCGACAAGCTTCCTTGGGCCCCTTCCGGGTTGAATCGCCGGACTCGGCCCGGTGAAGACTGTCTGCTGTCTCGCTGATTTACGATTGCTGGTTGGCGGACGTGCACCTCGACTTGGTGATGGAGAGTCTCTCGAGGACTCTCCCTCGCTCCGGGTAGGGGAAGAAGTATTCCTTCGACTCACAACTGGAGAGGGTACCTGTTGTTGAGCAGAGTCAATCATGTTTCGTCCATCGTCGATCGCGTCTGCTGCTGGAGAAGCCCAGTCGGCGTCGGTATCAACATCTGGGTCGAGTACAACATAGTCCAGGAGGGCTTGATCTCTAAGATCGGAAACTGTGCCTTGCATGTCGATTTGCCCGTCGTACATTCGAATGAGATAGTGTGCACAAGGAAGCATGAGTTCGACATGATGAGTGACTAAAACCTATCGATAGTGTTGTCAGCAGGAAACATGGTGCAACCAGCTCGTTACACACCACTGTTCGATCCGCCATCAACGGTCCCATGAACAGACGGTTGATCAGGAGGCGCGCAGTATGGCTGTCGACTAATCCCAGGCTCGAATTAGATCTACGTCGTGAATCCAACAAGTTTACTCACCGGCGGCCAGTGGGTCATCCAACAATACTCGCTTAGTTGGTGCGTATATGGCTCGTGCGAGCGCTATATCTCTAATCAACGACTGTAAAATAATCGCCCATCGAATATTGACGTACCAACTCGCGCCTTTTGACCGCCAGAAAGACTCACACCCCTCGCTCCAATTTCAGTCTCGTCTCCATCTTCAAAAATATCCAAATCAGGTTTGAGTGCACAACACTCTAGTACAAGATTGTATCGTTCCTCGTCGTACGGTGTTCCAAATAAGATGTTATCCTGCAATTTCAAGCCCATAAGTCGTTGCCCATTCCAAGACTACAACGACATACCCTGATGCTCTTGTGTTCCAACCAACTGGTCTGCGCCGAAAAGCTCACTCCTCCACTCTTATCCAAAACCAAATCTCCGCTCGTAAGAGTCATCTCTCCCAACAATGCCATCAGCAGCGCAGTCTTTCCAGAGGCGGTCGGACCAGTCACAAGCGTGAGCTTCCCTTCGGGTATTGTCAAATCTACATCCAACAACTCGAACCGCGTCTCGGAATCGTCGTCGTCATCAAAGCTCAAGGTACGCTGATGTTGCGCTGCATCCTCATGGACACTTTCCGCAGTTTGAGTTTGGGAAGAGTTCCATACAAACGAGCCGTTGATGATTCGCATTTCCTTTCCTGGATTTGATCGAGGTCGAACCGGAGATTTGAGAGATGAGACGCCCGCTGGAACCTCGTCTTCGCTTAAAAACGCCGCGATTCTGCCTAGGGAAACTCCGGCTTGCATGATGGAGACGATCCATTGGGGAATTACGTTCAGTGGACTTTTGACCATGTTGAATAGAGCAATCGACTTTGGAGACGCGATGAGTTAGCGCCTCATTGTCCAATCAGTGAACTTACTGTGAACGCTATTGAGACAGTGAGCTCGTTTCCGAGTGCTACATAGCACATAAAAGATACAACTGCGACCATTGTCGGCGCAAGCTGCCACACAAAACTAAACGCCATTTGATTGATTCGTTCTAATGAAGCAATTGAGATGGAAATCGGTTGGGCGCCATTATGAGACTCACCATGTTTCAGCCATGTCAATTCTTTTGCTCGTCGCTTCGTGATTCGTCTAATCCATTGATTCTCCCAGGCGAAAAACTATAAAAAAAATAAGCATTAGGCTTTCCCACTGCGATCATTAGAACCGAAATTCTACCTTGATAAACTTGATTCCTAGAGAACCAAGTCAGCGGACCGAATATTCTTTTAGGCGATCCGAAACTTACCAAGAATAAGTTCGTTCAAGGCATCCATACGCTTGTCACGAGCGAGCATCAGACCTCTCGACAGCTGAAATGAACCATGCAATCAACATCTAGTTCAATCACGATCAAAACTCTAAACGCCCACCATCACACTGCGCTTGGATAGGAAATGGTTGATTGGCATCGCAATAACCAGCACCGAAAACCCGACAAATGCGGACCATCCCAAAATCCTACGAGAATCTCAGCCATGAGGACGAATGTGAAGTGCAGTGCAAGACTCACTGGTACAAGAACACACACGCAAATACAATCTCGAAGGGCGCACCATAGATAAGGTATGCCCCGCTAACAGTCTTGCCGACCCGGCTCGCATCGTTGGACATCAGTTGGACAATCTGAGGAAGCGGCTGAGTGGCTGAAATGACAGTGAGGTTATCTACCCACCTTGCCGATTCCAGCCTTTTCCTGTTTCATCGGGTCCTTTTCCTTGCGGCCCTTTTGGTGCTTCTTGGCGGTAGCCATATCGGCCGCGTCCTTACGCTTCAAAGCTTTGTCGTACACTACGGCCATGAGCTCGGAACGCATCCGGGACGAGGCACGCCGCCCATACCACATATGCTGCGCATCCGACAGAGCCTAAACGAAGGAACAATGAAAACAAAGTCGGCGCATTGATGAAATTGCCCCTCACCTTTAAAATTGCTGTCACAAACGCCAGCCCAGCAAGGACGTACGCCCTGGCCCTCGTCTCCGGATCGTGTTTCTTGAGCGCATCCAGGATTTGCTTGAGGTAAAACGGTCCGAGGTAGTTGAATATCACGCTACAGACAGTAAGGATGGCTTCCATAACTAGATCCCGAGAGTTTGCGCGCACGAGGTGCGTGGCTAGGGTCCAGGTAGTGCCCCATGACGAAGAGGGAAGCGAAGGTGACTTGATAGAGGAGAACGCTGTGAAGAGGGGTTTGGAACGCAATGTCGAAGAGAGGCGCCACACATCTGATTCTTCCAACTCTTTTGAGGAACCCTATAGTCAAAAGTCGATTAGCCAGATCCTCGGTAGACATAATGAAGGACTTACGCGTCGAAGTAGAGGCTCGACCCAAGAAAATGTGATCCAGCCCCACAAGGTTGTAAAGTCCTCTGGACTGACCGACTAAATCCGGGATGTCAGATAATCACAAGGGGCTTGTCTATATGTGTACAACACATACCCAGCCGATCTGCGTGGCGTCCACATGTCCGCTCGGCACACCCATCGGGAAACTCAGGATCACACCGAGGCCGAGGAAAACTCCGACTGCGCTCACGGCGAGGCCCGCCACTTTGGCTCGTGAGGCAAACACGCCGTGGACATACCACTCAAACAGAAGTGCACCAGTCGAAACGATAAGACCTGCTGCTTGGAGGACGTACCAGAGGTACAGGTCGTATGTTGGGGTTGCGACTTTTCTTCTGATAACGGGTCGGACAGCGGCGTATACCCATGTCGATGCCCCAAGTAAGATAACGAGAGCAGCCCAGACATCTGGCCAAGTGCTTGAGTGTAAAAATAGAACATAACAGCCGTATGCGGTCCACACTGCAGTCTCGAAAAGAGCGATACCAACGAGAAGTGTTGTTTTCCAGACGGGCGGGCCAGTGTGCTTGGCGACTACGTCACTATCCACATGTCCATTGGCATATGATATCGAGTCGTATTCAATGTTCTCCGCCTCTTCAAGCGTGAGGAACGGTCGGAGTATTGAGCAGAGGGTAGCGGAGGGAAATTTGGAGCGAGAGCGAGCGCGGGGAAGGAGGACAAAGGCGAGATGATTGAGCAAAACACAGAGGACGAGAATGGTCGGAGCGGCGACAATATACGTTTCCCTCACACACTCGTTTCTGACGTCCTAGATGCCAAAAGCATGCCGAATCCAGGGGGTCAAGGAGGATAAAATCATGAGCAAATGCCTTCTAGCTTCGCATCCGACTCGACTTACATTCCATCGAGGGTACGTGCCTGTCTCGTCGTCTGGCCTACAAACCCAGCTGGGCCATCCTTGAGCCATCGTCGGCGAGAATGGCAGCCGGGAAAAATACAGAGTTGCCAGATGCGGGGGTGGTCGGGGAGACGGTCGTGTGCAGCCAGGTGCGCGTGGCGCTTCTCGCAGGGTCTGTCAGGGGAACTAGATGTAATTAACCCATACGGAGCCGGAATACCGCCATCCAGACCTTGCGCACGTGAGCATCATTCCATCCGTTCTCGGCCGCCATACCCAGCACACTAAGTCCGAATGCGCAAGAGTCGAATCATAGCCATAACCACTTGCCTACAGGCCTCTCGCATGAAGAAACCGTAGCTCAAGTTCGTGCTGCTACCAGTGGGTTCAGTCCTTGTTCAACTGCGTCGCTCGGCATCTCAGAGTCTCAGCGGCTCTGGCACCTGTGATAGCGCATTTTAGCCAGTTGCGCTGACTATACGAACATCCTGGAGCATACGCCGGCGCATGTAGACTGGGTTGACAGACAACGAACCTTGGAGCCCATCCGACAGTCCTAAGCACCTGATCAAAGACGGTGAAAACAGTGAATATCGTGGTTCCAGCTGCGACGGCTTGATGTTGGTCCTTTAATGAAAAATACCACGGGAGCATTTGATCAATGTTGCACAAAACATTCAGGATGGAACATATTCTGCACACCATTAACCTACCTCGACGAAGCGCACAATCCTATAAAGTGATGGATAGTTCAGGATAACCAATAACGTTCTACTACCTGCCAGCTCATATGCCAGCTCCTCATACGCCTCCGAGGATACACTACATTCACATCAAGCGACCCCTAGTTTTTCGTTTTCTGCAACCCGGACGCTTCAACGGGACACACATACAAATGAAGAGGACTTTCGTTCTACGCAGACGCTTTCACAACACACAACCCTACTCTGGACTAGAGCGAGGATATAAAGCTAGGGTACCTTTGGAACCTATCATAGCTCAACTAATAGCAACCAGGACGACACTATACCGACATCTCCTGCTAACTCTACTATTATAAGTCATAGGTAGAGATGAACCTAGCGGATTTGTCGCGCCGACCCTATGATATTGCTGTAAAGCTGTTTGCGATCGATTCGGTTTTTACGCCTATCAGGTACCCCTTGGTGCATTTTTCGGATGCTCCTTAGACTTGAGCAAGCTGAAAACCTACTTGAAGCCCTACCCAATAACCAGCCCGGCGGACTTGGTTCAGGGTAGTACATGCTTAGATTCGCCTTGTTGGTTTCACCCGTCGAACCAACGTCGCAGACGACGGTACTCCCAATAATGCGCATCTAGGCCGGGTTTACTGGCACTACGTCTTTTCAATCTTGGGAACAACAAGAGGACATCAACCTGATTACCCAGCAAGCACACATAGGAGAATAGAACTCGGTCAGCAAAGCATAAGTAAGATACTCTGGGATATCGAGTAGGGAATGCTTATCCAGAGCTCGAGGCTAGCGCCGAACAGCCGGAATGCTCCAGGTCGATCTTGTAGCGCAAGCTGTTCCACTGTGTATCGTATTCATAACGCATCTCAGCACAAAATCGAGATCCGGCAAAGCTGAAATATCTCGATATAAACTTCAACCTGTTCGTGAAGTTAGGGAGCCAATCCGTCTCTACCACACTTTGCTACGTGAGGAGTTTTTTATCTCCCTCTGATCGAATATTCTTGGGGAACATCCCGTCGTCGTAACCTATTGCATCGAAGTTAACATAGAAACATCTTGATCACCCTCGTGAGCAGGATTTGATGGCAGTGGTGAGCATGACGCCTGCCTGGTGGATGAGATATGGGATGTAATGATCGTGTAATGAAACAGGGCGATCAGATTCACTCAGAGTCGATTACACTTATGCTATCCGACGATATAATACAAATGATTAACGGTACCCATCGTGTGATGTATAACGCCATGGTCAATTCCATGCTTCTATTGTGAAATATACATATTTACGCTAGCGACATTCTTGATCGTGGTTCTATTTATACAGCTCCTTCATCACCAATTGGTGAGATTAACCATTCCATAATACGACTGCAACGAAATATCAATAATGTATGGTACAACCCTTTCTCTCGCGTTAGGTAATATAGGCAGATCCTAGGAGCAACATCGCGGCTACACCCGTCACTCAGCACGATTTTAACAGAACAGATACACGAAACAAGATCGCACCTTGATAGCACTCCTCTTCTGTTTCGGGCTGGCTCATTCTCGATAAACTGACCTGAGGTACTCCAGGTTTCTTCTTCTGTTTACCCTTTCTGCCCCAATTATCCATGATGTGCTTTGCACGAGTCCGGTTTGCCAAACGAGCATCCATGCTCAACTCTACATCTGTCTTGGCCTCGTGCAGCACAAGCCATTTCTTGTAATCATCCTTGGTGACTTCTAATGTACTCCCGGACGAATTGACAATAATAGTGTGAAAACCGGGCCTTGACGATACGATCACGCCTCGTTCTACACGCGAAATGAAATCAAGGCTACTCGGTGTTATCAACCAGACTCTACTTACGAAAGCGAGGTTTTGGCAGTTTAGCCACCGGACCTAAGGATCCCCTTTTCATCAGACCGTGTGTTTGGCAGCAACCGCAAAACTTACGAGGCTCAGGAGGAGGGGCGTTCTCGCCATGATCGGTTGGCGCTCCAAACTCGGGCCCAGTAGTCCCCTTCTTCGGCTGCTTCCTACGATATATACGAGGTCGTTCTGCATCTGGAGAGCAAGAGTCAGACGTGTTTATTGGAGTGACCCGCGGAACTCGCCTTGTTGCCTAACGTGCCATCTGACAGAAAGGTAGCTCTTTCAACATCTCAGATTCCTAGGTACCGGCATACCTACTCACCGTTTGAGGATATCGTCATAGCGGATACGTGCAGTAAGACGCTCATCCTCGCTCAAGGCTCGGTTCCGCTTCCGAGCCCGAAACTGAAGGAACCTGTCAGACGTAGATTACCTACTGAGTACACTGGTTAAGGGGTCATCAATATTGGAGCTTACTCTTCATATTCAGCTCTCGCTACCTCGTATGTGTTACCCTTCACATCGACTACAACTATAACATAACTTGAGAGCGATCGGACCCAGTCCAACTAACAACAATTACGACATACTCACCCTTCACTCTCCGCAACCTTTGATCCCCGGGGAAGCACAGACTGCATAACAATTTAAACCCTTCAATACATTCGGATAGGTGATGGAGGACCGAGGGGCTATAGTTGCCACAGGAAACGGATATTAAACACAGCACAGCTCGATCCCGAACCAGCTGCGGTCGAAGCAAGTATACTTTGTATTATATCTGGTTAGAGGGATAAACCCGCTAGCTTATGATATACTGGTTGTAAGCGATAGCGTTGAGCCAAATGGTGGTCGAAATCGAAATAAACAAAAAGTTTGAGCGCCAAAGTCCAAATAGAGACAAATAGGATACAGCCACAGCGGTATTGCCACATCTGGCCATTTGGCTCTCTACGATAATATAATACATAAAACTACCTCCATCAAAATGATTTGGGTTAAGCCACATTCTGGTGACAAGTCTTAATCGTCTCTAAAGCAAATTAAACGGACGCGGTGACTGGTTCAACGACTCGTTAGGTGGATAGTAACCAAGAGTAGAGCTACACAGGATAGATAGAGCAAGTACATAGGAATGAATAGATACAAATAGTTGAGTGTACTAGGAAAATATACGAGAAATCGGCGGCTTGATCATATTCTATGATCGTATAAGGTGGTTTAAATATAGCCAACTTGCGGGCTCAAACATATGTCCGTTTTCGGGGTGATACGCAACGCCTTCGATTGCCCACCTCCAGACCAGGTACCTCCTCAGTTGCTTATCGTCTGGTCTAACCTGTCTCCACTCTGCGTCGTCGTCTCCTTGTACGCTCAATAGCTCCGGCTCATACCACTCGGGCGTCTCATCAAAATCGTCCCTCTCGGCCTTGCGATTACGACATAAACTGGCCACCAGGGAAAGCTGGTTGTCTACTCCAGACGGCGCACCTCCGCCTGGTAGGCTGGGCGAGAATATCCGGAAGGAATCGATTGCATACGGACCAGCGAATGGGATGTGTGCAATAGCAGATGTGTTCTGAATGGATTTATACTCTTTAGGACTGTAGTGTCGAGGGGGCAGAAAGGTTGGACGTGCTTCCTGGGTAGATACAGCGGGTCGCGGTATAGGATCTGGTGGAGTGAATCTGGTATAGTCTGTTGAAAACTTGGGTGGATGCATGGTGTACGCATTTGACAGTCGAATCAATCGTTCAGTTCTAACGGACTGAGTTCCGATGGCCCGTAAATGGTTTGTGAGCACTGGCGCCGACGCTACGTCGTAGCATAGGTCAGACCGAGTCCAGAGCATAGTTAAACGTACGAACCTTGCGCGAGAGCTAGCGGGTTTGGCCACTTTTCTAGCAAGCTCCAGTACACGGGTAAGGCAACTTTCCCGTTTGTCTTGTTTAACATTGTCGTCGCAACAATAATCTTCCAAGGATCATCTCGAACTCTCTCTGGAGTCAGTTGATCGTAAGTAGGCCAAGTTGAAAGACAAAAGAAGTTCTACCTTGAACAAGCTCAGGTTTGATCCCCTTCATCGCTTCTGCTAATTCAAAGGGCGAAGACGGCGGATGAGGAACGTATTCTGGGGGTGAATCACCCCGCACCATAAGCCTTCGTCTCTTCTTTTCCCGTTTCTTCTCCTCCTCAGCCTCGGCTTTCAACTTGACAGCAGGCGTTTGAACGGGCGTCTGGGCAAAGTACGGTGCTTTATGTGTTTTGCGTTAGATCATGGGTGAGAAATATGGAAAAATGTGCTCACACGTAGTCAACTGCAATTCCTCCTCCACCTTTGATAATCGGCTTGGGGCAGAGCGCGCCATTCCAGACGTTTCAAACTCATCCTCCTCAGCTTTCCTCTTAATAGCCTTGGAAGGAGGTGTAGAAAAGTATGGTGCTTAACATGAAGGCGTTTAACATGAATTCAGCCCCGGTGCCTTGATACTCACAGGTTGTAGCAATCCTGGCTGGCGTTGTTGCCGGAGTTCCTCGATTGGAGGTAGCCTTTTTCCCTTTTACGACCATTATATTATCCTAAAGTGCAGTTCTAGTATATCTGTGGTCAACCAAGCATGAGGGAGATAGTGTGGGGTATTATAGTAATGTGGTGGTCGCCAGTTGGAGCCGATGACGAGTACTAAGCGCCAATGA
The DNA here is from genome assembly GCA_016906575.1 of Ceratobasidium sp. AG-Ba. NCBI lineage: Eukaryota > Fungi > Basidiomycota > Agaricomycetes > Cantharellales > Ceratobasidiaceae > Ceratobasidium > Ceratobasidium sp. AG-Ba. Next base: position 2,238,745 of record CP059639.1, read on the forward strand.
CTCTCGTGCAGATCGAAGCGAACGGAACAGGTGTTTCGCACCAGCCACCGGAGCGCATACACTCAAGTTCGTCATAAGATCGAGGCCCAGGAGTTCACAGTATCCATCCATTCGCGATCATATGGGAACGATCTGTATTCTACACTGCGGCGCATCCTTTTTACCGCTCTTATATGCTGGGACCCTCAACATAAAGCGGACAAAATCACGAACTTACGTTTCCCCAAGGTAGTCCGGAAGCCGTCACATGTGGGGATAATAGAAACCACAGAACGGAGACTTGAGTAGGACCGTTGGATATTATTTTCTCCTGCGACGGGAAACCCTGGGTGATTGTACTATAAAACCAGGGACCAGCCTGGCTAGGATCAAACATGACTTGCGGTCGCGGGTTGGTTAATCCCGCCGAGGTACATGATCAGGATTGGCATACAGATGTACCTCTGGGAGGCTTCGCGACGTGGATGCTATCCGCTCCTGGTGATGATCACGGAAGCGCGAAGCCCTAGCCTCCATACAAAACTAATGAGGGAGTAGTCAGCCCTCAGTTTCCTCCCTCTGAAAAAAGGCAACTCTTGCTGTTCTCTCGATCCTTCGCCTACCCCTGGCTATCAGCAAAAAAAAAAGATGCTATCACTGGACGACCTTGTCCCGCGCCGAAGCGCCATCAACACACGTCTATCCCGTGATGTGGCCAAGGACCGTATCAAGAAGTTTCGCTCGATGACTGCGACCGATGTTGGGAGCCATTCGGCGTCAACTCCCCAGACAACAAGTGAGTCGAATTACATGTGCACTTGAAGCAATACTGTACCAATCTAGCTCAAGAATCAGGCCGCAAACCTAAAATGTCTAAAACAAGCACGTCCCTCGTTTCAGTTCGAAGGAAGAGCTCCAGTAATGTAACGTATAACCTGACTTGACTTCACTCTCACAAGCTTGTATATATGTAGTGGTCGAACCCGGTCATCAGAGATACGACCATGCCAAATCGGAAGCTAGCGAACCGCGAACACACAAAATAAACAACACCGGTAGGCTGCGTTTATAACTTCCTGAATCAGAATACTGGCTCATTGCCGGTCGACTGTGCAATCAGCCTTGATTCTCATCACAGCAACTGGGTCGACTGAGGTTGTCGTTGGCCCGCCTCGGAACATTCAGCGTAGGATTTCTTTCAGGGCTCATGTACTAGTACCATTAACCTAACATTTATCCCGAACCAGCGACGCCTGAAAATCAAGCAATAATTGAGTTTGAAAACGAGCTTGCCCGCCTCTATGCACACATTGCCCGTCTTGACACCCGGCTGGCGATGGTCGCCGCGACAGTTGCCGACATCAAGTCTCGACATGACGAATAGAGCGTAAAGCATTTTTCATGTATCTCATCTTGGTATTTCTTGGTTTGAATATTTTCCGATTGCTATTGTGTGTTAAGAGTCACAAAGGGCGTGATCACGGCTGTACAGGCTTGATCCAAGGCAACTTCGTATCCCAAAAGATTGTAGTTTGGCCATTCGACAACGTCTGGCTGGATGAAAGTCCACAGCTAGAATATCGTTAGAAGGTCATGCATTCATCCTCAGATAACTCGCTTACCGGGCCATGAAATCCCCCGCCTGATCCACTTTTGCCTTGATCACCCGCCCAAAATCCGCAAGCGCACACATCTTCCCTGGGCCATTCTGGCATTCCAGCAAGGGATATACCGCATCATTCACACGAATACGAACGTAGAGTCCTGACTTGGGGTTGGAGCTGCACGTCATGCGCTCAAATGCAATACGGGCCGCCATGGGATTGATGCGTGACGAGATGTATCGTCGATTAGCCAGCATACTATTTGGCGGAAGTAGACCGGTCGTATTGAAAACTCCAAGGGCTGTTACAATCTGGTTGATTTGATTACTACCATGCCGAACATTAGTTATTGATTGAACGCGCATTCCGGCACTTACTCGTGAGTATACGACACGATGATCGGCGGGGGTGTGAAACCGGTTGAATAGGTGTGGCCTGGGCCATTCAAGAACAATGTCGCGGTCGCATTAAGGTATGGGAGCATGAGAGTGGCAGGGAGTCCGGAAGCAGGGCCTATCAGTGTCAATTAGTCGTGCGCATTGATTTCGATTCGAGCCATTCCTTACCCGTTCCATAGTAGTAGCGCAAGTCCTGACGGTATTCATACTGTTTAAACTCTGTTTCGGTGAAAATATCACAGAATGGGCTGAGTTGGCCCAAAATCTGGGTCTCGAAACCACACAAGTATCTGTTTGCCATATTTAGCTAGGTTAAAGGGGGGGGGGCGGAAAATACTCACGGCATGATGGATATATCACTAGTCGTGAGGTTCACTCCTTTGACATATTTTGGAGACGCTTGAGGATCGGTGGCAAGTAGATATTGTCCCATACAGCAGTCTACTCCCACTATATGATCAGGGCAAACTCGAGCGAAAATTAGAATACAACACACCTGGTTAGCCCCTGACGTATCAACATACCTTGGGCACAGGTCACTCGTGGCTAGTGAGTTACCCCCAGCCTGTATGCCTTTGGGATCGACAGTGAGCACTGTTCCGAGAGTTGTTGCATTTGGACCGCCAAAGCCCCTTGCAAACAGGCGAGCCGAATCGGTCGTACGCTGAACACTATTGGCCCATACCACGAAGGGCGTGTTATCCGCGTAGAGATGCGGATAACGAAGTCTTGTCTGTGTCCCAAGGGTATAGGTTTCGAGGTATCCAGTAACGCTCAGTTGGGCGATTTGATCAGATGGATGAGTAAGAGGGGGGCTCCAATCGTTCAAGAATGTGAGAGGACCGGAGAATGTCCCGTTTTGAACCTATGGGGCGGGCTGTTAGGCACCAGAAGCGTCACGAACGCTAGAATCACCTTTGTTGCCAGCGCAAGCCATTCGTTGTATGCTCCCGGGTCTGGGTAACGTGAGCCATGACGAGAGACGAGAGCAACTTGGTCGATAGCACATCCTGCCGGTACCGTTTGTGACACGCCAGTGATATCCGGACCTGTATGTACGGTCAGCGTTGGTGTGTATACTTTATCTATCAGCCAACCTGGGAACCATTGCCCGTTTGCCCCTAACCATTGAAGCGGATTAAAAGAGGCAACTGAGACGACCGGGAAAACGAGCGACAAAGATATCAGGTAAAGAGTTAGCATTGTTGAAGTTGGGGGGTCGTACTATTTGGCCGTCCTTCTGCTCTACTTATACTAGTGATACAGCGGCGATACGAGAGGTCGCACCCTCATCTTCCTGATATGCTTCTCAAGCCAATATTCCGGGGCGGGGAACAATGAAGTTGCATGCGGTGGTTTGGTGCACGTTCGTGGCTACACGTGATCGTTTCCAGCGCGTAACCGCCGGTCTCACGTGCACTATCCATCCACTCGGAGGTCCGAGGGAAGACCGCTCACTCAGCAGACCTCGGATGATGCAATAGCTGATGCCGATATAAGATACGGTCACCATCCACCGCAACTCTCATCCGACGACCAACAGCGATCTACTGCCATGTCCGAGCTTACAGTTAGTCCCAACCCTTCTTCACCTGGACCAAGTCTCATCACATATACACATAGCTCCCTGATCTCCCTTATGCGTACAACGCACTCGAGCCGTATATCTCTGAGGAGATCATGACTCTTCATCACAAAAAGCATCACCAAACTTATGTCAACGGCTACAACGCTGTAAGGATGCTGATTTCGTTCTTTGGATGCGTCTTTAACACGAATCCATTTAGGCTAGCAAAACATTGGCTGGGCTAGTCCCTGACCCCACCACCGCCCGCCAACAGATCGCTCTCCAATCAGCCATCAAGTTCAACGGAGGTGGACACATTAATCATTCGCTGTTTTGGAAGAACCTTGCTCCTGCGAGCGGCGCCGGTGGCAAGCTTAAGCCTGGTCCTCTTGCAGATGCGATCAATCGGTGATTTCATTTCGTTCAAGCCGTATGAGGAGGGTTTAGATAACGCATAAACACAGTGACTTTGGCTCGTTCGACAACTTCAAGAAGGAGTTCACCGCGGCTTCACTCGGTATCCAGGGCTCCGGTTGGGGCTGGCTTGTCCTGAATACATCGAATAAGCGTCTTGATATAATTACTACCCCCAATCAGGATCCCGTCCTGCGTAAGCTGAAAGTTCTAGTCAAACCATAGTGCTCGGGGCTAATTTGAATCCAGCTCCGTATGTTCCGCTGTTCGGCGTCGATATGTGGGAGCACGCATTTTACCTTCAGTACAAGAATGTCAAGCCCGACGTGAGTTCACTCCGTGGCGTCCTGGAACCAAACAATCTAATCACGTCGATTTCACAGTATCTCTCGGCGATCTGGAATGTGATAAACTATGAGGAGGCCGAGAAACGCCTCAACGAGGGTCTTTCCTCCAAGCTCTAAGCTGAAAAATGCAAGCCAAGATGACCAATGGAATGAATGTATTATGAGCAATCACGAATAAAAACAAAATTGATCCAATCGTAATTTCGTAACGAGAGAAGCACGGCTGGACTAGGGGTACTCGATTATCGTCACCCTGGCTCAACTGGTGAGCAACTCACACCAGACGACCGTGCACAAGAATGCAAAAATATTTGCAATATGAGATTCAACGTTGTGCCAAATGCGAGAAAACCACCTATCCAGTTGCATCCTAGCCAGATATAACATCTATGAAACAAAGACTCTAGGAATATGGATAGCAGAGCCCGAATTCCTCCATCACTCCGGGATCATATAGATCCTAAGGGGCCATTTTCGTAAATAAAACCCACCCTAATGCCGTGCAACACTCACAAATCGGAAAGATGAGTAGATCTGTAGATATTTCGCTCGTGATTAGATGGTAAAGCTCAGTCTTAATTTGTCAAGTACTTACCTGAGGTACTTGATCAACCCCTGAGCTTCAAGGGCGCCTGCAATACATTTTCTGTAATAGGGTTTCTGAGTCACGAAGTTAGACACCGGAAGCGCATATACCCACCGAACAGCATCAAGGAGCTCTGGCAGAGTCATTTTTTTGTCATCGTCGTAGCAAGCGACTTTGTCAAGGTATTGAAGTTGATTGTTTTCATTGACAAGTACTTGAGACTTACTTGCGTGAAGAATCCCCCCTGATCGCTCTCATAGGCTTTCCGGTCTGTTTCACATGCAGAAAAGTGAAGCTATTGACTAACTTAGAAAACAGTTTCTAGAGTATGATCTGCATATACCTACAAGTTTATCTGTATCTTTCCTCTCTAACCCTCCTACATACTCCCAATAGGGGACCATTACTCGTTCATGAATGACGAGCTTATAACAAAGCTCTACGGGTCGTGGCTTTACTCTATTAATCCTGACGATGATGCAGACAATGCTCACGATGGATATTGCCAGCCTGGCAAAACTGTTTGAGGAAAATCGATGAGCAGGATACCCAGCATACTGAAGCACATACAAACGCCATACATCTGTTAGCAACTGCCATACCGTTTTCAGCTATGTTTGCGCATAGAATATACTGGACGACCTACTAAGCGAGCTCTCGGTGGACCCGGCGTGGAAAATATTTCACGAAATTTCTAGGATTTATGAGAACAAACGCACACCTAAGTTATCCGGCGGACGTACAATTTCGGAAATTCCGTGAGCTGTACCCCTATCTTCTAGATGTTTGTGGCAATCGTGCGTCAAAACTGTTTCGACACGACTTAATCCCTGTATATTAGCACGCAACCGAACCCACATTTCCCATTCTTTCGCTGATTGACACTAGAATCGAGTTCACAGCAATAAATCGATGATCGTGTATCTGAGGAAAAATGGCCCAAAACTAGAATATTTGATCTTTAGCAATTGTTTTCATACTGATACTGATTCTCATACAATATATCACCGCCCGGCTGGCTACAAGCTGTCGAATATAGGATAGCTGAGTATAGGTGACATCAGCCGAGGATCAATGTCGAAGTGAGGCGCATGACGTACGATCTTTTCCTTTGTAGCATTTTTGTCAACCAAAAACTTGATATCTTCAATTCCTCCATTGGTCATAAGCTCAGTAATGGCTGTCTTATCGCTGAAAGCACCTCCCAACGTCATATCGCATTCAGCTACGCATGGTTGTGGATGAATAGGCTCCAGTCCTGTCCAACAATACCTCGAATAGCTAACCAGCACCTTTTCGGGATAAGATACTGTAAGTCAAGAGCACATTATCATTGTTGTTTATCCATACCACTAAGCCAATCGCACTTGTTAAACAGCCACCAATACCACCAAGAGACCCTAGGAGCGAGGGCCGAACCACGTAATTCTGAGGGTAATCTTCATTGTCATGTAAGCATTTGCTACGTTTAGGGATGATGTCGAAACAGCGAAACAGTTAGGCTATAATACAACCAGCTATGTCAAGGCCAATGGAGGCGGTATGGAGGACCATAACATCTGCACCGGCTGGTTGATCTAGTGCAGATTCTTTTACCTATTGTATCCACAATTGCTCTGGTCGCATTCTAGAAGTTGCATTTTGCCGGGCTATGTTTCACGATGTAGGAAGACAAGATTGTATGACAATCGAGGAGACCCCGAAAGGCGAGGCAGATAAGCACAACAGAGCGCTCTGTTTTGAAATTGAACTGCTCATCCATGTTCTCGATGGATGAGACAGGATTCCCCGTGTGTCGAATCTCATTGCGAGAAGAGCGTTTGTTTGGGCCCGAAAAACGAGGAAACGCTAATTCTGTTCTGTGAGCGCGTCCTCAAGTCAGAATATGGCCAATACGGATTGATAGTGCCTCGTCGCTCAATAGCCAATACACACCACGCGTATGCTTCTTGTTAGGAAGAGCAAGATGCGGCGTATATGTAATAGCCTTCAGTCTAAATAAGCCTGGTCCACAATTAAGATAATCCAGTTGACTGACAACTCACGAGCAGTGTTTACAAAAGCCAGTTCCCACTCCGATTTACGTTGTATACTTGACAATCTGCGGCGGTAGAAAATGCCACGGTAGAAAATTAGCCTATCTCTTGATTTCAGTCCATACCCGAGGAAGTTGGCTGCCAAAATTAGTATAGCTCGGCAGAGAGCTATAGGCCTACGAGATACTTTAGATCGATTGGGTTCAACTAGTACAGTCTATTGATTCCACAATACAGAGATAGTGTAATCCAACACTCAGGGAGGCTAGTAGTTCTTCCTATCGATGGTACCCTTTCAGGTAATTACATGAGCACAGGCGTTGCCGCGCATACACGTGCTCGTTAGATCCTATGTGCTTGTGCAGTATTTTACATATTGCAAATACGCCAGCCGAGGAACGAGTACTGAGAAAAGGGGCTGGCTTGAGAATGGGCACAATGATGAGCCATCATCCAGCTTTGCACTGCAAAAGCAAGTTTGATGCTTTACGCCCATCACTCTCAGTGAGGTTTCGGAGATTCGAACTCCCGGATAGACGCCCTCCTTTTACCGGGACAAGGCTCTACGTTTGGGCGTGCTCTTGTTTCGCTATTGGGCGAGCTTGTATGTGGGAGTTAGGCGCAAGAGCACGTAGCGAATGCATGTTGTTGGTATCAAGTACGTTGGAATCGGATTATAAGGGGCGAGGGATCCGCTAGGTTGAATCCCACACACTACCGCGATCCCCGTACAACCTTTTCTATCCCTATTCATATGAAGGAACAAGCAACCATCCGATACTACTATTGCTATTATATCTAATTATACAGTGATTATATTCAGCAACCGAAAGAGATGTCCTCTGTGATACGACATGATAACTCCCAGCCAGTCATAGAGAACGGAGCAACTCTGCTAATGTGGCAGGTTCGTCCAAGTCCTTTTGTGCAGGATTAGTAATACGAAACGACAGATATGCACGGAGGACTTACGAAGGGATGAGATGCGTAGAGCTGGTTACTTCGAATGTCAGAAGGCCAGAGCTCAGCAGCCAAATGTGAGGTGTCACTAACCTGCGGATGCTGGTGTACCCTCACGCCTGGCGCGTCCGAGTGATGGGCATGGCAGTATTCAAGTATACCTCTTCTAAAATCGACAGGTTATGAGTAGAGATACTTTTACTCGACTGATCCTTCTCACTGTATCGTCGACATTCGGTTCGACAGCGATTTCCCTACTCCCCCAACATGTTCAGCATTACAAAATTCCTATATTATGATACAACAAAATTAGGATCATCAATAAGACTAGGGGCCCGGACTCACCCTGAGGAATAGGCTTCCAGCGGAGTCAAAGGTATAGGTCGATGCACCTTTCGATCCGGCAGCAAAGTGGAGCTAGGACAAGAGGGGACAGTGAGGATGTGCTAGAATAACGACTAGCATTATACTACCCACAATCTTGTTCTCCTCGTTCCAGGTACCCGAGGTTGATTCTTCTGATTTTTCCCAGAAGTATTCCCCACCACGCTTCCAAAGTGTCCAAGGTAAACCTATTCACGAATTAGTCCACCAGTCTTTGTATCCATTGTATGATAACTCACGAAGAAAATTGAACGAATAACAGAACTACAGAGAGAATGAGTAAGAAGAATATGCATCCAATTGAAGAAAGTAAAACATACGTCTGTAATGAGCTATCGAGAGTTAGTAAGATTGCAGCTTAAGAAAGACATAACGTGATCCTACTCACAATCATCTTGGTTGGATGTGAACCATTGGAGTCGACCAACATTTCGCGTAATTGCTAGTCAAGTTTTAGTGTTGAGCCAACCGCAATTCAAGCGGACAAATACCGTTGAGGAAATTATTCGTGATGGGTCACTCTTCGTGTAATCATCTGGGATGTCTAACAAGAGGTTAATTTACTTGCGTTCAGGAGAGGTGTTACTTACATTCGAAACTCTCCCCGTCTAGCGACAGGTTCGCATGTCCGCCAACTAGCATATATAATGAAATAAGGTCTACCGACGATGAATTTAAGACAGACTCACGATACACTAACTTCGGGAGTGGGGATGGGCGCACGCTATCAAGCATTTTTACCTGAGGACTTGCGTCAGACAGGCAATGATAATATGAGTAGCTTCGGTCGATTGCATACCGCTCTGGCCTTGGTGAATCTCCGATGACAGGCGGTGTGAAGGACCTCCCTCGAAACAAAAGGGATTGTCTGGATCAGACCGTTGAGTCTTTCAGTATCTTTCGCCGCGTCGAGAGTCTTTATCTCGGTGTCAGGGAACAGTCGGTAGTCGGTTGTGATCTAGCACCAGGAGTTAGAATGCTATGAGGGAAATCATAGAGTCACAATCACGTACTATAACTATGAGTGGTGATAAACCAACGAAACCACCAAACAGGCCGGTGCCGGAGGCTTTTCGGACTGGAAGCGCATCTGGATGCTTTTGCTTTGAGTCTAAGAGCGAGCCACCATCGGTCGAACTCGTGGGTCGGGTTTGGGGCGAAGCAATTGAAACCGGGATCGTAGACGGGACGGAGCTAGGGAATACCAGAATTCAATCTTTCAGTCTAGCACTGGGTACGGAGCGCAAATAGAGTGCTCACCAGGAATGGGACATTGTGTGGGGATGGATCGCACGACAGCCAACGGCATATATATATCTCTTTGAGGGATAACAGCCTTCAATGATGTACACCGCATGACTCGGACGCTGCTCTTGTGAATTGCTCATCACTTAGGAAATCCTTTGTAAAGGTGCTCATGCCACTTCGCATTTCACAGCAAAGACCCATGCGGAACACTTAAAGCACGAGTATTGTCCAATCCGAGCTAGATTCGGGTTGAATGCAGAGCCATTCCCCGGCTCCATGCTGACTCTTCACCTGGGGATCCGCAGAAAACCGAGGGGGAACAAAAGTTGATGGGATGTTAATCATGTCAAAAGTCAGAATCGCATCAGGCACACCTGTGATTCGCTCATCCTCCTGCTTAATCGGGGAATATGTGTCGGTCATAGAATCGCTCCGGTGGCACTGAGGCAGCGCGCGAATAGGCAGACTCAGCCCTCGCACTACCAGTGCACTTCTGCAACGAAAGATGCGCGAGTAGTGTTTCACTTCGCCGGCCGTCTTAGGCCGCGCTCACATCGATAGCAGCCGCGGCCGCAGCATCGTTCATAAGAGGAATAACCCATCCCATGCCCACGGTTTCATCCCCTTTCACCCAATCGCACCACATCGACTGGGAGACAATGGATGATGTCCTCATGAAATCGGAGGCGTGGGGTGGGGCTTCCCCGAGTTAAACCAAGCAGAGCTAGCTGCCAAAGTACCAGTCTCCGGAAACCGGAAAACACTGCTGCAATTGGCAGTCGTGCGAGAACATTCGATGTCAGGCCTAATCTCGGCGTTAGGACTTGATTGGTTGCGTAGGATGAATCTTTATCGAGCCCCGATCAAGAACGAACGTCCATATGGTCGTACGAGACCGCGAAGTCTATGAGCACACGCTCTTATCCAATGGTGCATAGAGGAAAGATACTGGCGGCTGATCTTCAAATATCCGAGAGGTACGACACGTGCTACGGATAAACCCAAAAGCAGAAACACCCGTCATATGTAGATTCCAGGCGGAGCTATTGAAGCGATGCTGTCGCACTGGTATGCTATACCCGCGAGTTGAGAACTCTTTTGGAAACAGTGAAACAGCGACTGGCGTCATTGGATTGAGTGTTCACATGGGAGAGCGATGCTATAGGAGTAAGGTAACTAGTAGATGAACTAACAGGAGCGTTGCCGTTTTGGGGACCGACCGAGGCTTTGCGGAAACGAATAAGCAAGACCGAGCGAAAGATTTGCGACCCGTTGAACGATGATCCCTTCTGGCTTCTCTGTGCGCCTGATTGTTCGAGCATGCAGCTTGGCGTCCTTCTCAGTACTATGGGTGCGGCGTGATTCGTTATCACACAATCCTTCACTGATGCTCGAGCCGTGTAGTGAAATAGCCGCAGTCTTGCAGTGCACGAAAGGCAAGATTCACAAGTCCCCAATCGAACTATCGAGCGATCGTTTGCTCATCGTGTAGGCGCTCCATCACAGGACATATGGACTCCTTTGTACGTCGACTACGAGTGCTCATCTCATAGGCTAGGAAAGAGCAGGCTCCAAGAAACATGGAGAGGATCTGAGCAGCAGCTCGAAAGAAGGGGTCGTTTTTAGGCAGTAGCAACCACGAAGAGAGTTTTACGGTTTCTGACAAGTTCCAACGAACGACACCAGATCGAACCGAATGAGATAATTATAATTATAATAGACTTACAGCCACCCAATGTAACCGATGTGGCTATCGGGGAGGTGCAGTTATCAAATTCCTCTGGTGGTTGCCCTATGGCTGTAACGTTGGAAGTGATAAAGGGTGCAGACTAGCGATGATTTCACAAAACGGCCAATTGGTTGTTCCGGCCAATAAGCATAGTCTCGATCCAAGTTGTATGGTCTAGGCGCCTCGTGTCTTGCCTGGACATACCGTTATTTCAGGGATATATATCCGCTACGTGTATGTCCCGAAGTAACTTGCTGGAAAATAGATTTGCCGGCGCAGTTGGGTGACGACCAGGAACACTTTGAGGAGGCACGTTCAAGTCTAGATATCGAAATCAAAAGAATGTATGTGTGAGATTTTAGACTTACCTGGCATCCCAACGAGTCTTGCCCTTGGATACCACGAGCTTCGCCGCCGGCCGAGCGCGGGGTTCCCGAGAACACCCAGCTTGAGAAGTAAGCAGCCGACGAACCGTGGAGCTCTCAAGGGACAGAAGGCTCGAACGACGACCGACTTGAGCAAAAAATAGAGAGCATCCGCTCGAGGCGGGCTGGGGGGTCGTTGTCTGAAATCAGTTGCTATCCGCATGTATAACCAACCGTATCGCGCCCCTTTCTTTTACGTCAGAGCCTGCGGTCCGCATACGGGGAAAAAGGCAGAGGGCAGGTCGACAATAGTCGAGCCCAAGTACGGCTGGGATGCATGCATCCGAATCTGCCGAAGGGACGGTGGCCAAACAATGGGAGCCTCGGCCGGGAGCCGGCGGCAACGGGAAACGCAATAAAAAGCGCCGGGTCGCGTAGACAACGGACGGAATCCATCCTGGAAATTGTCATCGTCTATCGCCCGGACTGTGCTGCGTGCCTATAACCCCCCTGGTGCTCTCTGACCCCCTCGCGCTCGTTTTTCCCTCTTTGGTTTGACTCTCACCGCAGGCCGGTCACGCAGGTCGTTCCGCCCGCACACAACACAGCTACTACCCACATAATGAACCGCTCCGACGGTTTAGATTTTGCAGACCGGGACCCGGCGGTCGACCAGCACCCCGATGTCCCGCGCTCCAATCTCCAGCGCAACAAGACCGAGCGCGGCCGCCTCCAGGGCCTCATGCGCGTCAATTCCAACGTCAGCGCAACCGCCGCCCCCGTCAAGGACAAGGCCGTTGGCATGATTGGGGCCTGGCGCGAAAAGTGGGACCGCTGGATGGTCAACGACGGTGGACGCCAGCTGTTCTTTGGCGTCTACATCCTCCTCCATCTCCTCGTTTTCGCACTCGGCTTTGTCCACTATGACCTCAAGGACAACTCGGAGGGCGCGAGAGCCTTGTTCGGCATCACCTTTCGTACGTGGCATGTGTCTGCCCATCGACTGCTGCTAACATACCCATAGCCATTGCCCGGACGGCCGCCCTGGTCCTGCACGTCGATGCCGCCTTTATCCTCCTGCCCGTCTGCCGCAACTTTATCTCCCTCCTGCGCCTGTCCCCGCTCGGCGAGATCATTCCCTTTGACAAAAACATCACGTTCCACAAAGCCACCGGCTGGTCCATTGTCCTCTTCACCGCCGTCCATATCCTCGCCCACATGGTCAACTTTACCAAGCTCGGCTTGACCCAGACCAAGCAGATCGGCCCCCTCCTGGTCTTGTTCCTCGGTGCGAATTTCGCCACCGGTCCCGGACTCACTGGATGGATCATGACCGCCGCCCTCGGTATCATGGTCTGGTTCGCGATGGAAAAGAGACGACGGGCGCACTTTGAGCGGTTCTGGTCAGTCTTGGATCCGTCTTGCTTTTCTACTTGTGATGATGCTGACTGAGAGATAGGTATTCGCACCACCTGTTTATTGTCTTCTTTATCAATTGGCAACTCCACGGCATGTTCTGCATGATCAAGCCCGACAGGCCCCCGTACTGCAGCTTCAACACTATCGGCGTGTTTTGGCGATACTGGCTTGTAGGAGGCCTCGTATTCATCTATGAGCGCATCTTGCGCGAGATTCGGTCCCGACACAGGACGTACATCTCCAAGGTGATTCAGCACCCTAGCAAGGTCATGGAGGTCCAGATCAAAAAGGTGAGTCACCACCCTGTGTGATAAGCCAAATGTTGACTGGAGCTTTTGTAGGAAAAAACGACGACCCGTGCTGGGCAGTACATCTTCCTCAACTGTCCCGAGGTTTCCTACTTCCAATGGCATCCATTCACTCTCACCTCGGCTCCCGAAGAAGACTACATCTCTGTCCACATTCGTGTTGTTGGCGACTTTACAACCGGTGAGTCTTCGTCTATCGCTTCTTTGTGTAGACAGGGGCATATCCCTCTCTACGCAGAGAAGAGACAACGTCTATTTCCTTGACTACCGGCCGTTGCTGACTGAGTCTATGCTTTGTTTCTTTCGCCGTGTGCTATATTTATCGTCCGTCCCGATTCCGGTTTCAACTGTGTGCTGCGGATACGTTTCTTGGCTATTTCAAAACAATCGCAACTCCGCCCACTCTATCGCCGTCACTCCTATCTGTCAACGACAAACAGCCTTTTCGAAAGCCCTCGGATGCGACTTTGATTCAAAGCCCAAGGATGGGAAACAGGAGAAATCCAAGGTTGTCGGGACCCAGGCGAATCCGCCCATCAACCGGGTCTTGCCCCGTGTCATGGTCGACGGTCCGTTTGGTAGTGCGAGCGAGGACTTTTTGAAGGTTTGTCCCTGTATCCCTGAAAAATTTCCCTATCTCATTCGTCTCAAACAGTTCGAGACGGTTCTCCTCGTCGGAGCTGGTATCGGTGTAACGCCGTTTGCGTCGATTCTCAAGTCGATCTGGTACCGAATGAACAATTTCAACGACTCGAAGCCCACTCGCCTCTCCAAGGTGTATTTCACCTGGGTCATCCGAGACTTTGGCACCGCCGAATGGTTCCACTCGCTCCTACACGCGATCGAGGAACAAGACACCCAGAACCGGATCGAAATCTCGATTTACCTGACGGCCAAGTTGAAAGAAGACGACATGAACAACATTCTTGTACGTCATCCTCGTTTGGTTGTTACATTGCCTCGCTCACCACGCGTGTTTTTGTTACAGGTCCAGGACGTAGGAGCCGAGCGCGACGCGATCACGTCTCTTCGCGCCCCAACGCATTTCGGGCGACCGAATTGGGACCGAGTGTTTTCGAGCATCGGGGCCAAGCATCCCGAGACAGACGTCGGCGTGTTCTTCTGTGGTCCGGCGGTGTTGTCCAAGACGCTCAAGACCATGTCGAACAAGTACACGTCGCCCAAGGGCACGCGTTTCTTTTTCGGCAAGGAGAACTTTTAGTGCGGTGTGTGTATTCGGAGTGTGTATGTTTGGTAGTAGTTTTTTGTTTGTGGAATATACTTTCGTTTTTTCTTCGATTCTGTCAATTCAATGGATTGTTGATGAAAGGATGGCTACGGAAAACCTCGAGAGTGTAACGTTCGCGAGTTGAGAGGCATGGGGTGGCCTCATGTGGCGGGTCGCGCGCTTTTGTTTCTGATTGACCGGGCTTATACATATTAGTGCTCCTCAAACCGGAATAGACAGAGAGAAATACGTTATCCAGCACAGCCAGATTAATTTGTCCAAGCAAAGGAAAAGGTGACACGATGTGAAGTATTAGGGATTCATACTACGGTAGTATAGACATACTAAAAATCAATTTACAATAGTGTTGGATGCCGAGCCTGAATCTTTATCGTCGTCCATAATTCGATAGTTCCAAAGAGGCATCGCGTCGATGTCTTCATGACGAATACGATGACATTCCTGAATCTTCGCCTCGACTCGCCCAACTTGATACTCCTGTCCTGGTAATTTGCGGTAGGCCCTGGCGGCGTCATCATAACACCGCCTCGCTTCTCCTCGCAGGCTTTGGCGCATGTAACAATCACCTTTCCGTTCCCGACTCCGTCCTAAAAGACCCTGGTCACCTTCCCTGACCGCGATATCCACCGCGGCATCAAAACGATTGTGAGCTGACTCCCAGTCTTCATCATCGACGTCCAGAAGGGCAGTTGCGACTAAACACCACTAAATCAAGCGGTCAGGATATGGACAATAAGTTATGAAACAGGCTACTTGCTCCAGATCGAATGCCCAACCCGGCATCTCTGCATCCTATGTATGCCTCCTCAAAGAGATGACGTGCTAATGCAGAATTCCCAGCAGCTCGTTCAATGATGGCTAGATCTTGCATGGTACCAAGTTGTCCCTTGATGTCTCCTATCTTGACAAGTATATCATATGCTCGCATAATGTCGGCCCGTGCATCATCGTATTTACGTAGAGGGATGTTCGTCCATCCGAGGTCTCGGAGACACTCGGCTTGTCTGACCAAGTCATTTATGCGCTCGAACATCTCACGGGCTTTGTGGTAGAAATCGAGCGCTTCTTGGAACTCTTCGAGTCTGTACGCAGTTTCGCCTTGCTTTTTGTATCGCCGGGCAGTCCCAAAATCAGCAGGTCTCTCGCGAAGGCCGAGCGGGCTCTCTGTAGAGTATTTGAACCCGCGTTACAATAAGGTCTATCGAAAGTCTCACCGTTTTGCGACAATACATCCCCAAAAAAGCCTGCGCGTATGATTTCGGTGATTCTGGGCCGCTTCTGAGGTTCAAAGGCCCAGCATCTCTCGAGGGCTGGCCAGAATAATGCAGCGAGAAACATGTCAGCGTTTGGTTCGTCTGCCGTCGGGCGAGGGTTGAGCTCTCCTCCCATGATGGCAGGTACGGCAAGAAAATCGGTTGGGTACGGATAGTATGGTAATTTGCCTGTGATCGTCTGGCTTGATGCTTTACTCTAGTTGCCTTGGTCGAAGAACACACCAAACTCACCTCATACACCAGATGCCCCCATGCCCATATGTCGGTTGCAGAACTTGGGCGCTCGAGCTCTTGCCCCTGTGTGTACCTGCTGAGCGACTCGGGAGGCATCCATCGCAAGGTTCCCGGTCCAACTATAGTCATTGTTTGATCGGCCTGATACCTCCTAAGCCCTCGGGAAAGACCAAAGTCCGCTATTTTCGCCACAAACCCATTTGCGATAAGAATGTTGGCCTATGTAACACTGAGCTGCGTACTCCCAATATTAGCGTATGGCTCACAGATTTGAGATCACCGTGCATAATAGGACCCGTGGGGTAAGTGTGCATATAATGTACGCCATTCGTGAAGTCACGGATCTAGTGCCATCCCGCTCTGCTTTCATTTCTTCCAAGCGCATGGTGCAGTCTAACATACTATGCTGTATCGTCGTAGTCTATCTAACTTGCCGTTGTTGGCTCGTAAAAGCTGCACGATATATGTAAGCAAACGGAACGACGGGATTAAACGAAAGCGTCATACATTCCCCAGGTTCCCGTGAACACACCATGGCGACACCAACGCAGGTAATTCGCCAAACTGCTCCGAGTCTTCTATCCATCCATAAAGCCTTAAGGTGTTTTCGTGGGACAATTGCCGCCAAATCCGCATTTCTCTTTCGAGCCTCTATCGTATGTGGAGTTATACATTTCTTGCACACCGCCAACGGCTAAAATCGACTTGCCTCTCTCATTCTATTATTTGGAATATCTGGATTCGGGGTTGTGACCTTGATCGCTAACTTTAACCACAGATCGTTGGCGACGAAAGCGGTGCAGTCATATATGAGGGTTTACCTTCTCGCCTTGAGGATGTCCTACCCAGTACCCTCTAGCCATCGCGTAATTCAGATCAAGAATTCATGTTTGTGTTTTCACTTGCCATACTTCCAAATTGTCGCCGTGCCCCCGCTTGCAGCCGGCATGACTCCTTCCTTCACGACTATGTCTTTAAGGTTCTCCATCTGAATCCCAGAGCGACAAAAGATGGGCGAGGGTATTTGACGGTGATTGTAGACTTGGGATTTGGGCACGATGCATGTGCCTCTTTGGGCTTTTCACTTGATGCTGCAATGATGAACGAGTGCCGAAAAGGAAGGTAGTTTTGCGTTCCAGTGTCAAGCGCTTATCACATGTGGCACACTAAGTGTAGTGTCAGTCATCCATAGTAGGAAGAATCGATAGTGAGCGAGACCACACGAACTCGTTGGCTCAGAACACGGCGATCGGGGGAAGAATCCCCAAGACCGCATGGATATAAATATGTGAGACTAAATATACATCAGAACACACTTGATATGGCAGTACCAAGTCGCTCCGCTGCTCAGCGACTATGACGTGTCCGCTCATACGACTCCAGTGAAGATAAGCACCACCAGAGACAAGGAGGAACTGAGCACTGCGGTAGGCATAGCCACATCACCTGACCTTGCACTCACCCACTAACACCGCGGGTAGGATTTAAATGCCTCTATGTAGAACATTCGTTTGCTATTATCCCCGGCCCTGAGCGAGCTGAATGTTCTACAAGGAAGAACAAGAGTCCTTCTTATGCCTCAAGCATACATATTTGGACTGGAATTTGAGCTGTGCCGGTCAATTTGCTTGTCACGAGCCACCTCTGTTATGAACTTGGCACGCCTATGGCCCGAGAATTTCATCTGCATCGGATGTGCCGGAAATGCCTGAGCTTGGCACGCCTATCGTGGCTAGGCTTCTCCTTGCCAGGCATCCCGGTTGAAGCTTGCTGAGTTCTTGGCGTCATCAATCCATGCTTCGGACTGGAGCACACTGGCGTTCTTCTCTTCCTTTCAGTTCAAATAGTAGGGCTATGCGGCACAGCGATACGGCAGCTGAGGAGCCCCGCACTTGCCACGCTCTTGTCGTTCTTGGATCCTTACGACACTCGGTCTTCAGGTTTTTTTCAAGTCTTCTAAATGGTGAAGAGCTATTGTTGGAATGTGTAGATTTTTCTGCTGACCTTGATATCCTGTGTAGCCTTTCTTCCATGACGAAACCCACCCGGACCCTCCAGAGGTTCGCAACTGGCGGGTACATCTGCTTGCGATCTCGGTAAGCATGGGCGCGGCGGCAAGTAAGTACTCGGATCTTTTGGTGTGACTCATTTCTGATCACCACTGCCGTAAAGTGGGTTACGACACTGGGGTAATTGGTGGCACTCTTGCCCTGCCATCATTCCGCCGCGACTTCGGTCTCGATCGGGCATCGCAGCATGAGCGCGACACACTGAGCGGAAATATTGTGTCGACTTTCCAGGTGACATCAATTCTCATACACGCTTATCGCGAGCTCACGATCATTTGCAGGCTGGAACATTCTTCGGCTCTCTGTTGACGTTTCCCCTCGTCGAAAAGTACGGACGCAAAAAGGGCATGCTAGCAGCTGGATTTGTTTTCATGATTGGTGCTGTTTTAATGACTGCGGCCAATGGTCACCTTGGTATGATTTACGCTGGACGAGGAGTAGCCGGACTTGGAATCGGTTAGATTTACTTGGACTTGGTAAATAGGCAACTACTAACGCTATTGCTTTAGGCTCCGCTTCGCTTATTATCCCTGTGTACATTGCCGAAATATCACCCCCTTCTATCCGTGGCCGCTTGGTCGGGATATTCGAAATCCTATCCCAAGGCGGTAGTATGCTCGGTTTCTGGATCAACTACATCATGGATCGCACGGTCAGCCCCGATACCAAGACTCAATGGATCATCCCTTTGGCCCTTCAAATGTTGCCGGGTTTATTCCTCCTGATTGGTGCAGCCCTAGCACCCGAGAGTCCCAGATGGCTGGCGAAAAACGATCGTTGGGACCAAGCACGAGTTCATCTCGACAAGCTACGCCAGTTGCCAGTCGATTCCGAATATGTTGAAGCTGAACTTCAAGGCAAGGCAAATCAGTTCAAAGCACCAGGACGATGCTAATCTACGAGTACAGGTATCAGAGACCAAATCGAAAATGAGCGCCTATTGGCCGGGAGCGCCGGACACTCTCGATGGAGCGGTTTCAAGGAACTATTCATGAAAGGCAATCGAAACCGTTTGGCTATCGGCCTCACGTTGATGATGTGCCAAAATATGACCGGAGTGAACGTACGTTTATTCTCCCTGCAGCCGAACTGGGGACTTACTCAGAGCACAGATCATCACCTATTACTCACCTCGCATCTTCGAGACTCTCGGCTTAACCGGGACTTCCACGAAACTATTCGCGACCGGATTTTATGGAGTTGCCAAGACCCTCGGCATGATCATATTCTCCGTTTGGTTAGTTGAGCGAATTGGCCGGCGTAAAGGTTTAATCGTCAGTGTTCCTTGTGACCCCGGTATTATATTCTAACTGGTGCTCCGACATAGTTCGGCGGGTTTATCGGTTCGCTCCCAATGTGGTACATCGGAGGATACGTCTTCGTGGCGGATCCTGCTACCAAGGCCGCGGCCGGGCAGTACACCCGTAATGGGTGGGGCTATCTCGCCATGGTATGCGTCTACCTATACGGGCTCATCTATTGCATGACTTGGCAAGGTATGTGCTTCCTCTACTACGAGGTGTTTGGCGTCGTTTCATGAAAAAGCTGGCAGGGATAACCTGGGTCTACTGCTCTGAGATATTTCCGATCCGTATTCGAATGCTTTGCGTTGCGCTTACCACCGCTGATCAATGGTTGTGGTCCTTCATCGTGTCGCGGACTACCCCCTACATGATTACAAGTCTTGGATATGGTACGTATAATGGATCATTTCCCGAAAATCCTCCCTAACAAGTCCATTCCTAGGCACATACTTCTTCTTTGCCTCGCTCATGATCGTTTTTGGCGCCTGGGCATATTTCTTCATTCCTGAGACCAAGGGGAAAACGCTGGAAGACATGGACGAGATATTTGGCGTCCCGAATATCGAACACGTCAGAAACGATGGCGAGTCCTCTATCAGACGTACCAGTGGTGGGTACGGTGATGACCTCAAGCCCGAGGTCGAGCAGCACGAATTCAGTCCTGGCCGGAAGAGCGAGGAGTCGGTCAAGCGCAACGAATGATTCTTTTATGAGCCAAGTATTCATTTTGCCGGTTTCACTTGAAGGTTGCGCGTGACCGGATGTAATTTCCGTATGAAAAGTGAATGTGCGTGATGTAAGATATGAAGTTGGTTGATTTCGGGTGATACAATTTAAAGTAAATAAATCTTGGATTTTGATGGGCATTGAAAAGCTTGGATCGGCAACTAATGCTGAGAAAACTGAGTGATGGGCCATAGCACCCTTCCTCTAATGAGCTGCATACATCCTCATAGCGGCTCATCGTCACGTGAGAGTGCGGGAGTTCAACCCTGCCCACCACTTGACATAGCATTCAGGCCAAGCAAAGGCCCGAACAAAACGCACAAGACTGACCGCAACGATATAGCTCTATATCTCTGTTATGTTTGAGTTCGTCCCACCTGAGAGTCAAGATTCGGTTCACTTGGAATGGATGCGTGAGGCTCTTGCTATGGTGAGATGATATTCGCCACTTCCCGTATCCAAGTATCTTACGAATTGTAAAGGCCGAGGAAGCTATGGAAGCTCGTGAAGTTCCAGTAGGATGTGTGTTTGTCCGAGACGGTAGAATTATTGCTCGTGCACGAAATAGAACGAACGAGCTTCGAAATGTACGTTCATTCGGTTCTGTCGAGTTCATTGACTCCATGATACAAAAGGCTACTCGACATGCAGAGCTCGAAGCTATTGACGAAATATTCGCGAACCTGGAACTTACACCCAGACCTATTCCCCCACACCCGCTCTCGGAAACCGACCTGTACGTGACAGTCGAGCCATGCATCATGTGCGGAAGCGCCTTGCGTCAACTTGGTCTTCGTGCAACGTATTTTGGAGCTGCGAATGAAAGATTCGGGGGATGCGGCAGTGTTTTAGATGTCAATGAAAGGTGCAAAATCTTATATGATCGACGCAGTGTATACTAATCAGCTCATGTTTGCTGATTTCATCTCATAGACCACATCCCAGCCATCCTCCCTACCCTGCATCGTTCGGATACCTTCGCGAGGAGTGTATCATGATATTGCGTCGGTTCTACATGACCGAGAATACGAATGGCACGTCCAAGTTCTCTTGTCAGTTTAGCGTATCTGAAGAAACATGCTATTCTTTTCAGCGCCAGTGCCGAAAACCAAGGCTAGAAGAGTATTGAAAACGCATATAGCAGATCCTAAAAGCAGTAAGATGAACTGAATGGATAGTATAAGGAAGTTGTGTCTGGATGAAACGCGAGCTAAGCCCAAACGGAAACCAATTCACGCATTTATCTCTGCTGGTCGAACGACTGACGACCACATGACATTTCCCAGTTGTGGCCAGACCAAATCTAGTAGCGCATTGACGAATCAACTTAATCAGCCTAACCTTCACCATATAACGTGATACGTTTTGAGGATGTTTGACAATACAAATGAGAGACAGCCAAAGCGAAGGGAGAATAAACAAGAGGCGAGTTGATCAATCGAAGAGACCGAAACCCTGGCGAACGAATTATCCTTCAGTATCATGGAGATCATGTACGTTACCAAGTTTGAACGCACCATGTCCTCGTCTGACTCTTCCTTCTCCTCCTCCTTCTTTTCCTCTTTTGCCTCTTCTGCGGGCGCGGCGCCACCGGCCGCTGCTGCAGCAGGAGCAGCACCACCAGCGGCGGGGGCCCCTCCACCTAAATCAGCGGCTTTCAGCTCATGTTGAGGAGTAAAACGCAATCAACTCACCACCGACATTCGACAGCAGATCCTTCACATTCTTCCCCTCTAGCGCCTTGGCGAGTAGACTTGCCCAAATGGGTTCAAGCTCAACACCGGCCGCATTGGTGAGAGCAAGAATCTTGTCGCTCTGGAACCTTCCGGATGAGCGCCAGATCTATATGAGAAGCACACCACTCACTGTAATCTCGATACTATCATCAGCAAGGATGAGAGCAGCATAGGTCGCAGCGAGTTCAACGGAGGCCTGAAGTCGAAGGGTCAGCATATTGGTCTTGTCCATCTGATCCACACAGCATCATCCAGCCAAGAACTCTTCTGCCGTCCCTCCAACCATTCCACCGAGCTGCGTATACAGTTGGCTTAATTTCCCCTATCACTCTTACCATTTCGTCTAATGTATTCGTGGGTAACGGCGGCGTTGACGAGGGATACGTTGATGTGAGCGACAGGGATAGTTCCGTATGCTTCCGGGGCTCACAGGTCAGGTGATCTGTTACCTGTTACACCCAGCCACCCAGGATCCACGCACATCTCCACTAGAAGACGAGCTGGTTGATTTCTCGTGTGCTGCCCATGACCAGACTAGCCGTTATTTCTCGGCCATAGGGGATGCACCAATCTTGTTCCAATCGCCACCATGCAGGATATGTCCCACTGCGGATGCGCGCCGCTTGTCATCTGACGATTTGGCGCGTAACACACCAATGGAAGACTCTGTCAAGTGCATGGATTGCCGAAAACGTTGATGGAGCCGTAGCAGACTCGGCCATCCAATCTTGATCCACGCGATCATCTAGCACTGCTCGCATCAAGGACATCACGCAACCTAGTTTCTCTCAGCAGATCGACCGACTTCCAGACGGGCTTGTCAGCCATTTAATGCAATATACCCTCGGTCTCATTCTTCAGCTCTCCCGCTCTCCATTCTGCCCATCCCTTCATCGATTTCCAATACTTCATCATGCGCTTTCTTGCGGCCGCTGCTTCCATCTTTCTCATTTCTGTCTCCGCCGCTCCAGCAGAGCTACCCACCCTTCATAAGCGAGCCACGGTGATTGCAGACGGGAACAGTGTCCATGACGGCAATCTTCCGGACTGGAACTTCAAATACCACGCCGCAGGGTGAGTGCAGTCCTGCATCACTCGTTTCGTCCTGCCTGAACCCCAAACTAGTTACCTCGCTAAAGGAGGCTGTCCCACAAATAGCAACATCACGACTTGCTACGTCTATTCGCTCTCCAGCAACCCCACAAAAAACACCGAGCAAGATCCGTACGGTGTTACCATTCAGGATGTTATACTAAACGCTCCTTCCCACCTAGCCGACGGGAGGATCAGGCGCTACACATTCAAGATGACACTCGACCCCTCCCTCACCTATACCTCTTCCAACTCTTGTCCGCTCGTCGAAATCGTATCTCCAGACGAAAACGGTAACCCGACGAGCGCAGTATACCTCGACGTTCGCGACAACCAGGCTGGGATCTTTGCTTTCACCGATACATCCACACCCTCAGCCTCCATTCCGCTCAATCAGTTCACAGGCAAACACACGCACCAGACATGGACTCTCAAGTCGGGTCCGGGAGGTTGGGCTGACGTCAAGGTTGTGGACGAGGCGACTGGTGCGACTCTTTTGAGTTATAACGCAACGGGACAAAACTCGCAGGGGACATACTAGTGAGTCCCTTATGGTTTGACCGACGCCCGCGTGTTCTGATAGAGTTCTTACAGCATGCGGGTTGGCACAGACCGTGCTGCTGATAACAATTTGAAGCCGTTAAAGTGCGTGTCAGTCCACGGTCTAGATGTTTAATGCTGACTTGATCTCACTCAGAGTGTATTGGGGAGACTGGCTGGGTAAATACATTTAAAAAGCCGTGATTTGACCCGAGTTTTGCGTGGTCTTATGTTCATGGACATTTCGGACATTTGACTGACGAGGGTGGTTTCATGTAATACGCTACAATATACTTGATGACTCATTTGGTGAATTGCTCACCAGCCCCTAGCCACATCTGTGCATGAGATGAACTGCGTTTGGTTCACATGGAATATATTGATTAGGTATTGGGTACATATTCATTACAGCATATATGTTCACGGAACTTCAGATTCAGAAATCGTCATCCCCTTCCGCGCCTTCAACCCAGTCAACGCTTTCCATAACCGCCTCGCTATCTGCGTGCAGCTTATCCAAACCTGTCAGCTTCTCCAAATACCCGGTCTCATTAAATGCCTTCAACATCATCTCGAATCCTTGGCTCTCGTACTCCTTGATTACCTGAATATATTACGTCCCATTAGCTAGATCTAGAACCCGTCGATACTCCTCAGGCCAAACATACCGTCTCGGAACAACCCGTGCACTTATCGTATGCTGCGCCGGTAATCAGTTTGTTACTGAACTGAGCCAAAAAACCTCGCAATTGGTGTGGGACTAGACCAAGAATACTCTCCGAGTTCTCATCATCCTGCTTTGGGGCAGGCGCGTTGATGCTTTTAAGCATCAGACCATCAGTATGGTGGCGTTTGAAAGATGGGTCAATGTGTTTACCCTTTAGGGTGCTGCAGAAGCGACACTAAGATCTCAACTGCGGTGCTTGAGGCAATTGCTGCCAGACCAGGACGAGTGACTGTGCACATCTGATCTAGAGTGCGATCTGCCAAGGACTATAAAAAGAGAGATCCGTTAGGCTTCGACGACTAGATAGGAATAAAGAATAGCATACATCCGCCGGCGCAACGATATCGTTACAATAGTAACATCCTAGCCTGGGAGACTCGCCACTGGCATGGGCTGCACGCACGCCGTGCCGCATCACAAGGAAAGAATCGAACCCCAGGGCAGCGTTCATTACAATCTAAGCTTCGAATCAGCTATACCCTCTCAACGAGATAGGCATCTCGAACCTTGCCCTTTGCCGCTCCTAGTACCGTAGGCAGCCACCGGCTCTCGCGTGAATCCATAAGCAAGAAAACCGCATCATGGTCAGTGATAAGTGCCTCGAGTTTCGCAACGTCCGCTTTGGTCTTCTCCAACGCAGCGGGAGGGATCGGATGCCCTGGCATCGGGATGGACATGTCAATCCCCGTGGCGTTCTATGAACATAATTGGTCAAAATTACTGAGATGCATGCGTGTACGAATCAGATAAGTATTAGTTGAAAAGCGAGTACGGCCGATATTTGTGAAATGCGCGTATCCGCGGTGAAATAAACCAAAAGGGGCCAAAACCACATACCACGCCAGGGAAAATCTTCTTTAGGCTGTCGGCAGCGCAAGCGGCTTTGGGTTTCCCCCCATCAAGACAGTCCACAAACTCGAAAAGTGGTTGTCGAACTGGATTTGAAAACGATACACGCGCAGAATCCACAAAGGTGATGGTCCTAACGCCCCAACCCTATGATAAGATTAGGGCTGATAATCCCAGACGATTGGGCGACGCCAAGCTCACCATGAGAGTTCGTGCAACATAACACCCCAAAGTTCCTGCGCCTAGTAGTAGGCACTTTGTCTGAGATACCTTCTCCAAATCCAGGGCCGGGAGAATACGCCATCGCATAAGCTTCAAATTGAGATCGACAGCTTGGTCAGCCAACCTAGTCAACGATTAGCGTATGAGGAGCGATAAGTCCATATGGTCACTCACCGGCTGGGATCCATCATCGGAGCGAGGTCTGCCAACCGAGGCCCAAGTTTTCCCTGCGTGTTCTTCTCCCATCCGACTGCGGTAGGCCTCGTTGTCTCTGCAGTCGCGGCACTGGCCATCGAAACCTGGCCGATCCGACTATGCCATACGCGATTTGGACCAGGCGACTCGGTGTCTCGCCATGCGAGCACTTTCAACGGACCGCTCACGCCAAGTCGGGTATGAAGTAGCGTTAGCAGGTTTCGTAGTGGCCATCCAGGGCTTTGTGGGTTCGCAGACGGGTCAACGAACCCTAGGATTCGCTGGACACAAACCAAGTTAGGACAACATAATTCCCGCCATGCTATGAATCACCTCTTCGTTAGGGACTCCATTGAAGAAAGACTCCCACTCGGCTATGGGTGCTGTCTCATAGCTCGACTCCTTGCCGGATCGAATGATGAAGAAAGCAGGGTGTGATGCCTCTTCTCCTGGAGATTTCGACAAGGACGCATGAATAGATCCGAGCTTTAGGACCAATCAGTATGATGTCCCAGAAACGGTTACAATCTCACAGTTTCTCTCCCAAGCTGTTCCTCCGCAGAAACCCATCCCAGCGGATCGATCTCCCAAGCCGGTCTCGCAACAAACGCAGGGAAGGCGAACCAGTAGAAGAACTTGTACTTCTTCAAATCGGCAAAGGTCAAAACCAGAAACTTGTTCAGGTAGTCCAAGTCGGTTAAACCCGTCTCTGAATGCATTTTTGCCCACAACTCGTCCGCTAGCTCGTTGAATAATGCCGATTTGTCGGCAGCCTTGAACTCC
The DNA here is from genome assembly GCA_016906575.1 of Ceratobasidium sp. AG-Ba. NCBI lineage: Eukaryota > Fungi > Basidiomycota > Agaricomycetes > Cantharellales > Ceratobasidiaceae > Ceratobasidium > Ceratobasidium sp. AG-Ba. Next base: position 2,265,089 of record CP059639.1, read on the forward strand.
TCGACTGTGTTGTAGTTCTTGAGGATGCCGTTCACGCGCACAGCGTGGGCCGGCGTGCTACACCATTACTAAGGATGAGCATGAGGTGTCGAGAGCTTATAATTACCTTGGCCGCTGGCTTAGGCCATCTCCTCCTAGAACAAGCTGACAGCCAAGCGCAACGTCCTGGCCGGTTTCGCGGTCCACGACAGATTTCCCGGCCGCGTACGAGGCCGATACCGGCTGAGATTCGGATGAAAGTTTCAGAACATCGATCTTGAGGCGAACCAGGTCGTGCCAGAACGCAGGCTGAACAAGAGAAGACAAAGGCGTAAACTGAATTACAGTCATAACTAAATCAGCTTCAGCTTGTAATCCAAGGATGTGGTATAAGGTCGATTAAGCCACAGGATGAAGCCACTTGATCGTGGTCGAGGGCAGGAGCTAAATTGGTCAGTACAAGCGGATATCACGTGAGCGCCACCGTTTTGGGTTCCTTCCATTTCTGCCACTCCCAGCAAATTTGCGCTAGGCTTGAGTCGCTATACGACCATCGGTGGCTTGTAGCACTCGGCCCAAGATCCCCCTCTTCGTGCCCCTGGGTTTCCGTAACTCTCGCTTGCCACCCAACCTGCGACTCGCGGTGTTGGTCCACTCGGAGCCGAATGGCATCTATTCTTAAGTCTGAGAGGGCCAAAATTGCTGCTACAGCAGTAGCCGCTTGTGCAGCTACTTTAACAGCTGTCAGCATCTACCAATCTGCTACCAAACGGAAGCGCAGACTCGACCTTCAACGCGAAGTCAAGGATGCACTAGCTAGCACGCCGCCTGAGCCGGGGCTCTCTTTAGATCATTCCACGTTACTTGGCTCTTCTGAAAATCTGAAGCTCGGATCTAAGATTACGGAAAATAGCTTTGATGAGACAATCGCCCGCGAAATGCTCGCTCGAAACTATGCATTTTTGGGAGAAATATCTATGAGCAAAGTGCGTGGAGGGCGGGTAGTGATCGTCGGTTGCGGAGGAGTTGGGAGTTGGGCAGCAGTCATGCTTATGCGCTCGTAAGCTTCTGGTTTCCTTACCGCGGTTAGGATCCAACACATGAACAAAATGATCCAGTGGGGTTTCACATCTTCGACTTATCGATTTCGATATGGTGACGCTTTCGTCGCTGAACCGTCATGCAGTCGCGACTTTGGCTGATGTAGGTGTCCCAAAAGTCACAGCATGCAAGAATTATTTCGCACGGGTGGCGCCTTGGGTGGAGGTTGATGCACGGGTCGAACTTTGGAAACTGGGCGCCGGGGGAGAAGCACTGCTGGAATGGGGAGACGAACCTGTACATTGGGTGATTGGTACGTAGATGGTATCGTCAAAAAAGCTCTAGAATTAAGTGGTATTCACGTAGATGCTATCGATAATATGACTACAAAGGTATGGTTAAACACCTTTGTTTCTATGGTACCTCAAACCCCTACGGCAGGTGCAACTTCTAAAATACTGTAAAGAGCATGACATCAAGGTTTGCCTTACTCTGGGAGTCGCCCAGTTCTCAGGCTCATGCTGAACCTAGGTATTCGCTTCCATGGGTGCGGGAACAAAATCAGACCCGACAAGAGTGCAAATTAGGTATGCCCATAGATTCAGGCCGCTCTGAGACTAAATCGCGGCTTTAATCTATTCAGCGACGTGTCCAATACTTTTGAAGACCCATTGGCTCGTGCTGTGAGAAGGAGGCTGCGAATTGACGGTATTGATTCAGGAATTCCGTAGGTAACCACTAGATTGGCAAGGGGAAATGGTTCTCTGACCGCATGCAGCGTCGTCTACTCTACAGAGAAACCTGGCAACGTAAAGCTACTGCCTCTTCCGCAAGATGAATTCGAGAAAGGAAATGTACATGAGCTTGGGGCATTTGATGACTTTCGAGTCCGCATTCTTCCAGTACTTGGTATGGTCAGATTGCGATGTCACCACCGGGCGCTCTCGAGCTGAATCTTGTGTAGGGCCATTACCAGCTTTATTTGGTCTACATATTGCCACATACATCATCTGCGATATAGCTGAGCGCCCACTTGACAACCCATTACCTGTCAAGAATCGTGGAAAGCTCTACGAGAAGCTTGCTCGGGACCTACTGAACCGTGAGGCCAAAATTTCAGGGGGAAAAGTTACGTATGTACCTTCACTATAATCCGCCTTTATGACTCAGCTGCGACATTTCTTGTTGCTAGGAAGCTACCGATATCTGAGCAAGAAATTGGATATATATTCGAAGATTTACACCGAGGTCGTTCAACTATACCACCACACGAAGTCCTGCTGAGACCTCAATTAACTCGCTGGGATATACGACAACCTTTGACTACCCGGAATTGCATAGTGCTCAGCCCTCGGGACGCCCAAATTTTACAAGACAAGGGTGGGATAGGGTCTTCTCTAGTCGAGGAAGGCACTTGGCCAGCGGAAACCGCCGACATTGTAGCTCGGAGGCAGAGTGAGGCAGCCCGAGTCGCAGAGTGGGACTTGTAGACTTTTGGTTGATAATATAGAAGCCTTCAAAATCTGTATAGCGAAAGGATGAGGCTTTTGTTCAGAGTTCGACTGCCGTTTCGTGCGGATGCGTCTGTCAAATCAGACAGTGGCTAACTAGATTCCCTGCGATTCCCATGATCCGCGACTCGTATATACACAGCATGTTAAGAATGCAATGCGTTCAGAACACTCATCAACGCTCCCTGGGTTCCTGGATTTGCCTCTCAGGGGACCCTTGTCCATATTGATCGTGCTGTTCCTGGTAAGTAGTAGGTGCGCTGAACGTCACCGGTGTAAACCGAGACGAGGTACCGACTTGACTAGTGTACGGAGCCAGGAAGTTGGGAGAGTAAAACTGGGTTTCGCGCTCCTCGTCGACAATAGCGTCGCCTGCGCCGCTGGAGTCACCATCCTCCTCTTCATCCCCCTCCCCTTGTTTGCCCTTTTTCCTTCGACTAGTCTCACGGAGATTCACACGAACTCCCCAGCGGCCGAGATGCTTGTGAACATCAGCGAGAGACTACTAGGCTTGCACTAATATACGATTTACCTTTGTAAGGGGGGTGGACGCTTGTAGTCCAGGGAACCTAACAGTACAGCTCGTTCTTAAGTTATGCAATACGTAATCTTGAACTTGATATATGCATACTCTTTAGTGGAATAAATCACAAAGACCCCGCTGTTCGAATGATGTCAGGACTCGAATCAAAGGCTTGATCTGCATTTGACATGCATACCTAAAAAGCTCCGCAGCAATAGGGACATCTTCAGATCCGGCGACCCGGCTAGTATGAGGCCAAAGTTATAAGCTACATGGACTATCGGTCGAAGCGAAACACATGCCCGAACAAATCGAAACATCTGTAACGATATACAAAACTTGGATGGCATTTAGCTATCGATTCCAATTTCGAACAAGTTACGTACTGTCCCTCCAACTTGACCGACAAATCCTGTTCGAAACAAATTTAGACAAGTCAAGCAACTCTTCGAGGGCTACCCACCGCAAAAACGAACAGGATCACATGTTCACCCGACATATCGAGAACTTGGACCGCGTGCACGAATGACGATCCAAACACCGCAGTTGTAAGTTTGGAGTCTTCGTTGATATCAATTACACAATCGCTCGTCCAGTGGTTATAATGTGCTTCATTTATTGGGGATATTTGTTGGGGATTGGAAGTGGTTGCAAGTGAAGCGGAAGATTGGCTGGACTCTATGCTTTCAATACGACGCATTTCTTCTGAAGGGTTCACCGGAAACATGTCGACATGCGCGACCAGACCGGAAACATCTACCGAGCTAGTTTTATTGTACACCTAAAGATACCACATTTAGGCGAAAAGACTTACTCTGCATGCAACTCTTCCTCTCTCTGATTGGGGGTCCCTGCATCTTTTGTTTCGAAAAGCTGAAGTCGGACCACTGGAGGGGGGTCAACTGGTCGCCTGTCCCGTTTGGCAAATCTAATTGCCTAATCGAACACACTGACGATTAGTTTAATTTGGCTGACTTACTTTCGGCCGAGGTCTGGTTTTTGGTACTCGCTGAGTTCCGACCTGGGATTGGTGCGCGTCATTAGCGACTATTAATGCGAGATGGATAGAACGAACCAACCTGATAGTACGTCCAGCGAAAGGGCCGCTCACATATCGGATAGGTTTTCCAATATACATGTCGTGAACTCGTGGATATATGCCTGAACTGGTGCTCATATGGGAGGTAAAAGTTTGTGTAGAACGTTCTAAGCAGAACGGGGAACCCTAGGTACAAGGCTGAGCACGACTGGGCAGCCGAGCGTCAATCACCTAGGAGAGAATGTGCATACTGGGCTCCATTTTCAGCCTGGCTTTATATGAATTTTTTTTTACCGTACCAGCGGCAGAGATGATGGTCGAGAACTGGGAGCTGAGCTAGTATTGCCCCGATACGCTCACCATGCGTAGGGTTTGGATCCCATTCCTGGACGATATTACCGCTGCTCCAAGGACATGGTTAGGGCAGGATTCGTGCTGGACGGCTTCCGGCCACCACGCAGCAAAACATTTAGATCGTATATTACCCCAGGGCGAATGCATCAGCCAAATTCAAGGGCCCCCTGTGGCAGCCAACTCAATGTCTGACGATGGCAGTTGATTCGTAGCTGATTCAAATTTTGGGAGAAGTCCGCGTGCATCCTGTTCGTGTGTTGTTCCAGCCTTTTCTATTCGCCACCACTTCTTTCGGGAACTCACATTTCTCCTGAACACTGGGTGAGGCTCCATTTGGCAGGCGTGTTGTTCCCAAAACTCGGCGGCTCGCTGTGTGATTGAGGCAATCGACCAATCAGAGGCTGGCGTCCGCGCTCTATCTTATTTCCGCGCGTCTTGGGCTTGCGGAGGCTGAAAGGCTGTGAATCTCGTCGAGGCTATTACCAAACCTGCCGGTCCAAGCCCCGTTCACAACAAGTGCCTGTAGTTCGAAGCCGACACCGGCTTCGTCGACAATTGGCATTGATGCGCATGCCTCCAAGAGATACGCGTACCATGGGTCGTCAACAGGAGCTCGATACCATAGGCAGCGATAGGCTACATGACTCCGCCTGTTGCCAAATCGTGCGTTGGCTAGCAGCGTGGGCGCTCTAGTTACAAAAAACAATTCCGTACCCCACTAGTATAGAACGTCTGGATTGGGGGATTTACATGAAGCTAAAATGTGAGTGTGCCAGTCTCATCAAAACTCGAGGCACATGAATCACTCAGATCGACGTCATCCGCACATACCACCGTCCGGACCGGGTCCGAATGACAACAATGGAAACCCCGTATGCGGTCGGAAATAGAACTCGGCTCGGCAGTTTCGTTCTCCCAATATATGTTGCTGTTGGTCGTACAAGAAAGGTGTAGCACTTGAAGGCCGTGCACTCACGTGATAGTACACAAAGCCCGCCACTCAATTTGAAACAAAATTTGACCCGAGCTCCTGCCACCATGTCCGACGCCGAACCACGCACTCACCCCATTACATTGACCACGCGAACAAAATATGTGATACCGGCTTCGAAATACATGATCCCCTCATCCTGGGCGAGGTATCACTTATCACAACTCATAAACAAAGTCTTGGCCTCTCCGAGGCCAGTCCCTTTCGACTTCCTGATCAACGGAGAGCTCCTAACTGGTCCACTTTCGGAATGGTGTAACGAGCATAATATAGGAGAGGTAAGGGCGTGGGTTGCTCTGTGGAAATTCGATTGACATTTGGCCAGGAAGAAACGATTGAGATAGAATACATCGAGTCGGTTCTGCCTCCAGAATTGCTGGCTGCCGAGGAGACGGACGATTGGACGAGTTCAATATCAGCAAAATACAAAAAGTGCGTGTTTAGAACTCGCAATACACCTGGTCTCATGATACATTTAGCTTCTTCTTGACAGCATCATACGACGGGTGTGTTCGCATACACAATAGCTCCCGGCAAACTGTCGCTACTATATCATCTCATTCCGCGCCGGTTACCTCGGCTTGCTGGGTAGCATCCCGTTCAGCGGATTCTTTCGACGGGGAACAAACTATTGCTAGTTCTTCATTTGATCATACGATTCATCTGTCTCGTTTGTCCTCGAATACCCTGGAATCCACCACTCTGGCAACTCTGCATCTGCACACAGCACCTGTCTCCAGCGTTACTGTCGACTCGTCAGGTCAGCAGCTCATCTCGGCAGGGTGGGATGGACTGCTGGGCGTTTGGTCCGTGGACATTCCAGATAAAGACGAGGTACAGAATGTCCAGGAGACGGTTCAGAAAAAACGCCGCAAACTAGATGGAAATGCTGCTCGACCAGCGAGGAAAGTGAGCAAAGGTCTTGAACATCCTTCGAATAGCAGGCGGCTAAAACGTGTCTATCTAGGCTCCAGTAGTTGTTCTAAAGTCACACACAAGTCGTGTTTCGAAGGCAATTTTTGGCGGGTCCATGGACCGTCAAAAAGCGTACAGTTGTGGTTGGGATAGCACGGTGAGGTCATGGGATATCGAAAGCGGCGTCTGTGTGAACACGGTGGTATGTACCGTCTCGCGGGAACGTTTTCGAAGCCTGATAGGTAGAATTTTAGACATTGCCTGACCGGACACATCTGGACATTGCCGCTTCCACATCGGGAGATCTACTGTACACTGCCTCCGCGGATCGTACAGTGTCATTGCTCGATCTTCGTTCGACCAGTGTACACTCAAGCGCGAAAACTCTAACCCATCCATCCACGCCATCGTGCCTTGCGGTACACCCGGCTTCTACACACCATTTACTTACGGGGGCTTATGATGGAGTTCTTAGAGTTTGGGACATTCGGTCACCCCGGGCCGCACTTGCGAAGTTTGAACATATTACCCAGGGTAAAAGCGGGGCCTCGAGGCGGGGCAAGGTTCTTGACGTTGATTGGGAGCATGGGCTGGCGGCGTGCGCTGGAGAAGTCGGATTTGGCATCTGGCAGGCAGGAGTTGGTGGAAGCGAATAGAGATGTAATATTTGTGTATACCATCGTCCAGATGTGAAAGCAAACAAAAATGACCATTACATAGATCAAACGCATAAGGAACAACACATGCCCGTTGTGGATTAGTACGCCACCCCAACCTGCCACAGCTCGCCTGTATTTGTGGCCTCGAGCTCTTCTGCGTATCCGCTAGCCATCCCGCCTCCATAGGTGGGCCAATAGTATTCCTCGGGGTCTTCGGGTACAGGCTCCGGTTTCCTGTTGGGCTCTGGCTTGACCTCAGGCCTTGATTCAGGCTCGGGCTCTTCCTCGATCTCCGGTTTGGGGGTTGATGGTAAATGTGTGGGGATAGGGAGTTTTATCTCCGGAAGATGCGGGAGGTGCGGGAGATGAGGCTCTGGTAGTGGCAATGACGGAGTTGGGATAGGAGGGAGAGGAAGAGGATTAGAAGGCACTGGAATGTTCCATTCTGGCTCGTTGAGATGTTTCTTCCCGACCCAAGTTTCCCCGTGAAGGGGTAAAGCAAAAAGCTCCAGCTCGCCACTTTCCTTGTCCCCAATCATCAGACCTCCAACCCTTGCGGCCACCGCTGAAATACCGGCCACGCCAGCACGAGCCCCGTTCATATTGAAGAGAACCTTGCTAATGAATCGCCGCAACTCTGAATCTCGGCCAGGAAGGACTTCCAGCGGAACATCGGTAACTTGAGCGTGAACCCACACTCCTTCCTGTTCTTCGACGACCTCGGTGTGAGCGGGGATCCATGATTCTGGACGAATACGAGCAAAGGCCGCAGGTGGAAGTGGCTTGGGAAGTGGCATAGGTTCTGGTTCGGACCATCTTTCGTCATACTGGACGCCACTCGGCGAACCAACGCCTGGATCGTCAAAAGGCCACGCGCTAGGCGCGGGACCATCGTAAACAAGCAGGTCAGGCCAGACACGTGTGGCGTTTATTCGCAGAGCAGATAGAGTATCAGGAGGCACAATGTGTGCACGAACGAACGCGGAAGCGAAAATCTGTTCTCCGCGAAGCGAGATACGCATGTCCTGTGGTGAGGAGCATCAGCCCCACAAACCCTTTACGGAACAAAACATGACTTACCGAGATTTGGACGTCTCGCAGGAGTTCTGGGCGTTCCGCTGCTGCAGGAAACTCGGCATGGATTGTCAGCTCCTCTTGCATTCCCACATCGCGTAAGAAATCTGTGGTGATAAGAATAGGGGAACTCCGCGCGGCTAGGAAATCTGAGGCGAATCTAGAGACAGGAGCGATTGAATTCGAGGTAGACGGGAGCGCTAAGGCTTGTCCAGAAATAGCGAGGGAGATGTTAGGCGTGGTGAGGGCAAGGGGAGCCGTCTCGACACGTGCAACGGGAAGGGAGGCGCTTGAAGCGGCAGGAGGAAGAGAGACAATAAAGGGGAGGGTGAGTGCAACCGTGCCCTGAAGCAGCGAAGGGATGGGGTTGGGAAGCGTAGCAGTACCAACAATGCGGAGAGTTGGTGGTGGGGGTAAAACGCGGTATGACTGCAGATAAACAAGACTAGCAAAATCGGGAATCGGCCGTGGCTCGTTGGGTGGCGGAGAAGGCATACCAGGCATCGGTGGAACTATGACCCACGATCGTAATTAGTGGGATGCATGGTTGGGCAGTAGGCAAAGACTCACTGGCCAATTGAATAGCCGCCCGTACATCGTGTTTCATGACATGAAGCCAATTTTTCCACGAAAACCGACGGGTCTTTCGACCACCGGTAATCGCCACCTCAGATAAGTCAACACGGACCTTCAGGGAACTAGCTTCCCATGATCGAGACACAAAATCGAGCAGGTCTTGGTTGTTGCGTGTGGGTTGCACGAGCAACCGGAGGGTTAGGTGCTCCAGCTGGGCAGGGGATTTAGTAGCAAGAGGGAGGGTGACGTCGGGTAAATGAACTGTGGCCAGGTATATTCCGGCTGACGAGTAGATGTGGGCCTTGTGCGTTGATACTGTAACACTCCCAACCCGGCGGATTGCCCATCCAACCAACCGGTCAGTGAATTTACGTGACGAAAGCCCAAGGGTCAGGCCAGCGTCTACCGCTGCTGCTCCCGCCACTTCACACCAAAGGCCGTCGGACGTGTAGTTCAGGACGTTGACCGAGGACGGACCCTGGAACGCCAACGAGCGCTCAGCCAGCATTGCCGGGTCCGCTTGGAGAAGCGGATATACATAAGAGTGGGCGGTAAAAATGATTGCGACGGCAAGGCACAGTAAAAATGAAAGAAAGACAAATGCGAGAGTGACCAGATGGTGAAGCCAGGGGGCAGAGTTCCTGTGGGGCAGAGGCGTCGAGCACTCTGGATTGGGCGGTGGGGGACATTGTTGGGATAACAGTCGAGTCTGCTCTGTTGGACAAGTGCTATCCGCTGGGTCCTGCATGTCGTCAGCGAGCGGTAGCTCCCTCCTGGACTTCGAAGCCGCTGTCCACGGCTAGGCTGGTGGTGGGAAGAAGCGCCCTGATTGACCTCACGCCTCGACCCGCTGGATCGAGATCGAAACACACGTCAACAAACATCCTGTTCGCCGCCGAGCTCGAACCCTCCCATTTGGCATTACTTAGTTTGGTAGTACAGGCAACATGTTTTCGCGCCGTTGTCGGGCGCACTCGCAACTGCCGCATTGCCTCGTGTTTAGCAGACGCAACGAATGAAACGATTGCCGCACGCTTAAATCTAGGATACAAACGCTTCATTCTCAACGTCTTGGAGCTATTGGCAAGATGGCCTGGGAGCATTGCCTACCAGAAACCAGGCTCAAGGCCAGCCGGCCCAGTCGAAATCCCCTGCATACCATTCTAGCACTCTTGCACACAAACCACCGAACTATGGGTACCTGGTTACTAAAAACTACATTTACTAGCTACAATCGGGTATTCAATTCAGCTACATTTAACAACGGACAAACACCTTACTCCTTCGCTGCCATCCATTCCAATACCTTGTCAACACGATCCTCGAGCCCTTTCAGCTCTCCGCCCATCTCCTTGTAGCTGATATTCAAGCTATTCATCACTGTCTTGAACACAATTGGGCATTTGTACGGGTCATCAAGAGATCGAACGCCATCATCCTCGATCCATTCTGCCACTGGATGGAGCAGTACGAATAGAGCAGTTCGATAATCCGGCAGTAGTTGCCGGATCTCTTCCCCGTCGATGAGTTCCCTGGCGCCTGATTCTCCCTCGGTCGAAAAATGGGCATACACAATGGGGTCCAAGGCTGAACGATCGCACAAAATAAACGGCCCATTGTAGCCTTTGTTTGGATCGGCTGGGTGTGTTCGAGCTCGGCTCTCCGCATCGACTTGTGCGTGTAGAATCGTCTTTTGCATGTCGATCATTCCCACGTGAGCACGGGTGAATGATGTCGAACGCATGACGGTGCGAGCCACCTCAGCAACGTGGCGCGCGGGATGTAGCTTAAGCCGCGAGGCTAGTGCTCTGCATAATGTAGTTTTGCCGGCTGAAGATGGTCCCACAATGTAAACGCCACTGAGATGGGCGGGGATTAGCTTGTTGCCCGTCGAGTGGACCTCAAATTTGTCCAGCATCACTACGTAGCTGCTTGTTAGGCCGTCAGCCTCTCAATATCTCTCTCTGAAACGCGGAGCCAACTACCTACGATTTGCAGCTCTGGTGTCGTGGATTGGCGGAAGATCTGCCCCGTTGGTCCTAGCCACGTTGGCCGTGACAGGTGGCTATCCACATATAGCCAGATCACGTGTCTTTTGGTCACAAATTCTGCTGCGCTCCCAAGCCGTGTGTTATCGACCTGTCGGCGGTGATTCAGTTACCGATGAGAAGACCCAAATTACAGGATTCACTCTCAACTAGTCTGTGGCGATTCCTGGTAGAGCATTCTACCGGCACACCGCAAAGCATGTCTCGCCACTTTTGGCACGTTGTGATCGCCCAAATCCACGTTGTGATCTCATATACAAGTCATTCCGCGGCCCTTGGGTCGAAGCGTTCACCACGTCTTGCCCAGTGGGAAACTATATTTACGCCGTCATGAACTTTCCTCGTCTGACATTGTGTTGATACATAGCCACGAATATCTGGTCACATGTTAGTCAGCCGTGATGGCGTGGCTACAATCGGGAGGTGTGACAACTGCCAATCAGTTGGAAGGAAGACTGGCTCTCGACAGTCATCAGCGTACTACCTCTACTGCAGACGATGCCACCATACATCGTTACCCTTCGTTCGCCTCTTTCGCCCGAGGATGAATCGTGGAACTTTAGGCTTCCAACACCCATACCTGCTTCTCGCCCCGGTCGCGGAAAACTAATGATATTTACCCCCGAAAATCTTACACTTCAGATTGAGCAGTTTCCTAGTAATCGGGTCTTATATCAAGATCAAGCGGACGATTTTATCCTGGCATCATTTGGCGCTCTCAGATTTAAGGATCACCCACCATCTGCAGCGGCGGATTACATTCTTCGAGTACTGACCAAAGGAGTTTTCCTGGATGGCCGCCAGTATAGATTTTATCATCACAGCAACAGTCAGCTTCGGAGCCGCTCGTGCTGGTTGAGAGCTGCTCAAACCGACGAGGAGTTGGATCGCAGAATTCAAGGGCTTTGCGATGTATCGAAAATCAACAATATAGCAAAGCGTAAGCCTCGCAGAATCCGAAACTTCTTCCTGTCTTGTGGACAAACGGTTTGATTCCCAGGGGCCAAGAGAATCGGCCTTTTGTTTTCGGGTGCTGAAATCGATTGGGATCTAGATCCCAAATTCACGAAAGACATCCCTGACATAACTGTGGGCGAAGAGCTATTCTCGGATGGTAGCTTATACTCGTTAACTGAATGAGCGAAGATACTGATTAGAGACAAGGATGCGGCCTCATGTCACAGAAATTCATGCAATTGTTGGCAAAGAAGAAAAAAATCATTCATCGACAACGAAGATACATCCCCTCCGTCGTTCAAATTCGATACCGAGGCTACAAAGTGCGCAACTATACATGACCGCCTTCCGAGCACAGCTGATAACACGTCCCAGGGGGTTCTTATGATCCATCCTGAACTCGACCGGGAGGCCAAACACCATGTTCACTTTCGAGACTCGATGCGGAAATTGAAGACAACTTCGAACAACACCTTTTCCGCCGTCGATTATTCCCGTCCTTATCAGTTTGCCCGACTCAACAACGATATAGTGGTTCTATTATCAGCTCTGGGTATCACCACTGAAACTCTTGTCGCTAAACAACAAGCATACTTTGAATGGATCGAGGCAGCTCGAACTGATACGTTCGCCGCTATCAACTTTCTGGATGCTCTCGGAAAACATTCTAGTGCAGAGCGAGTGCTCCTCGACGGGATCGACAGCGAAAGTGTACAAACTGAAATCAAAGCGGCTCAGGCCGCCGAGGTCACCGCGTTCCGCAAGCCCGATACCGAGAAGGAACGTTGTCGGATATTTCTACTCAAATCTCGTTTCCTGTTTGGTGTCTGTGACCCGTATGGCATTCTAGAGGAAGGCGAGGTCCATGTTCGAATCCTGGAGCCACGCATGGGACCGACAACACTCTCCGGAATAGACTTGATGGTCGTACGAAACCCTTGCTTACATCCCGGCGATATATTGAAACTACGAGCTGTTCACCACACCAAACTCGATCATCTGGTAGATTGTATTGTCTTCAGTGGCAAGGGAAAACGAGCTGCTCCCTCGATGAGCTCAGGAGGCGATCTTGGTGAGCGAAAGTTGTCGAAATCGTAGCGGTTCAGAGAACCTACCGTATGTATGCGCGTAGATGGCGACAGATTCACAGTTGTTTGGGATCCCGAGATAGTACCGAAGACACTCGCACAGGTAAGCACTCGCATAGACGTCGCGTGCGTGTATCAAGACTAATTTCTTTCGCCAGTCGTATAACTACCCCCCAGCTCGGAGTCCCGTCAACATGAAAATCACACGTAAAGATCTAGCCACACACTTTGCAAACTATAACAAGTAAGCCATCATGAATCTTAAAATGCGCTCGAGTTAATCCCTTCAGTATGAGTTTGGGTAGAGTCGCCGCGCTGCATATCAAATGGGCTCGCGCCAAAGGTGCAATGAGCCCCGAGTGCCAGCAATTGAATGCTCTTCACTCACAGAGTGTAGACGGGGCACGCATCCGTATCCCTGACCCCCTGACGATCGTACCAGAGGTTGAGGGCCCCTTTGTATTGGATATTTTAGCTGAGAGGGCTCGTCATTTTGCGGCGAAATTCAACCTTGAGGCCGCACGCGAGTTCAGCAGCTTGGACAAAATAAGTGCAGCATCAATACTCAAGGATCTATTAACTACGGACGGCTCTGTGTTATCGGCTTCTACCGAGAACGAAATCGTTCAGCTTTGTTTGAGATTTGCCGCTCGAAACAGTATCGATATCAGAGACTACCTCCAATACATCAATTTCGATGGCCTCTCCACAGAGGAGAAATACGGCCTCTCCAGTGCATTGCACCTTACCGCAGAGTCACACCCATTTGTTTGGAACAGGCAAGTACTCCTACAGAATCTTGGAGCAGGCGCTGAACTTGGGAATTCAGTCTTCTTCGGTCAAACATAGTTCCTGGATTTGTGTTGAGAGAGCAAAATCTTGCAGGTCCATTGCACCTCCAGCGTTTGTATTCATCTGAGATTCAAGGAAGAGCTGCGTTTTTTGAATACCTCAAACGAGCAACTGTCGACTTTAGCCGAAAGCTAATTATTATCAAGGTATGAAAGCTCTACACGTGCCAAAATCAGCCGACTTTATTGTTGCGACTCTCAGACGGATGATCGGTTCGGTGTTGGGATCTTCGTTCGTGGAAAGCATACCTGGGACGAGGACGCTAAGGTCAACCGAGACGTACTTGTCCATGCTTTCCAACCATCTGTCGCAACTGGTGGACAACTTGCCAGGCCGACTAAAACTGGTTATATCCTGCACGCGAGCGATGGCGTTTTCCAACTTTTTGAACGACACCGGGAAAATACCTTCATATTCCTCAACTTTGCAACAGCCTTCTCTCGGAACGATGTGAATGCAAGCATTGCACTGGCAAAAATCAGTGATAACGTCAAAGTGAGTAACTTTGGACACGCATATGTCCTTGTGAAATCGGAATGTTGATGGAACTTTGTCTCCTTCAGCGCCAGATTGGGCGGATTCAAAAAACACCTGTTCAGACACTAGAAATCCACGTTGTCTCGAACCGAGACAGAGTTGGACAAGAGTTTTTCGATCTCCGTTTTTCGCAGTGAGTCTTGTCAACATATCACAGGATACTACCTGAAAGGTGAACTAGCGTCCAAACCGAAGAGGTTATCCCACGATTCCAGCGTGAGTTAAAAACCTACGTCCCTCGCTCCGTCAAAAACCTGCAGCAATTGGCCAACGTTCCGGAAGCAACACCGGCTCAGAACAGCGTTGGGCAACTTTTCCTGATGAAACCAGAAGAGTTCTTCCGCGAGGTTCGGGGTCGTGAAAATCATGAAATAGAGGATTTCATGCAGCTCGCGTGGACCCATAATGCTCATGCCTACAATTTTTATCTATATGAGATTATGTGCTCTAGGATCTCAACACCTTCGCTCACAACTTTGCGGCACTGGCTAGGTCTCGATCCAGCCTTGGTATATGCGCTTCTAAAGGTCTATGAAGATGCTCAGGGGGATCAGTTGGATCTATTCCAGACAATGGACGAAATCATCATACGAAGCGTAGTTCTATCGGCAAACACCTACCAAATATCTGCTTCTATGACTCTCGAACGGTTGCACTCGGTGATTTGCCGCCTCACTTTCCGCGAGTTTGCCGAAACTATGTGGCTGGTGGCTTGTTCGGTTCGCGCATTAGCTCTTTCGGCTGATATAATGGCTACCTTGATGGAAACTCGACGTGATGTCTATTCCGACATCCCTGCACGAGATTATGCGCATCGGCATATATGGGGGATATGCCTCGATAGAGCCGAAGATGCTAACTCTCAATGCCCATGCACAGATGACGGCCGCCCACGTCGCCAGCGTGACGCTCCAGCTCTAGTCCCTCTAGTGAAGACTGAAGATGAAAAGGTTGTAGATGCACACCCTCGTATTGACCTACCTAATCACGTCCGGCTACATGCGCATGTTCGCTTGCAAGCCGCATCCCAACCCGAGCGAGGTGTTGATCCCCGGGGACGGCCAATCATGGACGGCGTAGTGTCTGGAGCACGTCGTGGTCAGCTTCGCATAAACCTACTCCATAACCCTCCCATAGATATAGAAAACATTCAGTGGCACCTTTATCCCGCAGGGGATGTTGTGACTTCTCGGGCGATGTTCGACGCAGTTGTCAAGCTTCACACCCAACCTCAAGGTTCAACCAGTTTGCACTACCTTCTAACAGGTAACGACCCGGAAACCATTTGGGATGAAACGGAACGGAAAGACCCCGAGGGGAGACAAGCCATCACCACAGAAGAACCGAATGTTGTCCCTCAAAGTGCTGTTAGTCAGGCAGGCGAGGGTTCAAGCCAATACACGGGTGACTGGGAGGTTAGGAGAGACGCAATCGAATGGGATCATTTCAATTCGAGCCAGAAAGAAGCAATAATGTCGATTGAACACCCTCTCTCACTAGTTTGGGGACCTCCCGGGTGAGTGGATAAACTTCACGAATTGAAGGAATATGCCTCATGGTGTTGTGGTCGCAGAACCGGGAAAACAACGGTTGTTATCGCAATGTTGCGACTCTTACTTGGCAGTATGCCACCTGGGTCGAGGATTCTCATGACTGCATCCACACATAACGGTATGCTATGCTTTCTATTGAGTGGAGGTTGTCAGTCACGGATGGTACTGCTAGCTGTCGACAATGTACTCGAGCGATTCATCCAAGAGAACTCCAAACACAACATCATCCCCAAAGAACAGCTTTTGCGAGTTGCAACTGACATCCAACGTGTTCAGAAGTCGCTCCACGACTACACCATAGACGCCTTAGTTGGCGGAAATACGAGCGACAACCCTAAACTCCTCAAGAAGGCTGAAAAAAGAGTTCGGGAATCTACCATTGTCTTTTCCACATGTGCAGGAGCCGGACTAGGAATTTTGCGCCGCTTCAAGTTCGAGATTGTGTTGATCGACGAGGCGTCGCAGATCACGGAGGCATGCGCCCTAATTCCATTGGTTAAAGGTTGCCAGCGGGCGGTGCTGGTGGGTGACCAGTTGAGTCCTGTTTGAGACAATCAAGTCGTATGGCGAACACTAAGCCATGCATACATCCAGTGTTCAACTTCGGCCCACAGTCCAGATCCGTGCAAAAGCCCTCGACTATGATGTATCCTTGCTCGAACGGCTCTACACTGGCCCAGAACAAGCGGGAATGTCACGTATCATGCTTGATGTACGTCATGCTCGGACACCCTCAACAAGTTTGACATGTTGATCATCACCATCATAGACGCAATATCGGTTCCCTGACGCACTCGCGCGGTTCCCGTCTAGAGAGTTTTACAACTCCGGCCTCAAGACAGGCGTACCAGACGGCAAATTCGATTTTTCACGGCTCGAACAGACGGCGTTCCCTTGGCCACGAGGCAGATATTCCCTGAATACCAACGTTTTCGTATCATGTAAGGGCGAGGAGTCATACGAAGGGGCATCTAAGGAGAACGTGAGCCAGGCGGACACCGTGATGCGCATCCTCGACCTATTGAGAACGAATGGTATCAATTCGGCATCCTCCGAACACGCCTCGGCTAGCATGGGACATTCTCAAGGCGCCACAACGCCACTAAGTGTAACGATCCTCTCACCTTATTCTCGACAGGTCCGCCTCCTTCGCGCGCGGCTACAGGCTAATCCATCGTTGGCTGCAAACACCAATGCGTTCACGATCGACGGATTTCAAGGTCGAGAGGCTGAGATCATCGTGTTCACCACCGTTCGGAGTAACGCGAGTGGCGATATAGGGTTCCTCGAAGATGAACGGCGTTTGAACGTTGCACTTACACGAGCCCAATTGGGAAGAATCATTGTTGGAAATGAAACCACGCTTTGTGCTGGTAGCGAAGTTTGGGACCGAGCGGTGAAGGATTGTACCAGGGTGGAATTGCCGGCTCCGACCAAGACATAGCTCCAAACAAATATGATCCAATGTAAAGTATAATGAAACCGATAAACGAATGATGCTGTATCTCGTGAGGAAATACTTGACACCCAGTCATTCTTAAAGTCGCCGGGTCTATCGTAGACAAGACGTCGCTCGGAGATATCCAACGAGGTAGAAAGATACCCGGGGTTGAACGCTGATACACACTTGGGTAAGCGCCGATATTCACATTGATCTCTATTAGTAATGGGGTAAAGTCCCAACAATCCATATATTAAATCGAACGGGATACTTTTTGGTACACAGTCCCTACAATCTACACCCCATTACAAACTTAATGATTTTAAGCTAATACACATCAACCTCGCCCCACCCGCAACGGGCACCTCACATGAGATCACCGAGCGCAGCCATCTCAGGGCCTCCAGATTCCCGCATACCAATCTCCCAGTCTAAAGCCAAGTCAATGAGTCAATCAGAGCGAGGTGAAGCAAGCAAGATACGCACAGCTGTAGATAATGGTGACAGCCATCAGAATACCCGTTCCGCTTCCAAGCGCACCCATGAGATCAGCCGCAACGGACAACAAACCGAGGATGGCACCACCGAAAGCAGCCGCGGTCGGGATAACGCGCTTGAGCTCCTTGTACATGCTGCCTTCACGATGTCCAGCCATGACCTAAATTTCCCGGTCCGTTAGTTAATATTTGTGATATATATCCTACGCCAACGCACCATCTGCTGATCCTTGAGCTGCTTGGCGACATCACGTGGACCAGAGCCAGAAACTTCAATCCAGGTCTTGGAGAACATAGCGCAGGCGGTAAGGATAAAGGTGATGTAGACCGCGGTGTGGATGGGGTCGAGGATGGCGGCCTTGAGAGTGTGGGGAGGGGACATGTAGTAGGCGATACCAGACTTGGCCATGAGCTGTTGGGAATCCTCGAGAGGCTCCCAAACACCAAGGAGACGGACTAGGAAATTTTCCGGGAAACGGTTGAAAAGCATCTGGCTGAGAATGTATACGTTGCTGGTCAACGCACTTTCGAGCATGATGGGCATGTTGCTGGTGTAGAAGAGCTTAACAGGGTAGCTACCACGCTGGCCACGGAAGCGATTGCTCTTGACCGGGATCTCGATGCGGAAACCTTGGAGGTAAATAACGACGGCGAAGACAACAACGGTTGCGAACAAGTTCATGATGTTGGGGAGACGTTCCCTCCAGAAGGCCTCCTTCAGTGCGCGGGACTTGTCGTTCCAGGTGAAGAGGAGGTGGAAGAGCGCGATGATAGCACCCTCGAATTCGGGGCCGCGGCCGGTGTTGATAGTGGTGGGGGAGAACGCCTTCCAGACGATGCTCTCACAAATGTTGGTCGCGATGAAGAGAGAAACACCAGAGCCAAGGCCGTATCCCTTTTGGAGGAGCTCATCGAGCAGAATGACGATCAATGCGCCAACGACCAGCTGGAGAATGAGGAGCAAGCAAACGCCGGCACCGAGCTCAGAGGGTTGACCGTATAGACCAGTGAGGACATATACGGTCGCGTGGCCGACGGAGATGATGAGAGCAAAGACTGTGCAGGACTTTAGCTCCAGTGCCACGTACGCATGTATGACGACTTTTTACTCACGCTTTTGAGCCGCACCAAAGAGCGCACGATCTTCCTTGAGATTAAAATCGATTTCGATGAGGTTTGCACCCGCAAGCAGTTGCATAATCATGCCGGAAGTGACGATGGGAGAGATACCAAGCTCCATGAGTGTACCTCGGTTCGAAGCGAGGATGACTCGCATCCAGTAGAGCGGGTCAGACGAGTCGGACGACATGATGCCGTAGAGAGGGACCTGGGAGCAGACAAGGAAGACAAGGAGCGTGACGGCGGTCCATAGTATCTTGTGGTTGAACGGAATCTACAGAAAAGTTAGTCCAGGTCTTTGAGCTCGCGCGTCGCCATACCTTGCGCTCTGGCGAAGAAACCTCGGGGAGGAGAGGAAGGAACGGCCGGACGAGGTTGAGGAATCGGACTAGTGTATGCGAGCGCGTTGTCAGTTATGGTGTCGGCGCCGTGAGTACGGTACTTACAGCCGCTCATGCTGCTACCTGAATGTGGTTTGCGGTAAAGCTGGTTGCGCGCCTCACTGGGGTTTTATTATTTGCAAGCGACGTGGCATGCGTGATGCCGTGACAGCGATCTACGTTTGCACGTGACAAAGACTCGATTACAAGTGTGACAGTAATGCATACGTGTCATCGGTTTGGGTTACGTGGCGACTACTTCCAGCAAAAAACGCTAGCATCATCCATCCGAAAGCCTCGAGGTTTCGAGACGCGACATTGCCTCACATACCGATACGCCATAGCAATAGACAAGCGATACCATATTCAAGCTTTTAAGTAGCACAGGTCACTGTGTGTCCACTTTTAGATAGCATGATAGCATATATCCACCCAAACGTCTCAGGCATATGTCAAGGAAATCCCAGACGGCCATGTTTAGGTTTTGATAAACCATTCATCCATAATGACACGTTGCGTCGCTTGATCTACGAGCAATTTGGAAATTAGGACAAAGACCCAGAGTCCGTTTTCTCACTCTGCAACATCTCGGTACAAATTAGAGTCGATACTCACTTCAACATTTTCATTAAGCCATACGCCTTCCAACAGGCTTCAGGTTGTTCTGTGAACCCCTATTGCGGAGAAACCAAACCAAATAACACGGTGCATCATGGCATGCCGTTCATCGACTGTTGATTATGCTGTAAATGGGGAACGATACGCCAGTGTGGAATTTTTCAGAGGCGATCGAGGGTGAGCTCGATGCATTGATTCCATGCTCTGCCCAAACCAAAACGGAACAGACTGCTCACCAGGCCCAGAGGGGCGATACCAACATGTGTATGCCAGTAATAAGCAAAATGGAACAAGAAGTAATGCAATTACAAGCCTGAGTGATTCCGACTAGGCACGGGCGTTCACTGGGCCCCAGACCAGAAGTGCAGGGACGTCGGAACACTGAAGACCGGTTTGGCTCGGGAACAATAGAGTGAACCATCTGTCTCGCCTGGCAGCCCGCGCGAGTCGGATAGATTGCACTTGGGGATAACTAGAACGGAGGATGCGGGGCGATTAGACGGGAGGGGGTTTCGAGACGTACTCGAACCACCATGTTCCATGTGAACCAGTGCACGTCAGGCAACTGCCAAAAGATTTACATGACTCAATCCCTTGTGCGGTAGTGCCCTTAACCGGGTCATGAATAAAGGCGGCGTGGGGAGTATTTGAGTATATCACAGCATGACTTACGCGAATAGGAGGCGTTCGGATATTCTCAGTGCCCATGATCTGTTTTATTTTGCTTCCATGGCCGACTCCGGAGAGATCAAGCGTGCTAATCCGGTGGCCACCTTAACGAGCGCCAGCAAAGTTTATCAATCTAACCTACACCGGCGAACAAGGCATACCGGATGAAAGAGCACCTAATCAAGGATAAAAGAGTCCGGTCCGAGCCGGCGACAGCGTTTCATTTGAGTGATCGAAAACGTCTGCCGAAACGGGTCCGAAATGAACGTCGATCGTGGACATTAGGCACCACACCTTTAAAAAAAGTTTCCAGACAACACATATCGGCAGAACACACCCGATCATGTCAGGAGCAGGAAGTTGTCCGGGGCGTGGATAATCTATCAAAACTTTGTTGGACACATGGAGTGGGTAGGTTTCATTTCGTCCTAGCCTGAACGACACACTCGACGTACGTACAAAAGTTATTTGCCACACAATTTGGCTTTCACGGCAAATCGGAGCTCCTCTTCGCGAGCAAGACTCGTGTCCGGTCCAAAAGATCATCCACCTCGACATAACATCCCTTGAGCCATCTGTTCGTCTCCTCGGCGCTCTCCGTGTTTTGGTCACCCTTGTCCCAGAATGCCGTACGCGCATGCAAGACTCGGCGATTATCGAATACAGCGCACTCTCCTTCAGCCAGAGTGTGCTCGAATCTACCCGCCGGTCGGGTCAGAAGTTGGGTGTACTTTTGAAGGGCGGAATATAGTTCCGGCGGTGCCGTAACCGGTAGTGGGGCCTGGAAAGGCGGAGAATAGTTGATGTGTGCGATATGCGGCGGATCTGATGGACGTCGATCAAGCGGCTGGAGATGGGGCGGGGCGAGTTGGATGGTAGGGTGCGAACAGTGCAGATGGTGCCCGGCGTTTTCGTAATGAAAGGGGATGGGTGTACTGGCCAGAACGTCGAATGAGTCACGGTCGAGATCCCAGAGGTCGTGGGCTGCTTTGATGGCGTCTACGAAAACCGAGGCACCGCCTTCCACACGATTCTTGATACAATGTAACAGTTGAATGTGAGGAGGGTGTTGCATGTATCTAAGTCGCGGGTTAGGTCATTGAATGGACCAAACGGAATGTCTCACAAAAGATCCATGTGCAGGTCTAGATTCAAGTTTGTATACGCGATATTGGTGCTGTCCCTATGAATAACCACGTCCCAAAACCTGCCGTACAGTGTCTCGCGAATGATACCAATCATGTTTGCGAGTTGAGCTACCCCCACACTAGCTTCTGGCCCTCTCGTGGTGGTTTCATGTGGCAACCCGCGAACGATCAATAGCCCGTACCGCAACAATTGGAGGAAACCGGGGAGTGGATCGGTCTTGAGGGATTCGTATTCGACATACGACTGGGCTGGTAAATCGGACACGTTCCAAGCGCGAGGTGCAAAGACGTCATCGAAATGAGAGACACGTCGCGTCTGGTCTGACGGGTCCGCATATCGCTTTAGGAAATCGACGGCATACACCGAGTCATGCCCTTCTCCGCCCCAGTTGATGCGCACCGCCGAGCCATCGTCTACGACAGCGACCGAGCGCGGAACCGGTTTGATAAAGTCGCCTGTGCGGACGAGTTTCTGCCTGGTCGACGGATGAACACATTGGACGCACTGGCAGCTGTCCCTCAGCCAGTCAAACGGAAGAGTGAGACCGGAGCGGGGTAGAGATGCGCCAGTGATATGCAGTGCAGTAGGGTTCTGACGGAGGACCAGGTTGGGAGCAGTGGCCAGCGCGCGAACAACTGCAAAGCCGGGACGCGATGAGCCTAGAAGAGTGCGGGCACGCCCCAAGCGATACATGATAATTATCCTATCGATTCTGTCGTGATGGTCGACGGGTGCAGGTAAACAGAGATAATAATCAAAGTTCAAGCTCCTCGTTGCCAGATGTCCACTAGGACAGAATAGATAGGTCGAAATGACCCAGAACAGAGTGCTAGGGGCGAATCGGACACCATCAGAGCGTCACGGATCCTCCCGGACGCTCACGTAAGCGGTGGCTTACGGACAGAAAAGCCGAGTCGACGCGCGGGATGTTGGATTCGCATCGATGGGCGCAGAAGGAATAGGGGCATGTTGGACGCGTCGCGTCGCAACCAACATTATGAGCTGCGGACGGAGGCGATCGCTCCACCCCGCTCGTCACATCGTCACCCCTGAATGCAGTCATATGCAGCACCACGATCACATGGAAGCACCCCCTGTGCGATGGTTCTCGACTGCAAAAATCGTTGATGGGCATTCAAACAAGGGGCATCCCCCTGTTCCTATTCCTAGTCCGATACCGGAGGTGAGCGCGTGCTCGCCTGGAGATCAAAGAAGTCGCGAATCGGAGGCGCTCCAGTTCAAATTAATGCATGTATTCGACAACGATACACATCCGAACGAAAACAGCGAAAGCAAACACAGCGACGGTGAAAAGAAAAGCAGACTGGAACATCATAATGTAAGAAAACAGTGGCAAATACATATAGTTACATCATAAATCCGGATGCACACATACAAACTCATAGATCCTAATTGGGAACGGCTCCCAAATTAGGGCGACAAAAACAAACCAAGGGGTATCATCCGAGCGTCGCACAAACGGAACGAACAAGAGGGTATCATAATCGTAAATCTTGGCTCAAACGGCCGGGGATGCTTCTCGTGTGAGATTACCACACACGCTTCACGCCGTTCCCAGCGCCTCCAGACCGTAAATCCGCCTCGGGAAAGCGATTCTGGGCCCATGTCGCAAGTCGATCCTGAAACGACCAGGATGACTCGTGGGTGTCGGGCGCCCATGACCAAGCGGGCGTCTTGGACTCTGGACGGGGATCCACGGGGGTGGTGATTTCGGCGACAGACAGCCGACGGTTGCGGCTGGGCGGGGGAGACTCGAGCTCGGACGCGACCGACTCGAAGTCATCGTCAAAGGCGAGGTCGGGGAGCGACCCAGGCGAGTGGGGAGCGGGTGAGTCGTGGCGCGGCAGGAGGAGCGCCTTGGAAGGTGGCGGCAGGCTGTGCTCGGGATGAACGGGGGCAGTGGATATGAGCTCGATCGGAGAGATGGGCCGTATGCGAGGCGGGATTGCATAGGGCCTGGTTCGTGTCGCGCGAGGGACATAGTCGGCATCGTCTGAAACCTCCGAGGCAGCGGTCTCAACGGACATTGCGCGAGACGGGCGACGAGCGGGAGGGGACATCTTGGATGGGCGTGGCGGAAGGGGGACAGACTCGAGCTCAACGGGCGAGAGCGAAAGGTTGGTAGGGGCAACCTTGCCGCGCTCTGCAATGACGAGGGCCGGGGCACGGGCATCTGAGTAGCCAATGCCGCTCTCGCGCAGCTTTTGGCGTTTGTTCTGGCACCAGACCTGGACCTGGCGTTCTGTCCTGTGCAATGGATGAGCACAAATGAAACAGGCGAGATGAGCCACCTACACGTTGAGGCGGTTGGCCATTGCGACGCGTTCGTCCTTGGTTGGGAAGCAGACGATGCGGGTGTGGAAGAGCATGTCGAGCAGGAGCTCAAAGTCGTCCTGCGAGGGCTGCCAGCGGGTGTCCTGGGGGCCAGAGGAGAGGCGTTTGCCACGGGAGGGACGATAGCAAGGCATGGTGGAGTGGGCTTGCGAAATGAACCAGCGGCCAATATATAGATGGGAAGCAGCAGAAAAGCGCGGCCGGGGCAACAATGAGAGCCGGAGCGCGCGATGCACCAATAAACCCGGGATGAACGCGCCCCGAGATGAAGGCAATAGGGGCGGTCACGTGGCCTGTCCATTGTTCGGCGAGCTTTTGGCCCCGGAATGGCCTGGTTACTAGCCGCTCACGTGGGTGCTTTGTCTGGCCTCTCGCTGTTCCTCGGCCCGTTGCAAATTCCAGCGTGCGGTTTCGCCTGGCTCAAACGGGGGCTCCATCTGGCACGGCAAGGGGGGTGGTGGTCGGGGGCAGGGCTCCAGCGGTCACGTGCCATGGCCCGCATCGAGAGCCTCCCCTTCGACGTCGTGCATACAGTGCTGGCCCATCTCGGACCGGGCGATCTGCCGGCTGTTGCGCTCGTCTGCCACCTCTTTTGTGCCGTTGCCACCCCCAGAATATACGCCCACATCCGCTACACCCCCCATCTTGCGAAACAGCACGGCCAAGTACGCACACTCACCCCCTCGCACGCCGTTACTGAGAATCCCAGATCGTCTCGCCCTTTGACTTGCTCGTTGCCCGCCCCGAGCTTCTGGCCCATCTCAAGTCGCTCGGTCCGTCCAATTTCATTTGTTCGATTTTGTGTTCTCACATATGCACAGACATCCGCGCGCTGCCGTTGTACAAGGGCACTCCCCATCCGCAATTCACTCGCGCGTGCCTCCATGTGGTCGCATGCGCACCGTCCCTTGCGTCCTTTACCTGGTCGAGCGCTAGCCCAGGTCCGTCCCTGCTTCCCACCATCTTGCCCCTCTTGGCGGCTCGCCAGGCCGACTCCGTTGCTCCGACTCGCCTCGGACCGGTCGATAGGCCGCCACTCGCACGGCTCGCCATCACGGACGACTGTCTGTCGCCTAGCGACGCACAATTAATTCCTCGGCTCGGCCCCGTCGAGAACATTGTTCTCCACAAGCCATCTACCGGTGCCATTCGGGCTCTCGTCGACTGGATCGCGCCTTCCTCCGACTCGGACTTGTCCAACACCCGCGTGCACGCGCTCACTCTGTCCCACGCCCATGCGCTCCAGCCGGATTCGCTCGCCCGGATTCTGGGCCGTACACCGAACCTTCGATCACTGAACATCACTGATAGCGTTCATATGACCCACACAGCGCTCTTTTGTGTCCTCGTCCAAGCCCAGCCAGTTCTCGAGTCCCTGAGCTTCACGGTGTTTACCGACTGGATCGACGCAGACTTCCCGCCCATCCCGACCCTGCGGCACGTCACCGTCACGATCAACCCGCCCGAGGAGCCGACCCCGGACAGGTTCACCAATGCCCCACCGGACCCGCTCACCCAACGGCTCTTGCGTAAAATGCTCAACTCGTTCCCCCAGGCCACGCTGCATGTGCGTAATCTCAGGCGTCACCGACTCCAACGACTCCACTCACACACGTGTTATGGTATAGTAGTCGATGACGGTTCGGCTCTCCTCACATCGCTCGCTCACCGACAAGGTTGTCAAGTTGCTCATTACACAGCACGGCCCCACATTGCGCCGGCTGAACCTCTTCAAACTGGGGCTGTCGGCTGCTGCGGTTGGGGCAGTGCTCCGCAGAATACCGACACTGGAGCAACTCAGCGTTGAACTGCCTTTGGATGAAATCGTACGTAACTCGCTTGAATCAGCTTTTTTCGACTTAAACTTTATGCGGTTTTAATCGGATTTGTTTCGCAGGACACTCTAATCGGCGCCCTTGCCTACGCGACCCACCTCCACACCCTTATCGACACCTCCCCTATTCCAACGACTGCCTCAACCCGGGCCCAGCCCCGACGCCAGGCCAGACCAGGCAAAACGAGCACCCCAAATCGAGGGCTGACGCGCGTCCAGGCTGGACAGCTTTTGCTGGCCGGGCCTGTGCTCGTGAGCGTCATGTCGCAGGGGAGAAACTGGACGGTGAGGGCCGAGATGCGGCTCATGATGCGCGCACAAACACTAATTTACTGGATTTAGAAAGAACACGAATGGTCTTCGGGTCGATGTGAAACGGTTGTGTCGATGCGGAGGATGCGCATGGCTGGGCATTGAGTTGCGATTGGATGGATGGTACACGTGCATCTGGTTGCGAAGATATTGTGCTGAATATCCAACTTTGTATCGACGTCTTTGTCACCTCGCCGAGTGGAAACCCATCGGGATGCATAGTAAAATAGTTTATTCAATCAACGCATGGACATGTTACACGGCTCATCGCATCCCAATCTATTGGTACAAACAAGAGTATATCACACTAGTCCGCACAGGAGTGAGAAACAAGGATATCACCAACATAGGTACACGCAAAGCTCACAACCATGTTAGAATCAAATGGCATGAGGCCCGTCTCCAGCGAACGGATCGCTACTCGTACTAGGCGGTCTGTACGATGCTAAGCTCCGCCTCACAAACTCTCCTTCGTATCGTCCCAGCACTTCACTCTCTTGCCAACGCCCGCTCGCTTCTCCCAGTGCTTTCTCCTCGGCGGCTAATCCACTCAGTGTGGGAACTCCCTCTTGACCGTCTGACAATTTACGGCCCCATCCTTCCACATTCGAACCTGGTCGGCCTGCCCTTGGGTTCGGCGGCAACCCAAGCGCGGCGCGAGGCGGCGTTCCTGGTAGACTCAAGGTAGCCCGGGTAGGCGTGCCCGTTCTCGACGGGGGAACGGCGCGAGGGAATGCCAGTGTTGATCGGCCTGCTCCTGGCGAGGGAGGTTGCATAGGCGCATACGGGACGGTGGCTGACCATGGTGAACGTGGCGACACGTTTCCTTCGAGCTCAGCTCGGGCGCTCATATAGTCATCCCCCACTGCCGAAATCTCTGGCGTTCGTGAAATGACCATGTTCTGGCTTGTAGCTGCGGGAATGACAATGTCTGGACGAGACCGCCTCATCCAATTTCTCTCAACCTCGCGTCTCATCGCTTCCGAAGTTTCGACACGTTCTGCCAAACGGCCTGGTTTCCGAAGCTGTTCTGGGCTGGCGGTAGCGATCACTGTGGTAGTGAGATCGGACAAGGATGAAGAACGGGCGCTCGATTGGGGAGATCCGGGAACATAATCCACAATGGTATCGGCCGTTTCTGGGAACAACGCACTGTGCGCCTCTACCACGACTTCTTCTCCAGAGTTGGTCTTGGGTATGCTCGGCCGCCGTTCTTGGTCGCTCGGTACGATTATAGTTCCCCTCGGGGTATGAGGTGGCACAGGTTTTCGTCGAGAGGCAGAACTAAGCACAGAGGTCACAGAATCCTCGGTATCGGTGCGTGTGTGTGTGAGAACATGCTCTCGGGAATGTTGGCGGGAGGAGGGGGGTTCACTCTCTTCTTCAACTGCGTAAGCTAGTTGCGTCGGACCACGTTGCCTGACTCGAGGGGGGAGCCCTGGGAACTGCGTACTAAGATCCCGGACGCCCTCCAGCGAGTCATTTACGCTGGTGCTAGATCGTGTTGAGGACCGTTGGAGCGAGCCGATTTGTAGACCGGTTGGTCTTGGTGGAGATTCTCGAGGTGGCTGAGGAGGCAACGGGGGTAGACTGGTCATACTCGAGGCCGCAGACTGTGTGGCGGTTACGCCGGCCAGTACAGCAGTATCTGGGATCGTAATGGAGGCGAGTCGAGAACCGGAGCGCTTCTCAGATAACGTCCGAGACCTGGCTGGAGTCGCAGCATTGGTAGAATGACCACCGTGACCAGCAATACTCGTTCTACGAGAGATGATGCTGGCGGACCGAATAGAACGAGTGGTGAATTTCGACGAGTCGGGCACGTCTAAACCGGAAAACCGCATTTGGAGAATCGGTGCACTCTTTTGATCGTACATGACCGTCACCCGTGTCTGTGATGCCTCGCTTGTGAATGAAGGCGCCCCGTGTGGCGTTGACTTGCTGGGCAGTACAGGCCCCGATGCCGCACGAGGCATATCATAAAACGCCGTGGCATTGGGAGTTAGCTGAGCAAAGGTGCTGAATCGGGGGTTCGAAATCAAAGCACGAATGCCCCCAGCCCGAATGCCGCCATCAGGCATCACAGTTGTCCCTTCTTCGAGATTCGAAAAGCCGTCGCTCGAGCCACGGACAAGGCTGTAAAGCAAAACCCCTCTAGACAAGATACGTAGGATGCGCCTGACGAGAGTTGAAACAAATCCTTGAGGCGCAAAGGCCACAAAGGTTTCCGCCGCGCCGAGGCAGAGTGCCAGAGCGAGCCATGATAGCCCACGAACGCCTTGTTCATCGCCAAGATAAGAGCTGCTGGTATATGAGTTGCTACGGTTACGGTTTATGGGCGGCCGCGAGGTAGCATCAAAGGGTGGTGATGCCTGGTCCCATGCACGGGAAATGTGCCACGTGCACAGTAGAAAGATCAACAATTGGAAGGTGCCGAGTAGAACTATGGTTGAGATGGTGAAAGCGAGCGAGAGCGTCTTGGAAGAGGACGAGTTGAAACCGATCTCCGTAATCGCACCGGATGGAGTTTGCCGAACACGATAGGCAACGCCGAGTAGTGACCCAAGCTCGTTGGACATGGCGGCAGGTGGGATCAGGGAAAAAATGGTGAATTGAAATACGGTGCGAAACGAGTTGGGCATGATAAGCGGGAGGAGGTCGGCTCGAGTGAGAAGAAACAAAAACGACATGTAGAGGAGTATTGGTACAACCGAAAGCGCACCTAGATATACTCTAGTAAGGTACTGTGGTGACATGAAATGACATACCGATTGCCCTGTCCAAGGGGACGAATACAGAGAGAGAGGGATTGACCCGAAGGATGTCATGGGATGCAAAGTCGAGTATAGTAAGCAGGAGAAACAACCACGCTTCAGCGACGAGCAACCATCGTTTTCTAAAACGATATGAGTTGGGTCAACAACTTGAGATCTTGACATACCGTCCATTCCTCCAAACTGTTCGGATTAGAAAGAGTGACACAATAGCCTCTATTGCCGGAGGTATCAACAAAATGATCGACTGCGTTCGTGAAATCCCGGCACAGCGTAAAGTGGCGGGGAGGGAGAGACAGAGAGCGCTCATGCGATCC
The DNA here is from genome assembly GCA_016906575.1 of Ceratobasidium sp. AG-Ba. Taxonomy (NCBI): domain Eukaryota; kingdom Fungi; phylum Basidiomycota; class Agaricomycetes; order Cantharellales; family Ceratobasidiaceae; genus Ceratobasidium; species Ceratobasidium sp. AG-Ba. The sequence goes on from CP059639.1 coordinate 2,294,251, forward strand.
AGCAAACAACAAGTGAATATATCAAAAGACTACAACAGGTGTGTGATTGACCAGCAGCAACACAAGCATCGGGCCGGCCGCGCCAGAAAACGAACGAGTGAGATGAAAAAGAGTGAAGGAGGACAGGCCAGCTGCGGTCTGGGACACAAATGAAGTCGGGTTCAGGAAACTCGCCCGTCGTCATGGCGCCTACGGTTACCCTGGGAGGACAAATACATACCTGTTGGCGAGGAAAGGGGTTGCTGTATTCGATTGACCTGACAATGCACTCACAAAAAGGAGGAAGAAAAGCAAACCATATTTCATGATAAGTTGCTCGTGCGTGTGGCACTCCTTGCGCCACGCGAGCGTCACATCCCGATGACGGAGATCGACAGGGTTTTTCGCAGATACTCTAACAAGTCATGTCCGAGTCGACAAACAATACACTGTATACTGTAGTGCACTGGGCTGACCGGAGCTTCACACAGCCCACATTGGTGCGTGCACTAGGTAACAAAACAAGTTTGCTGGGAGGTTGGAAGTACATCGCTCCCGCCTGTTCAGTGTTGTTGACTAGACCACAGCCGGGGAGGGAACCCGGCTGGTGTATCATGTCGAATATGCTACGGTAGGCAGCGGTTAACATAACTTTTGATTTTGGGTATGGCTAGAAATCGCGTTTAGGCAGGGCCAATCCGGATCCGGGTTTGGCAGGCTGACGAATGTGGGCGCTTGAGGGAGCTTGAAGCGATTGGTGCGGGAACTTGGCGGCTAAACGACAGCTGACAACACCAATCAAACGCAAGCGCAAAAGATCCAGAGTGCTCCACGCCCATAAAAACTTCGTTATTAATCTCGTCCACCTGCGTACAGCTCGACCATGACGTGCTGCAAGAACAGTGAGTACAATGCTGGTAGGACCAGGCTCGTGCTGACGAACAACAGACACCGGACAGACCTCGTGCCAGTGTGCATCGACGAGCACACCGCCTTCGCCCCCGGCTGCTTTGCGTGTGGCCCTGCCGAGGCGCAAGTTAGGGGAGGAACAACTAGCTTCGAGCCGACCCCCAGTTTGGTCTATCAACTCTGCGCCGGAGGCTGATGCGCCCCTGCCATCCAAGTGCGACCGTCATAGCGAAGCGCGTGAGGGAGTATGCTGTAAAGAACTCAAGGGGGACGATGAGAGAAATCTTATTGACCCTGATATTGTCCGCGATGTGTGAGTTGTTATAAAGTTGTCTTGTATTGTTTTGATCCTCACCGTGCTCGGTCTCAGAATTATCGGCTTGTCGGATGGGCTCACTGTGCCGTTCGCGCTCACCGCCGGCCTTTCATCAATAGGCAGCTCTCGTCTAGTTGTCATTGGTGGTATTGCCGAACTCATTGCTGGTGCTATCAGTATGGGTGTTGGCGGATTTCGTACGTTTGGATTTTCCGTCTGTCAACATCGGCTAATTCATATCCTTCAGTGGCCTCTCAGGCCGAACGAGACCACTTCCGCTACCTCCGGCGTACCACCCGCGACCGTGTGCTTCGCTCTTGTAGTGGAGAAATGGAGCGCGAGGTTCACGCGGTGCTTGGACCTGTTGGGATCGCCGAGTCTACGTCACGCGCGCTTGCGTCAGAATTACGCCAAGTAGAAGAAAACGTGTCTGGACGCTCCGCAACTCTCAGTGCGGGGAGCATAATAAAACGGCGCAGCTGGCTGAACTTATCATCCTGGAGTGGGAAGAGTCAGCCGCATGTCGAGGAGGCGCAGCAATTACGCTGGGAAGAGGACGTCGGCTTGACAGCCTTTTTGCTCAAATTTGGCGAGGGAATGGGTACGTACTACCATTGTCCACCAGCGACTTGTTAATATCGTGATCAGAGGAAGTCCCAACTGCTAGACTGTACGTTTCTGCATTCACGATTGGCGCAGGTTATCTTGTTGGCGGGCTGGTTCCTCTGGTTCCTTATTTCTTTATAGATGTTGCCCGGACGGGGCTAATATACTCGTGTGTGAGTACCATACTAACAAGCTCATTAGTGGAACTCTGACAACATGATCCTAGATCGTGACCGGCATAACACTTCTTGTCTTTGGCGCTGTCAAGACACATTACACTGGGGCCACTGGGGGAGCGGGGGGATACATTTGGGGTGCCGTCTCAACCTTGCTTGTAGGTGGGTTTGCCGCCGGGGCTGCGTTTGCAATCGTCCATGTGCTGGAAGCGGCAGAGTAATGTGAACTCGAATCTGCGCCAGCTATTCACATTGTGTCAGATACATACCTTCAATTGATATCCTAATTTGGGTCTCAGAGGGCACTACTGTGAGCATCATAATGATAACAACCGAGGCGAAAACCAGGATATGCAAGTTCCGTGTTGATGAAGCTGCGGGAGCTGAACTAGATGGAGTCTGGCATGTGTGCTGGAATTTTTTGCATACACATTCAACGTCCTACATGAACACATGGTTGAATGGACACAGACACAACATAACAGCAACACAAGAAGGGAGGATGGGACACAGGGTGGAACAGGGGACATGAGTGAGCAGCTTGAGGCTATAGTATGTCAAGAGTGAGTTCTCAGCAAAAAGTTGCTGGTGTGATCACAGGAAATCACATCTTATTACACCATTACACCATTACAAACTCCCCTGGTGGTAGGGGCCCAAATAACACCGGAAATTACACCATGTGTGTCACGAGCCAAGCGGCCTCGTAGACATTAGTTACGAATTATCATATTTTCTCCTATATATTATCTCATAGTTTACATGTCATGTGACTCAGGGAACTTTCTGGAATCTTTGTAATACGCTGATGTGTCTTCATTTGATATCAAAAGACCAATTGTAGTTTGCATCCATGTATTTTTGGATGTGCATTTACTAATATATAAGCAAGGTCAAGTTCGAAGAGGACTCAGGAAAAACCGTGGGTGTAATATAACTCGAGGAAAGATAATGGTATTTTGACCCTTGATGATCCACCCTGACTTGCCGTCATGATGGGGTAGTCATCCTACCGGATAATAGCCTTAAGATAAATGACACACGAAAAAAATGTCAATTTAAGTCACCCAACTTAGACACATTGATCAACATTATAGTTCAATTACAACATACAACAACAGAAGTAACAAGCGGGGATGACAACAGATGCTCGAAGCAATCAACAACAGTCGTAAGAAAACAAACTACAGGAGCCCTAATGGCGTTGAGCGGGGTCCACATGGCGCCAGTACGCCATTAAGAGGTACGTAAAGTGGTTATGAAAGTCGTTGAATAGGAAACGCTGACGAATGGTCGTGGGCGAGGGTGGCGAAGAAAAGTCTGGAGCCAGATGGCACGACATACCAAGCCAGCCAAGTGGCAGAACCAGAGAAGCACAGCTACCAGAATCGAGCGGCATCGTGCGGTGTAAGCCATGCGTGCTAGTAGGGTTGGACTCGAAGGGCTTGAAGAAATCTAGAAAGACAAGTGGACCCGAGTGAACGTGATGCAAACGCGAAGGGAGAGTGAAGATTGCGCGGACGCGTCCGGCGCGATAGCCTTGTAAGTGGCATCAGCATTGTTGAGCGAGGAAGGAAATGCGAATATAGAATGGTCTACTTACGGTTCAAACCAAATGCGACGGGGTCGCAGGAAAACAAGGCAGTGTCGAAGACACCGGGTTTCGTGACACGGCCGGCATTGTCGTGAACTGGTGGCTGCGCCCGAATCATGTCGCGGTGACACGGCTGAGCAGGGGCGAACGGCAGGGGGACGTGTTTTAATACCGCCTTGTGCCAGACGTTGAAACGGTCGGAAGGAAGGAGGGGAGACAAGTCGTGGAGGGAGGGGTCGGAGGGGGATATGGTCGATATGAAAAGGGAGATAGCTCGGGCAACGTCGGAGGCGCCGTATTGCCCCATCAGCACGTGAGCAGGTACGCGCCGAGCGGTCGGCTGGCGTGCAACCGAGATAACCGGTCGGGGATAGTGGATGTTCCCCGACCTTGTTGATGGTTCTTGATTGCCCTCCACCTCGGTATCATCTCCGTCATCTCCAACCTCCTCACGTTCCATGTCACTGTCGACCCCAGCGTTCAAATCTCCATCCGCATGCATGCCCGCACGATCAATAGCGGCGAACCTTCTGATCTCGGCGTCATCGGTGCCCTCTTGCTTGCCGTAGCACTCGTCGATAACAGTTCGTTGCATACGAATCGCCTCCGTCCGTGCAACTAACGCCTCCATCTGGGGCAGGGGATCCCGCCAGTTCGACATGCGCCAAGGGATCTTGACATATACGATATGGAGGTGCTCTGGCGTCTCCGTGCTATATCCGTCAGGTACGCCAAGCTCACGAATGTCGTACGTATAATGGCTTAGCATGTGCAATTTGGCTAACCTATCGAACGCACCTAATCTTTGAACCAGTTTTGCATCGACCACAGCACGCTTGGTCTGGTGGAAGACCGCGAGCAGCCTGTCCATCTCAGTGAGTTCGATGTCCAATAGCTGCGCGCTGTGAGCTAAATACGAAAAGTCCAGCAACGAGCGGACCATCCGGGCAAAGTCAGGCGGCGCCTGAGCGTCGACGGCTATTGGCATAAATTGTCGCATCATGTCTCGCGACCCTCGCCCCGTCCAGACCTTCACCGTCGTGACACCGCCTCCGAAATGTCGTAAGTCCTGCGTCTCTGGCATCGCGATAAACCGTTTGTTCAGCTCCTTCGTTCCTAACAGCATTTCCACCCAGTTCCGAGCGTGCTCGTACATTCCCTTGTACAGCTGATGGAGAAGATCGGGCGTGAGACACAACCCGAAATTGACATACAGGAGTTCGGCCCAGAACGGTACGTACGGCCTCAAGTCCAGGGGCTTCAATTGCGCCAGTGATGTGCCATGCTTATACGCTCGTAGCGTTGCAAGAATGTCGGCTTGATTGCGCAACGGCGCACACGGCCCGCCCTGTCCTCGTCCTGTCCACTTCTGTAAGCATTTTGGACAACCGCTCTGAGTCGTGCACGCTAAATCATTCTGCTCAGGCCAATCAGCAATATAGCTGGCAAGAATCGGGTACAGATGTCAGACATATCCGTCAGCGCATCGTGCAAAAATTCCGGACACCGAGGCGGTCTCGAGGGGTTTGAAGATTTTGGCAAGCGATCGATGTAGCAACTCGCCGTGGTACCGTTGGCGTGTAGACTGAGCCTCTTCAGTCACTGTTGTTACCTCGACCCGACGATGTTCACTCTGCCGACAACGACTGGTCGTCGATCCTGATCATGTCGGCGACCCATAGCAGCAAGTAACCTATTGAGCGATAATCATCAGGGGGCCGACATTTGTCATTTTATGTCCCCTTTTTACATCATTTGTTAGCTCATGTGACTCTGTGGTACTGTATCAGTCATAAAACATCCATGAGTACTGGAAACTGTACAGGCACCTTCGGCCCCCTACCAGCATTTGAATTCTACTTTCATACTCTGCTGTCTCTACTCGAACTTTTAACCATTTTATTTATCATTTGTGTCCTACATGTAAGAATCACATTTCAACAATACCCCGCTGTTTTTTCTACATATTGGTGGTCAAGGAAAGTATCTATCTTTATACTATCACGCAATTCTAGCACAATTGACCATTGATGTTCGCGTAAGATCGCTCTTGGTGCTACAGAGCTGTAGTCATTATATCAATTAGCTCTAGAAGAAGAAGCATGAAATAATTTGCACATATCGATTGGATGCCTCTAGTTGCTGTAGGCAGTTATTCCCGAACCAAACAGCTCCCTGATGTAATGTCTCAATCGTTCTTTAGTTTTGACTGGACGCCTATGATAAGGTACACATATGGCCCCTCGATTGACCTTGCAGGCCATCTTTCATATACTTATTCATACTCTCGTATGTAGACCGATTCCGTAGTTGTGTAGCTGATTGGATGTCTGTAGTGCATATATATGCTTCTGATCGGCGAAGCCAAGCTGCTCAATAACACGACTCACATCTCTGTCTTAATGGCCGATGATCTTCGCAAAAGCCGAAGGTGCAATAAAACGAAGGGAAGGATTATGGCGGGATGATGTGTAATGCAGCGCGTCACACCGTTAAAACGACGCCATTCGGCCTAATAATACCATAATATTTCATTTAATTGTAATACATCTCATGACCCAGGATTACGCCTAATCACACCCATCGATTTTTGCAGAGGATGGCTGAGTACATTGCAAAAGGGCATGGTACCGACTATTGATTACGTACCCTGTCTATTTCGTGATGCCTGGATTAGCAAAATACTTCTTCCTATAACGGGAAAGCGGAAATCCGTGAGGTGTATGCGCCGCAAGGTAATGAGCACGTTTTCACGGCGCGCCGACAATTTGATTAGTCAATCACGGCGTGCCGCAACATTCAGCGATGTATAACATATCGTCATTACTATTCTTCAGAAACATGATTATACAATGCCCATTGCCATATAAGAAGTGATATCAGTCTGATGACTAATAGAGTAGCTCTTCTGATATGGAAGGAGCGAAAACCGAATTGGCGGCTCCCATGCATGAGCGCGTGGTTGATACTACCCGCAGGGGCGGAGGGCTATCCAAGGCACGAGGCTGCTAACGATCGTTTTCTCAGGAGCCGAATCCCATCTGCTCCAACCACATGTCTTCATACACCGAGTCGGACTGCCCATCGGGCGACGAGCTTGCGGAGTACATTCCGGTTGGTAAAAACCACTTTGCGTCTCGAGAACAGGGCTGGCTTGTGGGATACATGGACGAGTTCTGTCAAATCAATGGCCAAGAAGTGGCTGGGACATCCCTGGTTAAGCGTGGAGGTGCCAAGTCAAAAGGTCGACAGAAAGGTCAAATGGCATTGTCAGGCCAGGAGACTGACACGGCCTTCAAGAATAAGACGGACGAATTCAAGGCAAAGCTGCTGGCTGACTTCGGGCGCAAGTTTCCGTGGAGATTACCGGAAAACCGGTCAAACACGAAGTATTCCGAGAAGCTCCGGAACCTGTCTATTCCTGCTGCTGACTGGCAACAGACCGGGGTGGTACGAGATAGTTGGTTATTTTTTGACAGAATGATTGACATAAATTCAAAGCGCTTGTACACTCGTCTTCAGAAGTTGAAGCCAGAAGAGGCAAAATTAAAGAAAGTACATTATACACTGTGCCCATGGGTTTCTTGACCGCTGATACAAGCTCATTTAGAAAGCCGCTAGCACATTTCGTAGCTTTAGTCTTTCTTCAACCTCGGCACCGGCAGTGCATTATCCGAACATTGTATACGAAACCGCCCCAAACACGCTAGAGGATTGGCAGGCATCTCTCTTATATATTGGTCAGCAGGCACAACACTCCTGGGCGGCGGTTGATCCGGAGACATTAGCTAAGTAAGACCAAGTTATAACAGCCAGTGTACATTACTAAAATCGTTTTAGCCGACGAGAGCTCATGGCAATACACATACACAATGTCATGAACGCAATCAATCATACATTTGGTGTTGAATCGGTGATGTGGGGCGCCTATGGATCTGAGGGTGAGATCAAGGGATTTGAGTAAGTAGACCGGAGACGAGATGTCCAATGACCCGCCAAGGATCTGACGGCGCGCCGTCAACGGTCAGACTAGCATCCGATCGGGCCAGACACTTTCGAGGAATGCAGCCCGCTCTCAATCTGCGTGACTCATTTTCGCGCCATCTCATAAATATTCTGGGTAGGTTGGCTCAACCCTGTCTGCCATCGAGTTGTGTTGAACATTATATAGGTCCGAGTCTGAGCTCTGATCTTCATTCTGCGAGCCCATCAATTATCGCACATCCGGAAACATTGGAGCCGGTGTTTCCATCAGATGAGCTCGAGCTGCTACCGACTATGCGGCTTTTGGATTTATTCTTTCAGACATCCTGGTGTAAGCACTCAAATATTGATACAGCGAGATATCTTATATGTCCTGCAGCGTATTGCGGTGGACATGGGAGTGTACCGTACGCGCTGCTTGAACAGGACTCTCGATCACAGACGTACGCACTCACCATGCTTGAACTATACCCGGAAGGCGAGACGGTACTATGCGATCCTTTCTTTATGAATCCGGACTCGGTCTGGAGCTGGCGAGATCGTCTTATCGCGCCAGGTCCTCAGGACGGCCCCAAAGCTCAACCCTGGAGATTCTACCAGCCTTCCCCTGGTGTTTATGAATCCGGTTCCCGAAAACATCCGTACGATCCAGACCACTATCGGTTACCTCCGGAGTCGCTACACTATGCGCGCTTACAGCACGCTCGAGAGGAGAGTCCACTCTCGCCTCGAGCAGACGGACTTCCTCTGATAGAATCTTACAACGCATTCACGTCACTTTCACAAGAACAAACAGATCAAATGGTTCGACTGTTCGGCCCGGACTCAGTCTTCTCAGAGCTGACAATGAAACTGCGTGCGTTCAATAATGCCTTCCCTCCTCATGTGAGTAAGGAGAGAATCAAACTGCGACACCAGTCGCAAAGTGGGTCAAAGCTGCTAACGCACTTCATAGATGGAACTGAATCACTTTCAATCGTTACGTGCGGATATGCCATTGATTATCTCGAATCGAGACCCTGAGCCACATGAAACCTACGAACACCTCGCTCTCATCGATATGACTTATCTACCCGAAAGCTTCTTCACTGAAGGAAGAATCGCGGGACGATCTTGCGACCTTTTTGATATGCTAAACTGGTGTGACCATCGCCACTGGACGAACGACAACCAGGAGATACTACTCGGCGGCCCCTACGGTGTGAAGTGGCCGGTGATCATTCTGCTAGTACTTGGGAATAACGATAAGATTTTAAGCGATCCTCAAGTCGATGCTCCCCCTTTTTTACGATCGCCAGACTGCAGTATCAATGCGAGGGAGCGAAGGGCTATTTTGAACGTGACAATGAGCTTCTGTACGGCATTAGATGCGTCGACTCAAGAACTGTCGTCTTCAATCGAGGATCGACGCGTTGTAAAGCCTGATCAGCGAGTATACCACTTCCAAGAGGCGGATGAAGACTTGATAGCACGCGCCTCATGGAACTACATTGCTACGGGGCAAGACCAATGGACTGTACGACTTTCCAATCCCGAGAATGATAGTGACTAATCGATGAACATGATATTAGGAGCAAGGTATCACACCCGCTCATCCAACAGAGGTGGCAGAGGAAGAGGAACCGCATGCGGAACAACAGACTCAACCGCCTGGAAAGCGTTCACAAGTGGATGCCACTGGGCTATCGCCTCCCAAAAAAACTCCTAAAACCAGTCAAGGTCGCCGGGGTAAATGGCTGAGGGGAAGGTCGGGTGAGTTAATGTATCCGAATCGGGTATTCTAGTCACTGAGCCTGTTATGATAGTCGTCGGAGGCTCATTCACAAGGATTACCAGATCTTCCACAATGAAGCCGAAGCCGAAGGCTAAGTTAGGTATTTGACCTATATTCATTTACTCTTTGTTAATCCCTGACACTATATCTAGTAGGGTTTGCCCCCGGAATTAGTCGAGGCTCACGTAAGAAGTCGAAAGCAACAGGGACCGACGTCGAAGAAGAGCTTGAAGATTATGAAACTACTGAAGCTGAGGATGAAAAGGCTGGGGCGGACGAATTGAGTGACGAGGAGGAATCGGGTGAGTCGACGAACGCTGAGCAGGATCCAGGGCCATCAAGTCGAAAGTCAAAGAGAATTCAGGAGTCGACACAGAAGAGTCCTCAGGCCCAGGAGAGTGAAAAAGCAAGTGTTCCGGCAGCTCCGCCGAGGAGGTCTGAGCGCCGCGCGGCTCGTCCTGAAAACGCGCCATGAATTATCCGATTCGCACTGTGATTTGAAAGCTAAATGTCAATACATAAAAAAGCCTCGTTCTACTTGTGTAATTCAGTTAGTGGTCGCTCTGCTAAGCTCATCCGGCAGAGGAACCAAGTGCTGGAGATCTGTCACCACATGATGCTGAATCGAATGCACGCGGCACATGTGTGGATCGAGTCTAGAACCATGTTGACATGGATATCATGACCCCATACACCGCTCATTCCTAGAGGCATCGTGAAAAGCTCCTGATAAGAGAGCTCCAACGAGGCTCATTCATTGAACCGACACCCGCAACCTGCTATCATGTCTGACGACGCGCCGTCGACGAATCAACCTCTTGACCACTCAACTCGCTTGATCGAGCTAATATGCAACCGCAGCCTACCGTCAGTTTGGCACCAAGGGAATGTGAGCGCAGCAGTAATGGAAGACTCCAATGGCCACATTCCCATCGAACGACAAATTCGCAAGTTGTATCCGTACTGGTCAACAGGAGACTTCAAGCAGTGCCGAAATCTTCTCACTCCCTTTAATCAAACATCTTACCATGACTCAGAAAACCCTTGTTACTCCGAGTAAGAGCTGGCCACACGGCGTGCCGTTGAGACGTATCGTCGCACGAGACCTCGCAATGATATGCCGAACTAACATTATTATATCATGGATCGACAGCCGCAGCTTTGAAATCCTTTCTCGAGTACCAGCATAACATCCATGCACATGCCACTGGCGCTGTTGTCTACACTGTAGCCGTATGGGAGGAGGACCGAAACCTGCATACCTTTGAGTGAGTGCATTGATTTTCGATACAACAGAGCTTAATCGTCGACAGGATTACAAGCCCTCAAATTCTTCATATGTTATCACGCGACCTATTCTCAAAGATTAGAAGGCGATTCACAACCATCGTACAAACAGAACTTGGTGAGCCCATAACCCTACCGATTTCAGTGATATCACGCGATTAGCTGCAGGTCCCACCATGATTTGTGACATCAGGTTCGCATTCCCTAGCATTTCCACTGTTGGCGACTTCGATTTTCGACCATTTTTACCGCCTCAAGTTGATGACATGGCGACGGAGCGATGGCTATTGTTTCGACTGATCATATTAATTAGGAGTATGAGCGCCATCACTACCTAGCCATGTACTAAGTATAGGCTTTCAGGTTGGCAGGCGCTGCCTGATATCGATTGGGCAACGCTAAAGGATGATACACTTCATCGTCACGGTCGGTATATTGAGGCTCAACGATTTCCTCCTAAGGTTCAGCACTTGTGTCATCCATTAGATATGAGCGACTTAGATGTCAGGTTAACAAACCGCTGGATTCGCTATGGTCAGTGGATACTACTGAATCATGTGACTACCCGGTATGGTAGTGTGTTTCAATTCGTGGAAAACGAGCCTATTGGACCGGTTCGGCTCACGGGTCACCCGGATGGTAGACCTTCCTACATGCCGGAAGAAACCATGTTCTCGATATCTTGGATGAGATTTCACCATCCTCGTGACGCATATATGGCGCGCCCCGAAGTAACTCGGCCTCGCTTCCTCAGTAAAGATGTGGAAAAAGCTCTTCGCAGTGTTGTACTCGACCTTAAGGCAACTGGAAAGGCGGTAGACCTGTTGATCGAGTATGAAGACCTGCAACCGCCTGAGGTATGTAGTATTAAATTTCAGCCGGTATATTGTCTAGTATAATTAACCGTTTGGTTAAGAAACCAATCAATTCAGATGAGCCCGCCTTGCTTCGTTTCTTAGACTTGAATGTAGACAACGTCGCCGCTCATGTTGGCTTACTGAAACTACCAGAAGCATTTTACGACTACTTGCATCCAGATCATATTGACTGGACCTCAGGCGAGGTTATGAGCTACATCGATCGGGGAGGGCTGACGGATCCAAAGACTGGCCGAGTTTATGGTGGCTACTCAGGAGTCTTACGGGTACTTGTCATAGCACACCTTATCACTAAAACAATTCAATGGGGGCTAGGTCAACCAACCACAACCGAGAATAGCTACATAGACTTCAACGGCCACCTGCCCCAGGTAGTAACAGAGCTTACTGCTTGGACGGCGAACGCTATCACACGGTCACTCAATCGAAATACCGGTAACAAAAAGGTCTCCCTGCCAACGAAGTCGCGACGCTCCTTATGGATACCCAATAGCATTATAACGCATCGGTCAAGCGGCCCCGACAGCACAGACGAAGCCGGCTGGTTTCGCTATGAGCCTGTTATATTTCAACAGTATATTGGAGGTTCTATAAAAGAGACCGCACGGGTTTTGGAGCTCGAAGGCTCTGACCGTAACCAATCAATGGGCTTCAACGATATTATCGGTAAGTGGATTGAATGTCTTCTATGGGACGACAACTCTTGATGATAAAGCAAAAGATCGTGTTGAAGATTGCGTTGTCGAAAAAACACCAGGGGGTGGAAATACAACTGCTGACAATATTATTAACATGTCATCATCGAGCTCGTCTGATGTAGGTATCGTCATTCGACAGAATTGGTTATGTGCCATCGAGAAGACTCACACTGTCCGTAGAGTGCTTCAGCAGCGACGCGACTTCGCCCGATTACCGTCGAAGGCGCCACGAATTTGAGTGCACCAAAGCTCATTGACTCAAAACGTTCTATAGACTCACAACCCACATTGACAGCTACAAGTGACAATGCGGCACCTGTGCTTCAGCCAGTAAGCGAGGAGAACCTGAATTCGGAGGCTCAACACACGGGTGCAACTATGCAAATCATTGAGGCCCGAGCCCCATCCGAAACAGCAAATCAACCTCCACCAGACCCGGTTGACGTGCCTCCACCCGTTGCAGCATCAGATGCCGGTCCACCGAGTGGGAAACATCGCAGAACCTCAAGTAGCGTCAGTTCAAGAGCTACTACCAGGCGAATCACAACCTACGGGGCGACGACGCGTCGTGCGCCGTCAGGATCGCCGGCTCCCTCTGTCGCAGGCAGTTCACGTGCTGCATCGATCTCGAGAGACAACTATCTAACACGTGCAACACAACATGTGGCCTCGACCCGTCAAGGCATGAATGGTATGCAACGTGGAACCGAAGCACCCGAAATTCGCTGAAGCATATCTACAGTGAGTTCTGCACTTGCGGCATCAGTAGTGCCAAGTCGCCGGAAGGAAAAGAAAACCAGGCAGCAGGACAATATGGATGATCAAGATGCGCAGGAGTGATCCTATATGTATGTCGTCACCAAATCAAGTCATGTTCGAGTATCTACGGCCGCATTTTGTATGTGAAGTGCTCAGGTACGACGCGCCGTGAGGCTGTACAGCCTCGAGAACGGCGTGCCGATGTCATGCATTTAGTAGGATTATCCCAAGCTTCACTAATCTCACACGGACCTCCGACACCGCGTAAGTGGAAGAGCATGTATGCAACGTGTCCTTGAGTACGACAGGTATGTAAAAAGGTCAACTGAGGCTAGATTGCTCTTCCGTTTTGCCTTGACCTTCAAATGGCGGCGCGAGCATCCGATAGTACTCCAGCAAGCCCCACGGCCGTGAGAATGAAGCTTCTGACCAATCAATGAGCTGACTGAATATTTATTCCAGACAGAAAGCGATGATTCAACTTATGAATTGCGTAGAAGCCGGGCTATTGCGAGAGAGCAATCGTGTCATCCTTACATCACGATGCCTAGGCCGTTGGAGCATGAGTGGAAAGATCTTGTCACAAAAATCGAATCCAGCACCTACTTCTCACCCAACCAGGCGAGCGCGCTTGAGTATGCTCTCATGCAATGAGGGGAAGTTGTATCTGACATCTTGATCTACAAAGGCCGACTATCGAAAATATGCGAGTCCTGCTCGATTGTATGAGCCAAATGGCCAACCGAGCAACGGGTGCCAGCATTTACGTGATTGCCGCTTGGGATGATGATGCGGGTGGCACGAAAGTCTACGAGTAAATATGTAATCAGTGTCTTTTGTCAGGCGAACTGAAACTCTGAAGGTCTGTTGACGACCGACTAGAGCATATGCTAGGCACGGAACATTGCACAGCCATGAGGCACGAGTTCTTACGTCTGGTTCATGGTGATATGGGTATGAATAGTCACCACTCGTGATACCAGCCGGACTTAGTACGTGTTTCAGGTCCGACTATGACAAGGGACATTCGATCGGCATGGCCGTGCGTCGCTGGGTTTGCTCTACTGGGCTTCAGACCTTTGGCGCCTCCAGAGCATCCAGAGGTAGAGCAAGAGCGTTGGATCTTGTTCAGGGTTATAACGGCAATTCGAGGTAAGCCGCAACTCATGTAGTATGCTCGTACTGATTATTTTAAAAGCATGGCAAGCGCTCCCTGCAATCGACTGGAATGCTCTTGATCAAGATGTTAGGGAACAACGATTCAGAATCGTTGATGGTTGGCGACTGCCACAAGGGTTGACTCGTTTCGATCACCCGCGAAATTGGCCTCCCTCGCAGGTTCGCTTGATGGCTCGTTGGATACGGAACGGTCAAGAGATTCTGGAGCGACGCGATGTTGCACGATACTACCTTGTCTTTGAGTTCAGAGAGTTGAACAGTCACGACATTGTGCGCATGGAGCCACACCCCGACTCCACTTTCACTTTCTCAGCAGAGGAGAGTGTTTACTTTGCCTCCTGTCTGAGCAATCCTGTCTCCCCTGACGCTTACATGACGGGAGCTAACGGGGCTTCTCTTATTCACTTCGATGTTCGATCAGCTATTCTTGCATGTCCTGGTATCGATATCAAGAAAACGTCCGAGGTCATTGATGCAATCAATCGATATGAGGCCACAAACCCACCAAGAGTCAGTTTCATTGCTCAATCACGGTTCAATCCTGACGTTATACATTATAGGACAGGGAAGACACCGAATCTGACCCGGCACTATACCTCTATTTCAACTTAGAGACGCACAACATTCTCCATTACCTGAACGAGCCGCGGCTTCCCGATCCATTCATCTACTTCAGACATCCAACGCATAAGCTCTACAACCCTGGTCCGTATCTGCGATGGCTGGTTAACGGAGGTTTGATAGCTCATGAAGAGAATTACCCTCGCCTGTACGGCGGGCTCAAGGGAGTGATTCGGCCACTTATATTGACGGCGCAGATCAAAAGGACTATTCACTGGGCGGAATCAATTCGTAGTCCCGATGTCCTTCGATTTGGAAACCATTACAGTGATATTGCTGATCGTATTCTTAACTACATATCATCCGCCATCCAAGGGGCGGATAACGTCTCATCATCGATTCGGCACGTTCAACTTCCACTAGGCCATCGCCTAACACCCTGGAAAGCCCAAAAAATCTCGTGGTATAACCGACGCAGTACCGGAATGGACACACCGTCCGATATCAAGCCCGCACCAAACCAAACGCTTGTGGGATACACGTGCTTTGATGGCGAAGAACCAGATTTTGATTGCGTAGTCGAAACAGCCTTAAAGGAGCCTATAGATGGTACGTCATGGTTTTTGTCTCCGGAGTGGTGTTGACTGTCAATAGCCCGGACATTGTTACCTCTTCGACCGCCACCTCCAAGCCTCAGCCATCCAGCCAATGTGGAATCGGTCAAGGACAAGCAGGTACGCAAACCTACACTTTATGCTCACACTCCTTGAAAAAAATGATGAAGCCGCAGGCCAAACATAATCTAATGTCTAGAGACGCAACCGGGGATTCACGTCGACTTCATACAGACATCATCCCTTCCATAGACCTT
Organism: Ceratobasidium sp. AG-Ba; assembly: GCA_016906575.1. NCBI lineage: Eukaryota > Fungi > Basidiomycota > Agaricomycetes > Cantharellales > Ceratobasidiaceae > Ceratobasidium > Ceratobasidium sp. AG-Ba. The sequence continues at coordinate 2,309,822 of CP059639.1, forward strand.
CCTTTGGTCTCTAGTGCATCGGCCAAGTATCAGAGATCGCAGTCAGAAACCAGCTCCCCCCAGACCAACGTTCTAAGTTCCCTGGGACTTTCTATTGATATATCGGAGGCTCTGAAAGTGCCGGTAGATGACTTGCCGTCGCACCAGATGGACATCGACCTGCCATTCGACGGTCCGCTCGATTCATCGATGGACGACGCACCGTACCTCAATGCTCGCTTGTCGTCGACGCCTCGTGCTGCACGTCGAATTGAACAATCCGTCCCACTTTCAGGCTCGCTCACACTCAATGTCCCCCCGGATGATCAGCTTGAGACCGCATTAAGCAGATCACCCGCTCCACCGTCAAGGCGTGTGATGTCCCACGTGGAGATACCCTTGCATCGATCACTTTCCATGTCGAGCAAGGGTGGAGAGCTGCTTGATCAGCAGGCTTTGGGCGCTCAACAAGCCGCGCATGGTGATCTGGTAGAGGCTTCAAGGCCTGATGAGCCCGGTTTAAGTACCAGAAACCCGGTACTCTCAACGCCGCACACGCTTCGTGTCGCTACTGGTGCAGCTCCTGGTGGGTTCGATATTTGCTCATGCGAATGATATGACATATTTCAGATTCCCTGCCAGTCAATCCGTTCATCGTAGCCGCTATGAATAGCTCTCGGGGTCCTTCAGGCACACGCCCAGGTCCATCCTCAAAACGAGATCGGTCGGATGACACGATTCCGGACCTAGTAAGGCGTAAGCTGGCAGGTGAACCGGTCGAGGACGAGACAAGATTCGGCATGGAGACGGATTAGTAAAGAAGTTTTGTATTCCGATGATTGATTTCTCCTAATACATTGACATGAGGTGTTTCTCATGGTGATTCCGATATTTGAGCGGATTGAAATATCTGAGCATCGGTTAGTCTCGTTAAGACAGATGGCGCTGCTAACTCCATATAGCACACCGTCCTGCCCTGCACCCAGAAATAAAGGATAGGTATGAATATAAGTGTGACCCGAGCATAATGCAGACGATTGTTTACCCTCCGTAGCCCCCTCCCTCTGCTGCAGTAATGGGTAAAGCTTTCTTCACTAATGCTGAAGTCACATTCTTGCAAGAGTTCCTTGATGAGTGGATGGCGTTGAAGCGAGGAAACGATGGTTTGTCCGCTACGGAGCGAGTCAAGTCGCGCAATCGGCTGGTTCGCCGTGTCATCGAGGAGTTTTACGAGACCTTCCCCATGCGCGATTCGACTCAGAGTGATCCTACCAAAGAAACCTATTCTCAAGAGCAGCGCGAGGGTCTTTATGCTGTAAGCCGTCGTGTTAATTGGTTGCTTAGTCTGAGGTTGGTTTCCTAGCGATTGAAGGAGTGGTTCAATAATCGTACTAGAGAGAAGGGTGGCCGAGAGCGACGTGCCATGAAGAAAATCAAAAAAACTATTACCGCACGCATTTTAATTTCCAAACATTATACAAAAGATATTTCGCCCATAGCTCAGCGAATCCGATCAGAAAATCCAAGCCTGTCGCGTATCGCTGCTCGAAATCAGGCCACTACTCAGTTCATCGAGGAAATGAAGGCCGAGGATCCGGATGAGTATGAACGCTTTCAAGTCCTGGCACGGGACGTTCGTGAAGCTGCTCAGACGGACTACACTGAAAAGAGTGAAGAGGCTCTGCGCGAGTAAGGTTCCTTGCCATATCTGTTATGAACGGAGTTTACTTTGTATTGCGGTACTCAGGATAATGCTTATGTTCCCGAAGACGTTGTACCACCAAGTTCTGGCATGGAGCGAGTCAATGCCCGTGCATATACACTGTCAGGCAGTTTACGTGCTGCCTGGCGAGTCAAGATTGAAAAGCCTTGTGTAAGCCAGCTGTCCAAGTGCTGCGACTATGTACAGTCTGTTGGCTTACTCTATACAGGATATCCTCCCCCTCGTGTGATGCAATCGGAGCTAGCGACGAGGGCAGCAAGATGTTGGAACTGTTTGGCGATTGGGTGGAGCGAAACCTGGGTAATACCTCCTATAATCCTTCTCTTACACGCCGCTTATGGAGGCTTTAGGTCAACGTCAACTGCACGTGCCTGAACAAGCACTGGAAGGCGTGCATCCGGACACCGGCGGTACATCCAGGCCAATGGTACCAGTCGTTGAATCGGTGCAAGACGCAGGACGGAAGACACTGCGCGAGTGGCTGAGGACGTTTTTTAATTTCTTATGGAGTACGTCCGTCGGCTTTATTCACTACCTATCTCACTGTATCATTCTAGAGTGGCAAGGTGGTCATGGCAGAGTGCCGTGGACCCAGTTCGTCAAGGACACAAGCAACATGTACATTGAGAAGACACGAATGCCTGTGGGAGTTGACACTCTCCAGGACCCTCATAGTATGACAAGGGCTGTACTAGAAGCATGGTACAGCTATATCGTCGCCGGACAGCTTGGCAAGTTAACTGAGCTGCAAATCTTTCAATTCCGACAAGTTCATGGCTCTGACGGCGCGCCGATGGTGTTCACAACGCTTTGCAAAATGAAATCATCATTGACAGCGCTGAAATATAGTCCCGAGCAAAAGCTCTACGCGATGCGAGTAGCAAAAGCGGTGACGGCACCTGAAGGGCGACCAAGCTGGAAGGGGCTACCACTTGCAAGGGCGTTTGGTGTATTCGAAGCACTGAGCCAGGAGATCGCAAGCGAGATTCAGAAACTTGGTACCGATCTCTATCCCTTGCAAGAAACCGTTCAGCTTCTAAAGACAATGGAAGAGCTTGGTCCTGTACACGTGAGTGTCCTTCTTTCAATACATCAATCACCTGCACGATATGGATTTCTGAGCTATCTTTCTCCTATCGACTGCCTAGACCATAGACCCATCAATGACAGAGCAACCCTCAGCCTTGTGCTCAATCGGCTTGCCTGAGGACGATATCTGGGCGTATATCGGCAATAACCTTCTACCTGTCCCATTCTTCGACATCTCCCATGAAGATCACGACCGATTTGCTCTGGCTACTCTAGCCTCCTGGCTCAAGGGTCACAACCGTTTTCGCCATCAGGAGAGTGGTACCTGGCGAGGGGGACCAAAAGGCGTGCGCTGGGTGGTAATTGCGCTGGCACGAATAATCACTACAATGATCACAGCCGATTCCTCAATGCCTTTGCCAAGTGACTTACGGAAGGCCATCGTTCCAGGCGTTTTCCTTCAGCAAAAACAACAAGTTGCTAGGTTCTGTCAATGGCTCAATGAATCGCTAGGTCAGACAATCTCGGAGCTTTCTCGGACCTTTGATGAGCGGCGTGCTGCGTGGAAATCCGCAGTAGCATCTGCACATCTGAAGAATCAAATTCTTGACGGAAATAACGAGCCAGTTCTAGGGGGCCAAACTACCAGCGGCGTTCCACTCGATCCTCAGGAGCTAGCACATGCATACCAGCAAATTTCGGCCTCGGACCCCGATGTTACTTTAGGAGAAGATAATCCACTTGACGGCACGCCATCAGTCGAGCCGCCAGCTCGCACGAGGCGCTCTCGTCCAAGACCTCGTTACCGCAAGGCCTCTGAGGACTCGGAGACCGCTGAAGACTCAGGTTCTAGCTCTTCTGAGGAAGGGGAAATCATTGAAATGAATGACAGTGACCTTTCGTCCTCCGAAGACGAGGAATTGGATCGGACTTTGATAAATATGCAGATACAAAACAAAGTTCAAGGTACGAGCTGCATATTCATTGGCAATAATTACCCTAACAGTATCCTTACAGCAACTAAGTCACTAATAGATGATCATACTATGTCCATAGTACTCGAGCCTGCTCACAAAGCCAATGACCCACTCCCTAAGCTTGCGCCTAATGACCCTGGTGAGCAAAAGCAGCTCTGCTGTGTGCCTTCCTCAACCATTTTGTATGCATCATAGATTCCACTAAGACAGCTGATACTGCCCATAACATGGATAACAACGACGACATTGATGAGGAAGACGGCAATCCTGACCACAGCATGACAGGGGTTGCGATTCTGCCAGCTGACCTTAGCATGCCCAAAGATCCAGCAACAGGTGTGTATTGCTTTGTTAAACTTCATCTCTAGTTGATCCTCAACCTTCTATAGAGCTACCGGCCAATCAATTCCCTATACCCACCTTGCGTCGCACTACCCGGGCCCATGTTCGTCGCCCATGGGTTCAGGATGCTATTGATGAGCTCATTGGAAATAAGGGAGGTAAACGGGGCAGCAATGCGTGATAAGCGTGTAGATCGCAATAGCTTGTGTATGCCCCCTGAGGCTATGTTTTGTACTTATAGTGAGTAATCGTGATACATGATCACCACTCAGGTCCTCTCTTGGAGGACTATTGCAACACGTCTCAACTTGTCTGGCTTTTTGAGACGCTTGTACTACGTACATCATGCCGCCCAGAAAAGGTATCCCTAAACCCAAGGACTTGCAGTCGTCATCAGCGCCAAAACCGATGCAAACCTATACTGTTCGAGCCAGCGGATCCAGAAACATAACAAAGGTCACCGAAACGAAGATTTCGAAGGAGAAGGCGCGGCGGTATCAAGAGAATCCACCTGAGGAGAATCTCATTGTGCTCCAGCAGGCAATCAAAGAGGACTGGGAATACGACGCTCTGCGTGAAGATAATGCTCCAACGGAGCCTACGCCGCCGGAGATTCAGTTCGAGCTTGAGACTCTAATGGATGACGCTCACGACGGACATGGAGCTCAGAGGTCTACTGGAAAGGTAATTGAGTGCTCAAAAGAGAACGAAAATATGTTCTGATTTGTGGTGCTACATAGGGACAAAATGAGATTCTTGATGACTGGCACCGTCGCTATGAATCCTTGTATCTCGATGAGATCCTCAAAAATCATTCTCCACCTTCGAATCGATGCGGCTGGTGTGGTGATGAGAGTGATTGCTTCCTGCGTTGTGATGACTGTCTATCGGGTACTGATGCATGCGTCGAGTGCATGTTGCGGCGGCATCGTGGAATTCCCAGTCATCGACTTCGAAAATGGACAGGGGCAGCCTGGACAAGGACCACCTTGCGGGAGGAGGGATTCCGTTTGGCTCTTGGGTCCCATTCAGGCCCCTGCCCCCTGGCCGAGACTAGAGACTTTACCCTTGGCGATCTCACTGGAATTCATGAGATAAAGGTGTCATTCTGTCGATGCAGAGGCCATGGCGAAGATAATCAGCAACTATTGAGCGGGCATATACTTCCGTGCTCTGACGACGCGCCGTCAACAGGCTTCACTTTTGCTGTTCTCCGGGAGTTTTATTTTTTAAGCACCGAGGGCAAAGTTTCAGCCAGTCGCTTCTGGGCTATGTTAGCAAGATCCTCAAATAACATGAAGCCACATCTGCACATCAATAGGTTTCGCGAGTTTTTGAGAGCTACTCGTATGTGGGTGCATCTGCAAGATCTGAAGCACAACGGTGCAGTATCTTCGGAAAGCCCGGAGGCTCAATCACTGGCACTTCGTTGCCCAGCCTGCCCTCGCCTGGATGTCAATCATAATATGGACGATGTAGCCCCCAACGAAGAGTAAGATCTGCTTTGTGGTTTACAGAAATACGACTCATGAATCATTATAGATTTCTTTATACACAGCAGATATCGTACGATGGTAGCTTTCAGCTGGTACGCAAAAACAAGGCCAGCGATGAGCACGACTTGTGTCTCAGTGATGGAACTAAATATTGGGTGAATCAAAAGAGATACAAGGCCCATCTGGAAGCCAATCGGGACACAGCGTATCAGCAGAGCACCCGAGTGTGTACGGTTAAGCACCCATTGAGGCATCACACTAATTTCCCAGTAGGGTGCGGATTGCAATAATCATCGTGCTGCAAACGATACGTGGACCAGACGAGCCGGTGTGGCAGAATCGGGAGTTGGTGCAGTAACATGTGCAAGGCACACGTTTTACATGCCAGGAGGGGTCGTTAACTACTACAAGGGTGAAAGGTAAGAGGGCAAGCAATACGACTCTATCACATACCTGATGATACCTTTAGATTTGCATATACCGATTTTGCAGTGCTATCCGTCCTTCATCTCCTTTTTATGGAGGCTGCGATCCGAGTCGGTGTTTTTTATGACATATATTGCCATTGGATCAAAAATCTTTGGGATCGTATTGCGGCCTTCATGGTATTGGGATTCATCATACAACAGGATCGCATTTTTGGCGGAGTGGGAAAGTATCATATCGCCGGGCATACGGACAGCTGTTACGCGCAGTATTCGCCAAACAATATGCAGGGGATAGGCAGGCTTGACGCCGAGGGATGCGAACGAGCATGGGCTGATATGAATCTGGCGGCACGAAGCTCGTCAGAAAAGGGCCCCGGATTTCGCATAGAGTTCCTTAATAGTTGTATGCACGATTGGAACTGGCGAAAGCTAATCGGCATGGGTAAGTGTAGTACATCTAACTCTGTGCACATACACTTATCAGCAGCTTCCTCAGTCTCCTCGCTGCTTACAAAGTATAAGGAAGCTGTTCGCATGGCATCTGAAACTCTAGCTCAGTGGGAGACAATCGACAAGTCAATCGACGCGTCGTTACGGTTCGAGTGGGAACAGATGTCAATTCTGCCCCAACAAATAGAAGGTACTAGCAGCTTTACTAGCGTTTTTCTTTCTAGGGAGGGCAGCAGTAAGCTTCTGCTTCAATCTCCTATAATGCATTTTTTTACTCCTTAATCCAGAGACATCCATGTCACGGGCCCTCCTAGAGCTAAATAAATTGGAGGCCGACGACGAGTCCACTCCAACTCACGAGTCTGGCCTTACTGCTCCATCCTGGATCTCGGAGGGTATTGAGATTGAGCATCAGCAGTGAGTCAATTTACAGCTCTATAGCACGTTCTTAGCGTAGTACAAGGTACCGGCTTCAACGTGACCTGAAGCGTTACGGTTCCCGAATGACCGATCACCAAGCTCTCGAGTGTTTCAATCGCCGATCACAGCTTAGCTCTCGTATCATAAGGCACCGGGAACATGCTGCCATGTTTGTGGATGTGAAACTAACCAGTTCTAATATCTTGCCATCGCTGGCCGAGGAGACAGACGGTCGTCCAGAGATCGCAGCTCTATACCTGCCCAGTCAACTTGGCGAATCATTGTCTAAGACGGAGCGCTCACGGCGCGCCGTACAGCTGGAGTATAAGCTACGTACCGTTACCTGTGTTCGCGGGATTCATCGATTCAAGATGGCAGCGATTCAAAAACGAAATCTGACTCAGGGGAAGCAAAAAAACGCCAGAGGACAGAATATGAACACCAGAGCCCAGGGTATGATAGATCGTCTGACAGCCCGTGTCGACGCTGCGGTATGGGAGTATGAGAACTCCAGGAAAGCTCTCAATTCTATCGGTATAGAGCTCGCAGATAGTAAAGTATTCAAACCGCTTAGGAAGGCTGACGTCGACGAGCTCGGTCGCTTCCTGGCTACTGGACGCGAACTGGGTGAAGGTTATAGAAGTCCTCCCTGGTTCTGGTCCATGACATCCAATGAGTCCAACGAGGACGAAGCGAGTGTAGAGGCTGATATTAATGAAGGCGAGTGACATGGCCGTTTTGCTTCTTGGAATCGTACACAATGAAATGGCCGGCTCATACCAGTAACTATAGCCACGCGCGTTGAGTGGTTCCGTGGCCGTGAACGACATAAACGCTGGCAAGAGGAGGTTATGTGGATTCGAAGGGAGTTAGCGTCAACCATACTTGACTATCGGTACCGTGCAGGCTTGTGGGAACAGCGAATGGCGGGCGAGCACGCACAGACACACGCTGGATACGCCGCTTATGCACGACGTCAAAGGGATGCCTGGCTCGACATGATGAACAATGGATTAAAGAGGGCTGTGGGGCCTCTGACGGTCAGAGCAATCCTCTTCATCGGCTACCAAATACTAATACGTTCATAGGCATCTCCTCCACTGGCCATCTGCTCGCGTGTTGTACAATTGATGGCAAGCGATGAAGGCTCATAATCATTCAGCTGTGCATATGCTGCGGAGTCGTGCAGAATCGCGAGACTTCAACAGGAATCGCTACTATTGAGCGTACTGTAAATAATAGCTATCTCCAAACAGACACCGCCTTAAACTAAAGACAGATTACTCAAAATGCATTGAACCTGAATACTTGATGTTTGAAGTGCCAAGAAAGGGAAGGGTTATTCATCGACAGCTCCCTGTACAAGCGTAAGAGTCTACTGAAGTAAGCACTAGTGACCACACTGATAGGAGCTTTTTCTCAAGGCACAACGAGTGAGGACACAAGGCAATCCATGTGGTATTATAAGAATAGCTTCACGAAACTGGCCGATATTTATTTAGCTGGTGGTATCTTGGCTATGAGATACAACTTATTAGAAATGTGTGAACAGCAACCAATACCTGCGGGTACAGTCCACAGTTGCTTCTGCTGGCTTCCGTTGAAGTTAAATGAGGAAAGCATGATGGATATTTGATTGGCGATGGTATTGAACCGCCGACTCTGGCGTCACACCCGCCGATGCGACTGGTGTCGGCGAGCCGATGAGCGTCGCTTCATATGTTACCGGTCGGTAGCTGTCGGCGCCTTGAGGATGGCCGCCTACCAGTCAATGTCGGCGCGCCGATGTGCATTGTGTCCAGGTTACATGGCGGGCTGAGGTAGGTGGTAGACTCATCCGGCACGTCATCGAATGGATCGACAGGTAGGTATCCGATGAGTAACATTGCATGTTTCGTTGGCCTACGTTGTATCGCTTTGCTAATGTTGCCGATGGACAGGTACACCGGGTGGGCTTTTGGCCCTTTGAGGTTGCTGGTCAAAAGTGTCTCATCGCTTGAGACAATTAGCGGTACTATTGTACCGGAGCGGTTTGGAATGCGGTACTTGAGGAGGTGAGTAATTACTTGGGTTCTTTTCGTAGCACCCACTCACCTGCATCCTCCACCACCAGTTCCCACTCCACATCTCGTCGTACAACCGGCATTTTTTGTCGCACGATGTCCAGTGTCACTCCGGTGCGTATCGCATATGATCTTTGAAGTGTCGTGCGCCGATTAAATGACGAACGACCTCCAGGATATCTCGAAATCGAACTGTATGTCGATGTTTGTATGTTCCCTCGCCGACTATCACCTCGTCCTTCATCCACTTTGGCCCCTTCAGTAAGTTATCGATATCCTGCACTAACTCGCGGTTGTTCCACCAAACCGCTTTTCCTTTTCCCTTCCCCTTGTCCGTATACTATTTATTCGTGAGCTCTTTTTGCACACGACTTATTCAAAAACTCACCATTGGTCCTTGCAGATGTTCCGTTCTTCCTTCGCTGGTTAATCCTGTCGACATCAGAATTTCTGCGGTTCTAAAGAGATCTGGGTCTCCCAGTCGGCCGCATGAGTTAAGATATTCCTGTAAGTCTTCACCTATATGTTTTGCACCAATTGGCGCACCGGCTGTACTGATGGGAAACTCTTCAATGAACAATCTGTCACGTTCGTGCAACTCAGGAAAAACCGCAGGTGTAATAAAACAGGGGGGAAGGATAATGGGGTTATGAGTGCTCATGACACCCCATGGCTCTGTGTAATGACTGTAGCATCATGGCCCTACATTGTGACGAGCGTGTAACTAGTCCGCGTTATTATAGGTACCCAACTAGGAAAGAACATATATTTCTTGTTATTCATCTGTTTCTACGGCGATCGGACCGACAAAGTTCATATCCATCACGAAAGGGCATAAATCGATTCACGCTTAGTATGTATATACAAAACGACACAGCATACATCAACCATTGTCGCTCTATCTGCGCCTTTGACGGTTAATATACGGTGCTACGGTAGGTAGGACGGACATACCTGCAGAGGGAGCAAGTTCAGAGTGAGTCGGGCGCGAGCAGAACGCTTGCTTTTACGTTCCAAAAGCTGGATCGAACCGGCTTGATGGGCGAGTGTCCACGCCAAGGGCTGGCGGGTAGCCCGTATGCCAAGCACTTTACGGATATAGTAAGCTCATCTGCGCTAAGGGCCGAACCGTGTGCCAGGTGTGTAATATTGATCAGGATGATGCATGGCTGGTAGATAAACCTACAGTAACGTCAATGAAAGTACCGCAAGAGGAGTTGCATGGTCGTCGTGAGCTGAGAGGTCGGTTGGTGTTGAGAGAAGGCAACACGCCACGGCATGACATAGTTAGCAGGTTGGATACGATATGAGTCGGTCAAACCGATATGGTTAACAGGATTTGTTAGATCCCCATGCGCCGTCTGCCTTCGGTCTACTGAGGTGCGGAGCCGTTGGTTTTGGGCCATCCGGAACAATTAAGAACCTGGCAGCACCTTGGATTTGAGTCCGCCGAAATGGCCAAGGTGTTGGTACTATTGGACAGTCGTCGAGAGGCAGAGAGTGAGCACATTAGAAGGCTTCCGATAAACTACACCTGACGTACAATAACAGTGAATATTGGGCTCACCGCGAGGGTGGCACTCGGTAGTAGCATGGGCGCGTTGCCGGTAGACAGATGCTACATGGCAACAACGGAGTCATGCGTGGCGAAACAAAACGGCTAAGGCGTGGAGGCAGTAAGAACATCTGCTATTGGTGCGTTAGCAATAAATTTGAGGATCAGTTGTACGGCACGTACAAGCAGGTGGCCAAGTATACCTAGTGGCACGCGAATTGCTGGAAGCGAGGCGCATTGCATGGACGTTGACGGTTTTAATGACAGGCTGAGAGGAGCGCGAATAGTCGATGACATGCCAGGAGTTGTTTTCGGTATGAAGTGGTTGATATATGTTTGATGGGATCGCGTTCTTTAGCTCGAAGCGGCGACGGCAAACCAAAAAATACTACTTATGTTCTTATTTGACAACTCACTACATACGACACATATCGAGTTATTGGAATCTGTGCTGCACCACTCGGTGTGTAGAGGCAAAATCTACCTTATGATGGCGGTCTTTACACAGCCGATGGCGAACTATTGGTCCTTTTACGGCGCTTATACTCTCTGCTGCTAGCCATGTAGTGCCGGTGTCAAACGGTTTCTTGCCATCGTACGTCTTTTCATATCACGCACTACTCCGGCGGCCGATAGTTCGTTTACGTTTGCTGTGTTCTCTTGAATATAAAAAGGCTCCTCCGTCGACGGCCTCGTCGCATTCCCATCTCACTCCCTGTTTCGATATCGTCGGGCGTTTGTTTTCTCCGCCTTTCTAGTCATGCGCAGCTTGCGTGAGGCAAGTACCGTGGGTTCTAACTTAACCTTCCCCTCTGATGTGGCTTCTGTAGGCGTCCATCGGGTGGGTTCTTCTGTTGTTACATCTCCATTTTTTCCTTTTGTCGTGTCGTGTATTTTGGCTCTTGTATTTGTCTGTGCTTTTGTGCGTCGGCTCCTGCATGCTGTGTATTCGTTTAGAGACAATGATCACAGATGATTACATAATCCTAACAAATCGTGGAACTCAGCGCTTCTTTCAAATGGATTAGCATGATGCTCATTAATCAATTATATTCACTATCATTTGATAATCAAATTCTGATTAAAATTTTGCTTAAATTGTTACATATCATGACAGGTGTCATGGATGGATGTTGTGAACTAGTAGTATAACATAGTGTCATGAGTAAATGTTAGGATTTGGTGTCATTTTTGATCATGAACGGAATAATAAGCATGTGTCATGACCATGGTGTCATCAGGGGTCATGAGATGTATTAGAATAGGGGGGAAGGATAAGTGTCAGATGGGGTTATTATAACTCATATGATGTTATAACTACCTGAATTTTTTCCTGAGAAAGGCCCATGCGCTGGGTATGCCCTCCTCTTCATTGGTGTAACCCCAATTGGGATATTCGACGGCCCGGCAACTGGCGGGACTTCTTCTTCGATGCAAACCCGCTTTGTAGGTGGTTCAAGCTCGAGCACGTCGGGATCAGGTATGTCCTCGTCTGATCGCTTCTGTTTGAGTGGGTTCTGACCATTAGCTGAATAGTTGTGTCGCGCTCGACATTCGAGGTCCAAGTTGACGTGTCGGTCGCGCCCAGTCGCCCTTGCAAAGACTCTTCCGCAATGCGGGCAAGCGAAACCGGTGGCAGCAGAATCCAGGTGGTCAGTCTGGCGAAGCCGGCGGGTACCCAGCAATAATATGGCTGCGCGACGAGCAGCTCGTGCATACATGGTCCAGCCCTGTCTCATCGTACGTGTGGAAAGCAGGGGTTGAAGCAGGGTGGTATAGGTACGTATTACATTTGGAATGCTCTTTCCCCCCCTGATTCTATCAACTCGCACGCCTCACACACCCACACCTTGACAACTGCCGTCCGCACCGATGTGGCCACTTAACATATGGGTATTATTCTCAGGCTTGCGCAACGGCAACCTGGCTAATATTTTCACGCTCTAGGTTTCTTTTGGCGCTCGGCTGTCCCCTTACAGGCGCGCTTGCAGGCGCCACGCCTGATTGACCCAGTCCCTATACCATATCTAGACGCTAACAATCGCCCGGCCTCCGCACGTTGTATACTCACGATCCCGACATGTACAGACCCCGTTGCAAGTCGTATTTACCGCTCTATATATTATTTTATTTCAACTTGCTCTTGGTATTTAAATGACGCTGCTGCGATTCGAGTTGAACTAACGCATCTACATGTCCTCCAGTCTTACTAAGTTGAAACAGAAGCAGACCTCTACCATAAACGTAGGCTATCTCCTGTTCGACCGGTCAATTAAATTGACATCTTGTTTCAACGATAGCGTCTTCCGTCCACTCAACCCGAACCTCGCCGCTCTAGTCGCTCTCGACAACCTTCTCTACACAAGCTCGAATCAGGCAAGATCTTGATCAGGCGTTCGTTGCTCTGTACTCACTTGACCGAAGATGAATACAAGGCAGAATCGCAGCGAACAAGCCGAGCCGCCACCCCCTCCACATCCAAGTCTAAACCCAAGTCCAAGAACCCAAACAGAGAAAAAGGAAATCGCCCCGGCCGCATTGTCCAGCCAGTCGACGCCTGGACTGCGCAACACAGTGAATCGCCGGGTACGTATCCCCTCAATCTATTGGTTCCAGTTGTTTGACTTCGGCATTCTGTAGAGCCGCTTGCCCAGCCGGGATCCCCATCAGTCGATTTCGACATGGAGGGCAAAGATTCTCAAGTCGAGACAATCAGCATATCGAAAGCGATTGCGCGTGTCTTGGCGCGCCTTGGCTACGATGTGTTGTGGATGCCGGATGACGTCATCCAAGACGTCCTTGAAGACATCGAGGTTCTCGAAGCCGAAGCCGATTGTTCGCGTCCCATGGAAATTGAGGACGGAGCACCTCAGGTTAGTACTTCAATCGTGAGATGCACCATATATCTCACATCTATCACAGGCACTCTGGCAATCGTCCAACCGGGTGGCAATGGGCCGCGGACCTCAAGGATTGGCCGGAGAAGCTCCCGGTAAGCTGAAATATGGATGTGTATTGATTATCACTCATACAAGACCACTCTCAGATGACGTCGACCAGTCAGAAGAGTTGCCCCAGCAACTCGCATACCCAAACACGCTGCTCCCACTAAGCCGGGCGGTCTCCAAGACGGCGCGCGATGACGACACTGCTACGGAGTGTTCTGATGAGGCCGAGCTCGGACCCGGGGACTCTGTTTCGCAAAGGGTCCCTCAGGAAACCGAAAACCTTCCAGAACCTTCTCATCGTGCCCCACCGCAACCTGACCTCGTCCCCAACCATGTTCATAACGCCAAACGAACCTCTGACGACACTGCTGATGAGCCGGACGATCCCCCCATTCCCACCAAACGGCAACGATCCCCCCATTCCCACCAAACGGCGACGAGCCGTACTATTGCCACCGCCCCAAATTGTTCGTCCCTCCTTGGCTCCCGTGGCTCGTGCTCGTACTCGCGCCCCGGGTTTAACAGCCAACACCCTGCCCTTGATTCTATGGGCCTCTAGGCCCATGACCCAACCACAGGGCTGTATCATTTTTTCAACAGCCCCCAAATCCTCTTCTGCCGCATCTTCGAGCCTCTCGAGTGCTCCCCCTATATCTGATGTCGACGCGGTACTAACGTGGGCCGCTCGCGTGGTTACGAAAGCAACCCACTTGCCTAATGGAGCTCGGGACGGCTGAATCGACCCGCTTGATAACAATGGTCCTTACGCTCAAGTCGCATCTGTCCTTGAGAACCTGCGCGCACATCTGGCCTCTAGGCCAAAGCCGCAGGCAAACAAGACGCAATACCTGCGCAGCCGGAAGGACACCGACTTTGTGGAGGACGATGCCGAAATCTTGGAGGCTGAAGTGGCACTCGCGCTTGGGAAACGCATCGTAAGTCTCTTTCAACTTCATTCTCTGTGATTCACGCTGAAGCTTACATCCAGAATGTCCCTCGTAAGCCTTGCCTCTCACATTTCCCTGGATTCCACCGCCATATTGCCTCAAACGCAATCCCCGACCTCGTTGCAACCCTCATCACCGAAGGCGTGTACGATGTCACGACCCTCGTCTGAAGGGTGTCTATCTTCTGTTCTTGATACGACGGTAGCGTCGTCGGATCTTAGCTTGATCCCTTGCCTGATGCGTGGCCTCCGCCTGTGGTGGTTTGTATACGTAATCTAAGGTCGATGCGTCAACAACAGCTCGATGCGCAGCGTCGAGCCTCTTAGTCTTGGGGTTGTAGTCTTCGACTCGCCTGGCGAGTAAGTTCTCAAAGGCACCTGTCTCACTCAGAGACTGTGATTGACTCGTGGCTTGCAATGTATCACTTAGTACCTAAGTTAATAGGACCAAGCGTCTTAGTGTTGAGTCCTTAAGTATATAAATCTTATGTGTGTCTTAGTAGTTATCACCCTTGAGGGGAGATCGACGAGGTAGAGCAAGCTGGTCTGAGAGCAGCTTGCACACCGGGTATTTATACTCATTGGTACATGGTCTGTGCACACAGTTCTAAAAATACATGAGTTAAAGATAGTACGTGTTTCTAAAAGAAGGTGTGTCTAAAATGAGACGTTGCTAAGAATAGTCCGTAAGAAGCAAAGGTGAGCTAAAGATAGCTCAGATCAGTAAGCCACTTCAGATAAGGTGACTAATGTGCCAATCAGCCTTAGTAAGTGGGAGAAAAGAATTGGGTGGCTTATAAAGCGTGTAAGCCACCTGACAAAGCAAAGTCATGTGCACGGCTCATGACATACGAGGTCTACGGGACTGCTTCGCGATTTGCCAAACAATTGTACGGCCAGCAATGGAGCGATGAGATCCCCAATGAGCCGTTCCAGCCGGCACCTCGCGCTCTGCTGGGTATTGTTAGTGTATTCTTATTCTGCCAACTGCTGGTTACTGACGACCCAAAGATGGTCCACCGGGGATCCTGTTTCCGCAGCAACACGATGGACCGGATTCGTCCGGAGGTGTGCCATCTCTGGCCGTTTATTTGCACGCCGCACACGACTGACGATCTACTGTACAACAAACAGCTTGCGAAGCGTCTCCTACCAAACCAGTTCCATTGTCGTGTGAGTACATATCATATATCATGTTCATACACTAGTGACTGAGTATCCGTCACACAGAATACGAAGACCGGGGAGGACCCGTACAAGCATCCATCACTCCAGGCGTGCATCAAGGCGGCACTTTTCTGGAGCCCAGAGTCCATCGGCGCATCATTTGAAGAACGATTCTGCCCGCTCCCCCTTCCCTCTGTTGCATTCGTGCTCACTAAAATGCAGCATGGAATAGAGGAGATGGCCACTGGTCAATATGTCAAAAGCGAGCTCAACGTCGACCAACAACGGAAGTCTTACGAGGCTCATATGCTCGGTCTAGTCAAATATGACATGAAAGCGCCTGAACGCCTGCTTGGATTCCAGGAGAAATGGTTCAAGACCGGAATGTGTGTACTCATTTTGTTCATTATCTATTCGTTGCTTATCAACAATTTTTTGGTTTCAGGGCCTATTCGGGTGCTCACTTCGCACTGGAGGCTGCCCCATATCAGGCCATCACTCGCGATGACCAGATCCGCAAAGACTCGCCTGTTCATGACCAAATCCGTGAAGATACACCCGTTCGTGATAGGATTCGTCAGGCCTTCATGAAGGCAAAGACTCGGGCTGTATATTAGGTAGTCGTCCCTGACATTCCGTTGATGCCTGTCTCCGAGTGTCCCGGTGTTGTACAATTTTTGCTTGTCCGTTTTAAGGATGTCGCGCGAGAATCCTAACGCAGGAATTCCGGCATTCCGCCGGTCATATTCCCGCATATTCCGGCGTGCGAGCGCCGGCGCCGGCGCCGGTATTGGCCAAAACCACTCGGATTCCGGGCGAGAATCCGCCGGATTCTCGCAAATAAGCGCCGCCGTACCGGCGCATTCCCGCACGCTGAGGAGGGGCGAAAGCGCAGCGAAGGACAGTGCGAGGGGAAATGGGGTGACCCAAAACCCACCACAAATGCATGTAACATACATCATTAAATAGAGCAGAAATCGGGCTCTCCAACCATATAAAAATCATAGCGATAGAAAATTATCTTCATGGAAATCGAAGGGAAATACCTTACAGAAATAATCCCCTGAAAGCGCAGAGCACTGAGGAAACTTCAAATTTACCAATGCTAGCATATATATACATCATTCGATGCGCGCTGATGCGCTGAGCCCGAATATACCACTCACCTGTCTTCAATTGCTCAGGGGGAGGAGTTATGGCCGATATACAGGGGGATTTACCCCTGACAGGCTGAAATCCACTAGCGATTCCGACCGTGCAATGTCCGCTCCCCTGTGCGAAATCGATGCGGACTGGCTCAAATAAGCTATGTACAAAATCTCAGAACGATTGAGTGAGTTTGAGAGGATATATGAGGGGAAACTTACCCCTGAAAGACCAAAACTGTCTGAAACCCGTCTGCAGAGCGACAGAAAGGTTTCTGGCTTTTTTGGATGAGCTAGATGGATTCAGAGCACCAGATTACCCTATATTACATGTGTAGAATATTATAAAGTACTCATACATGCATGGAGTTCATCTGCTCAAAACCGGGGAGACTGAGCCCAAGTGTAGCTAGAGCAGCATCAGGTTCAGGTTCATGTATGTACAGAGTATCTGTAGAATAGATAAGTATGTTTCTGGGGGTTCTGAAGGCGCCAGAATCGATTCGCAGTATCAGAATCACCCACTCTCTGCTCTGTATGTCTGGATGCAGATGTGCGCATTTCAGGGGAATATTTATGCGCAAAGAATGGTCTCGATCCGGCGATCTAGAATTTTCCCAGGGGGTCGACTTATATCACGGTAAAGCCACGAATTTCCTGCATTTTCTGAGCTACTGAACACCCGAATGTGGTGACTTTTAATTTTGCTCCCCCCTTTGGGGATTCAGGCTTTTCATCGATTCACTCGCCGCGCGCTCAAATCTTGATGTTTCAGGCCGTGTAATACATCATTCGAGAGCTACAATTTATCTAAAAGTTATGATATTTATTACAAGAGTGTATGTGACAATCTTACATTGGGAAATCCCGCTACCGCCGGAATCACAGAAAATGCGGGATTCCGCCGGTATTCCCGCATTCTCGCTGCAGGTGCGGGCGCGAGCGCCGGTAGAGGGCCTAACACCTCGGATTCCGGGTGCAGGCGCCGGAATCCGGCAAAATTCTCGCCCGACATCCTTAGTCCGTTTTGCCCCGGCGTGGAACTTTTTTCCCACCCCTGCTCATGTTTGCGCCCATTTGTCTTGTCAACTATAAAACCCCCCCTCTTGGTGCCGTCTGTCTCCATCTCCCGCCTCTGCTCAGCTCTTCTCTCTTGCCCTCACCTCCCACCTCTACCCAGCTCTCCTCTCAACACGTCTTGTGTAAGTTGGTTGTCTATTACTTAATGTTTCTACTGACTAACATTCCCTTAGACTATCTTGCCGGGCAATTTTTGAATATTTCTGTTTTGTTTTCCCTCACTCGTTCAAAGTGTATTGTATATTTGGTTGTGTCCCTGGATTTGTGATGTTTCGTGTGATGTGTACCTCCTGGAATGCAATAACATCCACACTTAGACTAACTGTTTCCTTGCCGGGATCTCCTTCAGCCTCGGTAATGTGTTCTATATACATGATATGGCCGAGTAGGTCACATGATGTTAATTTCTGATTGATTGATTCGTGTAATCTTGGTTAGCTAATCATTATCTTATCTTATCTCAATGATTTTGGTTTTGATCAAATACAACTAGTGTTATTACATGTCAGCATGATAAGACCTAATGATTTGGTGACATAATGAGTGTTATGATAGGGTGTTATGGGACTTGTTGTATGGGGATGTCATTGGTCTGGGTCATGAGTAATCTAATCAATGGGCGTTATGAGTGGGTGTCATGGACAAGATTATAAGCTAGTGTTATGAGCAAGTGTTACGAGTGAGTGTTATGGCCAGGTGTTATTAGGTATCATATGCAGGGTCATAACTGCATATCATAACCCTTGTGTCATGATTCCTCATGACATGTATTATAATTGGGGGGAAAGATTAGAGTCAGAGGTTGTTATAATGACTCATTACATATTATACCTACCTCAATTTTTTCCTGAGGACTCCTCAAGAACTTGACCTCTCTATACAATGTATTCATCCAAATAATCTGGACCCTCAGAAGGGCCATTTTGTTGACGTTTTATTCACTTTTATATAATGGCTCCGCCCAGATATTGTGGTGGAGTAACAAAATATGGTTCGTTCACCCGGTGCCGGAGCTCTTCGTTCGGATCCGGCCCCACTTTTTTATGACATCTTGTGATGTCAGGTGGGCCGCTTTTTGGGATATACACCCAGATTCCATTTAATGTGGATCTCGATCTAAATAATATGGATATTCTAAGCATACAGAGCCTCCTGTCGTCGAGATCACAAGTTCTGCCCAAGCAAAAGTAGTTGAGCGTGACACTAGGTCAAGTTCTTCTACGGTCGCAAGGGTCACCACTACTCCACCACCCCTTGCCACCGAGCAACCCTTTTCAGCCTAAGGCTATCCCCCATAATCCTTCACATTCATGGCTTTTGTGCCAAATTTGGTTATTGTCACGACTTGACACGACTTCCATAACAGAATAATATTCTTTTGATTTAATATATTTTCCGAGAACATTTTCAAGATACACTTTCCTTATATGGGTTAAATGTGTCACGTGACTTATGGAATGTTCTAGTTTGCTGACGAAGATGTATTTCAACTTTGATGTGAAATTCCGCAGTCCGCAGCAGCTTCTATCTGATTATGTGATTTGACTCATTGTACAGTTGTGTTGTTTCTGATGTGGCTCGGACTGTGTATATAATGAGGGCGAGTTCGACGGTGTCTCACCAAGAACTCGACCTCTTCCGTCAATACGAGTTTCTTTCTATTTTACCCATCGTCTTGAGACTCGTGCCTGACATTAGGTCGAGTTCTTGGTCGACACCTTGGTAAGGGCCTCTGTTCGCCGAAACCACCCTCTTCGTTGCCACAAACGCCGTTGGCGTCGTCTCAAGCTCACACCTCATTGCCTTCCACAACTCTACCATCCTCCCCGCAGACACGCACATCGTTGCCCTATCGCGTCCCCACGATCCCGCTAAAGTCCATATCTCAGTGAAGCGCTCAAGGGTTCGTCCTCGGCAGCTCCTGAGTAATTGGTTCGGGCCAATCGTACACGTGAACAAGCTTCGGTGCGCTAATCGCTTTCGTCGACAAGCGGTGGGGTTACCCTTTGCCCTTAAGTAGTTGGGTAACGAAGGTCACTTCCTCTTTCCTCCTGCGGTGTGGGATACACTGCATATCTGAGCGTATACAAGGCGGCTCCAAGAGCACAATCATCCATCGTGGCACAAATCTTCACCGAATCTGATCGGTGTATCCTTTGCAGTTGGTTTGGCCACAACCCCGACAACTGTCCATTCCAGTCTTCCCATATCAGGGAATATCAAATCTATAAAAGGGACAACGCCGAATACAACCATCGTCGCGTGGCTGTTAAACCACAAAAGGTCATCCCGTCCCTTCAACAATTCGTAACTCCTCCAGGGGCCCCTGAGTGCATCGTTTGCCACCGGCCCAACTCAGACCCTCGTTCCGCGGCGTGTCGCTTCTGCCCAAAGAAGGACGCCTATATCTTTACTGCGCGCATTCCCCGCCATCTT
This sequence comes from Ceratobasidium sp. AG-Ba, assembly GCA_016906575.1. NCBI lineage: Eukaryota > Fungi > Basidiomycota > Agaricomycetes > Cantharellales > Ceratobasidiaceae > Ceratobasidium > Ceratobasidium sp. AG-Ba. The sequence continues at coordinate 2,330,006 of CP059639.1, forward strand.
CTTTAAGCTGGATCGTCTAGAGCGCCAGCTGATTCAATATCTTCTTCATCGCGCTACCCGAGCCGAGTCCCACGCCCGCCGATATCAATCGGAGGTCGACGAACTTCGAGCGGAAGTAGCTTTCCAAAAAGCATACAACGAAGAAATCCTCGAGTGGTCCGCGCAATTAAATCTTCGCCTCACTCAGCTAGAACAACAAGTTCGCGAGTACGAGTTCCTTCGCTCCCTTCCTACACCAACTTTTCTGACGTCACCATCTAGTGGCCAAGTACAAACAGTTTCTTCGGCAGAAGAAAACTCGAGCGCCCCGTCGACGCAAGAGCGCAGATAAGCACATTGCGCTTAACGAGTGGCCTATTCTCTATCAGATAGAATACGCCAAAGAAACTGCCCCGTTGGAAGGAAGCCTGAGGTTCGAAGGAAAAGAAAAATCTTTATATTTTGAAACTGTTATCAAGGGGCGTCGGAAGTTTTTTAGAAACCACAATCAATCCTACCTGACCAAGTCCCATTTGTACAATTTAGTACTTCCTTATCGCTTGCGTAAATAAATTGCCTCATTTTTCTGCCATGTCGCAACAAACTACCTTCCCAGCTCCTATTAACCTGTCCACCGCTGGAACCGATGATATCCTACAATGGCTGGTAGCGGCGGTAACGCATGTCAATCAACAAGCAATTACCGATACACAACATTTTAACACCGAACTTGCTGCAGCAGGCGCAGCTGTCAATTCTCTACAAACGTCTGTTAATCAGCTGTTGGCTTTGCAAGTGGCACAGGAGGAACAGGCGGCACAGGAGGAACAGGTGGCTCTGGTGGCACTGGAGGTACAAGCGGTCAACCCGTTGCAGCACCAACCACTAAAATTAAAATGGCCGCACCCAACAAATTTGATGGGACAAAACGGGAAGACGCAGTAGCATTCAGAATAGCGTGCAGCAGATATATTGCTACCAATATGCCTGCACACACTGACGAACAAAAAATTGCCTTTATCACTTCTTATTTGGAAGGCACTGCGTCAGAATGGGTGAATGCTTTTGAAGAGCAACGATATGTCAACAACGTGGCGGTCCCATGGCTGTCGGACTTAGCGCAATTTTGGACTGAGTTTGGTCGACGATACGGGGATGTCAATAGAAGCGAGAATCATCGCGCACTTCTGCGCAAGTTGAAACAAAACAAGACGGTACAAGAATATGTTACCCAATTCAACCTTTATGCAGCAGGATTAGGATATAACGACGCTGCTCTTCGAGATCAGTTCTATGATGGGCTTTCAGACGAAATCAGGAACAGCATGATCGCCCAAAATTATGACCCTACAACACACCGATTGACTGAAGTTGCCGATCGGGCCTTGGAAATTGATCGCCATCTCATTTCCTTTGGAGGGAAGAAAACCTCCCATTCCACTACCAACAAGACTTCTAGCTCGTCGACAAAAACAATTACGACCACGTCTAATAACTCGTCTACCCAAGAACGGTTTAGCCGAAATGACCGAGTATATATGATTGGTACAGACGGTCGAGCCAAGAAAGGACAAATTACGAAAATTGGACCAGGGCTTGGGGGTCGTATTCAACCCACCGTTAAGTGGGATGGGGACTCAACCGAAGTAAAATTACAATTTCGTGACCTCAAAAAGGACACCAAACCAACTTCAACCCCTCCTCCAAAAAAGGATCCTGACGCTATGGATATAGACAATGCCGGAAAAGGGAAAAAACCAGTAATTTGTAACAAGTGTGGAGGAAAAGGACATTGGGCGAATCAGTGCCCATCGAAAGAAATATCGGGCTATGAAGCCTTTGTAGAGGACCCGGACACTAGCGATGAGGAGTCGGGAAAAGAAGGAGCCTGAACCGTGCCAGGGGGGCGGTTTTGGGCGAAGTTTTGAATAGTGTGGTATCGCATAATGAATGTAACAATTTGGAATGTATGTCTATTGGAAATGAATCCCAACTCCAGTTGTATTTCAGAGCGTGCCCACTACAAACAACCCCCAAGAAGAAAACAACTTATCTGTCCAAACCATTTCATGGTTGGGCCATGGTTGACTCAGGCGCAACATCAGTATTTATACACGAACACATTGTCAAGGAGTTCAAAATCCCCACAATTAAATTAGAAAGGCCAAAAAAACTGCGAGTTATCGATGGCAGAGAAATCGATTCAGGAATGGTCGATAAATATGTGCAGATAGAACTTGAAATATTTGGCCATTCCAAAATACTATCTGCATACGTCGTTAATACTGGTCATAACGATATGGTACTAGGAATGTCGTGGCTTAAATGCCATAATCCGGCCATTGAGTGGAAAAAGGGATGGGTCACCTTCAACTCCGAGTATTGTAGGGATAACTGTCTGCATCATGCGCCACAAGTACTTGCCGGAAAGACACCCGACTTGGAATTGAAAGCAGTGGGAATTTTGCCCGACATATACAAAATGTATGCCAACGTGTTCACCGAGGGCGAAATGACCGAGCTCCCACCACATCGCCCATTTGACATTTCAATTGACCTGAAGCCAAACGCAGTACCTCGCCATGGACCAATTTACTCCGTCAGCGTCAAAGAAGACGAAGAGTTAAAAAAGAATATCAACAACCAATTGGCGGCGGGACACATACGTCCATCGAAATCACCAATGGCATCACCTGTGATCTTTGTCAAAAAGAAGAATGGAAAGTTGCGCATGTGCATCGACTACCGCAAGCTAAACGATATGACGATAAAAAACGCATACCCGCTTCCACTAGTAAAAGATCTTTTAATCACTCTGCGCAAGGCCAAAATATTTACAAAGCTGGACCTCAAGTGGGGATACAACTTAGTTCGCATCAAGGAAGGTGATGAGTGGAAAGCGGCCTTCAAGACCAAATATGGTCTTTTTGAACCATTAGTAATGCAATTTGGGTTAGCAAACGCACCGGCCGTATTTATGCACTTTATGAACGAGATCTTCAGAGATCTATTAGGAATCTCCGTGGTGGTATACATGGATGATATCTTAATATTCTCGGAAACCGAAGAAGATCATGTTAAACATGTCCTAGAAGTCTTGAAAAGACTCAAGGATAATAAACTATACTGTGCAATGGAGAAGTGTACCTTCCACGTGACAGAGATTGACTACCTAGGCCTAATCATCGCGCCAGGAGTAGTTAAAGTGGACCCTGCTAAAGTCACAAAGGCAGTTGATTGGGACACACCGGAGAACGTTACCGATATCCAATCATTTATTGGATTTTTGAACTTTTATGGAGACTTCATTGAAGGATTCCGGAATATAGCGAAACCCTTATATGGTCTAACGAAAAAGGACGCCCCTTGGAAATGGACAGAAAAGGAGAACGAGGCATTCTTAAAACTGAAGGAAGCATTACAAACGGCTCCTGTCCTGATTCAGCCAGATCCAGAGAAACAATATTTTTTAGAGTGCGACGCCTCCGATTACGCAACAGGTGCAGTACTATCGCAAGTAGGACCAGATGGGAAAATGCATCCCATTGGATTTTTGTCCAAGTCGATGAATGAGCATGAAAGGCGCTACACCATTCACAATAAGGAACTACTGGCAGTAATTCGTGCATTCAAACTATGGCGTCATCTCCTGGAAGGAACCGAAAAGCCTGTCATCGTGCTCTCCGATCACAAAAATTTGGAAGGTTGGAAGACAAATGTAGAATTGAGAGGCCGTGTGGCCAGATGGCAGGAAACCTTGTCCCACTACAATTTCCGGATATTTCATATTCCGGGTAGAAAAAATGGAAAGGCAGACATCCTCTCAAGGCTCCGTAAACTCCGCCCTGAAGGGGGGGTGAAAGCTCCGCTTTGCTCCCAGAAAACCTTTTCATCCAAGCAATCACACCCGATCACGACCTAGAACGTCTAATTCAAGACGCTTATATTGCAGACGAATACTCCCAGAAGGTCATCAAAGCATTGGAAGAAAACGAAAAGGTTAAACATTGGGAATGGGAAGACGGCCTATTACGATACAAGGGCAAAATTTGGATCCCCAATAATAAAGCTGTCAGGAAGCTGGTGATTGAGAGCCGTCATGACAATATTGCAGCAGGGCACCCAGGACAATTCCGCACTTATGAGCTACTTAATCGGAAGTATGTCTGGGCATCAATGAAAAAATCTGTCAACGATTACGTGGCCAATTGTGAATCATGTATTCGAAACAAACACAGTAACCAGGTGCCACCGGGACTGCTAAACCCAATCGAAGCTCCAGACAAACCATGGGAAGAAATTACTTTCGATTTAATCACTGGACTCCCGGAATCAGAAGGGTTCACAGCAATACTTACAGTCGTTGACCGCCTCACAAAAATGGTTCATTTCATCCCAACAACCAACGAAGCCAATGGAATAGATGTTGCAAACCTATTCCTAACCTACGTATGGAAGCTTCACGGGTTGCCAAGAAAAACTATCTCAGACCGAGGACCACAATTCACGTCCCAATTCTTGAAACAGCTGCATAAACGGTTGGACATTAAACCATCATTTTCCACTGCCTATCATCCGCAAACAGATGGACAAACAGAACGACTTAACCAAGTTGTGGAATTGTATTTACGTCATTATGTGTCCCATCGACAAGATGATTGGGTTGGGCTTCTTCCCTTAGCTGAGTTCGCCTACAACAATGGTACCAATGCGTCGACAGGCAAAACCCCGTTCTTCGCCAATTATGGGTTTCACCCCAGGTTCGCAGTAGGCGACAAAGAAGGACAGGGACTCTTAATAGCGGACGATCATGCTGAATGGTTGCAAAAAGGTTACGACGAACTCAAAGCTGCATTAACCGTGTCCCAAGAACGCATGAAAGAGTACTACGACCGCAAACACCGCGCACCTGAAGCTATCAAAATTGGAGACCTGGTATGGTTGGACAACCGCAATATTCAATCACAACGTCCCGCCAGGAAACTAGCTGCCAAACGAATCGGACCATTCAAAGTAGTTGCCAAGATTGGGAAGCATGCATTCAAATTAGAATTACCTCACACTCTCAAGGTCCACCCTGTATTCCCGGTAGCATTGTTGTCTTTAAAAAAAGAAGACCCATACGAGCGGGATCCACCTCAACCTCCTCCAGAAGTGACACCGGAAGGAGATATCGAATATGAGGTGGAACAAGTACAGGACTCGCGAAGACATAGAGGAAAAATCCAATATTACGTCAAGTGGCTAGGTTACAACGAATGGACTTGGGAACCATACGAACATCTCTCCAATGCCCAAGAAATGATTGCAGATTTCCACCGGCGTCATCCCAATGCGTTGCGCCATCCTCAGGTGCCCAAGCCCCGTCGGATTTAGCAAGGGGGGAAGTGTCACGACTTGACACGACTTCCATAACAGAATAATATTCTTTTGATTTAATATATTTTCCGAGAACATTTTCAAGATACACTTTCCTTATATGGGTTAAATGTGTCACGTGACTTATGGAATGTTCTAGTTTGCTGACGAAGATGTATTTCAACTTTGATGTGAAATTCCGCAGTCCGCAGCAGCTTCTATCTGATTATGTGATTTGACTCATTGTACAGTTGTGTTGTTTCTGATGTGGCTCGGACTGTGTATATAATGAGGGCGAGTTCGACGGTGTCTCACCAAGAACTCGACCTCTTCCGTCAATACGAGTTTCTTTCTATTTTACTCATCGTCTTGAGACTCGTGCCTGACAGTTATTGTCCAAAATTGGGAATTGAGACATTGCTCATGTACTAGCCTACTGTGAAACAGAGATTGGGAGCACATAATAGTCAAAAGTGCTGGAGCCCTATCCAGTAGCAGGTGTCTATAAGGCGTTCGTGGATTATTGCCCACACATACTGGTCTCAGGACCAACTGCTTCACACCACATAGTCAGTGAAATACCCGATTGCAGAAAACCCGTATCACATCACGCCCGTCCAAGGCTGTAGATTGATCATAGGGGCTGTCCAACGCTAGGTATAGAGCAACGGGCAGTGATTAAATACGCAGAAAACCGGCATCAAGAGCACCCCTGATCTAGCCAGTAAGTCCTCCGGCAAGAGGCAACCCATATATTCACATTCTTGCTAGTGTCCCTCGTCGACCTAGTTATTCGCATAATCATCAACCTTTATAGGTTCCTGATCTATCTTAACATCAGCAAAACCATGGATCTACTACACGTTACTGCACTGACATATGTAGTGCAAAATGTTGTCTGTATTGCATGTAGTGCGTGTATCTTGCCCCTGGCTGCAATGCATGGCGCATACTGCCAACTAATCTTTTTGTTACTACAGCGCTTCTACTGGGTATGTTGCCCTGTTGTTCTATTCACTACAAATGGGTTTTTTCATCCTGTATCTCAGTGCCATCTCCTACTACTTGTGATAATCCACTGATGAGGTCCCGCTACAGCTCGTTGATATTATAACAATGTATTTAATTATTGGCATCTGAGTACGTCAGGAAAAAACCTGCTGGCAAATTTACCCATGTTTGGTAAACTGGGAGTGTTACATTACATAACACAACTTTGGAGTAAATAACAGCAAATTTGCCTCATTTACCTCCATTTTCCCATGGTAAATTGGGGTAAATTGGGTAAATAACAGTAAATTTTCATGGGGGGTTAGAAGATTGGGTAAATGGGTAAATGACAGTAAATTACATCAAATTTGCTTTGGGGGTTTTCCCTGACGTAGTTTATTACATGCTCAGTTTCAAATCACGTCACCAAAATTGACTGGGGCTCACGAGCGCTGCAAGTGCTCGTGAGTGCTCGTTGTAATCCAGACAGATTGTGAGGTTGTGATAGTGATCAGTCGGGATTAAAATGAGCACTTACGAGCACTTTGAGCGCTCATGATCTCCGGCGGATTTGGCAGAGCAGAAAAACTACTATAGAAAAAGGAAAATGGCATTGAGGGCTATGCGGGACACATCAGCTGGCTGATGTAAAGTGCGCGACAGCAAAATATCAATTTCAAAACAGCGTTGAGGGCAATGCGGGATGAGGTCACAGGCGAGAGTGCTTGTTCCGTCCCACCAACCAAATCTGGCAAGGCCGTACGGCGACCGTATAGGATTCAAACAAGAATCTACACAGTGGCGGACATACGGGCGCTGCACCAGGGAATTTGGCTGAGTTGGAGTATGGACAGAGCAGGCACGCCGTGGCCAATGAGCTGTCTCAGTGGAGCAAACCAGGAAAGCCGCGGAGCCATTCCGCGGAGGAAATACGCAGACATTCGAGGGCCCCCGCAGGTATCTTTTGCGCTGCAAGCCGTGATGGGATGATATATTACAACGCAAGCCGCGGGGAATACTCGACGCTCCGCGGACATGAGCCAGCATTACAATGCCAATTGGGTCCCCGCGGAGCGTCTGTCATGAGCCGTGCACATGACTTCGCCTTTGTCAGGTGGCTTACAAGTCACCCACTTCTTTTCTTCCACTTAGTAAGGATGATTGGCGCATTAGTCACCCTTTCTTATGTGGCTTACTGAGCAGAACTATCTTTAGCACGCTCTATTCTTCTTTGGACTATTCTTAGCAACGTCTTATCTTAGACACACCTTCTTTTAGAAACACGCACTATCTTTAGCTCATGTATTCTTGGAACTGTGTGCACAGACCATGTACCCATGAGTATAAATACTCGGTGTGCAAGCTGCTCTCAGACCAGCTTGCTCTACCTCGTCGATCTCCCCTCAAGGGTGATATACACATAAGACTTATACAATAAGACTCAACACTTAAGATACTCGGTCCTATTAACTTAGGTACTTAGTAATACACTGCAAGCCACGAGTCTTCCACAGCCTTTGAGTAAGGCGGGTGCATACGGACTCTAGCCACGAGTCAATCACAGATTCCAGACGGATCGGGTGACCTTTGGAACATCCTCACGAGACGCGTAGAGGACTCAGACCCTAAGACCAGAAGGCTCGACGCTGCGCATCGAGGCCTCGTCGACGCATCGACATCAGAAGACACATACGAACCGCCACAAGCGGCCGCCACGCATCAGGCTAGGGATCAAGCTAAGATCCGTCGACGCTACCGTCGAATCAAGAACCGTCGCTAAAGCACCCTACAGACGAGGGTCGTGACATTGTAGAGCAAGCTTCACACTGATACGTGGCTATGTCTCAACGATCATCGAGAGTAACTAGGAGCCAGTCGGCACAGGGAGTGCCCCTGACTCAACCATCAGACAACCCAGACAGACCACCAACCGTGAGGTCTGAACACATGACGTCCCTAACAGAACTAAGGGAACAAGTACTACAAATGACAACAGAAGCCACTGAGGCTATCCACGCACGGGTAAGCATCCCAGGATCATATGAAGACCCTGATGCAACTATCCAGGCCGAACCCACGATTATGATAGGGGAAGGCATAAACCCCAACGAATCAACAGCCACAGAAGCTGATATTATCCAAGGACGATCAGTACCGAGAGCCACAGTAGAATCAGTCACCGATTCTGACGACGCAAGATTATCAGAAGATATGGGGCATACCCCAGAACCCACAGAACCAACAACCGCTGTAGCAGTGGTAGAAGCCCCACCCTCTAATGAACCGGCTGAAGCAGAATCCCATGACCGATTCTGGAACGCCCGAATTAGTATTCCAGCGGGAGGAATGATGGAACCCACAGTACGCCGAAGGGTCCCGCTGGACCCTAATGCAGGCATAGAAGATGTAAACGACCCGGTACCACCATATGCTCCGCCACCCTTACAAATTGGAATGGGGAGATATGGACCAACCAATATCCCTAGAGAAGAAAGACATCTATATCGAGCACACCCCCTATCAGAGGTACGATCCCGCATTACAAGTCAGGAAGGAGCATTTGAACCAAGAAGGCCAACGCCAGCACCAAGACAAATAGAAGCACCAAGACCCCGTAGGATAGAACCCAGACCAAGGAACCCTACACCTCCTAGGTCCCCACCCTCACCATCATCATCTTCCTCTTCATCTTCTTCGTCAACCGGTGAATCGGAAGACCAAGTACCACCTAGGGAACCAGAAGAAGATAATGCCAGGAATGATCAAGATTGGAACGATGATGACTATGAACGCCTTATCAACGGTCCCATTGAGGATCTCAGAAGGGCAGCAGCAAGGGAGCCAGCTCTTGGATTTTTCTTCAGGGTCATAGACGACATCAAAGATCAAATACTTGAAGGAATTACCCTACAACTGCAATCCCAAGAAACAAGACAAGATACCGAGGCTAAGACCCTTAATACCACGCTCCAGCAAATGACCAATTCCATCACTAAGATTGAAGCAGACCTATCAAACAACTGACAACAAACAGAAAGCGCTGCCCAAAACGCCTGGACAGCCGCCAATAGCTCTCAGCTAGCGGTCAATGAGTTGGTCAAAATAGATACATCCATTGGGAAATTAAGCCAACAAATGAATGACATCGTCGTCGCAATGGGTGCTATGGGAAAAGAAGTGGCTAAGGACCTTAACGAACAAAAAAACGCCCTCCAAAGGCTTAGGGAAGATACAGAAGTCCTCCAGGAAACGCTTCAAGTAATAGAAGAAAGGACTTCTACTACCGACATCATGGATAAGGACCACCAATGGGAACCAGTAGCCGAGTCATCCCAGGCTCAGAAACCCAAAAAACAAGGAGGCCTTTTCCCAGGAGATAATCCACCCGGACCTCCATCAGAACCACCGTCCAGGGGTCATACACCTCATCCCAGAATGCCCAAGAAACCCAAACAAACCGAGAATACCCCAGAAGATATCCCAAAGGGAGCACGTGCAAAGAAACCTGATGTATTCAGTGGCAAAAGGGGGCAAGAGGCCGAAATCTTCCTAATGAAGATGGAAATTTATTTCAATGACTATGGAACGGCCTTCGATGATAGCCGTAAGATGGCTACTTTTCTCACCAATATGGGAGAAGGAGAAGCATCCAAATGGGCAAAACCCTTGCTTAGGAAAATCCTTGATCAAGAACAACACGAATACTTGGTCAATTGGATCAGCCTAAAGAACGCTTTCCTCCTGGCCTTCTCTGATCCAATGAAGAAGGAAAGGGCGATCCAAAACATTCATAAACTACAACAGAATGGATCGGCCCAGAGCTATGTCACAGCATTTAGGGCCCTCATGCAAGAACTTGACTGGGATGAACACGCCTTCATTGATGTATTCAAGAAGGGTCTCAAACACAATGTCCAACAAGAACTTCTCAAGGCTACTATCACTCAAGATACTTCCGCTTTCTCATTGGAGAAATGGATGGAAGTAGCCATCCGGATAGACGACCTTCTATTCACAGGAAGAAGCCTGAATAGCAACACAAATTCCAACCAAGGGAATCGTGATAATAGGCCCCAACCTAGGACAACTCAGGCCAAAGTAGGAACAGTACCCCCAGAAATCCTCAGGGAAAGACGCAACAATGGACAATGCCTCAAATGTGGCCGTAAGGGACATATGATCAGGGACTGCAGATCTAAGGAATGGTATCCTGGCAAGAAGGATGAACCAGTCAAAGGGAAAGAAGCCAAAATTGAAGAAGTAAAAGATGATAAGGAATCTAGTGATTTGGAGTCGGAAAACTAGGATCGCAGGCTGAGTCCATGTCAGTACCTGCCCAGATACCCTTGACCAAGAAGAAAAAGAAGAAACGTGTACTATACTTAAAGAAATCAGAACAAAATGCTTCTATCTTCACAATGGTCAAGGGAATCATGGACCCTATACCCACTTTAGTCGACTCTGGATCATCAAAAAACTTCTTAGACCTGACATTTGCCCAAGAACACAACATTCCCTTAACCAAACTGGTCAACCCAAGAACCGTAATTGCCATCGATGGAAAGGAGATACCAAATAAAATCAAGCATAGAGCTACCCTAGAAGTAGAAGTCGAAGGGTGGACATTTGATGTCACCTTCTTTGTCATGGACCTAGGAGATACCAACATGATACTAGGCCTAGAATGGCTACAAGAAGCGGATCCAGACATTAACTGGAAAACCTTAGAAATATCATGGAAAGAAAAGCCTATTACAGCCAAAGCAGGAAAGGAATTACCTATCATCCCTGAAGAATTCCTAGAATTCTTAGACGTCTTTAGCGAAGAATTATTCAAGAAATTACCAGAACATAGACCCTTCGATTGCAACATCGATTTCAAAGAAGATGCTGAATTACCCAAACCAGCAAAAGTCTACCCCCTTTCACCAATTGAAAGCCGCACTATCAAGGAATTTATCGACCAAGAATTAGCAGATGGGAAGATCCGATCCAGCAAATCACCCATCGCTTCACCATGCTTCTTTGTGAAAAAGAAAGATGGCTCCCTAAGACTAGTAACGGATTACAGGAAGATTAATAACATCACCATACCAGACCAATTCCCAATGCCTCTGCAAGTGGAATTGGTAGATCAAGTAAAGAATGCAAAGATCTACTCCAAGCTAGACCTTAGATGGGGATTCAACAATATACGCATCAAGGAAGGAGATGAGTGGAAGACTGCCTTTAGAACAGCCTATGGTATCTACGAATACCTAGTCATGCCTTTTGGCCTCAAGAACGCCCCTGCAGTCTTACAAAGGATGATGAATCACATATTCAGACATCTACTAGGAGCAACGGTAGTAGTCTATATGGACGATATTCTCATCTTCTCAGAAAAGGAAGAAGAACATGCCGAACACGTCAGGGAAGTGCTCAGGATTCTCTGAGAAAACAACCTCTATGCAAAACTGGCCAAGTGCGAATTCTTTGTCAAAAGGGTCATCTTCCTAGGGTTAGTAATAACCCCAGAAGGAATCTCCATGGAGGAAGAAAAAATCAAGGCCATCACCGAATGGAATGCCCCAAGAAAGATAAAGGAAGTCCAAGCCTTCCTAGGATTCGTAAACTTTTACAGAAGATTCATTGCGGACTTCAGTAAAGTAGCTAGGCCCCTACATGATCTCACAAAGAAAGAAACCAAATTCAAATGGTCACAAGAATGCCAAGGGGCCTTTGAAGAGATCAAAAGAAGGGTATGCGAGAACCCAGTACTCATACACCCCGATCCAGATAAACCATTTATCCTAGAAACAGATGCTTCAGGAGTAGCCATAGGAGCTATACTAAGCCAAAGAGGAGAGGATGGGTATCTTCATCCTATTGCTTATCTCTCGAAAAGCTACAACGATGCGCAAAGGAATTATGATACAGCCAATAAGGAATTACTAGCTATAGTAGAATCCTTGAAACACTGGCGCATATACTTGGAAGGAACCATACAGCCAATTACAGTATTCACTGATCACCGCAACTTAGAACAATGGAAGAATGCTGAAACCTTTAACCGAAGACACGCCAGATGGCATATGGAACTAGCATCCTTTAACTTCGAGATCCACTATAGGCCAGGAAAGATGTCCATTAAACCTGATGCCTTGTCCAGAAGACATGACCACGCGGACATCCCCAATCCTGAACAGATTATGATCGCATCGGAGAAATTCAAAGGGTTCAAAGCCAACTTAGAACTCGATATTATTTCAATGATCAGGGAAAGTCTATTGGAAGATGAATCCCTAACCACCCTGATCTCCAGCACTCAGAACAAGGAAGACCTTCCACCTTCCATCAAGAGACAATACGACAAGTATGAATGGAAGGAAGACCTTTTATGGTATGAAGGGAGGATAGTAATCCCCGAAAACAAAGAAGTAAAGCTAGCAATACTGGAAATGCACCATGACAACCCAATAGCCGGCCATCAAGGACAAGCCAGGACCCTAGAACTGATATCAAGACGGTACTACTGGCCGGGCATGAAAGCACAAGTCAATAGATTTGTGGAATCATGCGAGGTATGTCAGCGGAGTAAAGGGCACAAACAATTTGCACCCTTGAAACCTCTACCAATACCCAAAAACCATGGGAAGATATTGCATATGACTTTATCGTCAAACTCCCAGAATCACAAGGCATGGACAGTATCCTTGTGGTGATAGACCGCTTCTCTCGGCAAGCACATTTCATCCCATGCTTGGAAAACACCAATGCCGAAGGTGTAGCAGATCTCTTCATCAAAGAAGTATGGAAACTGCATGGGCTTCCAAAGACAACAGTATCCGATAGAGGACCCACCTTCAATAGCCAATTCTTGAAGGCCCTTTATGCCAAATTGGGTATTGACCCCAAATTTTCAACAGCATTCCACCCTGAAACAGACGGAATAACGGAACGAACCAATCAGTGGTTAGAAGGCTTCCTCAGAAGCTTCTGTAATTACAGGCAGGATGATTGGGTCAGATGGCTACCTATAGCTGAATTCTGTCATAACAACCAGGTCAACTCAGCAACAGGAAAGACCGCCTTCGAGACAATATACGGAATACACCCCAGATGGGACTTGATAGACCTAGAAGTCAACGCGCCCAACGCTGCCGAGATGGCAGATTCCATGCAGGAAATACGGGATGAAGTAATTGCATCAATGGAATTCCACAGATCAAAGGAAGGCGCCCCAAAACACGAATACAAAATAGGGGACAAAGTATGGCTAGTGAGCCAGAACGTCACAACAAGGCGACCCTCAAAGAAGCTAGACAGCAAGAAATTGGGCCCCTTTGTCATATCAGAAAAGATCTCCTCACATGCTTATCGGCTGGATCTGCCGAAAACCATGAAATCTTACAATGTATTCCACATCAATTTACTGGCGCCCTTCACAGAAGACAAGGATTTTCACAGACGTCAAGCAAGATCACCCCCAATTATCACAGAAGAAGGGGAAGAACAATACGAAGTGGACCATGTGGTCGCATGGGAACAACGGAAGAACGGCCTATACTACCAGGTCAGATGGAAAGGCTATGATCCGATAGAAGACACTATGGAAAGGGCTGAAAAAATAGCCGAGCTACCCCAAATCATGGAAGATCTACTCAAGCGACACCCCAAAGCTCCTATACCAAAGAACTACAAACAAAGTAAAAAAGGGTATAAAAGAGTGGGGGGGAAAGCCTCAAACTTCACCACCAGCTCTTCCAGCTTCAGCCCTCACAGCTCTACTACCACTCCAACAAACAACTCTTCTACCCCTTTTTTACTACCATGGCCCCCGTCCGCTCCACTAAGTCCACCAAGGTCACCGGTGTCCGCTACACTCCCTGCCCAGGCCGAGGAGCCAGCGCGCCTCCCCAGTCAGTACCAGAAATACAGAAATATACAGATAAACTCACATGGGGACTCGGCTCGAACAGATTGTACTCCTACCAGGACGCCATCAGGCGTCAAGACAGCTTCTTGCGAAGCAAGGACTTCGCCAGGTCCCTCGACCCCTCGCTTACCCTCGACTACATTCCCATGGTCGAGCGGTGGGACTGCCAATGGCTGGCTAGCCACACCCTCAAGTGCCCCAAGAGGGGTAACCTCTATTGGATCGGGAAGGGACCCCGACCCAACTCCGACAAGGCCATGCAGGCCACCAAACTCTTTGTAATCGAGGAATGGGTGGGGAATGAGGTCGAGCATCTAGTGAAAGAGGTACAGAAGGTGAAGGGGATGAAGTGGTATAAGGACTACAAGGCGACAATGGAAGCCAACAAGCGACTGATCAAAAGGTCGTTTAATAGCTTCAGTAAACCCCATCTCATTAGGAGACTGGAAGAATGGGAGCAGGAAGGGAAGGAGAAGAAGACGCCCAAGTGGGTGGAGGACTCGCCGGAATGGTGGTTCCGGCTGAGTGATATAGAGGAGATGAAGGAAAACTGGGGAAGGACGGACCTTCTCCACTGGTTGGACCAGAAGGCCTGGGACAAGGGGAATGACGACTTGGCGGTCGATATGGCAGACCTTCTCCTCGAGCCCCTCAATGAGGATGAAGAATGGTTGAAGCTAACCGAGGAGGCCTGGAGCGCCGAGGCCCCTAATGGGGAAAACAACGTCAAATCCCATCTTCCGCCCGCTGACTTCTGAATACGGACTTTTGTATATGGACTCAAGAATGACTTGTAAATTTTCCTTTTTTTTTCAATCAAATCCTCCATGAACTTTTGTCTGGCTTGCTCGTCTCATGTCCCCTAAGACTTGCCTTAAGAGGGGGGTAATGTCATGAGCCGTGCACATGACTTCGCCTTTGTCAGGTGGCTTACAAGTCACCCACTTCTTTTCTTCCACTTAGTAAGGATGATTGGCGCATTAGTCACCCTTTCTTATGTGGCTTACTGAGCAGAACTATCTTCAGCACGCTCTATTCTTCTTTGGACTATTCTTAGCAACGTCTTATCTTAGACACACCTTCTTTTAGAAACACGCACTATCTTTAGCTCATGTATTCTTGGAACTGTGTGCATAGACCATGTACCCATGAGTATAAATACTCGGTGTGCAAGCTGCTCTCAGACCAGCTTGCTCTACCTCGTCGATCTCCCCTCAAGGGTGATATACACATAAGACTTATACAATAAGACTCAACACTTAAGATACTCGGTCCTATTAACTTAGGTACTTAGTAATACACTGCAAGCCACGAGTCTTCCACAGCCTTTGAGTAAGGCGGGTGCATACGGACTCTAGCCACGAGTCAATCACAGATTCCAGACGGATCGGGTGACCTTTGGAACATCCTCACGAGACGCGTAGAGGACTCAGACCCTAAGACCAGAAGGCTCGACGCTGCGCATCGAGGCCTCGTCGACGCATCGACATCAGAAGACACATACGAACCGCCACAAGCGGCCGCCACGCATCAGGCTAGGGATCAAGCTAAGATCCGTCGACGCTACCGTCGAATCAAGAACCGTCGCTAAAGCACCCTACAGACGAGGGTCGTGACAGCGTCTCTTGCCGCTCAGGGTATTTCTTTCGCAAACCTTGACCAGCAACAGTTGCGGGTTCAGGTACCGTGGAGCATGCGGGATGCTCCGCAGGGGGCCCGCTGCATGGTGGGCCATTTGAAGTCTAGATCTGTATACCGCACAGGTCTCAGAGAAATATTACAAGTGTGTAGAATAGTCAGACTGGCATATTCATCATGCCATTATGCTATATTGAAACCATTAGAGAGGTAGAGCAAGGTAGACTGTCGAATGAGCAACAAGCCAGAATATGGGTTGGTTCTACCAGTAACGTCCAAGATCTTATGTGTGGAAATGCTGGACTTCATAAATGTAGCGTTGAGATGCATGTTATTGAAACTTAAGGAATCTCAATATCATTAGGGAAGCTATAGGGCATACATGTGGGGCTTGACCCTGTTCAATCATGTCCAACAAGCACAGCTGAAGAGCAAGACCGTTTTCATATCTGAGAAAGACAAAAGAAAATATAAGGTATCACCCAGTGGTATGAATTTGAGCGCCCAGTTTCACATTGTAGACGATAGAGTCTCTATGGTCAATATGGAGAGCTATCCACGTGGTTGGATAGTCCCGCGGAGTGTTGTGCCCACGCCGCAGAGAGGTAGTAACGATCCTTCGGGCTCGCTATCTTGAGATTTGTCAACAAATGAATCAGCGGCACTGTCCTTCAGACATTCCAGCTCACCAGCTGAGAAGCGTTCCCCCAGCAATTGTGCCATATGAGTGGTGCAGGTGTCACGCAGACTTCTTCATCAAGCAAAAGCAGGTGTGCAGGCAGTCAGCTCAGCTCATCAATCAGCACAAGGCAAACGCTTCTCACATGTGGAAAGGTGCTCCGGCTGAACGGATAGTGAGCGGCTGTGCTTAGCTGGAAAAGCCATGTGATAGCCTTGCAGTTGAGGCGTGCTGATGCAGATGGGGCAAGACATTAAGGATGTCGCGCGAGAATCCTAACGCCGGAATTCCGGCATTCCGCCGGTCATATTCCCGCATAATCCGGCGTGCGAGCGCCGGCGCCGGCGCCGGTATTGGCCAAAACCACTCGGATTCCGGGCGAGAATCCGCCGGATTCTCGCAAATAAGCGCCGCCGTACCGGCGCATTCCCGCACGCTGAGGAGGGGGCGAAAGCGCAGCGAAGGACTGTGCGAAGGAAAATGGGGTGACACAAAACCCACCACAAATGCATGAATTATACATCATTAAATAGAGAAAAATTCAAGCTTTCTAACCATATAAAAACTGTAGCGTTAGAAAATTATCCTTATGGGAATCGAAGGGAAATACCATACAGAAATAATCCCCTGAAAGCGCAGAGCACTGAGGGAAGTTCAAATTTACCAAAACTAGCATATATATACATGGTTCGATGCGCGCTGATGCGCTGAGCCCCATATATTATTCCCCTGTCTTCAATCGCTCAGGGGGAGGAGGTATGGCCGATATACAGGGGGATTTACCCCTGACAGGCTAAAATCTACTAGCGATTCCGACCGTGCAATGGCCGCTCCCCTGTGCGGAATCGATGCGAAGTGGCTCAAATAGGCTAGGTACTAAATCTCAGAACGATTGAGTGCGTTTGAGCGGAGATATGAGGGGAAACTTACCCCTGAAAGACTAAAACTGTCTGAATCCCCTCTACAGAGCGACAGAAAGGCTTCTGGCTTTTTTGGATGAGCTAGATCGATTCAGAGCACCAGATTACCCTATATAACATATGTAGAATATCATTAAAGTGCTCATACATGCATGGAGTTCACCTGCTCAAAACCGGGGAGACTGAGCTCAAGTGTAGCTACAGCAGCATCGGGTTCAGGTTCATGTATGTACAGAGTATCTGTAGAATAGATAAGTATGTTACTGGGGGTTTTCAGGGGTCTGAATCGATTCGCAGCGTTAGATTGACCTAATTCCTGCTCCATATTGCTGAATGCAGATGTGCGCATTTCAGGGGATTTTTTCCGGCTAAAGAATGGGCTCGATCTGGCGAACCAGATTTTTCTGAGGGAATCGAAATACCTCATCGTGTAGCCGTGAATTTCCTGCATTTTATGAGCTACTAAGCATTTGAATGTGGTGACTTTGAGTTTTGCTCCCCCCTTTGGGGATTTAGGCCATTTGTCGATTCTGTTGTATCTCACTCACAACTCGTTCGTTCTGAACGTTTACTAGCTCATTCGAGAGCTGAAACTTATTCACGAATTATGATATTTATTGGAGCAGTGGGTGCGATGGAAATATATGCGGGAATCCTGCTGCCGCGAGAATCACGCAAAATGCGGGATTCCGCCGGTATTCCGGCATTCTCGCTGCAGGTGCGGGCGCGAGCGCCGGTAGAGGGCCTTACCCCTCGGATTCCGGGTGCAGGTGCCGGAATCCGGCAAAATTCTCGCGCGACATCTCTACAAGACATGCAGTCGATGCAAGAACTATAACGGAGTTCAAATACAATTGTTAAGCGACAGAACCTGCTAAGAATTCTAGGATCGGGTATAAAAGCATTGCGTTCATGAGTGATATCCTTCTTACCATGCTGCAATGTCTAGATCTCTGCTCTGCCCGGAGGAGCGCGCATTTGTGGCCGAGTATGCGCCCGGCTGGGTTCAATTAGGCTCGTGCACTAACGAGCGAGATGAGAATGGAGAACTTTTCAACCCTCGAGATCAGTTCGTAGACACACTAATTAACGCCCTCTTTGCACGGTTCCTGTACAGGGACTTGAACAGCAAGTCAGCAGATGAAAGAGCCTTCTCGATTAACATTAGGGACACGCTTCACACAGTACGTGTATCAATGTCTCTTCATCTTGTTTATTTGGCAGCTGACCGCTCTGGTAGCGTCTAAAGAGAATATTATATAGCGAAGCTGCAAAGCTTGACAAAAATCAGTTTGAAGAGGACGAGGAATACGTGGCATTTGGTACATCAGTCACGTTTTGAACCCTCTTTAAACAGCGTTACCGGAACGTCATACTGGCGCGCCGGGACAGCATTTGCAGCAACACCGACCCCAAGTTGCTCTTCGATGCATATAACAAGGCAGTAGATATAGAGCTTCTGCGCTTGTCCAAGAATTCACCTGATGAGATTGAGGAGCTGAAACGACTGTCTTTGGAAATCAGGACAAGCGCAAAAAGGCGGTTTGAAGACCAGCTGGCAGACATCCAGGAGATGTAGGTTTTTGTCTTGATAAAACTGCCTCTATTTTTCACTCATTGCGACTAGTCTGATTTCGGGTATCATGTCGTCCATTCAGTCATTCTTGCGCTCATTGGAGCACCGTACTGCGGCCCAGGTGCATGCCCTTGTTTCATACACGGGTTCTGGCGGCGAGCTACAGTACATGAGGTGGGAACTAGGTCGAAATCATAGGCACTCCTACTTACAGTATGGACTGGTAGCCTAACAACCAAACAAAGCAAAGGATTCCTGAAGGCTCCAGAGGCTATAAGCATAATTCCCGCATGGCAAAACTGGATCAGTCAGGCACGAGGTGTGCCATTTATCATGTGTGTGTTTCTTGTGAAGCTGATCTTTAGGAAGGTCCAGCCACCACTGTCGCTAAACCAAAACCTGAAATTTACCCTGGACCTGGTGGCTTTCCAGTGTTCCCGTCACTTTTAGGTACCCGTTTGACGTTAGACGAAGAGCGAAGGCTTCATCGACAGTTTTTCACCTGTTGGAGCCATAGGTATATACCTCTCAAAGCTTGCTTGCCATACTCAACCCTCCTAGAAGGTAGAGGAGGCGGGAAGTTTCCCTACACAAGAATTCAAAAAGATGAACTTGAGTCCCCAGGCTTGTGGATTGAGAAAGCCAGACTTCCTGAAGGGGTTACCATGCTCACAGATGTATCTTCATGGAGTCGAAAGGTAATGAATGCCTGGACCAGGCATCACAGCCGAGATCAAAGTGGAGAGAATCCAGCTTCACGGCAATTCAGGATGAAACGACTCTCTCAAGCTGGTACATCTGAGCTTCTCGTTCTAACAGGCGATGATTCCAAAGACTTTGATGCCTCTTTAATCCTGTGGACGGCATCAGAGCTGCTCTTTAAGCAATACCTTGAGGGAGAAAAAAGTGGGAATGATTCGGACCGTCAGGCCCTGTTGCTACCACTGGCACGAACGTCGCATATCTATCCCGTGGTATCGGTAGAGCATTTCAGAGCTTTGAAGACAGTTCACGAGTCGCATCCTGACCTTCTTGAGCTATTGAGAGAGGTCTGCTTAATGGAGTCAGAGGGCCCAATTCACATATGTACTGGCATCCCTCCTGCGGCACATTCATACTGAAGACGTATTAGAATGATCAATCGTTATCTGCGCTGGTGACTAGCAGTTCTGTGCATGTACCATTTGATATACCTGAAGACTATGAGAAAGGCATATTTCCAGCAAAATGGCTGCGAGCAGCCTTTGGGATCAGTCGTCTCGAATCCATGCATCTTGGCGACTATCCAAACTTCCAGTTGGATCAAGCAAGATTGACCACATGTACATCCGGGGACAGAGACCGTGTACGGTGGGCCCTTAGGAGTATGAACTCTTTTTTTTGCGCTGTCAAGGATCCTGCAAAATCTCGAACGAGCCACGACCGGATCTCCTGCTCCAAGAGATATTGCAAGACACTTCGAGAACTGTGATCTCGCCCTGCTTTGGCAGGAAGCCTTAGGTCTCGTAGCGGGTTTGCGCGAGGATGTTGCTCGCTCGCGTCAGTACCTTCAGCGTTCTCTAAGATCACGACAGGCTGCCCTCAACAACGAGGTTCGGCGATTGCACAAAGCTAATATTAGCAGCGAAGCTCTTGCTGCCCTGAGCTCTGAGACGCCTGAAACGGTTGGACTTCCACGTGACAAAGAAACGTTGGAGGAGATGTACAATATGATTTGTGAGACACGGGACAGCCATATGAATCATCAAAATGATTCAGAATATCAAGTAGCCCACCGGCTTCACAAAGAAGAGAATGAGTTCGAGCAAACTATGGAGCACATTGAAATAACAGCAATATTGGGCGATTTTGACTCTGATGACGAAGACATGGGTATGTACTATCACACCAAGCATCGCAATAGTGAAACTTAGGTTTACAGAATCGACGAATATTCTGGATGGCATTGCTCAAGTAGAAAGGCGCATCACTCCAGACCGAGCCAAAGTTCCATTACCCGCCATTCAGCCGGAGGTATGTAGCAAATATCAAATCTAGTCTTCCTATTGGTTCTTAATAATGTTATTAGCTCCAGGTATCTGATGAAGGGGCACTGAGACCAAGCCGGCGGAAATCTCTCAAGACTGCGGGTTACGAAGAGGCAATAGCTGCGTTGAAGTCAAAGCTGCATTGGAAACGCTGTTAGAAGTGTCGGCTCACTGAAGACACAGAACGAAAAGGATCATTGGCGAAACATTCTCCGCGGAGGTAAGGATGTTGTGCGAGAATTTTGCCGGATTCCGGCGCCTGCACCCGGAATCCGAGGGGTAAGGCCCTCTACCGGCGCTCGCGCCCGCACCTGCAGCGAGAATGCCGGAATACCGGCGGAATCCCGCGTTTTGCGTGATTCTCGCGGCAGCGGGATTCCGTTATGTAAATACCTCTTGTCCGCTGATACAATAAATACCATAATTTGTGAATAAATTCTGGCTCTCGATTCATGTATTGAACATCTAGAACTAACGAGTTTTGAGCGAGATATGATAGAATCGACGAAATCCCCAAATCCCCAAAGGGGGGGAGCAAAGTAAATGTCACCACATTTACGTGCTTAGTAGCTTCAAAAATGCAGTAAATTCGTAGCTACTCAATGGTATACATCGGCCCTCTGGAAAAAATCTAGATCGCCCGATCGAACGCAGTCTTTGGCCAGAAATAATCCCCTGAAATGCGTACTTCAGAGTTCAGCCAGATAAAGCGTGAATCGGGTAATTCTGATAGTGCGAATCGATTCTTACACCTCTAAAACCCCTGTTTAGTCACTCGTATCTTCTCCAGGCCCCTGTATATACATGAACCATACTTGCTGCAGCTGAACTTACAGTCTTGTCTCCATCTCCCTGGGTTTAAGCACCTGAAGTACATGTTGTTGAACGTAGTATAGCGCAGTGAAGTAAAACTAGTAAAATACGAGTGTATTCAACGAGTTGACTATAAGACATGAGAAAGCGAGACTTTATATACAAGACAAGTCCGCATATACATAACCAAGATAGTACAAGCGCATACAGGCGAGTATAGATCCGAATACGCGATACAGGTGTGATAACCGACAACAGGAATGAGCATACAATCAGAAAAGTATACGAAAGATCCGTGTCATCATAATGTAACCTGCATATGCGCCGACGCACTTGTAATCTCCAACACTCCCCCTCAAGTGCGACGTCCCATGACTTTGCCAGCGAGGTGGTCAAAACGAGGTCAAGGTAGTGCTTTGGTGAATAGATCCGCGAGGTTCTCATCACCAGGAATGTGAGATAGTTCAATCGTTTTTCGTGTGATGTGTTCGCGTAAGAAATGGTGTCGCGTGTCGATGTGTTTTGATCGCGCATGAAACTGAGGGTCATGTGCCAAGGCAATTGCGGCAGTGTTGTCTGTGTAAATAGGAAGAGCCGACTCGAGTGGAAAACCGAGCTCCTCAAAGAACATTTTGATCCAGAGACCATGTCAAACGGCTAGTGACAATGCCATGTATTCGCCTTCCATAGACGAGAGAGCAACGGTCGGCTGTTTCTTAGAAATCCAGCATATAGCTGCACCAGCAAGAGTAAAGACAACACCGGATATTGACTTTTGATCGAGTATATTCTGAGCCCAGTCAGCGTCCGAGTAACCGACCGGTTGTGATGAAGACTCAAGTCCGTTATAGGTCAGACCATAGTCGAGTGTGCCCTTAAAGTAGCGGAATAGCGACTTGAGACCGGCAATGTGTGTCGGACCAGGGTTCGAGCTGAACTGAGATAGATACTGGTTCGCATAGGCTGCATCGGGCCGGGTAGCAAGTGTAGCGTAAAGAATGCCCCCAATATGGCGAGCATAGGGAAAGTCGATAGCGGAACCAGTATAGCGTTCAAGCTGTGTTCCAGCAGGTAGTGGTAGAGTAGTCGGGTTAGCGTCAGATAGCCCGGCTCGGTCGATCAAGTTTTTAACATAAGTATCTTGAGAGATTGTAATAGTGCGTTTGGTTCGGTTTCGAGTGACTCGATAACCTAGAAAATGTCCTAGTTCTCCCATATCACGCATCTCAAAGAGAGTCATTAGTTCGTTCTTGACTTCGGATGCATATCCCTTGGTCGCAAAGAGTGCGATATCATCAACATAGACGGCTAATATACAGAGATTACCGTTGTCGGTTCGACGGAGAAAGCATGATGGTTCGGAGGCGATAGGTTCAAAGCCAATAGTTTTGACCGCCTTGCCGAACGTAAGCATCCAGATGCGAGGTGCTTGTTTTAGTCCGTAGAGAGATCCATGTATGCGTAGGACACGGTTAGTACCGTCTTCGTATCCAGGTATTTGGACCATATAGATTTCTTCTTCGACTCGACCGTTTAAGAACGCTGAGATAACGTCGAGCTGGTGTATATCCCAGTCGTGTATGGCCGCCAGAGCAATGAGTATGCGCCATGAGTAAGCGCGTAGAACATGAGCAACAACTTCATTAAAGTCGACTCCAAACCGTTGGCCGTATCCTTTGACTACCAGACGTGCTCGGTAGCGTGAGATTTCAGCGTCCGCGTTCCGTTTGATTGTGTTCACCCAACCAGGCTTAAGAGGTTTGAAACCATCGGGTAAATCAACCAATTCGAATGTGCCCATACGTTCGAATGCTGCCATTTCTTCATCGCGTGCAATTGACCACCTGTCCGCATCCCAGCGGGACAGTGTCTGTTCGTAGGATGGATGATCATCATCCTCTCGTCTTGAAATCGCCGCATATACGTACTCGCGCCATTCGCGTTCGATCGATACGTCCTCTTCGTTCCCTATATGCGCCACTCTCACTGGTTTACCGTATTTTGGATACGATATGTCGTTGTCAGCAGTGGGTTTGCCGACACTATCCAGGTCTGTGTAATTAGGTTGGGTTGCAGATGAGCTGCAAACCGGTCGCGACGGGCCAAGACCTCTACCTAGACGATATGTAGGAGATCCGACTGGAGTCGGGATTCTGGATGTTGGGTTTGACGACGACTTGGGAATCATAAGAGGCCCCAGCGTGGGCTTCTTTTCTTCAGGTTTTGGTGCTGTAGGAGGTAGAGTGGTCGATTTCGGAGGTGGGGTGAATACACCAGGGGCTGGAGCCGGTTTCGGCTGCTGTAATAGAGCTGAGTTAAGTTGAGAAGCTCCTGACTCCCCCTCAGCAGGTGAAACGGCGGGAGAGAGCTGGTAGAGCTCAAGTTCGGTCCAGTCGACTCCCCCTGACTTTGGACATGGCGGGAAGATTATATTGCGCAAGTTAAGGATTTGACGAGATTCCTGCTTGTAGTAACGCCAGGCAGTAGAGTTATCGGCAAATCCAGTGAATCGATACTTTTTCGATTTTACATCTAGCTTTCCATTAGAGCCGCTTTGGTCTAAGACCCAGCATTCGGCACCAAACTCTTGAAGATTGCCGATATGTGGTTTACGGCCGTAAAAGCGTTCGTACGGAGTGATATCTCCGAGTGTATGCGTGGGAGATCGATTGGCGATATATACCATGTAAGACACAGCCTCTTGCCATAAGAAACGTGGTAGCTGTTGGGCGAATAGCTGCGCCCGAGCTCCTTCGACTAGTGTCCGATTCTTGCGTTCAGCAACTCCATTCTGCGCAGATGAGTGCGGTGCGGTCTCCTCTAGGATAGTACCTTGCGAGGCAGCGTAGTCTTTGAAAATTTTATTGACAAATTCTTTTCCGTTGTCGGAACGGACTCGTTTAAGTTTCTTGCCGAACTGGTTGGCTAGTAAAGCCTCGTACGCCTTGTAGTGCTCGAAGACTTCCTTGGTCGATTTCATAAAGCTAGCGATGGTAAAGCGAGAATACATGTCGGTAAATGTGACGAAGTAGGAATTCCCTTGTAGGGATTGCGTGCAAGCGGGTCCCCAGACATCCGTGACCGTAAGATCGCCAACGGAGTTATATTTTGATTTCGATTCCTGAGGATAGGAGGCGATATGGTGCTTCGCCTGGACACAGGCTTCGCAGAAGTAGTTGCACGGAGAGTCGCGATCTACCTTCATCCCGTTCACCATATTTTTGTTGAACAAACGTTCGAGGGCGCCTTGATTAATATGGCCCATAATTCGATGCCAGTCCTCCCAGCTTTTCGTTCCATCCATGTCGCCTCGAGTGACAGCTACTTGGGTTGTGGGAGTAATAACCGAAATATCCATAAGGTATAGACTACCTTTAGCTGAGTCTCCGATCTTCAGTCCAATGCCCAGGGTTCGACCATTGGGCGCATATATGGTGCAGCGTCGTCCTTTAAAAAGACACGCTCCTCCAGCAAAATCGATTACTTTGCACGACAGTAAGTTGCCGGCAAACGAGGGGACGTGAGCGACATTTCGGAGCAGGAGTTTGTTTGTTTTGTTTCCGTTGCGTATGATAGCACGAATGGTACCTCGGCCTACTATCGGTACATCGCCGCCAATGCCTTGGACAACCTCTGAGGCAGGTTCGTAGGTACTGAAATAGGCGCGATTACCGACTATATGCGAGCCAGCTCCAGAGTCAGCGATCCACTCGTGCAACGAGAAGGATGAAGGAGCTTTTGCCACAAAGGCGACGGCTCCTCCTTGGTCCGATTGGTCTTGGTCGCCTTGTTCTCCGGTACTGGCTATATGCGCTGTTTCTTTCTTTTTCTCTTGATCGGCTTTTTTCTTTCGGCACTCCCTCTCCCAGTGTCCCATTTTATGGCAATAGTTGCACTCGCCCTTTTGTTTTCCTTGTCCTCCCGATCCTCCACCAGTATTCTTTCCATTTGATCTACCGAACGTGGCTACTGCCGCGGTATTTTTCTTCGCCAGTAGTCCTGCCTCGACACTTCTCTGTTCCTTCCGCTGTCCTTCAGCCATAACTGAGCTGGTGACTTGCTTCGCCATATCCGGCCATTTGGTTTTGTCTTGAAACGTGAGGAGCGGCCGCAGAGTTTGAATAAAAACATCCCATGAGAGGGGAAGTGAGGCGATGAGGGCAATAGCCCAGTCGAAGTCGGTAGCGAGGTTGGCATCGATAGCGCGGAGCTGGTCGTACCAGGAGCGCATAGTACGAACGTGATCGTCGATGCGAGTTTCATTGAGCATACGGTGTGAGAAGAAGTTTCAACGTAATTCGATGATGGCAACTATGTCGGCCACTTTGTATAACTGTTTGAGTTGAGTCCAAACGTCGGACGATGTCTCGCAAGCGAGGATATTAGTCATGACGGTATCGTCGACGCAGCGTCGTATAATGCCACGGGCCTTGCGATCGGACTTTTGCCAGTCAGCGAGCGAGCTTGCTCCAGTTGAAGGTTTCGCCTTCATTCCATCCACGTACTCCATCAACTCCAGTTCTCCAAGTAGGTCCTCCATCCGAACGCGCCATATGCGCCAGTTCTCTGATCCCCTGAGAGGTGGGATACGGATCGATCCAGAGCTAGACGGCAGCACAGCTGTAGTGGTCAAGGGTGAGGAGTTGGGGTTTGGGGCAGTCGTGCCACCAGTAGTACCGCCAGTATTCGACATAATGGGTGAGTGGGGTTATGCGGGTTTAAGTGCGATGAACGGATAACAGTAAAGTGCTAGTCTGTAAGATTAGAGCAAACCAGGGCTCATAACCTGTTGAATGTAGTATAGCGCAGTGAAGTAAAACTAGTAAAATACGAGTGTATTCAACGAGTTGACTATAAGACATGAGAAAGCGAGACTTTATATACAAGACAAGTCCGCATATACATAACCGAGATAGTACAAGCGCATACAGGCAAGTATAGATCCGAATACGCGATACAGGTGTGATAACCGACAACAGGAATGAGCATACAATCAGAAAAGTATACGAAAGATCCGTGTCATCGTAATGTAACCTGCATAAGCGCCGACGCACTTGTAATCTCCAACACATGTAGATATGAGCATTCTGGTAATATTCCACACATGCGATATATAGTAATACAATGCTCTGAGTCCATCTAGCGCATCCAGAAAGGCCAGAAACCGCTCTGTCGCTTTGTACAGGGGTTTCAGACATTTTGGTGTTTCAGGGGTGAGTTTCCCCCTCATATACCCCCTCAAACCACTCCGATCGCTCTGAGATTTAGTATGCAAGCTATCTGAGACTTTTTGCATCGACTCCACGCAGGGGAGCAGACTTTGCACGGTGGGAATCGCTAGTACATTTTAGCATGTCAGGGGTAAATCCCCCTGTATTTGTGTAATTGCTCCTTCCCCCGGCCGATTCAGAGTACAATAATGGCATATTCGGGTTCAGCGTGTCAGCGCGCATCGAATGGTGTATATATGTACTAAATACGATAACTTTCAACTCTCATTAGTGCTCTACGCTTTCAAGCCATTATTTCTGAGATGTATTTCCGTTCGATCACCGGCAAGACAATTTTATAGCAGTATGATTTTCATATGGTTAGAGAGCTGGAATTTTGCTCTATTTAATGATCCATTAAGCTTGTATTTGTGGTGAGTTTTGTGGCACTCCAAATTCACTTGCGCAGTCCTTCGTTGCGCTTTCGCCCCCTCTTCACCGCGCGAGAATGCGCCAGTACGGCGGCGCTTATTTGCGAGCATCCGGCGGATTCTCGCCCGGATTCCGAGTAGGTTTGGCCAATACCGGCGCCGGCGCCGGCGCTCGAACGCGAGAATATGCGGGAATATGACCGGCGGAATGCCGGAATTCCGGCGTTAGGATTCTCGCGCGACGTCCTTAACGCGACGAACGGGGACAGGCGAGAAGCGGAATGCAAAGTTGAGCAGTTTGAGGCGTAGAGGCGGCGGATTGCGGCGTAGAGGGGGTTGCTGTGTTTGCGCTGGCGAGTAGTATCGAGCAATGTTGTGTATAGAGCGCACAAAACGCGAAATCGCTGCGGAGCGGAGAATTGGTTTTGTTGGGCACGGATACAGCTGTAGGATCGCGTCAAAAATCGCGGAAAATTGCGCACAAATGCGCAGCGAAGTGGTGAAGGACACGGGGGCGCTCAAATCGCACTCTCGTCACCACGGTGGAGAGGTCCGGGTAGGACAGCTGTATATAGGTCACAGTAGCAGAGGACAAGGGACAAGCGCCGGACAGACCCGGTCTATACACAGGAGCACAGCCACCCCACTCCAGCGCCCACCCCATCCCAACTCAAGTCGAACGCCAAGTCCAAAAACACGAATGGACAACCAGGCAACCGGCCCAGGCGCATCATCCAGCCAACCGATGCTTGGACAGCGCAACACAGCGAATTGCCGGGTATGTGTCTCTTTAGTTCTCTCTATCCGGCTTCTCATATTAGCACATTACAGAGCCACTTGTCGAGCCGGGATCCCCACTAGATAGTTCAGACATGGAGGGCGAAAGCCCTCAAGTCAAAACGATCTCCAAGGCGAAAGCGATCAAGCGTGTCTTGGCGCGGCTTGGCTACAACTCGTCAAACATGCCGGAGGACCTCCTCCAAGAGGTCCTCGAAGACATCAAGGTGGCTCATGAAGAAACCAAGGCTGGTTGTCCGAGTCCCATGGAGATTGAGGACCAAACATCTACGGTGAGTCGTGCATTTTCTAGTTTTGTGTTTTATTAATTCAGCTTCCAGGCACTCTGGCAATCACCCAACATTATGGGCCACGGACCTCAAAGACTGGCCAAAGGAGCTCCCGGTAAGATAAATAATTATGCTACATTTACTGATACTGACAATATTTTGTTCTCAGATGACCTCGACGCGTCAGAAGAGCTGCCCACGCAACTTGCGTACCCAGACGCATCGTTCCCATTAGGTCGAACGCCGTCAAAGGTATCCTCTGGCGACGATACCACCACGGAGGATTCCGATGACGACGTGGAGATCCGACCCAAGGACTCTGTTTCACAACAGGTTCCTGGGGTGTCAGAAAGTCAACCTCCCCAACACAACTCCCTGCAACACGACTTAGCCACTGACAATGCTCGCATTGCCAAACGACCACCACATGTACTCGCCAACAAGCCAGACATTGTCGAGCTCCCTACTAAACGACCACGGACTGCGCCAACACCCCTGCCCAAACGCGCCCATCAATCCTCGATCCTTGCACCTCGTGACGACGCTCGTCGTTCAGTGTCGAATCGGGCGTTCTCAATCCACCGTACCCCTACACATACGGCTGCTTCGCGCGACCACATCATCTTCTCTACTGTGCCCAACCGCTCTTCTGCGCGGTCCTCAAGCCCGCCACCCATATCTGATGTCGATGCTGTGGTCACATGGGCCACACGTTTGATTTCAAAAGCAAGTCGCAGCCAAACCGACACAACAGATGTCGGCATCCCTTATGCTTGGCTCACGTCCATATTGGAGAGTCTTTGCGCCCAACTTGTGGCTGCTCCGCTCAAGCCACAAGCACGCCCGATTCGACGTCTAGGTCGGCCAAAGGACACTGACTCGGTTGAGGATGACGCCGAGCTCTTGGAAGCCCAAGCCGCTCTTGCACTCGGGAAGCGTATTGTAAGTTGTTTACATATTGAAACACATAGATGGTGCTGAAGCTCACGCGCAGAATGCGCCTCATAAGCCTTGTTTGTCCAACTTTCCTGGGTTTCGCCGTCACATTGCCTCCAACGCAATTCCAGACCTCGTTGCAACTCTCATCACCAAGGGACTGTACGAGTTGCATGGCACAGTTTCGGGATGGGCTGGCAAATCATACGGTCGCTGATGGGTAGAGGAGATCCCGAACAAGCCTTTCCAGGCAGCACCTTGGGCCCTCCTAGGTATTGTAAGTGCGCTGCTGCCTTAGGGGTTGCCGCTTGCTGATGGCGTATAGATGGTCCACCGCGGGTCTTGTTTCCGCCTGAACACAATGGACTGAATCCGGCCAGAGATACCACATCTTTGGCCATCCATCCGCACCTCTCACACGCCCGAAGATCTCCAGTACAACCAGAGACTTGCCAAACGTCTCTTGGCGAACCAATTTCATTGCCGGGTGAGTCCAGTTTATCAAAATCTGACGATTCATAACTGACCGCTGCCTTTGTAGAACACAAAGACTGGGGCCGATCCTTATGAGCATGCGGCATTACAGGCATGCATCGATGCTGCCCTCTTTTGGAGTAGGGAATCACTCGGTGTGGCATTCAAAGAGCAGTTCCGCCTGGTCCCTCTTCCTGCTGTTGCCTTCGTTCTGACCAAAATGCAGCACGGTATTGAAGAGATGGCTACTGGGTGATTTGTCAAGATTGAACTTAACGTTGACGAGCAGCGGAAATCGTATGAATCACACCTTCTCGGTCTGCTGAAGTACAGTATGGGACAAAACTGTCCAAGTGTTTTGATCTCTCGCATCGAAACAGCTGTAACTTCTCACTGCGGCCACGCGGCATAATGTAAATAGTATCAATCGATAGCGTATCATCGTAGCTACATGGCAAGCCTAAAATCAAAACATTCGGACAGGAAATGACGGAGTTGTGAATGAAACACTACATCAGAAACACTTGGACAGTATTGTCCCCAAGCAGACGTTCGGCATGGACTAACAGAGTTAATATGAAATAGACCTGCCACGAGCCTCTAGCACTAAAGCAATACGCTCAGGCATACTCTTTATGAGTTTCTGACAATATTCCTCGCCAAAGCTATTCCAAACGTCCTGAACCCGGTCCCACAATTCCAGGATGCCATTTGGGGGCTCTTCATACTCCCCTAGACGTCTTTTAAGTTCTGCCCAGAGGTTTTCAATGGGGTTAAGATCTGGAGAGAGAGCTGGCCATTCGAGCAACTCGATTCCATGATCATCGAACCACTGAAGACATATCTTTGCCTTGTGGGAGCTGGCATTGTCCTGCTGAAAAATCACCTCCCCCGGCTCCATCCCCAAATATTCGAGGCTACGTGAGAATTCGTCACCCAAAATCTCCACGTACATTTCCTTAGTCAGGGTGCGCTCGAGCTTACACCCAAATCCAGTCCCATTCCAGCCCATACACCCCCAAAACATGAGAGATCCACCGCCAAAGTTGGCGGTTGGAACGATCATTTGAGGATTGAGCCCCTCTCCTCGCCGTTTCCATGCCCAGTGAACACCATCTGACCCTAGCCTATTTATTTTAGTCTCATCCGACCATAAAACACGTTTCCAGTCATCAACGGTCCAGTGCTGGTGGGCTTCTGCAAATGCAAGGCGCTCGTTGACATGCCGTTGCAACAGCTTTGGCTTTCGGGGCTTTTTAACTGGCACTAGGCCCGCCCTTTTCAGTGCACGCTTGACTGTTTTAGGATGTATAGACTGGCCAGTAAGACCGCATAGGGTCTGGGTAGCTTGGCGGGTCGATACAGAGTTGTTGTTAGTGACAAGACGAACGGCATAGCGGGTGGCATAAGGGTTTAGCTTTCGAGGACGTCCGCCCACGGGCTTGTCGAGCTCTGGTCGATACTTGGAACAGATGTTACCAATAGAACTCTTGGATATTTCAGGAATTCGGGCCTTGATCTGCGCATAAGAGTGCCCGGAATCGAGTAAAGTGAGCACAGAATCAATGGTCGATTGGTTCAGCGATCTAGTCATGTAACAGATAGTGTATGGCTTGTGAGTTTACCAAAAGTACACCTAAATGGTCTTAAGTACCATTTCAAGTGTCTCCTAACTGCCATGAGTCCACACCCGCCACGACAAATAGGAGATGTCGTCAGACGTGTAAGACCCAAAACAGGGGACAATACTGTCCAAGTGTTTCTGATGTAGTGTTTCATTCACAACTCCGTCATTTCCTGTCCGAATGTTTTGATTTTAGGCTTGCCATGTAGCTACGATGATACGCTATCGATTGATACTATTTACATTATGCCGCGTGGCCGCAGTGAGAAGTTACAGCTGTTTCGATGCGAGAGATCAAAACACTTGGACAGTTTTGTCCCATACTGTACAACAAGAAGGCCCCCAGCCGTTTGCTCGCTTTCCAGGAGAAGTGGTTCAAGCTTGGAATGTATGTCCACCACTTGTCACGAGCCAGGAGGCGTCGTTGACATTTAATATAATTAATAGTATTTTCCCCGGCATACTATCTTATAGTTTACATGTCATGTGACTCATGGAACATTCTGGAATCTTTGTAATGCGCTGACGCGTTCTCATTTGATATTGAATGACCAATTGTAGTTTGCGTACATGTATTCTCGGCTGTGCTTTGTGTAATATATAAACAGGGTCAAGTTCGAAGGGTATGACCCAAGAACTTGACCTCCTGTCGTCAAGCTCATTTCTTTTAACTTGTCATTTTCTAAGTCAGGTTCTGACATTAGGTCAAGTTCTCCGGCATCAGGTAAACCAGGCTTGTCGTCGCCTACTACCCCTTGCCCACCGTATCATACGCCGTTGGCGTGTCTCAAGCTCACACATATATTGCCTTCCAAAAATCCTTTTCCACCCATCCACAGTTACGCGCAGTCGTTGCCCTATCGCGTCACCGCACCCCGAACCTCAGTGTAGCGCTTCTTGGGCCTAGGCCACGGCAGCTCCTGAGAACTAGGTTCTTGCACACGTGAACAAGCCTCGGCTCGCTAATCTCGTTCTTCAACACGAGGTGGGGTCACCCTTTGCCCTTAAGTAGTGGGGTAACGGAGGTCATCTTCCCTTCCATCCAGCAACGTGGGATACGTTGCAAGTCTCTATTTTACGTATACAAGGCGGCTACAAGAGCACCCTTCTTTCCCATGATAGCCAGTAAGTCCTCCGGCGCGAGGCAAACATCATATTCATTCCCCTTTAGTGTCGTGGTACAATCTACTCCTCGAGACCGTCCTCTACGTCTATAAACTCATTTTATATTGCAACCCAATCGCCTCCATCGAACGAGAAGGCTATATTCGAGCCCTCGAACAACGAGCAGACGATATTTGGGCAGCACAGCGAGGGTTTTACAACGAATTAGTTTTTACTCGAGATCACGCGCACCATAACCGCACCCCTCGCGAAACCATTGAAGTTATCGCAGACTATTACTTCGACGTCTTCCACCCGGGTATTCCAGATTGTTACTCCAGTTTATATATCCTCCACAACGATCCTGAACCCGAACGCACAGGCGAACTTCCCCTTTTATATCCAGAGTAAATATGTCTCAATGGGGTTCTCACATGTCTTACGTCCCGCCTCCTCCACCCGAATCAACCACTTACGAGCCCATTCCCCCTCTACAACCACACCTGACGGGTTTAACGGACTTTGGCCATGGGGCGGGCAATGAAAATTTTATGCAAAACACTCCTGTAGCACCAAACCCTCCTGAATCTGATAACCCTATGATTGTATTAAACACGTTATTAAATGAATTCCGAGCGTTCCGGGACGATATTACTCTTCGAATGAACTACGTTGAAACACGAGTCCGTGAAAATATGTTCACGATGCGCCATTTTAATGGTCTACAAACGGACCTACAAACCATTCTTACTCAGCTGCACGGTTTGCCTCGTCAACCAACGGGTACGAATCGACCCCCACCTCCGCCACCAGCAGGCGGAGCCCCTCCCCCCGTTGCGCCACCAATCCAAGTTCCTACATCAACGACTCGGGTCAAATTAGCCAAACCCGATAAATTTGATGGAAAAAAGGACAAATCGACCACATTCAAAGTGGCAATTACTCAATATCTTCGGTCCACCTACCCAGGCACTTCGGATGACGATAAAATTGCATTCATTATTTCGTATCTGGACGGGAAGGCAGCAGAGTGGGTCGAACCGCACATGGAGCACGATATACTACGACAGGCAGTCCCATGGTTACACAATGTCAACTTGTTCTGGGCCGAATTCGAAAAACGTTTTGGGGAAATAGATCGTGCCACCAAGGCCCTTAAAAAACTAAAGTCCCTTAAACAAAAGTCATCAGTTCAGGACTGCGTTACTGAATTCCAATCCCTAGCGGCATATGTTAATTATGACGACTTGGCCCTGCGCGATATGTTCTACGAGGGTCTCAAGGACGAAATCAAAATGGCTATGCTCTCGCAGCTCTTCGACGTTAAAGACAATGTGACTACGGGACAAATGGTCGTCGACCGTGCCCTCCTCATCGACCAACACCTGGAACAATTCTCTGGCCGCACCATCTTTGAAGGCAAAAACACCTCTCCGGGTAATAACTGCGCCACAACCTCTACCAACCAACCTCGTGAAAAACTGTCCTCAGGCGACGCAGTTTACATGATTGGCACGGATGGGCGCGCTGTTAAGGGTAAAATTGAATCTATTGGACGAAATAATCGCGGACAGGTGGTTCCCAATGTCAAATGGGCAGGCCAAAATTCGACTGTACAAGTACCATTTCCTGCCCTAAAAAAAGATGATTGTCCGTCTACAGGCACCTCTCGCACTCCTCCTCCGCCTCCAGCTCTTGCTAAAGGTAAAGGACCAGGGCCTATGGAACTAGATGGCGAAAAGAGGAGTGGCGGAATAATTTGCTTGCGCTGTCAAGGAAAAGGCCATATGGCCCGCGATTGTCCATCAAAGCCCATCTCGGGGTTCGAAGCAAGGATTGAGGAGGTGAAAGAACCGGACTCGGACGATGAGTTGGTAAAAGACGACGCCTGAACCTGGCTAGGGGGTCAGTTTTGGGTGATATATTAAAAAATATGGACAATTTCTCGGCTGCTGCACATGTATTTTCTCCTGATTTGGAAATTATGTCTTTACAAAACGAATCCCAATTCATGTTGATGTTCCGTGCGCAGCCGTGTGAAAACCCCCTAGAAAAACGTTCAGCAATCCAAGGAAAACCTTTCTCTGGATGGGCTATGTTGGATTCTGGTGCTTCCTCAATATTTATCAGCGAACGGATTGTACAGGACTTCCAGTTATTTAAAAAGAAACTTGACAAGCCCCGCTGTCTCAAAGTTATTGACGGTTGTGAAATTGACTCGGGACGAGTCGAACATTATGTCACAATTAACCTCAAAATTTTCGACCATGAGGAAGAGGTAGATGCCTACGTCGTCAATGTCGGCAATCACAACCTAGTCCTAGGGATGGCCTGGCTCAAACGCCACAACCCAGCAATAGATTGGGACAAAAAATCACTGGTCTTCTCCTCCCGTTATTGCTCAGAAAACTGTCTGCACACTTCTCCAATCATCAAAAGCAGCGAACCAGATCTAGAAATTGCTGCCACTTCTGAATTACCTGACAAATACTCCAAATTCTCAAAAATATTCACTGAAGAAGAAATCTCCCCGCTTCCCCCACACCGACCCTATGATTGCGAAATCACTTTGAAGCCAGACGCGGTCCCACGCCACGGTCCCATTTACAGCCTCGGCCCCAAAGAGGATGAGGAATTGCGCAAAACGGTCACAAAACAACTCGAGGCCGGACTTATTCGACCATCCAAGTCACCCATGGCGTCCCCAGTTATATTTGTTAAAAAGAAAAACAGGAGCCTCCGGATGTGTATTGACTATCGAAAGTTGAATGACATGACCATAAAAAATGTATATCCTTTACCTAGAAGCAATGATCTTATAGAAAAACTCCAAGGCGCAAAAATCTTTTCCAAATTCGATCTCAAATGGGGTTATAATTTGGTTCGTATCAAAGAAGGCGACGAGTGGAAAACCGCATTTAAAACTCGTTACGGTCTCTTTGAATATTTGGTGATGCCTTTTGGACTTACAAACGCTCCGGCAACCTTCCAACATTTCATGAATGACATTTTCCGAGACATTCTGGACGTATACGTTATTATCTACTTGGATGACATCCTTGTCTTTTCAAAAAACAAGGAAGACCATGAAAAACATGTCAGAGAAGTGCTCTCGCGCCTACAGAAGCACCATCTGTACTGTAACCTGGCCAAATGTTTCTTTAGCGTCAAGGAAATCAACTACTTAGGACTCATCGTGTCCCCAGAAGGAATTCGAGTCGATCCCGCTAAAGTCGTAAAAGCCATAGATTGGTCGGTCCCCTCCAAAGTTGTCCAAGTCCAAGAGTTCGTCGGGTTTTGCAATTTTTATCGCACTTTCATAAAAGACTATTCGCGCATTGCGGCACCTTTATTTAATTTAACCAGGAAAAATCAACCTTGGGAATGGACAGAGGAGTGTGCAGTTGCTTTTGAACAACTTAAAGAAGCACTTTGATCTGCTCCCGTATTAATTATCCCCAATATCTCCAAACAATTTTTCCTGGAATGCGATGCATCCGACTTTGCCACGGGCGCCATTTTGTCACAATTCTCAGAGGACGACCGCCTACATCCTGTTGCGTTCTTGTCCAAAGCTATGACTCCGGCCGAACGCAATTATGACATATACCACAAAGAACTTCTGGCAATAGTCAAAGCGCTCAAGGAATGGCGTCACCTGCTCGAAGGAACTGCACTGCCGGTCCAAATCATTACGGACCACAAAAATCTAGAGCCTTTCAAGGCTTCAAAGGACCTGAGAGGCCGTCTAGCTCGCTGGGCGGGTTTCCTATCAGAATTCAATTTCCAGCTGAAGTATCGCCCCGGCAAGATTAATGGGAAAGCAGATATCTTGTCGAGGAAGGATGAACACAAACCTTTAGGGGGGGGTGAGAGCCGAGCTCTACTCGATCCCACCCTTTTTATAGCTGCAATCGAACCTGACGAAGTCCTTGATGATCACATTCGCGATGCATATTTACAAGACGAACGACTAAGTCATATTGTAGAAGCTCTTCAAAAGAATGATAAGGTTAAAGACTGGTCCTGGGACAATGGACTCCTTATATTCAAAAACAAAATCTATGTACCCAACGACAAATCAATTCGCAAAGACATACTCGCAAGTCGCCATGACAATATGGCAGCAGGACACCCAGGACAGTTCAGGACATTGGAATTAGTCAACCGTAAATATTACTGGAAATCCCTCAAGAAATCGGTGACTTCCTACGTGTCCCACTGTGAATCCTGCATTCGAAACAAGCATTCTAACCAACTTCCCCCGGGTCTACTCAACCCGATAGAACTACCTTCACGACCATGGGACCACATTAACTATGACCTAATCACGGGTCTCCCAGAGTCGGAAGGTTTTGACGCCATCCTCACAGTCGTAGACCGGATGTCTCGCATGGTACACTTTATTCCTACTACCTCTCGCGCTTCTGCAACCGATGTGGCCAACCTGTTCGTAACATACGTCTGGAAACTTCACGGCTTACCCTCCAAAACTATCTCCGATCGTGGCCCTCAATTTAATTCAGCCTTCCTCAAACAACTATACAAGAGGCTCGACATTAAACCATCCCTATCCACTGCTTTTCGGCCTCAAACAGATGGTTTAGCGGAACGGCTCAACCAAGTTGTCGAAATACATCTGCGTCACTATGTAGCCTACAAACAAGACGACTGGGTAGGGATACTTCCCATGGCAGAATTCGCGTACAATAACAGTGTCAACGCATCCACCAATCAAACACCGTTCTTTGCATGCTATGGCTTCCACCCAAGGTGCTCAATAGGTCAGCAAGCAGACGAATCCGTACCACATGCCGATGAACGAGCAGATCAATTGAAGGCACGCATGGAGGAACTCAAATCTTCAGTCAACTTAGCAAACGAAAAAATCAAACACTATTATGATCTCAAACATCGTTCGCCTGAGGATATCAAAGTTGGAGATAAAGTGTGGCTCGACGCTCGCAATATTAAAACAGAACGACCTGTGGCCAAACTGTCGGCTAAGAAGATTGGACCATATAAAGTCTTGAAACGCGAAGGTTCTCATGCGTTCAAACTGGATTTACCACATACCCTACGTGTACATCCCGTATTCCATACGTCCCTTGTATCCTTGAAAAAAGACAATCCTTTTGGTCGCGAACCACCACAACCTCCTGCCGAAGTTACACCTGATGGCGAAGAGGAGTATGAAGTCGAAAAAATATTGGATTCAAGGAAACGACGCAATCAAGTCCAATACTTGGTACACTGGAAGGGTTACGGTCCAGA
The DNA here is from genome assembly GCA_016906575.1 of Ceratobasidium sp. AG-Ba. NCBI lineage: Eukaryota > Fungi > Basidiomycota > Agaricomycetes > Cantharellales > Ceratobasidiaceae > Ceratobasidium > Ceratobasidium sp. AG-Ba. The sequence goes on from CP059639.1 coordinate 2,368,024, forward strand.
ATCTAATACATGGGAACCCCTCGAGCATTTGGATACCGCTATGGGGGCCGACAAGAAATTCCATCGGGAGAACCCAAAAGCCATTCGCCACCCTGACCTTGAGGAGGGGGTAGTGTCACGAGCCAGGAGGCGTCGTTGACATTTAATATAATTAATAGTATTTTCCCCGGCATACTATCTTATAGTTTACATGTCATGTGACTCATGGAACATTCTGGAATCTTTGTAATGCGCTGACGCGTTCTCATTTGATATTGAATGACCAATTGTAGTTTGCGTACATGTATTCTCGGCTGTGCTTTGTGTAATATATAAACAGGGTCAAGTTCGAAGGGTATGACCCAAGAACTTGACCTCCTGTCGTCAAGCTCATTTCTTTTAACTTGTGATTTTCTAAGTCAGGTTCTGACACCACTGTTCCTTATGTTTCGTCTGCTTACCACTTATGTTTTAGGGCCCGTTCAGGCGCCGACCTTGCCCAGGAGGTAGCACCATATCAAGCCATCACGCGGGCTGACCAGATCCGAGACGATACGCTGGTTCGCAATGATGTGTTGGTTCGTGATAATACACCGGTTCGTGATGTTGTTCGTCGGGCTTTTGTTGAGGCCAAGGGCCGGGCGGTGTATTAGTTGTTTTCAATTAGTCACCCAACCCTTTCTCCATTTCCAAGTTTATCTCATGTCGTACATTTTTTCTCTCCCATGTAGCCTTGGTGTTGTACGATTTTCTGTTCCTGGTTTCTATTTGTATATCTTCTTGCATATAAAACCCCCCCTCCCTCCGTTATGCAACCCCATCTCCATTCCCATCCCCCTCTCCACTCGTCTCACTCTAACTTGCCTCACTGAGTGTTAAGCCTGTCTGCCGCCTAGTATGTTGTTATGTTTACTCCGCTGTCTACGGTTTCTCATATATCTTTTGCTTTTGACAGGTTACCTGACAACTTTTTGAGATAGCTGGGTACTGTGGGTGTTATGTAGTTAGTCGATGCTTTGTCGAGTTTCCCATGTATCTCTTGTATCTACAAAGATTCTTAATAAAACCCCTTCTCAGAAACGCTTTATTGTTCAACCGGTGCTTGATTGATTGTTGCTTTTTAGCTGTTGATAAATTGATCGGAAAATGATGATTGAATTTCTGATGGATTGCAAAATCAAATCTATTTTTATTTTCTGGTCCGTTACTAAAAATAGATTTGGACTATATGCGTCCACTGTTTATGCATGTTTTGAAGAGGAATAATAATCTAGTGTTATGACCAAGTGTCATAGGTAGAACATATGAGTGAATGTTATGAAGAATGTAATTGATGGGTGTGATGAGTAGGTGTCATCATTGGGTGTCATTGGGTGTCAGGACCAGGAGTCATCAAGTATCAGAATGTGGTGTCATTAGGTGTCATTGCTGTTGTAACTAACCAGGATAATCATGTATTATCAGCAGAATCATAAGCGGGTGTCATGATTGGAGTGTAATTAGGGATCATGAGGGATATTAGAACGGGGGGAAGGATCAGAGTCAAATGGAGTTATGATGACTCATGATCTCTCATTACAACCTGAATTTTTTGCTGAGAACTCAACCTAATGTCAGGCACAAGTCTCAAGACGTTGAGTAAAATATAAAAGAAACTCGAATTGACAAAGGAGGTCGAGTTCTTGGTGAGACACCGTCGAACTCACCCTCATTATATACACAGTCCAAGCCACATCAAAAACAACACAATCATACAATGAGTCAGATCACATAATCAGATAGAAGCTACTGCGGACTGCGGAATTTCACATCAAAGTTGAAATACATCTGTGTCAGCAAACTAGAACATTCCATGAGTCACATGACATATTTAACCCATATAAGGAAAGTGTATTATGAAAAGGTTTTCGGAAAATATAATAAATCAAACAAATATTATTTTATTATGAGAGTCGTGTCAAGTCATGACAGTGTTTACCAGAAATATTGACATCCTTCCAACTCAGCACATCTTTTGGCCGAGGTTAACACTCTCGTCGCTGACGCAGAGATAGATGGTGATACATTGGCATCCATAATTCAAAATATTATTTTGCCATTTCCAAATCTCACAACCTTTTGGCTTGCCCACTGGTTTTTTACAGGTAGTAATACCAAGTCTCTTCCAGAGCGCAATCGACTGGTTGATTCTGTTCTTCTGGCTCCTGGATTCTTGGTCAACCACCTAGAGGCTCAGAATCTTGCTGCATATGATAAAGCTCTTGACCAGCTCCAAAACAAAAGCTCGGAAGATCTGTTGTGCATGTTACGGGTTGGAGTACAGTTGGATATCTCGAGCTTAAGCAATGTAGTTGGTTAGTACTCCAATAGTAAACAATACTTCTTAGAATCGATAAGAAGGCTAATATAAGATCTCAGAGATTATCAAGTAACATTTAGATAGTCTTAGCCTTTCACAGTGTAAACTGACTTAATATAATATACGAAGAGCAAGACTGCAACGGTCAGGTTCCCTTAGATATACTTATTATAGTTCAGCCCTAGTCGCTTGGACTATACTATTACTGAACTTAATCTATACTTAAGCGATAGCTTAATATGGATGGATGGGATGCGCCTAATGCGTAGATTTCCTCACACCAAATAGGTACTTAATTCCCACAACTGGCAGGTACTTAGTTACACGCTATGTTAAGCACAAATGTATATATTCAGACAATATCACACAGATGTATCTAATCAGGTACTGGAGTTCCCACTTATTAGATACAGATTGATCACACAAGAGATAAGAGATAAGAGAAATACAAACCAAATAGCACACAAGACCGATCAGGTGGGTAGGTAAGAGGAGGAGTGGCTCTGCAAGGGTCTCCAGCAGGGTTCTTTTATACCCTGAGGGAAGCTTGGGTGAGCCAAACAGAGACAGTCATGCCAAGCCGATCTCTAAGGAGAGTTCTGGCTATATGGGGATCACCCTATTCCCATACAGGATGGTTTAGAGTAATGACTGGGTGCAGATCGGTGGCATCACTGGATCAGTGTATGCTATTGGTTGTTTGATATATTAATAATATGAACTATATACATGGAATGGAGCTAACATCTCAGTGAGTCATAGAGCCTTCTAATTAAGGGTAGCTGGGTCCATTGACTCAGTGTGTGAGTCAGATCAGAACCGATCAGTCAATCAGATCAGTTCAATCTTCGGCCTGTAACTCGGCGAGGAGTCCGGGGATCGGGCCGATCTTCGGTGAGAAGATACGCCCGAATCATAGCTATCGATCAAGTATTTGATCGCATCGATAGCGTCAGCCGTTGTCGAGCTATAAGCGGAATATGTTAGTAATACCTTATATATGCTGTCGCTTGAACTTGTTTAATGAATATCTCGCCGAGTTCTTAAGCTAAAAATATGAGATAAAGTGCGCAAAGAAGATAGGATTTAATACAATTTATGGAAACATAGAATTGTGCAAATCCGCGCATTCACATTCAGCAGAATTCAGAAAATATTCATTTAGGACGCATTCAGAGTTCGCAAGGGCAGACTCTCTTAAGTAAAGATGTTAGTATCCATAACAGTGCATACACCCACAACGGAACTGGCTGACTAAGGACATTGTTATCAGTATTCCACAAACCCCTTCAAGAGCTTGTTGAAATATTTCAACTAACAGATCCAAGACATATAGCGAGTTTGGACATCAGATTTGTATTCCAGGATTTTTACACCGGAGCCTAATCAAAGTCATTGCATCACAATTCTGTTCACCATCCAACAATCGGTACACAATCCATTACGTTCGGTACTGCAAGTTCTGGTGGCCAGCGGTGAACCTGCCAGAGGAACGCATCTACAACAAACTTTACACCTCGGATGCTTGGCTGGAGGAGCACGCGGCTGTTCAGCGTCTGCCGCTTGTCGACAGTGGACACGCCAGTGGGCAGCAAGGATATCCGATGGCTATGGACAGATACAGGAACACCTGGGCACGTGACCCCCTACTACAGGCTCCCCCCTTAAAAATAGCCGGCTGCCCTCAGTCGGCAAGGAACAGCCTACAGGAAGTGCAGTAACATGCATGCAGGTGGGAAAGGTGGGTAGTAAAGGTTCCAAATAAACAGGAAAACAAGGAGAAAAGAAAGAAAGAAAAAACGCCGTGACAAACACAATTCTATTTACCAAGCTCACGAGCTCGGCGCGATATCTCAAACCACCCATATATAAAATCCAACAGCGGTTCCATCCCAAATGATTCCACCATCGTGCTATACCGGCTTGACCCGTCCAGAAACAGCAAACGCTCCAAATACGCAAGAGCGTCTGGGAAACGGTGCTCCAGCCAGTATATATCCTCCGCCGCCCTAACAGCCGAATATCCAGCTTCAGGGGCACGCCAATGACGCCCATAAGCAACAATGTAAGCTAGATCGGGGTTAATCTCGTGTCCGTGCACTGAGAATTCACCAGGAAGTGGGTCGTAGGGAAAGCTGGGCTCAGGAATGGGAGCCGGGATAGCAGGCTCTTCGGGGACAAACTGGGTCGGGCTAGCTGGAGTGAGAAACCCGTAGTCACCTGGATTCGCGGGACCATTCGCCGTATAGATCAAGCTGGGGATGTTTCGAACAGAATCGCGTAGGTCGACAGGGGTTGCTGGTCGTTTGGGGACGTAGCACGACGATGGATGAAGCAGGTGTACGTTGTCAGGAGCCGAGTGTGCGTCGGGTGTGGCAAGGACGAACTTCTGCCGCATGTTGTAAGCGCGACCCGTCGTTTCGAACGTTCGACACCGCTTTTTACGCCGGCCAAGGCCATTCCAAGCCGCTGGATCCGGTGCTCGAAGACACTCAATGTCTCGTGGTTGTGTGCGTGCCTGGTTCAGTCGCTCTGCGCGCTCCTGCTCCACACGGCGTGCTTTGGACCACTCGCTTCGAACATGGTCGAGTAGGACTTTTGAGTCGGACTGGGCGGCCTGGATGAGTGATGCACTACGTCTGACGCGCTTCGGGAGCGCCAGGAACCATTCGAGCTCGATAGGGGGTCGCTCAGCTCGTGTTACTGCGTCTCGGAGGGACGATTCGATGGTGCGAGCCGCTTGTTGATCAGCCGGGTCAAGTGCGGGCATGGTAGCAAGACAAGGAGCAACGACAGAATGAGAGTGCCGATTCCGCCACAAATGGGATTCACGGATGCGCGTCGATGGGGCGAGTCGAACGGTGTTAGGTACGTGGTGTACGGATGCTGAACGGGCAAGCTAAAAATGAAAGAAGGCAGAGCTGGATGGAGTGCAATGGCCGCCTGGGCAAGTTTCAGAACAACGCGTGGCGGGCCAACTAGCAGTAACCGTCCCAATCAGTTGGAATGGGCGGCAAGGTGAGTCTCGTGTGATGGGACGCGCGATGAATAGGCCCAAATCGACCAAAAGCGGCTGGGGTTTGAATGGGTGAACCAGTGGATCACGACACCAGGCACGGAGAGTCGGCAACTTCACTTGTCGCAGCGTTCGAGAGGCACGGTCGGATGAGCAGCAAACAGACGAGTCGAACGATCTATGTTACGTGTAGATCCGAACGAGGACGGCTGAGGAGGACTGGGAACGGGCTCGAGTCTTGGGAGAGTTGACTTGTGTGAGCACGATAGCGGGCGATTTAAAAACGGCAGGAAAAAAATATTAAAATGATTCTGAAGAGGACCTGATGGCACAGCCGTGTACAAACTACCGGCGTACCGCCCGCTTGAGTAGGCAGGATGGGGCGTGCGCTGGTTCGATCGATGCGCAACGCGCGGAACTATTCGATGGAACTGGGGGCACTGGTTGATGACGCGTTTTTGATGATCGGATACGCGACGAACAGGCACAGACGGAGCGTAGATACGGAAAAGAGGTGACCAGAGGTGTAGAGGTGACGGGTCGCAGTGTGCAAGGAATATTTAGGCTCGCTTTTGCAATAGGTATCGAAGAGCGTGTGGTTCGGAGCGCGCAAAGCGCGAATTCGCTGTGGAGCGACAAGTTCGTTGTGTTGGACACGGCTGGAGCCGTAAGACGCATCAAAAATTGCGCGGAATTGCGCACAAATGCGCAGAGAAACGGTGCAGGACACGGGAGCGCTCGAATCGCACTCTCGTCACCACGATGGACACGCCAGTGGGCAGCAAGGATATCCGATCGCTATGGACAGATACAGGAACACCTGGGCACGTGACCCCCTACTACAACGGGTGTACCCGTGAGCGTGCGGTTGCCGCGCTCATGTTTTCGTCCAATGCAACTCATCTAGCACAACTGGGGAACACAAGTCTCTGGCCGGTATATCTAACCTTTGGCAACATCTCAAAGTACGATTGCTGCAAGGTATCAAACCAACTTATGGAGCATGCTTGGCGAAAAGCAAATTTACTACTTAGGGCTAGTTAGAGCGCTGGTTTCACCTAAGCTGAATTGACGCCCGGGTAGCTTGGATTAGCGGGATTAGCACGCGCTACCAGCGTTTATTCTGCTTAGGTAGAACCAGGGATCTAACTGGCCCTAAGTAGCAATTTCGATTTTGGCCGAGTGTAGCTTATCTGGTGAAGGCGAGTAGAGAACGCTCTTACATCCTAGCATGTAATAATGTCTTTAACAGTTAAGCGGCCCTGCAAAATTGCAAATAGAAGCTCTACTTGGCAATAAGGCAATCAGAACAACGCTCGCGCCTCACATTAAGTATGAGATACTCCACGCTTGCTGGACACAGCTGCTCAATGACGACTTTGTATCTGCATACGAACATGGCATTCCCATCATATGTTCCAATGGAGTTGATTGACGCATTTACCCTTGTATTTTTACATCTTCGGCAGATTAGCCTGAGAGGTATGCTTGAATCTGCTGCTGGCTTTTATTAACCGTCTTCAGGCTGTCTACTTAGGGTTATTGTAGGTGGTGTTCATGATTTTGGCAACCATGCAGGGGTACTCAATTAAGGATGTCGCGCGAGAATCCTAATGCCGGAATTCCAGCATTCCGCCGGTTATATTCCCGCATATTCTCGCGTGCGAGCGCTGGCGCCAGCGCCGGTATTGGCCAAACCTACTTGGATTCTGGGCGAGAATCCGCCGGATGCTTGCAAATAAGCGCCGCTGTACCGGCACATTCCTGCACATTGAAGAGGGGGCGAAACCGCAGCGAAGGACTGCGCGAGCGAAAATGGGGTGACACAAAACCCACCACAAACCCATCTACTACACATCATTAAATAGAGAGAAATCTAGGCTTTCAAACCATATAAACCCCATAGTGTCAATAAGTTATCTTCGTGGGGATCGAAGGGAAATACCTCACAGAAATAATCCCCTGAAAGCGTATAGCACTGAGGGATGTTCAAAGTTAGCCTTAACAAGCATATATACATATCATTTGATGCGCGCTGATGCGGTGAACTCGAATATCTTGCTCCCCTGTTTTCAATCGCTCAGGGGGAGGAGCTACGACCGATATACAGGGGGTTTTACCCCTGACAGGCCGAAAACCACTAGCGATTCTGACCGTGCAATGTGCACTCCCCTGCGCGGAATCAATGCGAAGTGCCTCACATAGCCTCTCTGCAAAATCTCAGAGTGATTGAGTGAGTTTGAGCAGAGATATGAGGGGAAACCTACCCCTGAAAGACAAAAAATGTCTGAAACCCCTCTACAGAGCGACAGGGAGGTTTCTCGCTTTTTTGGATGTGCTAGATGGATTCAGAGCATAGTATTACCCTATGTTACATGTGTAAAATGACATCAAAATGCTCATACATGCATAGAGTGCAGGTGCTCAAAACCGGGGAGACTACACCCAAGTGCTGCTGCATCGGCATGAGGTTCAGTTTATATATGTACAGCCTGTCTGTTGAAAATACAAACAACTTTCTGGGGGGTTTTAGAGTGCCTGAATCGATTCGCAGCATCAGAATCGCCCAATTCCCGCTGCATATGGCTGAATGCAGATGTGCGCATTTCATGGAATTTCTTATAGCTAGAGAATCGGCCTGAACAAGTGATCTAGATTTTTCTGAGAGGAACAAAACACACAATCCTGTAGCTACTATTTTCCTGCATTTATGAGCTACTGAACAACTGAATGTGGCGACTTTAGATTTTGCTCCCCCCTTTTGGGGATCAGGTTTTTTGTCGATTCTCTTGCAGCTCATTCAAAACTCAATGGATTGGGACGTGTAATATATTGTTGAATAGCTAGAACTTTTTCACTAATAATGATATTTATTGCGACAGTATTGATGATGTTTTCAGATACGGAGATCCTGCTACCGCGAGAATCACGCAAAATGCGGGATTCCACCGGTATTCCGGCATTCTCCCTGCAGGTGCGGGCGCGAGTGCAGGTAGAGGGCCTAACACCTCGGATTCCAAGTGCAGGCACCGGAACCCGGCAAAATTCTCGTGCAACATCTCTACTGCAAGTTATCAGCCAAACGTATTGGACCATTCAAAGTGGTTGCCAAAGTTGGCAAGCATGCGTTCAAGCTGGAGCTACCACATACTCTCAAGATCCACCCTGTGTTCCCTGTGGCATTATTGTCTTTAAAGAAAGAAGACCTGTACGAACGAGATCCACCTCAACCGCCTCCAGAAGTTACACCGGGAGGTGACATCAAATATGAGGTGGAGCAAGTACAAGACTCACGAAGACATAGAGGCAAAATCCAATATTATGTCAAATGGTTGGGTTATAACGAATGGACGTGGGAACCATATGAACATCTCTCCAATGCGCAAGAAATGATTGCAGATTTTCACTGACGTCATCCCAATGCGTTGCGTCATCCTCAGGTGCCTAAGCCCTGTCGGACTTAGCAAGGGGGGAAGTGTCATGACTCGACACGACTCTCATAATAAAATAATATTTGTTTGATTTATTATAATTTCTGAGAACATTTTCAAGATACACTTTCCTTATATGGGTTAAATATGTCATGTGACTCATGGAATGTTCTAGTTTGCTGACACAGATGTATTTCAACTTTGATGTGAAATTCCGCAGTCCGCAGTAGCTTCTATCTGATTATGTGATCTGACTCATTGTATGATTGTGTTATTTTTGATGTGGCTCGGACTGTGTATATAATGAGGGCAAGTTCGACGGTGTCTCACCAAGAACTCGACCTCCTTTGTCAATTCAAGTTTCTTTTATATTTTACTCAACATCTTGAGACTTGTGCCTGACAAACACCAAAGGCATTGGCAGGTGTTTCATGCCAGACAAGCAAGCAAACTGTGTGCCGTGTGGCGGAAGTCTCTGACTGCAAAGAATTTTCTGGATCCTGGCTGGTATTGAGCCAACCATTTATGGAGGCATGCGCACTTGCTGGAACCATATTTGGGGCTAGGCGAGGTCGACAAGTTTGTTGGATCATCTCATTCAGACGTGGAAGGCTCCCAGGAGGTGCAAGGGAGCTGCTAGTGGACCTGGGCTGCAGGTAAAAATGTAAGCAGGCTCATTAACCTGGTAAATCCACAAACTGTGTCCAGGGTTGGAGGATCATGGGATGGGTAATTTTGCCCATCATTTGAGTCGCTGATTGTTAGACTCGAGGCAATAGGCGGTAAGCGCCGAGCGACTTGGCGATGTCGAGAGGGATTGAGACGGCGCGGACAGTCGGATGGACGGCGGACAAGGCCTGAGAAGTGCAGACGAGTGAATGGGAGGAATAACTGGCGTTGAATACGATGGAGAATACACAGCGTCGCATAAGGCGAGTATATAAGATAGACCGTAGGACAAATAGCGTATCAAATATCGGGCCATGAATGAGAGACAAGCGAGCGTGGACGAGCGGAGTACATACGAGACAGGTACGGCAGGTACATTGTGATAAAGGCATAAGAGACGAAAAGGAGACAGAAATATAAGGCTCAAGAAGAGAAACATGAAAAACAGGGTGCAAACGAGACATAGACGGAGGCAACTCAAGCTGAAAAGAAACGGGACCATGAGACGATACAATACGAAACGGACCAAGTTTCCGAAAATCAAGTTTGTCCGAAGGACGAGTCGTTTTAATATGGCGACGACGAAGCCAAACCAGGTCGCCAACTTGAAAGTCAGGCGCCGGCATAGCGCGACGATTAAACTGAACAGCAGCAGTTTCCTGCGCATGTACAAGTTCATCGCGAAGCTCGTTATGAATAATAAAAATACAAGCATTTAAATCCTCAGCAGAGGGAACCGATGTATCAGAATTCAAATGCGGTTCGAAGGAAGGATGAAAACCGTAGTTCGCATAAAAAGGCGACTGTTGCGAAGAAGAAGAAGGATGGTTATTATAAGCGAACTCAGCTAAAGGAAGGTAATCGACCCAGTCATCCTGCTGATATGACGTGTAGCAGCGCAGGTAGGCTTCGAGCGTTTGATTGACTCGCTCGGTTTGGCCGTCCGTGCGCGGATGGTAGGCGGTGGATAACTTGGTCTTGACACCGAGCAACTCCATGAGTCGATCCCAGAAGTGAGAAACAAAAAGAGAACCACGATCAGAAACTATACTAGAAGGTAGACCATGAGCACGAAAGATATGCGTAAGAAAAAGTCTAGCTAAATCAGGAGCGCGGATAGTTTCCAAGCAAGGTACAAAATGAGCCATTTTAGAGAATCGATCGACCACAACCCAGATAGAGTCGCAGCCATGAGACAAAGGTAATTTAACAATAAAATCCATAGAAATAGAAAGCCAAGGGCGAGAAGGGACATCAAGAGATCGCAAGAGGCCGTACGGACGATGCCGGTCAGCCTTAGTACACGCGCATATATATCGCAAGACGAGACGTAGCGCCGAACAAAGCGCCGAACGTTGGGCCAAGAGAAGTCGCGCAAGACCAGGTTGAGCGTGACAGCATGTCCAGGGTGTCCAGCGAGAACGGCGTCGTGTCTAGAGCGTAAGACTTCGACGCGAAGAGAGGCCGGTACAAAGATTTTGCCCTTGTGAAGCAAAGTGTCCCCGACTGTAGAGAAGTCGTCGGATCGACCAGACTCCAGAGCAGCAAGGTAACCAGCATCCAAAGGGGCAGCCTCGCGAAGGCGAGTAAGAAAATCAGGGGCGTCGATAGTGAATGTAGCAGAGATAATCAGCGAGTCGACGAGCGAGTGGATAGGGGGCGAAAGCAACGCATGTATGCGCGCAATCGAAGGCAAATGGAGGTCTCGGAGACGATCGGACGTCAACAAGACCTGCTCTTGACCGGTCAGAGTCGGGTCCCCCTCTCTAGGAATGTAGTCGGGGCGACGGGACGGAGCATTGGCGGGGTTCTTGGATCCAGGCGCATAGGAGAGCGTAAAGTCAAAATCAGCCAAAAATAGACTCCAGCGAGCCTGTCGACGGTTTAGAACACGAGAGGTCATGAAGTATTCGAGATTTCGGTGATCAGTGACAACGGAGATAGGGAACGGAGAGCCGAGGAGCCAGGCACACATGTGACGGAGCGAGTCGACTACCGCGAGCATCTCTTTGTCGTAGATCTCGTAGTTGATCTCAGCGGGGGTGAACTTTCCTGAATAAAAGGCAACAGGATGAAGAGCGCCCAAAGGGTCAGGCTGGCAGTGGATCCCAGATATAGCAAAATCTGAGGCATCAGTCAAGAGAGTCAAAGGGAGCGAAGGGTCAAAATGTCGAAGAACAGGTTCGGACTGGAAAGCGGCTTTCAGCTCCTTGAAGGCAGCGAGAGCGTCAGAACCAAAAATAAAAGGGGCGCGGGGACCAGGAGAAGCAGATTTCCGAGTCAAAAGGTGAAGAGGGTTCGAAATAGAAGCATAGCGAGCAATGAAACGACGATAGAAGTTAGTAAAACCAAGAAAAGACTGAACATCTTTAACAGACAGGGGAACAGGCCAAGAACGAATAGTGTCGAGCTTCGAGGGGTGCATAGAGATACCAGAAATACCAATAAGAAAACCTAGATACTCGACTTCGGCGCGATGAAATTCGCATTTCAGAGCATTAGCGAACAAGTTGTTAGCGCGCAAGCGTTCGAGGACAGACCGAACATCACGGATGTGATCAGACTCAGAGCGAGAAAAAACAAGAATATCGTCAAGATAGACGACGCAGACAACATCGAGGAGATCGCAAAGACAATCCATAATAAAAGCTTGGAAGGTAGACGGGGCGTTCGTCAGGCCAAAAGGCATAACACGATACTCGAAGAGACCGAGATTTGTACGAAAAGCGGTTTTCCACTCATCGCCCTCAGCGATGCGAATGAGGTTAAAGGCGTTTTTTAAGTCGATCTTGGAGAAGATCGTACAGCCATTGACGCGATCGAGGAGGTCAGAGACAAGCGGGAGCGGATAGCGGTTCTTCTTTGTAATAGCGTTGAGGCCCCGGTAGTCGACGCATAGACGGAGTTCGCCGGACTTCCGATTGACGAATAAGATAGGAGAGGCGGCGGACGAAGTAGAGCATTGAATGAAGCCCTTAGCCAGATTTTTGTCAATATAATCGACTAGAGCGGCTCGTTCGTCCTGAGAGAGGCCGTATATCGGGCCGAATGGAGGAGTTTTGCCGTCTTCAAGCTCTATGCGCATGTCGTAGGGCCGATGGGGTGGTAAAGTGTCGACCTCGACCGGATCGAAGACCGACGAGTAGTCCCAGTAAGGCTCGGGCAGAGATTCCCGGATTTCAGCCAAGCGATCCGACACAGAGGGAGCAGCAGACGAAGCCGTAGCAGCAGAGATAACAACAGAAGAGGTCGGATGTATGCGCCCACAGATGGCTCCTGCACGGCGAGCATACTTGAAAAAGCGAGCCGCACCAACGGTGCAGATGTTAGTAGACCGGTGATCAGCCGCGAGCGAGGCGTCATCCAGACAACGGCCTGAATCAGCCATAGAAACAACAGTAGGCGAAGCAGTCTCCGCGAGAGACGGCGACGCAGACTCCACAGAGTCAGAAGCTAGAACAGAGTCAGAGAGGGTGGGTAAATGCGCAGGGGTGGGACTCAGACAACGGCCTGGGTCGGAATCAAGGGTATGTGCAGACTGGATGGAGTAACGGGAGACATCATCGACAGAAAGCGAGCGGACAACGAGAGGCGAGGAGTCGGGGATAGAACAGCAAGACAGAGTAAGAGAACCCAAAACCCAGTCAATAGAAGGATTATGAGACTTGAGCCAATCGAGACCAAGGAGAACAGGGTATGGCATCGCAACGACACCGAGAGAAATAGATTCAAAGTGGGAATCGGCAATAGAAAGGGAAGTGCGGACTTCGTGCGTGAGCGCACCAGACAAGAGCAGACGATCGTCAATGGTATGAATAAGTTGTGGATTTTTGAGACGAGTCGTGGGTAGAGACAAAGACGAGACAAATATACTGGATATATGCGAAAGAGTCGCACCAGAGTCAAGAAAGGCGTGAGTAAGAATCGAGGCACGGTCAGGCAGAACAAGAGAAACAGGCACGAAGAAATGTCCATAAGACAAAGAAAGAGCAGAGATAATAAGAGACGGAGCAGGCAGGGGAGGTATAGAGCGACCGAGCATCGAATGGGCATGCATATATGCGGGAGACGGAGGGGTCGCGACCATGAGTGACGAATCCGCAGAGCCTAGATCGCTTAAGCTTGCGGGCTGGCTTTTCCCTTGCGGGCAGCCTTGCGAGCGTTCTTCTCCTTGAGGAGCTGGCAGTCGTCGGTAGAGTGCTGACCGCCGCAGTAGACACAGAGGCCAAGCTTCTTACGACGCTCTTTCTCCGATGGGTCAAGCGGACCGGCGACGCGGGCGGCACCAAGCTCCATAGGTACAGGGCCGGACGAAGAGGCAGAAGGGGCGGGAGTAGACGAAGAAGGGGCAGGGCTAGACGACGTCGTGGACGACTTGGCTTTCGGGGCGGTCCAGGGAGTGGCCTTGGAGGCGGTGGCCGACTGAAACTCGTGGATGCGGTTGTCACCGCTGATAGCTCGCTCGATTAGCTGGTCGAGCGTGCCTGCTTTGCCGTCGGGCATGCCATAGATCCAGGCGCGGACCTCCTCCTTGAGGCCGTCGAAGAACATCGTCTTGAGGAAGAACTGCTCCTGAGGTAGAGCAGCGGAGAGCTCGCGGAAGCGAGCGGCATAAGTGGCAGCCGAGCCAGTCTGCTTCAGAGCCTTGAGCTTCCGAAGCGCGTCTTCGACCTTGTTAGCAGAGCTGAAGTGTTTGGTAAAGGCATCGGTCAGCCTAGTGAAGTGGTTGAGAAGGTCGGGCGTGGTGTTACGGATACCAGACATCCAATCGCTAGCGCTCTGAGTGTCGCAAAGGAACGTAGCCATGTAGATAGATTTCTGATAATCCGTAGTAAAAGTGAGCGGTCCTTGGAGCTCGATATCGTCACGCAGATCGGTGAGGAAACGTTCGACGTCCTGCGCTTTGCCGAAGAACTGGCCAAGCTTCGCACCCTTGATAGGGCGGGCGATAGCAGCGACAGACAAAGTAGAGGAGGTGGGCTGCGTGTTGACGATCTGGGAGGGGAACCGACTGAGGAGGGTGGAAAGGTTGGCGCTGATGGTGGAGAGACTGTTTTCAGCAGCAGCGGAGCGAGACTCGAGGGTGGAGAGACGAGTAGATGTAGCGTTAGCGTGGGCGTTCAGCTCATCGACAAGGGCAGTATAGCAGTCGTGGAGTCGATTAACAGCACCAACGGTATCGCCTCCTTCCTCGAGGAACCCCGGAAGAATGATAGTGGGGGCGGGGACGGTGTCGCCGATTTCAGACATGGCCAATGTCAGAACTTGACGAAAAAGCTAGAAAAAAATGCGAGAAAAATTGTCGACGGAAGGGGGAGCCGGGGGAGCGAGCACACGAGGGATACTGGCCGACCCGGAGGGTGTATCGTATTCAAACTGTTAGACTCGAGGCGATAGGCGGTAAGCGCCGAGCGACTTGGCGATGTCGAGAGGGATCGAGACGGCGCGGACGGTCGGATGGACGGCGGACAAGGCCTGAGAAGTGCAGACGAGTGAATGGGAGGAATAACTGGCGTTGAATACGATGGAGAATACACAGCGTCGCATAAGGCGAGTATATAAGATAGACCGTAGGACAAATAGCGTATCAAATATCGGGCCATGAATGAGAGACAAGCGAGCGTGGACGAGCGGAGTACATACGAGACAGGTACGGCAGGTACATTGTGATAAAGGCATAAGAGACGAAAAGGAGACAGAAATATAAGAGATAGCCCGAAGGGCCAATAGTCGGCGAGAGCGAAGCGGGGCGAGCCGTGTAGTTGTCGGAGTCGCGCATACATCCGCCAGGGGTGACGCGGCGTGTGCATGGTGACTCGTACGATACTCGATAGTGGGCCCAGGCCGGTAGGCATGCGAGAGGGCAGAGGGGAGAGCGGGTACGAGCGAGAGCACGAGAGCACGAGGTGGAGGTGGCTAAGCGCCGGGCGGTTCGGTGTTACGGCCGTGTGGCTGGTCGTAACACTGATCACCTACTCAGGTATGATTGTAAGGGCATATCAGAAATTTCCCATGGAAAACATCAATTCTACTTACCAGCAAGGCCAGTTCCTGACGAGCGAGATCAGCAGGCTCAGGCTCCGCAGCGTTCAGTGTAAGTGCTGGTTCAGGTGCTGAATCTTCTACCAAGGAGGCTACAAACAGATGAGCATGGTCAGCTTTCCAGTGTTCGCATGTGGCTGTATGACGAAGCCAGTGCTGCCCGAGCTGCCTTTGAGTGGCGCCACATGCACAAGTTGCCAAATGGCCACAATGCAGCATTGGGTTGAATATGGAGGTAGTCGCGAAATCTTGAACCAGAGTTCAAGTGGTGTGATGCAGCAATCAGGTTTCATTCATTGCTTTATATACACAAAACCCACAATGTGGTCCTACATGTGAATCTGCTGGTGCAATATCTCAGAGTTCGCAAATATAACCACTATTAATTGTTCAACTTACAAGAACAATAGAAACCAGCTTGTTATGTGGTGATACCTATGAAATATGGAGGTTCTTGCGCATATGGTGAGAATGGAGGTGGTGGTCGATATCTTGCGGAGTTCAAACTTGCTTGACAACTGAGGCCTGGGATAAACAGAACATAACACAACTAGCGCTAGCACCATGATTGGTGCCTCAATCCCTTGGTGGCACAGGAACAAAATCACCAAAATGCTGGTATATATAATGGACCAACCTCTACCCCTCACACTCGCACTCCTCCCTTGCATTGCCTTGACCATACTTGTTTTTGTGACACCAGTATCTGCTTGGCATCATGCTCGCTCAACCTTGTGTTCGTGATGGTCGCCCATCCACGTAAGCTACAATCCTCCCATTATCCTATGTTACTACTGGCTTCTCCATCAGACTAACAATATTACCACCTAGTGCACCTTCTCGAAGCCTTGCCCAGAAGTCCGGGATCCATATGGGCAAGCATTTTGGTCGTGTGGTCGACGCCAACCCCAATTTTGTGGCAATTGTTGATCACGGACTCGATATGTATCAGCACCTTGATACAAACACTGTAGAGCCTGATGAGTGAGTAGTAACATTTTACTCACGGTCTGAATCTAAATGTTACATTCCTCTTATCTATTAGCAAGGAATTGGTTATATTGCGATCTCATTTTGTTATTATTGAGCACGCATTCAACACCAGGAGGAAGCATCTCATTCTTACTCCGCTCTAGTGATGGCACCTGGGAAAAATGCAGGAACCCCTTCCCGGGCCAGGGTTCCCTGGAAATTTGGCTCTCCCCGCTTCCCTGCCCCTTCCCTGGCGCGGGAAGGGGGTACCCGCCGGGTTCCCAGGAGTTTTATAGGTAAAACCTTCACAGAGATTCAAAGTGGTCGATGTATATACCATTAAATGCGCAGAATTCACAGCTTTCCAACGATATATAGCAGACACGCGTACACTAAGAATTGACGCCATCGCACCCATTTCTCTTCTCAGAAGAAATTCCCCTTGCAAATGACAAAGTTGAAAACCCACCACAAACACTCGTATATTAGCTC
Source organism: Ceratobasidium sp. AG-Ba (assembly GCA_016906575.1). Lineage (NCBI taxonomy): Eukaryota > Fungi > Basidiomycota > Agaricomycetes > Cantharellales > Ceratobasidiaceae > Ceratobasidium > Ceratobasidium sp. AG-Ba. The sequence continues at coordinate 2,384,984 of CP059639.1, forward strand.
ATAAAATGCGCATAATTCCCAGCATTGCAATGGTATATATCGTTTCCTCAGGAAAAATCAATAAGGCCACTTCGCTGCCTAATCTTTATCTGAAAATAATCCCCCTGAGTGCGCACCCCCTGGTTCACCCTCAAGCACTCATTTCTGGCTCTTTCCATGCATGCGAATGAGTTCTAGGCACCTGAGAACCCCTATGTGCATATGTGTCTTGTCCATAGATGTCCTGCATTGCTGTGAACTGACTGCCAGGAAGGGGGGACTTTGCATTCTGTTGTCTGAAACAGTGTCTACATACTTGTTTGAACATTCTAGCAGATCTAAAGACCAGCCCAGCCTTGTAGAAAAGGGTTTGTGAGGTCTCTCAACTCATTGGTAGCCTCGGAGAGACTGCTGGAGCCATGGGTGAAACTGCAGGCGATGATTTTTGTACTTTTACTCACTCAAGGGGGTTTCCCCTTGTATTTCACCCCTTAATACTGCTCCTAACAAGCTGGTTTTTTGTATATAGTGTGTCATATATAGTGCGCATCTATTGCGCACAGGGGACAGATATTTGTATGGCTAGTTTCACTAGTGCATTTTAGTCTGATCAGGGGTAAGCGCCCCCTATATCCCCTATATCTCTGCAGGTATTGCAGCTACAGCCTTGTAAGTATGCGCAATGGACTCGCCGCGCTGATGCACATCGATTGATATATATATATGCTACTTTCTATGAGAATCTGAAAGGGGGGATGGGCTGTGGTTTCCCCTGAATATTTCTCAGGGGTATTTTGATTGCGATGCAGTTGTATGATGCGCTTACATATATGATACCTATATTGCTAGAATGTGCTGAATTCTGCGCATTCAATGAGCCATGTACAAAGACGATTGGATGACATTGGTGGTCATCCATTCCCCCATTCCCCCCTGTTCCCCCATTCCCTGGGTACCCGGCGGTAGAGATGTCGCGCAAGAATTTTGCCGGATTCCAGCGCCTGCACCCGGAATCCGAGGGGTAAGGCCCTCTACCGGCGCTTGCGCCCGCACCTGCAGCGAGAATGCCGGAATACCGGCGGAATCCCGCATTTTGCGTGATTCTTGCGGCAGCAGGATTCCCGCATATATTTCCGTCGCACCCACTGCTTCAATATATATCATAATTCGTGAATGAATTTCAGCTCTCGAATGAGCTAGTAAACGTCCAGAACCAACGACTTTTGAGTGAGATACAACAGAATCGGCAAAAAGCCTAAATCCCTATAGGGGGGAGCAAAACTCAAAGTCACCACATTCAAATGCTTAGTAGCTCATAAAATGCAGGAAATTCACGACTACACTCTGAGGTATTTTGATTCTATCAGAAGAATCTGGTCCGCCAGATCGAGCCCATTCTTTAGCCGGAAACAATCCCCTGAAATGCGCACATCTGCATTCAGCCATATGGAGCAGGAATTAGGTCAATCTAACGCTGCGAATCGATTCAGACACCTTGAAAACCCCCAGAAACACGCTTATCTATTCTACAGATACTCTGTACATACATGAACCTGAACCTGATGCTGCTGTAGCTACACTTGGGCTCAGTCTCCCCGGTTTTGAGCAGGTAAACTCCATGCATGTATGAGCACTTTAATGATATTCTACATGTGTAATATAGGGTTATCTGGTGACCTGAATCGATCTAGCTCATCCAGAAAAGCCAGAAACCTTTGTGTCGCTCTGTAGAGGGGTTTCAGACAGTTTTAGTCTTTCAGGGGTAAGTTTCCCCTCATATCTCCGCTGAAACTCACTCAATCATTCTAAGATTTAGTACCTAGCCTATTTGAGCCACTTCGCATCGATTCCGCACAGGGGAACGGCCATTGCACGGTCGGAATCACTAGTAGATTTTAGCCTGTCAGGGGTAAATCCCCCTGTATATCGGCCATACCTCCTCCCCCTGAGCGATTGAAGACAGGGGAATGGTATATTCGGGCTCAGCGCATCAGCGCGCATCGAATCATGTATATATATGCTAGTTTTGGTAAATTTGAACTTCCCTCAGTGCTCTGCGCTTTCAGGGGATTATTTCTGTATAGTATTTCCCTTCGATTCCCATAATGATAATTTTCTAACGCTACAGTTTTTATGTGGTTAGCAAGCTTGAATTCTTCTCTATTTAATGATGTATAATTCATGCATTTGTGGTGGGTTTTGTGTCACCCCATTTTCCTTCGCACACTCCTTCGCTGCGCTTTCGCCCCCTCCTCAGCGTGCGGGAATGCGCCGGTACGGCGGCGCTTATTTGCGAGAATGTGGCGGATTCTTGCCCGGAATCCGAGTGGTTTTGGCCAATACCGGCGCCGGCGCCGGCGCTCGCACGCCGGAATATGCGGGAATATGACCGGCGGAATGCCGGAATTCCGGCGTTAGGATTCTCGCGCGACATCCTTACCCGGCGGGTACCCTCTTCCCAGGAATTATTCCATGGCTATTCCTCTTCCCTACCTCTTCTGGGGATGCAGGAAGGGAGGGAAGCGGGTAGGGAATGCCCTGGGTAACCCCCATGGGGGTTCCTGGGTGACATCTCTACTGGCCAATTGATTCAACCGTTGAGCTACGTTACGGACGTGTGATGCTCAATTACGGCAATGAACCAGGTTAGACGGATGTGCTACGCCAGATAAACTGCGCAAAATTGGCATTAATGTGGAATTGGGAGGATTGGTTGAGCTAGATAGGCTCCCTAATGTGAGCAGACTGCCAGAAGTACACCCGGTCGTGTTTGCAGCTGTTGGATGACACCAAGAAGCCTGAACTGGGGCCTCCCGTTTTATAGCAAGCAAGGGTGGAATGAGTGGAGGGGATAGACAGGGCGCGCGAGCAACACTGGGAATATCGCCGCATACGTGCTGCTCGGCCAAACTCGACAGCCAGCTGGCTATATAAGCACCAGAAAGGGCATGAGTTGGGTGCATGTGTACTATAGGAGAAAGAGACACACGTCTTGTCGAGAACTGGAGGAACTGGTCTGGGTTTCCCGAGAGAAGAGATTCAAAAACAGGTAAGGGGTGGTGTTGGGAGGCGTGCATCTTAAACAGAGGGAGCGGTAACCTGGTCAAAGAGTTTCTGTGGGCATCTTGAATACAACTTGTGAATGAAAAATACGCACTCAAAGGCGTCAAGAATGTTTTTGTTTGACAAAAAAAGAGTATGAACAAATAGAATAGTTGTCCACTTGTGTTCTGCCTTTTATGTAAGTATATTGGTAACAACAGTGACAGCTTAGATGACGTACCATGCACCGATGAGACGTTGTTGGTTCTCCCAATACTTGAACACAGAAAAAAGCCACAGGGACACATGTTTGTTGAGGAAGAAACTGCGATGGGCCGATAACAGGTCTGTGGACGAGGAGACGTGGAGTTCTGGATCAAGCAAGTGGAACTGAGGGGCGAGGTGGCAGGTCATACAAACTTGGGACAGTGGGACCACGATGGCAGTACAGCGACCGTCCTGCAGAGTGTGTTGCATTGTGTAGAGCAATGTTGAAGCCAAAGGGAGAGCAGAGATAGGTTGAAATTGTTCAATATAGGCAAGCTGGCACAAAGAGAACGATCGGAGGTGGTTGGGAAGCACAAAAATTGCTTGCACTTGGCCAGCTTCGATTCCTGAGTTGATGAGTTAGCGTGAACACAATTATTGTAAGGCGAAAAAAATGAAGACGAGAATGTGACACTCATGATGAAGCCCCTGATGATGAGTGTTGTCCAAATCAGAGGAAAAGAGAACCATGTTGAAAAAACCAGAATGTAAAAGGCGGCCCTTGATGTCCACCAAGGTGCTAGAAGCGTGAACTTGGTCAGTTTGTGGATCAAGCGTGGGATCAAACGGAAGGCGCCGATGATGAAGTTTGCATTGCCTCCACACCTTGAACAAAGTGTTGTGCAAGATAGGGAACACGGTTTGCCCCAGACAAACGGAGTGGAGGTATTCGATCGTGGCAGGTATTAAGTTGGTAGCCTTATGTTGGGTAATTAGGTAAGCACCCTTTACACTTGACTGAAGCAATGGGCATTTGGCAATCCAGACTGTTGGTTCTGGCTGCCAGTCTTGATTGTCATGCCCGCTACCACCATTGCCCACCAAATACTCAGGCCCATTGTCAACCTCCTCCTTGCGCCGAGAATCCATGAAACGCGGATCCAACACCAGCCCTGCGTCATGCATATACGCTCGCAAGAGCGCCCACGCCTCCCGGTTTTGAAGGTACGCAATCATTTGCTGCATCGGATTCACATGGTTCATGGTTGACCACAGTTTCTTGACAAAGTCAATGTGCAGTCTTTCCGTTATCTCAGTATTGAAACCCTCTGGTGCGCCTAGCTGGGATATCAGATACGGATAGTGAGTGAGAAAGTGGAGTTTTGGAATTGCGTGAAAATGGTCTTCATTTGTAGGCAACCCACGCTTGGAATTTGGATCAACAAATACGTTTCTTGAACAGTCGAAATCTATCAAGTCATCTGTCATTGCTGCGAGGTCTCTTGCGGACACTTCGGGCTTGTGAGCTCAGTCCATGAAGTCGGTGATACTTTTCACAGCCGTTACAAGCCTCTGTGAATTGTGTCCAGCTACGATCGTCAAAAAGGTGCGCCCGAGTGCCTTTGTTTCTTTCCCTGTCCATTGTCCAATGACCAACGTTCCTCGTGTAAAGTGGCAAAGGCCCTGGAACCTGGGCATCCCCTTTGTACAATGATCTATCTCTTTTTGGCCGAGTAGAATCATTGACCACTTGATCAGGTGATCTCCAAACACGCCCTTGTCCAGTTGGTGTAGAAGGTCAGGCGCTAGGCACGTCAAGATGTTGACATAGGGGAGCTCTGCCCAGAACAGGCGAGTAGGGCGGATGCCAAGTGTCTTGATAGTCCATGAGTACCCGTTCCAGTGATTGTCCAGTGCATCTAACGATTGACGCCGGTCTCTTAATGGATACTGTAGAGTCATATGTCCTCGTTTGTCCTTTGGAATCCAACAGACCGGACAGCAGCTCTTGCGGACACAGGCAATCGTTGCCTGCTCTGGAAAATTGGCAATGTAGGCGGCTAAGATTGGGTAAATGCAGCGTACGCCACCATCGGCGCAATGTACGTCTATCCCTGTTTGCAAGAGAACCTTGAGCGGCTCTAAGATTGACTCCAAGCAGCTGTGAAAGAGTTGCCAGCTGGCCTTGCTCCGATCCTCGTCATTCAATATGCAGCCAAGGTTTGAGACTGGTATGTAGCCAATGAGGAGTGTGGCACGTTGGCTCAGGCAACAGCGAATGTCCCTGCTGATGTTCCCTATTGTTAGATATACGGGCCAGGCCTGCTGATTCCTGCTAAACACAGTCAGCTTTGTTTTGTCGCTCCCAAGGATGATCGGCACAACAGTTGCGTATTCTCCAAGGATATTCTGGGTGAAGGTACGATAAGATTAATATTAGAGAGAAATATAAGACTTACCTGCGTTCGCCACCACCACTTGCCGGACCACATCTTGTCATACATGTCACAACCCGTTGATTTGTAGAGGGGGTGAACAGGATTTAAGCTTCAAAGTGAACACACCAGTGGTAGAACGGGTGAAATAACGAGGTGAAGCGTTCTTGACTCCAGAAACGCTTCACATCTTGCTTAAATACAATTCTATGGATGTATGACACATGCAACAAGCAACTAAGCGAGAATAAGCAATAGCAAGCGAGATATGCGTAGCCCGATAACAGAGAGGAGTACAAGCGAACATAAGCGAGCAAGCGATGGAAGATTGAGAAGAATAGAAGAGAACAAGATTGACACGTCACATATTCAAGCGCAAGAAGGAGAGAGCAAGATAGCAAACGGAGAACTAGACGAAGAAATCTTATGTCAGGAGAGTGGCTCATGACAGTACACTCGATTATCCCTGGCCTTTGAATCGTAGTGACGCTCTGGAGCTAATCAAATGTGCGGGATGAACCTTTGGTCGGATAATAACATGCGTATCAATTTGATAATATCTCATTTCCACAGGTCCAGGATTTCATTGCCTTGATTGCCTTTCACAATTATTGTTTCCTGGAACCACAATGGGCCCCTAGGTAAGCGATTGACCTCTTGTTTGAAATCCGTAAGATTTTGCCAATACCAATTTTTTGTCTGCAGATCAGTTAAATCCAGGCAAAAATTCAATGCGATTAGATCACGAACCCTGGGTAGTGAGAAGTATGCCGCCTCATCTGTACATGATATTCTCAGGTTGTCTAGCCAGAATGCTTCATGAAATACATCCGGCTCTGCCAGTTTAGATGTATACTTTGGCAGGGACTCTCAATTCACGTCATAGAATTCGCATGGCACCACAGCAGTGGGATCTTGATGACGTTCTGGGAACAAACTTGGGCATGTTGGCTTGGCAAACAGATGGGGGCCCCAGCGCTTTGACGGTCTAGGTCAGTACACGCGCAAAATATGTTTTCTTGTCACTCACCAGGCGCTGGGGCATATCCTCGTCCTTGATCTCCTCAATAGTTACTCTAGGGATTTGAGCTGAACGCTGTAGCTACACGGCCTATCAGTTTTAGACCTTGCATGTTACGGCTTTCATATGAAACTACTGTCATGACTTGACACGACTCACATAATAAAACAATATTCTTTTGATTTACTATATTTTCCGAGAACATTTTCAAGATATACTTTCCTTATATGGGTTAAATGTGTCATGTGATTTATAGAATGTTCTAGCTCGCTGACAAAGATGTATTTCAACTTTGATGTGAAATTCCGCAGTCCGCAGCAGCTTCTATCCGATTATGTGATCTGACTCATTGTACGGTTGTGTTGTTTTTGATGTGGCTCGGACCATGTATATAATGAGGGCAAGTTCGACAGTGTCCTACCAAGAACTCGACCTCCTTCGTCAATTCGAGTTTCTTTTATATTTTACTCAACGTCTTGAGACTCGTGCCTGACATTAGGTCGAGTTCTTGGTCGATTCCTGGTAAGGGCCTCTGTCTGCCGAAACCACCCTTCTCGTTGCCACATACGCCGTTGGCGTCGTCTCAAGCTCACACCCCGTTGCCTTCCACAACGCTACCATCCTCCCTGCAGACACGCACATCGTTGCCCTATCGCGTCCCCACGATCCCGCTAAAGTCCGTATCTCAGTGAAGCGCTTAAGGGTTCGTCCTCGGCAGCTCCTGAGTAATTGGTTTGGGCCAATCGTACACGTGAACAAGCTTCGGTGCGCCAATCGCTTTCGTCGACAAGCAGTGGGATTTGTCAGGCACGAGTCTCAAGACGTTGAGTAAAATATAAAGAAACTCGAATTGACGAAGGAGGTCGAGTTCTTGGTGAGACACCGTCGAACTCGCCCTCATTATATACATGGTCCGAGCCACATCAAAAACAACACAACCGTACAATGAGTCAGATCACATAATCAGATAGAAGCTGCTGCGGACTGCGGAATTTCACATCAAAGTTGAAATACATCTTCGTCAGCAAACTAGAACATTCCATAAGTCACATGACACATTTGACCCATATAAGGAAAGTGTATCTTGAAAATGTTCTCAGAAAATATGATAAATCAAAGAAATATTATCTTAATATGAGAATCGTGTCAAGTCGTGACACTTCCCCCCTTGCTAAGTCCGAGGGGGCTTTGGCACCTGAGGATGACGCAAAGCATTTGGATGACGCCTGTGGAAGTCGGCAATCATTTCTTTTGCATTGGATAGATGCTCATAGGGTTCCCAGGTCCATTCGTTGTAGCCGAGCCATTTGACATAGTATTGGATCTTTCCCCGATGACGGCAAGAGTCCTGGACTTGTTCAACCTCATATTCTATATCACCTTCTGGTGTTACTTCTGGTGGTGGTTGAGGGGGTTCTCTCCCGTATGGGTCTTCCTTCTTTAACGATAGCAGCGCTACTGGAAACACAGGATGAATTCTAAGGGTATGTGGTAGTTCCAGTTTGAAGGCGTGCTTGCCAACCTTGGCAACTACTTTGAACGGGCCAATACGTTTGGCGGATAATTTGCGAGCGGGACGTTGGGATTGGATGTTACGATTATCGAGCCACACTGAGTCCCCCTACTTTGATATTTTCAGGTGCGCAATGTTTACGATCATAGTACTCCTTCATGCGCTCTTGGGATATAGTGAGTGCGGCTTTGAGTTCGTCATATCCTTTCTGTAACCATTCTGCATGGTCGTCCGCTATGAGCAATCCCTGTCCCTCTTTATCGCCTACTGCAAACCAAGGGTGAAAACCATAGTTGGCGAAGAACGGGGTTTTGCCTGTAGATGCATTGGTACCATTATTATATGCAAATTCGGCAAGTGGGAGTAATCCGACCCAGTCATCTTGGCGATGAGAAACATAGTGGCGCAGATATAGTTCAACAACTTGATTCAGGCGCTCTGTTTGTCCATCTGTTTGTGGGTGGTAAGCCGTTGAAAAGGATGGCTTGATGTCTAGTCTCTTATGCAATTGTTTAAGAAATTGAGACGTAAACTGAGGGCCGCGATCCAAAATAGTCTTTCTGGGCAATCCGTGAAGCTTCCACACATACGTCAGGAATAAATTCGCCACGTCTACTCCATTGGCCTCATTGGTTGTAGGAATGAAATGAACCATTTTTGTGAGGCGGTCAACGACTATAAGTATGGCTGTAAACCCTTCTGATTCCGGGAGTCCAGTGATCAGGTCAAAAGTAATTTCCTCCCATGGTTTATCTGGAGCTTCGATTGGGTTTAGCAAACCTGGTGGAACTTGATTACTGTGCTTATTCCGGATGCAAGATTCGCAGTTAGCTACATATTCGTTGACAGATTTTTTCATTGACGCCCATACGTATTTCCGATTAAGCAGTTCGTAGGTACGGAACTGTCCCGGGTGTCCTGCTGCTATGTTGTCATGGCGACTTTCAATGACTAGTTTGCGTACTGCCTTGTTGTTCGGGATCCATATCTTGCCTTTGTATCGTAGTAGACCGTCGTCCCATTCCCAATGTTTGACCTTCTCGTTTTCCTCTAATGCCTTGATGACCTTCTGGGAGTATTCATCTGCAATGTACGCGTCTTGGATGAGGCGTTCTAAGTCATGGTCTGGGGTAACGGCTTGAATAAACAGGTTTTCTGGTAATAAAGCGGAGCTTTCACCCCCCCCCTTCAGGGCGGAGTTTTCGGAGCCTTGATAGGATATCCGCCTTTCCATTTTTTCTGCCAGGGATGTGGAATATACGAAAATTATAATGAGATAATGTCTCCTGCCATCTGGCTACCCGTCCTCTCAATTCCACGTTTGTTTTCCACTCTTCTAAATTCTTATGGTCCGACAGGACAATGACAGGTTTTTCAGTTCCTTCTAATAAATGACGCCATAACTTGAACGCTCGGATGACTGCTAACAGCTCTTTGTTATGAATAGTGTAGCGTCGTTCATGTTCGTTCATTGATTTCGATAGGAAACCAATGGGATGCATTTTCCCATCCGGGCCAACTTGGGATAGTACAGCTCCTGTAGCATAGTCAGACGCGTCGCACTCCAAGAAGTATTGTTTTTCTGGGTCCAGTTGAATTAACACTGGCGCGGTACGTAGTGCCTCCTTCAATTTCAGGAAGGCCTCGTTTTCCTTTTCAGTCCACTTCCAAGGTACATCTTTCTTTGTCAGACCGTATAGGGGCTTCGCAATGTTCCGGAACCCTTCGATGAAATCGCCATAAAAGTTTAGGAATCCAATGAATGACTGGATATCGGTCACGTTTTCTGGCGTGTCCCAATCGACCGCTTTTGTGACCATTGCTGGATCCACTTTTACTACTCCTGGTGCTATAATTAATCCAAGGTAATCGATCTCAGTCACGTGGAATGTGCATTTCTCCATGGCACAGTATAGATTATTTTCTTTCAGTCGTTTCAGGACTTCTTTCACGTGCTCGATGTGAATTTCTTCGGTTTCGGAGAATATTAGGATATCATCCATGTAAACAACAACAGAGATTCCTCATAGATCTCGGAAGATTTCGTTCATGAAGTGCATGAACACAGCGGGGGCGTTCGCCAATCCAAACTGCATTACTAATGGCTCAAATAACCCATATTTTGTCTTGAAGGCCGCCTTCCATTCGTCACCTTCTTTGATACGAACTAAATTGTACCCCCATTTCAGGTCCAGTTATGTGAATATTTTGGCTTTCCGTAAGGTAATTAGGAGGTCCTTAACCAAAGGAAGAGGGTAGGCGTTCTTTATTGTCATGTCGTTCAGCTTCCTATAGTCGATACACATTCGAAGTTTCCCATTCTTCTTCTTGACAAAGATCACAGGTGACGCCATAGGTGACTTTGATGGGCGAATGTGACCAGCCGCTAGCTGATTGTTAATGTTCTTCTTCAGCTCCTCATCTTCCTTGACGCTGACTGAATAGATGGGACCATGGCGAGGTACCGCGCCTGGTTTCAGGTCGATTGATATATCGAATGGGCGATGTGGGGGAAGTTCGGTCATTTCTCCTTCCGTAAAGACGTCGGCATACATTCTGTAGATGTCCAGTAACATTCCCACTGCTTTTAGTTCCAGATCCGGTGTCTTCCCCGCTAATACTTGCGGAGCGTGATGAAGGCAGTTGTTTCTGCAGTATTCTGAATTGAAGGTAACCCATCCCTTTTTCCATTCGATGGCCGGGTTGTGGCATTTCAGCCAAGACATTCCCAACACGAGGTCGTTGTGTCCAGTGTTAACTACATAGGCAGACAGGATCTCTGAATGTCCAAAAATTTCAACTTCCAATTGCACATAATTGTCGACTACTCCTGAGTCGATTTCCCTTCCATCGATTACACGCAACCTTTTTGGTTTGTCCATTTTGATAGTAGGGATTTTGAATTCTTTGACAATGCGCTCGTGTATGAATACTGATGTAGCGCCAGAGTCAACCATCGCCCACCCATGAAAGGGTTTGGATAAGTATGTGGTCTTCTTTTCAGGGGTTGTTTGTAGTGGGCACGCTCTGAAGTATAATTGGAGTTGGGATTCATTTCCAAGAGACATACATTCCAAATTATTACATGCATTGTGCGAGACCACACTACTCAAAACTTCGCCCAAAACCGCCCCCCTGGCATGGTTCAGGCTCCTTCTTTTCCCGACTCCTCATCACTGGTGTCTGGGTCCTCCACAAAGGCTTCATAGCCCAATATTTCCTTCGACGGACACTGGTTCGCCCAATGTCCTTTTCCTCCACACTTGTTACAAATTACTGGCTTCTTTCCTTTTCCAGCGTTGTCTATGTCCATGGCGTCAGGGTCCTTCTTTGGAGGTGGGGTCGAAGTTGGCTTGGTGTCCTTTTTTAGGTCACGAAATTGCAATTTCACTTCGCTTGAGTCCCCATCCCATTTAACAGTGGGTTGGATACGCCCCCCTAGCCCCGGTCCAATTTTTGTGATTTGTCCTTTTTTGGCTCGCCCATCGGTGCCGATCATATAGACTCGATCGTTGCGACTAAACCTTTCTTGAGTAGACTGATTGTTGGAGGTAGTCGCACTGGTTTTGGTAGAAGAGTTGGAGGACTTGTTGGTGGAGGTGTTGGTGGACTTCTTTCCTCCAAAAGAAATCAGGTGTCGATCGATTTCTAAGGCTCGGTCGGCAACTTCCGTTGCGCTGTGTGCGGTAGGATCATAGTTCTGGGCTATCATGCTATTCCTGATTTCATCAGAAAGCCCATCATAGAACTGATCGCGAAGTGCGGCGTCGTTGTATCCCAATCCGGATGCATATAAGTTGAATTGGGTGACATATTCTTGCACCGTCTTGTTTTGTTTTAATTTGCGCAATAGGGCACGGTGGTTTTCGCTGCGATTGACATCGCCATATCGTCTTCCGAATTCTGTCCAAAATTGGGCCAAGTTGGATAGCCATGGTACTGCAATATTATTGATGTACCGCTGCTCTTCAAATGCGTTTACCCATTCCGACGCTGTTCCTTCTAAATAGGAAGTGATGAATGCAATTTTTTGTTCGTCGGTGTGGGTTGGCATATTGGTACTAATGTACCTGCTACAGGCTATTCTAAATGCAACAGCTTCTTCTCGCTTTGTACCATCAAATTTGTTGGGTGCGGCCATCTTGATTTTAGTGGTAGAGGTTGTAGCGGGTTGTCCGCCTGTTCCTCCTGAACCACCTGACCCGCTACCTGAGCCACTGGTTCCACCTGTTCCGCCTGTTCCACCTCCTGAACCACTTGTTCCGCTTGTGCTGCTTTGTGCAGCTATTAATTGGTTAACGGACGTCTGCAAGGCGTTAACAGCCGCACCTGCAGCAGCAAGCTCAGTGTTGAAATGTTGGGTATCGGTGACAGCTTGCTGATTAACATGTGTTACGGCCGCCACTAGCCATTGAAGAATATCGTCTGTGCTAGATGAGGACAGATTGATAGCTGCCGGGAAGGTAGTTTGTTGTTGCGACATGATGAAAGAGGATGAAAATTTATTTCCGCAGACGATAAGGAAGTACTAAATTGTACAAATGGGAGTTGGTTGGATAGGATTGATTGTGGTTTCTAAAAGAATTTCCGACGCCCCTTGATAACAGCTTCAAAATATAAAGATTTTTCTTTTCCTTCAAATCTCAAACTTCCTTCCAACGGTACAGTTTCTTTGGCGTATTCTATCTGATAGAGAATAGGCCACTCGTTAAGCGCGATGTGTTTATCTGCGCTCTTGCGTCGACGAGGCGCTCGGGTTTTCTTCTGCCGAAGAAACTGTTTGTACTTGGCCACTAGATGGTGACGTCGGAAAAGTTGGTGTGGGAAGGGAGCGAAGGAACTCGTACTCGCGAACTTGCTGTTCTAACTGAGTGAGACGGAGATTTAATTGCGCAGACCACTCGAGGATTTCTTCGTTATACGCTTTTTGGAACGCTACTTCTGCTCGAAGTTCGTCGACCTCGGATTGATATTGGCGGGCGTGAGATTCGGCTTGGGTAGCGCGATGAAGAAGATATTGAATCAGCTGGCGCTCTAGACGATCCAGCTTAAAGGAGGTGGCGGGGAATGCGCGCAGTAAAGGTATAGGCGTCCTTCTTTGGGCAGAAGCGACACGCCGCAGAACGAGGATCTGAGTTGGGGCGGTGGCAGACGATGCACTCAGGGGCCCCTGGAGGAGTTACGAATTGTTGGAGGGACGGGATGACCTTTTGTGGTTTGACAGCCACGCGACGATGGTCGTATTTGGCGTTGTCCCTTTTATAGACTTGATATTCCCTAATGTGGGAAGACTGAAATGGGCAAGTGTCAGGATTATGGCCGAACCACTTGCAGAGAATGCACCGATCGGCTTTGGTGAAGATTTGTGCCACGATTGGAAATTGTGCTCTTGGAGCCGCCTTGTATATGCTCAGATAAGCAGTGTATCCCACACTGCAGGAGGAAAGGGGAAGTGACCTTCGTTACCCAACTACTTAAGGGCAAAGGGTAACCCCACCGCTTGTCGACGGAAGCGATTAGTGCACCGAAGCTTGTTCACGTGTACGATTGGCCCGAACCAATTACTCAGGAGCTGCCGAGGACGAACCCTTGAGCACTTCACTGAGATATGGACTTTAGCGGGATCGTGGGGACGCGATAGGGCAACGATGTGCGTGTCTGCGGGGAGGATGGTAGAGTTGTGGAAGGCAACGGGGTGTGAGCTTGAGACGACGCCGGCGGCGTATGTGGCAACGAGGAGGGTGGTTTCAGCAAACAGAGGCCCTTACCAAGAATCGACCAAGAACTCGACCTAATGTCAGGCACGAGTCTCAAGACGTTGAGTAAAATATAAAGAAACTCGAATTGACGAAGGAGGTCGAGTTCTTGGTGAGACACCGTCGAACTCGCCCTCATTATATACATGGTCCGAGCCACATCAAAAACAACACAACCGTACAATGAGTCAGATCACATAATCAGATAGAAGCTGCTGCGGACTGCGGAATTTCACATCAAAGTTGAAATACATCTTCGTCAGCAAACTAGAACATTCCATAAGTCACATGACACATTTGACCCATATAAGGAAAGTGTATCTTGAAAATGTTCTCAGAAAATATGATAAATCAAAGAAATATTATCTTAATATGAGAATCGTGTCAAGTCGTGACAGGATTACCCTTTGCCCTTAAGTAGTTGGGTAACGAAGGTCACTTCCCCTTTCCTCCTGCGGTGTGGGATACACTGCATATCTGAGCGTATACAAGGCGGCTCCAAGAGCACAATCATCCATCGTGGCACAAATCTTCACCGAATCCGATCGGTGCAACCTCTGCAGTTGGTTCAGCCACAACCCCGACAACTGCCCATTCCAGTCTTCCCATATTAGGGAATACCAAATCTATAAGAGGGATAACTCCGAGTACGACCATCGTCGTGTGGCCGTTAAACCACAAAAAGTCATCCCATCCCTTCAACAATTCGTAACTCCTCCAGGGGCTCCTGAGTGCATCGTTTGCCACCGTCCCAACTCAGACCCTCGTTCTGCGGCATGTCGCTTCTGCCCAAAGAAGGACACCTACGTATTTACCGCGCGCATTCCCCGCCATCTCCTTTAAGCTGGATCGTCTAGAGCGCCAGCTAATTCAATACCTTCTTCATCGCGCTACTCGTGCCAAATCCCACGCTCTACGATATCAATCCGAGGTCGACGAGCTTCGAGCAGAAGTCACATTCCAAAAAGCCTACAACGAAGAAGTCCTTGAGTGGTCTGCGCAGTTAAGCCATCGTGTTACTCAGCTAGAACAACAAGTTCGCGAGTACGAATTTCTTCGCTCTCTTCCTACCCCGACTTTTCTGACGTCACCATCCAGTGGCCAAATACAAACAGTTTCTTCTGCAGAAGAAAACCCAAGCGCCCCGTCGACGCAAGAGCGCAGATAAACACATCTCGCTCACTGAGTGGCCTATCCTATATCAGATAGAATACGCCAAAGAAACTGCACCCCTTGAAGGAAGTCTTAGGTTTGAAGGAAAGGAGAAAACATTATATTTTGAAACAATTATCAAAGGGCGTCGAAAATTTTTTAGAAATCACAATCAGTCTTACCCGCCCAAGTCTCATTTGTACAATTTAGTACTCCCCTATCGTCTTTGCAAATAAATTTCTCTGTCCTCTTACCATGTCGCAACAACAGACCACCTTCCCGCGGCCATCAATCTATCTGCAGCTAGCACAGACGACATTCTTCAATGGCTAGTAGCGGCAGTAATGCACGTTAATCAGCAAGCCGTCACTGATACCCAACATTTTAACACTGAGCTCGCCGCAGCTGGTGCTGCTGTTAACACCTTGCAAACATCTGTCAACCAACTAATAGCCGCACAAAGTGGCACAAGCGGAACAAGTGGTTCAGGGGGCGGAACAGGTGGAACAGGAGGCTCAGGCAGTGGATCAAGCGGCTCGGGTGGTACAGGGGGGACAAGTGGACAAACCGCAACAACCTCTACTGTCAAAATCAAAATGGCCGCACCCAACAGATTTGATGGCACAAAACGGGAAGAAGCTGTCGCATTCAGAATCGCCTGTAGCAGGTACATTGCTACGAATATGCCAACCCACACCAAAGAACAAAAAATTGCATTTATCACCTCTTATTTAGAAGGAACGGCGTCGGAATGGGTAAATGCATTCGAGGAACAGCAATACATCAATAATGTGGCGGTGCCTTGGCTATCCAATTTAGCCCAATTCTGGACTGAGTTTGGGCGACGATATGGCGACGTCAACCGAAGCGAGAACCACTGTGCCCTACTCCGCAAATTGAAGCAAAACAAGACAGTACAAGAATATGTCACACAATTCAATCTATATGCGTCAGGGTTAGGCTACAATGACGCCGCACTTCGAGATCAATTTTATGATGGGCTTTCAGACGAAATTAGGAATAGTATGATCGCTCAAAACTATGATCCTACTGCGCACAATGCGACTGAAGTTGCCGATCGTGCCCTTGAAATAGACCGGCATCTAATTTCCTTTGGAGGGAAGAAGACCTCCAACGCGTCCACCAACAAATCCTCAAGTTCCTCTGCTAATACCACTACGACCACCTCCAACAACCCATCTACACAAGAGAGGTTTAGTCGAGATGACCGAAAATACATGATTGGTACAGATGGAAGAGCAAAAAAGGGACAGATCACAAAAGTTGGGCAAGGCATTGGAGGACACATCCAACCTACAGTCAAATGGGATGGGGAGCCAAATGAAGTAAGGTTGCAATTCCGTGATCTCAAAAAGGACACCAAACCTGTATCGACCCCACCCCCAAAAAAAGATCCTGATGCCATGGATCTAGACAATGCTGGAAAAGGAAAGAAGCCAGTGATCTGTAACAAATGTGGCGGAAAGGGACATTGGGCGAACCAGTGCCCGTCAAAGGAAATATCGGGCTATGGGGCCTTTGTAGAGGACCCGGACACCAGTGATGAGGAGTCGGGAAAAGAAGGCGCCTGAACCATGCCAGGGGGGCGGTTTTGGGCGAAGTTTTGAATAGTGTGGTCTCGCATAATGAATGTAATAATTTGGAATGTATGTCTCTCGGAAATGAATCCCAACTCCAATTATACTTCAGAGCATGCCCACTACAAACAACCCCCGAAAAGAAAACCACATATCTGTCTAAACCCTTCCATGGATGGGCAATGGTTGACTCAGGCGCTACGTCAGTATTTATACATGAGCGCATTGTCAAGGAATTCAAAATCCCCACCATCAAAATGGACAAACCTAAAAAACTACGTGTAATCGATGGGAGAGAAATTGATTCCGGAGTAGTCGACAAATACGTACAACTGGAAATTGAAATCTTTGGACACTCCAAAATCCTGTCTGCTTACGTCGTTAACACCGGTCACAACGACCTTGTGTTAGGAATGTCCTGGCTAAAATGCCATAATCCTGCTATTGAATGGAAAAAAGGATGGGTTACGTTCAACTCGGAATACTGCAGAGACAACTGTCTACACCACGCACCCCAGGTATTGGCAGGAAAGACACCAGGTTTGGAGTTAAAAGCAGTCGGGTTGCTACCGGATATCTACAAAATGTATGCCAACGTATTTACTGAAGGAGAAATGACCGAGCTTCCCCCACATCGCCCATTCAATATATCAATCGATCTGAAGCCAGGTGCGATACCCCGCCATGGCCCAATTTACTCAGTCAGCGTCAAGGAAGATGAAGAGCTGAAGAAGAATATTAATAACCAGCTGGCAGCCGGCCATATTCGCCCATCGAAATCACCAATGGCGTCGCCTGTAATTTTTGTCAAAAAGAAGAATGGAAAATTGCAAATGTGCATTGATTATCGCAAACTAAACGATATGACAATAAAGAACGCCTACCCCCTTCCTGTAGTTAAGGATCTGCTAATTACCCTTTGAAAAGCCAAAATATTTACAAAACTGGACCTGAAGTGGGGTATAATTTAGTTTGTATCAAAGAGGGTGATGAATGGAAGGCGGCCTTCAAGACAAAGTATGGGCTCTTTGAACCCTTAGTAATGCAATTTGGATTGGCAAACGCACTCGCTGTTTTCATGCACTTCATGAACAAAATCTTCCGAGATCTATTAGGAATCTCCGTGGTTGTTTACATGGATGATATCTTAATATTCTCTGAGACTGAAGAAATGCACATTGAGCATGTGAAAGAAGTCCTGAAACGACTCAAAGAAAATAAACTATACTGTGCCATGGAAAAGTGCACATTCCACGTGACCGAGATTGATTATCTCAGATTGATCATAGCACCAGGAGTAGTGAAGGTGGATCCAGCAAAAGTCACAAAAGCGGTAGATTGGGACACACCAGAAAATGTGACCGATATCCAGTCATTCATTGGATTCCTAAACTTTTATGGTGATTTCATTGAAGGGTTCCGAAACATTGCAAAGCCGCTATACGGTCTTACGAAAAAAGATGTACCTTGGAAATGGACCGGAAAGGAAAACAAAGCCTTCCTGAGGTTAAAGGAGGCACTACGGACTGCCCCAGTGTTAATCCAACCAGACCCGGATAAGCAATATTTTTTAGAATGCGACGCATCCGATTATGCTACAGGGGCAGTACTGTCTCAAATCGGCCCGACGGAAAAATGCATCCTATTGGGTTCCTGTCAAAATCAATGAACAAACATGAACGACGCTACGCTATCCATAATAAGGAACTGCTAGCAGTTATTTGAGCTTTTAAACTGTGGCGCCATTTACTAGAAGGAACCGAGAAACCTGTCATTGTCCTGTCGGACCACAAGAACCTGGAAGGTTGGAAAACAAACGTAGAACTGAGGGGACGAGTAGCTAGATGGCAGGAGACATTGTCTCACTATAACTTCCGCATATTCCACATCCCTGGCAGAAAAAATGGAAAAGCAGATATCCTATCTAGGCTGCGGAAACTCCGCCCCGAAAGGGGGGTGAAAGCTCTGCTTTACTACCAGAAAACCTCTTCATTCAAGCCATTACCCCGGACCATGACTTAGAACGCCTCATCCAAGACGTGTATATCGCAGATGAGTACTCCCAAAAAGTCATCAAGGCATTGGAAGAGAACGAGAAAGTCAAGCACTGGGAATGGGATGAGGGGCTGCTACGCTACAAAGGGAAGATATGGATTCCGAACAATAAAGCAGTGCGCAAATTGGTCATTGAGAGTCGCCATGACAACATCGCAGCAAGTCACCCAGGACAATTTCGAACATACAAATTGCTCCATAGAAAGTATGTCTGGGCGTCCATGAATAAATCTGTCAACAACTATGTAGCCAACTGTGAATCCTGCATACAGAACAAACACAGTAACCAAGTACCACCGGGACTGCTAAATCCCATTGAAGCCCCGGACAAACCATGGGAAGAAATAACGTTCGACCTTATTACTGGTCTTCCAGAATCGGAAGGATTCATGGCCATCTTGACAGTAGTTGATCGGTTAACCAAAATGGTTCATTTTATTCCCACTACAAACGAAGCCAACGGGGTCGATGTAGCAAACTTGTTCTTGACATACGTATGGAAACTGCACGGCCTCCCAAGGAAAACTATCTCAGATCGTGGGCCACAATTTACGTCCCAGTTCCTCAAACAACTGCATAAACGGCTAGACATTAAACCATCGTTTTCAAACGCATATCACCCTCAAACAGATGGACAAACGGAGCGTCTAAATCAAGTAGTTGAACTATATCTGCGCCATTACATGTCACACAGACAAGACGACTGGGTTGGGCTACTGCCCTTGGCCAAATTTGCGTACAATAATGGAACTAATGCGTCTACTGGCAAGACACCCTTCTTCGCCAACTATGGGTTTCACCCAAAATTTGCTGTAGGCGACAAAGAAGGACAAGGTCTGATGATAGCGGACGACCACGCCGAATGGTTACAAAAAGGATATGACAAACTCAAGGCCATGCTAACGGTGTCTCAAAAACGCATGAAAGAATATTATGACCGTAAACATTGTGCGCCGGAGAACATCAAAGTTGGAGATCATGTTTGGCTGGACAACCGAAATATTCAATCACAACGTCCCGCGCGCAAGCTGTCTGCGAAGCGCATCGGTCCATTCAAAGTTCTAGCCAAGATAGGGAAACATGCATTCAAACTCGAGTTACCGCATACCTTGAAAATCCATCCGGTGTTTCCAGTTGCGTTATTATCCTTAAAGAAAGACGACCCGTATGGGCGAGACCCTCCTCAGCCACCACCAGAAGTTACACCTGAAGGTGACATTGAATACGAGGTGGAGCAGGTCCAAGACTCGCGCCGTCATCGCGGCAAGATCCAGTACTATGTCAAATGGCTGGGATACAATGAGTGGACGTGGGAACTGTACGAGCATCTAACCAATGCAAAGAAATGATTGCTGATTTCCATAGGCGTCATCCAAATGCGTTGCGTCATCCTCAGGTGCCAAAGCCCCGTCGGACTTAGCAAGGGGGGAAGTGTCATGACTTGACACGACTCACATAATAAAACAATATTCTTTTGATTTACTATATTTTCCGAGAACATTTTCAAGATATACTTTCCTTATATGGGTTAAATGTGTCATGTGATTTATAGAATGTTCTAGCTCGCTGACAAAGATGTATTTCAACTTTGATGTGAAATTCCGCAGTCCGCAGCAGCTTCTATCCGATTATGTGATCTGACTCATTGTACGGTTGTGTTGTTTTTGATGTGGCTCGGACCATGTATATAATGAGGGCAAGTTCGACGGTGTCCTACCAAGAACTCGACCTCTTTCGTCAATTCGAGTTTCTTTTATATTTTACTCAATGTCTTGAGACTCGTGCCTGACAACTACTCACGTTTCCCTCAATAGGAGGTTTGTCATCAACCTTGTCCAAAATTGCGTTACGGTTTCTTTGAGGTGGGCCATTCTTTTGCTTGTCAAGCAGCCTGATTAACCTTCATTCAATCATAGATAGCCAATACTCACAGTTGTTTGTAGCCATTTGTCATCCTTTACTTTGTCAATTGTGACACTTGGTGACCTGCAGTGTGAAGCTGTCTGGTGACTAGAGCCACCCGGCCAGGGGTCTAATGTATCATTGGCTTTGCTGCGACGCCATGCCGATCCCAAACTGTTTGACTTGCGCTGATTTTGCTCTTTCTGTCGTGCGACTGAGCAGGATGACTTGTGGCCAATGTGGCGCTCAACTGCCCCAAACGTCTTTCCGGACCACCCACAATAGTGGCATGTGGGCTTATCGGTTTTGCTGTTGCATGTCGGGGGGTTACAAAGGGCGAGAGAGCAAGAGAGGGAGAGTCAAGGTGAGGGAGCTGGTTTGTTAGTCTGCCAGCAAGCAAAACTCAAGTGTACGTTGTGTGTCATTAACTTAGAATGTTGGGTTTGAAAGTCTTTGCTCTGCGCCAACAAAAAATTTGTCCTGGCCAGTGCTAATAGAAAAACCAATATTTTGGCTCATTATATGTGCTTGTCAGGAGGTTGGTTCAGATTGGTGAGTGCAAAAAAGTGCCCTATTATGACGTCAACATCTTTGGAAGGGGGGATCAAAGGCTGTTTGTTTGCTCCACCCTGTCAGCGTAAAACGTTTTTTGACTTGGCTGACAGCTCGATTAGGCTTCGCGATCACTATATGCGCAGGTAGGTAATCCGCAGCTGTCGGCCCAAATATAAACTTAATTTGCTGCCAGGTCTGAATCCAGCCTTGGTTTTTTGAAGCTAACTGGTATGTTCACTTGCGTGCTGGCTGAACTCGACTAACGCATCATTTTATTTGGTCTACTTCTTCTGTGAAAAGTGCCCGCATGAGCCAATTTGACATTTAAAAGAGGCCAGGTACATAATCCTCAACTCCCTGCCCACTCGAACTACATCTCTCTGCTCCTCTATCGAATATTTGACTCTACCTCAATATTGACTATGTCCAACTCTCCTCCACGTAAGGTGTCCGGGCGCAAGCGACGTCCCATTCAACGACTCAACGACTACGGTATGATTCTCTTGTTTGATGCACTACTCACAGAAATGCTGAATGAGTTCCCAGGTTGCGCTCTAGGTTGCCTTGCCGCTCTCTCAGCCAGCGTTGAGCAAAAAGTAACACCGCCCACAACCGAATCGCAAGCTGCAGACCGAGCCAAAAAGCAAGCGGCTATTGCTGCAGCTTGCGGCAACACCTCCAGGCCCGCCCCTTTGAAACATCTCAAATGCAACGGGCATCAAGATGATGACAGTAATGGAGAAGAAGATGAGCTGAAGGACAATTATGATGACAAAGCAGGGCCGTCACTACTTGGTACCTATCTCAGTTCTTGCTCCGCCTACTTGCTCACATCAATTTTAGAGTACCAGTTTGAAGACCTTGACAATCAAGTTGACCAGGTTGAATGGTTGTACCAGTCGATCGAGGAGCTTGGGATCCGCCATAACTATTGCCATGACCCTGAATATCAAGATGAGGAGTCTCTGCTTACTGAGTGGAAGCAGCGTAAGGTTGCCTCTGTACCAAGCCAGGCGCCGCCACCAACCACTGGCAACATTCCTCGTGTAAGTGTTTTCTTACTGTCTGCGTGTACCATATTGATATGCCTTTACAGATACAGACCAGTCTCAAGTATGTTCTTCAGCCAAAAACATCCGGCCACTCTTCTCGCATCCAGCTCCACTGTACAGACAACTCAACTCTCAGTCTTGATGGGGCGCAAGTAGGAAGTCAGGACGGTGCTGAACACGGCTTCACGCCTCCCGCCAATCTCCTCTGTACCGACAGCACAACAATTGGGCTGGATGGCAAAGGGGTTTCTCCTTGTTGCGCTGGTGCTCGCTCTACCACCAATCCAGTCCAATCAACGTCAAAGAAGCGTGCGCATCCTGGCGAAGCGCCTGCATCCCGTCCAAATCAATTGTCTTCTGCAAAGTGTGCCCATGTCAACGCCATCGCCCCTTCCCAGAAGAAGGCTGTGGTTCTGCTATCTTGCATCAAGGCTCTCCGCAAGGAGAACACCAAAGCAACCACCACATTTATCAAGCCCGTGATCGAGAGCACGCCCAAGGCCCCGAAACCCAACCCGCAACATCCGCTCTCCCCTCCCAACATCGAGATGCAAAATCCCTTGGGCGACGAAGAAGATGCTCCTCTACAAATGGCTGGTGGAGGTGCTTGGCCCTTGAGTCCGCCTTCCAATTTGAAAGGCAATGCCGATCCCCCGTTGTTGAGAATGAGGCTGGGATGGGAGGTGCCAATCCACAGGAGGATCTACCAATCGAGCAAGGCAGGGATGAAGAGTTTGCTCAGCCCAAGAAACTTACCAAACGGCAGCGCACCCAGCTCAAGTCTTTCCCCCCAGAAGTGCGCAAACTTGCGCAATGGGTTGCCATGAAGGTAGAGATGTCACCCATGAACCCCCATGGGGGTTACCCAGGGCATTCCCTACCCGCTTCCCTCCCTTCCTGCATCCCCAGAAGAGGTAGGGAAGAGCAATAGCCATGGAATAATTCCTGGGAAGAGGGTACCCGCCGGGTACCCGGGGAATGGGGGAACAGGGGGGAATGGGGGAATGGATGACCACCAATGTCATCCAATCGTCTTTGTACATGGCTCATTGAATGCGCAGAATTCAGCACATTCTAGCAATATAGGTATCATATATGTAAGCGCATCATACAACTGCATCGCAATCAAAATACCCCTGAGAAATATTCAGGGGAAACCACAGCCCATCCCCCCTTTCAAATTCTCATAGAAAGAAGCATATATATATATATCAATCGATGTGCATCAGCGCGGCGAGTCCATTGCGCATACTTACAAGGCTGTAGCTGCAATACCTGCAGAGATATAGGGGATATAGGGGGCGCTTACCCCTGATCAGACTAAAATGCACTAGTGAAACTAGCCATACAAATATCTGTCCCCTGTGCGCAATAGATGCGCACTATATATGACACACTATATACAAAAAACCAGCTTGTTAGGAGCAGTATTAAGGGGTGAAATACAAGTGGAAACCCCCTTGAGTGAGTAAAAGTACAAAAATCATCGCCTGCAGTTTCACCCATGGCTCCAGCAGTCTCTCCGAGGCTACCAATGAGTTGAGAGACCTCACAAACCCTTTTCTACAAGGCTGGGCTGGTCTTTAGACCTGCTAGAATGTTCAAACAAGTATGTAGACACTGTTTCAGACAACAGAATGCAAAGTCCCCCTTCCTGGCAGTCAGTTCACAGCAATGCAGGACATCTATGGACAAGACACATATGCACATAGGGGTTCTCAGGTGCCTAGAACTCATTCGCATGCATGGAAAGAGCCAGAAATGAGTGCTTGGGGGTGAACCAGGGGGTGCGCACTCAGGGGGATTATTTTCAGATAAAGATTAGGCAGCGAAGTGGCCTTATTGATTTTTCCTGAGGAAACGATATATACCATTGCAATGCTGGGAATTATGCGCATTTTATGAGCTAATATACGAGTGTTTGTGGTGGGTTTTCAACTTTGTCGTTTGCAAGGGGAATTTCTTCTGAGAAGAGAAATGGGTGCGATGGCGTCAATTCTTAGTGTACGCGTGTCTGCTATATATCGTTGGAAAGCTGTGAATTCTGCGCATTTAATGGTATATACATCGACCACTTTGAATCTCTGTGAAGGTTTTACCTATAAAACTCCTGGGAACCCGGCGGGTACCCCCTTCCCGCGCCAGGGAAGGGGCAGGGAAGCAGGGAGAGCCAAATTTCCAGGGAACCCTGGCCCGTGAAGGGGTTCCTGCATTTTTCCCAGGTGCCATCACTACATGAAGGTAACGTGTGCGTGGCTCCGAGACATGAAGAGATGTGTAGCCGCCCAAGTCGTTGCGCTTGAGCACGCCGCAATTGCCGATTCTAAAAGTTGAAAAAAGAAAATCGGTCAAACCATGGGCGTAGATGAAACATCGTACTTACTTGTTGGTGTGATTGACACGCCGGCCTGGCGCTGCACTAAGAAGGATGGGTTGAGGGCAAATCAGCTGAGCCAATTGAAAACAGCTATGATTTGTTTGTGAGTGGGTCCGGATTGTGTTAAAGTGGAGCTGAAATTAATTAAAAGTGCATCAGTCGAGATCTGGGATAAGAATCAATGACGTGGCATACCGGAGATCGAGGTCGAAAAGCTGCAGGCAAAAGATCACGTGACTCCACAAGACCAGTTATGTGCCAATGTGGAGCAAATGCTGTGATATGGTCAGATGCAAATGTCAAACTCCCTTCATGACACTGCTTCTTCCCGACCACCATAAGATGCGGCTCCGCCACGAACCCTTGATGCAAGCTTACCTTACGCGCAGACTGGACCCCCCTTCTCTCCCTGCTCTCTATGTTGCCCGCCAAGTCCAGTAAGGGCAAGGGCAAGGCCTGGTCTACCAACACATCCAACCCTGACAACACTGCTGGCGCTGGACGTAAACGCAAGGAGTCTGCTCACGCCTGGGAAGGACGCGAGAATGCGGCCGAAGTGTCTGCCATGCACGCCGGCAAACGGCTGGCCCAGAAGGAACGTCAAGAGGAACGCTGGTCGGAGCGCCTAGAGTGTCATGAGCCGTGCACATGACTTCATCTTGGTCAGGTGGCTTACACGCTTTATAAGCCACCCACTTCTTTTTCTTCCACTTACTAAGGCTGATTGGTGCATTAGTCATCTTATCTGAAGTGGCTTACTGATCCGAGCTATCTTTAGCTCACCTTAGCTTCTTACGGACTATTCTTAGCAACGTCTTAACTTAGACGCACCCTCTTTTAGCAACACGTACTATCTTTAGCTCATGTATTCTTGGAACTGTACGCACAGACCACGTACCCATGAGTATATATACATGGTGTGCAAGCTGCTCTCAGACCAGCTTGCTCTACCTTGTCGATCTCCCCTCAAGGGTGATAACTACTAGGACACACATAAGACTTATACAATTAAGGACTCAATAGTAAGACGCTCGGTCCTATTAACTTAGGTACTGAGTGATACCTCGCAAGCCACGAGTCAATCACAGTCTCTAAGTGAGACGGGTGCCTTTGAGAACTTACTCGCCAGGCGAGTTGAAGACTACAACCCCAGGACTAAGAGGCTTGACGCTGCACATTGAGCCGTCGTCGACGCATCGACCTGAGATTACGTATACGAACCACCACAGGCGGAGGCCACGCATCAGGCTAGGGATCAGGCTAAGATTTGACGACGCTACCGTCGTATCAAGAACAGACAATAGACACCCTTAAGACAAGGGTTGTGACATAGAGGAGTTGCTCGTGGAGCAAGAGGGCGAGACCAAGTGCGAAGCTCAGTATCGTGGTATGTCATTTGTGGGTTTGCCTACTTTTTTTTTTTTCTGACACTGCTATGAATAGAGTTTGCCTTGATGATGCAGGCACAGAACGACGAGATGGTCATACACATCTCGCGCATTGAGGCTGACTGTGCCGAACGACAACAGGCAATTTTGGAGAACTCAACTCCAGGCAGTTCAGGTAGCGTGTCGCGTCCGTTGGGTGGTGCGCATGGCTGCGGCGATTCAAGTACTCTTGATCGCCACGCCACCACTGCTGCTGCCCCTGCCCCTGCGCCCGCTCCTGTCCCTGTGCCCGCTCCTGGTTCAATTGGCCCACCGGACAGACTCAGCAAGGTTACAATGAGCCAAATCTGTCAGCACCTCGGTCTTGCCAAGGACACTACCCGCTGGTTTGAGATCAGGGTATGTACTCATACGCTTGCCATCAATAGTGGAACTAATTGTTATTTTTGACTAGGCCCACGTCCATGATTTCATGGCCATGGCGGCCCTTAATCTTGACGAACCTTGGAAACACCAGAATAAAACCCGCCTGGGCAACTTGTATGAGTTGGTACACGCTCTCTTACTTCTCACACATTTATTGCGTATTGACATACCTACAGATACTACAGCGAATACCTGAGTTTGCGCGGCTCCTCAACAACTGGGCTGCAGAAATAATCGTCTGAGACATGTTCAACCACCATTGGACGTTCCGTAACAGGAAGAAGCCAGGCTGGAAGGGGAAGCAAAAGAGGCAGGGCTCAAAAAAAGACATGAAGAACTCATGCAGTGAGTGGTTCTATGACTTGCCCTTTCATGACAGCTAATATACATGATAGACACGGGCTCCGAATTGGAGCACACCCATTCGAGCCTGCACCAAGGTCAAGGGCAACTACGCCGCAATCCGGGGAGGATGCATGCTTGTGTGAACCTACACCAACCACGCATGGGCTCGCTTCCAGCGACGAACGTGTGGCTGCTTCACACGTTTCCACTCCCGACGCAAGCCGCCTTTCTCACGCTCCTACTAGGTCACCCTCTCCTGCGCCCAAGAAGCTCCAAGCGAATCGGCGTCAGGGGGCGGTTGAGGACACCGACAAAGACGATGACGACGCTCAGGACCGGGCGTTGACATTGAGATGTCTAACCCCACTTGTTATGACCCGCACAACAGGCATAACGGGACAAGGGAATTTATCCTCAATTTATAGCATTTTCTCCGACGTTGAACATGCTATAAACAAGGTCACGTGACTTCGGCGCTTATCTGAGTTATGTAACTCGCTCCAGCTAAATCTCTGCTTTGTAACTTGGAGCGAGGAGCGAGTTGTCACGTGACCTGGGCGCTTAACCAGCGCTTACATAACTCGCTCCAGCTAAATCTCTGCTTTGTAACTTGGAGCAAGGAGCGAGTTATCACGTGATCTCAGCGCTTAAATCACGTGACCTAGGACTAAGCGCGGCTTTATAAGATTTGGAGCCGCACAAACCCTAAGAGCGACTTACATCATCCTATAAATAATATCATGTGATCTCTTACGGAGCCGCACAAACCCTAAGAGCGACTTACATCATCCTATAAATAATATCATGTGATCTCTTATCGTACGATACCACAACTGCGGAAGTCACATGATCAAAACAAACTGCGGACTGTGCCGCAGCCATGACTCATCCGCAGCCACGAATATATAAGTGGCCAAAGCAAACCTGGAAACCCCAGTTTGCTTTATCTCGTCCACCACCGGACTCAACGTGTAACTACCAACTAGACTTAACCAATAAGACACACCAAACACTGTAAAGAACGTAGCCACTACTTAAGGATCACCAGAGAGACAGCAACACAGGGTCCTGACATTATAAAGCAAACTTAACACTTAACTAGTGGCGATACTGTATCTCGCACAGATACAAGGGTCGAGTACAAGGAGATACCGACTAACCTCTGCGTTACATAAGAGAACAACCGGAAACTATGGCGCAGCAGAACTCAGGAAGAGTAACCAGATCGATGAGCCGACAATCACAACATGTAGCAACCGAAGCGAACCCTGTCCCAAACACTGAAGACTTAGCCGATACCACACTCCCGGGCTTACCCGGAAGTATGCCACCCAACCAACCGGCTATAAACCAGCCACAACCTAGAAGGCCAATACGCGTTCCTCAACCAGCAATAAGCTCCACTATTGCACCACCGCCACCCCTAGGGAGGACTCCCCAGACAAAGTAGAGGAACTGACTTGGGTCATGTATGACCGAGGGGCAGACCTAACTTCACAAGAACATCCCCAACCACCCATAACATTCGGGGATTCAGCCGGAAACATTACAGACCAAACAATAGGGGGAGGAATTCTCACCCCAAGGGAACACAACCCTATACAAACAATAGCTGTAGCTCTGAGAACCGGACTGAACATTCTGAAACAAAACACTATTCGTGAAGTCCAGCAGGTGAACCAAATAGCGACAACCAACCAGAAGTTGATCCAGGATCAACAGGGGAAATTAAAGGAATTAACAGAAGAGACCGCAAAGGCCATCAATAACAGCTATGTGGCAGCAGAGAGGACAAAAGGGGTAGAAACTCATACGAGTAACATCATAGGAAAATTGGAAGGACTAGAGGCAACCATAAAGGAGTTGAACTCCACCTTACAAACACAGGCTTCGACAACCAAGGAAACCAACGGGTACCTCGGGGGCATAGACGAAACCCTGACCGCTTTGGAACAACGGGTAACGGACCTAGCCAATTCCTTGGACAAACAACCAGCGGTAGAAGAAAGGACAACCAGGGAAACCCGCCGACAAGAACCGAGGGTAACGGTACCAGGATCCCCCTCCCGTTCCAGATCACCCTCTATCGACCCACAGCCGTTTGTAGGACGATCCTTCCAAAGGGAATCCACAGCTCAACCAACTGTACCCTTGACCAGGAGAACGAGAGGTGAACCCGAAGGCCCCTCCTTCTTAAACCAGACCACCGCCATGGGAATGAGCGTCCCAAAGGAAGCCCGAACAAAGAAACCCGATCCATTTAATGGGAAAAAGGGAAAGGAAGCGGAAAACTTCATCATGAAGATGGAAATCTACTTTGACGATTATGAAGATGGGATCTTTGACGACAAGAAAAAGATTACAAATGTTCTAATGAACATGCAGAACGGGGATGCCGGAAATTGGGCACAACCATTCCTTCGTAAACTATCGTTAAAAGAAGAACATACCATACTGCAGTCATGGGCTAACTTCAAAAAGGCATTCCTAGCAGACTTCTTGGATCCAGTTAAGAAAGAGAAAGCCATTAGGGACTTAAATAGACTAACACAGACCAAGAGTGCACAAAGCTACGTCACACAATTCAGAACCCTTATGCAGGAAGTGGACTGGAACGATGAAGCATTAATAGACAAGTTTAGGGAAGGTCTCAAACCCGAAGTAAGAAAGGAGTTGACCCAAATTACTATGCTAATGGAGGACCATCAAACGGTGACCCTGGAAGGCATATTCCAGGCAGCATGCAAGTTTGATGACATGATCTTCACAAACCAAAGGCTTAACTCGACTGGAACTGGACTAGGGTCATCAAACTGGAACCAACAGCGAGGGGGACCTTCGGGAAATAAGGGAACGAATAACTCACAAAGGAACAAACAAACAACAATTGTTCGCATCCCTAAAGAGGAAAAGGACCGCCGACAAAAGGAACAGCTCTGCATCAAGTGCGGAAAGAAAGGACACATGATGAAGGATTGCCGAGGACAATGGACATACGACAAGGGCAAGATACAAGGAAAGGCAGGCACTGAGCGGAATACCGACACACAGGATCCTGAGTCAGAATCGGAAAACTAGAAGGGTCGACTGTTTCCATGGCAGAAGACCCAGAAAAGGAGATCCCGACCGATGTATACTACCTTAAGAAATCAAGCAATCAATCCATAATCTATACATCGGTTGAGGGAATCATGGAGCCAGCAAAAACGCTCATTGACTCAGGGTCATCGCGTAACTTCATAGACCAAGACTACGTGACACAAAGAAACATTCCAACCAAGGAGCTCAGTACAAAAAGATCCGTAATAGCCATCGATGGCAGAGAAATAAAGGACGCGATCGCCAAGGAAACAGAACTAAACATAGAGGTAGAAGGTAAAACCCTAAAGTGCAAACTCTACGTTATGCCTTTGGGGGACACTGAAATCATACTGGGAAAAGACTGGCTAGATGAAGCTGAACCAGTAATAGCATGGAAGAACCTAACGATAACATACAAGGACTCCATCATAGGTAAAGCATCCAGAGAAGAACCACTGATTCCCCAGGAATTTGCAGACTTTATAGACCTTTTTCAGGAAGAAGGATTTCGGGAACTACCCCCACACAGAGAAGGATTCGATTGTGCGATCGACCTCATAGAAGGAGCCGAACTTCCAAAACCAGCAAAAACATACCCTATGACACCAGCCGAATCGGAAGCCTTAGAAAAGTACATAGAGCAAGAGCTAAAAGATGGCAAGATCCAGAAAAGCCAGTCGAGCATGGCTGCCCCATGCTTTTATGTAAACAAGGCAGATGGAGGACTCAGACTAGTAGTAGACTATAGGAAACTCAACGCCATTACTAAACCATTCTGATTCCCTATGCCAGTACAGACCGAACTCCTGGAACAACTGAAGGGGGCAAAGATCTTCACCAAGATGGACGTCAGATGGGGATTCAATAACATTCGAATCCGCAAAGGGGATGAATGGAAGACAGCATTCCGGTCCAAACTGGGAACTTACGAAACAAATGTCATGCCATTTGGAGTCATAAACGGTCCAGCATATTTCCAGGCCTGGATGAATGACATCTTCAAAGACCTGTTAGGAGCCACAATGGTTGTGTACATGGACGATATCTTGGTCTTCTCAAAGACTAGAGAAGAACACGTAAAACACGTAAGGGAGGTTCTTCGACGACTACGAACCAACCATTTATTCCTCAAGCCGCATAAGTGCCACTTCTTCACTACAGAAACATCATTTATTGGTATTGTAATATCACCCGAAGGGATATCAATGGAAAAGGAAAAGGTAAAGGCGATCCTAGAATGGAAAGCACCAACCACAGTCAAGCAAGTGCAAGCTTTCCTCGGATTAGCAGGGTTCTATCGACGATGGGTAGAAAACTTCAGCAGTAAAGCAAAACCACTAACCGAGCTAACAAAGAAGGAAATCAAGTTCCAGTGGACAGACAAAGAAGAACAAGCCTTCCAAAGCATAAAGGAAGCCATTACTAAAGAACCAGTGCTTATTCACCCTGACCCTGAGAAACCTTATATACTGGAAACCGATGCCTCAGGGGTAGCCTTAGGGGCAGTCCTCAGTCAAAAGGGGGAAGACGGAAGATTACACCCTATCGCATATCTATTGCAAAGCTTTACACCACCACAAAGGAACTACGACACATACGATAAAGAACTATTGGCAATAGTACAAGCATTAGAGCATTGGAGGTTGATGTTAGAAGGCACCAAGATACCGGTCACGGTGTATACCGACCATAGAAACCTTCAGTATTGGCAAGAGGCCAAGGTATGGAACAGAAGGCACGCACGCTGGTACCTACTACTGGCCTCCTTCAATTACCAGATAGTGTATAGACCAGGAAAGATGTCGGAAAAACCGGACTCCCTATCAAGAAGAAGCGACCATGGGGACAGCCCCATGGAACCACAGGTCATGATCTCACCGGAAAAATTCATCGGGTTCATGGCAGATGTGAAAACAAGCTTCCTAGACGAAGTCAGAGAGGCACAGAGAGAAGATGAAGCAATAAAAGCCCTGTGGGATAGCGTGTCAAACAAGGAGAAACTACCACCCTCAGTCCGTAAGGAGTTCCGGAGATACGATATCAAAGAAGGTGTTCTAGAATACGACGGGAAGATCTATATACCGGATGATAGGGACTTACGAATTGAAATCCTACAAAGGTTTCACGACTCCCCAGTAGCCGGACACCAAGGGCACGCCAGAACGTTAGAATTGATATCAAGGGAATACTACTGGCCAGGACTGAAGGCACAGGTTAACAGATACGTGGACACGTGTGAGGTATGCCAACGGTCCAAAGGGCACAAGCAAGCGGTACCACACAAGGCACTACCCATCCCAGAAAGACCCTGGGAGGACATTGCATATGACTTCATCGTCAAGCTACCAGAGTCAAAGGGGTATGACAGTATCCTGACTGTCATTGACCGATTCTCCAGACAAGCGCATTTCATCCCTTGCCATGAATCAACAAATGCTGAACAATTAGCTGAAATTTTCATCAAAGAAGTGTGGAAATTACATGGAACCCCAAGAACAACAGTATCCGACAGAGGGCCAACTTTCAACAGCCAATTCCTACGAGCCCTGTACAAGGGACTGAAGATAGAACCTAGATTTTCCACGGCCTTCCATCCAGAAACGGATGGGATATCGGAGAGGACAAATCAATGGGTAGAAGGGTTCCTGCGAACATTCTGCAATTACCAACAAGACGACTGGACAAAATGGTTACCAATCGCAGAGTTCTGCCACAACAATCACGTCAACTCGGCAACAGGTCAGACAGCTTTTGAAACCGTGTACGGAAGAACACCAAGATGGGACTTGCTGAAAGAAGATAACGGAGACAACAATACTCCAGCGGCACAATCAATGAAAGATAAGATGAAGAAAATATGGGATGAGGCGAAGGCCTCAATGGAGTTCCACAAGGCCCTGGATAGACAGGGCAGGGAATTCAAGGTTGGGGACAAGGTTTGGTTGCTACTGACAAACCTGTCGACCAGGCGACCAAGTAAGAAGCTGGATAACAGAAAGGGAGGACCCTTCACCATCACGGAGAAAATATCCTCCCACGCCTATCGCTTGGATCTGCCAAAAACCATCAGGGTCCACAACGTGTTCCATGTTAATCTACTGTCACCTGTGACGGAAGATAAAGACTTCCAGCGGAGACAAGTAAAACCTCCGCCAATCATCACAGAAGAAGGGGAGGAGGAATATGAAGTTGACCACGTGGTGAACTGGGAATGGCGGAATGGCAGACCCTACTACCAAATCAGATGGAAAGGGTACGACCCCATTGAGGACACAATGGAACGTGCCGACAAGTTCACCGGGATGACTGAAATACTAGAGGACTTACACAGATGCTTACCTGGCGCACCCATGCCGAATGACTCGCAAGTCAAGACAAAGACCAACAAGCAAAGGGGGCATAGACCTATAAAACAGGAAGGGAAGATAAGGAAATAGGACATCAACATCCCAACGAACCACTTCCACTCTCATCCAAATATCTCAAGTAAACATGTCTCGCTCAGCAAAC
This sequence comes from Ceratobasidium sp. AG-Ba, assembly GCA_016906575.1. Classification (NCBI taxonomy): domain Eukaryota; kingdom Fungi; phylum Basidiomycota; class Agaricomycetes; order Cantharellales; family Ceratobasidiaceae; genus Ceratobasidium; species Ceratobasidium sp. AG-Ba. The sequence goes on from CP059639.1 coordinate 2,418,159, forward strand.
TTCTTCCCAGTTACACAACCAGCAACGTTTCAGCGCTACCTGCCACCACCAAATAGGTTCGCACTTCCCCGGGACCCCATCATGGCAGGAGTAGTGCAAACAGGAGTAGTGCGACGCACGCCACAAAAGAAGAAAGGTGGTCAACCCTATATCAACAAAAGTAGCCCGCAATGGGCAGAAGTCCAGTGCTACACTGTGGAGGAAGCACAAAGGTACGCAGAAAGGGTCCTGCCAAAGGCTAACCTGCAGTACATCCCAAAAAAGGAGCGGAATGAGCAGAACTGGGTGGGCCCGACTGAATACTTGGACCCAAAGCGGGGCCTCCTCACGTGGTGCCACGAGGGAGCGCCAAGAACAAAGAACGCGCTTATGCGCACAAAGATGTATGTAATCGACGGCCTTGTAGGGTCAACTGTCGACGCCGTCGCCAAGGCAGCAAAACATAGGAGAAGGACCAGGAGCCCCGAAGCGGCAAAGGAAGCAGAAGTAGGGGACTGGAACGTAGAGGCCAGGGCACATGCCCTGCTAGAAGAATGGAAGAGACTCCCATCTGCACCCTACCCTGGCCTTCTCGAAGCCACCACAGCAGAGGAAATGTACGTCCTCATTAGGGAAAAGGAAGCTAACATGGTAGACTTCAAGAAATGGCTTGAAGTACGCCCCCCTGAGGACACAGATCGAAGGAGTCTAGCCAACAGCATGGAAAACCTGCTGTTAGCAGACAAGAAGGGGGATGATAACACGACCACGAAGGCAGACATTGATGAGGGAAGTACGTTTGACTTCAAAGAATGGGAAAATCAGGATGTATCGAATAGGATAGGCGAAACAATCGCGGAAGAAGAAATGCCACCCCTGGAGGAGGTCCAGGGTCCTAACATAGAAGAAGTTGCCTATTCCCCCGCTTAAATTCACGCAGTATTCCTTTGTACAATCGTATTGTAAAAACTACCTAATACAAATTACCACCTCCTCTTTGTCGAAACAGGTCGGATATAGGGCCCAGGACGTTTGTACACCTGGGTATAATGGACCATGCTAGATCTGCCGACACATGGCGGCAGAGGTGCAACCTCCTCAGGCATGGCAATCAACGCCTCTTCAGAGGACAGGGGATTAGTGAGGCCAAGGCGAAGAGGCACATGGCGATAAACCCCAGCAAGGGAAAGGTCGCGAGCAATCTGACGCTCAATAGCCTGATTAACCTCATGCACTGAGGCAAAATCAGCGGAGACACGGTGGGACGGAGGAGAGAGGCTCACCAGACTGACCAAAAGCAACCCAGATGCCAATGTCCGCCTCATAGTCTGCCAGAGCAAGGTTGCAGACAATGTCACAGTAGGCACAATACTCAGCCTGGAACGGCGATGGACAAGTGCAATCAAAAGAATTGTAATTGAGGAACGGCAAAAGCATGTTGTAGGACGACCAGATCAGGACAGGTCGATCTAATATAATGACCAAACGTCCAAACCCCTGAAAACAAAACAACAAAGGAGCCACGTGACTCGGGAAATCACCTGATTGTTCTATCACAACAAAACAACAAAAGAAGTCACGTGACTGGTAATACCATGTGACTAGGCGCTATCTCGTAATACCAGAGGGGTCGGAGAGGGGGCACCGACCGGAGTGAAGGAGCGGAAGCCCTGAGCGTCAGCGAGGATCAGGCTGACGCGATGGAACGAAGGAAGGGCACCCCTCGGAGATGCGTCACCACGGAAAAGGGCTTAAATCACACATTATTTCCGCACAAATAACAAATTGCAATTAGAGACCTTCTAGTACATTCCTCCCCCTCCACTTGCTGGAAGAAGGTCTACTATACGGTTTTTTGGCCTTTTTTGCCTTCTTTCCTGCCGCCTTGACAGCAACGAGGCGACGGCTGCGCCAGGGGGCCTCGCCCTCAGGGTACTCCGCCATGAAATTCCGAAGGTGCAGGAGGCCTCGGCGGTCTTGGGGATCGGGGAGAGGCGAGGGAGAGCGCCCCTCCTCAAAATACTCAGCCAAAGCGAGCAGCTGCTCCTCTTGGTTGAGCTCGTCCTCATCTAGAAGAACAAAAAAGCATTGGCAACGCAACAGGACGAAAGAGAAACCACTCACCCAGGACGCCGTAATGCTCCCAGTAACCGACGCCCGACTCATAGTCCGTGAGAGCGCAGTCCAAGACGAGGTTGCAGTAGTCGCAATACTCGGTGGAAGAGGGGTGGGGGCAGGTGCAGTCAAGGGGCTCGTAGTTCAGAGTAATGACACGCATGTTGTTGAGACTACAAGCCTTGCGCCAAACCCATTATGAACCCAGCACAGAAGAGAAACACGAACAAGCAAAACAACAAGCAAATCACATGACTTGCGGAATCATGTGGGACCAGGTAGAGAACAACAAACAACACCAGTCACATGACCAACTGAGTCACATGATTACCAAGCCGAGAACGGGTACATGTGGTACGTCACGTGATCCACAGGCTCAAAACAAACAACAAAGTCAAGTCACGTGACTCACTATAGTCACATGACTAGCCGCTATCTCGTTATACCGGAGGGGTCGGAGAGGGGGCACCGACTGGAGTGAAGGAGCGGAGGCCCCGAGCGTAGCGAGGATCAGGCCGACGCGATGGAACGCAGGAAGGGCACCCCTCGGAGATGCGTCATCATGTGACTAGAAAACAAGTATGTCGAGTATATCAAAGGGGCGTGGAGAAGGAACAAGATCAAACTCATGCCATCCCCCCGCGCCACACATATTCACTTAACCGACAATGCCTTACCTCGGAGCCGGATTCAGCGGAGCAGCCCGAGTCCGGGCAGCGCGAGAAGAGCAGCGGAGATTGGCCTCGCCGTCGCCCGCGCCCTTGGAGGCAACCCCAGCCCCCGAGCCAAGTTCTTCGCGGCATACGCCGACGGATCAAGGACCCGAAGAGCCGAGAGGTACCGGGCAAAATGGAAGGTTCAGGGTGCAGTCCAGAGCTGCTTTCCTGACCTGGTCGAAATTAAGGGACGAACCAACATCAGGCCTGGTGGCCCGGTAAGAACCCTTAATTATTAATTAGGAAATCCGCTCATAATAAATCAGGTACGAGGCGTTCTGCCGGGATCGGCCCAACCACTGGGCAACCCTAGCAGTTGTAGAGCGCCACGACCCGGAAGAACCCAGCTTCGATCCGGATCACCCCCTCCACGTCCACGCCCTGACCATCAGTCAAGAACGCAAGGGCGGATGGAATACCCAGAATGCCCGCTTTTGGGACTTCGAGGGGAACCATCCCAACATCCTCCAGAAGGAGCTCAGGGACGGTCCGGGCGGGAACCCCGCACGCGACGCCTTCAATTACCTATGGAAGCACGTGGGAGAGGAAGGCGAGGAAGTGGACGATCTGATGGCGGGGGACCTGACGCTGGAGCGTCTGGAGGAGATCTTGGTGAAGGGCCGAGGAGGTAAAAGGTCGAGGCAGCAGGCGGAACTGGAGGACGGGGAGGAGATCGTGGGCTCAAGGACTCGGGAGGAGTTCTATCAGGCCTACAAGCGCCTCCGTCCCCTCGACATGACCAAGTCGTGGAATTCCATACGAGCGTATGCGGAGTACACGTACAAAGCGGATGCCGGTCTCCTCCCGGCTATACCAGTAGACTTGGAGGTACCGGAGTACCGGGAGCACGTGGACCAGGCGGACAGATGGTTCGCCCAGGAGGTACGACCGAAGGGACCAGGGATGCGTCATCGCATCCTGGTAATCGAGGGCGAAACGGGAACAGGAAAGACCGCTTATGCCCGATCAAAGGGTTCGCACAGCCGAATGTGCAACGTGTGGAACGTGGCCGCCCTGTCAGAGGACGCCGACATTTGGATCCTGGACGACATGGTATCCACGAACGGCAAGTACTCGCTGAAGGCCCTGAGCCAATATGAAGCCGACTTTACTGGGCGCTACCAGCGGGTAAAGACTATGAAGGTCCGGCCAACGGTCATCCTGGGAAATAGCAGGGCCGCCATCACCAAGTGTTGGTTGGACATCGAAGGGGAAGAAGGGGAGGCATGGGTGGCGCGTAACGTGGAATGGGTATACTCGGGTGGAAGACCCTTCTTTGTATTCCCATAGAGCGATTTGATCATATTTTATATATTACGCATCACCCAGTACGAAGGAGGAATGTCCCCTACGCATCAACCCAGCTCCCAATCTCATGTAGCGTAAGGGATAAGGGGTCTAGCCTGACTTAAGCAACACCACCGGCTGATTAGTCAGACCGCAGGTTGTCAGTTCGAGTCCAGCGCCCTTATCCCTGTCGATGCATGGGATTTACATTCCCTTTTGCCCCTGACTAACACATGTATCGGAATCCTCCAAGACATGTCCAAAGGGGGGGATAATGTTATGACCCGCACAACAGGCATAACGGGACAAGGGAATTTATCCTCAATTTATAGCATTTTCTCCGACGTTGAACATGCTATAAACAAGGTCACGTGACTTCGGCGCTTATCTGAGTTATGTAACTCGCTCCAGCTAAATCTCTGCTTTGTAACTTGGAGCGAGGAGCGAGTTATCACGTGATCTCAGCGCTTAAATCACGTGACCTAGGACTAAGCGCGGCTCTATAAGATTTGGAGCCGCACAAACCCTAAGAGCGACTTACATCATCCTATAAATAATATCATGTGATCTCTTATCGTACGATACCACGACTGCGGAAGTCACATGATCAAAACAAACTGCGGACTGCGCCGCAGCCATGACTCATCCGCAGCCACGAATATATAAGTGGCCAAAGCAAACCTGGAAACCCCAGTTTGCTTTATCTCGTCCACCACCGGACTCAACGTGTAACTACCAACTAGACTTAACCAATAAGACACACCAAACACTGTAAAGAACGTAGCCACTACTTAAGGATCACCAGAGAGACAGCGACACAGGGTCCTGACACCACTCCCCGTCGCAGTGAACGCCATAGCGCCGCTCTTGCCGCTGCTGCCGCTGCTGCCAAAGATGATCAGCGAGCTGCCACTAGAGAAAGAGCCAAGAAAGCTGGGACTGGCCGGGGAAGGGGAGGGGCGAGGGGAAGAGGGAGAGGCACGCCTAGGAAGGCTGCGGGTACTGGGGCTAAGGGCAACAGCAAAGGCAAGAAGCTGGCTGCAAATGAAGACCAAGACAATGAAGATGAAGAGCTGTTTCCGGAGGAGCCCGAGCTGTGCAAACGGTAAGCACAATTTCAACTCTGCCCTAACATAGTTTCTTACCATGGCCAGAGATTATTTTGACTTACACAAAGGCTGAATCTTTCTTGGCGTATACTTCCACCCCAGCCCCGTTTCTGTTTTTGTCTCATGTTCATATGTAATCCAGCGAGTTGCCCATCTGGGTCGCTCATTGTGTAATTAAGCCATCTGTTGATACAACCACCGTACTATCCAAATCCAGTTTACCCCAACTAACACGAAAATTGTCCCAAAAGTCAACATGATCTGTTCGGCTGCGCTGTTGGATTTCAAAAGAGTTCACGTCGAACTTTAAGCTATCCCAGTTTCCGAATATTGCTGTCATCTAGCGTCATATTTAAGATTTAGCCATGCCCACAACACTCGTGAAATCAGAGACAAAACAGTGCAGATTGGCCTCCAACGATTCATCCTGAATCACCCCGTATATGTGTGCAACTTTGCTAACAAATATTTGTCAAAATTCACTCATATTTGGAGCAAACACTTGTAGCACAAAAACATCTTCAATCCGGAAGTCGAAATCTTTCTTGAAATTTAAGAAAATACTGGGACGATTTAGAGCGCTATTGCTACAAAATCTCTCAATAAGTGGGCAGTTTCATGGTAAACGCCCATGTCAGATTTTGCCACCTCGAAGTCCTCACAAGGATAGGATGATGGAGAACCCCCAGGATTGGATGCCTTACATTGAGAAGTGGATGGTCAAACACTGGGTTGCTGCCAATGAAGAACAGTGCAAGGGGCGTGAGCCTATCCCTTTGATGCTCGACCATGCCAGCTATGTAAGTGACTAGCATTTTGAAATAGTTCGCTTATGTGACACTTATGCCCATTCCAAGGTTTGTACTCAATTTCCTGCAACGCAAAACCTGATGAAAAAAGCATGCGAATTGCTGGTCCCCATGTACTTTGGGCTGCGCAACTCAAACCCCAACTCCGCGGCTTGAGTGAAGAGCCTTACTGATGGTGGGGACAAGAGAGGGATCTTGCTGGTTAGTTATCTCTGTTATAGTGCATTAACATTCCGCTGATCTTGACGTAGAATCTAAAAAATGACAAGGAGATCTTTCAGCACCAGATCATCAGCGACACAATTGAGAACACGTTCTTCAATAATCCAAAGAGCTTCGGATGCAAACATCTTGAAGCCTTTACGCCACTCGTTCCGGTTCCAATGGTTGCATTTGCATGCTTGACAGTTGGTAACTCATATCTCTATACCTAATTCTCATTTATCTTTCATTAGATTCGCAACCAAATCAAAGCCAATGAGACCACCAATGGCAAGGCTGTCAATATCGATGCGTCAATTGACAGCGATGCCTTTGATATGTACATGAAGATGCTGGAAACCTTGGGCAACAAGAAGCCGGCACTCCTGCTCAAGGTTTGGTTGAAGATAACAAAGCAGTATCTGTAAGTCTTACTCTCAGTTCTCCTTGATCTGTCACTGAATCTGAAACAGCAACACCATTCCTCAACCATCAATGATGCCAGTTCCAGAGTTGAACCTGGGAAGCAATGACAAAGACAACAAGATCAACATGGAGAGCCTGGAGGAGATTTGGGAGATGTGTGAGTCCATCTATTATGCAATCCAATCAAATACTGACTATTTCCAGTTCTGGAGGGTGCGCCGAATGTTGCTGATTGGGAGGCGGTATAGGAGGCTTGCTGCAAGGGCAAGGGCAAGGTTGTGCGGTTGGTGAGCCATCGGGATCTGCGCGGTAAATGTATCTGTGCTCCGTCACCTTGATTCACTTTGCTTCAATCTTGATTTTGATTCCCACTTATATTCTTTTTTGTATCTTTGTCATGCCGTGTCAAGTACATCATATGCTTTGATCTTTGTATGCTCATAGGTAGTCTATGTACGCCTTCTATGAATCCATATGTTATACATGAGTCTCATATGAAAGACGAAAATGAGTACACTATTTGCAATTCAGAAACACCTAGACCCCCAATTGAATGCTGCAAACATCGAGGGGTATGATTAGTACATTTGGTAGTGTATATATGTGTGCATCTAGGCGCATATAGCCACATATACTGACTTAGGATTGTTTTTTGTCATAGGCCCAATGTCTACAAGCACATTAAACATTCTTCCAGGCACTTCCATCTGATAAATATTACATATATGCAAACTTTTCATCACTTTGAAGGTTATATGCTTTATTTTCAAGTGTTTCAATGTTTGTATAGTGAGTTTCATAAGGACTTTAATAATATAAGTAGCCAAATTTAAAGTAGTTCAAATAAAATCATATCCAATTAAAAGGTCTTACTACATAACACATTCTCAATTGAAAGTGTTTCAAAACAGGCAACATGGGGTTTAAAAGCCTTTATAGTTTTATATAATGACCCCTCACGTCCATTGAAATTATCCTTTAGGTCTTTAAAGTGTTTTGATGTGCTTTAAATATGGGGGATGTCATTTTTGGCTTTGGTGACTTTGGGCGCTTTAAAGTGCTTTAAAGCACCCAAAGACTGGGGATGCCTGTGCTGATGTTCAGACCTGGGCGAGGGGCAGCAGGGGTTGACAAAACAAATGGGCTTTCTTGTATAATGACATCATTGTCCTCGTCATCGATTGCGATTGTAGCAGGGCTGAGAACAATGCGCTGATGACGAGTCTCCTTGGCTAAGTACACTCAAGTTCAGCGCACAATACGCGTGTCCAGATGAATGTACTCACCCTCATTCCAAATGATGGTGGTCTTTTTTTTCTTTGTTTGAGTGACCTCCTCATCCTATGAGCTGCCTGAAACCTGCTTGATCGCCGCCTCATTTACATTTCAATTGTTGAACAAGCACTGAAGGCATGTTAAGTGGAGTTATGATCCTTTAGAGAAATTTCCTATACGTTTGACACAACCAAGCCCTGGCATGAGCTCTCTCCCTAATGCTCATAAGGTCACGTGGCTTGGACACATTGGGGGGCTTACCGTTGATGGATTGGGGGGCATGTTGTCCGGTTCCTCCACATTGTCCACGTCCATCTCCTCAATCAGTGAGCTGACCTTGCGTGCAGGGCGTTGTGCTTGAATGAACCCCTTAAGGACTCATACAGAGTGACTATGCGATATGTCAGGGGCTGCATTTTTGAAATGTCCTGTGTCGATGACAAGGCTTTAATGGCAAGGTACGACTTTTGAAGCTTTCCACAAGATACACTGAGGCCAGCCTCAGTATGTTCCTTGATGCTGAGCAAGCTCATGTAGACAAACTTCAATTGGTCAATATTGGGGACTTTGTTTTGAGAGCCATGGGGACTCAAGCTTGGCTGGCTGGCAGCAAGCTGTTTGGCTTTGTGAACCTGCATATACTCAAGCCAAGAATGTGCATAAAGAATTGTTATAAGTCGCACACCATAGGGGCCTCCATAATAGACACCACTGATGGGGTTGCGAAATGTGTCCAGTGCAATTTGATCATTGATTGCCTTGGGGCTGAGATGCTTGTGAGCGTCGTCTTCACATGCGCAAAAGCCTGCTGGAAGCGGTGCATGCATCTATTCATACAGTTCCTTGTTGTTCAAAGGCTTATCGAGCAGAGAATAAATCTTTGTTTTTTTGTTTACATTGCTGTAATAGCCTTGGCCATTGATGCCCTTCAAGTATTGAGCTGCAGCCTACATAGCTAGTAATTGACCCACCAACGGGGGTCCTTTGTCGTAGTAGGTAAACGTGAACTCCCAGTTGTTGCAAAAACTAAGTGATTCACGATGAATCTGTTGGAATGTTTCGAGGAATTGTGGGGAGAATGGCTTGTACATTGCCGCCTGGTTGATAACAGGCAACGTAGCATGTGGGTTTTGAGGCCTCGCAGCTTATACAAGTGGCGTAAGCACTGCAAGCACAAGGTGAAGAGCTGACATACCACAGTAGTTTTTGTACAGGCTACAAGCTGCTGCGATGGCATTATTTAAAGCATTGCTTGATTGAAATCCCTGAGCTAAACCACTCGCATATCTTCTCTGTGTGAGCATTCTGTGTTGATGTGGAACATGAAGGCATACCTGCCCTCAAGCGCAATGCGCGGATTATTTGTAGATGGCATGACAAGGTTTGTGATCAAAAAACTGTTTGTTGCGTTTGCAACTGAATCGGCCACCATTTGCAAGATGAATGGTAGACGAGTCAGATAGCTGAGTATGTCTTCAGCGTTAATCTGACTCACAAACCATATTTACTATGCTGTGGCGGCTTCATCCATATCTCCTTGATCCCATTTTTTGAACATCTCTTTCAAATCATCCAGCACTCCGCCGTAGTAATCAAGCTCGTCCTGTAAATATTTCAGCTAGTGACATTTGTTTGAATGTATATGTTCACCTCACTCTCACTGCCAATAGTCGTTGAGGGCATGGCAGACAGTATGTAGACAATACATTTGGGACACGCGTATATACATGCACTAGACACATTTTCAGGGACAGATTCTAGGCAATTACATTTGTCAACACCTGCTCGCTTGGAGCGGAGTTGATACTCTGCGACACTTTTTAGATGGACTTCTCTCATGTGGGGGAGTATGTATTTTCACTGAGTATTTCTGATTCAAGCACAAATATACCCCCCTTCCTGCCCTCTTCCACATATCAAACTTGTCCTATTGGTAGACATACACCCAAATCTACTTCTGTAGCCCAATAGATTGGCACCCCTGGTTGGATATGGGTAGAAAATCGGGAATGTATGCGCTCAAACCTCCCTGTCCCTTCATTTGTACATCCTCTACCTGCTTTGTTCTGCCCTCCCTGGACCTCAAAACTATAATATTCTTTTCATGACATCACACAGACCCCATGCTATTTGGCTTTCAGTAATTCATTGACTTCTTCAGGTGTGGTCAGTGAAAAAGTCCATGTGAGCACAAAATCAGCCCTCATCATCTACCCAGCCAGGATCTGGGCACCTACAAAAGGGATACTCTGTCTAGTAGTAGATATCATGGAGTGTGTCACATATATATATAAAACCATACCATTCCTCCTATCCATCAGGAGAAACACAAGCAGGTTGGGTCACCTAGACAGCAAGGGACAAAACTGTCCAAGTGCAGCCTGTGCAGTGTGCAGGCTATATGTCTGCAAGGACTGGGTTATATCTGGACTTCTTATACTTGTTTTGTAGCCTTACATCTTGCGTACATTATGGCATATTTTTTATATTTTATAGCTTGCTCAGCTGGTAAATATATGTGATCTAAAGCAGCATGTCCAAACACTTGGACAGTTTTGTCCCATACTGTATATTAATAATATGAATTATATACATGGAATGGAGCCAACATCTCAGTGAGTCATAGAGCCTTCTAATCAAGGGTAGCTGGGTCCATTGACTTGGTGTGTGAGTCAGATCAGAACTGATCAGTCAATCAGATCAGTTTGATCTTTGGCCTGTAACTCGGCAAGGAGTCCGGGGATCAGGCCGATCTTCGGTGAGAAGATACGCCCAAGCTTTGGCTACCAATCGAGTGCTTGATTGCATCAATTGCGTCAGCCGTTGTCAAGCTATAAGAGGAATATGTTAGTAATACCTTATATATGCTGGCACTTGAACTTGTTTAATGAATATCTTGCCAAGTTCTTAAGCTAAAAATATGGAATAAAGTGCGCAACAAAGATAGGATTTAATACAACTTAGGGAAACATAAAACTGTACAGATCCGCGCATTTTCATTCATAGGAAATTGGAAAATATTCATTTAACAGCACATACAGGTTGGCAAGGGCAGACTCTATTAAGTAAAGATGTTAGTATTCATAACAGGCACAGTACTACTCAACAGTTGAATGTGTCCAACCAGCTGAAGTCCAAGATTAAGTCCCTAGCAAGTCATCCAGCTGTTCTGTTCTGCTCCCTCCAGGACTCTTTTTTCAAATCAAAGAGCAGTTCTTTCAAGGACCTGGAAGCCGCTTCAAGAAGTTGTTCAGGATGCCTTCTCATAGGTCAGTGTAACTCACTTCTAATATCATTTGATTGCATGCCCAACCTTTAGAGAGCACAAGCTCAAGCCCCTGTAGCACTAGCAAGAAGTAGCTCCTTGCAGCATTCAGTGTCAATCATTAAAATCAGATTCCAGAACACCTATCACACTCAGCAGTAAGTCCATGATATGCCCTTCCATATATTCTATGCTCAAATATTAGTGTTTGCAGTTGTTGACTAGGTCTTTGGGGCCACTAACTTACCTATACTACTTCATAGCCAGGAGTGCAACAAGAAGGGTTAACAGACAGTGTTTGCCCCGCAGTATCATCAACCAGGTCTACAATACCCTCAGCTGCTCCAGCAGTGTTGGCGAAGGCTACGACAGCCTATACTCCTCTCATGGAGGTCCTGAGCTTGGAAGAAAAGATACAATACTTATACCAGGATGTGATGGAGATAAAGCAAGTTTCAGACACTGGCATGGACACTTCAGCTAGTGGTGATAGATTTGGCTGTGACTAAGTGGATGCATTGGATCATGAACCTGGAATAAGTACTAACACTGTTTTTTTTCTTTTCTTTCTGTGCTTCTGTTTTCTTTTTCTTCTTTTGATTCTGTTTCTTCCTCTTATTTCTTTTGCATTTCATTGATTTTATATTATTTTTCTCTTGTTTTTGCTCTTCTTTGTTTTCTTTTTCAGTTTCTTCTGCTTGTTCCCATTTTTTTCCCTTCTCATTTTTCTCTTCTATTTTTCTTTTCTATTGCTTTTTGTCTTTTTTGTTTTTTCTTCTTTTTTTTTTGCTTTCTCATCTCTTTTTTTCTTTCTTATCCTGTTTCTTCCCTCCTTTTCTTCACTTTCTTTCACTTGCTGTGTGCTCAAATCATTATTTTTCAGGGCATTGAATACATCACTCATGAGCTACAATTTACCTACAATTTTATTAAAAGAGTGTATAAGATAACATACATTGGGAAATACTGCTACTGCCAGAATCATAGGGCCTGTATGTCCATATCTTTCCCCTTCCTGTGGGCTTGATTTGTTTTGTAGAGGTGGTTGAGAGCACAATAGGGATTATAAAGACAGCTCTTCTGGTAGCTGAGGACAAGAATTTAGCCATAACAGATCATACCAAGCAATAAAGCTCACCGCAGTTTTCTTGTTGGAAACAGGGTGAGTTTTGGAATTGGTAGCAGCCATGGCAGGCAACAAAGCTAGCAGTAGAGTAGGCAATGGCTTAAACAAATGATTAGACATTGGCTCATTGACGTTACCCACCTCCCCATCGTTGTCATCATTACTGCTATTGTTGCTACCGTTGCTGTTGTGCTCATGTTTGTTGTGGCTCACCATGCTCACATGATGCTGTTCATCCATTGACCCATCATCTTTGCTGTCCATGTCCACCATCAGCACCAGTTTCTGCACCTTCTGGAAACAACCAGGCTTGTTGGAGTCCTTTGTTTTCACTGGCACAGCAGAAGCAGCTGATATGGCAACTGAGGGTCCTTTAGACCTGATGGAGTTTAGAGTAGATGGCACAGTCAACAAAGATGCTGCATTGCTTTTGCCCCTTGAGTGCTACACAGTGTTGTCAATGTGAGGTAAGATGTTACTAAATGCTTGCCTAGATGACTTACTATTAAATGTATGGAAGGCATGGAAGTGCAACAATGGTGCACAAGTGGACCAATGTCCCCCATCTCCCACGTGCAGCTGCCATGGTTGTAATGTGCCAGCTTGTGAAAGGTAGACCGGTGTGTGTGTGACTCTATAGACAGAAGTAGCCCTCATTCTAATAAGCAAAAAGATTCTACTTAACTCAAAGAGCGCATTTGCTAAACTTGTTGTGGTTGACTAGTTGGAGGTTGAACCCACTTGACCTGTCAAAGAACTCAGCTTGCAGCATTTTAAGACAAAAAGCAATGCCTTAACCATTGGGGAGAACAGTGAACAACTGGCAGAAAGACACTGTAGTATTCCACTCCTTAGCTGTTTGGCCAGTTTTAACATAGAAATGGAGCTTGTTGGGCTTTGTGTCTGGTGCTGCAGCAGTGTGATAGAGGGGGAGTTGTACAGTTGAGCCAGATCATACGCTGCTTTTTATTAGATTGCATTACAGCACTTGGGACAAAGCTACCAATCTGTTTGCTGGAAGCAGCAGAATACCAAGCAGGTCCTCACAACGTCTTCAAGACTCACTCAAACCTACCCACTACAACTGTCATGTGATGCATGCCAGAACAATTTTCCAGCTTGCTGTATTTTAGACTTTGATATACTGGTACACACTCATAGAGGTTGTGCACCAGCCCAAATCTTGTATCATAGCTCTAACCCATAGATGCAGGCATCATCCATACATCCAAGGGGAACTGCCAGTGCTTGTAGGACCTACATGCACTTGTTCTTCATGCAACAGCATTCAAAGTCCATACCAGACTAAGGATGTCAAGCCAGTTGTTTGATGATTATCAGCACCTGCATCCAATTATCAGCACCCTAGAGGCCGTATCTGAACCTGCACCTGCACCTGCAGCTAATATGTCGAGTTACCTGCAATTATCTGCAGTTTTGTAGGTTTCTAGCAATGTGCAGGAATGAGCACACTGCATATACACTGTACATAATTGATATATTCCATTCAATAGAGAGAGTGCGCCGCTCTCAAATGATATATGACACGTTACTCAGAAATAAATAGAGCAGGAGATAAGAGGGAATCCTAGTTGCACAAAATGAGTTGAAGGGGGGAACTTTTCAGAAATCTGCCACAAATCTTTGCATAATGGCTTATTAAATGCACAATAATTGCAGCTTCTCAACGGTATCAATCATATGCCATAGAAGAATCCAGAGCCCAAGTTCAAAACCAAATGCCATCCAGAACAAATGTTCAAACTAGAGATGTCACCCGGGAACCTGCACAGGGGTTACCCAGGGCATTCCCTACCTGCTTCCTGCCCTTCATGCATCCTCAGAAGAGGTATGGAACAGGAATAGCTGTGAAAAAATTTGCAGGAAGAGGGTAACAGCTGGGTACCCAGGGATTGGGGGAACAGGGGGGAATAGGGGAATGGATGTCCACCGATGTTGTCCATTTGTTTTGGTACATACCTCATTAAATGCGCAAAATCCAGCGAATTCCAGCGATATAAATATCATATATGTAAGCACATCATATCACTTAATTGCAATCCAATTACTCCTGAGAAATATTCAGGGGAAAGTGCAGCCCATCCCCCTTTCAGATTCTCACAGGAATTAGCATGTATATATATCAATTGATGCATCTCAGTGCAGCAAGCCCATTGCGCATACTTACAAGGCTGTAGCTGCATTACCTGCAGAGATATAGGGAATATAGGGGGCGCTTACCCCTAATCAAACAAAAATGCACTGGTGAAACAAGCTGTACAAATGTCTGTCCTCTGTGCACAATAGATGCGCACCATATATGAGATACTATATTCAAAAAGTCAGCTTGTTAGGAGCAGTATTAAGGGAAACCCCGCTGAGTGAGTAAAAGTACCAAAATCATCGCCTGCAGCTTCACCCATGGCTCCAGCAGTCTCTCCAATGCCACCAATGAGTTCAGAGACCTCACAAACCCCTATCCATAGGGCTGGGCTGGTATTTACATCTGCTAGAATGTTCAAACAAGTATGTAGACACTGTTTCAGACAACAGAATGCAAAGTCCCCCCTTCCTGGCAGTCAGTTCACAGCAATGCAGGATATCTATGGACAAAGCACATATGTACATAGGGGTTCTCAGGTGCCTAGAACTCATACGCAGGCATGAGAAGAGCCAGAGATTAGTACTTGAGGGTGAACCAGGAGGTGCAAACTCAGGGGAATTATTTTCAGAAGAATATCCATGGACAAAGCAGATATGTACATAGGGGTTCTCAGGTGCCTAGAATCATACGCAGCCATGAGAAGAGCCAGAAATGAGTATTCGAGGGTGAACCAGGGGGTGCGCACTCACAGGAATTATTTTCAGACAAAGATTAGGCAGCAAAGCAGCCTTGTTGATTTTTCCTGAGGAACCATATATACCATTGGGATGCTGAGAATCATGCGCATTTCATGAGCCACTATACAAGTGTTTGTGGTGGGTTTTCAACTTTGTCATTTGGAAGGGGTACTTCTTTTGAGCAGAGAATTGGGTGTGACAGCGTCAATACTTAGTGTGCAAGTAGCTGCTATATATCATTGGAAAGCTGTGAACTTTGCGCATTTAATGGTACATACATTGAATACATTAAATGTCCGTGTAGGATCTACTAATAAAACTCCCAGGAACCTGCTGGTTTCCCTCTTCCCATGCCCTGGAAGGGGCAGGGAAGGGGCAGGGAAGCTGGGACAGCAAATCTTTCAGGGAACCCTGGCCCGGGAAGGGGTTCCTGGATTTTTCCTGGGTGACATCACTAGTATTCAGGGTCACACTGCCAATGCAAGCAGAATGGTGTAGATATATTTGTTGAACAGGGTCATCCACTCCAGTATTCCAGTGCATATAGTCTGTTTCCCAACATTCAATTGTACTATCTTGTACTACCACTGCATCCATGCTGAGAATACAAAGAGTAGGTAATGCAGCTGGGACCCTTCATTTACCTTTGGCTTGGCCATAGTTGCCCCTATTGCTTGCACCCCTCTCATGGCAGCTGTGTTTTGCTTAATTTTGTTCATTATACATAAATATATCTACGCCATTCTGCTTGCATTGACAGTGTGATTCCAAATATGCTGCTTGCATGTCTGAGGGCGTCTCTCATGTCAAGGTGTATTGTGTGCTCCTCAAGGTGCCATAAATAGGTTTAGTTTGCTTGGTGATTGGATTGCTATGTCAATCACCTGTTGTGATTATGGAGCAGGTGACAAAATTTGGGATTGCATGCCATTTTGAAAATGCCAGTATTACTTTTTAGCTTGCAGTTCCTTGGTGGGCTGATTGAAAATATCAAGCTCTGCTGCCTTCTTTTGATCAACACACCCTGGTGACTTATTACAGTCTGGAATGCTTGTTCCACCAATGTAATACTCTACTTGCCATCCAAACCCCCTTGAGAGCATTGTAATGCCTGCTCATGGTATCAAGTGTGGTTAACTATATTTACCTATAAAGACCAAGAGGGAGGCTGCCCTGCTGGAGAGCAGAAAGGGTGGAGATAGCTGTTTGCATCTGAGGTTTTCCATAGGCTGCAGTTTTTTTTTTGTATACATCATGTCAATTGTGCTATATGTAGTGGATAACACTTTATTGCCATTTGCCTCACACATTGGCAATTATGAAAACCACTTTGGTTGTAAGATTGTGATATGTGCACCCTAATTCTGGCCTGTTGTGCCGCAGGTGTCACAGATTCCTGAGGCACCATGTTGGCCCCCATCTTGAACAGGTATCCTAAAATAGTTGTGCTCCTGACACTGTAAGTCAGACAGTCCAATGGCCATGCCATGTCTTGGGCTGCAGGCATTTCATTTCCAGTGATTTCTCAAGTAAAATATATCATTAACAAGATGACAGGATGTCAGGTTTGTGAGGAAACCTCTTTGAACTTGACCCTGTTTATATATTCACAAAGACACAGCCAAGAATACATGTACTGTTATGACCTGCACAACAGGCATAACAGAAAAAGGGAATTTATTACTGATTTATATCATTTTCTCCCATGTTGAATATGCTATAAACAAGGTCACGTGACCCCAGCGCTTATCCAAGTTATGTAACTCGCTCCTACTAAATCTCTGCTTTGTAACTTGGAGCGAGGAGCGAGTTATCACATGACCCAGGCGCTTAACCAGCGCTTACATAACTCGCTCCAGCTAAATCTCTGCTTTGTAACTTGGAGCAAGGAGCAAGTTATCACGTGATCTTGGCGCTTAATCACGTGACCTAGGACTAAGCGCAGCTCTTTAAGATTCGGAGCCGCACAAACCCTAAGAGCGACTTACATCATCATGTAAACAACATCATGTGACCTCCTATCGTACGATACAACAGCTGCAGAAGTCACATGATCAAAACAAACTGCGGACTGCACCACAGCCTAAGGATGTCGCGCGAGAATCCTAACGCCGGAATTCCGGCATTCCGCCGGTCATATTCCCGCATATTCCGGCGTGCGAGCGCCGGCGCCGGCGCCGGTATTGGCCAAACCCACTCGGATTCCGGGCGAGAATCCGCCGGATGCTCGCAAATAAGCGCCGCCGTACCGGCGCATTCCCGCACGCTGAGGAGGGGGCGAAGGCGCAGCGAAGGACTGTGCGAGGGAAAATGGGGTTACACAAAACCCACCACAAATGCGTGTATCATACCTCATTAAATAGAGCAAAATTCAGGCTTTCTAAACATATAAGAATCATAGCGTTAAAAATTTATCTTCATGGAGATCGAAGGGAAATACCTTACAGAAATAATACCCTGAAAGCGCAGAGCACTGAGGAAAGTTAGAATTTAGCAAAGCTAGCATATATATACATCATTCGATGCGCGCTGATGCGCTGAGTCCGAATATACCACTCACCTGTCCTCAATCGCTCAGGGGGAGGAGGTATGGCCGATATACAGGGGGATTTACCCCTGACAGGCTAAAATCTACTAGTGATTCCGACCGTGCAATGGCCGCTCCCCTGTGCGGAATCGATGCGAAGTAGCTCAAATAGGCTAGGTTCTAAATCTCAGAATGATTGAGCGAGTTTGAGCGGAGATATGAGGGGAAACTTACCCCTGAAAGACCAAAACTGTCTGAAACCCCTCTACAGAGCGACAGAAACGTTTCTGGCTTTTCTGGATGAGCTAGATCAATTCAGAGCACCGGATTACCCTATGTTACATGTGTAGAATATCACTAAAGTACTCATACATGCATGGAGTTCATCTGCTCAAAACCGGGGAGACTGAGCTCAAGTGTAGCTAGAGCAGCATCAGGTTCAGGTTCATGTATATACAGAGTATCTGTAGAGTATATAAGTATGTTTCTGGGGGTTCTGAAGGCGCCAGAATCGATTCGCAGCATCAGAATCATCTAATTCCTGCTCTGTATGTCTGGATGCAGATGTGCGCATTTCAGGGGAATATTTATGCGTAAAGAATGGTCTCGATCCTGCGATCTAGAATTTTCCCGACGGTTTGACTTATATCATCGTGAAGCTACGAATTTCCTACATTTTATGAGCTACTGAACACCCGAATGTGGCGACTTTTGATTTTGCTCCCCCCTTTGAGGATTTAGTCTTTTCATCGATTCACTCGCCGCGCGCTCAAATCTTAATGTTTCAGGCCGTGTAATATATCATTCGGGAGCTACAATTTATCTACGAATTCTGGTATTTATTAGAAGAATTTATGTGACGATTTTACATTGGGAAATCCCGCTACCGCCGGAATCATAGAAAATGCGGGATTCCGCCGGTATTCCCGCATTCTCGCTGCAGGTGCGGGCGCGAGCGCCGGTGGAGGGCTTAACACCTCGGATTCCGGGTGCAGGCGCCGGAATCCGGCAAAATTCTTGCCCGACATCCTTACCACAGCCATGACTCATGCCTAGCCACGGGTATATAAGTGGCCAAAGCAAACCTGGAGACCCCAGTTTGCTTTATCTTGTCCACCACCGGACTCAATGTGTAAACTACCTACAAAATAAACCAATCAGACACACTAAGACAGTAAGCAAATGCAGCCACTACTTGAGGATAACCAAAGAGACAGCGACACAGGGTCCTGACACAAGTGTACTGGGTGGAGCGGAAAGATTGGCCTGACGCATGTTTCATTGCTGTAGGCATACATCTATTCCTTTTACCTACAAAAGCTTAAATTTTCCAGCCTATCACAGTGAAACTATTTTCTGGTGTTCCAAACTCTATGGCCAAAGAACGTACTGTATCTTGTTTTTCATTGCCGAACTCAAAGGATTGTTTGAAGCAGAAGATTTCGACACTTGTTCATATAACCTAGATACATCAGGACTCCATTAGAGCACATACAAAGGTCAAATTTGTGAGTACTTTATTCAGTTTTATGACTAAAAATATTGATGAACTAACTTGAGTTGATTAGGCGTACAAACTGGTCATAAGGTTCTGCGGGTTAGCAACAGCCCTGCTCCAGCAGTGATCATCTCCATAACAGCGGAGCAATACCCCCAAGTTGGCTGTCAACCCTGAGCTTAATGTCCTGGCGGATGGATGGTCCATTGAATATATTGAAACCATCAAACCAAGTAAAGACACATCACCAGTGGATAGCGGGTTGGACATGGGTGAGGGGAAAGGCAGCAATATCATGGGGGACGAGAACGTCAACAAAAATGAGGAATTGGAGCCTACTGACCCCCATGTGGATGAGTTTGATTGTAGCTATCATGCAAACCTGAAAGGACTCTGTAGTCCTCATGAGCAATATATTTACTTAATGTGGCGCAAAGTGCAGCGATAGAACGCGTGTACGTAGTGTATTCAAATAGTAGTAGTAGAAACAAAGAGATAAAAAGACGGGTACATCAAAATTGAACGCATATATTAAGAACAAGCAGTCACATGACCGCCTCCCTTACAAAACCTCTCAAGCAAAATTCTGCTCAACGTTTTGTCCAATTGTGTGTTTGAGGACGTCGATAATGGTATTGTCAGTACTTGATCAGGTATCAACAACCTTGAACACGTTTCCAAGTCTTTGGCGAAGAAGGATATCAGTGCAATCGACTTGGATTTACCACTCTAACATTCCATTTCACAATAACTCTTTAACCTATTCTCTGATTTGTGATCACTCAATACAAAGTTAATAACATGTGTTTCTAACAGGCTGTTTTTAACAGGCACTGTTATAAACCTGTGATAAAGTGTTCTAGACTTAAAAACTGTACCCTAACAAGGGCGGAGAGCTTGGTAGGCGGTCCAAAGTCCACTCAGATTTAAGCAATGAGGGATGAAATACATGGGTTTATACAGGCACAGGCAGACGAGAAATGAAATAAGAGATTAAATGAATTGTGAGAATAGCCATTGTTGCCGCATGCCAGTTAGGTGCACTGTGCCTAACATTACATCTTACTAGGCGTGGCATCTGTTGGACATCACTAAAATTGATTCATATTAAGCAATACAGCCCAATCGCACTATATCCTAGTGCTCGCATTTTGGGATAAAGTTTTCCAAACATTCAATGAGAAACTCGGGACCTCCTTGCAGCCAAGGCAGCCTTTTAATCTTTGCCAAGACTGGGGAATCCAAGTGGATATCCCACGACTCTGCCAGCTCCCGCCACGTCTGCATCACCTGGAAACTTACAACTTGTTGCTCTTCAGATGATCCTGGAGGTTCACAAAGTAGCTCAATCACAAAGTGCTTGTATAAGTCCTAGTTCAAGAGTTCATAAGTATCGGCTCCATGGTTCAAGATGAACCTACTGACATAGTCCACCAGAAAACTTTGCAACATAAACCTCATGTTGCTTGACATGATTTTCTCACACAAAACCCCCTGTTGGATGCCATAAATCAGATTGCTAACAATAGCTAAATTCATGACTTGTGTCTGTCACATAGAATGATGTTGTGAACCATTTAGCTAAAACAATACAAAGAGGTACTTACCCTTTGCAACAGTAGGTTATGCTGAGTAAGTATGTTGGCCAACTTTGGGCCACTGGCAGGCCAGGAGACTGTTGACAATGGAGTCCAGCTCATAACCATGCATGACATTCCAATTATTTACCTTCATCCTCTTGCTCAACCTCACCAGGCTCCTCATCGACTTACATCTCTCCTTTGCCTTTCGGCTCAGAGGATATTGTCTTGAGAGCACCCTTGCTTTTCCAACGTTTCTTGTTTTTTGGCTTTGGGGCTACCCCCTTGGCAAGGCTCTTTTGTTGTGATAAATCAAAGTTAGACTTGCACTCAAATGCCCACTTTGTACAGCTCACTTTTGGGTTTTTTGGTTGGCTACCCAGCTGTCTCTTGCACCTCTTGTTTGTCCATGATGTGATGTCCCGCCAGAGCAGGAGCATCGACTTCCATAGCCGGGGCCATGGTCACCTTGGACATGGATTCACAAGTCATCATGATAGAGATCAAAGTGATTAAAGACTATGTGGAGGGAAGAGAGCAATGCCTCTCGACCCGTCAGAGCGCCTGCTTTTATATTTGCTTTTTCGACTGAGGCCCCAAAAAATTTCACAAAAGCTTTTTTCTATTTCATTTCTATAAATATAAATTTTGTGTCACTCGATCCCAGGCTGGGTTTTGTTCCATCAACGTAGTCGCATAGGCCACAGTTGACCCAAATATGGACCATTCACATACACCAGACGATGTAGTTGTCTTTAGAGATGTGGCGCGAGGATTTTGCCGGATTCTGGCGCCTGCACCCGGAATCCGAGGGGTAAGGCCCTCTACCGGCGCTTGCGCCCGCACCTGCAGCGAGAATGCTGGAATACCAGCGGAATCCCGCATTTTGCGTGATTCTCGCGGCAGTGGGATTCCCACATATATTTCCGTTGCACCCGCTGCTCCAATATATATCACAATTTGTGAGTAAATTTCAGCTCTCGAATGAGCTAGTAAACGTCCAGAACAAACAACTTTTGAGTGAGATACAACAGAATCAGCAAAAAGCCTAAATCCCTAAAGGGGGGAGCAAAACTCAAAGTCACCAC